>OX578277.1:29467060-30810394 GCA_951217055.1 Gerris lacustris | reverse complement strand
CTACAGATAGAACAAACATAATTTCTTTTTACTCAGTATTTAGAATATTTGTAAGAGTATTTAAACGGTTCTTTCGCTTATTTTCCTCTTAACTTCAGTTAAATATAAAAGCTTTCACTTTGTATTGTAATACAAATATTTAATTATCTAAGTCATTAATAATTTGTAATAATTTATTATTATGTTTTATTTGGTATAAGTTTCAAACCTGTAATCTGTAATAATAATCTAAATGTTCTGATTTAATTTAAAAATTCACTAATCTAATATTCAAATATAAATTTAGGTAGTAATGGTTTATGGCATATTAATATAATTATTAACTAGTAAAATAACTGTGACTGCACCTGAAGCTTATTTTTTTATTTTTTTTATTTATATATTTACTTTTGGTTTAGTAAATTTTTTCTGGTATCAGTAAAAACTAGTTATTTGCAATATTAAAGCATTTCATTAATTGAATGCTTAAATATTGCGAAACCTCAGTCACTCAAATTTGCAGTTCTTTACTGGTTGATTATCATGTTATATACTCAGATATAAAAAATAAAGGGAGACATGTAGATAACAATGTATTTGAAAGGAATAGAAAAAAACTTCTCCCCACTAAAACTAATTTATTGCACACAATCGGCTTTCAGTCATTTTATGGTTGGATGATATAATTTTGTGTACGACATTTAAAATGGTCTGCCTATATTTTTAAGACATGTAGGTTTCTCGCGTCCTATTATTAGACGAATTTTCACTTGAGATTTGAGGTCAAACTTATTTTCAAGCAATATTAAATTTGCGTAGTTGGTTAAAATTAATAGTGGGACTATTTTTGGGTTACTTACAACAAACCATCTAAATTTATAAAAAATCAGAAGAGTATTTTAAACCATAGATAAAGTTGATAGTAAAAACAAATTTGTGTGCATCAATATATCTTTTGCATTAGGCGCAAAAGATTGAATATGGAACCGACAATTGGTAAATTATGACGCATCCGACATCCATTCAAATCGAACGAGTAACCTTTAGAATATGATAGGATATGGAGCGTTAGTGGAGTTCATCATTAAAAGTAGGAGCAAAAAATCTCTCCACGTAAAATGTTTATTTTAAATTCAAAGCAGCTTTCGGTCTTTATAAGGCCATATTCAGTGCCCAAAGAGTTGGAAATGTAAATTAACTAAAACTCTTAGGGTTGGGTGAGTCATGCGAAGCCAGACGCTGGCACAAGACACAACCCCAACCCTATGAGTTGATTTGCATTTCCAACTCTTTCGGCACTGAAGATGGCCTTATAAATGCCGAAAGCTGCTTAGAATTTAAAATAAATATTTTACGTGGAGAGACTTTTGCTTCTATTTTTAGAATATGGTGGTTGGAAAAAATGTTGAACGACAGACAGGCAGGAAGATACGAGACCAAAAATGTTCCTGATGTTTGAAACGAATTTTTTAAGTCGGAGACATAAAATATCATTCTTCAGAATCATCAAGATGCTTCCGTTACCTTTGGTAACGGAACCTATGATGCAAAATTAAATTGATAAAGATAACAACTAGTGCTTAATCCGATTTTGAAATAATATAAAGTTAGTTTTGGTAGAGAATCAAAGTTTCAACATCGAAAATTATTGTGACCGTATGACGTTTCTTATAGGTAGGATTTTTTTTTTTGAAAAAAAATATGTAGGGGAAATCCTTTTAAGTCGCTACATTTTTATATGACTAACTTTTTTTATATGGGGCGTCGAGGGGGAAAAAGTATAAATTTTATACGAGGTTTATTTAATGTTCGGCTTCTCAATTTCGTTGTCAGACTCATCTCTCAAGAGCTATAAAAAGACATGAAGAACGGCCATAAAAACGGAGCATAAAGCAACAACACAAAGCCTTTATAATATAGAGGATGTGCAGTAGAAAGAGCTCAAGGTATCTAAGATTAGTTAGGGTGGGGTGTTGCTTTCATGAGATAGCGCCACTATCAGATAAAGAGTCCTTTGTGTAGTTTGATCAATCTCAACTTTTCTGTTAATCAAAATGTCGCTATTTTGTGGTCAAGATGTTATTTATTATCCGGTTTAATACGGAGATGTATAAAAACAGAAATAAATAAATAAGAATTACTAAAAGCTGGGTAGCCTCACCTCTCAAGATAAACATGGAGTATGTCATGTTAAATTTGCCATTACAGTTACTTATCACAAAATGAATTGTATGTAATTTATGTTTTTTTTTTAGATCTAATTTATCTCTTGTACATTATCATTTATATTATGTCATTAAATTAAATTCATTGTAAAAGCAATTGTATAATTGATTACAATAATAATCACTTAATTATTATAAATTAAAATATGAATTTATTATCATTTTTATGCTTAAATGATTCAATTTATGAGATGAATGTTCTCACTAAAATGTTACAACTTTCATAACTATAGTCAACATTTTATGTCAAATAATTAGTCTTTTAATATATTTTTTGTATTTTGATTGTTAATTGTTTGTAGTTGTTATGATATTGATTTTAATTTTGTTACCATTTGATTTGATTTTTGATTAATTTGTTTGCTATATTCAAAATTTTAAATTTTCAGTAATTTATAAACAGGATGTTGAGTAGGTTACTTGACCATTTGGTTTTTTAAATTTTGTTTAAAATAATTTTAAAATTTAGACAGTGACCAATATATGACGCTCTCCCAAAGAGATAGATTAAATACTTCATAAGTGAGTTAAACTAATTATTTTATAGTATGTTTAGATTATTGTAATTAAGGAAAATATACAATATGGAATTATATGTTCTAGAGGATATGAGAAATTGACATTATTGTTTGGTTGTTTTAGTAAATAAAGACTGACGATGACCTTAGTCAGGGTCGAAACGTTTCATCTAAACAACATGTGCTAAATCGTCGTTTTTTTCTTACACCGAAAAAAATCCATCACTGCGATATTCATCATATTTTTGTTTTTTAATAAATTTAATTTTTATTAGGGAAAAATATAAAGATTTTCATCAGTAAAAATGTTTGTGTAAATATTATACATGGAAAGGCAACTAAATACAAATAAATCATTAAAGTCATAAATAAGAGGACGACCGATATTAAGATGGCTGAACGGAATCTCAACAAAATAGAAATATTTGAATGGAGTCTTTGATAGAGACGAATGGAGGTATGTTGATTTGGAGGCCAAAGCCGACACCAGGCTGTAGCGCCGGGTAAGTGAAGTAAGTAGAGTCAGTGATCGCAAACATTAAATTTATATGGAGAGCATGAAATTGTATATTTATCTGTTTATTTATCGTTACATAATCGTTTATTACAAAGACATACCTACTCTAAAACATCAAATAAATAATATTGTAAACTAAACAAATTCTGCAGCATAAATAATTATTTCTAAGCGGAGCTGAGATGGAGGGGAATAGGAGCTATAAAAGCTAACGTGAGGGATCTAGCAGTACATAAATATCTCCAGGAAGGGGGAGGGGAGTACAAGGCAACGCTGCTGGGATTTACCTGGAAATTTATTGAATTCAAATAAAAGCCAGGATGGGGAAGAAATTCAGTGAGCTTGGGCTTGGGAATAGTGCCAACAGGTGGCAGAGCTGATATACTGAACAGACGTGACATAGGTACCAACCCAATGGTACAACTTCACTTAAATACCCTAGCCCTAGACTAACCAACGTACGCCTTTCACTCCAACCGAATAATATAAAATCATTAGTTAAAGAAGCATCTCATTCCTATCAATATTACTCTAAACTGATTTATTTAAAATGTTTCATATAACTTATTTAGCAACAGTTGTTGTGATAGATTAATGTAAACCATATTTTAATAGATAGAGTAATATCATTGTGGATAGAAGAATATCCTAAATTCAAGAACGCGTCCTAAACTAATCTCTTATTTTATCAATGCAGATTTTTAACATTGTTTTCAGAGATCACACTTGCAACGTAACTCTGTTTACTTCACAACATAATATGTTGTAAGTATTATTAATATAAAAAAGAACATACGATTATTAGCCGATTATATTATAGGAGTTTTTAAAAATCCAACTTTTGTACCACTCCTTACAGCAGATTTGAAACATGGGTTTTTATTATATAAAAAAAAGAGAATAAACTGAGACAACAAAGATAAGATTTATGAGAAGAGTGGCAGGAAAATCGAAAAGTGTCTGAGAAACGGCAATGAACGGCAATACTCCAGGGCTTGTATGCAAGGCTTTGCTCCTGTCTGAATTTACTTAGGGAGGGCACTAAGAAGGAGGGATGACCTTTAGATAGGATTGGAACGGTACCAGAAAATACTTTCGAGGTCTGAAGCCAGGATAGACGTCCAAGAGATAAAAGTAAAACGAAATTAATGGACTAGGTCAGGACTCTGATTGAAGAAGAAGAGGTACAAGATGTGTGTTTCGAGTCAGGACATTACAATTTTTGTACATCCACCATTTGTACATATATTTATAGTAGAACAAAACTATCTGGTAGACTAACACACAAGGAAGTACATGACGTAAGTAGGGTTGGAATTCCTGGCTTAAGCTAAAATAATACAGCTTTAACCAATCTTTGGCATAAGAGTATAAATTAAATTTATTAAATGTGGTCTCAATTATAATAATATATTATACAGCTTCTACAAGTCAGAATTTAGCAAGAATTCAAAAATAGCAAATCAATCTTGGCTTTTAAGACCGCTGTAAAATTTAAGTATTTCTTAATATTTTGACATAAATAATTAAAATTGCCCCGAGCTTTACGATGTAAATTATTAAGCAAATTATATTCCATTCATATATTAATTAATACCTTCATTTTATTATATTAATAGTTAAATTTATCAATCAATGCAATGGAAAACAAAAGAAAACACCTGGATTTGCCGATTTTGTACCTTTTATTATATAATATTGGAGCTTTTATTATATACAAATGCGGGTTACATTATAGGGTTATTTCTTTTCAAAAGAACTTTAACAAAAAATAAACCCTTTATGACCCACTTAAAATGAAGTTCATTTAAAAAAATAAATCGTTTATTAAATATCATTTAAGAATGGCATCCTTTAATTTAAATAAAGATGCGTTTTAGCGTTTGGACTTAGAATCCACAGATAGCGCTTTTCGGAAAACTTCTTAAGACAAAAGAAATATAAATGTTTCGATAAAAACAATAATTGAATTTTATTTTAGCGAAAATTTATGTTCCATATCGAATATAGGACAAAAGTTAATTTCTGGCGTATTTATCAATATAATTCGTGGCGAACAAAACTAAATGATGAAATAGTTCATTTTTACTCTCAATGAAATATTAATGTATAATTACATAATGATAAAATTATTACATACTCATTGAGAAGAAAAACCTTTTTCGGTATAAAAATATGATACCACTCACCTGAAACACAAACATAGTCATTATTATAAAACATTATAATAAACAAATAATATTAATAAAATTATTAATATTTGTTAATTTATATATATATATATATATATATATATATATATATATATATATATATATATATATATATATATATATATATTTAACAATTAAATATAATATTATAGTTGATATATTAGTTCACTTTTGAAAACCTGAAGATGATGGCCCGAATGTTTAAGTTTAAGTAATAAAACTTAAACTAAAGAAGGACTAAATTATTAATGTAATAATAATAAAGCCAGGAAATCACGCAAAGAAACACAAAATATATTTTCCGATGCGTCTGTTAAAAAGTTAATTTTTATTATATTAATTTTTATTATATTAAAATTTTATTAATTAATTTCATAATATTAATTATAAACTTTAGTAGGAACAGATTAAATGGAAATCAGATCCGCCAAAAAATACGATGAATAATTATATAATAAAGAAATAGGAATAGTAAAATGGTCTGTCCACGTAAATTGTAAATTATACTTTTAACTATCCAAAGCAGCTTTTAGCCTTCATAAAGCTGTCATCAGTGCCTAAGAACAAACAGTAAATGATAAACCAGGTAATAATAGTCGCAAAACCTTAACAAATTAAAATAAAAACTATATCGATAAAAAAAAGCCCATTAAGTTGAAGGATGGTTAACAATAAATAAAACAAGCAATATAAACAATTAGATAAAGCAGTAAAAAATAAACAAGAAATTAAATTAAGTAAGCGTAAAAAAACAGCAATAAAATTGCGGAAGAAAAAGAGTTATATTGGTAACAGGAAATAAGTGAAAGGTGAGTCTACTTCATGTCAGAAGTCGACATATAAGACTCGCGGACTGGCATTGAAGCAAGGGCCTTTATCAGTGAAGATGACTCCCCTCTCTCATTTCTCATTAATGTAATTATCTCTGTCTTCTTAGGATCTCTAAGTTTCCCTAGTGAATTCAGTTTAAGTCCTTTCTGCGCAAATTGAAGGAAACCTAATTTTTGTTGAACGAGTGCGTGATTATGTTCAAGCATTGCTGATTAAATCTACAATAAGAACGCTGCAGGTATTCCTTCACTTTAATCTTAAATTTTCGGCCTGTTTGTCCAACGTATTCTGCGTCGCAGTCACCGTATATTATCATGTATATACCACTTCTATTCTTATTGCTCATTGGATCTTTCAAATAGCTTAGTTGCGCTTTCGAAGTCTTATTCGTGCTGAACTCTACGTTATATTTGTATCTGAATAAAATGTTAGTGAGCTGATCAGAAACAGAACCGATAGAAGGAATGGAACACCATATTCCTTCTCTAGGTGGATGTTCTGTAGACGCCCCCGGGGTCACCAATAATATTTTCCGTTATTTCCAAGAGATCATCCTGTCTACTAACCTGTCTTCGTAACCGTTATTGTAGGCAATTATATTGATGGCATTTAACTTCCTTCGCATAAGCTAATGAGTCTAACGGCTAAGTTAGAAGCCGATGAACCATAGAATTAAAGGTCGCTAGCTTGTATGCCCACGGATGATTAGAGTAACTGAGTAGGTTGCAATGGGCTTACGGTAAATCTCGTATCTAAATGTGTTAGCAGTCCTATTAAACGTAAGATCAAGGTAGTCCAATCTATTTTTTACCTCGATTTCAAGCGTAAATTCTATGGTACAGAAACACTTGTTTACATAGAAGAAGAAGTTATAAAGTTATTCTGTCGATCCAGTCCAAAGACAAAAAACGTCGTCAACGTATCGAACCCATTCAAAAATATATCCTCAAAACTTGTTAATCGGATTATCTAGAAACTTTTTGTAAATATAATGCATAAATGCGTTAGATCCTAAAACAGATAAAAGGGCACCCATTGCTAACCCTTCTGTAGCTGAATATTATATTGTTGTTAAAACATAATATATAATAACATGTAGTTCTGAGAGAGACAAATGTATTATTTATTTCTTAGCTTTTTTAAAAATATAAAAGTCTGAATTGGTTAGTGTAAATATTCTTACGCATGAGATATTTCTAGCCCATTTTTTCCGTCATAATGTCATGTACATAAAAGGTATACAATTATTGTACATAACTGTAGCCCTCTTTTGTTCATATTCACTCAATTGTTGTTGTTGCCAATAACATGCTTCATTGTTTCTATTTAGCCACTGGACATTGTTTTATAAAATCGGGTCTGGAAAAATCTTTAGAATCTGCGCTGAAGAAGTATGAATCCCAGAAGATGGAAGAAGAAAAAAAACGAGAAAAACAGAAGTAGAATTAATATTGATGAGTTAGAGGGGCGAGACACGGTGTGATCCTAGCTGGGAGGGGAAGCGTGCCAGATCCAGCAAGAGGATGAGATTTGAGCTAGAACCAGGGTAGGTCCCAGTGCAGCGTAGCTCAGTGCTAATACCCTCTCTTCCCGTTACTCTGCCCTACCACCAAGTCTATCCAATTTGGGACGCAATTCGTCTCCCTTTGTACCTCCGGCCATATTGAGTTACCCTCTCTTCCCCCCTTAGACACTGCCGCTACAAATGAAACGGACCCCCCTCGCCTAGTAGGTGGGTATTACGGAACAGGTATTACTGGAGCCAAAGTCGGGCAGAAAAAGAAATTTTATACAATTTGTATAGGATTTCTTCCTCGCTTTTTTTCTTTTGTTCATATAACATTCTTCCTCATCTTTTCCTACTATTGCTTTTTTTTATAAACTAAAATTCTTATTCTTATGTAATAGTGCAATAATAACAAACCCTAAAAAATAAAATTTTGTCAGAAAAACAATACAAACAATTGTTACATTTTCTACCAACTATAGCCTGATCTGATGAAAAAAAAAAAAAAATAGTTATTTTATTGTTATTTTTAACATTAACATAATATATTATCATTACATAATCGTTTCAAAAACCATTTACATATATAACGAATGAATCCATTAAACACTTAATAAAACACAGAATTAGTTAAAGAAGGAGAATATTTGAGAAATAACTCGTGCCTTGTGCCAACAGAAACACTTACAAGGCCACTACGAATAATTTAAATATTTTATTTTTTTAACTCTACGAATGTAACTATTGTCTCTTGATTGATTATTATGCTGTGTTTATAGCAATCCTTTAATGAAGGACAGCTCCAATTTGTATTTTTGTTCAATAAAGTGTTTCTCTCTACAATTTATACACTGAATATTAATTAATTAATAATATCCAAAACTACAATATTATAAAATAAACACCAAATATATAATACTTATAATATAGTATGTTAAAATATTATTATATAGCTACCTCTAATATGGTATAACTAAAATACAACCCCCATTATTGAAGTCAATGAACATTTCATTTTAATCTATTCATTTTTATTCTTTGAAACAACGAAAAGACATCTACTAATTTTAATTAAATTTGATTTGAGTATAAGTTCAAATCAATATTACTTTGAATATTATTTTTTCCTGGGAAGGATTTTAATAATTACCTGGAATATTAGTTATTATTTATATTTATTGCTGATCTGTGAGTTAATATGGTATAATATGGCCCTTGATAAAAGGTTTGGCTCTCTTGGTACACGAGACAGGCAGTAAACCGTTTACTACCTGTCTCCGTTTACTGTAAACGAGTATGCTCCATTCTCTCAATGTCTATATCTCAATTTGTATATAATGTAATATTTATATTAAAACATATTTATACAATTTACGTTCTTTATGTTTGTTAAAGACATCAAATTATATCATAACCTAATTTAATTATGTATTTAAGTATATAAGAAAAGTCTAAGGAAAGACCCGAAGAGATCGTATTAGAAACCGAACCTTCCGAGACAAGCTCTAAATAAAATCTGTAAAAGAATATATAAGCTACAACCAACTAAAACCGTTTAGTAAAATACAATGTCTCCACTTCATGGAAACCATTGAATCATAAATATGTTTTTGGGCATTGAAACCAGTGTAGCCGTAGCCAACCTTTACACCTCCCCTACTCAAGACTGTTCCCTTGTTGTGAAAGGCAATAGTTTTCTGGAATAGAAGAAATTCCGTTTTGGTCCTCTAGGATCTCGAAAGTAAATTTCGAAAACATTTACTTCAGCACTCCTATTGGAGAAATATAGAATTAAAAAGTGAAAACCGAGCTACCTCCCGTTATATCCTAACTCTCTGGTACTATATTTAAGAGCGCCACTTTTATCATGTCGTTTTCAGTGTGACGAAAATTTCTTCTGCGACCCCCCCCCCCCCCCCCCAGCCTCATATCCCTGGTAAAAAATCCTGTTTTGTTAAAAGCCCTAAACAAAACAATCCAATTATGAAGTTAAGCCACAAGAGAAGAGACCCAGAAGTAGACCTGGGAGAGTAGATCTGGGAGGATAGATTTATTTTTTTAAACTAATCAAGAATACAATAGTTTATAATTCACACCTTACCATGCCTAAACCTTTACTAATATAATTATCACCATTTCTTTACAAGACTAAAATAAAATCTACGAGTGTAAAATATGTAGTAAAATAATTTCTAAATTATATTGATACCTGCCAATAGGAATTTTATCCCAAAGGGAAACATAGGGACAAAGTAAGAAAAGAGAGGGAATTGAGCCCAGACTTATCTTCTAAAGTTAATAAGTTAATACTTAATGATTTTTTTTAAAGTAATCAGAATGAATTTCTAATTTGGGATATTTGTAAATTATCTTATCAAAGGGGAGGGGGTATAGAAATAAGGGGGAGGGATAAAATCTCATCAAATTAAAAATAACACCCTAATTATTTAAATTAAAATGAAATTAATATAAATTAATTGTTGTACAAAGTTAAATCTTAAAATGTATGTCCTATACAAAGCATTTTAACCATATTTGTGCCCGTTCAATATTTTAATAGGAAGTTATAAAAACTAAAGCAATAGATTTGACAGCTGGTTGTACATTTCCTGGTGACCTATACCGAAGCCAGACCAGTTTGTCGCTGGTCCTTCCAGAATTTTTTCAGGATGATTTGTCCGGCAATCAGTTTATGAACGAGAGAGGGAGAAAGTTCTTAGGATTCTAGGTCCTCCGATTAGATTTGAAGGGTTCACCCTAAAGCCGAGGAAATATTATTTTCAAACAGGAGCGGGGGGTTGAGGTCTAGGCTTAATTCCCAACCCAGGAACCTTCAGAACCACCGACCAAACTAGGCATTCCCAATTAAAATCTTCCCTCGACCCCCTAGAGAGGACAAATTCCTAATAACACTTCCTTCTCTCCATGGATATTTAGTTTAATTTAAAAAAATTGTCCAATATAAGTCTTGCTAATCATCCTAATACATAAACAATTTAATTCCTTCGTCCCGTATATTTCCATTTAATAGTTTTTTCGGATTTCCGTAGTTAATTATTATTGAACAACTCATCAATATCATGGAGAGGAATCTAATCCGATCTCTCCCCCATTGCAATAATAGCTATTTTTTTAGGGACCCGGGGAAAAAATTAATAATAAATAAGGGTTGGATTTGGATTTCAATAGACTCAATTTGAAATTGTTAATCAAAGTCGACGGCTCCGTATTTAATTAGTTTACGTTTTATTCACGTTTTCAGATTTATTAAAGGGTATAACCCCCAATTTAGAGCTAAAATTAATTTGTCAACTTTTTTCTACGAACTAAGATTTACTTGAACATGTACGTTGTACATATTCCAAATTTCATCGAATTCGGTCCAGTTGTAATAGTATAAGCTCCACAATTTTTAAATTGTCTAATTAGTGAGGCCTCCTCGTGAACTATCGTGTACGTTTTTAGGATTTTTTTTTTAGCGGGAGAGAGAATAAGTGCCACCTCTTATTCTCTCACCCGTCGTAACAGAAGGGAGAGGTAGAGGTACGAGAAGAAGTTAAATTAGCACGGACAGCATCTTGGCGTAAGTATAAATATCGGCTAAATTATAAGAAATATAATAAATTATAGTAATAAATAATAAAAAAGGGGAAAAATAGACTGCCAATTAGTGTGGCACATAGCTTCATCGCATACTATCATGTACTTTTTGTATTTTTCACTGTCTGCTTCCCGTAGTTAATAATAATTATAATTTGATTTAAATTAAAATTTAACTTTCCGTAGTATGAAAACTACCAAAAAACTTAAAAATTGAATTTCGAATTGATTGTACAAGGTACAGGTACTAATTGAGTACTTTATAATTATAAGCGTTAATTCTGGGTTTAGTTCTAATGTCATCAATATTGACTGTCTAAATGTATATGAATATTGAAAGCTTGGATTCGGGACTAGTTATCGATTACGGTAGTGAAAAATCATTCTCCTGCGTAGCTTAGATGGAAGAGCGCTATACTGGAAATATAGAGGCCCGTGTTTCAAATCCCGGCACAGGAGTGTATTTTTCACTGTCTGTTTCCCGTAGTTAATAATAATTATAATTTGATTTAAATTAAAATTTAACTTTCCGTAGTATGAAAACTACCAAAAAACTTAAAAATTGAAGAAAGAAGTAATAAATAATAAAAAAAGGAAAAAATAGACTGCCAATTAGTGTGGCACATAGCTTCATCGCATACTATCATGTACTTTATTGATATTTTTTAAAATTAATTTCTTTATTGGCAAAAGTTAACAATAATAAGGGTAACTGCAGCCATTTTAAATAATGATTTTAATTGGACAACAATTTGTGGGTAATAACAGTTTTCAAGGCCATTTTTTGATATATTAACATTAAAATTATTGTTATTTTACTTTATTGTTATATTGTTTATTGTGTAAAAATTATTAATAGTTTTAGCGATCTTTAACAATTCATAGCGGTGTCGCTGTTGGTTTTACTAAAAAATTGTAATTGAAAAAAATGTTTGTCTCATTGAATAAATGAAGTTAGATTATTTCCCCGACCTAAAATTCCAATTTTAAATTTGAAGTTCACATTTACGCGAGCGTTGCTCGTGAACGCTTGGACGGATAACGTTGTCCAACGAATTCGTCCTGGGCATTGGTAAAATCAACATGTCTACCAAATTTCATCAAAATCGGTCGACATATACTCAAGTTATCGTCGCACGTTTCATAATTCGCGGAAACACAGACCGACAGACAGACAGACAGACAGACACGAGACCAAAAATGTTCCCTGATCTGAAACGGATTTCTGTCTTGGAATTTTTAAAATCGGGGGCATAAAAGTTTTTCGTTCTCAAAAGTGAACACAATGCTTCCGTTACCTTCGGTAAGCTCGGAAGCAATAATAGTTAGTACCTAGATTATGTGGTGGAGCTGCGAGGTTGGAGAGACGCTGCCCAGGCCTGGTGCAGGGTAGGTTATCCTCTGTGAGGATTGTGAAAAACTACTTCACTCTCCCTTGCACGATTAAATAATAAATAATTAAATAAAATTAACTTTAATAGATAAATTAATAAATAATTATAAGATAGACAAGTCGAGATAGAGGCCAAATAGGCAGAGAGGTAGAGAGGTCGAGAGGGAGAGTTTTTCTTGGGAGCTTAGTTAGATTATTTAGACCTTCTTTTACGATATAATTGCCTAATTTTGCTTCAATGCCGAAGATAACGGAAGATATGTGACAGTTCTGAAGACCTCAAATGTTTAATGTCTTCGATTTCAAATATTCAAAGAGAGAAATCTGTTTCAGACATCAGGAAAACATTTTAAAAAATTGGATGGTTTGGTAGGTTAACCTTTTGCGTCCATCTGTTTCTCTAGTACATGTGCCAAACATACATTTATTTACACCTATATCTTCAAGGGTACAGTTAAGAATTTAAAAATATTTCGATGGTTTGTCGATTGGAGCCTGCAGATAGCCACATATATTAATTTCAACCGCCTGCGCACGTTAAATTGATAATTTTGTTCTTGTTAAAATACCAAACAATTAACGATTTAAAAAAATTGAAACATTTTAAAAAAGGGAGTAAAAAATTAATAATAAATGAATAGTAAATAAATAATTATAGAGGAAGAATAGTTTTATACTTTTTGAACTTATTATTGTCAAATTTATTTAAGTAAACCACCGTTTTTTACTAACGACAAACCGTTAGAATTTCATAAAAAATAGATGAGTAACTGTGAAGATGGTGTAAATGATTGTATGATTGTTCGCATGTGAAAGGGAAACAAATAGGGGCCGAAGATTTAAACTTCAGGGCTTGTAGCAGATTTTCCTCAAAATTAAGTGACTTAAGTGACTATTTTTTTCAAAATAAGTGACTTTTAAGTGACCTGTTTTCCCCAAATAAGTGACTTTAAGTGACTTAATTTTAAGTAAAAAAAATATTATTTTAGTTACTTTTTTTGTTTAGCACTGTTAAACAAATGCAATTATAAAAATTTTAGAACGGTTTTTTGTTTATTTGATTTTGTGTACCGTAACTGTATGAAAAAAAAAAAAAAAATCAGGTACGGGGTACCTCGGAACTTTTCCTCACTTCGGAGGCCACGTCCAATGCCACGTGGACGTGGTCAGTACTTGGATGGGTGACCATTTTGAACTTACTGATTTTATCATTATTCTTAAAAAAAAAAACTTTTTGGTGGGCTTGTTTGTCATACAGAGAGGTAGTACATTCGTGCCATATTTCAACTCGTTCAGGACCATTTTCGATTTATTACGATTTTTTAAAATTTTTGCTGACTCAGCAAACTGCAATCAAGATGGCGGAAAAAGTTGATTTTCCGGGTGGCACCACTACAGATAAAGACTGATTTTTTGCCAAGTTTCAACTCTCTAGCTTAAATACCATGGGCGCTACGATGATAACATACACACTGACATACATACATACATACAGACGTCATGCTGAAAACCACTCAGGTCTTAAAAACACCCAAAACGGATAATTCCATTGAAACCTCTAAAAAAAGGTGAACACAATACTTTTCCCACTATAGGTTGTGAGGAAAAGTAATAACAATTAGGAGGGAGTTCGGAATAAAATATTATTTTCGTCTTTAAATTCTTTTTATTTTTTTCATCCATCTTCTTAATATTGACGATAAAACACAACACACGCCAGCTGAATCTAGTGCAACTGTTACAAACTTTATCATTCATCACAGTTCAAAGTAGGCCTAATTAAAATTCATAGTTAAAAAAAGTCTTGAGCTTACAAAATCCCTTTTGAAAAACAGTTAAAATATATGTTTTGTATTTAACAAACTACAAAAAATATCCTTGTAAGCCCAAATAAGTGACTTTCAGTGACTTTTTTTTAAATAAGTGACAAAAAAGTGACTCTCTTCAAAATAAGTGACTTTAAGTGACTTTCAGTGACTCACTACAAGCCCTGAAACTTATATGGGATCAACAATGGGCAATTATGACCTATCGTCTAAATTTCATTTAATCGGACAAGTAGTTTTTAAGATGAACGACAGACAGACACGGGACCAATGTTCCCTGATGTCTGAAACGGATTTTCTGTCTTGTGATATTTTTAAAAGTTTTCGTCCTTTCTTCCAACTATTAAATTTTCTTTTATCCATTTGCTAATAACTATATTTATAGCTAAGTAGAGATACCAAATACATTGATATTGAACTTCTCGAAAGATATTTTAGAATGGAATGAAGGCTGACAAAACAGCATATAACCGCCTCGCGAGCAATCGAACCGTGGATTCCAGCATTTATGCCCAACCACTCTAATCAGGTGAGAGGAAAATAATTGGGATATATAACGCTTGAACAGGCAAAAATTATTCTTCTGTTGAAGTATACAATGCCCTCAGTGGTTAAAGCATTGCGATGTGTACACGGTGATCCGTAGTTTAATTCGTGGGGGGAGGTTTTTTTCTATTTTCATCTTTTCCTTTTTAATAAGAGTTTAATCAATACGATTATACATAAACACGGTGGTCCAAAATAAACCGCACTTTTTATAACACTTATAGCTCAACATCTGTAATAGGTAGAAGTATGGGGTTTGCAGGGTCTACAAACTACATTTTTCTACTTTAATTTAATATCTATAACTTTAAAAGCTATTGGGTGAAAGCCATACAATGATGGTTTGAACTATGGTTATAAAAAGTCGTTGTCCGGGTAGTAATCGTTGTTTGGTCTTATAGTTTTGAGAGAATAAATTACCATAGGGTAGTGAGAGGAGGGGGGGGGGGGGGGGGTTCTTTGTGGGTAAGTGGTAGGAGTCCCTCAGTGTTAAAATATAGCAAACATTGAAGATGTGTTAAGCTCAATGTTGCCTGAAGTCTGGTAAGTAAGTATTGAATTGTTTGCTAGGAGCGATGGGACAGGGCACTATCTTGCATAAACGTGTAATTTAGGATTTGATCTTCAATTTCAGGCAACTTTGTGCTTAACACATCTCCAATGTTTGTTATAACACTGAGGGACTCCTACCTCTTACCTACAAAGAACCCTCCCCTTCCTCTCCACCACATGGTAATTTATTCTATCAAAACTATAATACCAAACAACGATTACTATCTAGACAACGACTTTTTTTAAGACCCTATTTCAAACCGTCATTGCATGGCTTTCACCCAATAGTTTTTAAAGTTATAGATATGAAATAAAGTAGAAGAATGTAGTTTACAGACCCCGTAAACCCCATATCTCTATTTGTTACAGAAGCTGAGCTATAAGTGTTCAAAAAAGTGCAATATATATATATATATATATATATATATATATATATATATATATATATATATATATATATATATATATATATATATATATATATATATATATTAAAAAGAAGCCTACATTTTAAAAATAGTTTTAATTTAATTGGTTTTTGGATTCTATGAACGTGTCACTTTATGATAGAGTTATCAACTGAAAGAAAATAATCCATATTGCAGAATTGTCTTTTTTTGAGAGTTGGGAGGTCTCGAGCTCAATCTATACTCAATTCGAGTCTTTGACAAGTAGAGCTAGGGGATAGGGCACAATCAGGTCCTACTTCTCCCGGTAGCGGGGGCGTCACGAATTCATTTGTGTCAACTCTATTTCCCTTCCGCTTTATTTGCTTGCCAGAAAAAAAATCATTCTCTCTTCATCTGCCCTCACACCCTATCTCAAAAAAGGGACCACACAAACAAACCCATATAGTTCCCTCTCGACTGATTCTCGAAATCGAGTGGAAAAAAACGGTCATTTGTTACATTCCGGAAAATGTTTTTTTCCCCTGGACAATCGTTGAGTTAGAACCCGGATTTTAATTTTTCAAAGCTTTGGTTTGTTGCAAGCTCAGCTAGAATGATTGAACATCGTAAAAAACAGTAGTTAGCGCGCTTCGCGGTCGGTTTGTCGCTCTTACTAGTGTGTTATTTTGTCGGCAGGGTGCGTTTGTTTTGACAGTCGATTCAAAGCTGTTGTTTACCCGTGTAAATGCCCCTCTTTTTTGTTGCAACAAAGTGTTTCTGGATGGGCTTCATTTTTATTTGGTGGTTCCAGTGCACAAACATAAAAAAAAACTCTTGTAAACACCCGTTAAAACAATAACCGAGTTATAACGCAATCTTTTTATTTTCTAAATTTTACATTTTAAAGTTTTTAAAAAAAATTGATAATTTCAGTTGTTTTAACATTTTAACTAAAGTAATTTATCATCATACAATTAATTTTATATTACCCTGAAACATAGCTACTGTGACAATAAGATAAATAATATTTTAGGGTAAAATCGAAAAAAAAAAGTTCGCGGCTTCTCAAATGTTATATAATATAATATTTATTTCTTAACAAAACAAATAGGTAATTTTTAATAAGATAAATAAATTTAGTTAATTAAAAGTTTAATGAAACCATACAGATTACATTTCAAAGAAAAATGAACCGAGAATTCTCCATCATAAACATTATCACTTTAAAAATAGCATGGCGAGGATTGTGTCAAGTCCCCCTTTTTTAGGGTATTACAAAAAAGTACAACAAACTTTTTTTTTAATTTATGAATAAAAAAGCAAAGTATATATTTAATATATATATATATATATATATATATATATATATATATATATATATATATATATATATATATATATATATATATATATATATATATATATATATATATACTACTACTACTACTACTATATATTTAGAGAGATGATTACATTTTAAAAACAGTTTTTTCAGGATTCTATGAACGTGATGAGTGAGGAATAAGGGTTGTTCAGTGGCCTTCAAGATTGCCAGACTTGTTATTATTTTATATGGGGATATCTTAATTTTTGAGACTTGCTTGAGAACAATACAGGACTTGAAAGAGCGAATTCGAGAAGAAATATTTTACTTTCATTAATAGAATTTTATTTTAATAAGAGTATTAGATCTTTATTGAGTATTGAGGTCGAAGATTGTAAATATACATTTCCCACTCGTCCGCACTCGTTCACCAGTTAATTGTTTAGTTAAATTAGAACACCCCACGCGTAACAGACTTTGTCACTTTGTCTTTTAGTTTTAAACCCCTTCTTCTAAGCAATGCTAATTATCTCCTGTTACTATATATGTCCTATTATGTCCTTCTTATCTTTTCTACCTCTTCTTATATAATATGTACATAATATGGGTTCAAAAAGAACAAGATGCTAAGAAACGAGAATTACTTACAAAAAGGAATAAAATCCCAACAAAAACTCTTTTGTAAAAAAATATGCCCAGTCTCGCGCAAAAAGTTGTGAGGTCATAGGTTTAGCTGTCACCCCCGTCCTAGTAAGTTCAACTAGGTCTAATACATCCAGTGTATAAGATGCAATTTACCTGTCCCTCTTTCAATTCACTGTCCCTCACAAACTCAAACTTTCCTTTCTCAAATCACTCTACCCGTTTACATTTAAAAATATTTTCTGACATGGCAATCACGCAAGTTGTATATTTTAATCGCAAGTTGTAATATTTTATTTAAAAAAAAAAAAAAATCTTAAAATAAACCTTAGGAAAAATATAAATTAAATAACAACAAACTAATTAACCTATTTGTGCTGAGTAATTGCCAAGTCAGAAGTTAGCTTATTTTTTTACACAAGTGTATTTGGGGTGATTTAACTTTCATTTAAAAGGTTAATAGCAGAGAAAATACAGTAAATACGAAGCATCAAGACTAACTAATCGAGACTACGATATGATAGTTATACTTACAAATAATGTAAACATTTACAACAATAAGTATATATAGTAATGAAATAATAATAGAGAGTAACAAGTAACTTATATTATAACATTTACAATTTGATGTTTAATTAATAGAAAAAAAAATACAACGGCAAGTATTAAAGATATTAAGATGATACTGAAGACCGCAAAGACAGGTTTGACAGAATGCTAAACTAAAATAACTAGTTATTTATAATATTAAAATAGAGTGAGCTAAGCTAACTATTTTAGTTACTACCGCCTTTCTCGTTTTATTCTCTGAGGAAGGGCGCAAAAATCTAAATCTTGGATTTTACTTTTGACTAATCCATAATATCATTATAATTGTTGTACACAATTATTTGCAAGCATAATTATGACAGCACAATGATAAATACTTCTACATGTTTACAATTGATATTAATTCGGTGTTATTAAGTCTAATGTATTTAATATTAAGAGTAGAACCAATCGATGCTGTATTGCTTGATGTATCAAAGTTGTAACACAAAGGTAATAGAGACGAGTGATTGATCCATCCCAAGCCTCCAGATACTTTATCTCTTAAGAGTAGATTTTCTTTTATATATAAGCCTTACCTTGATTCTTCTTTACAGCTGAGATTGATAAATGATAAGAAGTGAACCCCATTCACCTTACTTCGTACTTTACTCTTATATTCTAACATTTCAATACATGATAATAAATGGCATACAACCATACCTTAACATAACAACTCAATAAATGGAAATAAAAAACAATATTATATTATTATTATAGAAATAGTCTGCCAATTAGTGTGGCGCATAGTTTCCTTATACTTAAGAGTCCAATTTCGTATACTTTAATGATTTTATGCTTTTACAACCTACTATTGTCACATTTATTTAATTTACCCCTTGTTTTTTAAATCTGTCAAAATAATCTGTTGTTTTATTATTACATGAATTAAAGTATCAATTTAGAAAAATTTAACGATTGCAGACGGTTGAAATTAATCTAGGGCTACTTTCTACAAACCATCCGAAATTTTATAAAAATCATAATAGTACATTTGAAGAATTAGATGTTAATAAATGTATGTTTGTGCATATGCAGAAGAGAAACATGTCGGTTCATAAGGTTTAAACTTTTAACTACGATTGATACGAAATATAAACATTATATCTCTGTTTAGATGCGTAGAAAGTGATTATTTACGTACTTGTATTCATTGCGCATGCCCGTCTCATAGTTCTGAAGAATTCCTCTTCTTTACCACGCTAGCGCGGTAAAGAAGAGGAATTCTTCAGCTTTACGCACGATTAGCGAGTTTGTTTACATTTAACAAAACTAATTTGCTATTCTTTTATTAAAGTAACTGTTTATATCGAGTTTTTAGTGAAAAACAATGAATGAATTAAGTGGCTTTGACGAAAATGTAGAGAATAATACTCCTCCAGAAATAATTAATTCGGCAAAAAATACAACTCAAGAATTAATGCCATCTTTATCAAGAGAGAGATACGAACTTACATACAGCAAGTTTATTTTTTCTGTATTTATTATTTAAATCTAACAATCGTAGATAAAGTACGGTACGCAACTCGTGCGAAAACGGCATTTTGCATTGCTCGTGTGGATTTACTACCCTCGCTGTCGCTCGGGTGCAAACTCCACACTCGCATGCAAAATGCTACTTTCCGCACTCGACGCGTAATGTACTATTATGGGACCAACAATGGGCCAAATTATGACCTACCATTTGAATTTCATTAAAATCGAACGAAAAGTTTTTTAGATATGCTGGTTTAAAAAAAATTAGCGACATTGAAGGAACCAAAAATGTTCCATGATGTCCTAAAATGTGCCTGATGTTATTTCTGCCTTGGAATTTATGAAATCGGAGACAAAACTTATTTAGAATGATCATGCATAGCTTCCGTTTCCTTCGGTAAGCTCGGAAGTAAAAAGGAAAATTGGTCATCTAATTTTATAATTACGTAATTCAAATTACATATTTAATTCCCTAAACTATTGTGCTGAAAACTAGCGGATATGAATCGGTATCGCCTTATTAAAGCAACGAGGAAAATTCGAAAATACCTTTAGGTTTGGAAACACAACGTATTAAGCTAACTATAGAAAATGGTCAACTTCGATGGTTTGGCCACATAAAGGAATGGAGAGACATATATTACCTCGAAGAGTCCTGAAAGCGAGGTGTGAGAGAAAGAGACTAAGGGAAGAAGAAAAATAAATTGGATGACATCAACTCTGGATGAAAGAAAATTGACGCTGGAACAGGCCTAAACCTTATCCAAAGATAAGACCTGGAAATGTTTTTGATCATCCTTGACCGACTCCAACTAAGTAAATAAGTAAGAAAATTCGATTTCTTACTTCTTACCTCCGTGTCCATTTAAATAACTCAGTGAGCTCCATTGCTATTTTTATCCTCTACAATTATTGTATTGTTGAGAAACTTTTTATTTTCTTCGAAAACCAAGAAAGTATTTTTATTTACAGGCTATTGATTAGTTTTTAACACATCATTTTTCTCGGGTATTCTTTATTTTCTTTTACTTTAAAATATAAATAAGCTGACTTTAATAAAAAATTGGTTAGGATAAAAATAATATTCTTCAAGTTAACAATAATATACAATTAGAAAAAGTCTTAAATACATTCAAGGAACAAGTTAATATTTTCATTCTCTCTCTGGGTTCCATTATATCTTTTTGAAGATTCAATTATATTCCGTTTTCCTTTAAACGAGCCTTGTATTATTATTTAAAGTATAATTTTTAGAGGCGGGAGGAAGTCATGTCGGAAAAGCTATAAGAAAAGTTAGTACAATGTTCCTTTAGGTTGTACAGACCTAAGGAAAATTGTACTGTTGTTGTTCTTTAATTTTATTAAAATTGTTTTTTATTGAAAGGAGTTTAGCAGAGTAAGGGGTGAGAAGGGGCGTGTCAATTTTTTTCTCTCAATTATATGGTTCAGCGTTTCGAAGTTTGAAAGTTTCTTTGAGCTTTTATCAACGAAATTGTGAAAGAAAAGATATAAAATTTAAACGAGCTGGGCTGTTAAGAGCATGAAATATATATATTTCAATTTAAATTGCTTTATATTAAAGAAAATATTTATAGATAAAATAATAATAATTAAAAATAAAGGAAAAAGAGAGAGAGAGAGAGAGAGAGAGAGAGAGAGAGAGAGAGAGAGAGAGAGAGAGAGAGAGAGAGAGAGAGAGAGAGAGAGAGAGAGGGAATATCCTTAGAAGTAAAGTTGTAACTGGTTCAGCTTTTAAATTTGATATATTATGTTTGTTTTACAAGGTAGTACATAAGTTTTGTAAACGAAGAATTTTACTAATAATATATTTTTTTAATGATTTATTGATCAAAATTATAACATATGAAATGTGATAATCATCTAATTGGCATTGTGTCTATCTAATGTGAGTGTTTATTGTTTATAGTTATCAATAATTTACAAAATAAAAGATACATTGATTAAGTTTCGAAAGGCATTTAACAGGTTATTTTTGAAAAGGTTTTCCTGAAAAGAGACCAGAAAACCTTTATAACTAAAAGCACTGGCTTTTTACTTTCTCTTCCCCCTTTCTTTAGGCCTAAAACATTGGGAGTCCATTAAAATAATTTTAACAGAATATTTTATAAATGAATTGTGTGCTGAATCATCTTTTAAACAGTTAACCTGTATTCAGACTTCTCCGTAGTAAAATATGAATTGGTTCGATCCTTATTCTAAAATAATGCAGAAAACCCTTTTCGGTATTTACTTTCAAGAGTAAATATTCAAAATAAAGGGATTCCTGTTTATGAATGTTTAGGGGAAACTTAAAATGGCATTAAACAACAAATGCCACTTTACTAAGAGACCTTTACTGTTAATCAGTACAATAGAAGTTTAATTTTATACGAATAATTGAACCCATTTGGACTTTGATGGTCGGGGGAAACAATGAAAACTGGTTAATAAGTCAAATTCTCAATCCGAGTTTCAACAGGGCTAGAATCTTCAGCATAAAGTATGTTTTTGACCTGCAGGCTATTACATTAATACTTTTCTTCATTGACTTATTTTATAACAATCTTTTGACGGCTGTTGGCATTCTTCGCCACCCTAAATGACTGGCCTTCTAGCCAGACCATTGTTGCAAAGTCGAGTTTCCTGTTCTCTTACTGATTCATCTCTCTTGGACTGTCTGAATCAAGCTGGATAGTTTTTAAGCCTCACATTGAAAGAGCTTTCTTCACTCTTAGTCTTTTGCTGTTGTGCATACAGTCACAAGTTGGATAGATATAGGCCTCTTACTCAAGTGATTTCCTCAAGCAAAAAGGGTTTAGATCCTCTTGATAGAGCTTTTTGCTAAACTAAATATATTAAGGCCAAATAGTGCTAGGATTTTCATAGGATAGTCCGAAAATCGAAAATAATAGTGAAAAAGCATTAAAGGGTGATAGATTCTAGGCTTCTCGATATGAAGGTCGTACAATTTTGTTAGTTGTGCTGCCAAGCTGGGGTTTTATGTTTTATCTGCCTACACCTGGGTAGTATAAGTCTTCAGTTACATGGGTAAGTTGTTGTTCCATCCATCACTAGCGAAAGCATTTATCTCCATCCATTTTACAAAGAAATAATGTATTATTTTAACTTAATTCCATATGAAATGTTGATTTCAAACTATTAACTGATGTTATAATGTAACTTTAAACTTACAATAACATGACTGTAACACTGTGCTACAATTGTATTATTATGCATAAAAATAAACTTAAAAAATAAAGTTATTATTCAAACTAAAAATAATAAATTACAGCTTCAAAGAGAAACATCAGTGGGTAAATCAATTGGGACTATTTATTTTCTGGTTACACTTATTACTTTGTCAATTTCCTACTATTAGTTAAAGTAACTTTCTTTTTCTTTATTAATACAACTTAAAGCAAAAAAATAAATAAATACAACTACATTAATAACTTTATATATGCATTTATTTATTATGAATGTACAACATACATTAGGTAATAAAAATTATAAAAACAAAAAATCAAAGTATAAAATACCGTATGTCCTTAATAAAACCAACAAAAAAGAAATATAGACCGAACCTGGATATATTTTCAAATAGAAATAAATTATAACTTCAAAGAGAAATATAAAGTAGAAGGCGCAGTTCAATCAAAAATGAATTCTTTCTCACTATTTTTTTTTTTTTTTTTTTTTCTAAAATAAACACAGGAAATGTGAGTCTTCTCATTTCCAGGCTGTAGGTTGATTCCATATCTAGATGTATTTCTCTAAGGTTTACTTGAAGGTAAAGAAAAAAATGATTTGGCACATGCCTCCTCATATAGAATGTGTAGTTAACAAGGAAGTACTATGCATCCTTCAGGCCAAAGGAAAGAATGAAAGAGAAAAAACTTACAATTAAAACTACACTAATTAATGTTTTTCTGCAACGGTATGCATTTTATAAAGTCAAAACTCTACGTTTTATAAATTCTTTGAATATTTACAATCAAAATGAATTAATTCCTGACATATAATTTATGAAGTAACGATATGAATGTATAAGTAATATGTTGTGGAACATTATGTCGCATTATTACCTACCTATACAGATAATATGAATCTACCTAACATAAAATTGAATTGTAATTTTGATTTATTCTAATTAAACTATAATTTATTTATAATTAGTGTCCGTAGCAAAAACGAGGACCTTTGTACATGCCTGCGCTCTGTCTGCCTGTCTATGTGTGTGTGTGTCTGCCTGTCTATCTGTGAGTTTATCTGCCTGTCCATCTGTGTGTCTGTCAGTCTATCGATCTAAGTTTTTTTTTAATAGTTTTACTGACTCTGGGCAATAAAATTGCATATAAAGGCGTTTGTTTCATGTCATTAATATAAATGGTTCAAAAGTTATAATTGAAACAAACTTTGACGGACCTCATCTTGATACAGCTGGGCCGAACATGCTGGTTAACAAACTCTTTCTATTTGTTAAATGGCCTACTGACCTCTACGAATGTGTGTGCTGAAAGCAAGTAGATGGCCAATTTATTTTGGAGTTCTTTATCTTATTTGCTTTGATAATAGTTCAAATTTTAAAATTTATCATTTTTAAATTATTAAGAAATTTATTTAAATTAAGTTATCCTTTGAATAATCCCTTTATCGTTTTGTGGCAGTAGTGGTTCTCTAAAAATCCACATTACTATTTTGTGTATATTAATTTTAAGGTTTTTCTTTTATATTAACACTTTTATAAAAAAAAAAAATATATATATATATATATTTATATATATATATCCGTTTATTTACAACTCTAAGTATACATTTAAAAGCAACTAGAAAATATACATAATATTAATAGCAGTATAAAATTAATAAGATATTATGTACACTTTTAAATGTTTTGGAATCAACGTTAATGAAACAATGAAAAGAAAAGAATAAGGTTGTATTAAAGTCAATTAAATAAATTGTCCCATATTTTACTGTTAATTGTGCCTGTTAATGCGATATTATCCAAAGGTATCAAAGTTTCAAAAATGGGGTTTTCAAACAATTTAGGTAAGGGTGAATTATTTTCAGGCTTAATTGTTTTAAAATAATCGAAAGGGGATAAGAATACTTTTTCTTTTTGTATTTGGTATTAAAACGCTCACACACACACACACACACACACACACACACACATATATATATATATATATATATCAGCGTCAATTTAATTTTTTTACCTTTTTTAACAATCGAGTGTGGTTGGTTAAAAAAATAGATATTCAATGGAAAAGTTTTTTTCCCACGAATTTTATATTTTTTAGAAAGCTTTTGACAGGGTTTTGGCATTATGACGACCCTGACATGGATCAGGTTGACGACAAGCTTTCAACTATTTGACGCTTCATCCACCAAGGTCTACTGTCACATCAGACTGAGGCTTCAAAGTCACAAGACAACTCAAAACATGAAAAAAAATTTGTTCTCTCAGTAAATCAAAAACGCAATTTTCTCCTCTCTTACACAGTCCTCAGGACAAATTGACAGAATCGTAAATATTGAAAGCTGCATAAAAGTTTAAACATGATAAAATCTACGAAATTTTGTAAAAGGCGCGGTTTGTGGCATTCGAAAGTGCATAAATTATTCTTTAAAAATGATCATTTAAGTTGTTCAAACATAGATTGGGTACAGAATAAATTACGATTGTGATTTTTAAAGAAAAAAAATATTACTTTTTTTTAGCCTAAAGTAAATCTCTCATACTGCTTCAGCAAAGTTCAAATCCCCACCAAAATTGATGCATTTTAGGAGCTTTAATACTTTTGTAAGTCCATTCCTCATAAAGTACAGTCTTCGTGGAACAAGATAGATTTGATTTGTTTGTCAGATGATTTTGTTTGTCAATCTAAATATTTATCATGAATATGGGATGATTTTGTTTGACAATCTAAATATTTATCATGAATATGGGATGATTTTGTTTGTCAATCTAAATATTTATCATGAATATGGGATGATTTTGTTTGTCAATCTAAATATTTATCATGAATATGGGATGATTTTGTTTGTCAATCTAAATATTTATCATGAATATGGGATGATTTTGTTTGTCAATCTAAATATTTATCATGAATATGAGAGTAAGTTCTTCTCAGCCAATAGGCTCGAATTATAGGTGGACCTTATATCTTCTTGATTTTTCATTTCTGAACTGACTGTCTTTGTGGCATTTGTGAATGCCAAGAAATATGTTATTTTGTGAATTCAAATTCCGATTGCATTCTTAAATAAGTAATATACAAATAGGGTATTTTTCTGTTCGTAGTGAACATAAATTTCATTTGAAATTATGTAGAGTGTTCAGACACAGAACTCTAAAACAGAATTGCAACAAAATGTTCAATTGAAAAAAAACTTATGTATTTATTTATTCAAAGGTCATGTATTTTTACCTGAGAACGAATATATCATTTGGAAAGAGAACAAGAGAACATTTTGGGAGAAGTTATAGATGACCACACTCAAAGATTCAAAATAAAATAGGTTATAATTAAGAATAAATTTATTTTACAAAACCGGATTTGAACTACTATTGGTTGAAAGCCGACTTACAATAAAAGTTAAAAGCCAATAAAAGTTACTATAGTGGAAAGATGTTTTTCTTTATTTCTAATAAAGTGACATCTCTACTTCTCTATCCTCCATGCTAGAATTTTATTTTAATAAGAGCGGATCTTTATTGAGGTCGAAGATTGTAAATATACACTTCTCGCTCGTCTGCACTCGTTCACCTGCTAATTGTTTATTTCAATTACAGCAGGGGTGACGCGTTACATACTTTGCCACTTTTTCTTTTCTTTTCAAACCCCCTTTTCTAAACAGTAATTATTATCTCCTGTTACTATTTATTTCCTATTGTGTCCTTTCTTTACCATTTCTATCTCTTTTTACATAATATATACATGATATGTTTAATGTCTAATACATCCAGTCCGAGTGAGGGATGTTGTTATCCTGTACCCCCTATCTATTCTCTGTCCGTCACAAACTCAAATCACTCTACACGTAAAATTTTAAACATTTTTTGACTTGGCAATTACACACACAGCACTAGGATGCAAAGTTGTATACGGCATTGCATAACATTTTATTTAAAAAAAATCTTAATATAAAACATGAATATATAAAATGTATTTTATACATTAATATAAAACATAATAAAATACACAAGAAAAGTATTTTATTATGTTATAGGATAAACACATTTTTATTAAATTCACCTGATGGCGGCGATTGAAATGATCTGAGATTTATGTAAGCTCAGTGATTCAAGATACGAGATTTAAAGTTATGAGGAATAAATTATACAAATTTAATCTAACTGGTAGCTAGCGGATGACGAGTTTTACCAAATAGTTGTATTGTGAAAGTATAAGGTCAGCGGAAGATATGAGCCCTGGCCTATGTTTATTGAGCAAGTCCGAGTACCCAAGACAAGAGATGATAAGGAGAAGAGGAGCAAGGGTTCTCTACTAAACACCGCTTGGTTTCCCCTGAGCCACTCGTCGGTATTAAATCAGAAACCTTCCAGCCCCGGCTCTCCACCGTTTTGTCGGTGAGGGTTCAAAGAGAAATTTAATTAAAAAGGTGGTCTCTCTCTCCCGAAGGGGTCTGTTGTCCGGCGACGGTAACGGTTGACACCGGGGGAGGTGGGAGTCGGCGACATCGCCATAGCAACAAGGGCCGAGGGTTGGAGAGGACTCTACCCGAGACCTACCGGGGTAGGTTGGCGTCGCGGCGTTCAAATACCATCGATCTGGCCCGTTTGTCACACAACACGCTAGGGACTAAGTTTCTCTCTGACGCCTGACTCACAGCCTTACTCGCGTCATCCCGATGCCAACACTTACCTGTCTTCTTACCATCGATATCTGACTTTCGAACCACTTTTTTCCATAACCTTACACTTAGGTACTTATTTTTCACAAACTTAAATTTGATCTTGTAAACAGTAAAGTAGAGGCTATGGTACCTTGATATTATCTTGTAAAAAATATTCTGCCAATTAGTGTGAAGCATAACTTCCTCGCGTACTTTAATGATGTTAAGCTTTTATAACCCATTATTGACTGATTAATTTAATCCCCCCCCCCCCTCCTTTCTTTAAATCTATCATAATTTCTAACCATCTAAATTTATGTTGGGGAGCATGTGGAAGAAAAAAAACAAGCGTACATAGGACCAATAATGGGCTAATTATGACCGACCATTCAAATTTGACGGGCGAGTAGTTTATAATATATGTTGGCTTGCAAAAATTGAACGATAGACAGACAGGAGACCAAAATTGTTTCCTGATGTCTGAAACAGATTGCTATCTTGTTTTTTTTTTTTTTTTTTTTTTTATCAAAAAAATGATTGTTCCTCAGAACGATTACATAGCTTCCGTTACCTTCGGTGAGCTCGGAAATAAACTAAAACTTTGATCCAATCGAGACTCTAACCGTTATATTGTAACCATTAAAAAGTGAGAAACACACCTCTGAAACATAAATAGCAAAATTGCAATATAAATCACAATAAATCATTTTAACTATTCCTCTTTTCAGGATTAATAAAAGGGAACAGAGGGGACACAATATAAAACCAACCGCTACCCTGACAATTTTTAATATGTCAGTCAGGGTTAGTAGGTTACAGGGTCAGCCTGTATATTTCACTCCAATAAGGTGTCCTTAAAGCCTTTATCATGTTAACAAATGTTATTAACAGTTGGAACATAGGGGGAACCAACAATAATTAAGATTTTTGCTAGATAACTTTTGCCTATGCCACTTTTAAATTACATAAGGTAAGACTAATTTAATATATTCCTTAAAAAAATTGATAGATTGAGATTTCAATGAATGTATAATGTACACATAAATAGTTGAGTCTATTCTATTTGTATGACTATTGGAAAATTGCACAACAACTACGTTTCAGTAATAATAATTCAAATATTTTTATATTTTTATAAGAACGGGAAATTGGCCTCTTTAAACTTCTACACGATATTTTTAGCGAATTTTCAAAGAAAATTACGCTATTGCAATGGCTTCAAAATTTTTGTAATGCGAATTTTTGAAAAATTTTTCCATGGAAATCCGTTTTAGACCATTCTGAATCGATTCCTAAAATTTAACACTTTTTTTTTTATGTATGTATGTATATATGTATGTATATATGTATGTATATATGTATGTATATATGTGTCACTCCAGACGATATCTCCCCTTAGAATGCACTTAAAAATTTCAAACAAATTTTAAAATGTCAATAATATCAAAAGAAAGGATGAGTTCGTTGGCCAGAATTTTTGGAGTCCATTTAGGGGTCAAATTTTGACCATATAGGGTCAAAAAACGTGTTTTTTCTATTTTACCCCCCTTTTATGTGAAAATATGATAAAAGTGTAAATAACAACAATTACTGTACTCTTAAAGAGCTTTCCAACGACATGCATCTTGAAGGGTAAATACTATTTTGACTTTTGTACCCCGTACCCCTGTGTACCAATTTTTTTTTTCACCCGAGCAAATTCTAAACCAAAATTTTCCTATATTATCATAAGCCAATAAAACGCAGATTTCTTTGAAAATTCGCTCATTAAGTCATGGTGCATGACTGGACTTTTTTACTGGTCTTATATTACTTTGCTTTGTAAGTTTCATCGCACATTTCCGTTTCCCCAATTTTGAACCACTTCCTGTGATTCAATCTTCCCCAAATTTTGCACATAGAAACAACTATGGTGAAGAATACAGAAACCAAAAAAAAAAAAAAAAAAAAAAAAAATGGCTTCAAATTTATTTGCTTTTTAAGTTTCATCGCACACCTATTACCCCAATTTTGAACCACTTATCGTCTTTCAATCTTCCCCAAATTTTGCACATAGATACAACTAAGGTGAAGAATACAGAAACCAAAAAAAAAAAGGGTCAAAATAAGACCAGTTTTAAAAAATTGCATTTTTATATTAATATTTTTTATATTCATTGATTAACACAACTACATAATTTTTATATTATGTTATAAGTGTTAAAGATTAATGTTTTGTTGACAGTGTATTACATGTTTACATGTTACATGATAAAGGTAATAATCCAGTGACTATTCCTTTCGGCTGGGTTCGCTTAAAATCGGTTAATTATAATTATTGAAAGTATATAAAGAAATAAGATAATAAGTATTTGATAATAGCAATATAATAGCAAATGGTGATTGAAAATAAACCTTATGAAATGAGTAAATCTCTGGGCCACTGCTTCTTCAGGCGGCGAAGTGGGTTATCAGGGATAATTTGGGATGCAAGAAGTTCTACAAGAGGATTTGAGTTATTGGATAATGATTCATGGAAAGTATGGTACCGGGATACAGTTAGGTCTTGGACAAAGGGAATATCGAGATCGTTGTGTAGAGTGAGGTTAGAGACGTAGAACGGGGGACGTCTGTGATTATTTTTATAGGAACTGGGAATCGGCCACTTTAAACTTCTACACGATCTAATTATTATTTATTGTGAAACATAATGATAATGTCTCACCTCTCTGGAATTCCCCTACTAGATATGTAGGTGTTAAAAATTCAAAAGAGAAACCACCCTACTACACTGACACCCTCAATCCTGTATAATATGTATTTAGAAAAGAAAATGTATACGTACATACTTTCTTTATATAACCTCATTATCTTTTTGTTTTATAGAGCATTTATGCAAATTCTTATTTTTTGTAAGCATATTTATATAAAAATATTCCATCTAAGCGCCCCAAGGTGAAATTCCAATTTAAAGGCGAGGATTAAGGCGGAAAAGCCACCAGCTTCTTAAGATTTCCGGAGCGTTTTTAGGGCGGTTTTATTTCTCGACAATACAGCGGCTAGGGTTAAGGGGCAAAAAATATGATAAAAATAATGTGGCAGCATCTTAATTGCCTTTTTATATATCTTAAAAAAGTAGAGGATAAAGAAAGAAAAAGAAAACGTACTCAAGCCCCCAAAAGGTAAAGGAGGTAATAAGGCGGAGGAAAATGATCAAGGCCTCTACGTAGGCTGAAGAGATCTTTTTAAAGGCCTAAGCATAAACAGTAAAGCTTGCAATAATGCGAGGGAGAGGGCTTAATATAAATAAAGCCGCACTCGGCCGAACAAGGGGGCGAAAAAATACTAAGCATTTCATGAATTTTCAAATTAAACGCTCCCGAGATATCTAGAGCTAAGATCTCTGACACAACAAATGTTTTCTGCAACGAATATAAAATCTAAACAAAATATTTACTTAAATCAAACTGTTTGAATACAACATATTTTATATTTTTCACACACTCGCTTCAACAAAATAAGAAATAAATGTCAAACCTCAATGAAGGGATAAAAAATAATTTATTAAAAAAATTAAAATTGTGAGGATTAAAGTCCCTACACAAGACCCGACAAGACAACCCGACACGACCAAACTCGACGGACTATGGGGAGTCCCTACACACGACCCGACACGACCAAACTCGGCGGGACTATGGGGAGTTTGGTCGTGTCGGGTTGAGGAGTTGACCGACAGCGCTACACACGAACCGACCCGACAGGAATCGAGGGTTGGGAGCTCCCGACGGTCGGGTGGTTGGTCGTCTCGCACGACCAACCATCCGACCGTTGGGTCCGGCAGTTTTAGTTAGCCAACAAGCCTACACACGCTCCAACTGTCGGGTGTTCGTGTCGGGTCCTGTGTAGGGCCTTTTAGAATAAATTATTATTAAAAATAATATGGTTTCATTTTTCGTTTGATATAAAATCCTACTTTTGAACTATTAAGGTTTATCATGGAAGTAGATACTTTTAAAAATGATAGGCACCGCTGGAGAAAAGATAGTATCTATATATATAAAAATGGATGTCTGTTTGTTTGTTTGTTTGTAATTAATAGACTCCGACACCGTTCGACCGATCACCATGAAAGTTGGCACATATGTGTATTTTTTCATGTAGAAGGATTATATGATTTCAAAATTTAAATTTTGGTACACAGGGGTACAGGGTACGGGGTACAAAAGTCAAAATAGTATATACCCTTCATGATGTATGTCGTTGGAAAGCTCTTGAGTGAAGTAATTGTAGTTATGCACACTTTTGCCATAGTTTCACATAAGAGGGGGGTAAATAGTTTGTGTACATTTAGCTTTTTTGGGTACAAATGGTACCTAATGCATTTTATAGACACAGGTTCAAGTGGTAAAAAAATGTATTTGTTTTGTTCAATACATTTTTTTTGTGGAGAAGGATTTTATGATTTCGAAATGTAAATTAAAATAATTTAAATTTTGTACACAGGGGTATGGGGTACAAAATTCAAAATAGTAGGTATATACCCTTCATGATGCATGCCGTTGGAAAGCTTTGTGAGAGTACAGTAATTGTTGTTATGTACACTTTTATCATATTTTCACATAAGAAGGGAGTAAGAAGGAAATGTAGGGGGAAAAACTATTAAAAATTAGAAATATTACTATATTTTTGATCCGATAGAATGAAAAATTGGTATAGGTGTTTTATATAATGCCAGGATCTCGATAATAAAATAATTTATGTACTTATATTACTTTTGGGATCAATTTTGATCTTTTTGGATTAATTTACACTTTTGTTATATTTTCATGGAAAAGCATGGGGAAAAGGGTCATTTAATTGAAAATTAGGCAACATGTTTTTCACATGGTCCACTATATTATGTTGCTTGCTCCTGAGTAGGAACTCCGTAAAAACTTTGTACATCTATACACCAAATCAGAACACGAAAAATATCGTTTATCCACTCACGACTAATATCGCAAAACACACATTGTACGAGTTATATTGGAAAAACTGAAAAACGTATTTCGCAGCTAGCACAGGTTTTTCGAAGCTGAAAACTTAGGATCACACTACCCTTAACTGGTGCGAATTACATATTAGAAAATCAGAACTACATAACGCTTTGCGAATTTATCTATTTTTAATGTATTTTTTGACTGGCCTACTAGAGCTCTAGTTTTAATTGGTCCCCACTAATTATACCATTATACCAGTTTCTTCAAATGAGAGAAATGTCCGCACTCCAGAAGAGGGGGAAGAAGGTCTATAACTGCTTGCGAAAAAATATTCATTTGCTCCCGCTCTTTATTTCTGTAAAGGTCTATAACTACTCGTGCTAGAAAGTAAAAGTTTTAATTGGCTCCGGCTCCCGCACTTAATTCCCTGCCCGTTTCTTCAAATAGGAGAAATAGCGTAGCGCGAAAACTATGGTGATGCATTTATTATCTGGGCTTCCTACTGTTCACTTATCAACTTGTCTAGTTTTCTGTATTGTGTGTGAAAAATTACAAAAAATAAAAATATTGGGTCACCATAGTTACGGCCACCTAAAATTTCTAAAATTTGACTCTTTACTATTAACTACCGTAAATATCATTGGCCCACAGAGATGTATATTAATGTATTTTTTTAGGACCTGTCCTTATGGGGAGTAGCAGGGGGGGGGGGACTTTTTTGCGTTTTGTTTTAATAAAATCGGGGGTAAAATGGCCACCATTTTGTAAACACGATCATGTTTGCGATCTACATTTCAAAACCTTTAAAATGATACCCTACTCAATAATAAATAATGTACGATCAGTTCGCGATTGCTTGAGAGGTAACAGTTCTAAAAAAGTTCTTAAATCAGTTCTGAACCTCCTCATAGACGCATGCGCATTAAAAAATCCTGAACTTGGTCTAGAACCGTTCTTGAATTGGTTGTTGGAACAAATCTTTTATAAATAATTAATTCTGAACAAATTTTATTGCTTTTACTTCTGTTTGTTTTTAGGGTCTCGAGAAAAACACGAGGACCCACATTTTTGTCTGCCTATCTGTCCGTCCAAGTGTCTGTAACACACCTGATGTCGGAAAATACCCAAGACAAAATTTTGAAACTTATTAGTTATGATATGTGTAATAACAATAACCTAATCACAGAAAAAATATAGTTTGTTTTCGTACCAATACATCTTTACCGGCATTAAAAATTGTGTTCTTAGTGTACATCCTCTAAATTTATGTCAAATAAAAAAATAAATCATATTTATTAATTGTCAAAAACACAAAAAAGGATTTTAAGGAAATTTTCACACGTCACATCTTTTGTGAGATAAAAAATGTCCACCCCAAATATTTTATAAAAATTATAGTTTTACTGCGTTAGGACAATAAACATGCATATGAAGGAGTTTGTATCACGTCATTATATATAAATGATTCAACATTCGTAGCTAAAACCAACTTTTAAATTATATATATATATATATATATATATATATATATATATATATATATATATATATATATATATATATATATATATATATATATATATTTATTTATTTATATATTTAGTATATAAAAAATTATGCTTTTGGTATAAAATTTTGACACAGTGTATAATGGAACTTTCAAAGACCTGAAGACCTGAAACTAGTTTTTCTTACTAGCCGCATAAGCCTAAGCTTGAGCGCGGGTCAAGCTATATATATATATATATATGAACGTATTATGTATGCACAATATACGTATGTGTTGAAGGGAAGTACTCAGCTATAGCATAGGGCAGTATAGGGTGCAGTTTCAAGAGTTATTTATAAATTCGACTACCAGTACACAGCTCTTTGCATAAAAAAAATTGCTTCTTTCTTTTCCCAGATTTTTTAACATGTTTTCTTTATAAATGACAATGAAATATAAAATAAATATCCACAGTGAATTTTTTTTTTTTTTTTTTTATAAATATATTATATTCTTTTGCATATTCATATTACGTATTTGTATTTCCAAATAATATCATTTTCATGTATTTTATTTTCATTTTTGACTCATTTTTAACATTATAATTATTTTTAAAAAAAACATAGAAAATTAGAAAAACTGGAAATATAATATATGTCATAGGATACAAACAACACACACACACTCATATATATACATATATATATATATATATATATATATATATATATATATATATATATATATATATATATATATATATATATATATATATATATGTATATAATAAATTTTACACTTCTTTATATAAATCGAGAAATAACAACTAAATATTAAGATTTGACAAAGTAAGTGTAAAATATGACGAAAAGGATAATGGAAAAGATCAGAAAGGCTCAGGAAACCTTAATAAAAATATATTTATTTCCTTCTCTAAGAATTATATGGAGAAACTTAATTTTCTTATATTCCCTACTTATCATTCTTATTTTTTGTTGGCTTCGGAGTCATAAAAAAAAGTGGAGAATAGGAATTTTTTTACTTATTATATTTGAGAAAATTGAATTATCTAAGAAGAAGGTGAGATCGCCTTGAAGAAATTACTTTCTTTTATATTATCACCATTTCGTAATTTTATAACGCACAAGATAATACACACACACAGATATAAAGATGTATGTAGGTGTGTTTGACTGTAATGGGGTGAGTACGTGAGTCAATGAGATACAGTTGTTATTTAAATTCTCGCAGTAAAACGAAAGAAAAAAAAATAGAGGTGGGGGAGGGCTTTCTTCGGGCAAAGTCGTAAAATTCCGCCAGGGACTCAGGACCGAAGTTGTAAAAAAAAGCTAAGGGAGAAAGAGGAAGGGATTTTTATTATGGTACAAAATACAGACTGCTGGTTGCCTTGCAGTTACACTTTATAGACTGGCCTGTACTTTACAGCGGGGGACGAGGATCAGTTGTAAAAACTCGGCTCCGAGAAGAACATCTTAAGAGGTTTTCACAAGGATTATAGCTAAGGATAGTTGCAATAAACACAAGTGAAGATATGTCAATTAAACTTGTGTATATATTGACATGTTTAAGTGTTTAGCACTGCCTATTGTCTTGTAGTCTACTGGGTGGAATCAAGGATTAAACTGTTTGCAAACTTTCCTATCAACTTAATTATACTACTAAAAACCACTCTAACACGACCATTTTGGTCGTGGAGCCAATGTAACAAGGCTCCTACGAGTCCACTAACCCTAACCCCATTCCTACAATAACTTCAATAAAAACAATTAATTCGGTTAAAATAATATCGATAGTTAAATTAAATGATAGCTAATCACATTTTGAGGAAAATGTATTATGTAGAGTAATTTTGTTGTAAATATTAGGCTTACTTGACAGTTATTGAAAAACTAGGTCTCGTAATGAACAAATTACACTTGTAGGGTTCATAATGAGAGAAAAGCACATTTACTTCATGCAAAGAGCTTTCAACCTATTAATAGGCCAATCAGTGCCAAAGCTCTAGTTGTATGTTAACTCGTCTAATTTAACTGAGTTTTTCGCTAATTGGGTCTTAATCCAGGATTATACCTAATAATAGATTACAAGCGCTCAGCAGTTCAAGAATATGTTAAGAGGCGTGTGTATTCCAATTCTTGTTTGGTTTTAAGTATTGTAATAAATTGATATCAGATATTTTCACCTTCTTTATACAATATCGTATTAAAATTATTACTATTTTAATAAAAGAGTTTTTACTTTTCCTCACTGCCTATAGTAGGAAAAGTAAAAAAAAATCTTTTTTTCGAGATTTCAACGGAATTATCCGTTTTGGGTGTTTTTAAGACCTCCTGAGTGGTTTTCAGCATGACGTCTGTATGTATGTATATATGTATGTACGTATGTATGTATGTATGTATGTGTGTTATCATCGAAGCGCCCAAGGTATTTAACCTAGAGAGTTGAAACTTGGCAGAAAAATCAGCCCTTACCTGTAGTGGTGCCTAAAAAAAAAAAAAATTTTTCCGCCATCTTGAACCCAGTTTGTTGACTCAGCAAAAATTTTAAAAAATCGTAATTAATCGACAATGGTCCTGATCGAGTTGAAATTTGGCACGAATTTACCTCTCTGTATGAAAAACAAATCCACCAAATTTCATTTTGATATTGGCCGCCATTTTGAAGTTATTAATTTTTATATTTTATAAACTTCGACGGTTAACAATACCGAAAGTATAAATAGGTTTTGACGTATAGCATAAGGAACAAATATAAAAAACCCGATGAAATTCCATTAATTAGTTCAAAAGTTATAAGTGAATATAATTATTTATTAGTGCGATAATTTTGATGACGTCAAAGTTTGTTTACATCTGTCAAAATACCGCCAAACTTCAAATAATTAAATAAAATATAGGTATCTATTAAAAATAAGTTTTTTTTTAAGAATGATATTAAATCAGTTTGTTCGGAACGGTCACCCATCCAAGTACTGACCACGTCCAATGCTGCTTCCTGCTGCTGCGAAGCAGCAGGAGAGGCCACTTTAGGCCACTTTTGGCCTCTGAAGTGAGGAAAAGTTCCGAGGTACCCCGTACCCGATTTCTTTTTATTTTGTTTTCTGTAGCCACCAAATGGAAAAATAGTCAACTCCAGAAACGTTTCAATCAAGCAAAATTATGTTAGAAGTCGATTTTAAGACCATGGAAAGATATTAGATTTTTTAAAATGAAAAATATAATATTACGAGAGTAAATACTATTTTGTTCCAAAAGTATCGTCCAATCCGTCTCCTCCTAAACTTTCTCATATACGATTACATAATAACTTGAACTCTTACTTGTTTCGTGTTTTCGTGATAACATTTAATTATTGCAATTGAAAAATTTTTCCCTGCGTCAAATTGAACGCGAGCCCCCTCCTTTGCGGCCTTAGCTAACATCTCAGGAACTAGATTTTTTCCAGGAGAACGACTATTATAGTTAGATTCGTAGATAAATGGACTAAATAAATCATTTTTTCAAGTTTATTCAGAGTTTTTTGGGGGTTACTTAATAAAAACAATAAATTTTCGGAGCTATAATTTCTTTCTCGATTTCTCCTCGGGGTATGATTTTTCTGGAGCTGTATGCCAAATTTCATCAATATGGTCCAGTAGTTTAGGCTTTACGTGTCTACATAGACGAATGATCGACAGTTTCTAAAACCATTTTTTTGGACTAAGGAGCCATCAAAACGTGTCCAATCAATCAGTCTTTATATTTAAATCTCGTAATTCCAATGCTTTCTCTTTATATATTCTACAAACACGAGAAAAAAAAAAAAATACGTAACTCCCTTACGCCTTTCATTAAATATAAATTATTAAATCCCACTGCTAGTATACGATGCTGCTAACTACTTATATATGGCAGAGTTAGAAAAAGCGTTGTTAGCGCAGTTAAGGCAAAATTAAAAGGAACACATTTGTATGCAATAAATATGTAGCGTCATGCAATAAAGCTTATTGAATATTGAGAAAATAGTTAATCTTGACGAATTTAAAGTTAAAGAGTATGATTGTAGTACAGTCCTTTTCCCTACCTATCTGGCATTCAATTTAAAATATTATAAAATATATCACTTCACTACTCAAAAACTTCTGATTGTATCTGGTTGAAGTATTACATGCCGGTTTCAATTGTACTTTATTAGACGATGTGTATGAAGTTTCATTAAAATAGTTACATTAGAATGTAAGACATCCTTAAAAACGTTGTTTTCTCTATTTTAAACGTTTAGGCCCGCTTTAATATTATTAGCGATTTTTGACACTTCATAGCGGTGTCAGTTTTACTAAAAAATATATTAATAAAAGTGATTTGTCTCAATGAATAGATGAAGTTAGAATTTTTTTCCCGTTCTAAAATTCTAATTTTATATTTAAAATATTTTATACTAGGGTAAGGTTGTCCAACAAACTCGTCCTGGAAATTGGTAAAATGAACATGTACAGCAAATTTCAACTAAATCGGTCAACTTTTACTCAAGGTATCGTCATCGGTGGATTTCGTGGCGGTCGGTTTTTCGGATTCACTCCCGGGCTCTAGACGCTGTAACGCGCCATAAGGAACTTCGTTCCAAAAGCATTCTTGACAGATATTATAAAAGTATTTTAGAAATTATAGTACTTAATTCAATAATTTTATTATAGCTTTTCAAAATAAGTTACTTTTGTTAGTGTTCGTACGTTTGATCTCGGTATGTTGTAAGAAATCAAGTTAACGACATTGCTTATCCAGAAGAACTAAATTAATTTTTATAAAAACGCCGAGTACCGGCTACTATATATATTTATATATATATGTCTGAATTTTCTTTTTGTAGGATCGAGGTTGTTTGGACCTTATTGTAAAAACTTTTAATGACGGTAGGTAATACAATTTTGTTACGTTACTAATTAAAAAGAAAAATCTTTTGAAATATTTAAAAGTATATTTAGATAATAAATTCATCAACTTGTTCAATTTAAGATAAATGTATAGCAAAAATTGTTCTTGTTAAAATGTATTGTTAAATTTTAGTATGTTAACTGAAAAAAGAGTCAGTGAATTTATAAATCGAATCCAAAAATAACTTGATTACAACCTTACAATCTTTATATATGCATCAATTAAAAAGATAGTTCATAAATGGATAGCTGGTACATAGATAGATATTTTAATTTATTTCAGTCTAGTATAAAAATAAAATTCTATTCTTATCTTATGAAACAAAATTAAATTCAACATTTTCAATAGTCGAATATCCATTGCTTACTCCTGATGTTTATAATAAATAACAATTATAAATATTAAAATATATTTATTTACCACTGCATTTATTATGAAAAACATGTTTGGTTTATTTCGTAGAAATAACTGTATAGAGCTCTCGATAATACGTTGCGTCAAAGGGCTAAGGCCTTAAGGATTGGGGAGAACCTACTTCAAGGATCCCAAAAAAGCCCTTGTAGAAATATTCAACAATAACCTACTGCTGGGTAAGAAGGATTTAACTACCTGGTTTGTTGTAACCCTCGGCTTTCCTTACCCTAAATCTTGCCTTTCCTTATAGAATTGCAACCCTGTATCCTCTTACAACAATAAAATTGTATACATTTTGGCAAATATGAATGTTCCTTGTGGATTTTAAATATCAAAGTTCTAGGACATTTCTGAAGGACTGAAGAAAAAAACTAGGGTACAAGATAAAAACACATTACTTCAGTAATGGTTAGGTTGTTAACAGTATTTCATTTTAACATTTATATTATCATCAAGCAAACTAGATATAGTACTAGCAGTTTAAAATGATACTATAAAATATACAGCCACATGGCTGATTCACTCACTCACAGACATTAATGTTTACCCTCTTCCAGAATAGTTAGAAACTTTTAATTTGGCACTATATGAAGTGGGTAAACATTAATGTTTGAGAGTACAGACATTTGATTTGGTAGGTACTATCAAACCCTTAAGGCCTTAGCCCTTTGACGCAAAGTAATATTAGATTATAATAAAAAATTGTTGTAGATAGAAATGGACAAAACCGAAAATGGGTTTCATTAGGCAGAATAATAGTACATTAAGCGTCGTCGAGTGCAGAAAGTAGCATTTTGCATGCGAGTGTGGAGTTTGCACCCGAGCGACAGCGAGGGTAGTAAAACCACACGAGCAATGCAAAATGCCGTTTTCGCACGAGTTGCGTACCGTACTTTATCTACGATTGTTAGATTTAAATGATAAATACAAATTAGTTTTGTTAAATGTAAACAAACTCGCTAATCGTGCGTAAAGCTGAAGATTTCCTCTTCTTTACCGCCCTATGAGACGCGCTTGCGTAATGAATACAAGTACGTAAAGAATCACTTTCTACGCATCTAAATAAAGATACAATGTTTATATTTCGTATCAATCGTAGATAAAAGCAGTTTACATGCCTGTGACCGATACTACCACAGAAGATAAGAATAAGAAGGTGACGTTTGCAAGATGCACGACTTTCGTGGAGGAAAGCCACTAAGGGGGATGTCTGTGACGGAGAATCATTTGCAAATACATTTAATTTTAGTAACTTCTGTTTATTAATTTTATCATCGACATAATATCGTTTTTTCTTGTTAATAAAAACAAAAAAAATAAAAAAAAAAAATAAATCAAATAAAATAAAATATATCTTGTTCTTGCACCGTCGTGGAAAATGTCTTATTATTTATCTTAATAAGCGCGGTACACGCAGTTTTAATTAAGTGCTGCTAACGGTCATAATTAGCCCACTGTTGGCCTCATATTAATTCCAAGTGTCTGCACATAGTTAATATGGAATAAATGCGACTCTACAGAGAATTGAAACAGGTCGAAAAGACCACAGTACAATTTCCACGTGGGTCACATTATTTTATAATACATTCAACATGTTACAATTTGTTCAATAAGTGGAGGCTAAAAAGATAAGTGCTTACCAATTGGCAGATTTTGTTTGATCATAATATTATCACTAGTGCCACCCAAGACCAAATTTAATCAAGAAAACATGGATCTCAAAGCACCTCTTAAGGCGATCTAGGTGACCAGATAAATAAGTAAAGGCCATTTAACGTCAGTATAAAACAGGGGGTCATATACGACGGAGCTACGTCAGGTCCATTTTGCAGTTGTTCTGTTGACCTTGATTATTACCGTTTGTAGTATTACAGTGTTACCGGAAAGGGTGAAGCGTTTTCAAATATCCATTACGGCAGGAGAAATTCATTAATTTTTGGCTGTCGTTACAGTTTTTCATTACATACCGAAAGAATAAAACCTAAAACGGTTTAATAATTGAAAATAAATTATAGAGGCTAAATCAACATTGTTTTCAAAGTCACAGACATTTAAGTGATGGCCCAAATTATTGAAACTCTTAACTTTAAAATGTGATTACTCTTATCTAAACTAGTTAACATGGGATGAGAAGGTTATCAGGATTTATTATTAAGGAACATTTTCATTTTCAATTTGTACATAGCGGGAAGGGATGGGCATTGAAGTATTTTAGTAGTATTAGTTAATGCATTTAAAGAGATGAGAATTCCTAGTAGTTGATTAATAATAGATACAGATGGTGTAGGAAAACTGGTCCGGTCAGTAAGCTCTAGGTAGCAAGGTAGCGAACTAGCGTGCCCAGTACCTGTTGATTCTTCCAGACATACTTGCATTATTTAGTAAAGAGTTGTGGCTTTTTGAGGAGGCGCTCGTCCCTAGGCGCCCTTCCACTAAACCTCCCCCCCCCCCTCCCTTAAAATACATAAACCCACTATCCACCCTTCTTCTCAAGAACTAATAATTTATCAGATGTAATTCGGGCCCGGTTTAAAGGGACACTTAGAGAAACTTTAGCAAGGGAAGGGCCACGATTTAAGTTTTAATTAGAAACTAACTCTGACTGGTTAAAATAATAATTTATTGACAAATTCAGCTAAGCGATGCCTATAAATATACTAATTCTAAATATTTGAAGGTATATAACATAAATAATATAAATAAATTGGTAGTGCGTGAAGTCTCACGTAAAAAGGGTTTCATTGGTATTGTAAACATGAAATTAGTATAAGAGGGGGGGGGGGGGAGAGTAAAAATGATTTTTTTGACAAAATAGCATGAAGAATTAAACATTCTCCACATGTGTTAAATTATTTTTGTAATCCGCTCTTCAATACCTTTCATTTGATACCTTACTCAAAACTTTAAAAAAATATTTATTTTCCCGTGACAGGAATAAGCCGCCATCTTGGAATCCCAGTTAATCAGCTCAAATTGTTATTCAAATTTTTTCTTTGGTCCATCTGACTGCACATTTTTCATATTTATTAATATTTTCAGTAACAACAGAAATATAGTTTTTTTGTGGGGGGGGGGGGGGGGGGCACGCAAAATGTTGATGTTTTTTGACAAAATAGCTAAATAGCTTTGAAAATTAAACGCGTTCCACAAGTTTTATATATTTTTGTAATCTACTCTTCAATCCCTTTCATTTGATTCCTCACTCATAAAAGTAAAAAAAAAAAAAAATCCCGAGACAGAATTAGCCACCATCTTGGAATCCCAGTTAATCAGATCAGATTACTATTCTTATTTTTTCTATGGCCCGGCAGACCGCACATTTGCATATTTTTTCATTTTTTTAGAAATAGCGGAAATACAGTTTTAGGGGGGGGGGGGGGACTAGCAAAAGTTTGATTTTTTTGACAAAATGGTGACGAAAATTAAACGCTTTCCACAATATTGTCATATATTTCTGTAATCTACTCTTCAATACCTTTCATTTGATTCCCCACTCAAAATTTATATTTAGTTATGCTTTTACAACCCATTATTGTCTGATTTTACGATTTTGATTTCTTTATGTGATTTAAAGTATCAATATAGCAAAATTCAATGAGCGCATACGGCTGAAATTACTATAAGACCATCGGTGGGCTACATTTTACAAATCATACTAACTTAAAATCAGAAGAGTACTTTTTAAGAAAAAGATGTAAACATTGAAACTTATATAGGGCAAAAATGGGCTTATTATGACCTATTATTCAAATATAATTTAAATCGTACGTGTAGTTTTTAAGATAATATTGATTCGCAAAAATTGAACGTCAGACGGGCACGTGACCAAAACGTTTCCGATGTCTGCAAACGGATTTCCTTCATGGAATTTTTATTTCCGAGACAAAAATTTTCTTCTTTGAGATCGATCACATAGCTTCCTAATAAGCTTCGGTAAGCTCAAAGAAAAATTAAAAAAAGTAAAAAAAATAAAAAAGTATAATATTATTAATTTCCCTTAACGATTATTGTTAACAACAAAAAATATAAGCATTACGTTTTCCACTCCCGAATCTCTAACTTTTTCACTGCTGCTAGATTCGATTATTTATTTTACATTTCTTTTTTTTATACAAACACACAGACAAACATATATATATATATATATATTTATATATTGAAAACGGAGAAAGCAATGAGTGAAAAAAAGTGAATCTCAAAACTCTTAATTGGCTGTCTATATATATATATATATATATATATATATATATATATATATATATATATATATATATATATATATATATATATATATATATATATATATATATATGTGTATATATATATATATATATATATATATATATATATATATATATATATATATATATATATATATATATATATATATATTTATATATAATATATATATTATAAGATGAATTTATATTTTTTAGTTTTCTTCAGTTTATTTTTTTGCTGCTTGAGTTACAATTGATGTTGCAATTATACCAATTTTTCGCCCCGTTCTTTTTTTTGCCTTAGGGCGACCCCCCATCTCTTTCCCTATTAAAAATTATTGTAAACAACTTTTTCTCAAATATTTCTAACAAAAAAAGGTAAAAAGATAAAAAAAAATAAAGAAAACAAGCATTAACCTCGCTATATTTCTGATTTTTATTTCTGCGTTCAAAAAATAAAAATATGTAAATATATATGTATATACATATATATATATATATATATATATATATATATATATATATATATATATATATATATATATATATATATATATATATTTATATATATTTAAATATATTTATTTATTTATATACATATATGTGTATGCTTTTTTCAAAATACTAGCTGAAGTATTGTAAGCCCGGTGAAACCAAAAATGAAAACATTGGTGAATAATATAACAAATAGTCTGCCAATCAATGTGGCACACAACTTCCTCGAGTAACTTTATCGATATTATATTATGCCTTTACAACACATTATACATTTGGAAGGTAGGTCATAATTAAACCATTGTTGGGCTTATATGAGTTTTTACATTTTATGTCCAATGGTGTTTCTTCCACATGCACAAAATGTTTGTTTTTAATAAACACCTATAACTTTGAAAGTACTCATCTGATTGTTGAGTATAGCCCACAGATAGCCCGATAATAATTTCAACCATTTGAGCTCATTATTTTTTGCTAAATTGATACATTTATCCATGTAAAATGTCAAAACAATTTTGTCAAAAAAAAAAATACTGCTAAATATTTCTTACGTCTTATTGCACATACTTCTATCAATGGTTATATGCTTTAATTATTATAATATTAATTTAATCCCCTCCCTCTTTTTAATTCTTTCTTAATTATTTAGATTTTGTACATAATAAAAAGTAATAATTAAGTAATATTATTTAATGTGCACAAGCAGTTGAAATTTATCTGGGGATATCTGCGGGCACATATCGACAAATCATCCAAACTTCTTAAAAATCAGACGAGTTCTTTTGAAGATAAATAAAGTTCTTTTGAAGATAAATAAGCCTTCATAAATATTTACCTATAATTATACGTGTATATATAAATATATATATATATATATATATATATATATATATATATATATGTGTGTGTGTGTGTGTGTATACGTATTGCATTATAGCCCTACGTATATACATGTATGTCTGAATTGTCTCATAGCCCTAGTTGTTTGGACTATCATCCTTATCATCTCTTCACCATACCTCTTTTACTTTGCAGGTAGGACTTCTGACCTAAGAGACTTCTAGGTAATTCAAATGGGTTGGTTGTAAGCTGAACTTCCACTTTCTTCATACCCCCAAATTTTCTAATTCTTTTCCTCTTTTTATTTCCTTCCTCATTTTGCCCTCTAGAATACAATGTCAAAAAAACCTTAGAACCTTAGAATTTAACAGTCGAATTTCAAAATCCTCTTATAGAATAGGATATGTTATAAGAAGTAATTAATTTACAAATTTCAAGGTTCTAGATTAATTAAATTGAGATATATAGCAATCCTTAAAATCAAATTTAAAGCAAATGGCCGATAACTTGAATTTCCATTTATAGCGGAAGCCTACATCATTAAAGCATTCTTTGTAGCATAATTTTCTAGAATTAGTTCTCTGAGTTGAAGTGATTAATTAGGCATTTAGCATTAAAAGAATCACATAATCCGACATCTTGAAATTGGTTAGTATTTAGGAATGAAACTATGCCAGTATTTTTACCAGGGAGATGACAAATTTGGTTAAGATGTCACCAAGAATTGAAGAGCCTATAAAGAACATACAAACACTAATAAGTATATTTTTGTATAAATAGATGTAGATGAATTATTTGGTTTGTATTAAGTCCAAAATATATATTTCTTTAAATTTACAAATAAATTATGGAAGGTCGTAAAATTACATTGGATATTTAATACGTATAGATTTTAAGATAATAGAAAGAAGAGAATATGTTATTTTAAAATTGTCTATTGAATATTATTGTATATCGGTATTTTTTTAAGGTTTAAAATATAATTTTCATTATTCTTTTTAACGTTTAATAACAATTATTATAATTAAATCGTATTTTCCTTTTTTAATCGCATAATATTTATTATTTATTTATGGCTACCAATAAGGTGGATCAGTAATTATATCTGTTAAGTTTGAATACCAGAGGAGTGAAACATGTTTTAGACTGACCATATGGTAGATAGGTACCCTGAACCAGTCATGGTAAACTTAACTTTACGTTATTATTATTATTATATATATATATATATATATATATATATATATATATATATATATATATATATATATATATATATATATATATATATATATAATTATTATTATTATTGATTAACTGTCATGTAAAAAAAGATATTAAATATATATATATACACACACATATATATATATATATATATATATATATATATATATATATATATATATATATATATATATATATATATATATATATATATATAAATATATATATATATATATATAAAATACTTTTTTACATGACAGTTAATCAGAAGGAAAGGATTCTGTACCGTCTCTGTACATGAAGAGAAAAAAGGCTGACGCCTTATTGGGGGCTGAATTTCTAAGTGTGTTAGTTGAGTTGTCAAAGAGTTAGCCTCGTTATCCTTGTTACCATGGATACAGGGAATAGTAGTGAGGCAGTATAGTCCTGCCTCATACCGTTCCAGTTTTACTTGAAAAACCATATCTGACCCTATAAAAAAAAAGGCAAGTTGGGGCCACGATGAAAACGATGCCGAAGCGAATAACTGTTAAATGTTGAAAGGGACCATTCTGTTAGAACCTCCCTTGTCTTGCCTCGGAGCCGATTTTCGCCCATGGTCTGTAACGTCTCGCGCGAATTAACGCAACCCCTTCCCTTCCCGGTAGCGTTATAAACCCTTCCCGGGTCTGACTAGATGGGACACCAGATGCCGAGTATGCAGTAAAGCTTTATGTATCTTGCCCAAGGTGTATACCCTTGCAATATGTTTAGGCTCCTGGAATAAGGCGAAAACCTTAGAGCCCTTTCCTTTCTCAGTTTAGAAAGACCGGAGTCTTAACACCAACTTTTACCCTTGCTAGTACCAACCTTCCCTTTTATTAGCACTTAACAAGCCTCCCTAATCCACACTACCAGGTTGAGTCAGCGTCTATAGTCTGCGTCGACTTTCATAAATTTGTTCAAACCTTCCAAATTAACTCTCCCTGTTTTCATCTGTCTCGTTAATAAAAATACAAACTACCTATACACCAAATAAATCAAAATAGGAAAAGACCTGTTCATTATAAATATAAAACTAATGAGTACGTACTTAGATTCAACCAATCTTAAACTTTATTTGATATTATAATTTTGTAAGTTATCTTTTATGGATTAATTTCAAAATAAGTTGAATACATATATTTAGTGTTAATTTAAGACATGACAGAACAAGATTTGACTGACTTAATCATTAAGGGCACCGGTGTACCCAAGTGGATCGTACACGTAAAATTTCTCGCCTAAAACTAAGGTAAATCATACTTTCACTTAGAGGTCATTATCGATGTACCTGGCAATGGTTCGAATCTAAGGCAGGTAAGTCATCTTTCACGCTGATTAACTGTTAAGTGGCAGATTTCCTCCCATCCTGTATTAAACAGGGCGAAGCCAAGTTTGCTTAACCAACCCCCATTTATTTGGTCTATCTTCGAGGTAATAACCAGAGCATTCGGGCTCAGGTTCGATTCAGGAAAAATCTTTAAGTATAAACCAGAGTATTAGCCCGGACGCACAACGAGACGCAGGGCAAGACAGCAGTTTTTTCAACCGTAGTTTTATACGAAACCACACGAATTGAGACGCAGAGCAGGGCAGGGCAGTACTAAACCGACGCAAGTGGAACTGGCGCGGCGTCTCAAATTCGCACCATTGGTACCTTTCTATAAGATCAATAAGTCCTCCATATTTTATCGTAATATCTGCCGCCATTTTGAAAATATCAACCTTTGATTTTATGTAGGAAAGTGTTTGTTTACATTTTTACATACCTCTCAATAACGGACATCATTATACCGGACTTAACTATTAACTGACAAAAAAAATTATAATTTACCTAAAATAAATACATGTATTGTAATTTTTCATAAAAGATCCAAGGCGCCCTACGTCCAATTTCTTAATATATATATATATATATATATATATATATATATATATATATAAATAAATCTATGATATACACCAGGCAACTCAACTCGACCGAAGATATATACTTTTGGTTCCGGTTTCCGCCACCGGCTTCATCTGGCGCGTCGAGCTGCTGTCATCTCGCCTCTATGTTTACTTTTCTCAGAGTCTGCAGGATTTTTCTACCGTTTTCAACACATTTATGCTCTCTTTTACTTAAATTTTCCGGTGTTATTCTTCCCTATACTCATGTAAGTTGCCTGTATTTCAATCTCTTCCTTATTCTTTTCTGTCACGGGTGATCACGATCTCACTGTCGGTTTACTTTTTACGTTCTCTGCCTTTCTTCTTGTATTAAGCTCTTTATAATTATTTATGTATGTTTCAGTTTGGCTAATGATGGCAACATCATAAAGTTGCCGAAACGTTGGCTTATGAAATTGTGAAGTTTTCTTAACACCTTACCCTGACCGTTCCCCCGAGTTGAGTTGCAGGAGTTTTCTACAATATACATATATATATATATATATATATATATATATATATATATATGACTTAATTCTCGACCGTAAATATAAACAGAAAACAAACAAAACTCAGGTGCCGAAGAACTTAGGAGAAGAATTCTTGAAATGCTTCACATTAAAAAGGATTCTAATTCTCTGAATTTTAGGAGTGATATTGAGAATTTGAGTGTGATATATTCTGGATTGTTGTAATGTTTATTTTTCTTTTCTCCCTGCCTTCCCCTGGCTTTGCTCATTTGTATGTTGTTTTTTACATATTGTTCTGGTGTTATATCTTCTTCTGCAGATTACAATACTCAGTTTCTTTCCCTAGCTCAAGCCCACAAACGATTTCTATAACTGCCAATAGATGTTCTGGTTTTTAGAATGTTTCATTGGAAGGACCCGGGTCCGCTCAACCTAATTGAGGTTTTCTGTGGTTTCCCTCAATTTACTAGGCGAATGCCAGGTTGGTCCCCTCTAAAGCCAGTCCACAGACTGCCTAGGATACTTGTTTACTCCTGTAATCTTTTCTAGCTTTGGCCCTTTTCTTTGTCTAAAATATTTAGGAGTTCCGGGGGGGGGGGGAATTTTATTTTATGTTTATTACGTAGACTGTTGTTATTATTATAATAATATTGGAAAAAAAAAAAAAAAAATTATGTTTTTATCAAGGAGGCTGTGGTTTTTCTCCGTATATATAGGTGTGACGCGTGGGAATTTTTCAGTCGTTGTTTAGATGTTTTACGGTGAGTTTAGGTCTTGGGTTAATATTTATTGTGTAGCAGCTTCTTAGTTTTTTCCGTTTGGATAGTCATGAGTGTTTGTTTCATGGGTTTTTTGTATTTCGTTTGTTTTTTAGGCCCCTGAAGAAGGTTTTAAGTAAAAACCGAAACGTCGGGATTGTAACATAAAGACGATTTTTGTGACCGAAACCTGAGTTTTGTTTGTTTTCTGTATATATATATATATATATATATATATATATATATATATATATATATATATATATAATTTATGTAAATAACATTTTTTATTTATACATTTTTTCATTCGTTCATTATTACTATTTTTTTTTTTTAGGTAAGATACATAATTAATGACTTTATGATAACATGATGTAATAAATTTTAAAAAAGGTTACTCTCTTCCTCCACCCTTGTTCAATGCCTCTCCTGACAGGAATGTCACTTAGCGTGACACGTCACTCTCCCTCTACCATGTCACCTTGTCACGCTTTCTAAACATTACTTGCTACAAGTGACAGTGACTCGCTCTCCGTCACACTCCTCCCATCAGTCCAACGGACAACGTCTGAACTTGAGGGAAATAAGGTGGGGGAATTACAGAGACTCCTATCCTGACGTCATACTAGCCCTCACCCAAGTGTCACGAGCTAATGCTTTACTCACTGAATTGTTTATTTAGATAAAGAAATATAATATATACTTGGTTGAATTTTAAATAAAAATATATACATATATATACAGGGTGATTGGCGATATATGTACAAAAATAAATAGGGTGATTCTAAACATCATTGGCTACAAATAACGTCATATAAACCATGGGTATATTCGCAACCGTTTTCCCACAAGCAAATTTTATTATTTCTTTTAGATCGCATACCTTTGCTCATAAAAACACTTATTGCGCTAAAAGTATAAAAGGAAGAACAATATTTTTGGGAAGACGTATTTTCTCTATGAGAAAATTAATAATTTTATAATTAAAAATTACATTAAATAAAGAACAGTGGATATGAAAAGAGGAAATGTGTAGACGTTTGACGCACGGTTTAATAACTGGCTGTTAGATTTTCAAAGAAAAATGTATATGATAATATAATAGAAGGATTAATAAAGGCCTGAGGATGCCTCAAAGGAGGTGAAATATAGCCAGACATGGAGTAGTAATAAACTTTATTAATGCCCTATAGACCTAAGGAAGACTTAAGAAGTTATATATTATGTGATAAAAATTTTTTAAAAAGAATTTTAAACAATATTATACTAAATATAATCAGTTCCGTCAATGACAAATTACCATGTAGGTAATGAGTTGTAATAGAAAGTTTGGGAGATTTTATTGTTTGACATGGAATTTTATGTATTTAGTCAGGAACCGTATGAGGCTTGAAGATGACCTAAGCAAAGGTCGAAATATAGCCAGGATGTATTGAAGCAGCGTTTAAGATTTATTATCCCTATTTGACCTAAAAACCACTCGTTCATATACAAGAAGACTTTCTCGCAGAAGAAATGACGCACCACATAACATCATTCATCAAGCATAAAATTGTACTTGTCAGCGCTAAAGAATACAGAAATCACTTAACTGGCCCGATGTTAGGAAAGCTCAAACAAATGGCTCAAGATGAAGGAGAATATCAACTCTTGGGAGAGAAAATGCAAGTAGGATGTCTAAATAAATGAAGACAGTTTGATCTAAAACTGTTACCGTATTGGGGCTGCCGTGCACAGCAACAACCTATGTGTTGACGTAGGGCTGATAATTAAGGATTTAAGGATATTGGTGGAACCAAAAAAGAATGCTTTATAAATACCTATATTTGCAGGCACAGGAGTACCTGTCAGGATCAGGACAAACAAGGCGGCCACAATTTGGGGTGCTGAGACAAAAAAATCTAAGCAGCTGGAATGTGGCAGCAGCACCACGTATGCGCAGAGTAACTAAAGGGCACGCAAAAGCAACTGTCAAAGTAATGAAAAGCCTTATAGTAAAATGCGTGGTAAATGGAGTGTTAGACGAAACACGATACTACTCTGGTTTACTGGAATGGAAAAACACGCAAAAGGTAGAGGGACAGTCACCGGCTCAGATGCTGTTTGTTCGACCTTTAAGATCCTTAATACCGGCGCATAAAAGGGTTTTCAAGTACAAGTGAAAATGTTTAGCAGAAGAGGATGACAGGAAAGAGGCAAAGGAATAAGCTTGGAAGATAGCCTATGATAAAGGGGCAAGGAAGCTGACGGAAATTTTATGTAGGATCTAGACTCTGGATACAGAATCACGCAACAAAACGTTGCAGACTTGAAGTAATAGTAAATGCAGTATCATATAGGAAATACAGGATAAAACTTCCCAGAGGAAGAATGATAGGGAGATACAGGAGGTTAAAGTATCAACTCGAAGGAGGAAGAGAGGAGATGATAGGTGACATGAGTTGTCAATATTGTTTGTTTATATGCTTGATAGGAACTCAATTTAAAATAAAATATAGTTGAATTTAAAAGTTTTCATTCCACAACCAGAAGAAAATTGTGGAAGTTATGCGTGTGGCACGGATTCATGGACACACAGGCATACACAAAGATAAATTTCTTCAGGAAGGTCTAAAACTTAAAATACGAGTGAAAATTATGATTTTAAACGAAAAAAATATTCACATCCTAAAAGTGGACACAATGATTTCGCTACCTTTTTAGATTTAGCAATAACGCACTCTCCTACTCTATGGAAATAATAATTACGTAGGGAAAGAAGTGACATAAAACATAACTGTCAGTTTAAAGAACAAATTGTTCAACTACACGTGTGTAAGAACATTTTTATATACTCGCCCACCGAACGAATAGGAAAGGAGCTTCAATATAAGTATAGCATTTAAATATGATTTAAGACAAAGTGCTAGTGCTAGGAAAACGGAAAATCGTTTATTCATACTAGGACAGGGGTTATTTGTAAGAATAGATAGAGGCAGTGATAATACCTTGTAGAGTGAAGAGGGACTAGGGTCGGGGATAGGAGGGGATGGCTTTATGGTTACATCCAGACAAGCAGGGTATTAGGGTCGTAAATTTCCAATTTTTCGTTAGAGTAATTCTTGTCGGTGTAAGGGCAGACCCAGATCGGCAAGGATGATTTAGAGTCCAGTTATAAATCTCAAAATCGAGGGGGTTGTGGAGAGTGGAAAAAATGTCCTGGATGGGCCGAAGTTTCCGGATTTTATTTTTATTTTTCGAGGATATTTTGTTTAAAAAAGGGTCCCTCTTGTAGTCAAGGTGCTGTTACTTGTTGCATATATATGGTACTTGGAAAGGATACACAACCCCCTTCGTAGTGTCGGAATCTAAAAACGTGCTTTCCTGCTTGCAAGGTCCCTCCCCTCCACATACCAAGTCCAGGAGGGTGTGACTGCCTCAGGGTGAACCAATTCTTTAAGCTCGAACCCAAATAAATCTTTAGCCAGTGCAAAAAAAACATTCTTCCTGCTTCCCACGTTGGTTTCTTGGTACGACTTCACACGACTATAAGATATTGGCCCCCCACTTGATTTGTACAGAGTTCCTCTGTTTGAGCGACAATCCTCAACTTCATATAGTAGGCAGAGTGAGAGGAGGGGAAAAGAGAGAAACAGTACTCCATTCCCTATGGAAAAGCAGAATCTTATCAATCCCAGAGTTATATATAAGTTGTATTAGTTTACTCTAATACAACTTATAACAACATACATTTAAGGGTAAATCGTAATTATTTGCATCAACTAAAGCAAAGTTACTTTAGAGAAAAAAACAATCTCAAAATTACTTTTTATGTTACCACAATATAAGTGAAAATAAAAAAAAGAGTTCAACAGTAGAGCGTTTGAACAATAAACTATTATAAAATATGCCTGAATAAAAAGATAATTAATTAATGAAGTTGCTATAAAAATCACAAAAGTGAAGAACTGCCTCTGTAAATCACATTTTGTCACTATGGTTTCCAACCACGAACTAAGAGGTAACACTTTTATAGCCCACGTCTAACTCTCCAGGACCATAAAACTAGACTCTGCCAGTTCTACACGCTGCAAATACAACTTCTATTTCAGTTTATCTCAACACAAACTACGTCACATTTATGCCTTTTTACGGTAGCAGTTTCTTTTTTTTTTTATAGATATGTTTTTTCTTTTGGATATTTATGGCTTAATAAAGCAGTGAGAATAATTAAATTACGTAAACTTAATAAGGGTAATTTCAAATCATAATAACAATTTATAGTCCTTCGCTACTTAGCTATGTTAATTCATATTTTTATACAATAGATAAATAGTAAACCTGTGTGTGTGTGTTTATTTTAATTATATGAAAATAAAATATAGGATTTGATTTTTTTGTACAATTACTTCGAAAAAAGTTATTAATTTTACTTAATAAATCACAACATACTTAATCAGCAAATAATCTTTAGGCTCAAATTGTAATTAATTATTGAATCTAATAAAATGCAATGAAATAATGTAATCAAATTTTAACTTTTTCTCTTATGTTTAATTAGTAGTATACTTAATCAATGTAATACATATTATTAGTATTAATATAATAATATTAATAATATAATTTAGTATTAATATAATAATATTAATAATATAATTTAGTATACACTCTAGCTAGATGAATAGTTATTTTATTACTATGGTTCAATATGTATGTTACTTTGCGTGTTCTCTATTGAATACATCCCTTTAATTTATAATGGTTAAAATAAAACTCATGTTTAATTAATAAGTAATTTTTATAATAGGTATTATTTGCAATTAAGTAGATTAAGCAATGCTTTTTGAATGGAGTATTATACTAAATGAATAGAAAAGCTAGAGTTCGATTACTAGATATGCCACTCTTGTTTTATTTTGTATTGTATAGCTAAAGAGCTAAAAGCCCTTTGTTATTGTGAGTAGAAGTGTACGTATAGTTAACAGACTGTTAATTCCTCTTCAGAACGGGTTTCGGTCCCATAATATCGTTAATATGGTGTGACCGTATATTACGGTCCTTAATCCCAGGTGGGTAGAAGGTTCCCACAATCGACCCCTTCGGTCCAATCAGGGCTGTAGATTATCATAATTATCACTATATTATCTAAGCTATTTGCTCGTCCCTAACTAGAGGCCCCTAAACCAATTGCTAAACTTAATTTGGACTTTACCGATACTTACTTGCCTTTCAACAGAATCTTCTCTCGATATATTTTAAGACCCGTTTATCACCTTTTATGAGTTAAAGTTCATAAGCAATAAACATTATCCGGCCTTTAAATAAAAAAGGGTAATTTAAATTTCGATTATTCAAAAAAGAAATAGGTAATAATTATTTATACTTTTTTGGTACACAATGCTAAATAGCTTTTATTCTAAACAAAACATATTCCTTATTGTAGGTATTATGGCTTTTAAATGCAAAGTATTTTGTGAAATTAAAAATTGTACGTCTAATTTACCCATTAAAAAAAAACAATAACAAAAAACCAGTGCTGGTACAAATATTTTAAAGCTTTTACTGTCAAATAGGTGTATTATTTGTATACCAGTCAAACACCTATATTATTATTTCGCTTTGTTTGCTTCTCTGACTTAACATTTACTTCTACGTGAAAAGTAAACCATTTTTTTTTTTTTTTTAATTAATAAGCCATTCCTAGATTGAAGCTTGACTAGAATGCAAAGGACATAAAAGGAAATAAAAAATAACACCCAGGAGTATGGTTAAAATTTGAAAGTCTACAGCTGGATTAAGATTTGCATCGGAGAAATGGAAGTTCTAGCTATAAGAAGTCCTTCAAATGCAGGACGTGTCCTGGCTATTTTACCTCGTCACAGCCCAAACCAAAATATAAAAACCATTCTTTCCTCCTCCAATTATATTTGATTTCTATACTTAACTTTCATAGTAGGCTTCTACTGATTTTAACTAGTCCAGTGTTCAAGTGTAAAGTATAATTTAATAATAACAAAATCTTTCAGTACGAGACAGCTAAGGAAATCTATTTAATACTTATATTTTTTACTGTGGTAGTCCCAACTATGCAGCACCTTTACTAATCATAAAAAATAAGCAGTGGCTTATATCATTATTGGAATGGGTATAGATTACATTATACAGGTTTAATATAGTAGTTTGAACTGTTATTGAGAAGAAAAAAAAAACAAAAACAATATATGTTATGCATTACTTAAAAAACAAAAACAAAAAAAAAACAGGAAGAATTGTAAATTTAAGATCTCCAAAATTTGTAGCTAAACTTTATATTATCTCGAGTTTGCTTTGAAGAATTATCACAACTTTCTAAAATACGTAGTTCTAGATAGAGAGCGAATAGTGTTAGGCTTCTTTTGAAAGGTCGATATGTTAATAGATAGTTAATTGTCAAACTATATTATTTAGACAGATTCAAACGAATTGTAATTTAGGTTGTAATTAGAAAATAATAGAAAGAAAAACAATAATTCTAATAATTTTATATACACATATTATAGAAAATATCATATTATTTTATCAAAACTTGCTTTAATGATGTAGACTTCTGTTATGAACGGATATTTTTATTCAAGATGGAGGTGATTTAATTAAAATTTGTATGGTGCTAGATCTCTCAAACTACTTGGTCTAGAACCTTGGAATTTGGAAATAAGTTACAACTTCTGTCATAAACATGTTCAATAAAATCATTTATAATTTATAACCACATACGAGTTTTAACGAAGCCAAATCTTTTATTAATGTATTCATCACCATATCTCGGAAATTAAGAATGCCCGAATAACCAAACTTGACATAGTAATTCCTTTATTGATTTAGGTGTTCACAAAACAAGGTATTTTATGATCCGCCATTTTAATTCAAAATGGTGGACTATCTTTATTAATTTTTGAGATTATAATATGTTGGAATCACATGATCTAGGAACAAAAAATTTTGAAATTTGTTACTTCTTACGTCATGAATGTGTTCTATGAAGGGAATTTACTATTTTACCTTTTAATTAAAAATGGCAGCCATATAGCAAACTTTTTTGGCTATATGGCTTGGATTTTTTGAATAAGTAAAAATTTATATAGCCACACTTGATATAGTACTTCCTTCATTGGCTTAAAAGTTGTTTTTTGTAATCCGCCATTTGAGTAATTTTGAAATTGTAAGATCTTGAGAACCACTTGATCTAGGAATTTAAAATTTAGAAATAATTAAAAATGGCGGACATATATATGCATTATATATATAAAATATTTTTAAGCACCCTATGAATTACTAAATCTCAGAAACTGAAGGCGCTAGAATCACTAAAAAAGCGTGAGGGAGTTTGTCTCCGATTTCAAAAATTCCAAGACAGAATCTATTTCAGAAAATAGGGAACATTTTTGGTTCCGTGACGGTCTGTCACTCTGTCGGTCTTTTTATGTCATTCACCCATTTTTTTTAAACACCCAGGCTACGCCGGGTACTTCACTAGTATTGATATAAAAATAAATATTCTCATGTGCATTAAATAAAAGGGGAAGATATTTTCCTGTTTTCTTAATAAGTAAATTGCTCTGATGATTTTTTGTATCAAGACTTGAATAATGTATATATTATGAGGGTACAGTTATATATTTAAAAAAAACAAAAAAAAAAAAAAAAAAACTAGTGGTTAAAAAAGAATGTGATGAATTCAGGAATTATAAATACATTAATAACCCGGGTAATGATATGGCTTGGGGTTTGCAAGTTGGCAGACGAGAAAGTGTTGTTTTGTTAGAAATATATTACGCTTGGAGAAGCAGGTGCCCTCAGGCCAATCTCATTACAAATGTGAATAAAGAGTGAGAACGACCGCTGAGCTGAAACATTCCCTTGACGATAACCTCACAACTTACCTCCCGCTCTATAACTCCTTTGGTACGATTTCTATTCAATTATACAAACAAAAAAAATACTATCAACTAATCATCTGAAATAAATTAAATATATAAATACTTGAAATAACCATTTGATATGTTATAGTTTATTTCTAGAGCATTTAAAGTAAACGTTTAGGAGAAAAAAATAAATAAATATAAAACAATAATAACCCCCTTATGAATGTCTAATTATTATTTATTATTACACTTACTGAAAACTTGGATATTAAACATATTACACTATATATACATATATATATATATATATATATATATATATATATATATATATATATATATATAATATAAATTAAGCAGAGAAGTGATTAAGTATACCAACATATTTAAGTACCTAATAAAGTGTAATATTATACATATTTAATGCTTAAAGTAACTTGTTTAAAGAAATGTTAAACTAGTATTTAATCATTAATCACACGTTATGTTAATCTCATAAAAAATATATTTATTATACGCACCTTATATTTTATGTCTCATTAAAGAACAAAATGAATAACCTGACGTCTTATGTTTCGCATTAACTGTTCAATATTATACATCTATATAATCGTGAAAGCGTTAAAGCGAGATAGTGCGAGAATGCATCTCGTTCTCGCACTATCCAATGAGTTGGAGAGTGGCAATTAGAAATGGAATTCCGAGGGGGAGAAATTAAGAGGAAAGGAGTGGGGTGAAAGACTGCGCACAGACTTTTTGTATATTCTGGATGCGTGGCCTTGGCCCTCACCTACTTATTTCCTCGTTCTCAATCATAACTCAGTTTATTGATATCGAATTATCAATAACTCCTAAATAAATCTTATAAGGTAGTAATATGAATTATTTTAAAATTTTAGAAGCCATTATAGCGTGGTGGGATGGGGGATTTTATTTTACTTTATTTTTTTGTGGGGTTTTGGTTGCAACTCTTAAAACCAATAAAGAGCGCAATGTTAATATATATAAATATATATATATATACATATATATATATATATATATATATATATATATATATATATATATATATATATATATATATATATATAAAAAATAGGCTTACTGCCTTTGTGCGAACACAAAATTTGCAATTTAAAAAATATTGAAATTTTCAACTTCCCATCATAAGGCATTAGCATGATTTTTTTAAAAAAATTAGGACTTGCCGTTATAGAGTGGTTGGGGGGGGGGGGGTTACGTGAGGAAACTTTTATATTGTTATATGTCAGGGAAAAACCAAAAGGTAATAGTGTACACACATATATCACATTTACACACACGTTTTTTTTTGTTTTTTTTGGGTATCACATTTGGTCAATAGTGGCGGTAAAAAGCACAATACCCATAAAATGTTTTATATATTCGTAATATACTCTTTAGTAGCTTCCATTTGATACACTACTTAGAAATTAAAAATTTATAAGTTTACCACATTTGTGGAATTAGCATTTTACAATAATATGTGCTTTTAGTGCACACAAAGGGTCGTAGCCAATTTAAAAAATTGACAAGTTCGTTAACCAGCATAATAAAACCACTCCAAAATATTTTTTTTTGGGCGGGGGGTTGATACAAAAACGAAACCAAATATGTATTTTTACTCAAGGCGTTCTCCACTTTCATTTAACACGGACAAAACGCATTTCCATAAAAAAAAATGTACCCCCTAAAACTTCAAACCCTTGTATTTGAGGAATGGTTTTTTGGGGTTCCCCTTTAACATAAACTTTTACCTTACTACATAAACTTTTACTTTTAATTAAATGAATGGTAATAATTACTACTACAAGGATTACTTACCCAAAATGAATTAAATCTGTGTGATGGCCAACATTTTTTCAAACCACCATATCTTAAAAAAATAGGAAGGTCGGTGGGTCATAATTAGGCAACTGTGTAGAATAATTACTGTTAGTACTATTTTAACCTTCTCCCTCTATTGTCTTTAAGAGTACTCGTCCGATTTAGATGATATTTGGATTATTTGCCCACATAAAATATTAAATAAAAAAAAAGTGATTTCACAGTAAATCGAAACAGCATGGCCTATTGGGATCGTATAGGACGCGAGGAAGTTATGAGCCACACTAATAAGTAAGCATTTTTATTTTGTTTAATATCCCTGAATAAGGTTTTATATAAAAAGCCACATTATTATTTAATTAAGTTTTATCGACGGAAACCTAACTTACTCCCTAAGCAGCATTAGGCTCATAAAGATGTAGGTTGTCGTACTATAATATATTTTTTCCGTGGTTAGCTGTGAAACAGTAACTTTAGAGCCTAAAAACCATAACTATAATCTATTTTTTGATTACGCGGCCTTAATCTTTTCATTACTCCTAAACTGTATTGAAAAAATGTTTCTCCTCCTAGGAGGTAAACAATTTTTTACATCCTGCGGGTAGTTATCAAAAGTGCCGTTTATAGCGCTGCAATCAAATATACATGCTTCTTAGTACGATTAAAATCCACTAGATGTCAATACGTTTTATCTTTTTTATAGTGGATCCTCTTTTAGGTTTCTTTTTTAGCTTATTTTTTTGTTTGCTATCAAAATATTTGGTTTTTTTCGTAAGTTACGCTCTGTTTTTATTTTTTTAAAAAGTTTTTCATTGCCTGCTACCTCGGAAAAACTAGCATATGCTACACGACTGTGAAATGTTTTTTCTTTACCTTGGCCATAATTTACTGTCTTGCTTCGCTCGAAAGTAAATATAATTGCCGCGGTAAAGAAAAAACTCACTTCACAGCCAAGTAACATAATATACTATTATTATCTTAAATAACAAACTGACGGTTTTTCTTCATAAAAGTTGGTGTTATTAGTTAAGCTTGCAGATATAAACAATGAGGTTAATCATTGTTTTCTTTTGTAAAGTTAGTTGACAGGCATTAAACTCACCCTTCACCCTTTTCCTCTGTTCCTTATTTCTATTCAATACTATAATTAACATGGGTTAAGGATTATATTAATTATTTTTCAAGTTTTCCCCCTATTTGGTTTTTTCTTTTTTTCTTCCTCATTATTTCATGGCTCTGAAGAGTAAAAAAGCTTTATTAAATAAATAGAGATAAAAGAGGTGTATCGATTACTGCTCAGAAGTGAGTATGAGAAAAAAACAAAATAAATAAAAAAAAACTTTAAAAGACTAACTTCGCAAAAAAAGATAAACTCCTATTATTTCTAAGTAAACCACAAGCGAGAGGAGACAAACGGATAAAAGTGACTTAAAAATGGAGTAATTAGTTTCTCAATTTTCTGATAAAAATTAGAGTTTACTGGTTAAACTATTTATTTTTTTTTCTTTCTTTCTTTCATTTTCTTTACTATCTATTTCACCTGTTTTTCATCAATCCTTTTTAGTATTAATTTTAAATTATTTTATCCTTTTGCTTCCAAGCTTACCGGAGGCAACGGAAGCTATGGATGTCCCAGCTAATATGGAACAGCGAAATATCTCCGGAACCATGATAGATAGAAAGCTACGGTTTTCAGGGTTTGATAATGACTATAAATGCGCTTCCAGAAAAAATGCTGAACATTTTCTGTGTTCAGCAAAAGTGTGTGCAGTTTACAAACTAAAAAAAGTGAATAGGAAGCCATATTTTTTTAGAATATATATGGATAGGATTCTATGGCTAAAAATAAGAATTTTTACTGTTAGACATTTTTTGCTCCGAGCATTGATTTGCTGTCTGGAGAGCACTGAACCTGCTAAAATTTAAATTTTTAGTCCATTTTACAGCTAAACTAATGGATTTAGGAAAAAAATTCAAGACACAAAAAGTTATTATTTTTAGTCATAGAATCCAAAATCTAGTCTAAAATACATACCTTATTTGCAACTTTTTTTTTGCCAAAAAGTGTTTAGCAGGGCTCAAAACGTGAAAAAAAAAACCGTCAATGCTTGTTTTTAAGAATGGATTTGGATTCTATGACTAAAAATAACTTGCAATTGTTTCATTGGTTTAGCTGTAAAATGGAGTTAAAGCTTCAATTTTAGCAGGTTCGGGGCTCTACAGACCACAAACTAATGCTCGGAGCGAAACATTTCCGAATGTAAAAAATTCTTATTTTTAGCCATAGAATCCTAATCTAGTCTAAAAATTATGGTTTCCTATTCACTTTTTTATTTTGTAAATTGCACACACTTTTGCTGAACACAAAATATGTTCAGAATTTCTTCTGGAAGCGCATTTATAGCCATTATCGAACTCTGAAAACGGCATCTTTCTATCTTTCATGGTTCCGGAGATATTTCGCTGTTCCATATTAGCTGGGACACCCTGTATATAGGGAAGATTTTTGGTTCAGTGTCTGTCTGTCACTCAATTTTTGCGAACCAACATATCTTAAGAACTACCCGTCCGATTTTAATGAAATTTGGATGGTTTGTCGAAACTAACCCGCAGATAGCCCCAGCTATTTTGGTTCTTTATTTTTACAAAAAAATATGTAAGATTTAAAAAACAGGGGGGGGGGAATAAATTTGACTCTGTAGTAGTGTATTACCCTCTTTAAATTAATATTTTTGTTTTAAAGTGAATCTCAGTGGGCTAATGGGTACTTCTTATATAAATAAAAACTTTTAAGCTTTCATTAATTTATATTTCTGGCGATATTTTAACCCCTCCTTGGGTCCTTATTAAGCTTATCATAAAATCCTAAATTACTCAAAAATTTTAATTATAATTTCCTATTGACTTCTTTGATCATAAAATGTTTCTCAGATGTTTGATCATTATTACTGTTACTTATTCTTCACTTATTTTTTTTTCTGCTGGTGCTCTATTATATTATAGTGTGAGGTAAATAAATAAAATCTGCTTAACGACTAATAATACATTTCCTTTTAATGTGGAGGTTTAATCATTTTTACCTGAAGGAGATAGTGATTTATCAGGACTTTTTTTTCTTAGAATGTTGATATATTTGTTAAAAGATTTTTTTTTTCCTGTATTACAGTTTTTTTGGAAGGTTTCTCTTGTTCTTTTGTTCTCCAGGTACTAAGGTAAGAGGACTGTAGGAAGAGACGAGGAAGTTAGAAAATAACAATATAAAGGACGGAGAAAGAGGTGCCTCTCATTTGTTATGGACAGTCCAGCCAGAGGGGTGTCTGTTGTTCGTTGTAAACTACCCCCTTAATCCGAACACAATACCCTCTGAGGTAAAATGGACAGATTGAAAAACTCGCGGAGCTAATTAATAACCGGGCCCTGAGGGGGGTACGTACCATTCTACTATCCTGTTCTAGAACTCCCGTTTCTCGTCTACTCGACTACACTACCCTCGCAGTGACACATTGTTAAGAGATGAACCCCCTTCTACCTGTAATACAATAGGTTAGATTCCGACTCCGTCCTTCTGAATATACCCCTCCTTTATTCAACATCCGTTAAAAGTTTATCCGTCCGTGAATATTACATTGAATAATTTGAAAACAACTCTTCTTCTCTTTTATATCAAGCCTTTTTACCCCCGCTATTTGCACACTCTCCTAAACACAGATCTCATAGGTTTTCCAACAAAAAAATATTTTTTGTTAAAACATGATTTTACAAATCTAATCTTTTTATATTAACAAATACCTTGTCTTTTTATACACCTGTTTATTTACACCATTTATTGAAAACTCATTTTTATTCAAGAGACAGCATGAATATAAAATTAGTATTGTCAAAAAATATTTCATTTTATTTAAACTTGGTTGTATAATATGAACTCTTCGTCTAATAAAGCTTTTAAACATTTTTTTGTAATATGGAGAAAAAAAACTCGTTATAACACAATAATAACATTTTCACTATTGTTTGAAAGCGAATAACACTGGAAGAAAAAGATATTTCGATATACTCGCTTATAACTTTTTTATTTACAAAAAGGAATGCTAAATACAAAAAGAAAAAAAAAATTCTTTGATGTGCTGTTAACTTTTTCTCCATAGGAGTATACAAGCAGACAAAAAATACACAAATAAAAGGTTATATTATATTAAAGTCGACAAATAAAAAAAGAATAAAGGAGTAAGTTACAGCACGAGGATTTTGTGTACAACTGTAACAAAAAATGCGAGTGGAATCCTTAGAATCGCTTTATATTTTTATTTTTTTATGTTAGCGTGTAATAAAATAAAGCTAATTGTCGGGTCCTTCGGAAAAGTTAATAATGAAAATACGGGATATTGCCATTTAACGGATTGTTTTGTGACTCTAGGGCCATTTATTAATAAAGAAAAAGTCAGGCCGTGGAGGAGGAATAGAGTGGGGGCATGTTTTTCAATTTTCCTGTATTAACAAACCCCTCTCTCGTTTTTTCAAAATTTAAAAAAAAATAAATAGCAACACGTGGAAAATTCTCATTTCCATATCTTCTCTTGTTGTATTTTATGCTTTATATAAAAGAAGGTTCGACTTTGTCTCGTCGCTAATAAACAAAACTTTTTCCCCCTCGACCTCGTTGTATTCAGACAAGAGATAATTCCCTTCATGGTTATCCCTAAAATTAAATTATTTCAGAGTTTACTAGAGTTAAAAGTGATAATTGAAAGTTTTTTACAAACTTCGGTCTTTATTCGTTTCGCTGGTTTTTTTCTATACAACGACTCTTTAGAAATATTTTTCGAAACGAGAAACTCAGTGAATTGTAATTACATAAAGTATATTTATAAAATACGAACTAGTGACATTTTATATATAATGACAAAAAATATTTATAATGAACAATTACTTATTTTTCACATAACAAGTTGTAGAGATCGAAAATAATAATTAATATTCTTAAAGTGAGCGAAGTCTAAAGAACAAGTTGATTATTTGTGTTTGGAAGTTTTACTTTATAAATTTTAATATTTGGTTGAATAAAATTGCATAACGCGTTAAAAATTAATTTCAAAATATATTTTATTAATAAAATGTTAAAGTATAATTAATTTAAACTCAAGGTTTTTTATAATTCAATCTTTATATCAAAGAATATCGGGGTATCTCGATATAATATTTTTATAAAACTAATAGAATGATAAATTATTTAAAAAAGTTTAATTTGCTTTAAAATATACAGGATGTTCCCCCAATGAAATCGAACCACTTCGAGATGTTAAAGGGAATTTGACGCTGAACACAAGAGTCTCTATGAATGTGAGGATGGTTTTAAAGAAAATTTGAGTTTGTCAAAAGTATCCCACATTAATTTTAACCGTTTCAGTAAATTTAATAAATAATGAAAATAAGTGTTATCCCAATGAAAATTGAAACAGGTCTAAACAATCACAATTTTAATTTCCATGTAACCAATCGTCTAATAATATGATGCTAAGAAGACATGTGCCCAGCTAATTATTTTCTATAGGTTTGCTTCTTGAGAAAAAAGCTAGTACCAAAGTAACCAAAAGAAAGTATGTTATTGATTTTGATGTTATTGATTTATGTTATTGAGTATGTATCTCTCTCTCTTTTGATAAAGATTGACAGAAGAATTCCTCTTTTTTACCACGCTAGCGCGGTAAAGAAGAGGAATTCTTGAGCTTTACGTACGATTAGCGAGTTTGTTAACAAAACTAAATTGCTATTCTTTTATTAAAGTAACTGTTTATATCGAGTTTTTAGTGAAAAACAATGAGTGAATCAAGTGACTTTGACGAAAATGTGGAGAATAATACTCCTCCAGAAATAATTAATTCGGCAATAAATACAACTCAAGAATTAATGCCATCTTTATCAAGAGAGAGAGAGATACAAACTTACATACAGCAAGTTTATTTTTTTCTGTATATATTATTTAAATCTAACAATCGTAGATAAAGTACGGTACGCAACTCGAGCGAAAAAGGCATTTTGCATTGCGAGTGTGGTTTTACTACCCGCGCTGTCGCTCGGGTGCAAACTCCACACTCGCATGCAAAATGCTACTTTCCGCACTCGACGCGTAATGTACTATAAAACAAAGCAAGCAAATAACAAATAACTGTAAATATTTGACATTAACCTGTTTGCTGATAATACATAAACTATTTTTGTTGTCATAACAATTATCACACTTGTTTATAATAAAAAAGAGAAACTATAGCTAACTACATAGAGAACAATTTGTTGAAGTTAGCTTATTGCTTATTTTTAGAAAACAAATTAAAATTTAATAATTAACAACATAATTTAATATTTAAACTTTTTTTTGCAATTCTGAACCACTTTTCTAAATAATATTTTTCGATACCATCAAAAATAAGGAAAGTTTACTCTTGGTAATATTTTTAAGTTTTCGAAAAACAGAACACCCTGTACACACAAAACAAGAACATTTTATCATTTTTAGAGGTTTAAGAACAAGCAGGAGTTTTTAGCTAGAATGACTGATGATGATTTTTTTTTTTTCAAAACCCCAAAAACAAGGAAACTTTTCCTCTCGGATACTCTATCCTGGGACACACTGTATGACAGGTTTGCAATATTAACTCATAGTCTGTTTTGAAACAGTCAAGCTGAGTTTAGCTGGTTTGAAAGCGGTTTATTCGCTGATGATATTATCATGTGTAAGACGGTTACTGTTGCCTCTTGGGACGATAGTGCGGAGTAGAATGCTGCAAGTAATGGATGCAGTAGATGTAGAGGAGAGTTCTAGCAATATGACTCGAGATTTAAACTCGGCCCTGGCCGGTCTTAGTAAGCACTCAGTTTCATCTGCTGGGAGGGAGATTCCCTGGAGAGGAGCAGAGTGCATTAGTTGCCAGACTAATCTCGGGATATGTTTCTCTACTCCCTCATCCTGACGCTGACTTTGTACAACAACATCTTCCAACCTTATAAATGTCAATTTCGGAAAATACAAACTTTTAAACAAAATATAAAATTAAACTTCTTTACTTTCTTTCACGCAAAGTATTCACTGTAATAAGTCTATATATAAGTTAACATAAATCATTAATTTGTCCACTCACCTTAAGTCCATGGAAGTGAATCCTTTTTATTAAGTGTTTGCAAAAAAAAAAAAATCAATAACATACTTTCTTTTGGTTACCTTGGTAATAGCTTTTTTCTCAATAAGCAAACGATATAAACAGTTACTTTAATAAAAGAATAGCAATTTAGTTTTGTTAAATGTAAACAAACTCGCTAATCGTACGTAAAGCTGAAGAACTCCTCTTAACTATGAGACGCGCATGCGCAATGAATACAAGTACGTAACTAATCACTTTCTACGCATCTAAACAGAGATATAATGTTTATATTTCGTATCAATCGTAGATAAAAAATTAAACTGGCCACTGCCAATATTCCCCCTGAGCCAGTACAAAAGGCTTATGTATAAAGAAATCATAAGTAGAATCGAAATTTGCACAAAAGTAGGTGGCAATACATTTGCATGATCTTTTTTTTTTTTTTTTTTTGTGATACTTAATTAGATGTTAAGATTACAATTTACTTGTTGATTTTTTTTTTTAATTTTATTTATTACATTAGCTTATTATTTGATGTGTAAGTAATTTATTTTGTTTTCATAAAATAAATTATTATTTAATATTTATACGTTTTTTGCAATTCTGAAAAAAAAAAAATTCTAAATAATATTTTTCGATATCATCAAAAATAAGGGTAATTTACTCTTGGTCATATTTTTAAGTTTTCAAACAACAGAACACCCTGTACACAAAATAAAGAACATTTTATCATTTTTAGAGGTTTAAGAACAAGCAGGAGTTTTTATATATGATGATTTTTTTTTCAAAAACCCAAAAATAAGGTTTTCTCCCTAAGATTCTCTATCCGGAGACACTGTAAATTTTTTTTATTCCCGAACAATCCTTAAGCTGGCTAAATAGCGTAGTCTAGTGTGTGGGATTAATAACGATAAGAATGTCAGGTTAAAAGCCCAGTGCTGGACACTAAATACCACGATCAGTTGTCTTCGAAGTGAAATGGTAATGATAAATACCATGAATGATGACTTTGGAGTAGACAGATGTCATCATTAGCAAGATGATTCATCAGCCGAGAACTTAGCTTGCTCATCTTTGCTGTCATATCAGCTGTCTCATTACAAAGCCTGCAGCCATTACACACCCACCAGCCATAATTCAGAGTTATCACACATCAAAACCTTATCATTTCTCAAATATTACGGCTTATAAGTCAATAAATTCATAATGCACTTTCTATAAAGCAAATAAATATTTATGATTAAATGCTCTTTAGCACTCTTATTTTAAGATAAGAGATAGTAGATAGTACTAGGTTTAAACCTTAAGCTGACATTAGATTTAATTTATACTTTTCACGAATATAAAAATAACTCACATTATGTTTAATTCAGCCTATTTTTATGGTTACAACGGAGAAGTAACTATAAATATATATGTATTTGAAGTCTAAACACTAATAATTACAAGATAAAAAGAACTTTTTATATACTAAGTTTTTAATTTTTCTGTCATAAATCTTAAATTTGACACCCGTCAAAATGAAGATCGTAAATATGGGATATGTCAAAACAAATAAGATAACTTGCGGATTTATTCCGAACTAACTTTCCATACAGCAAAATTGGCTGAAAAGAAATTAAATTCTGCTGAAAGATGGCTAAAAGTATTAATATAATGCATTGTCATCGTGTTCTGAGCTATTCTAAAAGTTTCCAATGTCTAGCTACTCGGGAAGTTAGTTAAAAATCGATTGCAAGATTTGTACTGGACATACAAACAAACAAACATACAAGAAAGCAAGCTAATAAAAACGTAGTAAAAGATACAAAATCCGCAAGATAATATAAGACAAAAGTTGTGCTACAAGGACCCAAATTTCGTTCTCTAAAATCACGTTGCAAAAATATTGTTTCTCTCTATTATTGGGGTTTTCTTGATCCTTTTCGAAACCCATATGCCGAGGGTGATGTGTCTGTCAGTCCATCGCTCTTTTGTTCATATCTCTAGAACTGTTTAAGCTAAAATGTTGAAATCGTCGCTCTCTTTTTGACCCACACATAGGAAAAATAGACTGCTAATTGGTGTGGCAAATAGCTTCCTCGCATCCTATCACGTACATTATTGTCTAATTGTTTCCCCCGTTATTATTTTTTTTTTTTTAATTTGTCAAAATTGTTTGGAATTTTTTACATAAATTAAAATATCAATTTTGTAAAAGTTAAAGAGCGCAGACGGTTCAAATTAATCTAGGGCTATCTGCGGACTACTTTCAATAAACTATAAATGTTTCATACTAATTAGATAAGTACTTTTGAAGCTATAGATGTAAATAAATGTATGTTTGTGCGCATGTGGAAGAGAAACAAATAAGCGCAGAATGATAAAACTTATATGGGACCAACAATGAGGTAATTATGACCTACCATCCGAATTTCATTAAAATCGGATGTGTAGTTTTAAGATATGTTCGCAAAAATTGAATGACAGACCGACACGGAACTAAAAATATTCCCTGATGTCTCAAAAAGGATTTCTGTCTTTGAGTTTTTGAAATTGGAGACCTAAAATTGTTTCTTTCTTCAGAACGATCACATAGCTTCCGTTACCTTTGGTATGCTCGGAAGCAATATTGAGAAGTTATACATTCAATATGCACTTACGCAATACGCACAAATGGTTGAAAAATATTGATAGTAACAATTATACTTCGCTCTCAGCTAAAAGCAGACAATAGAGCCATTGATGAGTAAACATGGACCTAAAGAGGCGATTGGAGCAGCAACGCCAATGGGCCCCTCACATCTAAGCCTACAGGGAGATAAAGATCTTCTAGATAACTATGAAAAATATAGATCAGCGATTGGATCATTGCTTTAACTCAGAACAACAACCAGGCCAGAAATAGCATTGCCTGTGAGTGTCTCGCAAGAAGGTTAAGCAAGTCTCGACAAAGAGACTGAAATTATGTTAAAAGAGTTAGGAAATATTTAAAAAGCACTAAGGACATGCAACTAAACTTAAACGCTCCACCCAGTGAAACACCCCACTTAAAAGAGTTTACTGATGCAGACTGGGCTGGAGATTCAGGTGTTTCAGAAACTCTACAAGTGGATATGTTTTATTACCCAGGTAACAGCCCTATTTCATGGTCCACAAGAAAACAGAACTCAGTGACACTTTCGTCCAACGAGGCCAAATATATGTCGGCAGCAAGCGCTTGCCATCCTTCGACAGATATTAAAAGATTTCGAATTTCCGCAGGAAATACCCACCTCCCACCACCATCTACGAAGACCACCAAGGTTGTATTATGATGGCAAAAGGATACCGGTTTAGTCAATGAACGAAACATGTGGACATCAAATATCATATCATGAAAGTCAGTTGAGTGTAAGAAATAAAGACTTGCATTAATATTGATTTTAATAAATATAATATAATATACCTAAAAAATAACTAAAAAACCACATACACTTTTACTATTTGAAAAAAATGATTAAATAGTCTATGATTCTAAAAAAGGACTTAAATAACGATGCTTTTGGAATTCTAGAACGCTTATATGTATCATGAGTTTACCACTGAAAATAAATCCATGTTCATTTAAAAATACACCATATCTGTTCTCGAATAAAAAAAAAAAAGAATACAAAAATCCTTTTAAATGTGTTAAAATTAACTAAAATAATAAAAAAAGAATAATAAGATTTTTTGTAAAAGTGAATGCTGACATATTGAGGGGAATTATGTTGATTTTTTTCCTCCATCACATTTTTATTAGGATGTCACTCTAAAAGAGAGGTTAGGAAAAAGAGAATGTTAAATCGAGGTAGTTGCAGGTGGATGCTGGAGATTGCCGTGTGTCAGAGGGGATATGGAACTTTGCCCACAATATTGCTCATTAATTTGCTTTCCCTTCTCCTCTCCACACAAAACAGAAACTCGCTCTCTTTAAACCCTTTAATTTTTTTTATACAAGTTCAAGAGATGGGAAAAGGGAATGAGGGGGATTTATGATTTTTTCCCCCCTTGGATGAGGGGTTATGTGATTAATCACACGGGATGATCCCACGCAAGTGGGGAAGAGGGGGGGATAAGGGGGGCCTGAATAATTTTTATGATGGTTTTTCCGTCCCCCACGTAACCACAGACAATGGATAGGAGGGAGCTATGTGACGTCATCCATCAATCCCTTCTCCACAACGGTGTTTTTGTGGGACACCAACTTTCAGCTAACCATTTACCTGCGGATACTTTACTCGCCGGAAAAAACGCATTTCCTTCTTAAAAAAACTGCTTCCAATAAAAAAAGAAAAAGAAAAAGGTTTTTATATTTATATTAGAACGAGTTTTTAGGGGATAATAAAAGAATATAAGGCAATGTGGTAAAGTGAGTGAAGCTTTTTTATTGGAATAGAGAAATGATAAAGATTATACCATTTTGAAGTAATATCCCTTAAAAAATAACAACCCTATCGCATATTTTATTTAACGATAGTGTAAAAAGCCACACTTATCCAAAATGCACTTGGTCAATGGTAACTTCGACATTAAAACAGGGTTCACAAGGCCTGTGGCTTGGCGAGCCTCTCGTGTCTGGAGGCTCGTGCTCGTAGGCTCTTGGTCTACTTTCAGGCTGTGGGAAAGGTCGAGCCATATGGAGCGTAATGTGTTGTTTGAAATCTTTGCTGCTTTTTTCCGTGAGCTTATTGGAATAAAATATTTATTAATTTACATATAATACGATTAACATTGATTAAATTTCTTGAATGATTGTATAATTCATTTATTTAAGGTGGTTTCAATAACAATGATTGGTCCAGGAGATGGCGTGCAAAAAAAGTCTGACTAACATCAAGCTAGAATTTTGTGCACAAGTTAATCTTTTAGTGCCTTTTAAATATATGTGGTCGGCTTAGTTCGTCTGTGGGACCAAGCTTGGCTATACGCAAACTGGTAGAGAGCGGCCATGTGCATGTGCAGCCCATGTTGGTGGACAATACGTTAGTAGACCAAACATCAAGTTGAAGTTACTTAGTCACTTGATAGGTGACCTGACCACTTTAATTGGGAGTAATATTTGAATAACAAACCTATTAAGCGACAAAGTAACATCAACTTGATTTTTGGTCTACTAGCTAATTTTGTTCTTAGGGTCTTGAAAATCAGATTGTCCACCAAAATAGGCAAAGGTCGCTCTCCTTTGGTTTTTCTTAAATGCCTATTGCTAAGCTATGTCCCGCAGACGAACATAGCCAACCACATATTCTTAAAAGGCGCCAAATGATTAAGTTGTACACAAAATTCTAGCTTGATGTTAGTGAAACATTTTTTTGCACGCCATCTCCTGGACTAATCATTGTTATTGAAACTACCTTAAATAAATTAATTACAGAATCATTCAAGAAATTTAATAAATGGTAGTCGTATTATATGTAAATTAATAAATATTTTATTCCAATAAGCTCATGGAAAAATGCAGCAAAGATTTCAAACAACCATGTACAACCGGTTACACAATTTAAAAATAAAAAGACTTGTGAATAAAACTGTTGAGCGCATAAAGGCGCCACGTTTTCTCCGCTTATACTTTGCAATCTCGTTTTTTAAAAGGGACTCGCATAAAGAGAGTTTTAATAGAATGGGGAGAAACGATACGAGGGGAGTTAAGCTCAAAAATTACTTTTTGATACTTGAAGTGTGAAAAAGAGAATAAAAAAAAAAAAAATCTCATGAATTGAATATTATATAGCGAGGCGTTTAAACGTTTTCCCTAAGTACGAGTGTGGATAAAGAGATGAGACGGCGATGAACAGGTTTTTTGAAAATATCCAAGTAATAAGAAACGATATGGTTCCCTCTATTATGAAAAAAAGAAGAGGTTTGGTTCCACACATACCCTTAGAAAGAAACTGCGCTAACGATATCATAACAAAGATGGAGCAGGGAGGGTGTTATAACGGCCTGAAACAGAGCAGGGGGAACGTGAAAGTGTGTAAAAGATATGAAGACATTTCAAACAAAACCAAGGACACCAAGAGACTAAAAAACATACAGATGACGTTTACCCAACCATGCTTAACAACACGAAATAAGTTTGTTAAGTGTTTGAAGCACGTTTCAAACTAAGCGTTTTTTTCTTTCCACTTCCCGTCAAAAACCATTTATATGCATTAGAGAATGAACACACGTACGACTAAACGAAGAGGAGGGGGTAGAAAAAAGCCGACAGACGAACCCGTAATGTTCGGACTGGCAGGATCCGTTTGGTGCTTTTGGCTTTAATTCGAGGACATTCCAGAAGGCGAAGTGAAGCATTTTAAGAGTAGAAAGCCGTCTAGGGGGTTCTGAAAACAACGTTCTCAGGAAAAACCCTGCTGTCGTCCATTTTTCAGTGGAAATAACCTAAAAATGCCCTGCGGACCTGCAAGCCTCTCTCATTTTGAATAAAACATGAGAGTTCTTTCCAACGGCAGATGTCTGGTTTTTTTTCTCTCATTTCTTTTTGGAAAAAATAAAAAACAGTCATCACTTGAAAATAAAGCAACACGAAAACCTCGTAATGAAAAGGACATTAGAAACCACACTGCTAGCCTCAAGCTATATCAGCTAATTCTCTTTATTTTTTAAAAACTGTTTTTCTTTGGTCTCGTGTACAGTACATAGGTCTCGATGCATGCTATCAACCTTTTGTTTCATTTATGTTAAATACACACAGAATCTTGCAGTCAGCAAGGAAATTTAACCTTTTGTATTGTGGCCACCATACGTAGCTTCAAACAGTTATTTTTTTCGTCTTTGGTAGGTCCAAGTCCCCCTTAGGCTTTTGCGCTTCAAATTACAGAAGAATAAAGGTTAGGGGATAGATGACTTCTTTTATTTACATGCTAGTGAAATCAAAATATTAATTTAGTACTATCGGGAGTTAAGGGAACTTAATTAGAGCAATAATAAAATTATTAAATAAATAAATAAATATATATATATATATATATATATATATATATATATATATATATATATATATATATATATATATATATATATATATATATATATATAGATTCGTTTATAGTCACAACACATTCTTTGATGAGCAAAATTTATAAGTTTATCAAAGCTGATCTCCGTTTAAAATATTAGTGTAATCAGATTTCTTTTCTTAGGGTAATAGAATTACAAGTAATTTAATAATATTATATTATAATTTTAAAAATAAATATAAATAAGTAATACCAATTATCATATTTACTCAATTCAAATTTGTGATTTTATATTTAAATCATTATTAACTTTTTACAAAAAAAAAGTTATTTAAATTAACGATACATTATTTGAAAATTCAATGTTTATTAAATACAATGTATTAATAAAAAAATATATAATATATAATTAAAAAGTAATAAAATCATGTCTGTGGTTAAAAAAGAAGTAATAATTCGTAAATTAAATCAATATAGAGTGGAAAAACAATTATGACTGATTAATATAATTTTGTTGAGTATCGTTGACGTAGAAAGGGAGGGATGTCGTTGTCAATTTTAACTAGATGTGTAAACAGAAAGCTTAATGAGATTTCTACTGATTTAATTATTCATTAATATGTACATAATGTAAAATATGAGTATATTATGCCATCCCGATAATGATTTCCAATAGAATCAAAAAGAGGGTTCTGGAGTTATCAAAATAAACTGAAATCAACATAATTATTCTAATATTTTCTTCTTGGACAATAGGGAGTGTGTAATGTTAAAAATTGAATAATAATGTTGACTAGATAACCAATTATTGATAATCAAATCAAAATACCACGAGTTAGTTGATTTACACAATCAAATGTGAGTTTGGTTATTTCGACAAAAATGTGTGAAACTTAAACTGAATCAAATTCCAAGGACAATCGTAATAAAAAATGATTACTTATATGTTATTTATCATTGTTCATAATAAACAGCTCAACATTTAGTCTTCTTTGTTCATTAGAAATTGATTTATTTCATGTCTCCGTCGATAGACAAAAAAAAAAAGTTTTTAGAATTTTCCATTCGTCGCATATTTAGTAAGAAAAAATGTTTTAGATCATTACAAACTGAACAAGAAATAAAAATTTCACACCTCTACCCATATTAGTTCATAAGATATATGAGCCAAAAGGGTTGTTATTCTTTTACTGATATATATAGATTGACTGACTCATCATAATTCTATGCCACTTCTAGCAATCCTAGAAACTTAAAATTTTGTATAATATAGGTAGAGTTTAATGTAAAAATGAAAGAAACATTAAAATCTCCGCAGGAAACATTAATCCGCATAAATCTGGTTCTTTGCCCCCCTTAATGCTAATAGAAAATAAACAGCTATTCAAAATATGTTAAAAAATTTAACTTTTGATACTAGCGCTTTCTAGTAGACATTTTCGAAACTTAAGTACTGTTTTTCTCTCATTGATATCACTTTATATTGCAGTAAAATTGATTCATCATTATTGAGAAATAAGCCCGAAGACTGAACATACACTTTCCAGACAAACAACATCACTTACTTGTACTGGATAAATTAGACCTAGTAGAACTTACTTGGAAAGCGGGAGACTTGGCTATACCAATGATCTCAATATGGCTTACAATTTTACACAAGTGTTTTTGTTGGGTATGTTTGTGCGAATGGGGAAGAGAAGCAAATAGGCGCAGAGGGTAGAAACTTATGTGCAACCAAATGTGGGCAAATTATGATCTGCCATTCAAATTTCATTAAATCGGATGAGAATTTATGAAGATAGGTTCGCAAAAATTGAACGACAGACAGACACGGAACGAGTTTCTGTCTTGGAATTTTTGAAATCAGAGGCATAGAAGATGTTGGTTCCTACGTGCTCATTGCATAGCTTCCATTACCTTAAGTAAGCTTGGAAGCAAAAGGTGGAGGAAAAATTAAATAAATTAGACAATCATGGGCTGTAAAACAGCATAGCATCATTGAAATAAGCGACAGGACGCGAGAAGTCTATATTTTAATGCAACATTTCTTTGAAATCGGCCCAGTAGTATATGCTCCCCCTACACAATCTGCAAACGGCACACACATTAAAATCCCACTTTTTTGGACCTCAAAACGTTTATACTCCTCAAAATCTAAAATATTTTATCATTATGTAATATATAATGTATATGAGAAAGTAAAAATTAGGATTTTATCGGGAATATTTTACTATTATTGGTAAAGTGAAAAATATTCTTAAGGAAGTTGAGCTACATTTGGCAAAGCTATATAAATTATATTTTCCCGTTATGCAATAGTTTAATTTAAAATTTTCTGCCAAGATGAAGAAAAGAAGGAATCGTTATTAAATATATCCATCTGCAGAACGATTTTTCTTTTTTTCCAAAATAATTATTTTCCTAAATTTTCAAAACAGAAAAGTGAATTCTGTGAAAAACAGAAATCAGGGAGGCACCTTTTGGCTTCGAGTCTGTCGGTCAACTTTATGCCAATGTTGTTGTGTTGTTATTGCTAAAATTAGTCATCCGATATTAATCAATTCTATGGAGTATATTCTAAGGTGGGTTAAATCAATCATTATATTTTTAAAAATATGTAATTTACAATACCAAATATTGTAAGGACTAGCTTGATGATGGCCTTAAAGAAAGAGGATGAAGAATTGGAGCAATAAACGTTATAGGCCTTATTATTCTCTTTTATATTTTTATATGCATTTGACTTTACACGTGATAAAATTTTGCATTCAAAAATAAATGCTTAATTTCTTCAAAAATTGTCAGTCATATTAAAAATTATTTAGTGATAATATTTGAAATAAAGAGAGAAGAGAAAAGAAATTCAATGGGATAGAGACAGATTAAATTTCAACTTAAACATGAATGAAGTTTGAAACATGGATCGAAGTCGTCTCTATGCAGATGAGGCAAGCTACTGTAATCCATGGTATCTAATGTACAACTGAAGAGCTCAAATTACCTGCAGACGATTCAATATTTTTAGGATAGCTCAAATGATTTATTGAATAATATTGCTCATTTAATACACGGCACAACATTAAATATTGTACGCTAATACAAAACGTCTTGGGGGCACTTTACTCTTTCACATTTGATCACTTCAAATTAGTTTTACTAAAACTCGTTAGAAACAAAACAAAAACAAAAACAATTTGTATTTCAAGAGGTGCTCAGTAACTTATTATTCTTTATTTATTTATTTTTTTCAGATCAGAAAAAAAAATTATTTAAGGTAAAAATAGACTGCCAATTAGTGTGGCACATAGCTTCCTCGCATCCTATCATGTACTATAACAATTATTGTTATATTACTTTATTGTTATATTGTTTATTTTGTAAAAACTATTAATAGTTTTAGCGATCTTTAACACTTCATAGCAGTGTCGCTGTTGGTTTTATTAAAAAATTGTATTTTAAAAAAATGTTTGTCTCATTCAATAGATAAAGTTAGATTTTTTCCCCGACCAAAAATTCCAATTTTAAATTTTAAGTTTAAGTTTACGCAAGCGTTACTCGTGAACGCTTGGACGGATAACGTTGTACAACGAACTCGTCTTGAGCATTTGTAAAATGAACATGTCTACCAAATTTCATCAAAATCGGTCGACATTTACTCAAGTTATCGTCGCACGTTTCATAATTCGCGGACACACAGACCGACAGACAGACAGACAGACAGACAGACACGAGACCAAAAATGTTCCCTGATGTCTGAAACGGATTTCTGTCTTGGAATTTTTGAAATCGGAGGCATAAAAGTTTTCCGTTCTCAAAAGTGAACACAATGCTTCCGTTACCTTCGGTAAGCTCGGAAGCAAAATATATAAATATATTGAAATATTGCTAACGAAATAAGTTTAGTAATAATTTAAATTTAGAAAATAGTCCAATATGAGTAGTTTCTTGCCACTTTGCTTTTATTTAAAATGATGCTTGAGGTTTTTCATCTAGTTGTAAAATAGTCTGGGTATAGATTAAATTATTGAAGAGGTTATAGCAAGGGGATGAAAACTAGTAAACATTGGGAAGATCAAGCAAGTTAAGTATTAAGTTACAAAGCCCAAGCCAGGGGCTCTTTAATCGTGCTTAAGATAAACCATCTGCAACTTTAAACTTTATTCTTTTAATAAAAAAATCACACTTATTTAATAAATTACCAGAAACACTTTTAGGACCACATCATTCTTTGTCACTATACACGTCATGAATTCCTCATATAAAGATGAAGGTACGGATAATATATTTAGATAAGTAAATGGTTCGTTAAAACTGTTAAATAATAGTGGTGATTATTTTTTTTATTCCGATATGGAGAAGTAAGAACCGAAAAGTATAGTTTTGAAATTCTTGATGCTGCTGTATTATTTCTAGAAAAAATATGAAGAAGAAACCTATCAGCCAAAATTTGCCTACGCACAGATAAAGAAGAGGAGAAGAAGGAAGATGACCCAAACAAATTCTTAAGGCTAAATTTTGGATCACCTGCAGAGAGCTCTATCGACTGTCACAGCATTGACCATAAAATATGGTGACAAAATCACTATAATATAATGAAACTATGACTGTAAGGTCAACAGGTTGCCAATAAAAAAAATATATATAAAAAATCAGTTAATAGAACATCCAAGAGTACAGCATGAACGCTCAGATAGAGTAATTTATTATTCAACTGTTTTAAAATACAACTGTGTAAAATAAATACTTACAGTTTAGACCCTTAGTTGCATCTCTAATTTAATAGATGAATAATTTGTTTCTTACCTGTAATAATAAAAAAATAAAAAAAATTAGAAAACACAATACAACAATGACACATGATAAAAATGACAACATTCAACACAATAATCCATAGTGTAGAATCTAATTGATGGATGTTGAGGGGTAAAAAATGTTTTAGCAAAATAACTATTATTTCATTTTGAAACGTTTCGACTCATATGCAGAGTCATCTTCAGTCCAATTTATTTTTCTAAACATACAAAATTAGAAATATTCTAATAATGTTGTACCATATTTACTAATACAATTATACTTATTAAGAATCCCAGTATTATTAATATATAATATTAATACACAAATAGTATATAATGAATTAGTATATATATATATATATATTAATACACTATGGATGATATATCTTTTGATTTTTCAAACATAAATGGTATTACATAAACAAAAAATAACCTTTCTTTCTTAATCTTAACTTACATTTATAATTATAAATTTTGCCTGTATTAGTTTAATACCTACAATTGTGCCATAAAAAATACTGGTTTTCTTGTATATTTATATTTAAGTATTTGTATACTACAATTGAAATATATATAAATTGTTTTTTAAAATGAGATTAAATCAAATAAAAATAAATAAAGTATATAAAATTATAGTTTTGTCCGTGATTCTGTCCCCACCAGTCCAACTTTATAGGTGCAAAACTGGCTAAAAGAAAACGATTCATTTTTTCGCAAAGGTGAGCGCAAACATGTTGCGCATATCGGACGTGAGACTCTGACATTAAGTAGACTCGCCTCTCACTAATTTATATATATATATATATTTTTTTTTTTATTAATGTACCTCTTTTTCTTCCGCAGTAGGCAGGATGATGGCCTTTTGAAACAAATTTTATTATTGGGTTGCATATCATTTTGAAGGCAGTTTGCAAAAAATTGTGTGACTAAAATCCGCCCTTTGTGGTGGACAATGTGATTATCATGATCCTGAGTATAAAAATTAGTTAGTGGACCAAAAATCAAGTTGATAGTAGTAATAGAGTCTCGCTAATCCGGGTTTGACGGGACCGGACCCAGTCCGGATTACCGAAAGTCCGGATTAAACGGTATCAGTTATTAAATGTCTGTAAAACAAGTTTTAGTAGGGTAAAACTATTAAAATCTATGTTTTTATCGTAAAAATTACTTTTATTAGTCTCCAAAACATGCTTGTACAACGTAGGTCCACTATTTAAGTTAAGAGCTGTTCTGTCACCAGTCATGTCAAATATCAAATGAATTAAATTAAAACGACAATCTATTACGCAGATGGCAGGTATAGAAGGGACAACCTGAGAAGAACTTCCTGTGTTCCGATATGAAATTCGAGGAGCGATAATCATTTCAGAAAAGTTGAGACATTAGACATTGGTGGCTTGGTGAAATTTCTTGGAACTGCGTTGAGCCGCCGCTATATGTTTCTTAAAACCCTTTTCCTTTTCCAGTCACATAAAATAATTGTATTTATTGGAATACATTACCTTTATATCTTCCGCCCCTTACATTTTTTCTATGGAACCGAAAAAGATTTATCCATGTTCTTACTTATTCCTAATTATTCTAAATATGTTTATTTTTAACAAAAATACCGGGTATTCCTCGTGTTAGAACGTTGTAATATACACCTGTGAATTATACTAGGAACAATTTTACAAATTTTTAATAAACAATAAAAGTAGAAACTCCAATTATCTTAATTATTCATAAATTTGAACAGGCCCTGGTTCCAATTTGTACATACATGGTTTTTGGCACGTCCGGATAATACGGATGTCCGGACTAGCGGGGTCCGGATAAGCGAGACTCCACTGTATGACATTTGATAGATGAGTTATTCAAATATTACTCCAAATCAAAGTGGTCCCATATCAAGTGACAAACTATCATCAATTTGATTTTAGTGCTACTAACTAATTTCTCACTCAGGATCATGAATACAACATTTTCCGCCATAAAGGGCGGGACATGGACTAAAGAAAGAACAGACTAGACGACGATGTAGATATCACTATTTTGATTAGGCTGACTATTTTGGGGGTTGAGACGCTTAATGTACAATATATATATATATATATATATTATATATATATATATATATATATATATTTATATATATATATAAAGAAAAAACTTTTTACGCCAAGAACATTTTATAACATGTAAACAAAAGTATTGTATTTCAATAATTTCGTTGTTTTCAGGATTGAGAAATTATATTTTGTAACTAAAACAAATGGTTTTGCAGAGGTGCCGCCATCCATCTATTTCTCCAAAGTCTGAAGGGGAGTGGAGTGTCTTACCTCTCCTTCAACTCGACTACTTTTAACGAGATGGAGTTCGGAATCATTCCCTCTCCGATCTAAAGCAACCCTGAAATTTCGGTCGGGCCCCTGTGATTAGATGTGATACGGCCGGCTGAACAGCAAAGACCCCTTGGCAAGGTTCAGCATCCACACCGAGGGAAACTTGTGAAGCGTTAAAGGCTGAACACCCATCAACAACCTGGTAACCTAACCAGGTTTCCTTAGCCCAGGAGAAAAGGCGAGTTACTCCGGTTCGTAGAGTTTTGCTTACACAGTTCATCTAACCGAAACATAGAACCTAGATAATACACAACATCGCATCTTTTCACCTTACGCAGAAACAACAATAAATAACTTGTCTTGTACAATTCAAATAGATAAAATACTTATAATAACTATATAATAAAAGAAATTAAAAAATATTAATATAATAGGCACTACCTATAAGCAATTTATAAGACATGCCAAGTCTTTACACTTTCTTAAATTGTCCAATAATTAAAACTCTACCCGATGGAGCTAGAACTAAGCCCATTTAAAATTAAACTGTAAAAAAAAAGTTAACATTTTTGCATCAAAGTTTACATGTTTAGGCAGTCAAAGTCCACTTCTATAAACCCTTCTTACACAAGTTGCAGAACTTCAGGGAAATAGGTACCGACCGTAATCAGTTTTCCCATTTAAGATGTCATGTCATTACAATTATTTCTTCAATTAGTTTCGTCAATTAGTAGATTTTTAAATATTACTTGTAAAATTTAGTATGTAATTATCGTGGCAATAATTTGATTAAGCTAAAATAGAAGAATAATGTGCAAAAGCTATCAAGCCCTAAGTTTTACACATTTTTAAGTAAATTAATAAAATAGTTTGCCAATTAGTGTCCCACATAGCTTCCTTTCGTCCCATTAATATTGGTCGAGTAGTCACATGTTAATATCCCACTGATAGATCCCACTGATTAATAAAAATTATAGTTATTTGGGCCTCTTTCCCAGTGGGCGTCATATTTATTTTTAAATATGCATCGATTAAAAAGATATATTAATATGGGACCATCTGTGGGCTATTTTCGATTGATTTCTTATAAATCGAATAAGTTCTTTTAAAGATGTAGGTATTAATAAAAAAAAAAAGTATGTGCGCATGGAGAAGAGAAAGCAATGTCACAGAAGGTTGACATCAGAGCTCACCTCTATCCAAATTTTATTAAAATCGTTCAAATAGTTTTTAATATAAATATACGGTTCTCAAATATTTTGAGCGGCTGATTGACAGACAGCAAAGACCTCTGGAACGTATTGCTGTCTAGGATTTTTTTAATTGGAGGCATAAAAATTTTCACAATGATCACAATGCTTCCGATAATACAAAGAAGTAACAACAATTCAATTATTTTGAGTAGGGACTGAACTGAGACTAACAACACAATACAGTTTTTATACAATTATAATTGAACCTGACTAAAGAATTCACGACGACGTAAAGAATAATTAGTGAAAACAATACTAATAATGTAAAATCAGGAGAGGAAGCTATCGAAACAATACAATTTATTTAAAACATGACTCAGAATATTGAATTACGTAATATAAATAATTAATTTTCACCCATATTTTAGAAGGGTAAATTATCCATCCTGCTTATTTTAAATCAATAACGGTACTGCATAATGCCACCCCTATCAAGTAACACATGAGTACATGTTTAAGCTTTTACAATCTATGGAAATTGTGAATCACAAAATAACGTACAGACAAAAGTTTAAGATTATAAAGGCCCGTTTACACGGTGTTAGTTGATACGATAGTTGTGGTCACCATAACAACTATCGCATCCACTATCACCGTGTGGACTTAGTAATAGATTTTGTCGCGATAGAACTATCAACTATTACACCATCTCGTCTGACGAGATAGTTGAGTGTTCTATCACGGCAGTCAGAGTATTCAGCGGCATGTAAAAGAACTATCACGCCAGATTCTAGATGCTGATTGGCTTATTGTTTGTTTATGCCATTATACCATGTGGTAACAGATATAGGAGGCAGTGAATGTGGTAGCTTGCATCATATTTAATATCAGATATATTTTTTACTACAATCCAAAATATTCTGTTTGCTATACATACATTACTCACACACACTTACTACATACTTAATGCTCCATTTCTGTATCCGAGCCAGTCATGTTGAATATGGATATCACTTTGCGTATCAACACAACAAGTTTTGACGTATGTTTACTCTAGCCGTATAGAGTGTACACCTCTACGATAGCTCTACACTGACATGTAGACTTATATGTAAGTTCTATCATGGGAGAACTATCACCGTAAACCGTGTAGCCTGAAAACGAGGCTTAAGGGTAAAGTATGAGTGAATATCAGAGAAATTAAGAAAAGGAAAATATATTTTCATCTTTAAGTTTATATAGGGTGCCGAACAATTCTGGAATGGTTAAATTTCTCATTACTACTATACTAAACAAATTAGGCAACATCACAATTATATATTATCTTTAGGCGCATTTTCCGGGAAATGTCTACGTATAATAATAGATAAATTTTGGAAAAATAATAGATAAATAACACTAACGGCGCTAATTCTTCCAAAGGAATGATATCCTCAGCAAAAACCTGACCGTGAAAAAAGGATCAAGTTCCTGACCCCCATCCAAAATTGTCAACCTATCAAAGAAGTAATAAAAACACGTGGCCAAGCCAGCTCTTTCTTTAGTCAACAACCTCACTTCCCTCCTATATTAATGAGCAAGACTACTCTTATTTTTATTGCTTAACACTTGGCCAGTTTTTGAATGAGGCATAAATCATCAGACAACAGTATCATGTGTAGTCACATAGGGTTCCAATCACGTGGGTGATGGGAAGGAGAGAACTAAGGAAACATTTTTGAGTCCCTCCCAAAAAATTCAGCTTATCAAAGTAGTCACATCTACACTGCGGCCAAGTCCGTTTTATGCCTCATTCAGAAACTGGCCAAGTGTTAAGCAATAAAATTAAAAGAGTAGTCTTGCTTATGAAAGTAGGAGTGAAGTGTGGTTATGGACTAAAAAAAGAACAGACTTGTCCGAGTATCCACAATGTAGATATCACTACATTATGAATAACCTGAATGACCTGGAACATGGCCCTTTCTTCACGGTTAGGTTTTTCCTGGGGTCTAATATAGTAGAGGTACAATCCTTATTAAACAAGTATAAAATAACAATGTTTATCAAAACCTTCTCAAATCATGGGCTTCTAAAGTTTGAATATTACTGGAATTACGGTTACCTGAGGAAGGGGAGAAAATGGTCCAAAGACATCACAAGTCCCTCATATGGTCTTTCCGGGCCATTTCAATGGAACGTAGTAGATAGCAATTAATAGATTTTGAAAACCTTAAATCTATATATACATTTTTTTGTAAAACTTGATCTTACTGTGGTAATTAACCGTTCCAGAACTTTTTTGAAATTCTATATATCATTACTTAAACTAGTTAAACTAAGCAATTACATGAGGATTCATTTTTCTAAACTTAATAAAGATTAAAAGACAGGTGTTAATTAATTATTTCCTAGTTATTTTAGATTAAGATATAATTATTAATTAGTTAATTAGAATTGAAGACAATTAGAATTTCAGTGAAGAAACTTGAGATAAGTTAAGGTTGTAGTTGAGCTTGGTTCTGATAAGGTTATCAGATGCAACATTATATAAATCATTATCTACAGGTTGAATTAAATGTTTGCCAAGACAAAGTCAGTCAGTAAACCTGTCTTCTAATCTTACTTTAGCCGAAAACCAAGCTCCAACAGAATCAAGCCCCAATTTATTTGTAAAGTCCCTCCTTCCTCTTCTTTACAACCCGAGTTTAAACTTGGGCAAAATAAAGTTTTAATTCCTGGAATAGACAAAGGAATTTCCACTCAAATCAACACGGCCCTGAATCCAATCAACAACTCTCGACACAAATTAAACAGGGGTTTGGGGATTTTCCTTTCCGTCAAACTGGAACAAAAACCTTCATATCAATTGAAATATTTTCGGCAACTCGTTTGAAATTCTAAATCAATTTATAATATCGAACACTTAGTCAAAAAATCGACGAGGAAAAGTTAATCACATGGTATAGGTGGGGGGGGGGGGATTGAAATTGACCACATTTCGGCAATCTTCTTTACACAAATGTTTAAACAAAACAAAACTAAAGATTTTTCTAACTAGCCTCAGGCTAGGAATCAGTAGATATGTTTCCTAGTGCTAGTATACTTGCACTAAATGTAATTTCTCTTCATAACGATAACACAGCTTCCGTTACCAAGTTTCACTTACAATATAGAAAACCATATATATAATCTTAATCTGAGCTGTAGAAGCTTTTTTATATAAAGTAAAAATCACAAGGAAGTAGGAACTACTTGCATCCAAGTAATTTTTAGGGTTTTGTAGATTATTTTATTTTTTTATTATTATTATTAAATAATTTTTTTTTTTGCCGATCCTAATTAAAGGGTCCTTGGTTCGATCCCCCGGGGGTTCACAATGTTTCTTATAGGTAAGGACAACAAGGCAAATTATTTTTTTTCGGGAATTATTCATCGCCCTATAAAAAGGTATTAGCCTGAATTATTTAAAAATTTTAGGACTATCCATTCTAGAGTGGTTGGGGGGGGGGGGATTTTGTATGGATATATTTAAACTCATAAAACCAATAAGGAATGGAAAATTGAAAAAAGTATGAATGAATCTATATATTTGTAACCTACTCTTCAGGAGCTTTCATTTGACATCCTACTCAACATTATAAAAAAAAAAAAAAATAAATAAAAAAAAAATAAAAAAAAAAAAAATCGGCGTACTGCCACTGTAGGCCATTTATTAAAAGAGGGAATTTCCCCTCCCCGTTATTTTCATCATAATAATAAGGTGAATGAATTATTTCAAAAAAAGTTTGGGTATATTTTAAGTTATAAAACCAATAAGGAATACAAAATTTGAAAAAAAAAATATATATTTGTAACTTTTAGTAGCTATTTTAACCCTAAACGACTCAGGAAATTAACCAAAGAGCGAAGGAAAGAAAAACGTATCACCCTCGGTATAAGGGCTTCGAGAAGGATTTTCGATAAACTAAATGCAGTCGGTTTATAGAGGTAGATTCAACTTGCCTAGGTGATGATGTGAAAGTCAGACCATGTCAGAAATGCAGCAATGAACGTAAATCTTCAATTAGCCACAAATAATAGTTTTGTTTTTTTTTAAATAGTTTTTATGTAAAAAAAATAAAAATCAATACTGCGATTGTTATGAATTTTTAAAGCAAGGTTCTAATGATACTATATATATATATATATATATATATATATATATATATATATATATATATATTTTTTTTTTTTTTTTTTTTTTATTCAATTACTCAGGTTCTACTCAATATTTTTAGATTAAACAAAGCTTCCAAAATGCTCTACATGTAGATGCTGGTAATCCCTAAAAAAATGTTTATTTTTCTGAGGTTGTGGGTCTGTCGGGATGAAACAAATTTTAAACTACTCGTCTATGTCATTCTTGCTATATTTCGACCTAGTTAGGTCATTTTCAAGCATATTTACGAAATTCGATTGTAAGTTGTTTCATTTTCCAAAAAACCTTTTGATTGGTTTTGTGTTGATTCATCAGGTGTTTGATGTCATTGTCGTAGCGAAGATTTACTTCTTCTTCTTCTTTGTGGAAATTTCTTGGCATTTTTTTGACCGGCCAAATTTTCAATTTGTAGATGAAGGTGATCCCTAAAAAATTGTTTTATGAAATTCTTGCCCACTTCCAGTTGCTTTAATCAAAAAGGTTATTATCACAATATTTGATTTAAAAAACATGACCTTTAAAATGATACCTCAATTATCCAGATAATAACCCGTCCTGAAATAACCCTGGCAGTTGATCGGGACTAAAACCAAAAAGAAGAAAAAAAAAAAAAATTATCCAGATCGAAAAACTTTCGATATTTTTCAAGGGGTGGGATTTTCGACATCGTTTTAATTTTTTTATGCCAAAAATTATCTTAGAATAGAAAATACTTATTTTTATAAAGAATAACATTTTATCTAAAAATAAAAATAAGACCACTTCTATCTTGACATGGTACGACATTTTTAATGCGATAAATCTTTATTCCAAAACATGCAGGAGACTTTATAAAGAATACCTTTTTTCGAAAAGTGCATTTTTTTTTTTTGCATTTACACCGATCCGGGGACACCCTGTATATATTATTATTATTAAAATATATAAATATCTAAAATTCGCCTCAAAAAATGAACTTTTTTTTTAGGTTTAGAGTATAATTTGTTTCTTTAAAAATAAAAAGCTCTTCTTATTTGTGAAATTTCCTAAGGACTCGTGGTGTGTGGTGAAATCACATGCTTGCCCAATATATTTTTCTTTCATTTAGCAGCCTTAATAATTGTACGATTATTAATTAAAAATAACTTTCAAACTATAATTTATGAATCAGGAATTAAAATAGCCTTTAGTACTTAGGAAGTTAGATAACTTTACACTAAGAAAGCTCCAGATGAAAAACAAAAAATTCATAAATTCATAATAAAATTATGTCCTTATTTGGTCAAAGGAGATAAATTTCGGTAATTTTTTTTATCCATTAAGAATACGCAAGCTTAAGAAAAGTCTTAATATAACTCAATTATAATAATACATCATTTTTAGAAATACGGGTTTTCCCAGCCAGGTATCGATTAGTTCCCCGATGACATAAGGAATTCAAATTAGAACCAATCGAAGGATGATGTGTATGTAGATATATTGATACTATGATCCCATGTCAAGTAGGCTCCTGCTGAAGATGTGTTTGAAATATTTTAGCAGTGCAATCGGGATGAATGTGGAGTAAGACGCAGAGTGAAGAAGAAAATGTTATACGGGATTTAGGATGGGAGAATATCATGTTGAGCGGATGGGATTACACGGCAGTAAGGTCAGTATGAGGTCGGAGGAGGAAAGGTTTACTAGAAGAGAATGGAAGACCATTAGAGAGCGGGGGATAGTCTGGGTAGTCGGGCTAGGAGGTTATCCAGCCCAGGGTTGTCTCTAATAGGCAGGCTTGTTATCTCGTCCAAAGAGACAATACTCTACCCCCAGGGGAGCAGGCTCAACCTAACGACATCCCACCAGAGAGAGAGAGAACTAACCCATGATTAATAGGATGGCGACACTGCCTCCCCAACCCTTATACTGACTAACAATCTTCAAAACTGATATGGGTGCAGAGCTTCTCTTTCAACGACTTGATCTAACCTAAGAGACAGACTACAGCAGGGAGGTGAAGACAGCGCCTCTCATTTCACTGTCCCATGTATCACAAACACCTTTCGTCTCGACACTCCTTGTTATCACAAGAGACCTTTTAACGAACGATCGGAATCCAAAACCTTATTATCAATAACCAAATTTTAACTAGGGTAAGATGACAGCTCATGTGGGTGGAATATGGTCTGAAGCACTGCTTATGAGCCTTCGATCTACTTAAAACATTCTGAAGGGGTTGAAATAATTCTCACTCAATCCTACTAACGATGTACTTAATTAGCCTCCTCATTATTTTAGATTTATATTCGAAAATACACATTATGCTTGTTTAGATTATATTTTTGAAGTATATAATATGAAAACCTTTTAATGTTTACGTATTAAATACCGTTTCTTGGAAGATATGTTTAATAATTATAATAAATCCCAACAAAAACATTTGTGTAAAATAATATGGTAAGTTTCGCGCAAACAGTTGTGAGGGCATTTGTTTTGTCAAATCTCTCCCGTCCAAGTAGTTCAGTACAAGTGAGTAATGTTTATTAGCCCCCCCCCCCCCCTCTCACTCTCTCTCTCTCTCTATTCTCTTTACCTTACAAACTCAAACTTTTCATTCCCAAATCACTCTAGACGCTTAAATTTTAAAACATTTTCTGACTTGGCAATTCATCGCATAACATTTTACTTTTAAAAAATATCTTTATATAAACCAAAGGAAATAAAAGCGCAAAAGCAAAGTGACAAACTACAATTATATTATTATTAAGAACTAAACAATTATCTGGTTTACGTGTGTGGACGAGCGGGCAGTAGATGTTTACAATCTTCGAGCTTTACTTATATTCAATATAGATCAATCACAATTATACCCATACAAAATTCTATTAACGAGAGCAAAATAATACTTTAGTTTCGACGTTCGCTACTAGTAGCCCAAATTTTATATTTATTTTAATTTTTAAAAATATTTTGAATAGCCTGTTTTTCTATTAGTCTTGAAGAACTACATTTTTGCGGATTTTTAATTTTAATTCATTTGTAAATTAAACTCAACTAATATCGAAATGTCAAGTTTCTAAAATTGATAGAATCAAGAGTTTGTCAATAGGTCAATGTCAAAATAACAATAATATATATAATATAATATAATATAAAATAATATATTATAATCTTATGAACTAATATGAGTAAGGTTGTTAAATTGTCATTTCAGGTTCAGTTTCTGTAATGAACTCTAATTTAAAAGAATATAAAAATGCAATTTTTCAAAACTGGTCTTATTTTCAACGTTTTTTTTTTTTTTTGGTTTCTGTATTCTTCACCTTACTTGTATCTATGTGTAAAATTTGAGGAAGATTGAATGACGATAAGTGGTTCAAAATTGGGGAAACGGAAATGTGCGATGATACTTACAAATCAAAGTAATATAAGACCAGTAATTAATTTTATTTATCTAAGTATCTATTATAAGATAATAGACGGGGTCCCAGGTGCCTTGCGTAGGTTTCAGTAAAGAATGGTAGGCCTTACCACGGCCGGCCTGGCCGTGCCCCCGGATTAGTTTAAACTAATACTACTAACTAAATTAAATAAGAAATTACGAAAGCCTACGCACTAAGATAAATAAAATAAGGGGTTTCGTTGTTTGCAATGCTAACTTTATGATTAGAAGTAACCTCTCATAATATGTTTGAGTATTTAATTTGAAAAAAAAAAAAAAACCCTTCCAGTACCCAATCAATTGTATAAAATGGAATCAAAAAATTAAACAAGTTTTATGTAAATAGATATTATAGATAGATTTATTTAAATAGAGTAGGAGTGAAAGTAAGAGTGAAGCCAAAAGTGATTTGGTTATTGACTAAAAAAGAGCAGACTTGGCCGCAATGTTATACCACATGATACCATACTTTGATAAGCAAATCAAAGGTCTTTTTTGGGAGGGGGTTTGGAACTTAGGCCTTTCTTTACGGTTAAGTTTTTGTTGGAGCTATTATTTCGTTTAGCTGGCTTTAGCATTGTGGGTGTCGACTAGACTTTTTATGAGGCACTGTCTCTATAAAACGTCTCGGTTTTTTAGAGTATAGAGTATTGTAAATGATATTATTATTATTATACAAATCTGTGAAAATGCATGTTCTTTTTTTTGCTCCCGAGCTTACCGAAGGTAACGCAAGCATTGTGTTCACTTTTGAGAAAGAAAAACTTTTATGTCTCCGACTTTAAAAATTTCAGGACAGAAATCCGTTTCAAACATCAGGGAACATTTTTGGTCTCGTGTCTGTCTGTCTGTCTGTCGTTCTGTGTGTCCGTGTCGACCGATTTTAATGAAATTTGGTAGACATGTTCATTTTATCAATGCTCAGGACGAGTTCGTTGGACAACGTTATCCGTCCAAGCGTTCACGCGCAACGCTCGCGTAAACGTGAACTTCAAATTTAGAATTGGAATTTTAGGTCGGGAAAAAATCGATCTTCATTAATTCAATGAGACAAACATTTTTTTCAAATACAATTTTTAAGTAAAACCAACAGTGACACCGATATGAAGTGTTAAAGATCTCTAAAACTATATTAATAGTTTTTACTCAATAAACAATATAACAATAAAGTACATGATAGGATGCGAGGAAGCTTTGTGCCACACTAATTGGCAGTCTATTTTTTTATATATATAAAATAACTAAATTACACAGCCCTAAATTACAAATTTTGGCCTTTTAAATGATATGCAATACAGTAACAAACTTTAAACAAGTGGTCACGTGACACGACACTCAGGAAAAATTTAAAAAAAAAAACCCTAATTTTCTCAGCAAATAGGTCAAATTAAACAAATAAGAAATACTTGATTTACAGAGCGTTAATGTGAGATTTGAGCAGAAATAAAATCTGTCAATAGTTGCGGACGGTATGAAAGCTTAAAAACAAAAATTAAAAAAAAATCAAATCTAGTTTTAACTAAGTTACAACCGATGCGATGGAGGTACGAAAAAAGTCAGATTAAAATTGTAGATCTTTCAAAAGCTGTAGCTATTTGCACAAAATCAGTTTTTTTATACGACATACCGTTAATTCACAGAAAACATTTACGTTGCGTCCGCCACGAAACGTAAAACTTTGCGCGGCCGAATTTGATACGTTCCGCCATGTATTTTTATTTTATTTTTTGGAATTTTTCCGCCAATTATACGGCTAAAGCTACAAGTTTTTTCAAATTTCAAGTGTATAGTTATCTGGAGTCACTAATAATTTTGATGTTGAGTGAGTCAGTGCGGGGCATTAAAAAAAAGAAAAAATCAAACTTTGAACGGCTTAATATTAAAGGCTCAATTTTAGACTCTACCTAAGCTTAGTCTTGTTTGGAAAAAGTCCATCTTAAGAAAAAGAAGATATGAGGGTGAGAAAAAAGTAAATATACACTGCATGCTTGCTGGAACTTGCGCACTGCCGTGCACTCTGATAAGATAAAAGTTGACAGTATCAATTTTAAAGACTACACTTTTTGTAAGAAACATATTTCCTCTGTTGAGTTTGTGTGCTAGAATAGATTCAAAATCATCGGCGCAATAGAAATGATAATATTCAGTTAAACTTTCTTAAGAGAAAACCTTTTTTTTCAGAAGAGTGGAATTTATAGTAGGTACTTATTCATTTTTATAATAATTTATTTTATGTATTATTATTAACTCAATTTATACTAGAATGTAACTAGGTTATACTCGTATATTTGGAAAATCTATACTTTAGGTTTGCCAGTAAGTAATAACTCTGACACCAAATTAAGCTTCTTAAATGCAATAGAGCATAATGGCTCCTATTCAACTCGTTGACCCCGTTAATTACAACGTTGATTGTTACGTCTCAAGATTTGTGTAAAGCGTATTGGCTTGACTGATTAAATAATTTAATTAAGCGATCTAGTCAAGTGCGAAAATTTAATTTAGTTTGACATCACGAGGCTCGACAGATTTTGATCCAAATAAGATTAAAGCTGAAAAGTGTTGTTTAACAACCGAGTAAGAAAACTAAATCTAAAGTGACAATAGATAGCGTTCTTAATCATATTATGTGAATAAGGACACCTGTAGGTGATGATGTAGGGCCTCAACAAGTAGCCCTTGTAAATTTCTGGTCTGTTCTAGAAGCCTCGATTTTCCACTACCAGCTAACCATTTATATTTATTGCTCCCGTTGCTATTTATCAATTAGTATTCTAGAACAGGGGAGGAGGATGATTCTCTCTCCCTCGACTAGGTTACCGAATGCTTCCAGCCAAGAGCAGAGGGGAATCGGATATCGATTCACCCATCCCCTTCCACTTCGTCCGGAGGAGAGCAACCCCTGTTCGACTCACTACTACCAACATTAAACAAACAGAAAGCGATTGATACTCAAATATATCGGAAAAGGAAAAGAGGAAAGAGATCGCATTCACGAGCGGTGCCATCAATTTGAAAATGATATTCGGAAAACACTCTATAATAGAATAGTCAAATTTCAACGGAAACTAGATTTTTCAATTAACTGGATGCTTCACAATCTTTTCAGGGGATATAAATTTTATTTTATACTATAAAAATAAATAAATAATTACTATGCGTATTATAATATTCATAACTTCGCTTCTTATACTCAAATTAACTTTAAAAAAAATCACTAAAAACCTGTAATTATTATTGAGATATTTCACCAAAAATCGCTCATTAAAATAACATATTTTACTGTTTTAAATGCAAGGATAATACGCAGTTCGATGTGACTCGTGCAGAAGCTAACAGACCACTCTAGATTTAGCATACAGAAGGCAGTATTAATGAATAAGAATAGAAAAAAAATTATTAATATGTTTTCCATTTTATTTAAAACCTAAGGAGATAACTTGGAAAACAGCTATTCTTCCCACTCACCAACCTTACCCGCATTAAAATAATAATATGACAAAATTGTACATAACCACAATTACTGTATTCTTTAACCCTAGAACGCTAACCATATTTTTTAACCTCTTAAGACTAACCTTGAGTCATATTGACTCCCTAATCTATTATACCCAGTATTATTAAAATATAAAGGCCTAATATGTACAATATTTTTTTAACACGTTTTAGTGCTAGTTGAAGGGACATTTAGGTGATTTGTTTCCCATAAAAAACAATTCTTCCCTTTTAATTCCGGTTTTTCAATCTGGACTACTATTACATATCCGGTATTGTTATCAACCGGAGTGGTTTTATTTACTTTTTTTTATGTAACTTTTTCTTTCCTTTCCTTTGGTTTTTCTATTTCGTAAATTGTTTCAATTAATTTATCATTTTCCTCATCATAGCTGATGGGATCAAAAAAAGCATTTTCTATTTTCAAATCAGGGTCCAAATCACAACCGTCACCATTATTGTCGAATACGCTCTTTTTCATAATCGGTATCTGAATCGGTCATTTCCTTCATCAAGTGATAAATGTCGTTTAGGTCATTGTATTATTTCTCCATTATTTGACTATATTCATATTCTATTATCTTTATATAATTTAGACATATAACGACAAATAAAATTATAACAATTTGTTCTTATAAATGAATAAATTACAATTATATTACCTTTAATTTGAAATAATTATTGAATTAAAAGTTACATAATATTTAATTTATAAGATTTAAAATGCCAAAATAAACAATAACACGACATACTATTCTAAAAAATACTATTCTGCGTCAAAATGACCTACAAAATATTTACGTGTAAGACTAAACAGGAGTCAAAATGACTCCGTGACTGCAGAAAAACAAACGATATGTCCTCTTTAGAATCTGAATGTGAAACTGATAGAAGTGTAGAAGGGCCATTCAAGGGTGGGAGATAGCATAGCTGAGATGTGGGAGTTCTGTGTTTTACAGACACGGTGCATTCGTAGTTGAAAAAAAAAATGGGAGTCATTTTGACTCCAGGTTAGCTTTATAGGGTTAAGAGCTGTTCAACGATATACATCATGCTAGGTTTTTCAGATATTTTGATCTTTGTACCCCTGTAATTACCCTTAATGCGTACCAAAATAATTATTTAAAAAAATAATCACATAATCACTAAAAGACTTTGACTAGCACGTCAACAAAATACTTTAATCAAAAATAATACATGTTTTTACCACTTAAACTAGAGCTTAAAATAAAAATAAACATTAGGTACCATTTTAAGCCAAAGTATTAAATGTTCACAAATTATTTTATTATCTTTTATTTTTATTATCTTAGTATCAAATAAGGCATGTGTAATACTGCTAATTTTTAATAAAGAGGCGTTATTTTTCCTGTTTTTCCATTTTACCCTCCTCTTAAATGAATAAATAAAAGCTGTACATTAAAACAATTTCTGTACTACTCTAGAGCTTTTCAATGATTTGGATCATGAAGGGTGTATATTACTTTGACTTTTGTACTTCAGTTTACCAAAATTTAAATTTAGATAGCGACCTTTCTCTTGTTTTCAAGGTCAAGTGTGCAAAATTTCATCAAGATTTGAATAAAACTATTGATTTGTATAACAAATTCACAGAACTCTTCTTTTTTATATACCTTTATAAATTGATTAAGAACTTTTCCACGAGCAAGGGACCACGAACAATAGACATGATCTTTAAAACTATAAATACGAGTACTATCGAAATCTCAAAAACATAATTTTCGCACCACTATAATACTTTCATTTTAAGGGAATAAAAATAAATTAAAAAAGGCTTTAGTGATGAAACAAATAGAAATAGAATTAGATTTATTTTTAGGAAATAAGTTAAGAATAAGAGATATTATTTTCTTTTGTAAGAAAAAAAGGATGTGGGATAATAAAAAAATGTGGGATCTGCAACACTTGAGGATTCTAGATACTGCATTAGAGTAGGTCCTATCTAAAGGCACTCGCTATCCTAGCTGGGCTGGGTATTAGAAAACCTTCGGCTGGGCGAGTTCATTGTGTGGAAGTTCTTGCCTTCCCTAGCTGCCTACGTGACCTGGGCCCTAAAGTAAACTTATGGTTTTAATATAACTAAACCAAGCGCCGGGTTGCTACTAGCGGGCCCTTTTCCACCTGCACCTTCGCTTTTAACTCCTATCTACGCAGTCAACAGAGACACACACACAAATACATACACATGCACAATATATAATATATATATATATATATATATATATATATATATATATATATATATATATATATATATATAAGTGTGTGTGTGAATGTCTATGTAGTAAGGAGTAGACCTTATTAACACACGGCTGAGTCTACCAATCGCTCGCTACATACTCTCAGAGGATGGCCCCTTTTCTCTTGGTCCCAAGTTTAATACTCTTACACTATGGGGCCCCTTACCCCGAATTTATACCTCAATTCACTTTTAAACACTCCCTCACACAACTCCCTTTCTAAAACATCTTTGAAAACGATTTATGCACTCGACATATCAAAATACAGGCACTCTGTCCAAAGATGTATTTCGCAGATAAATAATCATAGTAGCACACGTGGAGTAAAATTACTGAAAAAACAGCTACTAAACAATGTTAAACGACGAATGTAATCTAAATTACATTTATAGTGTTCATAATTATTAACTTCTTCCTTCCTATGTTCTACCAAGTATTATTCAAGCCTCCTTCAAATGAAAACTGAATATGAATTATTCTAAAACTCAATAACAACTTATAAGATATATTAGTAAACATATCCTAGTTATTTAACATTCGTTGGTTTTATTGGATTAGAATATAAATAAAATGTTTACATAAAATTGAAAATCTTCGCATAATGTCGATGATAAGACCAAGGTAATGGACGTAACTGTATTCAGGAATAAGAGCTTGATTAAGGATGACTGGAGATTAAGTACTATTGCGAAGAGCAAAGGTGACGTCCACACATTAATGTTCGTTTATTTTTATTCTACATTTCCTTAGCCAATGTTCAAGAAGGAAGAGGTGCATTTGGATATGGTCCGATGCAATTACAAATTCTTATGTACATATAGGACTGCCTTGTCGTCCGCAAAGGTAGCAAGAATTGAGAAAGGATGCTGCGGGATATCGGTAGAATCGATGGAATAAAGAAGGGTTCCTAGAATACTGCTCTGAGATACACAATTAGAAGTTTAAATCAAAATTTTTAATTTTAATCAAATAATAATTATTATTTACTACAGGAAACAGACAGTGAAAAATACACTCCAGCGCCGGGATCAAAATTTTTGTATTTTTTATTTCTTATTTACAATATCAAATCCCTGAGTTTGTTTTTAATTTTCAAACGAAGAGAAAACAAAAGTTAATTTGATAAAAAAATAAATATTTTTCACAACCTCTTTTTCGATAAAAAGCTATTTTTTAATAAAATTCATAGTTTAATTAGTGTAATTGTTTTGATTTTGAACAAAGTACAAAAAGATATCCTTTAGAACCAAAAACAAATAAATCTAGAGCTTTGGAAAGAGACCCACTAATTTTAATGAAAAATCTGGTAATCTTGGTTCCATAAAAGGCATGGAAATAATCCGTAGTAATAAAAATAATTAATATATGTTACTTCTCACAAATGTATATATGATTTATCACACATTTTCAACCCTGTGTAAATTTAAGAAAGAGAAAGGGGAGTCAAATATAAGAGAGTTTGGCCAATAGTCATGGAGGCACAAACAGGTGGGGCATATTTCACATGAGGCTTTGGGGGTCGAGCCTCTCTCTCGTGAGGGGATATTTGGGTTGTTCCTCACAACTGTGTGTAAGGCTCATATTATTTATGAGACCAGGAAAAATGCAGGGCCACCCCTCCGTCAGCTTGCCTCAGGAAATATTTTAGTAATAGAGGGAAAATATCTGAGGCCTTCTTCTCACCACCTTGGATAAACATTTATCTGTACGGTTTTTGTTTTAGTCATATGCTGTTAAAATAATCACTTGTGTACACCACAAAGGGATGAGATAAAAATAAATAATAATTTGCTTCATGTATCAAACATTTGCATGATATTGAATAAGACTCAAACATCAATATTCAGTATATGGTGAAACAAAACCCACAATACTTAATTATTCAATTCAAACCGTTTTTACCTTTTTTTTAGTATTGATAATATTATTATTGAACAACCCAATATCGGATTGTGTTGTGTTTATTATTATTTGAAAATAACTGATTAAATGTAGTTTTAAATATTATAAAATATTTCAGGTTTTTTTGTAACGAATGGGTCAGTTAAAAACAGTGACAAAGACGCAAAGAGTCCTTTTGTTTGGTCTAAATGCTTTTAAGCATGGAGAAGATTCTTCAGAAAAACGGGTCGTTTCTCTGCTACCTCTTTTTCGAGAAGGGCACGAAAGGTTTGTACGAGGCACTCCCCGGTGCATTCATTCGTAGCACACTTCAGACTCTCTTTAGTAGTAGTTAAAAAAAAAGAGAGGATGAATTTTTAATCGCGACTAAATTTCTCAGAGTAAGGGTGGTAAGGCTCTCCTTAGTCAGAGGGAAAGCTTTTAATTTCCAGAAGGCAGACTGCTCGAGAGAAAGCAGTTTGCTTTAATATTTAAAAGGACGAAGGACCTGGCTGTGTCCTGTGCCTCGGAGGACCCTTTGCTTCGTGTCGCCGAGCACCCTTCAGAGCTGTTTAAGACATAAAACCGTAATGGGTCACAAGCATCCCCCTGAGGTAAACCCATCCTTTGCTAACCTAGTACTCCACATCACCTCCACGACACTCACTATTCCTTTTCCAAAATAACAGCCTTCATTTCTTTTTTTCATTTTATTCCTGTCTTCCTTTTCAACTTTTTTTCACTTAAATCTATGAGCTCTTTTGATTCAAATTTTATTTTCTCTTACTCTTGGAATAAACAATTAGAATAACACAAACATACTTTAAATTCCAGTGGTTTGATAAATAAATTTTAAATCTAATTTATCGATTGAGGTTTTTAATAACTTAATAAATTGAGAAAACGTAATGAACAATAAAAATTTATAAGTTCATTGTAAAAAGGCAATCACAATTATTGCCTAATCTAGATCAGTTAGCAAATTAATTAGTAATAAGATATTAAGTAATAATAAGAACCTGGTAATGAAATGCAATAATTAAAAGCGGTTAAGCGGTAAATTATTAAAAGTTAGCTGTTAATATTATCAAGTTTGAAAACATGTGTACTTTTAGATAAGAAAATTAAACAATGGCTCTTTAAAAATTGGTTAAAAGGGTCCGGTATAAAACTTTTCCTATTATAATATTATATAATGTATTTACAAAACAGCGATTGAATAAGAAATTAAATATTTAACTGCACTTAATTTCAGATCAAATCTTACATAACGTATTTTTTTTTTTCAAACTCATGACTAGAATGCAGTATCTCACAATGTTAGTGGTTGATTACTTAAATAAGTATGACTTGTTAAAAATAACAATTCTTAGGCATGGCCTCCTTCAAAATATCTATTATTTACCATACTCTGGCAGTGCCGGATCTAGGTTTTTTCTCAGGGGGTGCAACTTATTTTGCCGCCCCTTCCACACCCTCTATATATGTACTTTCGATAGTAAAATTTTCGTTTTGAGTGGTAGTCAGATGTATTTTCTGGAATAATGGTATTTATTTATTACTTATAATTTTTATAATCAAGTAGTGTTCCGACGACACTCTTCGAAATGATTTGTTATTGCTAAGCTAAGGCAACCACATTTTTTCCAACAAAAATATAGGTTTGTTTTGATTTGTTGGTCTTCAAATAGATGTAATAACGTATCTAAATAATTTACTTAATTTTACTATTTTTTAAAAATATTAAATTAAGCCCGTTGTCACGGGCGTGAGGGCTTGCATATTACAAGGTACCACGGCATATTGCCGATTTGCAAGAGAAAAGAATATTAGTTAGTATATTAATCTATAATTAATTATTTAAGATATAATTAAAAAAAAGGATCTGATTCTAACTGCAAAAACAATATACTACCCTAAATACCCTAAATTCACTTTTACCCCTGGCTGTAAACCAAGATTTTTCATTTTTAAAAAAAATAATTTTGACTATAAATTTAAAAAGTTACTATGGAATAGGGGTTCCCTTCAATAATGTGTGGATAGATGTCTAGTTTCAAAAAATTGACTACAGTAGAAATTAAGGAAGTGGGTACAGGAGGGGATAAAGGAAAATTAAAAAAAGAACTCTGTCGTTTATCAAGATGCCAATTGTTTAAAAAAACCTTCTTTTTGTACCAGGATAAGAAGACGAAGCCATAGCACTTGGAGGAAAAGTATTCGCACGTATTTCCACCCACTTAGTCTAATTGGCTGATTTGAAAAGAGGGCCAAAAGTGTAGAGTTTTTTAGAAGACCCTTCGCTCTTTGTTTCGTTTTGTCTTTGTGTCTAGGTTTTCCGTTTTTTTGGCCAAGCTCGTGTAAAAAAAATAAGTTGGAACAGAAAAGAAAAAAGTTTTTCACGTCGTCGAACATTTTCCACCCCTAGTTCTCGATGGAAACTCGTTGAAAGGAAGAAAATAGAGTAGGTAAAGTGGAAATTGAGGGCGAGGTAGACTTTTTCCTCACCCCTCCGATGTCGTTTACCAATTTTGAGTACCAACAAGAAAAAGAGATTCCTGGTTCGAATCTTGTCGAGCGTGAAAAAACAGACTCAAACTTCGGTTGGAAAATGTTGCTAATAAAACTCTTTGTTTATTTTTTCTTTTCCGATAGATTTTTATTTTTCATCCAAATGAATCGCAGAATGTGATTTCGATTTTAGTGGGAGGAGAAAAATCATGGGATAATTTACATGTGTGAGTCAGTTGCAGAGTGACATGTAGTGTGAGCTAAGAGTCTAATACATTTATTTCTTCTTGGAAGAATTTTTTTTTTTTTTGGTAATAATGGAATGTGTTTGAGGGTTTTATTTATGGCACTTCTTTAGATTGTAACTCCCCCTATCAAAAACCAAAGGGGAGTAACAATCTAAAGATGGTGTATGGAATGATCTTATTTAGACCGTTACTCCCTTTAAAAAAACAGAATTGTGATATTCCTTTGTCCCAAAGTACATTAGACTAAACATCCCTTTTTCCCAATAGTTATTTAGTCTGTCATTTATATTCTAAAAAAACATACGGGAGTAACAATCTAAATAAGTACCTTATTTACTATAATATATATGTAACTATGCATATATTTATAATTAAGAACTATTTTCTAATAAATAATGATTTGATAGAAAATGATGTCCTTTTGCTACTTGATAAAAAAACAACATTTATTTATTTAATGGGTGTTTCACCTAACTCATTTATGTATAAAAATAATACCGTATCTGAACCAAAAACCACTTGTATGGTAAAAATAACACCCTCCAAGTCTGTGGTCCAAAAAAGTTGTGAAATCAACTTTCTGTCCCGCCAAGTGATGTTGGTACTTTCTCCTGACCCAACACTGTCATCTTAGATACTTATCAGCTTCTTCTCCTTGGTGGTGTGCCTTGCCATTTCCAGAAACTGGAATTTTAATAATCTTCTAACACCAATACAATTTCTTGTTTCACCTTCACGTTTGCCAATGAGGTTTGTGTAGAAAGATAGTTGTTCACCTCATAGTCTTAGTCCTAGACAACTAGATCTAATATATGCAGGCGCATATTGGAGAGGAAAGCCTTTATATATTTTTAAGAATATCTCGCTTGTTATAGCTCGGAGACAAATTAAGATGATTATCAAAAAGCAAGACTATTAAATTTCCCACAAATAAGGTCTTATTCCTTATTTTACGGACAACCAACGGTTTAGCAAAAACCTAGTTACTATAACTTGCATAGTGTTTGTTTTTGCACGACTTTTTACGTTTTTTGTGAATATCTCGCTTCCTCCGGCTCGAAGACCAATTGAGGATCAGATCAAAACTGAAGAATATAAACATTTTACACAATAAACGTTATGTTCATCTTTTACGTACAACGAACCGTTTGGATAATAAAGTGCTCCGAAGTTTCCGCACAAGGAGGACTGTACTGCGATTTTCACCGAAACACTTACCTTTGTAAAATATTAAGTGTGAGCACGAATATTTTCAAACTACGTTCAAACAAACTTTAAATGTCACTCGTAGTTATAGAATAACGGTTCCCACTGTGGAGCTTCCTCGGGAAAAAGCCAAAGTTATTGGTCGTTGTTACGTCTTGTGCGGAAACTTTGGAGCACTTTATTATGCAAACAGTTCGTTGTACGTAAAAAATGAACTTATTGTTTCTTGGATGAAATTTTATATTCTTCAAGTTTGATCTGATCATTAATTCCTCCGAGACATAGAAAGCGAGATATTAACAAAACTACGTAAAAAGTCGTCCAAAAACTAACACTACGCAAGTAGTGTTGTTTGTTTTATAGCAAACTTAGTGTAAACTAAGTTTATGCTAAACCGTACGTTGTACGTGAAAAATGAATGAGAACTTTTTAGTGGGAAATTTAATGATCTTGCTTTTTGATAATGGTCTTAATTTGTCTACGAGCCATAGGAAGCAAGATAATCGTAAAAATACGTAAAAAGTGGTGTGGCAACGGATACTAAATATTAATAGACTCCCCCCCCCCCTCCCCAATAATCCGTAAACCGTTCATTGTACATAAAAAATGAAGGAGCCTTTTTTGTGGGAAATTTTGTTATGTTCAATTTTGATAACCACGTTGATTGGTGTCGGAGAAATAGAAGCGAGCTATTCACAAATAATCGAATTTGTTGACCTTTGCCCTTGAATATCTAATAACGTGGCCATAAACACGTTGCCGATTTTCAATGTTTTTCAGAACGTCAAAATGATGCGATCAAACAAAATATATATATTGTAGTATTGTAAGTATCGATTTTTTTGGAACAGAAGCCATATTTGTGACTAAAAAACTGGACTATTTTGTTTAATTGTTTCCCCTTTTTGCTTCCGAGCTTACCCAAGGTAACAGAAGTAATGCGTTCGTTCTGGAGAACGAAACAATTTTATATCTCCGATTTCAAGAATTCCAAGACAGAATCCGTTTCAGACATCAGGGATCATTTTTGGTTCCGTGTCTGTCTGTCGGTCTGCCGGTCGGTCTTTTGTTTAATTTTTGCAAACCAACATATCTTAAAAACTACACGTCAAATTTTATTGAAATTTAGGTGGTAGGACATGATTGGCCCGTTGTTGGTCCCATACAAGTTTCAACCTTCTACGTTCATTTGTTTCTCTTCCACATGCGCACAAACATACATTAATTTAAACCTATAACTTCAAAGGTACTTATTTGATTTGTATGAAACTTTTATAGATTATCGAAAGTACCGCTCAGATAGCCCCAGATAAATTTGAACCGTCTGCGCTCTTTCTTAAATTTTGCTTAATTGATACTGCAATTCAATTAAAAATCATTACAGTTTTGAGATAAAATAAACAGAGAAACAATTAAACAAATTAGACAATAATGGCTTGTAAAAGCATAAAATCAATAAAGTACGTGATAGGATGCAAGGAAGCTATGTGCCACACCAATTGGCAGTATATTTTTTAATCTGTCAAAATTGTTTTGATGTATTGCATGAATGAAGTATCAATTAAACAAAAGTTAAAGGGCGCAGTTGGTACAAATTAATCTGGGACTATCTGCGGGTTGCTTTGGATAAGCTATAAAAGTTTCATACAAATCAAATAAGTACTTTTGAAGCTATAGGTGAAAATAAATGTATGTTTGTGCGCATGCGGAAGAGAAACCAATAAGATTATAATTTTATATATATATATATATATATATATATATATATATATATATATATATATATATATATATATATGTGTGTGTGTGTGTGTGTGTGTGTGTGTGTGTGTGTGTGTGTGTATAATATATATATATATAATATATATATATATAATATATATATATACACGTTTAAAAAAAAATCATGACATACGTACTATATTTTAATTGGAGAACTATTGAGATGACATTTTTTAGTTCTTTGACTTTTAAATGTGTAAAGTAATTTTTTCTTGTATAAAATTATTTCAGGTTGAATGGAGAAAAAAAAATCATAATAAATAGAACGAAGTAAAGGAACCCGGAGATAGGGGCCCGACCTGATGTAAATGAAATTATGAGGTTATGGGTCCCCGAGGGGGTCACTTTGTGTCATTGATTTAGGAATAAAAAGAAGGGCACTATGGAAAGGGGCGGTAATATAGTTAGCCCCCTGCCAGGGGCTCCTGATTGCATTAACCACCCCACCTCCTATCTATCCGGTACCCTCTTTCTTGAAGTCTGCGCCTATTAATAAAGGTAGGAAGAGTTTTATCCCCTCAAAATTTGGAGATATTTTCTTTTTTACCCTTTCTTTCTCTAGTTTTCGCAAAATCACGGTTAGAGTAATTATTTCATTATTTTTAAATAATTATTCAAATTATTTTATTATTATTATTATTATTTAAATTATTTTATTATTATTATTTAAATTATTTTATTATTATTATTTAAATTATTTTATTATTATTATTTAAATTATTTTATTATTATTATTATTTAAATAAACGAATGGAAATTCAATAATACCAATCGGTTATCCAATGCAATTTTCTTTATTGAAAATAGTCGTATATTGAAATTAGATGTTTTTATTTTAAATTGTAAATGTGTTTAGGTTCCAAGAAACAATTAAGCACTCTACTCGGGACAGTTGTGAAAATACATGTACAAATAAAACAGAAAATAACAGAAGAACTATCGTCACCTATGAAATAAACAATTCAGGTCATTAGTTATATTTTTTCACACATTTCTATCAAGATAGTCAAAAGATGGCGAAGTGTACCGAATAGAGTGCTTAATTGTTAGGGTCCGTAGTCAAAACCAAGGACCCTTATATTTTCCTGCGTGTGTCTGTCCGTCCGTCCGGTCGCCTGCTCTCATGGCTACACCTTTCGTCCGATCACTTAGAAATTTGGCATGTATGTGTCTTGTACCTTACCCACATATAATCAAAAATATTAGGTTAAAAAAACTTAAGGGTTAATTTTTCTCTTTTTTTTCGACACCGTGAGGGGTATCATATGAAAGGGTACGTCGAGCTGATTACAAAAATATATAATTCTTTGGTTATAACTTTGATAGGGCGAGCGTAGGCAAGTTTAAATTGGGTGTGAAACGCCCTTCTACCTTTGCTTATTTGAAGTGCAAAAAATCTGGAAAAATTCCTGAACATTCTTCGACCAAAAGTAAAGATACCCCTTTTTGGAAATTTCGAAAAAAATATTATTTTACTTTTTATTGACAAAATACGTTTTGTTTATAACTATGGTCTTTTCGATGTATTTATATAGTTGTAGTCCGGTTCACTGTACGTTGCCTACGGACCCTCGCTGTGTGCTGACTAGCACACACATGACCTGTTTATTTAATGGTCAAGTCTGTCTTGTTTTCTTTCCTTTAAGCTTGTTTCATATTTTTTCCTCCTCCTAAGCTCTCCTTTTTAGGGTTTCGTTGGAAAAACCAAAAAAAGATACCCTTATAGTTTCGTTACTGTGTCTGTCTGTCCGGGGTATCAAATGAAGAGTAGATTACAAAAATATATAACACTTGTGGATAGTGTTAAATTTTCCGCGCCATTTTGTCAAAAAACATAATAATTTTGCCTCCTAAAACTATATTTCCGCTATTACTAAAAATATAAAAAAATATGCAAAATGTGCGGTGTGCTGGGCCATAGAAAAAATAAGATTAGCAACTTGATCTGAGTAACTTGGAATCCAAAATGGCGGCTAATGCCTGTCACGGGGAAACTTTTTTTTTTTTTTAATTTTGAGTGGGGTATCAAATGAAAGGTATTAAAGAGTAGATTACAAAAATATATAACACTTGTGACTTGTGAAAAAAGACTGAAAATAGATAACGTTAGTAATCATTAGGAAATTAGGTTGATAAATGTCTTAAAAACTATGATATTAAATCTTTAATGTACAGAGAAGAGCCTATAACCCCCACCTAACCAGCTAACTAGCCTTAAACATTCCTTACCGAAATCAAACTAGTTCCTTAACTAAAGAGCAGCACCAACATCAACATACTTCTTCTGGAGTTACTGCTCTATGCTCTATAGTTAAGCAAACTTCAGATACTGATTTTAAGCTAACGAATTCATGATTTTTTATGCACATACTGCAACAAAAATCAAGTATTTTGGTTTAAATACATTTTGCTTCCGAGCTTACCGAAGGTATCGGAAGCATTGTGTTCACTTTTGAGAACGAAAAACTTTTATGCCTCCGATTTCAAAAATTCCAAGACAGAAATCCGTTTCAGACATCAGGGAACATTTTTGGTCTCGTGTCTGTCTGTCTGTCTGTCTGTCTGTCTGTCGGTCTGTGCGTCCGCGGATTATGAAACGTGCGACGATAACTTGAGTAAATGTAAACCGATTTTGATGAAATTTGGTAGACATGTTCATTTTAGCAATGGCCAGGACGAGTTCGTTGGACAACGTTATCCGTCAAAGCGTTCACGAGCAACGCTCGCGTAAACCTGAACTTTAAATTTAAAATTGGAATTGTAGGTCGGGGAAAAAATCTAACTTCATCTATTCAATGAGACAAACATTTTTTCAAATACATTTTTTTAGTAAAACCAACAGCGACACCGCTATGAAGTGTTAAAGATCGCTAAAACTATTAATAGTTTTTACAAAATAACCAATATAACAATAAAGTAATATAACAATAATTGTTATAGTACATGATAGGATGCGAGGAAGCTATGTGGCAGTCTATTTTTTTTCTGTATTAAATTCGTTAATAAAGAAATACAAATGTTTTCTTTGTTGAATAAATCTTATATTGCACTTTTTATGGAGATAAAATTTTGTATGTACCTCGAGAATTATTATGCATTATTATTCCCTTGTTATAATTATCTCCCTCGGCTACACCTAATTGGCATTAACCCCTCGGCTTCGCCTTGGGAATTAAGATACCTAATACCCTCGGTTTCGCCTATGGTTGCCTTGATTCCTTCTGCTTTGCCTCAGGAATCAACTCAAGTCTCGCGGGAAAAAATATCTTACATTATTCCCTAGGTGCATTAATAACTATTATTCAGTTTTTACAATTTATTACATTCCTGATTTAAGATTTGTTTATTCTTTTATACTCTCTACCTATTTAAATTCAAATGTTAAGTCTCTTCTTATAACCTTACGTAAGAATCCCAAAATTTCCGTATTATTTCCGTCAATAACCTTTGTTTTTTTTACTTTTATTTTTATTATTAATAAATGTGGCACAAGGGCTGTCATTAGATTTTGTTTATTTATAAATATCACTCAAACTCAGGTAGTTAAACATTGACGGAGGCGACAAGTAAAAAACATCGTGTCATCATAACACATCAAATTCAAAAATAAATCCCTTGAAACGTTTTTTTATCACGTGGGCAGCAAGAAACTTTAAATCTTGTTTAATAAATTGTAGCAAAAACATGAAGTCAAGCTACTTGCTCTAACCTTTCTCTGACTCTTCTAAGAGGCTCGAATTTCTTTCACCAATTACTTCTGAAAATTAACAAGGATATAAAAGGAGTAACAAAGTAGAAAGTTAGCGACGAGTATAATGTTTCTATTTTAGGAACATTATGTTAACAATATAACTTAACTCGTTGAAAGAGAAAGTCATATTATCCTTTGAAACCTGTGTTTTCAGGTGAAACGAGCAGATTCATTAACTCCTTCCCTAAGTCTTACGAAATGATCAAGTGTTGCCTTTACTACATGTCTGGGCTTGATACGTCAGAAAAATTTCCTCCTCGACGCGTTTCCTTCGGTGAACTAGCTTACAAAGGGAAATCAACGATGTTAGGAAAGTTTTACGCTTCAAAAGAAACGGGTGTTTCCTCGAAAAGTAAGGATGTGAGTTTTGTTCAGACGTTTGTATTTTACTCGTTCGTTCATGTGGTAAGGCTTTTAAAAGAGAAGCAAGGAAGGAGTTATGCCTGCAGCCGATGTAAGTTTATAAATTGACAGGTGATTAAGATGTTTATGTTTTCTAGTTCGGACTTTGAAGGTGGTTTAACGGGAGGGAGGTCTGCCGATGACTCGTTGCCATTATTAAGGTGCCCGGGGCTCGGTATAAGGCATAAAGGATCTTTCCTCGGCATTCTGGCTGCGTGAGGCACACCGGATCATGCCACACCTCCCCTAGGTAGAACCTTCAACTCTAAATCTGAACCTGCGGGGTGGAGCTACTCCTGACGGAGGCAACTTCTCTCCCACCTTTATAAAATCAATAGCTTTTAATTAAACCTACTTTGGAAAATTAGACCCTTTTCTTACAACACCTTCCTCCCCTACCAACCGTTTAATTCCATTTTCCCCTTTTAAATAAAACTTCAATAACAAAATAAGAACTAGTTATTTCTACAAAAACTTTATTACATATCAGTTAGGAAAACGAAGTGAGACTAAGTTATAACAAAAATCAACTAATAGTTAAAACTCTATGAACGCGATTCGTCATAAGAATATTTCTTACACGATGTCGCAATGAGTAAATTAAACCTCTAAATCTCCATTATTATGACTTTATGACCCGTTAGTTCATTGCGCCAACCGTTGAAGCGTAGAGTCAATTTTTTTTTTGTTCATAACACAAGGGACAGGAGATGATTCCAGTCAGCGTCTTAATTTTTTTAATTGCCTATATTATATTGCACTATACTTATCTAACACGAGCTCTAGCTGATCTAACTCGGAGATCTAGCTCCTTCAGTCTATTCAAAGTCAAGTCAAGTACAGTTGTAGAAGACATGTCGACGTCGCGTCCCGATAGCCCTATGTTTGTGTGCGTAACTATATCACTCATTATAATACATTCTTTGTTAATTCATGATTTTCATTCCATCAAGATATTCAATTTTTATTACTGTACAGTCCACTCCTATATAACCACCTTAACAATCATATGAGAAAGATCTAACTAATATGTAAAATATCTAGAATTAATTATGGCTAAAATTATTTACAAATGACGTTCTTAATTAACACCTTCTTTACTTAGTATCACAATTGTTGTTTTTGACAGATTTTTTTGGGTGTTGAATTAATAAAAACTCAAAACTAGTTAGTTTTCATTTCTATTTTTTCTCCTTTTACAAAAACGTTTCGACCCTTCATAAGGTCATTCTCAATTTGTTTTCCTAAAAATGAAAATACAATAAAATTTATTAATCAACTCCTATCCATATATTACAATTTAAAATCTTAACTATTCTTTCAATTTCGACTTTATTTGAAAACCTTAATATTATAAAATTACGACAATTCATTCTATAAAATTAACTTACATTTATAACAGGAACATTTTTGATGTCAAAATTTAAAATTCCTCCAAGAGAGTTCGTCATATTAATTTAAATAAAATTTTTTTAATTAAAAGTACACTACGTCCAACACAACTGTTCAACTATATAAAATACATACATTATAGTTAGGCAAACAGTATACTATTTATAACAAAAGATGATTCATGGTACTAGACATCCCATATAGGCTTATTACTACTATTCATATTGCATTTTAACCAGATTTTTCATCGAGAATATTTGATCAAAATTGTGGTTTAATTATTATTAAGACTTATTAAAATTATTTCACAAATATGTGTATAAAACTATTGTGTATGTTATATAATTTATTATTTAATTATTAATAATGGACATTATAATTTAATCTTTAATTTCTTGTTAGAAAAATAGTGAATTTGTAAATAGGGGTTAGTGGCGCTGTCTGGGAGAGAAATCTTAAAACTCTAGTATGCTTGAGTTCAGTGGCGCTGCCTGGGAGAGACCTACTTGTACTACTAAAACTATACGGCATTATTTTATATTCTATTACGTTTATTTTTGATATTTAATTATTTATTTATTATGTTCTGTTTTTTAATCTAAACTTTAAATTTGTTAAATATATTATTATAATTTTTATTTAAATGCCCTGAATCTGTTTTATGGTTGACGTTTTTATTAATGGTTTTAAAGATGTTAAATGATTCTAAAATGCGTCTTTTACTAGTGTTATTCTCATAACCCACAATTTCAGTTTTTTCAAACGCAAACTTGTGTCCCGTGTTAACCGAGTGGATACTTAACGCCGTTTTTTGGCTCTTATTTTTAACATCATTACTGTGCTGATATAATCGGTTATATAGGTGAACCTATATAACCCTAATCTGTAAAACCTATAATCGGTTACATACATAGGTGAAACCTCACAAAAATTAAAATAACCTGAATTGTCTGTATATAACATAATGAATTGTCGTAATTTTATAATATTAAGGTTTTCAAATAAAGTCGAAATTGAAAGAATAGTTAAGATTTTAAATTGTAATATATGGATAGGAGTTGATTAATAAATTTTATTGTATTTTCATTTTTAGGAAAACAAATTGAGAATGACCTTATGAAGGGTCGAAACGTTTTTGTAAAAAGAGAAAAAATAGAAATGAAAACTAACTAGTTTTGAGTTTTTATTAATTCAACACCCAAAAAAATCTGTCAAAAACAACAATTGTGATAAAATTATTTATAACACGCGACGAATTCTTAAATCTTTAAGTGATAAAAAAATATGTATTATAAGGAGCTTGTGGCCCGATTTACTGTCTATTATAAACACAAAAATACTTTAGTTATAAGTGGCAATGCTATTCAGATAAAGAAAGAAGATTACACATGGATTTTAAATATTGAATGGCCAAAATTATGCATAGTAAAATGAATGTGGTAATAATATAATAGTATAAACTCCCTTCTTGTTGTATGGCTGGTTAGCATCAAAGTTTATGTGTATAAGTATGTATCAATTGAATAATCAAACATAGTTTTTTTTTCGCGAGTAAAAATAAAAAGGTCAACACGACGTTTTTTGTTGTTTCAGAATAATGCAAAAAATTGACCCCTCTTAAACTCCTTAACTGCCCGTAAAATTTCATTAGAATTTCATTAGCTTGACAGCGTCGGAGAAAAAAATTGAAATAAATTGAAAAGTTCCAGGGAGGTTGAAAAAAAGACCGGAATGAGTGAGTAATGGAAGGACGGGGATGAATTTGAATGAAGATGCAAGTTGGGTCGTCCCCGTCCCCTTGTAAAGTCGTTCCAAACTCGTTTGGAAAAAGCAAACAAGTTAATCATTGCAGAGTGAAGCACAGAATCAAGTACCCATCCGTCCTCCAACATGGGGACTTAGCACAACCCTCTTTGGCATTACCATACCAAACTATTCTTCTTAGTCATACATTAGCATTTATTATTATATTTCTTTTCACTCTTCCTTATCCTTCTCTATCCGTTTATCTTATATTTTTATATTACACGTCAAGACGTATGACAGTGCTTAATATCTACAACTCAAGGTGAGAAGATAAATTTTACTCAAACATGGAGGCATCACAACTAAAAACGTCGAATATTCATAAAAATTGCTCCTATAATTTTAAGATGGTCCTTTTAAATAACGCTGAATTTAAATTTATTATTAATGTTTCCCTAAAAAAGTGTTTCATGTTTAGGAAACATAAACTGCAAAAGTATATATAAGTAAAAAAAAAAAAAAAAAAAAAAAAAAAATTGCAAGGAAGATATTTAATTTATAAAAATACGTAAATGATAACGGAACCAATAACTCTAACCATAATAGAAAAATAGGGGTCATTTGTACCACTTGATTTCATTCATTCATATACTCGTAAATGTAACCCGGAAACAAACCAATTTGATATTATTCATATAGTAATCATCGTCATAGAAATCTGATAACATAGATAAACAAGAAACTCTTACTTTTTAAGATTACATCCAAATTGCCTTAAATTGGCTCAAACCGGCAAATATCTTAATTTGACTTGGAGACCTCAATATTCAAAAGGGTAATCAATACAAAAAGGACATATTGATACAGTAATGATAAAATTTTCTCATACGAAAATTGGTTTATTCTTATGTCCCAATGATAAACAGGAGTGATTTACATTTTCTGTTTCTTTAGCAAGACTTAAATAAATAAATAAAGAGAATAAATAGAGGCGGGTAAAGTCATATAGATTCCGATAGCGAATCTTTTAAGTAGTGCCTCTTAGAAGATATGCACCTTATATCTTATAAATATAATTATTATAAACCAATGGCATATTAGTTAATCATCTACGATTAATAAGTTATCTACTAGAACTAATTATGATATATATATATATATATATATATATATATATATATATATATATATATATATATATATATATATATATATATAAATTAAAAAATGAAGAGGTAGGATAAAGCATACTCCTATTATTATAAAAGGAGGATAGATAGAGAGAAGAGGGGGGAGGGGTGGGAGAGGGGGCAAAAAATGCATGCCCAAGTCTATTAGTAGAACAATGCAGCTCATATTACACGCCCATCCCCCCCCCCCCCCTAATATAAGCTCGCCTCCCTTGCAAGCTGAGTCCCATGAATTCAGCCCACCGGTCTTCCTCCTCTGAGAGATCCCTCCACCATTGTCCCGGGGTTTTATTAAATTAATTACTTTATAGAGGGGGTGGGGGAGGGGGTGAAACAATACCCCCTCTTTGTATTCTAAATAGGTATAGAAGACCCATGCATAAAACACCCCCCTCCTGCTTGTTTCAAAAATATTTCACTCTTTTAATAACGCATATTAAAATGTTGAAATTTTGTTTCATGTTTCACGATTAAATTCTTCGCCCCTTTTCATTCTTGAAGCATGTATTAACCCACCCTCACTCCTCTCATCTCTCAAAATACCACAATATGTCGGCAACATTTCACCCCTCCCCCCTCCCTGGTTTTCCCTCGAGTTATATGATCCCGAAAGAGTTTTAAGTTGGAATACCGGGCTTCTCTCTCTCTTATTTTGCAAGTAATTAATGTTACAGTATTTCCATGTAGTAACATCAGCTTAATAAAACCATAGTTACTGATAAGTATACATATATGTAAAATCAAAAAAATAAAAATAATGATAATATCTTTATATTCTTTTGTAGGTAATGTATTTTTGTTATCCTTTCCAGTGCAACATGAAAATATGTTTTCATTAATACTTTTAAAATGTTTTGCGAGAATATTTAATTTACATTTTTTTTTTTAAATTTTCATTCATTGTTTATTTTCTCAGACCAACCTTCCCAATTAAAAGGAGGAGGGGCAACCCGAAGGCATTTTTTTGTTTATTCAATTGAAAATTAATTAATATAAAAATTCCCAGGAATTATAAAATAGGAACCAATATTTATTTATAATTGCCTTGAATTAGTAGGATAAAGAACAAAGAAACAAAAGCTAACAATCATTTATAATAAAAAATGCTACAGGTATAAATTATTTATTAAAAATTTTTCTCTTAAATTTTACCAGTAAGCTTCAAGTATGTAATATTTTTTCCCATTTCAAAATAGTTTATGCCTTCTTGTCTCCACTTTGTTTCATTATTACTAACATCTTTACTTTATAAACTTTAATTCTATGCATAGACCTATATATACATTAATTAAATTTTATATCTCCCTAATTATTTTTATCTTTCTATATTATTAAAATATTTTGTTTACAAACCAGTCAAGTGAATAAGAAAGAGTAAGATACAATATTCTTTAACTGCGAGTTAAACAAGGAAGAGATGTTCCAAGAGCACCCCTTTTCCCCCGGTAAAGGGGGTAACCATGTCGTTGAGAGAGCATTGGTTAGTGTGCGTTTAAATAATTGGTCAGTTGCCCCAGCGTGTCTTTTAGCCAATCAGACAGCCTTGCCAGCAAAATTATAGTTCAATTCTTTTCTCCTTACCATTGGTGGAACAAACATCGTACTATGCATCCTGCTAGAACAAACTCCTTAACCGGCACAATTCGCATATCAATTTTTAACGTGTTTACTCGATTGCGAGCATTTTGCATCAACTTTTGAGTTATTATCATTACATTAAATATTATTTAGTAAATTTTTGGTACTCTTTTAGTTTGGTACCCCCCAATAGGGGGGTACCAAACTAAAATAGGCGCCATGTGGCAGCACTTTAGTTTGGTACCCCCCGTTTATTTTATTTAAATACATGATGAAATGGTATTTTATACAAATAAAAAATTAACAATCTTAATAGGGGAATGTTCAAAAGCAGTGGGGCTTTTGTGTGGGGTTGAGAAAGGGAAAAGAAAGAGAAGAAAAATATAGGGGGGTACCAAACTAAAAGAGGCGCCCCTATACGCCTCTTTTAGTTTGATACCCCCCTAAGAAAAAGGAATAATCTAGCAGGGGGGTACCAAACTAAAAGAGGCGTATAGGGTCGCCTCTTTTAGTTTGGTACCCCCTAAGAAAAATGAATAATCTAGTAAGATTATTTAATTAAATTAATTTAGGGCAGGAATTAAAATGGAAAAGTGAGAAACGCCTCTCTAATGTCATAGACAAAGGGAGTATTATGCATCATTTCTTGGGGATTTTTTTTTTTTTTTTTTTTTTTAAATGACCTAGTATATGTCAAAATAGACATTGTCAATTAAATTTTACTTCGTTGACAGAAAAAATATTAGATTTGTCTAAAGCGAAATTAAAATAAGTTGAGTTTTAGAGGAATAGAAAGGTCTAAATTTCCGAAGTGTATTTCTGTTTAATGGACTCCTGGTGAGGGAGTTATTCCAATGGATGCAAGGTAAGGTACTTAAAATTTGAATTGTAATTTTTGTGAAAGTTTGTTTGAGGTATTTTATTTCTTAAAATTTGAACATATTAAAATGAATGAAAATAACCTAGTATCGCTCACTCACACTCATATCTTCCGGTAAATATGTCTGCCCAACTTTGACTAAATAACTATTAAGATAAAGGAATGTTTAGTCTAATGTACATTGAGACAAAGGAATATCACACTTTTGTATATAAGAGTGTGATATTCCTTTGTCCCAATGTACACTAGGCATCGCGTGGCTCTATCATTGAAGCGAGCGTATTGCAATAAAATACTGAATATTGAAATTTATTAATCATGATGAATGTCATAGTTGAAGATAAGTGGAAGAGGGTAGTGTGGGGAAGAGTGGGGGTACTCGGTACAAAGCTTTACTTCCTAAACAAACCTATACACTATACGACTATAACAATCTTCACCACCCGCGGTAGCTTTTAAACAATTATTATAAATGTATCTCGTCACTACGCAAAGAATTTTGCTTGTATCAAGTTGAAATTTTGCATACCTGTTTCAATTGTGCATTAGATGGTGTATATGAAGTTTTATTAAAATCGTTACGTTAGAACGTAAGTTATCGGTAAAAAGGTTGTTTTCTCTATTATAAACGTTTAGGTCCGCTTTAATAGTTTTAGCGATCTTTATTAAGTCATAGCGGTGTCGCTCTTGGTTTTAGTAAAAAATGTTATATGAAAAAAATGTTCGTCTCATCGAATAGATGACGATAGAATTTTTTCCCGTCCTGAAATTCCAATATAATTTTTGAAGCTCTCGTTTACGCGAGCGTTGCGCGCGAACTCTTGGACGGATCACGCTGTCCAACGAACTTAGCCTGAGTATTAGTAAGAGGATCATGTATACCTAATTTCAACTAAATCGGTCAACTTTTACTCAAGTTATCGTCACACGCGTGAACGTTACTGACAGACAGACAGACAGACAGACAGACAGACACGGAGTATATTTCGTTGAATGTAGGAAGCTCGCTACGCTCGCTTCAATTAGACTAAATATCCAATTATCATTGTAGTTATTTAGACAAAGTGAAGTCTTTTCTTTCCCATTTCGGGGAAAGAAAAGATGACCAGAAACAATGTTTTGTAAAAGTATGTAAAATCCACTCATTATATATTATTAATTACTGATCCATTTAATTGGAAATTTAAGATGACCTGGGTGTTTAAATTTGGTGGGCATAGTACTAACTGTCCAACAAGGCAAGTCAGAACTATTTCTCACTCATTTACCCACCTAGGTCTTCTCAAATTTGCAATGAAGTAGGGGGGTACCAAACTAAAAGAGTGCCAAATTTTTAATAAATATTATTAAAATAATGTCATGTCAACTTCATATGACAGTATATTGTCTAAATATTGTAAAAGTATTATACTGAAGTACCTATACGGTTAATCCCAGACTCCAGACCAGACTCGTTTATTTTGTGAAAGGTTAAGTTAAAAGATAAAAAGTTCTTCAGTTTGATCTAAATTAAATTAAAATAATTATGGAGTTCCCCAAAAATATGATTGAGAAATTAGAAGGACAACAGAACTGGACAGACTGGAAGTTCAAAATAAAAATTCAATTGCAAGCCTTTGGTGTAATAAACGCTGTTAAAGGCAGGGTACGGGGTCCTGATAATCCTTCAAAAGATGCTGCACCAGAAGTAATAGAGTCATATGAAAAGAATATAGTTGCACTTGGTTGAATACATGGCTCAAAATTTAATTGTTTTAAGTTTGTCATCCCAAGTGAGAGACTTGATTAATACCTGTACAACTACTGCTGAAATGTAGAGTGAGCTTCACAGCATTTTTGAGCAAAGGACAAAGGAGGCAAGATGGTCTTTTCAATAAATTTTCGGCTGTAGAACAACGGAAAAGTCCGAACGTGTGGCTAAACATACGGCTAAATTAGAAAAATTATGGCTAAAATGTGAAAGGAAGATAAAGTTAAATTGCCTGGTTCTTGTTGATCTAATTGATGTGTATCACTGTCTACTACTGAGTTAGAATTCATAGCAGCTAGTGAAGCTGGTAAAGAAGCAGTGTAGCTCATTAGAATGCTTGAAGATAATAACAGCTACCAATTCAACACTACTAGAAACATTGATAATGCAAGTGCTGTTAAACTACCTAGTTAAACATTCTGAATTTCATCAAAGAAGTAATAGTCCAGGAGAGGGTAAAAAAAAGTGTCTGACTAACATCAAGCTAGAATTTTGTGAATTAATAAATCTTTTGGGTACATATTTACTTGGGTACATACCAATAAGCAGGTACCCAAGTAAATAAGGTGCAATAGGGAAAGAGTTTACCTAAGTACATACCATTTATATTGAAAAATATGGGGAAATGAAACAAAACAAACTAATAGACAAACAATGGGAGATTATTTTGGGGGAGTATTTTGCTGCGCATTGTAAACTTATCTTGAAACCTCAGAGAAATTAAATTTTCATGCCTAAATACAGTTCAATAATGCGTAATTTTGCTGCCGCTAGTAGGAATAATAATAACATCTATAATTACTCGCATATTTTAAGAGGTTTTATTCATTTAAAAAAGCAAAACAATTTTAAGATTTAAAAATGCTCTGCCAATTAGGATAGCACATAGCTTCCTTGCGTCTTGTTTCGGATACATTTTTGATATTATGCTTTTATAACCTATTAATTATTGTTAATTTTTCCCCCCATATAGCTTCCGAGGTTACTGAAGGTAACAGAAGCTATGTGATCATGTGTTAATGTCTTCGATTCCAAAAATTCCAAGACAGAAATCCGTTTCAGACATCAGGGAACATTTTTGGTTTAGTGTCTGTCGCTCAAATTTTGTGAACCAACATATCTTGACAACTACTCGTCCGATTTTAATGAAAATTGAATGGTAGTAATTAGTTTATCGTTGGTCCCATATTAGTTTTAACCTTCTGAGCCCATTTGATTTTCTTTTATATGCGCACAAACATACATTTATTTACACCTTGGACCCCTAGACCTTCCAATCGAAGTTTTGCAGTCGCTTTTAATGGTTGAGAAAAACAAGTTTTTCCTAACTAAGCTGTATATTTTTGTTGATTGTAAGTTGGTGTCGGTTGATGCCACAAGGTTGCTCTCAAATTGCACACTATCTGCTGGATATTTTCCCTTCCTTCTCGTCCTTTACGAGGTTCTAATGTCTTTGCAGTGCCTTGTGAACCCAAACACACTCCCTAGTCCTAAGAAAAGGGTCCTAAGGGCTCCCTGTGGACCCTATCACCACGCCCGGCGGGATCTCTCCACTGTATTTAATCCTTGGGATTTACTGACGCAAACGATTATTGCTTTTTAGTGCGATTCGCTCTCTTTTTACACGGATCCCACTTATATATAAGGATTATTTTATACCAATATAAAGCGAGAGAGCCGACCACCGTATTATTTAATACTTTGCACCTCTGACAATGATTAAATATTATGCAAAAAAGGATTCTATAACCGTTTCATCTTCATCTTTTGGTTTCTTTTCACCATTTTTCTATCAGTATTACTATCCAAAACCTATTATCAACAGACCTATAAAGAATCTATCCGTTACGCCTCGTATTAAACTTTCTTATGTCCAAGTACATAATTACCAGGTCTAGTGTTTTCCATTTATTAGCGTCTCATATAGATAGCTACAATGTGTTTTTATCCCATATCATATTTAGTTTATTTTTTCAAAACATATTGAAAAAGTGTTACAGACGGTGATTTACTTTTTGTCTTCGATGTTAAAAAAATTGGATTTATTTTCATAAATATCTCGGAAACTAAATTTTTCCTGGGACAACTTTTATGGTTAGATTATTATTTAAATGGACTAAATTTTAGAATTCTATAACCAACATTTTTGGAACTATTTTCGAGAAATAATTTTGGCTGTTTACGTTTTATCAGGGTTTTGGGGATTCGAGCTAAAATTCATTTATCGATTCCGGTCGGTTATGATATTTTTTTATTCCAAATTTAATTGAAATCGGCCCAGTATTTTAGGCTTGAACGCGTCTGCACAGATGACAGGATACACAGACATTTTTTTTAAAAACCTTTTTTTGGATTCAGGGGACACCTCAAAATGTGTAAAAGCCACTAAAATCTCAGAATCGAACTTCCGGGTCATCATAATGCTCTCTAAATATTCTATGTGTGTGAGAAAGTTAAAATTAATATATCAATAGGGTGCCACAGAATAACTGTTCCTAATTTTCAGAAATGATAGAGGGCACTTTAATAAATATATTTTATTAATAAACTAGGGTCAGGGAATTTCTCGGTGTCAAGATAAACAAGAAATCCTTAAAAGCAATTTCAATTACAACAGGAAAGAGTAGTTTACTTAATAAATTGAAGCAGTTAAGTTAAGGAAAATGATCAATAAACAATATTATTAACAAGGAATATTCATTAACGAGGAATAAATAATACCAACTAAATCAAGCTTTATAAAAATTCTTCAAAGTTACGACTGCCATTTTCTATACACAAGGTGTAACGATGTGTAATCGACTGCCGAATTCTTCGAAATTTTGTGGACGTTCACGAATATCATCAAACGCTTAGAATAATTCGAGCCACTAACTCCTCCTCTGTATTAACAGGTGTCTCATAAACTAGTGACTTAACATGACCCAAAATACAAAAATCAACTTGAGTCATATCTCGTGAACGTGCAGGCCAAGAAATTGGCCCGCTCTTCCGATCCATCGATTCGGAAATTGTGCATTTTGATAATTTCAGTAATTTAAAACAAAGTGTGCTGGTGCACCATCCCACTGCAAAAAAGAACATTTCTTAGAAAATTAAGTACGACATTCTCAAGCAATACTTACAAGCACACATTACAAGCAAAGGTAGAATATGTTTCTGAAAATCCTACACACTCGTATTGTGTACCACCGGGAAAGTCCTGGAGACAGCGGTTTTACTTCATTTTATCTTGATACTGAAGAATTTCCGGACACTATTTTGTAAATTAAAAATGTTTAATATAAGAGCCCTCTATCAATTCTTTAAAATAGGAATAGTTATTCTCTGACACCCTCTCAAACATTTTTAAATAGGTATCCTAATGTTCTTAATTTCCTAATATTAATTTTAAAACAAAATTAGTCGTATACCAAAATATTTTTTTTTTATATTTTAAAATACTAACTTCGAATAAATATTCAAGAATGTAGGTACTTATTTCGAATAATACAAATGTAATTCACTTATAATAATTAGAGGTTGAACTGGAGATACCAATGAATTTTATTATTTAAATAAATAATAATGGTCGTTCAAGTTACAATAACTTTGTTTAAATCATGGAAATATTATCTGGTCACTTCGAAGCGTGGGGGGATTGAACATGCATACAATGAACCCAATTCATGTCTGAAAACGAGGAGATATTGAGAGCTTCACTATCAGAGGCCAACAGCCGTCAGTTATCGAATAGCGTAGTCAACCCGGGTACAACTATTGACCAACCAGACGTTGGCTTCTGGCTCTGCTACTATTTTAGCTCTCGATAACCCACACTGATATTTAAAAAATATCCATGTAGCATAGATAAAACTATTTTTTTTTACAAATAAAACAAATACTTCAATAATGTTTTATAAATGTAAGAAACACATGTTTTAGGAATGAATATGACCAGAAGATGGTTGATATATAGCCAAATGTTAATAACCTAGTTATTTATCGAAGTTTTACCCTTAACACGACCCACACAAACAGAAACTACATAAAAAGAGAGACAAATTTTAGCAAACTACATAAAAAATTATATTTTAATAATAATTATTAAGACAGATCGTTATAAATAAACCCTGAAATTAGAGAAAATATTATTTATAATACTACTTTATGTTCATTCAAAATACTTTCATCAAACATCCGACATTTACAATCAGATGCAACTAATTAAGTGAATAATAACAGTAAATCCGACAATTCGACCGTCTCATATTAAGTAAATTATTGTTTAATAATTAAGTAATTTATTTAATATTTGTTCTACCTAGAGTTGAAACTCCCAATTGGTAACTTTGAACCAGTTAAAATAATATCAAAGTTTTGTTCGAATATTATATAATATAGTTTTCACAGGATTCTCAGAGAAATTAATAATTACCTGAGCACTTGTTTAACGCAATCGGAGTAAAGGAACGTAATCGGAGTAATGTTTGCAATTAAGGGACTAATCTGGAATTATAAATCTTACTAACTCCAATATATAAATCTTACTACTCAACTAATCTTACTCAACATATACGTTTTCCATTTATATACATCAATGTGAAGATGGCTAAAGTTTAAGGATATTAAAATTAAGGAATGAACATTAACACCGTTAATGCCAAACAGAGAAGTTATAAGCAACACGATCACAATAATAAAATACTCTGCCAATTAGTGTGGCACATAGCTTCCTCATGTATTGTCAAAAATATTTCATTTCCCCTCGTCATTTAAAACTGTCAAAATTGATTTGATTTTTAAATTAATTAAAGTACCAACTTAGCAAAATTTAAGGAGCGCAGAAGGTTGAAATTAATCTGGGGCTGCCATCTGCAGGCTACTTTTGACAATCCATTCAAATTTCATAAAAATCAGATAAGTGCTTTTGATGATATAGGTGGCAATAATAGTACGGAAATTATAATTTTTGCGGAAGTAGTAAGCAAAATGCAGTTTTCCCACAAGTTGCGTACCGTGTTTTATCTACGATTGTTGGATTTTAATAATAAATACAGAAAAACATAAGTTAATTTAATAAACTTCCAGTATGTAATTTATATCTCAATCTAAGGTATTTCTCTTTCGATTCAGATGACATTAATTCATTAGTTGTATTTTGTGCCGAATTAATTATTTCGGGAGGCTGTTTGTTTACTAAAAACTCGATATAAACAGTTACTTTAATAAAATAAACAGCATATTAGTTTTGTTAATTGTAAACAAACTTGCTAATCAAGCGTTGGTGAAGAATTCTTCTTTTTTTCCGCTCTCCGGAAGAAGAAGAATTATGAACGCGCTTGCGCAATGAATACAACTACGAAAAAATCACTTTCTCCGCATCTAAACAGAAATAAAATGTTTATATTTCGTATCGATCGTAGATAAATGTATGTTTGTGCGCATGTGGAAGAGAAACAAATAGGTGCTGAAGGTTGAAACTTATATGGGACCAACAATGGGCTAATTATAACCTACCATCCAAATTTCAATAAAATGAGTAGATTTTAAGATAATATGTTGGTTCGCAAAAATCGATCGACAGACCGACAGACAGTCACGGAACCAAAAATGTTCCCTGATGTCAAAACGGATTCCTGTCTTGGAATTTTTGAAATCGAATACAAAAAAAAATTCGTTTTTCAGAACGATCACGTAGGTTTTGTTACTTTCAGTAAGCTCGGAAGCAAAAAATCAATTGAGTTATATAATTTATTCTAAATGTTGTTACACTACTTACAGAATGTTCCTCGAGCATCATTGTAAATCTTCCAATCTCAATCTACTACTAAATTAAAGCACCAGTGCATTATTCTTACCATTCTTCAATGCGCGGTACTTACCAGTAAATCTAATATGATAACACTTAATAATCAGACTTAATTTTCATTAGGGCGTCGAAACCGAAACCCCTAAATGCAGTGCCGTGCTCAAAATTTTAGTTTAATAGGTTGAACCAATTACTCTAGCATTAACTCAGAGTGTTGCTAGTTTATATTGTTTCCTAGTTATTGAAAACTTAACCCAATAGATCATTTAATTCTCTAATCCTTTCATTAATCCAAAGCAAGTGTTTAGCGTCAAAGCTTGGTTGAGGAGGCAACCTTTTAGAATGATTGTCTGTTACCTTAAAGTAAACTGCTTTGTTAAATGTAATTAATGATAGAGTTAAGTTTCGTGGCGAAGTAGTCCTTGCTAAATTTTAGGTTCACTGGTGGTTCTAAATCAAATGACAAAACAGGAAGAGCTTTTGTATGTTATACACCCCAAAAAGCCTATGGCTTTCAATAGATTTTTTTCCTAATCACTCAACTCATTGATTGGTGGATGTATAGAGGAGATACCTCACGCTAATTACATTATATTTACTGACAGCTGGAGTGCAGTAGAAGCAATAAAAAATAGACTGCCAATTGGTGTGGCACATAGCTTCCTCGCATCCTATCACGTACATTGTAGACTTTATACTTTTACAAGCCATTATTGTCTATTTTGTCTAATTGTTTCCCCCGTTTTTCTTTTTTAATCTGTCAAAATTGTTTGGGGTTTTTACATAAATTAAAGTACAATTTTTAAGTTTTTGGTAGTTTTCATACTACGGAAAGTTAAATTTTAATTTAAATCAAATTATAATTATTATTAACTACGGGAAACAGACAGTGAAAAATACACTCCAGTGCCGGGATTTGAACCACGGGCCTCTATATTTCCAGTATAGCGCTCTTCCATCTAAGTTACGCAGGAGAATGATTTTTCACTACCGTAATCGATAACTAGTCCCGAATCCAAGCTTTCAATATTCATATACATTTAGACAGTCAATATTTATGACATTAGAACTAAACCAAGAATTAACGCTTATAATTATAAAGTACTCAATTAGTACCTGTACCTTGTACAATCAATTCGAAATTCAATTTTTAATATAGATAGAGGCCCGTGGTTCAAATCCCGGCGCTGGAGTGTATTTTTCACTGTCTGTTTCCCGTAGTTAATAATATTTATAATTTGATTTAAATTTAAATTAAAGTATTAATTTAGCAAAAGTTAGAGAGCGCAGACGGTTCAAATTAATCTAGGGCTATCATTAGCTAGGGCTATATTATTAGGACTACATTCAATAAACTATAAACGTTTCATACAAATCAGATAAGTACTTTTGAAGCTATAGGTGTAAATAAATGTATGTTTGTGCGCATGTGGATGAGAAACAAATAAGCACAGAATGTTGAAACTTATATGGGACCAACAGTGGGCTAATTATGAACTACCACACAAATTTCATTAAAATTGGACGTGCAGTTTTTAAGATACATTGGTCCGCAAAAATTGAACAACAGACCGAGCGATAGGCCGACCGACAGACACGGAACCAAAAATGTTCCCTGATGTCTGAAACGGATATCTGTCTTGGAATTTTTGAAATCGGAGAGGTAAAATTTTTTCGTTCTTGAGAACGATCATATAGCTTCCGTTACCTACGGCAAGCTCGGAAGCAATTATAATAATTACATTTAATCAAATAAAAACTGTGTGTTCAGCCAAAGTTATCTAATACTATATCTATTTACGTAAATAGTAAATTCATTGAAGAATAATAATCCGTGTAGAACTTAAAAATTGACAAGCAGACAAGATTTTCTCAGCTCGCTTAAGTAATTAATCCATTATTTATTGTCATTAAATTGTTGGAAATTTTGAGTATTACGCTTATTTCAACAATAAACTATGTAACCTATTTAAAAAGAATACTAACTTTTTTGGTGAATTCATTCAGGTAACCAACAGTCTTGCAGAAAGGAAAGCCAGGAGAAAGAGAAGGTAAAATAGTGAGGAGGTAATATTGGTTTGTCTTAATTCACGTCAAATACTCAGGTAGATACAATATGTTAGCTTGAGCCAGACCACTGTTTGAGTTAGCTGTTCTCCGTCCAACCCCGCTATGTTTATGTTTGTCCACCGCCGTGGCAAGGGAATGAGGGTCTTTATTAAACCCTAGGCGAACGTTACACCCCCTCCAACTGTAATTTCAGACCGGGTCATCTATTTCCGCAGCCGCCCACCCTTCCCCCCTCTCTTTCTAACGTCTAATTTAAAGCTTTTTCGGACTTCGACTTTAACCGGAAAAAAGAATGGTAGTGTAAAAGAGAGAAAGAAGAGTAAAATAAAAACCGCACATTATTGCTAACAACAATTATTGACCTTTAAGTTTAAATACCTATTTTTAAAATGTAAACTAAATTTTATTGAAAAGAAATATCTAATATACCAAGTTGCATCTTAAATAATAACAAAATAAAGTTGTTTTAACTACTAGTGACATTTACCTCATAATATTTTACGATTGATATAATTAAACGAAATATATTATATATATATATATATATATATATATATATATATATATATATATATATATATATATATATATATATATAGAGAGAGAGAGAGAGAGAGAGAGAGAGAGAGTTTCTAGGGGGGGGGGGATTAACTAAGAAACTGTATTTTTATCACTGGCATGGAGGGGATTTTGTAAAACGGACTTAGATCGAAAAGAGGGATCTTTTATGATTAATTGTTTAGGACGGAGTAGATTCAGGAAGAGGAGGGGGTAGAGAGGTGTGTTAGCTGGAATTTGGGTGCTGACAAATTATTCTCACTAAGGAAGAAGGGGGTGGAGGAGGAAGCATATTAATAAACATGAGAGTTAGCAGTCAGGCTCCAACCCGAACGTTAAGTCCATAAATAAAATTTTAAGTTTTGAATCATGGGGACCGTGGGTCCGACTTAGTAGGATAGACAAAACACCTTGCATTCCCCCAAGTTACAAATGTGTATAGATTACATTTTGCACCACGGACGAAATTTCTGGAGGGCCCCTTTTCTAAGTGGGCACAAAAGGGGCTTAATTGTTTCAGTCATTTGTAAGGAGGGCCCTGAGCCACCTGGGACCTGTCTCCCTTCAAGGGAATTCCAATTTTACCTTCGATGCAAAATAACACAAAAACAAGTAATCAAAATAAAAAATTGGTTTGATAAATCGAATAAAATTTAATGTATCGATAATCCCATAATTTATTAAATCCTTATTTTAAACATATTTAAAAAGTTTTACAAATGGTTATTTACTTTTTGTCTTCGATTTTCAACATCTCGGAAAGAAGATTTTTTTCGGGAAATCGACATAAGGTAAGATTATTATTTAAATAAACTAAAATCGTCGGAACCATATTCGAGAAATATTGTTTTTCTCGTTTATTCAGACTCAAAACGTGTAAATCCATCCAAATCGAATTTACCCGCCATCACAATACTTTCTCTTTACAGTATGTACTTCATAAATGAAAAAGTAAAAATATAAATACTTGAGTTTTTTTCCCCCTCCTTTTCAACTTCATCTCATTTTTAATAAAAACTCAGTTTTTCAGTAAAAAAAAAAAAAAGATCAAAATATATTTATGTATTTGTTTATATTTCTGTGGCATTAAATATAATAAACAGAATTTCTCATTTTTATTTCTCTATATTTCTAAAATTTTTTCTCAATTATGTTTCTACTTCACATTTTATTTTTTTTTACTTTTAATTTACATTTACTTTACTTTTACTTTTATTATTTTATTTTATTATTATTTTATTTACGTTAATATACTAAGTGTATATATGTATTTACCTCGACGTGGTAAATAATTTAATCCACACTCCACACGGCTCTATACTACTACTATATTCTGTAAAGCAGTATTAAGGTAGGGGGTGGGGGGATTCAGACTTAAAGTAATTGGCTATCTACTAGAATATTTAATTAAAAAAAAAGTTGAGAGTTATAATAAAGTCATTACTGCATACTTCTTAAAATGGGATTTTAAAATCCTTTTTAGTACGTACAATTAGAATATTCTTACTCGAGAACACTAATTATCAAAATTACGACAGCTTTGTGAGCTGTTTTTCATTATTTCACTGCTGAGCCGTGGTGATTCGCAGAGTGAGAAAACCACTAAGAGGATTATGGGCAAGCAAATAACGGGATGAGGGAGTAATCCAAGGGAAAACCGTAAGCAGAACTGACCACACAGCCATTAGGCATCAACAGGCTGTCCCGTGGACCTAACCACTGCCTCACTACACCCTCTTAAACTCATTCTACCCTCTAATTACTTCGATAACATCAAAAATTCAGCAATAACTCGTTAAATCAGATCTAGCTTAATGTTTCATTAATGTTAACAGGTAACCAAACACAGACTAATACTACACATTAATAAGATTTTACTTGAAAACCCAAGAAACTGTAAATAAATCAGCGTTATTTTGTGTTTAAGAAATTACCTAATCATACATTGTCAACTATAATAAATAGCTTGGTTTTCTGGTGAAATCCGCGTCACGAAGGGGATGATGTCCGACGTTTCGCTTCCACTACTGGAAGCATCTTCAGGGGTGTGGTGGATCGTGATGTTTACTTGAAGCAACAGCAAGACATACTCTTGCTTCAAGTAAACATAACGATGCACCACACCCCTGAAGATACTTTCAGTAGTGGAAGCGAAACGTCGGACTTCATCCCCTTCGTGACGCATATTTCACCGGAAAACCAAGCTGTTTATTACGACCTACCCACGGAAGCCTACACACCAAGTTATTGCCTACAATAATTTATTTCTCGTAATAAACGAATATGTTGTGTCAAAAAATAATATGGAGGGAGGTAGTGTCAAAATGGAGCATAAACTTTATTTTATCATTTCGATAGATTTAGACATGTTTTGAACATTAAACATGTCCGTTTGACGATTGTGCATGTGTGATGACTATAAAGTAAATAACGGATCCAATTAAAACTCATTAAGAAAATTCATATCATGAGGTGGAATCAAAGATTGAATAGTAACTAAGTAAAGTTTATTGTAAATTCGTTTATTAATTGGACCTGTTATTCCCGCCCATTAAATTGCCAAACTAAAGGCCATTTTAAATAAATGGATTTACCTACAAAAAAAAAAAAAATTAATGCCACACAACATCTGATCGCATATTTTACATTTAATTAAGTTTATCTATGTACCGATCAAATTAAAATATAAAAATTAAATAAAATTTGGGATAATTTGCGCAACAGTTAGATTCTCCTTATCTATTTTTTCCAATTAATAACAGATAAGTGTTAACCAAATTATTTTAAGTTGAGGGAGAGAGCGTAATTTTATCTGTTAGCATCAGAAAAATTATGGGAATTTGATCCTCGAGTCTACTTCTCCAACTAAATTGTCCAAGTGTTTTTAGTATTAAACTAATATTAAAAGCGGGATTTTAGTTGAGAAATCGATATTTTAACTCATTGGATCTCAATTAAGCAGAATCACGAGTTAACTGCTTCATTAAGTCGCATATCAGTTTTCAATTATTTTAAGTTTTAGTGGGAGACAGGAGAGAGATGGCTTGATAACAACAATTAACTTATTTCAGAGATGGATTTGCATCGATTGTATCTCGTGGACGGAGTAATTCCAGGTGAAGAGTCTTTCAGGGTAAAGGCCTCAGTTTTAAAAGCCCTCGATCGGATCTACTCAATTAGCAACCTGTCATAACTAATTAGACAAATCCGGATTAATTTGTCTTCCTTTCCCTTATCAACCCCACTCAACCTTATCTGACTAAAGACGCCGATTTAACAGTTTGTTCTTGATAACGAACAGAGATTTTTCTGGGTTGTGTTTAATTTAACAAGTTAAAATCCAAACTGTATTTTTCAACTGTATTGTTTTTAGCAATTTAAATATTCTACAAGGCAGATCAAAATGTTTATAGCAAAAAAAAAAAAATTCTATAACTATAATATCTTAATACAATTATTAAAAAATCGTGTACGGGGTACCTTGGAACTTTTCCTAAAGTGGTCTCTCCTGCTGCTGGAGAAAGCAGCATTGGGCGTGGTCAGTACTTGGACGGGTGACCGTTTTGAATTAACTGATTTATTTATTATCATTTTTCAAAAATAAAAAAAAATAAATAAATATATATACATTATTTTTATTTAATTATTTGAATTATGGCGGTATTTTGACAGATGTGAACAAACTTTTACGTTGAACGAAAGTATAGCACTAATTAATTATTATGTTTGCTTATAACTTTTAAACTAATTAATGGAATTTCATCGGGATTTTTTATATTTGTTCCTTATTTTTATCGGTTCCAACGATATGCTGTATGTAAAAAAAACTATTTATTCTTTCGGTATTATTAAGCGTCAAAGTTTCAAAAATAAAATAAATCAACTTAACAAAATTACTTCAAAATGGAGGACAATATCAAAATAAATTTGGTGAATTTGTTTGACACACAGAGAGGCATTCGTGCCGAATTTCAACTCGATCGGTCCACTTTTTGAGTTTTCACGAATTTTAAAAACATTTGTAACTCAGCAAACTGGGTTCAAGATAGCGGAAAATGTTGATTTTCCGGTCGGCACAACTAGAAGTAAGGACTGATTTTTCTCCCAAGTTTCAACTCTCTAGAATACCCTGGGCGCTACGATGATAACACACATACATACACAATACACACATACAGACATCATGCTGAAAACCACTCAGGAGGTCTTAAAAACACCCAAAACGGATAATTCAGTTGAAATCCCGAAATAAAATTGGGTCAAAACAATACTTTTCCTACCATAGGTGAGGAAATGTAAAAGCTTCTATAAATTATTATTTTAACTTTATAAAGTAGGATTTATTTATTTATTATATAATCACTTCTGTCATTCATATACAAAGTATTTTACAAGATATTGACACAAAAATAAATAAATAAGAGAGAAGTAAATTTAAAAAATATATTGAAAATTTAAAAAAGGTCGAGTGCTCGAGATATCGAACATCTGTCGGTTGACGAGGTAATTATAAAACATGGCTGCAGGAGGGATGCAAAGCAGGGCAGACTTGATGGCCTGCAGAGTGGGTTAAACTCTTGAAACTTCCCCTCCCCCCCATGTTTACCCGAGTAAATCCAAGTTTTAAATTGGTAGTCAATATAAAGAGGCACAGTAAAGGGATCGAGTACCCCTCCCCCGGTGTCTGGCTCACAGTTAATTTGTTTTAGTCAGCGTCAGAGTAAGAAGAAAACATTTAGTAAAATTGCCATCGCCGGATACGTTTCAATGCTTTAATCTATTTCTTCATTCTTTATCCGCTTTCTGTTTTGTTTTTACATTGTAACCTTAATACAATAGTTGTGTTTTTATTGGATTATATTTTATTTTAAATTCAGACAATCTATAAATATCACGGATATGTGTAACTCAATCAGAATATCGTGAACTCAATGGGATTTTTTTTTGGAACGAAGTTCCTTATGGCACGTTCTGGAGCCCGGGAGTGAATCCGAAAAAAAGACCAAAATCACCGTCACGCAAAATCCGTCACGAAATCTACAGAGGACGATAACTTGAGTAAAAGCTCACCGAGTTGGATGAAATTTGGTACACATGTTCATTTTACCAATGCCCAGGCTGAGTTCGTCGGAAAACGTAATCCGCCCAACCGTTCACACGCAAAACTCACGTAAACGTAAGCTTTAAAAGACGGGAAAAGGTGTTATTAAGGAAGCCTGTTACTTGACTTGTTTTGATTATTTTGGTTATACATGTCAAAAATGTCACTTTGTTTTGAAAATAAATAAAATATAATCATGTAAAATTTCACCCTGATACAAGCAGAAGCTGTAGAGTAGGGAAGAGATATATTTTATAATGTTTTAAATTAATTGGCCGGGTAGGTAGAAAACAGTCCTATTTCAATCCAAACTCCTTTAACAAACATACTCTTTCACTATAAACTCATCATGATCAACTTTTTTCTTATATTTAACATATTTTTATATTTTAATTAAAATCAAATTATAATTATTATTTACTACGGGAAACAGACAGTGAAAAATACACTCCCGGCGCGGGAGTGAATTTTTCACTGTCTGTTTCCCGTAGTAAATAATAATTATAATTTGATTTAAATTAAAATTTAAACTTTCCGTAGTATGAAAACTACCAAAAACTTAAAATTATATTTTTATAGTAAGACGCTTGCCTTAATTACACAAATAATGATTTTCTTTTAATTTTGCCTTAACTCTGCCAGGTACAAACAGTTCGTTACTTTTAATTTTGTCTCTTTTCTAACTCCGCCATTATAAGTAGTTAGCAATGTATACGTACTTAGCAGTGTGATTTTAAAATTTCTTTTTAATGAAAAATGTAAGGAACTTCGTTGCTACCGGGTGTCCCGCGACACCACGCGTATTTTTTTTAAAAAAGCAGAAATTCAGTGATGAGGTGCTGTCTTAAATTAGCTCTTTCACTACTCCGAGTTAAAGCAAGATCCAACTCTAAACATTTGGTCCTTTCTCAGTCATTTTAAACTCTCCAAGTTTAAGAAGAGTAGAAGGTTATCCCTTGAAATCTTTTTATCACCCTTTTTGAATAAATTATTCTTAGAAGAAGCCGAGGCAACTCCAAGAAAGGGGGAAGAGGACTGAAAAGTCTTCAATCATCGTTAGTGCAAAGGAAAATAAACAAGAATTTCCCCAGTTTAAATAAAGAGAAATAGTGTTGTTCTAGGCAGCGACGATGGAGTCAGAAACTTATTTTAGACTTCTGTTTTACACAGGATTATCTTTAAGCATTTTACGACTCTATATTAGCTCATGTGTTTGTATTTCTTTTCTTTGCGTCATTTTACTATAACTTCATGCTCCTTCATTTCTTGTTAACATCTTATTTGCCTCTTGGAAGCACGTGAAAATGTGTTATAAAACTTATGGCTTTTCATTTCTATTTTAGTTGTACCTGTTTAGGACTATCTGAACTCCATTTTTTATTTAATGTATAGAGCATTTTGAAAGCCTTTTCTGTGTATCAATTACAGGTATATTTGATATATTATATAGTTTATGCGGTAAATTCTTCAAGATACTAGACCCACTACGCATCACAACCTGTAACCCAGGTTCAGTCATTCTTCACATTCACCTCCAAGAGCTATAAGGAAATTATTGAGTCTGTTGTTGATTGGCTGCTAGCAAGCATGACTGTGTAGAAGAAGCCTGTGAGTGCTAGTTGTCCCTGGCATCCAGGTTTAATTTATTTATCCTGGATGCCAGGTAGATTTAGACTTTTCTTTAATATGTTATCAAAGTTTCTATGGCATTGGACAGAGATTAGTTTAAGTGGAAGTTAATTGACTGATGAAAGCAAGTGGATATATGAGTTGACTCAAAGCAAGCAAGTGGCTTTTATTTATATTTATGTTGTTGTTATTAGGGCGGGTTAATCCCAGTTATCTGGGTTAGCTCATTTGTTCTGGATTCCACACAAATATTTATACTTATTTCGGCGTGTTAACCCAGGTATCTGGGTCAGCTCATTTGTCCTGACTTCCAGGCAAATATTTATACTTATTAACTCTTCCTTGGCGTCCAGAAGAGTTATTTGGCTCAGCTTTGGCGGGATCTTCCCATCTCCTCCATGTCACGAGAGGAACTGCAGCGCAGCCACACTTCGCAACCCTTCTCAACTCTCCACACCTAATCTCTCCGTATTAATTTTATAAGCTATTACATTTCACCTATTTTAGGGTTTCGTTGGTAAAACAAACAAAAAAAGAAACCCTTAGAGTTTCGTTCCTGTGCCTGTCTGTCACTCTGTATGGTTCTAATAACTTTTGAACCAAAAGAGATAAAATCGTGAAACTTTCCAGTATAAAAGATCGTTTTGACGCGCACACAGGAAAAATATAGCGAACTCAAAATTATCAGTTCTTAAAATTCAAAATGGCGGATAATTCACGTCGCGCGAATAAAAGATTTTTTTTAAATTTTGAGTGGGGTATCAAATGAAAGGTATTGAAGAGTGAATACAAATATATATACCACTTAGGGATAGTGTTTAATTTTTGGAGCCATTTTGTCAAAAAACATCGACATTTTGCGTGTCCCCCCCCTCCCTAAAATCGTATTTCCGCCGTTACTAAAAATATAAAAAAATATGCAAAATGTGTGGTGTGCTGGGCCATAGAAAAAATAAGATTTGCAATTTGATCTGATCTACTGGAAATCCAAGATGGCGAATAATTCATGTCACTCGAAATTGTTTTTTTTTTTTAAATTTTGAGTGGGGTATCAAATGAAAGGTATTGAAGAGTAGATTACAAAAATGTATAACACTTGTGCTTAACGATTAATTTAGCGCGCCATTTTGTCAAAAAAACTTTTCTCCCCCCCCCTTCTAATTTTTTTATTTTTTTGAGAGAGGGTCATAATATCCTAAATTAAATATCTATTAAATTTTTAATTAGTTATCAATGTAAATTGTTCATAGTTAATGTTTTAAATTGTTAATTGTTAATAACTCAATGTTTCTTAAAATTTAAAATTTATGACCCTCTGTCACAGAGATAGAAAAAATATTATAATTTACCTCAGTGATCATTACTAACAGTAAAATACACATGATTGAAAATCACCTTAGAAAAGGTCAAAAGTCTCATAATTAGAAAAAACGAATTGTTTATATCATTACCACACCTTAACCATCCATCAACTTAAAGAAAAAAAACCTTCAAATAAATAAGTTGTCAATTTCAACGTTTTAAAAATAAAATAAAATTAACTACCTCATTTAAAAAAAAAAAAAAATAAAAAAAGCTTTATTTCATTCCTACATTGGAACATTTTAAACTTTCTAAGTTTAATCCCTTTTAAAATTAAATTTAAAAAAACTTCCTATTTTTCAGATAAATAGTTAAAATAAATTGGTTGTGCGTGAAGTCTCACGTAAGAAGGATTTCGTTAGTATTGTGATGTGCTGGCCCCTAAATGAAGCCGCACAAAATATAAATATGATAATAGAAACTATAATAGACCAGGTAGGTGTTCAGCTCTGAGAAGAGTCCCACTGTTCTGTTCAAAACGGGAAACTTCACCAAGGTGAATAAATTAAGAGTGTGGTCTAGAAAATTAAAGGAAACGGAAATAGGAATTTAGAAAGTAAAATGAATTTTCTAGCTGAAATAGGAGAAAAGATATGAGAAAAAGAATGAGGTGAGGAAGCACGGATGAAAATGTGGGACGCGTTAGATGAGACACTTGGAGTAGTTTGTCGAAGATTCCGCTAGATGGCAGCAGGTGATCGGCCCTGAAAACAAGTCTTGAAAAGATACGCGAGATGGCGCTAGCCTACACAAGTCTTACAAGCGAGCTACGACCTTCAAAAAACTTACCACAGTGAACATACAGTACAGTGAACATGAAAGTAGTTAGTATAAGAAGGGGGGGGGGCGCAAAATGTTGATGGTTTTTGACAAAATGATACGAAAAATTAAACACTTTCTACGAGTGATATATATTTTTGTAATCTATTCGTTAGTACTTTTCATTTGATACCCTACTCAAAATTTAAAAAAAATAAATTCTCCAATGACAGAAATTATCCGCTATTTTGGTTTGAACAGTTGATAATTTTGAGTTCGCAATATTGTTCCTGTGCGTAAATCAAAATGATCTTTAAATACTGGAAAGTTTCATGTTTATATCTCCTTTGATTCAAAAGTTATTGGAACCGTAAAGAGTGACAGACAGACACAGGAACGAAACTATAAAGATTTCTTTTTGTGGTTTTACCTACGAAACCCTAAAAACTACTAAAAAGTAAATTCGTCTAAATAAAAGCAACTAATGCAAAGGAGTTTGGTTTAAGGATGTGACTTACTTGACTCATTGAGATTTGTTCCATGACTCTTACGGCTTTTAAATTTTACTATTCCTGAATACAACTGAACAATTTCTCGCTCGATATCGGCGGCGGATGCCTGTTAATTTTATCATACACACTAAATAAATAAACAATTTTCCAGTACATCATATTGATTTTAAAATCTTTACCCTTTTTGTCAAATCTAAATTGTATATTTAGGGCTTGCTCATAACTAATAATAATTTTTCAAGTGGTTATTGAGAAACCACTCAGACGTTTTTAACTTTTACAAATTAATAATAATTATTATGTTTTAACTCATTCATTCATTGGAATGATTAGATTATCGTACTTACGTTAATAAATTGTATCGTATACCAACTCAAATTTGTAAATAACAAGGAACAAGGTATTATTTCAAAAAAGGACGTGAAATCAAACATTTTCATGATATCTCTCTTAATTTAGTATCAACTCAAAAATGAAAATTTCCTCTTTGGAAATACCATATTTAAATATATATTTTCTGGCAAGATAACCTTTAATCTAAGCATATGTTCCAGGGCATATTAATATAAAGCTTGGCTAAATTAAAATTGCCGTGAATAATTACGTGAGACGTGAATAATTACGTGAGACATGAAAACGATTCTAATGAATTTTGAAAAATAATAACATGTTTACACAAATAACCAAAAGTTTCATTTAGGTTACTATAGGTTGAAATCTCCAGTATTAATCGAAATATTAGATTACAGAGTATTTCAAAGGAATTCAGTTGTGATTAATTTATATATTTCGATGTGAATTGATTAATTCAATAATTATTAGATCCGCCCTAAAATAAAAAAAATAAAAACATTTAATGTGCTCTTTAGATGAAAAACATTCAACAATCAAATAAAGAAATAATTAATACAATCTCAAAAAGAAACAAAAACATTACCTTTAGAATTGCTGAATCAGTATAAGAAATATAAATGTAAAGAATTAGATCAGTAATATTATATATTATAATGTGTCTTCTAATCCTGGAATAACAATAGTACATTACGCGTCGAGTGCGGGAAGTAGCATTTTGTATGCGAGTGTGGAGTTTGCACCCGAGCGACAGCGAGGGTAGTAAAACCACACGAGCGAGCAATGCAAAATGCCGTTTTCGCACGAGTTGCGTACCGTACTTTATCTACGATTGTTCAATTTAAATAATAAATACAGAAAAAAATGAACTTGTTTTATGTAAGTTCGTATCTCTCTCTTGATAAAAATGGCATTAATTCTTGAGTTGTATTTTTTCCCTAATAAATTATTTCTGGAGGAGTATTATTCTCCACATTTTCGTCAAAGACACTTGATTCACTCACTGTTATTCACTAAAATCGCGATATAAACAGTTACTTTACTAAAACAGCAAATTAGTTTTGTTAAATGTAAACAAACTCGCTAATCGTGCGTGAAGCTGAAGAATTCCTCTTCTTTACCGCCTTAGGGTGGTAAAGAAGAGGAATTCTTCAGAACTATGAGTCGCGCATGCACAATGAATACAAGCACGTAAAGAATCACTTTCTACGCATCTAAACAGAGATACAATGTTTATATTTCGTATCAATCATAGATAAAATAATGATATATGTAGTATTACTACACTACATAATACTACTTAATTTATCATTTAATATTTAGTAACAGCTTTAAATTAATTATATCTTATGACTTATGACTTTTACTTGAAAATGAATCTATATTAGGCTAAAAAGAATTGGCGCGGGAAACACAAAAACTTTCTATACCTAATTTTATTTATTTATTTTGAACCTATTTAAAGACTTCATTAATTGATTGACTTTTCTGAACAGGTACGTCAAATATCTTTGATATCGGCCAAGTAGTTTAGATTCTACGGCATAACTACTGCCTGTACAGCCGTCAGCATTGTCGACGGACAGATAGTTTTTGAAAGACTACTAAAAACTTTTTTTGGACTTAAAAAGTGTAAATCCATCAAAACCATTTTCGCGTCATCAAGACATTAATAATACTACTTATACGCGAAAAAAACAACAAAAAACCAATAAATTTTTACAAACAAAAATTAAAAAAATAAACCAATAATCAGGCACCAAATCAGGCGATCTTGCTGGCCAGTTTAAATCTCCTCTTAAAGAGATGAGGCCCGGGAAATATGTCTTGCAAAAAGTTTACGCAAACCTTTGCTGGGTGGGCTGTGGCCCCGTCCTGATGAAACGTGGAACATAAACTTCCCGTCCCCCTCTTTCAAACGACTCTACTCTCAACCGTCTAGAACCAATAGGAAAGGAGCAATCCCCTCTTCAAATTCATACGTGTGCCGCGCTCAACCCTTTATTATTCGGTTATATTGCAGATAATACTATTTTCTATGTACTAGCAATTTACAGAGAGAAAAAAAATTAACTTTATCTCTACCTTCTCATTATTTTCACCGTCAATTTACTCGGATAAACCACTTTGTAGAAGATGGATAGCAGCTACCAAGCCCAATGAATTGAGTTGATCTTACCTACCATAATAATTGTTAATAACTCCTTCCAGGCTGAAGATCAATGTCCATATCTCTACAATCGTTAGTATTAACTCCGCCATATCACATCATATCATCTAACAAGCTATTATCAAAAATATCTGTTTATACAATAAATGTTGATATTTTATATATATATTATATATATATATATATATATATATATATATATATATATATATATATATATATATATATATATATATATATATATATATATATATATATATATATATATATATATATATATACATATATTTATATGTATGTATATACACATTGTGAGCTTATACAATGTAATATTTTGAAGAGGTTTGAGGAGTATTAGTCGGGAGTTGGGACGGCTCTGTTGGTCCCAATTAGAGATGTGATTAAAGGCTCACATGCTTCAAGACCCTCTTCCGCGGAGAGGGGGCGAAACGCTTTTCTCGTATATCAGAGAAAAAGAAGCATGACGACAAATCACTTCTAAGTGGAATTATACATACACACTCTCTCTCTCTCTCTCTCTCTATATATATATATATATATATATATATATATATATATATATATATATATATATATATATATATATATATATATATATATATATATATATATATATATATATATATATATATATATATATATATATATATATATATATATATATATATATAGTGAGTAAAGGACTGAAAAACAGACATGTTTCACTGTTACGTCGAACGACGATACGCTTTAGCAAACGACCAATTATTATTTACCAATACCTTTTCTTTATCCTCTTCACATCTCAAGCTTTATACCTACATACTTACATAATATAATACATCAAAATGATACTCCTAGGCGATAGTGAGAAATTAATTTTGGCACTAAGTAAGGAGGCACTGCCCCCTACAATAAATTATGAAAAAAAAAAAGAATATACATACTTAGAAATAACCCAAACTAAAAATATCCTCACATATTTTATATATCTTCTTTAATTTCTTCGCCTCTTATTTTAGCCCTTCACTCAGTGGGGTTTCCAAGTTTCATTGAAAAAATATTGTCACTTAATAGCTCCTGACGTTTTGAGATTTCTTAACAACATTATAGTTCTTTTTTTTTTTTTAATCAACTTGGCATAATTAACTAAACATTTTTGTGTATACCCGAGTCATATTGTTATTTTGACTGGGGATAGTTTGTGCTTTCATATTTTTGATATTTTGTAAAGGATTGGAGCTTATGACTTAAATTTGTGGAAGGGTATATTGGATAATTTCGGAGTAAATATTTTATATTCTTTTAATTAAATTTTTTTATCTCCAGTAGGGAGAAAAAGTTATGATTTTGAATTAGTTTAGAAGGACTAAACCAGGTATTTTCATCCCAGAACTCAAAAAGTAGGGAGAAAAAGTAAAAGTAGGGCAAAAAAGTAAAAATTGCAACTTAATTATTTTATAAATAGTAGAAAATGAATGACTAATGTAATGAAGTTGTTGAAATCAGGATGGCGGCACTGCGCATTTTTGACCATGTTTATTATTATTTATAACCTGCATCTAAATAATCTTCTATTTGAGTTTAATTCCAATTCTTATTTGTTTTAAATATTGAATCTCTTATATCTGCTATTAAAAGTGCTAATAATTATAGTTATTTATTAAAATAATAAATAAAAACTGTGCAATAGACGTAAATTTGAATTTTCTTCCTAATGGAGATAAAATATTGTATGTTCCTCGTGAGTAAAGTGCCATTATTCCCCTCGCGATAATTAGAGTTATTCCCTCGGGAATTAAAGGGTCTAATTCCCTCGGCTTCGCCTCGGGATTTAGGGACCATGGTTCCTTCGGCTTCGCCTCAAGAACCAACTTTTTCGCTCAGGGAATAATGGCTTACTTTACTCCCTAGGTGCATAAATAACTATTTATTGTTAGTTTAATTTTTATTTTTTTAAATTGGAATTTTTGATTGGACATTTGTTAGGATATTTTGCAGGTGTTTAAATGGGTATCATAGGCAGTCTGTGGACTGACTTAATGGGGGACCAACCTGACATTTGCCTAGTAGAATGAGGGAAACCACAGAAAACATTATAACATTATAGTATTTATTTTTATGGCCACAGAGTGCACTGTTGGAGAGGGGATTGTCTACCTTTGTGCTTCTAGTAGGAGGTGTCAGAAAGAAACTAAAGGTAATGATTAAAGCCCTTAATTAAAGCACAGGTGCATTGACCAAAACGTTGATAAATTTGAACATTTCTTACGTTTAAACATATCTCTCAACAGTTTGTTGATAACATTTCTATTTTATTTAATTTGTATTAATATATTAGGAAAACGATTTTTCCCCGTAAAACTATTTTTTTTTTTTTAATTCGTAATTAAATGTCCTAGTTTTTCATAATTGTAAGAGCTAAAATTAATTTCTCACTATCGCCTAGGAGTATTATTTTGCATGAACATGTATGCTAATTTTAATTGAAATCCATCCATTCATTGATTCCACGCGTCAACGATTACACTGTGGCCAACCGCAGACGTTTTAAAACACCTTTTTCGATTCAGGGGACCTTAAACATTTGAATCAATCGAAATAGAATCACATTACTGTCTTTTTACAGTGTTTATGCATACACGAGAAAGTAAAAAACATCGCCAATCGAGTTTATGACGAATTATTACAATGTTGGTATTTTTATTTATTTATATTTTTTATATATTTTTTATTATTTTTTTTTTTAAGTTTAGTACAGTAAACCTTGTATTAGTGCAATAATTCTCTGATTACTTTGTCTTGTTATTCTACTGATTCTATAAATCAGTTTATCGCTAAACTTACGACGAAACGAGATTATGCGTGTTTGCACTTGAAAAAATTAGTTTTCTTTTAATCAAATAAAACAAAAATATGACCAGGCTAGAAGAAAAGGATAGAAATTTTATTTTATCTACGATTGATACGAAATATAAACATATAATTATCTCTGTTTAGATGCGTAGAAAGTGATTCTTTTCGTTCTATACATTTAGTAAGTGATATTCATTGCACATGCGCGTTTCATAATTCTTCACCTTATCGCACGATTAGCATGTTTGTTCACATTTAACAAAACTAATTTGCTAAATTGTTGTTTGTTTAATCAAAGTAACTGTTTTTATCGTTATTAGTGATAAACAATGTATATTTAATGATTTTGATTTTTTTTTTTTTTTTTTTTTTCTGTATTAATTATTATAACCCAACAATCGCAGATAAAGTACGGTACGCAGCTACATCACGGTGCGAAAACTGTATTTTGTTTTGCTCGTGTGGTTTTAAAAACCCCTCGCTATAGCTCGGGTTCAAACTCCACACTCGCATGCAAAATGCTACATTCTGCACTAGATGCGTAATGTACTATTACATATTAGATATTAATACAGACATCTTAGCAGTAATAAATGCGGTACATATTTTTATCAATCTTAAATCTAGTTTCCGAGATATTGCCTTTTTAAATTTTCTGTCATAATGTCATAAATCATAAATTTGAAACCCGTCGAAATGAAGATCGTAAATATGGGATAATATGTCAAAACAAATAAAATAAATTGCGGATATTTTTTCTAACTAGCTTTCCATACAGCAAAATTTGCTGAAAAAGAATTAAATTTTGCTGAAAGATGGCTAAAAGTATTAAAATATTGCATTGTCATCGTGTTCTGAGCTATTCTAAAACTTTCAAAGGTCTAGCTACTCAGGAAGTTAGGTAAAAATCGATTGCAAGATTTGTACTGGACAAACAAACAAGAAAGCAAGCTAATAAAAACGTAGTAGGGGAGAGTGGGGCATGTTGTCACAAATTTAACAATTTATTTTTTTTAATTTTTTCTATTCGGTACATTTTCAATTTCTAAGTACTATTGTTTATTTTAAACTTTCAGCTACATGTGGCACAAGTTTCATTTATCTAGCATTAGTAGAAGTATTTTTATTTAATTTTTTTAAAGTTAAAGTTTTTTGTGACAACATGCCCCATCAAGGGGCAGGTTGTCACTTGGTATGGGGTAAGTTGTCACAAGATATAAATTAATTATCACCACTTTGATTTAACAAAATTTAAATACCTTAAGCTTAAGCTACAAGATTTGGCTGGTTAATATAATAATAATTATTATTTATGGGGCTATCAGTCTTGTACAGGCAAAATATTTTTCTTATAGGAATCATTTATGTTAATTTTACTGCAGTACCAATGCTAGGTTCTGTAATTTATTAACAATGCTTCCGCTGCGTAACGAGTGGAGCAGCCTCTAAATTTTAGAATCCTAACCGTCTTCATGAGCATGAAGCATGAGCACTCCTGGAGCATACCGTCCTCTAGTGGTTTTTGCCTTGTAATTGCTCACCATTTTGCCTAGAACAGAACAGCTTTGCTAAAATCGTTATTTCGTGCCTGTACCTAGCACCTAGCTAAGAGTACGGTAAGGGAATTAATCAGCTACCTCGGTAAGGGAATCAACACTGCGTTTTTAAGTATGAGGGTGGAGAGGGTCTGTTAAAAAATAAATTTTTATTTATTGTATTAAAAATAAAAGGGGAAAAGTGTATCATTTGTTTGATTTTTTATCAATAGTTAGCATATTTGTTTAACTTATTTTAACTGGCCATCCTTTATTTTTCATTATCCACTTTCCTCATTAATTCCTCTTCACTTTCTATTTCTATTTAAATAATGTAGAAGAATACTCTTATGTAAATATAGCATTGGGGCAAGTAGTCACAAAAGGTATTGGATGTGACTACTTGCCCCTTTTAGTTTGTGACAACTAGCCCCAACGCGCCATTTTTAATTATAGTGAAATATTTGTTTCCTGCCGCAATAATATTGATTTAACAGTTTAGAAAAACAATGCCAAAACTACTACGTAATAATAATCATCGAATATAGCACCCTAGATAAAAAATACAAAACAGAAAACATAATTTAAAAACAAAAAAAAGCAGTGAGTGACTTGCCTAAAAAGTTTATGTTCCATAGATGACAGACGGTTTGCCACAGAGACACCATTTTTCGTAAAGTTTGACTACATAATAAAGGTTATCTTCAGTAGCCGCGCGAGCTTTCCCTTATCACTCTAACCCCTTAAAATTGACCCTGTGACAACCTGCCCCTGTGACTTCTTGCCCCACTCTCCCCTAATAATAATTTCAAGATAAAAAGAACTTTTTATATACTACGTTTTTAAATTTTCTGTTGAATCGTATGTAATGTTGATAATATAATTGTTATATAATATAATATAATGTTAGTGAAAGAAAATAGTCCCGAATTTATTTACTTCACATAAATGACAACCATCTAGAGAGCTGATCTTAAACCTATAAAAGGACAAAAATCTTTGTACTACGGATCTTCACAACACCAAATCTAAAGCGTGTCATCGATATAATTGAAATAATATAAATAATATAATCGATATTTCCTGTTTTGCTGTCATTCAATGTTTATCTATCACAAATTTGAGACCCGTCAAAATGAAGATTGCGTAAATATTGGACATGGCAAAACAAATAAAATAACTTGCGGATTTTTTCCGAACTAACTTTCCGTACAGCAAAATTTGCTTAAAACCAATTAAATTCTGCTGAAAGATGGCTAAAAGTATTAAAATAATGCATTGTCATCGTGTTCTGAGCTATGCTAAAAGTTTCAAAGCTATTCGGGAAGTTAGTTAGAAATCGATTGCTAGATTTGTACCGGACAAACAAACAAACAAATAAGAAAGCAAGCTAATAAAAATGTAATAAATAATAATCTAGTTTTTTTGAAAATCTAAAACAAAAAGTAAATAGCTACCTTTATATTTATTAAATCGAATATTATTATATTTTACTAAAATTGTGGTAAATTACCACATGTAAACTTCTACTTTTGCCAATAACTAGTGATCCCTTAACAAAGGGAGAGTCATCACTACATTACCTTGAAACACTGTAATTTCCTTTGATGTATAAAGGGCAAATGTAACAGAAATTGTAATTAATTTCTACAAAATCGACAAAGATTGAAGTGCTCGTTATTACAGGGTACGCCCGTATCATATTAATTAATTGAATTTTAATTTATTACATTTTAGATTAGTTGTAAGATTTTATTTTTTAATTTATATTAGTATATTGTTTTAGTCATAAAACCAAATTAATGACAAAGGAAAAGTAACCTTTTCTGTTCATAATGAAAAAAAAGCTATCAAACATTATTATATTTCGAGTGAGAAAGAGAGAAAAAAGTGAGATGAAAATTAATTAAACAAATTAATGTGGAAGAGTTAGAGGGAGGGGAATGTTGCCGCCATTATGTTTATGAAAATTCGAAGGATTTAAAACGGTTTTTAAAATTTTTCCGTGGAAGGGGAAAAGCAATGTAAAAAGCTCTGGAAAAGATTTCGGCTTTTTAGCCCTCTCTTCCCTTTATTGTAATTATTTAGAGTAATTTTAATTAAAAATCCCTCTGGGATAGAGGGGTAGGGATCAAAATGAGACAATGTAATGTAATTAATTTGCAGACTTGGAGTCAATGTTTCGCCAGGCCAAAGTGACGAATTGAAATATTATTTGAAAAGTCTCGCTTCTCTCTCCTATTCCACTTTAAATTCCACTCAATAAATGAAGTGTTGTATTAAAAATGTAATTCGCATTGATTTTTATTGTTCAATTTATGAAAATTGGCGGAAAAAAGTAGAAAATTAAACATGTTTTCTCTAAAAACTTTGAGATAAAGGAGTTCATATTATCCAAATTAATTTTAAAAGATTTTAAAATACCTGCATTAGCAAGTTATTACGTTTAAAAAAATTTAAATAAAATTACTTAATATTACATTACTTTTTTTTCATAAACCGCATACTAAAGTAGTGAACTTTGAAGAATATTTTTGCTTAAACTATGAAAGATATACAAAAATGTAATTAACATTTATTTATGCTTTTTAGTGAACTTTACAGAAAAAAAATATGGTCAAGAGGAAACCATGTTTTTCAAAGAGTCATATTGACCCTTTGAAGTGCGGAATCATTTTTTTATTTCTGTTTCATTAAACTACGCCTCAAGTACCACAGCTTTTACCTGAATAATTTTTCTGAACTTTTTTCTAGTTTATAAGTTATAGGCGTTTGATCCACTTGAAATGGCACACCCTGTATATAAAAAAATAAAATTGAATTAAAAAAAACAAAAAACAATTAAATCTTAGTGCATTGTAAAAATAGAATTCTCTTTCACAAACTTGTCTAACTCTGTTTTCTCTACTCTTGTTTAACACAAAGTTTAGTATACCCTTCGCTTTCATACTCTACTTAAATTTTAAAAATAAAATTTAATCGAGAATAAATTTGATTGTTTTAAGATTATGTGTGCGTGTATCTGGTGTTTACATCACCATAATTTAATTATATTACTATGTATAAATAAAGATAATGCATTTTGATTTGTGTGGTGCATTATTGGACCTTGACCAAAATAATTTTATAGTTATCACTACATTTATTTTATTTTTTACTAATATATATTTTTTATTACATATTTATAAAACTATATACACATGATCACTAATAAACATTTATCTTGCAAGCATGAGTGAGTAATATATTATAGTTCTGATTAGCATAATACTCAAAATGTATTATATACTAAATGTATTGTATTATATATAAGCTATGGACTTCATTTAATACAGATAGAATAGCCGAACCAATCAATTCGATGTTTATTTACAAAGTAATTTTATATCATACTTTAATTATATGGATAAATGTGTATAGGTTATTTCCTGAGACATGGAAATTAAGGTTCAATTACAGAACATATATAATAATATTTATTACAGAATATTTTACCTCCTCTTAAGGCACATATTCTTTAATGATTCCTCAAAAATATATAGGTAACTTACATCCTTTTATAACATACTAAGATATAACGTTTTAACAAACGATATCAAATAAAAATAGACTGCCAATTAGTGTGGCACATAGCTTCCTCGCATCCTATCATGTACTTTATTGTTATATTAACATTAAAATTATAGTTATATTACTTTATTTTTATATTGTTTATTGTGTAAAAACTATAAAATAGTTTTAGCGATCTTTAACGCTTCATAGCGGTGTCGCTGTTGGTTTTATTAAAAAAATTGTAATAAAAAAAAATGTTTGTCTCATTGAATAGATGAAGTTAGATTTTTTTCCTGACCTAATAATCCAATTTTAAATTTGAAGTTCACGTTTATGCCAGCGTTGCTCGTGAACGCTTGGACGGATGACGTTGTCCAACGAACTCGTTCAGGGCATTGGGAAAATGAACATGTCTACCAAATTTCATGAAAATTGGTCGACATTTACTCAAGTTATCGTCGCCCGTTTCATAATTCGCGGACACACAGACCGACAGACAGACAGACAGACACGAGACCAAAAATGTTCCCTGATGTCTGAAACAGATTTCTGTCTTTAATTTTTAAAATCTGAGACATAAAAGTTTCTCATTCTCAAAAGTGAACACAATCCTTCCGTTACCTTCGGTAAGCTCGGAAGCAAAATAATAAGATTAAATAGAATAAATAAATATATATATATATATATATATATATATATATATATATATATATATATATATATATATATATATATATATATATATATATATAATAAAAGTGGTAGGGGAAGGTGGGGTACGTTGATCCAGTTTGGGTCTACAATTTTTAGCTCATCATTTAACTCGTCAAATATTAAAATATTAAGTAATATAAAAATGGTTAACTGAAGCAAAACTCTTTCAAAATATAGGGTAATTTTATCTAAAAACTTTTAATGAATATTTTTTAGTAGGTAAATTAAATAATTTCTAATCTTATAATTATGTAACAACGTACCCCGTTAGTGGGGTGAGTTGTTACAAGTATGAGGCAAATTGTTGCACTTATAATAATTCTACTCAAAAACATAAATTTTGAATTATTATCTTATTTAAATTAATATTTTTTATTAAAAAAAATTAAAAAATAAATAAGAGGAGATCAATAATCGACTTAAAATGCCTATGCAATAAAACAAAATACAAATAAAGTACAAACTAGCACCCTACCTCTAATTAAATGGTGAAATAAAGTTAGTTATATAGAATCTCTGGACTGATTGGGTATACATTTATGTTGTATGTATGCTGACTCATTGACAGCTTCTAAATAAAATTTAATTATTTTGTATGAATTACACGAAACAGCCCCTCTGGTCTCTTGTTTTGAAAAGCATATGTACTTCTTTCTGGAAAAACGAATTGTTTCCTTGGCAGTTACATAATCATCTTCTTCCCCCGTTAGTAAAAACGCAAGAAGCAGTCTATCGCTGGAGTCGCTTGCTATCGGATATTGATGTTATAAAAGATAAATATTATAATACTGATATCAATAAAAGGTACTAATTAAGACCTGAGTTATGTTAGATGTACAATCACAGTATTAGGAGGGTGACCGCAGTGTTTGAAGCAGGCAATGTAATGGTTGAGTTAATAGCTAAGCTGCCGAGGGCTCTAATTATTCGAATAATTAGTCAGTTGGGTCTTAGTATGCTTACTAATATAGAAGCGGTCTAGGTAGACCGCCCTGCTAAACCCCGGTGCTTCACTACCTGAATATAGATGTTACTAATACATATTCGGACAACTCTCTGAATTACACGGTTTACTCGACCAAATATACTGTATAAATATCATTAACAAATTATTACAATGTAATAAATATTTTAACTGCATGCATTGTCACAAGGAATAAAGGTAAAATACACCCATAACATTTTTAAGCTACATAGTGTTTAAACAATTATAACAAAAATACAAAAAACTTATTAATTTTTTTGTTTTGTAAGTAAAGCATCAGTTTAGTTATTGTGGTCTAGTTGTTAGTTAAACTGTCTGCTAGAATTTCGGGTAGGTCACGCTTGATTTAATTTTAGTTTCTCTAGTTGTTGGCAGGCACTCGGTTTTTCTAAAGTGAAAGTATCGATGTATAATCTACATCTTTGTCTTTAATCTCAGTCTTCAGAGAACCGTCTCTTCCTATCTATTTTTCCATTATGAAGAGTTCCAGTTGACTATCAGAAGTTTTATGCGTCTCAGTTTGTTCTTAATTGTGTCAGTCAAAATTTGGTGCCATTGCTCCCTAATTGTTGATCTGTCTGTAGTGCAGCGGAGTTGTCCGTCAGTTAAAAATTTGTCTCGTCAATACGTCCGCAGCTTCGTTTCCAGGATTCCTATGTGGCTAGGTATCCAACATAATCTTACATTTAATTTAGTTTCTTCAAATAATTTTATAATTTTCATAACTTTCAAGTTTTGAGTGTAAGTCTGAGAAAACTATTGAACCAAACAACGATTACTACCCGGACAATGACTTTTTTAAGACCCTATTTCAAACCGTCATTGCAAGGATTTCACCCTATATTTTTTAAAATTAAAGATATAAAATTTAAAGTAGAAGAATGTATTTTTTTGACCCCGCAAACCCCATATCTATATATCTATTATAGAAGCTGAGCTATAAGTGTTCAAAAAGGTGGGTTTTTTTTGGGCCCCCTGTATATGTTATTATTATAACTGTAAATCAGTACAAAAGTAAGTAAATATACAAAATTAAAAAAAATAAAAAATAATAAAAAATAAAATAAAATAACATCCTCTAAGTTCAAATTGAGGCCTTTCAAATAATATTCAATAACAAGCTTTAACGTTAAATGGCACTTAAAAAAAGTGTACTCTCATGTTCTCAGCAAATATGGCGAATTTGTATAAAAATACTCAATGATAGTAGGGTCAAAAGGAAAAAATTAAAAACTCACTTTTGAAATATTTGGACCTCTCTTTAGGTCTCTTGGAAAATTTCCTGTCCGTTACACGGCTACAGCTTTTCAAGTTTCAAGTAATTAGCTATTCTGGATGTCACTTATAATTTTGATGAGGAGTGAGTAGTAACAAAAATGCTAGTTTGAAACTCACCCCTATTAAAAATGTTTGCTTAATTTTTTACAGTGGCCTATGCTTCTTAAGCTTAATATGTGTTTTAAAGTCCAAAAGACCATAAGGCAGAGATATGAGGGTGAGAAAAACCGGGTAGATTGATCAAGTAAGGATACGCTGTATTGTATTGGAGATAGCAAAAAAAATTCAAGTTTTTTTTTTTTTTTTCACCGTATAATCCAAATATGCTATAAAAATATACATTCCAATTTGAAATTTTCAAGTTGGGTGGCCTGAGGGCAAAGTGAAAAGGGTGGTTGCCCCTAGAGTTTGATTGCATGAAAACAAACTTCCCTTTACATGGTACGGATCCACCAAGTTTCATTAATTTATCTCAATCCGTTCAAAAGTTAAGAGGGGGGGGGGGCTTTTGGACCACATATATATATATATATATATATATATATATATATATATATATATATATATATATTATTTTATTTTATTTTATTTATTTTTTTTTTTTCTCATCCATCGGAATACGTTTTTCTCACTGGTTAAGGGTAGTGATATTTCTTTTCTTATCGCTGAGGTAAGGAAATGATGGTTGGCCTTCTATATAATTTTGAGCGGTACACTGAGTGGAATGATATGATTGTGTAAGAAGCAGATGATTGGCTGGGAGCTAAGCTAAAGTTATATAAGAGCACTTACATAACTTCGTGCCTGAAGTATAACCTAAGAGTAGGGGTTTATTTTTTTCTGAAAACAGCCCCTAACCTGACTTTCCTTCTTAAAGAAGTCTAGTAAAATATTAAAAACTTTAGAGTTTTCTTTGGTTGTAACACTACTATGAACAATGAATTCTATTAACAGTATGATTTATAGGTAAATATAGTGCGAACAATGAAATACGATTCTCCATCTAAATACGTTTTAGACTACAAAGTCGCAGCTTCCACTAGCAGTAAAAGTAGATTATTTAATTACAGGCATGATTAGTGATGGATTAGTATTTCATTATCAAGACGAAATAGATCTTAACCCCTTTAAATAGCCACTTGACCTAGTGGATTCTTATGCTGTAAAGTATAATATTAATGGTATTTTGAATTCACGCATTTTCCCGGGCAGATGACCTGTTAATTATCATATGAAAAAGCAGATGTTATTATTACCAATGTGCACTGTATGTCACCATAGCAACCCGGAAAATAAATATACAAATTTCGGTTGCAAGTTTCTTCAGTCGCAAGTCACCTTTCAGAACTTGTTAACACCCGCACGTTGCCGACTCACCCGGAAGCCACCATCTGCTCCAGAGGCCACTGGACCTCCGGACCTCCTCAGGTAATCTACTACATTATTTAAATACTACTTTTTATTATCATTCTCAGTATTATCCAGCCTGTTTCTATATTCCCGTCATTTGAGCTCGGGCTCTATCTTGAAAAAGCCATGACCCTTAACTAAGCAATTGCTAAGTAACTCTTTATCGTATATTAAATCAAACAAAAAAATGAAAGTGAGATTTCTGTATAAAGAAGCCTTCAGTCTGAAATGTCTGCTGTCAACCCACTCACCTGATCAGTAGAAAAATGTATTATGTGTTCAGATAAGGTTAAGTCACTTGATCTGGAATAAACTAGAATATACACTATACAAAACCAACTTCCAAACTCAATTGCATCTTCAGTGCGCTGTGGAAGGAGATTAAAAGTGAAAAAGAAAATCCGTGTAGGGGCTTCAATGCAAAATTATTTAAATCAGACAAATCAGGGGCATTTTTTTATTCTAATGAACTTAAAAGCTTGATGTGAACTCTGCCCGAGCCTAAAACATCTGTTAACTTCCACACTGACTTTCAATTTTTCATCTATTCGTCACAGGCGCAGAAGATTAGTGGAAAGACGATCTTTCTTTATTCCTTGATGTGAACATTTGGTAATCAACCTCCAGATCTATAGACTCTTATATATAGAATTAATTGTTTGTTATTATGAGCACTGTCTTAAATTTAGACTGTAATCTTTTAACAATGTATAATTCTTGATAATTTTATAACTATGTTTAGTAATAAATTATAAAATTAGATATTATAGAATTTTATTTAATTCAATATGAATATGAGACATTTTTAGACCAAACAAGTGGAGTTAATTAGACCATCAAATAACTGTTCATTGACTATGCCACAGTGCCTCAAAAACTTCACAATAAGCCAGCATTAAAAAACACGATTTTTATTTTATAATCTTGGAAGTACGAGTTACAAGTCCAAATATTCCTTATTAAAAATTATATAATTAACTAAAAAAGTAAACAACTATTACAAAATAATTAGCACTTAGAAATAAATATATGTTTGAAGAATATATCATTAAATTTTAAAGGCGAAGAAAACCAAATTAAGAGGAAGTTATTCCCACGAAAGTGAGTAAAAAACGATGAATTGTTATAAAAAATACTAAATTAAAAAGCTATATTAATTACTACTGTCTTCTTATTTATAATCTATTTATTTGAGGAATGAAAATTATAACTTAAAATGTTCCTTACAACCAGGAATTAACGAGAACTACGGGTAAGCCTCCTTTTACGCCACAATGCTCTAACCATAAATCGGTCCGAGACAACTCAGACAAACTTTCTCTTTCAAACGGCTTTAAATTGTTAAATTCATATTTAAATGGACTACATTTTAGAATTATTTAATCAAAATCGTCGGAACCGTTTTCAAAAAATATTTTTTTTTCACGTTTTTTCAGAGTTTTGAGGGGGTAGCGCCCCCTAATTTGGTGCTAAAATTAATTTCTCGATTTCGCCTCGGGATTTTTTTTTAAACATGTATGCCAAATCTCGTATTTTTGGCGTTTAATATTAGTTTAGGCTCCACGCGTCTTCTCAGACAGACATTGACGCGTCGATTGAAGACAGACGGACATTTTTTAAAACCATTCATTTGGGCTCAGGGAGCCTCAAAACATGTAAATCCATCAAAATCAAATTTTCGCACCATCACAATACTTTTTCTTAATACAAGAAAGTAAAAATGGCTGATGCTTCTTATATATACAAAAAAGAGATATGAATCCCAATTAATTACTAGTGCGGGTAGAGACATTTATTTGGTTATTAAACGACACAAATTTATTAAATAAAAAATATTATTTTTAACTTACTTGTAATTGTTATCAGTATCTATAAGTTAAATTTTTATTTACCTGAAACAAGCAAACAAACAAAATTAATTATTAAAATTAAATAAATACTCAATTTTTAAAACAATACAGATAAATAATGCTGTATTTACAAAAGGAGCCCTAATAGAGTAAACAATATACTCTAAAAACTAATATAAATAAAAGGCAAGGATTATAAGTAAGATGAATCCAAACAAAAACTCTAGAGTAAAAAAAAGTAGTCTTTCGTGAAAGTTTCGTTGTGAGATTATTGGTTCAGCCTAGTCTCCCCTTGTCCAAGTAAGTTCTACTAGGTCTAATACATCCAGTAGAATTAAGGGACGTTGTTTGTCTGCCCCCCCCCCTTCTGTCCCTTAATAACTCTAACTTTTCTTTCCCAAATCAATCTACATGCTTAAATTTAAAAACATTTTATGACGTGGAAATTACTCAGCACAAATTGGTTAAACAATTTGTTGTCATTTAATTTATATTTGTCCAATGGTTTATATTAAGATTTTTTTAAAAAATAAAATGTTATGTAGAGTCGTATACAACTTTGTATCCTCGTGCTGCGTAATGCATATTATATAAAAAGAAATAGAAAAGATGAAGAAAGGTCATAATAGGACATAAATAGTTACAGGAGGTAATGTCAATGTTTAGAAGAAAGGGTTTGAAACGAAAAGACAAAGTGACAAAGTATGTAACGCGTGGGGTGTTCTACTTGAACAAATAAATTATCTGGTGTACGTGTGAAAACGAGCGGGAAGAGTATGTTTACAATCTTCGCGCTCAATACTTAATTAAGATCAATCACTCTTATTCCAATATAAAATTCTATTATTAAGAGTAAAATAATACTTTAGTTATGAAAATCTCTACCAGAAAGCTTACGACAGTTTTAAGATATGGTGCTTAGAAAATAATGTGGCTCAAATACCTTAAACTTTTATTAACATGAGTGTTGTTTCATTGTTAAATGTATATTTGAATTTATGTATTTGTTATTAATTAAATGTATAATAATACTATTTTTATAGAAGTACAGTAAAGCCGATTTGTTTATTATCAATATAAAGTATGCATGTTAGTGTATTTTCTCCCTACTGGGAATAAAATATTGTATGTACCTCGGGAATAAAATGCTATAATTCCCCTCACGATAATTATCTCCCTCGGCTTCACCTCGGGATATAGGGATCATGGTTTCTTTGGCCTCAACAACCAACTTATTCACTCAGGGAATAATGGCTTACTTATTTATGCTCCCTAGGTGCATAAATAACTGTTACATGTCTAAGTATCTTTAATAAGATAATAAGATGAGTAAAGTGGCCGGTTAATAACCCCCGTCCTGTAATGTCCTTGGCTGTTCAACGGGACTTACCCCCCCCCCCCCCTCAAAAATAAAGATAATAGAGGGAGGTTCAAAATGCCTTGAGATAGTTCCAGTAAAGGGTTTGTACGGCTGTGCTCGACTCGGCCGGGGCACTGCCGTTCCTCCAGATACATATTGAATTTGTATTGACTAAAGACGAAGGAATTTCCAAAAAAAAAAAACATTTTCAACCATCTAATTTTACGGTTGGCTTTACTAGAACACAGTTTATAGTAGATTGAGGTAAATATAGTAGATGTTTTTTTAAATATTCACCCACTATGGGTACCACATCAATAAAGCAAATTTGAAAAATATTTGTATAAATAAAATATCATTTAGCTAAGCTTGTCTTGTGCGGGTAGAGGTAAAAGAATAAAAAAAAACATGAATGGATTTGTGAAGCATTTAGTGAGAATAACATGTAATTCTAAAATTTTATTATTGTCAAGTAATTATTTTGTTTATAACTATTATGATTATTTTTCATCTTATCTTAAAATCACCCACCACTGTATAAAAATAAATTGTTTTCGAGCCAGATCTGCTACAATAAAGTTGGACCTACGCCGTGGCTGCACAGACACACAGACAGGAAAAAAGTTAATTCCAGTTTTGATTGAAGTTGTGATATAAAAAAAGTATCCAAAATTATGCAATCTGATCAATGTGCACACAAAAAATTAATCATACACAAACACACACGAACATATATAATTTATATATATATATATATATATATATATATATATATATATATATATATATATATATATATATATATATATATATATATATATATATATATATATATTATAAGTGTGTATGTATGAATACATTTTTTTGCGTATAAATTGATCAGATTGCATAATTTTGGATACTTTTTTTATATCACAACTAAAATCTAAAACTGGAATTAACTTTTCCCAGTACATGTTCAAATGCATATATATATATATATATATATATATATATATATATATATATATATATATATATATATATATATATATATATGTATGTATGTGAGTATATGTTGTGTGTGTTATGAGCATATAAGAAAAAAGTTGATTACATAAGAGGTAAGAAAAGTTGAGTTTAGTAATACCACAAGGTATTTCACTGCTTCCCCCTTTTCAAACGCAACATAATTGTTTGCCGTAGAACCGCGAAAATCAATTAACTGGTTTCAAAACCCCTCTACCGCCCATGGAAGGAGGTTCCAAGTTTGGGGGCTCTAAATTTAACGGGCCCCTCTTTCCTAACCGTACTAAAAACTTGTTGAGGGCCTCCCAGCAACTCTTCGCTCTAGCAAGCAACGAAAACTCTTAACCAATCTTAGAAACGGCAACTTTTATACAGTCTTTCCCTTCCTTAATAATACTTTTACCCTTAGCTCTTTCTTTTCCCTTCCCCCTTCCCTCAATCCAGTCTATTTACTTCCTGTTATAGGTGGAGGGGGGAGCACGTAAACAATCAAATATTTTACAACTATTTTAAATTTAATAAAAGAAGCCCTTCGGGAGAGTTAGATAAGCGATATTAATATCCGATATCCTCGAGCTCTTACGTAGCAAGTTTTTTTTTTACACCCCCTTCTTCACTACTTCACATTGTTTGCCCTATAAATATGAAGAAGTTTTTTTTTTCTATATTGAAACATGTTTCATTTTTTGGTACCTTCAAAATTTTACAATGTACCTAATAAAATGGAAAGTTATTAGTGTTTGTTTATTGGACAATTAAAAAATAATCGAACACAATTATCTTTGACACAGGTTTTATAACCTTGTCATTTATTAAAAGCAAGAATAAGAGACTTAATACATAATGTATGATCTCACTGCATCTATCAAGTAATAAGTGTGTTTGGACTAATTTATTATGTCGGGGCATGTCGTTTGCGACAGGGAGACAATAATAACTGTATTATGAAACATCAGGTTTTACTGTTGTGGCATTTCACCAGGTAGGTTGTACCTAAATGTGTAACTGCTACTGCGCATGCCCGATTCTTTATTTTGAATCATTATTACTCACATATATCTTATGAACAAATATGGGTAAAGGTGTGAAATCTTTATATCTGTTTCAGTATGTAATGAACTCTAACGGATTGCTATTCCCCCCCCCCCCTTAGATAATAGACCGAATAGAATAATAAATTAAATCCACCATTGTGATCAACCTTTTCAAATGCATAGTAGTAGTATGTACAACAAAGGCAATTAAATTAAATCAAAATAGATTTTCATCAAATTTTTCTTCAATTACGACGGAAAAACTAAATTTACTTGTAAGCTAGCCTTTAACTTTGTTCTATATCTGTTTTCAATATTTGTGTTATTTTCAGTAAAATCGAAACTGTATAACTTAATTCGAATCCTCCGAATTTTTTTTTAGGTCTTGATTATAATTAAATTCTCAAAACCAATTCAGTATATTAAAATAAACCAAACGACTCAGTATAAAAATAATTAATAAATAAAACAAGCAGAAGAATTTTAAAACAAGAAAAAAATAAATCAAATACTTAAGTAATATAGACGAAAATATAAACAATTTTTTTTCAAATTTACTTATACATGAACCTAAAGAGAAATAAATACTAAAATTTATTAGTGTAATAAAATAATAAATAAATAAAATGTTTCTTAAGTAAAGCATACATAAATGAATTTTCTAATGTTTCAATTTAAAATATAACATTTAAGGTTTGGCCAACGACAGTTAACCTGGAGTTGGTCTAACTGATAGAGACTATTTATATGTACTAACATTTTGTAAAATAATATATCTAAACTATAAATATATACAGAACACAATAAATACCTAGTATAAGTGAAAAACATATTATGTAAAAACATAACTAACATAACAATTTATATATATATATATATATATATATATATATATATATATATATATATATATATATATATATATATATATATATACATATATATATAAACTCACACATATATACATATACATTCATATATATATACACATACACAAGCACAGACATCTATATTATATACAGGGTGGCACTAAAGTATGGAAACCCCAGAATATCTCGTCAGAAATGCATTACTTAAAAAAAAAAAATTGCGTACAAAATTTTCAGAATTTTTCCCTAGCTATTCAATGGTGACCTTGGATATGACATTGACTTTGTCCTTCAAATGACCTTGAAGGACCTCGTCCTTGACCATGACCTTTAAGGACAAAAAAAATTGAAAATAAGGGAGGGGAAGGGTTTAAATGACCTTTTGAATAGTCATGGTCAAGGACGAGGTGTAGGTCACGGTCGACCGTGGGACGCGGTTGAAGGTGAAATTCAGATATTTCGCAATCTGCAATAAAATGAAGAAGTTCTTATTGGAAAAACAATTTTGACCTTGTAATGACCTTGAAGGTCATTGTCAAGGTCATATTTTACGAAAATGTCTTGCTCTTTTAAAATCCGCAATAAAAAAGGGGGTTGCTATTTAAAAAAATAAAGTTGACTTTCAAATGACTATGAAGGACAAGGTCAAGGTCAAATCCAAGGTCATTGAATAGCTAGGAAAAAATCCTGAAACTTTTGTATTTAACTCTTTTCGAAAAAAAATGCATTTCTGAGTTATTCTGGGGTTTCCATACTTTTGACCTGGGGTTTCCATACTAACAGTATATAAATAGCCACTTATTGAAAAAAATACATTTTTGATTTTCTATATAATATCTTACATTTTTTTTTTTACCTGTTTTTTCAAATCGTTTTTTTAAAACCGTGGCACCCAAATATCAGTAAATTCAAAATATATTACCTATGAATCATTATAATTATATTATAATGATAATGAATGGATACATATTATAAAAAAAATTACATATTACAAAATAAAAAATACATATTTGACAAAACATAACATCTATTCTTTTCTAAAAATAATATTATAAAAGAGAAAGAAGAACAATATATAAATAAATAGATTCTATAAAAATAAATAAAATTACCAATACTTTAGCCCCTAAGCTAAATATTTCTACAGGGAAGGGCTAATTTTAAATATTTGGCTAAAGATTGCCATGGGGTGCACTGTCGGCAGCCATTCAGAATATTGAGCTCTTGCTCTCGGTAAATATTTATCTCCTAGACATATTCTCCAGTAATACTTTAAGCTAGGACACTCACCAAGGAAATGTACTATGTCCACTTTCACATTTTTGTCACAGTTGAGACAGTTATAATCATCCTAGCCACAAGTTACAATTGAGGTTTAGTATTTCACTCCTGGCTAACATAATTAGTCTCTGCGACTTATTATCAATATCAGTATTGAATAAATAGTCAAGAGTTTGAACATGGTTCAATTCTTTATAGATCAGATGGAATCGGGCCTCCTCTATTCCTAGCTTACATTCGCCATTGAAGCTATTTTCTTTAACCTGAAGCCATCTCCACATCCCTTTAATCCATTTATTCCTCTTATCAAAACCATTCTCGAATTCCGTTCCTATTTCTTTCCTTCTTTTAAGGCAGGCACTAAACCAAGATATTTTTTATTAGAACCTAATTTTGCAAATTGATAAGGTAATTTGCCCTCTTCCATGCTAATACTCTTTGCAAAAATGTTATGAGCATTTTTACTGTAAAAAAGTGTAGTAATAACAAGCCGGTTTCTCTTTATATTACGTAATTCGGGCAGTTTCAAAATCTTTTTTACAAAAAATCTCAACAACTTCTTTACAACCTCGTACTTCTCGTATCCCCACATTTGTGCAGCATAATAAAGCACTGACCTTGCTACACTATTAAATGTATTGGCTTTGATTGTAAAACTGACATCTGAGTGGCACAATACATTCCTCTAAATGTTATTGATTACGCTTTTAGATGTATGTGTGCTTTTAGATGTGTGTGCTTTTGTGTGTTTTGAATTGATCATTTAAATGAAGCTTGAAATTGAGTTTGCTATTTATCAGGAGGCCGAGGTACCTCTAACTTTTAATCACCTCGATATCTTTACCACCGCGAATTTCCAACACTCTACATTTTTCTATTTGCCTCCATTTTTAAAAACAATAATTTTCGATTTATCTAAATTTACTTGTAGACTCCACTTTTCACAATATTGCTCCAGCCAAGTAATCATCCGCTTTTCGACCTAAGAATCATCAAGATTACGATGTCATTTGCATACAGCATCTGCATAATAATGTTAATATTATCTAGCTTCACTCCTCCTTCTATTTCTTTCACTAAATCACTGATGTAGAGGTTGAATAAGACACAACTTAGCAGACACAATTGCCTTAAACCATTCATAGTTTCGAAACTAGGTGACATAAAATCTTTACACCAAACACTTTCCAAAATATTTTGATACATATTCTTCAAAAAGTTTAGCATTTTATATGAGATACCAAGCTGGCTTAGCTTATAATAAAGACTCCCTCGATTAATCGAGTCGTAGGCCGCCATAAAATCTAAAAAAAAAAACAGTAGAGCCTTCTTTTTTCTCTCCGCAAAAGCATTTTTATAGAATTCGACCGGGATCCTATCAGTACCAGAGGCTTTATTATTATTGGCTAAGTCTAACACATACGTCAGTTCTTCCATTTTAAAATCACTATCAAGCAGTTCGTTGTAAATGTATGACTGACCTCGAATGCTTGGGTTTAATAAATCTTTAAAGTACTTTCTCCAATGTTCAGCATCTATTAAGCTAGTTGTAATAAATTTAGATTTTTTAAACTTGTTTACACTTTGCCAAAAGTGTAATAATAATAAAAACATTAAATCGAAACCCGCCTCATAGAACTCGTACTAATCTTTTATAATACATACATAATCACTTCGTGTTTTCAATTAGTTATTTGTTTCGGGTTTTCGTAGTAACATTTATTTATAATTGAACATTCTATTAAAATAAAAATTAAAAGAAGATTTATTAAAACAATAATTCTCCCTTGTGGGGAAATCAAACCCGATCTCTGCTTTTTCAAATATCGCTATTGTCTCAGAAACTCCAGGAAAACTATTTAAGTGGTCAAAATCCGTATTTTAATGAACTAAAATTAACTTTAAACTCTAAAAAAATCACCTAATTTATTTTATATTATGAACTTATAATATATAAGGGTAAACAAATATTTCTAAACAATTTATGAATGTGATCTATTGTTGCAATAATGTCTCACCAGGATGTGGGAAGCAGTTGATATTTCGTGCAATAACAGGGCATTCTGGCATGCCTTCGTCATCAATACACACCGGGAGGGGGTCCAATATTTAGAGAACTCGTCCGAATATCAGGGGTTCGCCTCGGGCAGGGAGGAATTCCTGGGAGGAAGGTCCCAAAGATAATACTATAAGAGGGGGGGGGGGGGGGGGCAACTCCAAGGAGGGGTTAGGTTAATAATAGACCGCCCCGGGGATCCTCATATCTTCATCCTTTGGAGGGGGCAGTGTCACGGCATAACGGAAATTCCCTAACTCCATACCATTGTGGCGATTTTTTTGCCCCAAAACAATTTTTTGTACTAGATTAGACAAATAAATAAATGCGTTTATAAGACATTGTATATTATCATTGATTAGAAATAATATCCACTTAAAAGCGCCTTTCTTAGAGGTGAATGATTTTATTACTAACAAAAACAAAATAGGAGCAATAAATTGGTTTACCCTAGCACAAGCATGCAAAGATGTAGAGACTGACAAGTTAAGAATTACCCAAGGAATGTCCAGTTATAAAAACTACTTAAAAATTAAAGGAAGTATCTATCTAACAAATTTATTAAGAATATATCCATAAATTTGTTGTAAGTAAGCTTTGTAAGTTAAAATTATATATGTGTGTGTGTGTGTGTGTGTGTAACCTATCTCCGTTCCCGGTTTATTTAAATAATATAATGTATTTCTTTGGTTGTGAATGTTTATACTAATTTACTTATTTGTATAGTAAAAAAGATGGTAGACGATACAAACAAATTTGCTCGCAATTTCCATATTGTATGAGACTCGAATGACAGGTAATTTTAAATAACGCTATATTATCGTCGTTGAATCGATGATATATGGTTAATATAATATGAAGCTACCATATTAGATTATAGTTGGAATAATAAAGAAATTGGCTTTTTTTATGACCTGAGGCAATCAGTTGGACAATTTTCCCTTTTTTTAACGTATTACATCTTATAAATCAAATAAACATAAACGAATGCTGTTTGATACTCTTTTTTGCAGTCCCTATATTAGGAAAACATGAACCAGAATTATATATTGTAACTACAGCCCATAAGTTTCGTGAATGTTAACCTACATTGAGGAATTGGAAGCTGCAAATGGTTGATTGGATCCGTTCCTTATTAACTGTTGCTGACAATCAGAGCTTAAAATCTATATTAATTACAAACGAGGACCCTAATAATTTATTCCTGCGCTCGTCTGACCGATGCCCGTCTGTATCGCGCCTGATCTCCGAAAGCCTAGCACAAAAATTTGAAACTTTGCACTTATGCCATGTGTTATAAACCAATTATAGGGATTCCCAAAAATCCGTCCCTAAAAAACAATGAAATGCATCCTGCAGGGTGTGTAATGAAAAAGGAGTACAAATATATAGGTATCGGTTAGGTTTTGTTTCATTCATTGAATGAATCGTTTCATTCATTTTGAAGAATTAATCTTCAAAATAGCGTTTTCATGCCCCCCTCCCTCCTATACTGTTTTAACAAATTAACGAAAAAATCATAGTTATTCTTTTTCAAAAACGGGTTTGAAAGCATTTTTCATACGACGCATCTTTCGTGAGAAAGAAATGATTAAATGACCGCCATCTTGATACGGCTGGGTGGATTATGCTGGTTAAGAACTCATACTATTTGCTGAAAGCACATACTTGTGCAATTTATTTTCTTATTTCATAATATTTTTAAACCTATGTTTAAGACTATTGTATGGCCAATAATGAAGAGGGGGGCCACTAGCAATTCCGCTAGAAACCTAGGTCTTAACACTGATATATCTGGTTAGTTCTTATCCCAAAAAGGTGAGAAGTGATTCACAGTGTTGATCACATAGAGTAGATAAGTAAAGTGGCCCGTTCTGCGATAACCTAATAATGTGTTGATCGCGACGCATAAGAAACAGAAAGAAAAATATATAATTAAATATTAAACATATTTTAGAATTTTATTTTATTTTAACCGTAGAGATGCTTGTCTTAGTGCCATTACAATTTTGTTTTATTTATCCATACTTCTTATTATTACATGCTACATTTAAATTAGTTTTCTTGTAACAAGAAGAAGTGTGGAAGGTTTCGTTCGTCTTAGAAAAGCCGCTTTAGAATGTATTTTAGCGGTGTTTAGGAGATTTAGTCGAGTTTATCGTTTTAAATTTCAGGGTAGGGGGGGAGTTACTTAATGTATATTGTGTTATTGTTTACTGTTGCACACTCCTATAGTTGGTGTTTTTGTGTTGCGGAGTAGGTAGGGAGAGAGCAGGTGTAGGGTTGAGCGGCATCATTACCTGGAACACGGTGTCGAGTGTCTGGGAGAGGGGGTAGGACGAGAGATAATTATGTCGCGTGACGTCATTACTCCACTACCCTGCCGACTCCGACCTCCGGAATCCCCCGTCGTTTCTCAATAAGAAATCCGAAACCGTCCTTTTGTCCCTGGGCGGCAGCGGAGAAGATTTTCTGAGTCTGTTACCCTCAGTACCGGATTTTACAACGGAGCCTCGAGGCGGTGACGCCTCAAGAAGAACGGGAGAAAACGCCCTTTTGTAATACTAAACTCGGCTTCTCTAAAAAGCAAGCGTCGTTGAAAAACAAGTAAACAGATTCCCCGGGCTTTCTCACAAGGGTAGGATGGGATATAACGGTGACCCGTTTTCACCTGGAGCCCGTCGCTCGGGGCGCTAATCCCGTCATCCTACTCCTCCGACTTCTATTACTCTTTTCAATTTATTCCACTTCGTCCTGAATTCCACCTTGACTTTTCTTTAATAATAAATCTTATACTTCGATTTCTCCTGCTTTTCCAAGAGCAGAGCGGGACTTCCAGAAAGATTGAAAAGAGAAGGAGAACTTTATAACCCCACTATGTAGTTGTGGGTATTTTTATATATATAGCAGAAGGAAAACAGGTATTTAATACTTCCTTCCCTTCGGACTTTCGGATTTTAAACATCTGTTTTCAGCTGGAAGTCTTAGAGATGTAGTATTACCTTTCCCAAGAGTTTCCCTAATAATTAATTCGGCATCTTTTCCATGCAGCAAAGGACAAAAGACATTTTGTTATATGCAAGATTCCAAAGATATTAACTCCTAATTTTAATAAAGGAACGTGAAAGACTAAATCATGCTTAAAAATAAGAAGGAATAATAACAAGTAAAATGTAATATCTCTGGATGTAAATTTACGTGTGAAAGTTCTTGGACGTCACTTCTTCACTACTGTACTCCATCATAATTATTATTAGGAATTGCGATACTGGAATTCATTAAGGGTCGTAAACTACACTAAAACTTACCTTACTCCATTAGGAAGAATGAGTTTAAGACTTCAAAAATCTTGGATATATTCTGCTCACCTCACATAACTGAAGAGAAAATTTATTAATAAAAACAAAGAATGAATTGTAATTTGTGATGATGGTTTAGACAAAATATATTCTATGTAATTATAGTGACAATGTTTTTTTAAAGAACATACCTTATTTGAAATGTATTATAAATATTTAGTTTAGTTTTAGGACTTATTTATTTAATAAAGGCCATAGCGATTATTAAAACTTGGCATGCCCCTAATTTTCCCTTGTTAGCCATTTGTTGTAATCTCTCATCTCTCTTGTGCTAATTAATATTATTAATAGGAAAATTCTTTCAGTACGAAACCTATGTTTATTGTAGTAATATAAAGTATAATCATGACTCGGGGGGAAAAAACACAAGAGAACCGAATTAATCCGTCTGACGAGAAAAAACAGAGTGAAAAGGGAATCAAGATATATTAACTCTTAAAAGTCAAAAAGAGGAACATTGGTAATCTGTTTAATGGAAGTCAAGATGTTGCTGATGTAGCCGCGGGGGAGGAGAAGCGACCCTCAGCAGTCAGGCCCCGATGAGAGAGAAGGGTACGTTTTTATTTAGTTTCACCGAAAAGGCCTTTTAATGTCCTGGACGAAGGGAGTAACAGAGAAAGCAGAGCTTTTAAAGAAAGCGCTCGCTACTCTTCGTTTCACCAAAAGTTGCTCGAAGAGTTTAGAGTAGGAAGACCAAGGGGAGGAAAAAAGTAGGAAGGAAGCTTCCGGCCGGATCCCCGCCAGTTTCTAAAAAGCCTCGAACGGAAGCAGGAGGAACACCCCCCCCCCTCCTCTCCTGAGAAGGAGAAGAGGGTTCTACACTCTCTCGAGTAATAATTTTAAATGTAAATCTCTAAAAGGGTAGAGAGAGAGCTCTCTAGAAGCGAGGGGTTAGGGTGATACTCCCGCCCGCAGATATAACTAGGACAATTTGCCGAGGAACCTTCTATCTTGTGCGTTTTAACCCTGGCTCCGAGGACGGAGCAGGCGAGAGGGCTTCCACTTACTAAGCGAAGTAAAGAGGAAAGGTTCAAGTAGGCGATTTTGCCTTTCCCCAAGTTTCTTAATCCGGAACAAGTGGAGCTTGTTATAGCGCCTTACACTCGGGAGCCTAGGCTAAGCCTGCAAAGCGTCCCTGCTCTGCCTGTTTAGAGATAACCCCGCTATATACCTTTACCATACATTTCCTTCAGATTTCCTCCTCTAACTATTCTAACCCCTTACTACCCCCTGGAATATACAACTTCCCCTTAAATCTAAACTTTTCATATACCACGACTTGATCCTCCTCTTTTACTTCAAAGCTTTCTTATATAAAATTACACGGATTACAACATAAACCCTCGTCTAAAAGGGGATAACAATTTTTCTCTTTACTAACAATTCAATCGAAGATCTTAAACTAATTGAAAATTATTTTCCTGCAGCCAGCAATATAACATAACATAGGTGAATGATAAAAATATAATTGAGGAGCATTTGATCAAACAGATCTATTTCTTCCCTTTACAATTCTACGAAAAGGGCAAAAATCTATAACTCTGGTCTTAATGTACAGAATAAGGTAATTTTTTTTTTAATCTCTCAAGTTTTAAATGCTACATAATGACGAAAAAACTCATATTCTTAAAACTTGCAAAAAAAAAGTTATGGCTATCCGAAAAAAAAAATAGCCCTCTTTGAACAAAATAGATTGTTTTGGTCGAAACAGTCATAAATATAGATGGTTTTGATCAGAATAAAATATAGCTTTATTTGATCCAAACGGGATGATTTAATAACTAATAATGATAATAAAAAGACACATCCGTTTATTTAAAATGGTAATCTTGTAATAAAAAAATATAAAATATGCAACATCTTATAAAATACTACATATAAATAGGAAAAACTTAATTTTTAAAATTTTCAGTGTAATAATGGTTTTTTGGTTTGTAACTTTAATGCTAATATCAACAGTGAAAAAATAATATCTTCGTAAGTAGTAGATAAAAAGAAAGGTATATAAGTAAATACTTATTAAGTAAATAATACATTTTTGGTAATCTTGACTAAACTTATGAATGATAGTTATAAAATATTTAAAAAATTAATTACAAAATGATTCCTGGGTCCTCCTCTAAACAGTCACAATACTCCTCACAATTATTATTATTTGTCTCTTCCTGGCCTTCAACAAGAGATGTAAAAAGCTGAAGATCGGGCCTAGTTTTCCATTCCGATCCAAAATGTTTTTCCAGTAGCCCAAAAATGTCGTTCAATTTTTCTTGAGGCACTGGCCTACCCAATGGAACTCGGCTTAGTTGGCGACAAGGATTTGAACCCTTCTTTAACAAAGTTAAGGGTGCATCGTTTTCATCAAAATTGTAGTGACGATATTTTTTTAGCTTAACAATGCCATTTTCTTTAAAAATTTTAATTTTTTTCATATCACTTATAGATTCAATTTTTTTGTATGTGTGTTTAGTAAGAGACTTAACGTCATACAAGTCCCAATCCGTGCCAAGCACTTTAACCTTTCCAACCTCTTTGTACAAATCATAATACTTTTTTTCATTACTGATAACTTCGTATTTTCGAAGAATTTTTTCCACCCTACCGAACACCCGGTCAGCTGGCAAAAAACTATGCCCTCTTACTGGGAAGATAATTTCTATTTCTTTAACATTATTTTTTGCGTTGAATAACCAATACATTAACGCGTGAATTACAAAATTATTTTTGTTCTGTCCCGGACATCCGTCGCAGAACAGGAACAGTGATTTTTTGTTTGACAAATCTAAAGAATTCAAATAGTTCATTAGGGCAGAACTAACTTCTGTGGCTCCTCTGCCCGCTTGGTTTTCTGTCCACATGTAAAAATGTGGATTTCTAGTGTCTAATGGAACACAACCAAAACAATAGAGTCCCAATTGGCGAGCATAATACGCCTCTTGGATAGGTGTCTTAGGCAAGGGTTTCACCTGTTCAAGATCAAAACAAAATCCATAAGCATCAGGTCCGATGTTCTTCATAAGGTCAAAAAATGCTTTAGCTTTCATTTTGTGGGCAGTTAATTCTGCTCTCATTTGGCTTAATTTGTACTCATCAGTCTCTGATGAAATTATCTCCTCGTGCCGGACACAAAACGTACATCGGTCTGAACTAGGAGATTTGAAACCAATATTAAATTTTTCAGTGAAAACTTTGTAAAACATTGATTCTGAGCATTTCACTGAATGGCTGCTGTTAAATGCTTTGGTCAGACGTCGCACAGACCATTGACTATCTAAGTAAATTCTTTTACTTTTTGCCCTATTGTAGTGACTTTCAGAAGCTGGCAGGCTCGAGATGAAATCAAAAATTTTCACCCTAATATCGGCTGATTTAGCTGATTTTCTGTCTCCACCACGCCTCTCTTTTGGAACAAGTCCTTTTTCAATTTCTTTAGCAATACGTGTGAGTCTGGTATGACTCACACGTAAAGCTTGAGATATAAAATTTTTGCATACCCGAACTTGCTCAACTGCATTTTTAATCTAGAAAAAAAAGAAAACTTTTACTACTGTTTACTTCCTCAAATTATTTTAGAAATAAGGCAAATATAAACAAATTGGCCCACCTATTTCTTCATTCAGATTCCTATTTTATTATTCTTATGATTCACAGTGTTTTTTTTTTTAAACTGTTACTTTTTACATTTTAAAAACTTTTCCTAATGTAGTACCTCGATGAATTCTATAGATTTTTTTTAAAAAAAAATAATGAGTCTGCCCTCATGAAAAATGTTGGAAAGTTATGATTAAGTTAGGTTCCAAAGTACTACCTTAACCTAAACCTAACAAAACATACCTAAACTAAACATAACCTTCCAGCATTTTTCCTGAGAGCGTGACACTTTATGTGTTTTTAATAAAACTATTGAAAAATCAAGGCTGATATAAAGGAATCAGAGTAGCTTAAATGTAAAATGTAACATCTTAAAGGGGGGGGGGGGAATAATTAAATCGGACAATTAGAAGTAGGTGGGGTAATTAATGCATATATTTACCAATAAAAAAAATGCACAAAGTAACTTACATAATATTCTACAGATATGGTTTTCTTTTTCCCAATTAAGGACGACTTTACTGATACAGTAAAACCTGGATATAGTGACCACTGAAGGGACCGACCAAAACTGGTCACCTTAGGCAGGTGGTCAACATACCCAAAATGAGTAAAAAAAAAAAATGGCTCATTCTTGATTTTTTGTAATGTTACATAATTATGTAAAGGGTGAAGAGGAACATTTATGGAATAGTCACACAATCTTTTTTTTTAGTAAAATTAAACCTTTCTGAAATATGGAAAAATAAAATAGTCTCTCCACGTAAAATTAACTTTTTAATAGCCAAAGCAAATATGATTAGATCATATTTTCTGAAATATGATTAGCTATTTTTTACAATTTATGCAAAAAACGAGGTGAGACATTTATCTTTAAAAACTTAAAAAAAAAACAAAAAACATGTATTGTACTGATAACTGTTTAATAGTAAAATCTAAACATTTTTTTTAAGGTCATTTCAGTGCAAAATACACAATGCACATGAAAAACAAAAATTAAAAAAATACTCCTTTTAACTGTTTACTTTCTAAATCATACTAAGAACTGAGCTAGAAATAAAATAAAAACAGAAGGGGAGCTATTACAAAGAAATGAGGATGAAGTGAAAAAAAAAAAAAATAATAATAATAATAAAAAAAAAAAAAAAAATACATTGAAATGATGTACTCTATATAGTTAACTCTTAGAACCAGCAAGAATTATTTCATTTTACTGATTTCCTTGATATAAATCCTTCTAATAATTCCTATAAAAAAAAAAAAGTAAAGAGGGTTTTATTGATATTGCAATAACTAGTACTATATTAGTTCTAAGAAAGTAAATTAAAAACTGAATGTTTTAAAATTCTAATAGGTATTCTCACTAATGTTCATTTTCAATTTTTTTTTTACTTTGGTCACTTTAACCGAAATAAATTTACTTCAAGGGACCAGAAGAAGGTGGTCACTGGTCAATATAGGCAGATGGTCACAATAAGCAGAAAAAAATGTACAGGAAAGTATTGAATTTCTGAAGGGACCATGAAAAAGTGGTCACATTGACCAGGTGGTCAACATACACGGGTGGTCACTTTAGCAGGTTTTACTGTATATGAAGTAATAATCGATTATCTTGTTCTATTTTTGATAAGGCAAAAAACTTTTCTCTTGCACACCTCACATCATCTCCTGAAATTTCACTGCATTTAAATGACTTTGTATTGTGTTGACATGGTCTTTTAAAAGGCAACAAAACTCGAGCTCTTTTTCTAGAACACAAAAACATAAGAGGAATAATAGTGATAGTTCTGGAGGATAAATGGTATCTTATAATCGTTTTAGTCTTTGATAGTCTGATTACCTACCTTACAACCTTCTGTTTTTTTGATTTCTTCCGTTGACCATTGTTGGTTTCACCTACAGTGCTTTTAACAAACATCACTGATACTTTGCCGCAATAAATTTCAATTAAAAGGTAATAAGAACTCTTGAAAATTGTGGAAGTATTAGAAGACAACAACGAAAAAAAGCACATTGAATAAAAGTGTGAGAGGAGGTTATAAAAGGCTATATTGAGTCAGTCAGTGTTGCCACATGATCAGGAGAGTTAAAATGTCCCTAAAGACTTGTTATCACATTCCGGAGAGCTCCACAAGCGATTTAGTTTACTAAGAAAGTGAAAGAATCAAATTATGACCCAACAGTTTTTAGCTCGGTTTGATTAAAACAATACAGTTGCAGTATAGAATTACCACAAATATAGATCTATTTGTTCAAAACCTTTAAATATATCGATTTGATTAAAACAGTACTTTTCAGATGCAAATATCTGCTAGAAATAGTTCATTTTGAACAAAACAAATGAGTTCTATCGATTCAGCGGACCAAAAAATGGTAAAATCGATACCTAACTCAATTTCGACAAAAAATCGATATAGACCTGTTTGATCAAATGCTCCTCAATTAAATATCTCATGCCAAAAATTAGTAAGGAATGTGCCTCTGTTCAATATGCATATTGAATTAATTATATTTGGTGGTAGGCATAAAAGAGTAATAATTATCATGAAAAAGGTGTAATTCAATAACCAAACAACGTCTTCACACAAAAATTGCAATTTGAACAATAAAATTGTGTGAAGACGTTGTTTGGTTATTGAACTACACCTCTTTCATGATGAGTCGCTATCACACATTAGAGAAAAACACAGTCGAGGAGTAATAATTAGACTATAGTTGGTCCCGTATCTATTGGACCATCTGTGGGCTACATTCAAATAGTCTGCCAATTTGTGTGGCACATAGCTTCCCCGCGTCTAATTCCGTATACTTTAATGTATTAATGCTTTTACAATCTATTATTGTCAAATTTATTAAATTTTGCCACGTTTTTAAATCAGTCAAAATTGTTTTGATTTTTTACATGAATTTAAGTATTAATTTAGCAAAATTTAAAGAGCGCAGACGGTTGAAATTAATCTGGGCCTATCTACGGGCTAGTTTAGACAAACCATCCAAATTTTATAAAAATCAGATGACTATACTTTTGAAGATATAGATGTTAATAAATGTATTTTTGAGCGAGTTTGGAAGAGAAACAAATAGCCAACACCATAGGCGCCAAAGGTTGAGACATACATGGGACCAAAAATGGGCTAATTATGACCTACCATCCAAATTTCATTAAAATCGGACGAATAAATTTTAAGATAATATGTTGTCGCAAAAATACATCACTATTTTGATAGACTAATTTTTTTAGGAGGGGTCTGGGCTCTTTTTAGGGTTTTGTAACTACTTCTCAAGCCCCTATGCCGAGGGTGATGTGCCCGTCTCTCTTTAGTTTATAGAGTCCCAACCGTTTATGCCCCAACTACCCAACCACAAAAAAATATGCAGAAGTTAAAAATTAAATATGCGCATGCGCAATTCGCAAATATGTGGTAAACTCATTTTAATTTTTTTTTTAATTTTCGAGTGGGGTATCAAATGAAAGCTGCTGAATATTATGTTACAATATATATATATATATATATATATATATATATATATATATATATATATATATATATATATATATATATATATATATATATGCTTTTTTAAATGTTGAATTCTTTATTGGTTTAATAAGTTAAAATAAACCCTCCAAAAAATGTCCCCTCCCCCCCCCCCACCAACGCTATATAACGGCTGGTCCTAAAATTTCAAAATAATTCATGCTATTACCTTATTTTGGAGGGATGAATTCCGGGAGTGCATTCCCAATTTTTAAAACTTGGCAATTTTGAGTTCGAAAATTTGAAGTGCGCCCAAAATTTTATTTTTTTTAAATTTTGGGTGGGATGACAAATGACAGCTGCTGAAGAGTAGTATACAGATATAAAAATATATGATTTTTTAAATGTTGCCCTCATTATTGGTTTTATAAGTCAAAATATACCCAAAAAAAATTCCCCCTCCTATCCACTATATAACAGCTGGTCCTAAAATTTTGAAATAATTCGTGATTATACCTCATGGGCGATGAAAATTTCCTTAAAAAATGTAATTTATCTTGTCGTTATTACCGATGAAAAATATTGTGGCCCCACGGGGGATAGAACCAGAGACCCTTGAGGTCGAAGAAAAGAAATTATAATTATATAACGGGTATGCTAAATCATTTACGAAACCCTTGTGATTTATATTATGAAATATTTATATTAGATATTATGTATCTATACTACTAGGCATGGCGCGGCGTGGCTCTATCATTGAAGCGATCGTAATGCAATAAATATTAGATATTAAGGAAATAGTTAATCATGATGAGGTGATAGTTAAAGAAGATTGTTGTAATCAAGAGCCGTGTAGTGGGGACAAAGGGAGCCTTTTGACTATTTCTTAACTTACACTTCCCAGCCATATCCACTTGAACTATTATAAAATGTATCACTTAACTACACAAAAACTTTTGCTTATATCAAGTTGAAATTTTATATGCCTGTCTCAATTTTACTTTAGACGATGTATACGAAATTTTATGAAAATCATTACGATAGAATGAAAGAAACTAGTAAAAACGTTGTTTTCTCTATTTTTAATGTTTAGGTCCACTTTAATAGTTTTTAGAGAAAAGATCTTTATCCCTTCTTAGCGGTGTCACTGTTGGTCGATTAGGGGATTTTAGAATCTTTTCCCGTCCTAAAATTCCAATTTAACATTTGCTTTGACGGATAATGCTGTCCAGCGAACTTAGCCTGATCATTTTATTAACTAATAGCGACTTCGTGGAATTAGTAACACATGATGTTATGCTAAAAATAATTAAATCGTCCATGAGGCGTTAAAAGGACGAAGTGCATTTCGAAGATCAAACTGCACGCTCACAAATTCGTAATTATACGCCCGAATGCAAAAGCCTTATTTTCTGTGCCCCTATGTATCTAATAGTCAATTATAGTGTAGTGAAAACATGTGCCCCCGACATTCTATTTCGCATTTATCCAGTTGAGGTAAAGGTTACCTATTTGTCAGGTCGAGTCCTCTTGTTCAACGCTCTGTAATCCACCACTACTCGATACCGGGGCTATCCGTCTTGACCCGGCTCTTCAGAACGACCCATTAACGGCTGTCATAAGGGAATTTCGTTCGTTTTATTAATTCCCTCCTTACTTAACCTTTCAATTTCTTCCCAAATAATTTGAACCTGCGCATGTGAATACCGGCGGAGAGGTACCTGAACGGGCCTATCATCTACTGATTCTATTCCATGTATCAACCGACCCGTTTCAGGCAAGCTTTCACCATCTCTTATAATTGCTTCCTCCAATTTCTAATTAATCCTGTCCTTAACGTCCTCCTCTTCCCTATTTTCCATTGCTGTGACCTTGATTTATTCCTTTAGCAAGATCCTATGCTGGACCTGGAACCGGTAGGTCCAAATTTCAATTTCCCACTTGTGTCCTTTAGCCCTGATTTTACTACCCAGTGTGTTTAAAATGTCATTCCCTACCATCATGTCATACCTGGTTGCCACGTGAACTTCCAACATCAGGTCCATTCCATCAATACCTTGAGGTTCCATTTTTTTAGTTGTGATCTCCACTCACCAATCTCTGTCACACTCGACTGCACTGAACCTCGTTCACTTTGCGCTCCCAATGAAATAAAAGCGTCACTCCCACTCCCGTCCTTAACACGTCTTCGTCGATATCTCTGACCGACATTTATCTCCATCGGTCCCCTCTTGTATAACTTCTTTGTTTTCTTCCACCAGTAAATGTATGTACATTCTAGGGTAAAATGTCCTTAGGTACCATATTCCTAAAAAGATTGTTTCCTCTCCATCTATTGCATTTTTGACGGATTTTGATTTCGTTGCCTTTAATACAGCTCTGGATTTCTACGGTACTTTTTCAACGAGTTATTCTCTCAAAAGTTCATTGATAACGGTAAATGTTAGTTGCGGTGCTTGTTCATTTCCAACTCCTTCATTAATCTTCATATTTAAAATTCTTATACCTTCTCCCATTTTTTTAGGAAATTCCGAAGCCGGTAATATAATATTATGTACTCGGTAGTAGATGCATCCAAAACCTCAAGGCGTCACACGCAACCAGCTTCCTTGTCTCAGCAAACGTTTCTTTCAACATCGTCTTACCTTCGTCCCAAGGGGACGAATAACGAATTCCAGTTTCCATGAAAACACTCCTGCCTATCCGCGATACAAAAACTCTTAAATTGCCTCGTCATTCCGTGTATATTCGATTAGTTGATGTACAAATTCAATTTTGTCCAAAAATAATTCCCATTACCGTAGATCCTCAGAAAAACCTTTCCACTGAACAATTGGAGTACAGTAGTTTTGCGCCTTACGAGCCTTTAAGGCTACTAGTTTCTTTAATAATTCTGCCACCACTATTTGAAATTAATGGATAATAACGGGCTCGATGTGTGCCGAAGCAAACCGACTATTCCAGATTCAGCATATGGAAAGAAGTATTATTAAAGTAAAAAGTATGAAAAAAAGTCTCCATTGAATCGAAACTGTTTCCAAAATCTAGAATGTAGTGTGGTGTTAATGTATTTAAAGCAAAGTAAACTATTTATCATAAAGTATCTATCCCTCCCCCCCCCCCCAAACAAAAAAAACTGACCCAACCAGTGGAATCATTCGTCCATATAGTTAAAAATAACAAATATGGTTTTTCCAATACCCCTTCAAATTAAAAATTAGACAAAGTTGTATATAACAACTTCATTTTATAAGAGGTTTTCAACGATATATTTAATATACATAATATGTTTACGGGAATTTTGATCTTCATACCTGTGTAGCACTAATAAGTACCAACATACTATCTAAAAACAAAAATCACTAAAAAACTTTTTACTTCTAAAAAAAAACTTACATTATTTACCATTAGGTACCGAACTGTTAAAATGTACAAAAATTATTTTATAATCGTGTTTCTGGCATCAAATAAGCCGGAAATCGGATCAAAAATAGCAATATTGTATTTTTTTATTAAAAGCAATTTTTTTTTTAATTTTAAAAAGTTATTGACAACTCTTTACAAATTATAAGTAATTTTAAACATGACGGCGAGTAAATTACAAATATGTTTTAGTTTTGCTCCAAGGTTTATTAATATCAATAATGTGATAATATATAATAATAATAATATAAATAGTATGTTTGTACATATTAGTGCTAGACGGGTTGAAGATAAAAGTCAAATATCTTTTAGTCATTGTCCAAAAACCAAGACCAAAAAAAAAATTTTTTTTGACTGATTCACATCAATTGGTATTAAATTGAAGATTTGAATAAAAAACATACACACATAACTCTTCTTCTTTTTAGATATACAGGGTGTTTAAAAAAGACGCGTAGTAGTAGTAACTATCCTAAGACAATTTTTCGAAATATGTTTTATTTCGAAGATACAGGGCCAGGTTTATGGTAGACTTGCTATGCAAAGTCGTCTTGAAAAACGGATTGCATCAGTGGTAACTGATTTTAAAGGATCTACAACTTTAGTCCTATGACTTTTTGTCGTAGTCCCATAGTTAACACCTAAGGTATAGCTTTTTACTTTTCCTCACTACCTATAGTAAGAAAAGTACTGTGTTCACCAACAATTTTTTTTCGAGATTTCAACGGAATTATCCGTTTTGGGTGTTTTTAAGACCTCCTGAGTGGTTTTCAGCATGACGTCTATAGGTATGTATGTATATATATTTATGTATGTGTGTGTGTTATCATCGTAGCGCCCAAGGTATTTAACCTAGAGAGTTAAAACTTGGCAGAAAAATTAATCCTTACTTTTAGTGGGGCCGCCCGGAAAATCAAATTTTTCCGCCATCTTGAACCCAGTTTGTTGAGTCAGCAAAAATTTTAAAAAATCATAATAAATCGACAATGGTCCTGAACCAATTGAAATTTGGCCCGAATATACCTCTTTGTATGACATTCAAGCCCACCAAATTTCATTTTGATATTTCCCGCCAATTTGAAGTTATCAATTTTTAATTTTTTAAACTTTGACGGTTAATAATACCGAAAGTATAAATAGGTTTTTGACGTATATATCGTTGGAACAGGAAAAAATTAAGGAACAAATATAAAAAAAAAAACCGATGAAATTTCATTAATTATTATAAAAGTTTTAAGCGAATATAATTATTTTTATGAGCGATAATTTTGATGACGCCAAAGTTTCTTTACATCTGTCAAAATACCGCCAAACTTTAAATAATTAAATAAAATATAGGTATTAAAAATAAGGGTTTTTGAAGAATGATAATAAATCAGTTTTTTCAGAACGGTCCCCCATCCAAGTACTGACCACGTCCAATGCTGCTTCCTCCTGGTGCGAAGCAGCAGGAGAGGCCACTTTAGTGGCTTCTGAAGTGAGGAAAAGTTCCCCTGTACCCGATTTTTTATTTTTTTTATTATTATTTTTCATTTATATTATTGAGTTGTATATAATTTTGAAAGCCCTTACTTTGTATTTTGAAGCGGTGCCATTTGTTGATTGTTACAATACTGGTACATTTACCTTGGTACCGAGTTGTATTTGTTATAGTTTGATGATGATTTGATTTATATTTTGTTTTGGGTTTATTTATCTATATTAGGTTAATTAATGACTTATGGGATAGGTTATTTTATTATATTAAACTCTTTTTTTCCCAGGAATAAAGGGTACAGTCAAAATACTCGGACCGTATATCGTTGAAAAGGTATATATATATATATATATATATATATATATATATATATATATATATATATATATTTGTGTGCGTGTGTCTTCTTCGTATAGAAAACTAAGACGAGAGATATGTTATGATATTAGTGAAAAAGAAAGTTTTGAGACTTTGTCGACTACTCAGGATGTCGTTCAATCCGAATCACAGTGGTACTCGTCATCCCTTTAAATCAGGTTATACAAAAAGAAAATAAGGTAAGAGGAAACCAGGAAGATGGGGGAGATACTGAGCAGTGATAGAAGTACCTCTTCAAGCAACACAAACGGATAAAAAGATATTCGCTTGCTTTCAAACTCACACAGACTCTAATATTCAGAGCAAAATTTCATAACTGCGCTCTCCTTACCCCTCAGCTCTTACCCTTAACTCTATCCCTTCTAGTCTCCCATTCTAGTCTTGTTTGACGACTCTTCACGATAATAACGAATCTTTTACAGCCAAGTCAAGTTACAATAAAGTTTTTTGTTTGTATCTTTTCTACTCCTTCCCCTTCAGCTTCGAGATAACAATATTTCGAATAAATATAACGAGTAACTCTATATCTCTTACTCTTTCCATGATAATATAATATTAAATTTAAATTATATATATATATATATATATATATATATATATATATATATATATATATATATATATATATATATATATTTATATATAAATATATATACATACGATATAAAACACATAAATACGATACAAACCAGGGTTATTGGTCACAAAAAATTAACTTCAAGGATGTCAATTTTTGAAATCGGAGACATAAAAAATTTTCGTTTTCTAGAACGATCACATAGGTTCCGTTACCGGTGGTTATGATTCTTAAATGAGTGTAGTAATTTTGGTTTATCTAGAAAGGTGAGCTTTGTACCAAGAACCCCCACTCTACCCCACATTATCCTCCTCCACTTATCTTCAACTACGACATTCATCATGATTAATAAATAAATAAATTTTGTAATTTCCAAGGTTATTCTCTCTAATTCTAATCTACTCAAGGCTTTAGAACTACCTATGTTTTCATGGTTATACGAGTTTCGCTAAACTTCTTAAGTTTAACAATTTAGGGCTATGATAATTTACCCACATAAATTAATAGATGATTAAAATTATACGTTCAACTATTTTTACATAAATTAAATAATGATTGTTATTTGTGTGAGTGCCTGATTTCTATTTTATGTAAGTTGTTAAAATTGATTTTGTCTATCTAGGCCCATTGATTAGTAACTAATTAAATTTAACTCTGAAACCTCCATAATAAAGTCTGCTGGAGGTGAATTACGTTAATTTAAACTTTGACATTGCGTAGTCAACCGCAGGGAATATCGAATCCTAAACCTCATCCAACCTGGAATACCAACTCGATCAAGGAGGCATCTAAATCACTTTATAAAACACTCTTGAAATCAGTGAAATAGTTGGACGACTTTTGTAAAATCTAACAAACTTGTTTATTATACCTATACTTTCCTCAGTTGTAAGTTATTGTTTAATCCAAGAGAGGAATCGTAAATTTTAACTTAATAATAAGGTTTAACGAACTAATTATATTTACCGGATCACAAAATGCCGAAATTTTTACCGTTCAGATAAATATATTTTAATAACCAAATGTACAAAGGTAAATAAATGCTGTGTAGAAAACATAATTTTGACTGCAAATTAAACAAGTAGGGTAGTGGTCATGATTTAGGTTTGTCCCATTTACTAGCCCTGTGGTAGAGAGTTACCTCAGACAGTACCCCCGAAGCGAGTATGGTGTGATCATTAGAGAGCCATATAAATTAGAGAATCACGGTGAGGGATCGAACCCACGACTTCATGCCGCCCTTGTTTCATTGATGACCGAGCAGACTTGGTTAGTAATTTAATCCACACGGCCATGCTGGCTCCCTTTAAAACAAATGAAACTAAAATCAAGCTAATTTTCTATATACATTTTCACCTTGACAGTATACATATACAGAAATATAGCATATACAGAAAGAAAGTATTGTGTTAGCGCGAAAAATTTGATTTTGAATCTTGTTCAATTACAAAAAGTGGTTTTTTGAATGTTGCACTTTATCAGTGTAGGAAAGATAGATGTTTTCAAAAAATGTCTATCTATTGTCGTCTATCAACTGTGTAGGCGCATGAAGCCCTAATCTACTTAGTTGATTTCGATCAAATTTGTCACAGGTATAATGTTCGGAAAAAATCATCCCAAGGTAAAATTACTGTCAGATCTACATTTGGAGAGACTACCCACTAAAAACTAGAAAAAACAACAATAAACTTGAAACGGTTCAAACGGTTTTTTGAAAAAATTGTAAAATGTATACTCCATTTCAATATAAATCCAAACTTATAGGTAATTCGTTTATCCGGGAAAAATCCGGATAAAATAGGTAAATTGCAAAGAGTGAGAGGGGTTGATTATTACTAAACGAACATGGGTTCTCCATTCCAAAGACTTGGGATTTTAAAAGTTTGATTGTCTAACGATTACAGGCATTTGGCACTTATAATGCATTTAGCTTTTGTGACAGTCGTTTAGTTTTTTTTTAGATTTCAAGGTGGCGGTCAATGTCTAAACAACACAACATGTCATACATCATTAGGTCTTAAAAAGTAGGAAAAGAATATATAACTGTTATTACAAATATGACCGAAATAAGCATAATATATGACATGTTACAAAAAATGATAAACCTCATTCCCGGTAGATTGGGAATATGTAAGTTTCTTCTGGTATCCATATTGAAAACAAACATGGCCGATATGAGAGGACTATTCTACTCAAGTTATTTATGCAGAAAGAGGAGGAATAATTAAAGGAGGAATAATTTTTACGATACATTTTGATCAAATGTTCGACATTAGTTAAATGTAACCGCACGACAACCTTAAGCAACAGACTAATGGACAACACTGAACGAAGTAATTATGTACTCGTGCTTAAAATAGTTTATAGGAGTGTATAGGAGGTTTATTTATTTTTACTTTTTATTTGATTACTGCAACTACAATACATTATTGTTGTAAGCAATGCAGAAGATGAGAATATGTGATGCAAGGAACTATCTACTGATAGCACTTGAGACAGAATTTATTTAATGTGTGATTTAAAGAAACAATAAATAAAATCACTGCTTTTATAGGAAATAAGGAAGAAGTCGAGAAGTTGTAAGAGACTTGTAAGGGACGTTTTTTCAAGCCGTGTCCACACTATGTCGATCGACACTGTCAACTTTTTGACATGTCCACATTATCTAGTATGTGTGGGCGTGTCGAGCGACAAATAGTGAATTATATGCCTATAGTTTTAAATTAATTTAACTTAAAAAAAAAGAGTGATTTAGAAGATACTGCAGTGGCGGCTGCTGCAATTATCATTGTAGTTGTTGGAAGCCAGCAAGATCGTCGTCGCCGCCCAAGGAGGTTTTGGGTAAGGCCCAGCCTTTTCCGAGGTAGGAAAAAGTATAGTACAGAGGAATTAATGAAGGATTTATTGCTTGATGAGGTTGTTGAGTTGAGTTGAGGTTGGAGTACAGGTGTGACATGGGCTTTCGAAACTTAAAAAAGACACGTCATTCAGACAAGCCATTCCAGTGAGCCATTTTTATTTTCTTTTCAACCTCAACTTTCTAAATACCAAAAGAAACAGCAATTTCCATTAGTCCATTATGCCTTTTGTTTCTATTTTTATATTGTGAATGAGTTGAGTCCCACAATAAACTCCATCACGGTACATTTCAACAAACGATATAATTTGTTCGTCATTCCAATTATTAATAATAAAATTAATCAAACTAAATACCACAGACCACTTAACCACCAAATGCACTCAGCAAAACACACATGAACAGAATGGATATTTTGTATCTACTCAAAACCGAGCGACATGTTTCGGCACGTCCCCACCACTGATACCGATTCGACTTCCTCTGATCCGTACTGACTTGATTCGGGTTGAGTTTGACACGACCCGTCATGGTTCGACAAAGACGGGCGACACGTCCACACTTGTATGACAATGTCTGTCGACATAGTGTGGACGCTGCTTAAGAAGACTGCCGAACAAGACATTTTCTTCTCAAGAGCAAAGGAAATTACAACTACAACTCTGTGGCATTGTGGATGAAGGAACGGAAGCCAAACTGATCTTGGCAGATAAAATATGATGACTTACAAATACAATTTTGGTTCTCAATTAATTCATATGATACTCGAAACTTTTAATTAGAACATATTTTATCCTGTCAAAACATCTACTCCTATTTCAATTCTTTTTTTAAAAACAATTAATACATTAAAAAAAACTTTGATTTACTAGACTCAAATCCCTTATCATTTTCATCACTCCCCCCTTAACATTTAATCATTAAATCATGCCTCTCATCTGTGATTATTCACAACACGATTACAATTTCCGCCTCATTTTCTGACCCCTGACCGGGCGAGAGGTTGCAAAGCATGATTGGGTAAAGGGTTCTTTTGATGTATCCACGAGGAATGAGAAGGGGTAAAAACCTCCTGAAATTGATATCTAATCGAAACTTTTACTCAGGAATCGTTCCTCTCTCATTCCCACCCTTCCACTTGAAAATGAATGAAATGTGGAAATGTAATTTCATTCTTTCATTTTGATATTCATTCAAGTCTCCTTTAAAAAAAGAATTAAAGAACCCACTCCATTTTTTTAAATGGTACAGCTATTGAGTGAGATAAATGGAACGGATTGACCCGCATTTGATTACAGGATACTATTTTCTTCAAGGGGGGGGGGGAGTTGAAGTACTCTTGTAACCTTGTAACAAGCTGCCTCTCTTAAAACTATGCTTTACTCTAAACTCCACCCCCCCCCCCCCCCCCCCGCCCCTACATTTCCCACAAATTCAGGGCCTCTTTTGAACCAAGTAGAAAATAACTTTAACTTAAAAACTACATCGAGTTATATCAAGAGTTGATAATCCTACTGCATAGTTACAATGACAGATTGTATCCCCTTACCTTGGAAGGTAACCAGTTCATACCTCCTCCCCCCCCCATTATTAATATCATAATCAACCACTTCTCAGAAAATGTCATTTTGTTCAGAAAAATAAAATAAAATAAATAACTGAAATTAAAAAAATGATAAAGTTTCATTTTATGGTAAAGTAAACATATGCAGAACAAAAAACCGTTACTGTTCAAAACGAGAAAACTATAAGAAAAAGTCTAAGAGCGATGTTCTTAGACGATAGCAGTGGAAAACCACAATTATTATTCATGATCTTATAATTATTGATATTATATTTTAATTTTAATGTATTTCACCAATATAAATTGTAACTCATAATGTTCATAAAGTATAATATGTCATAATGTTCATAATAAATTGTAACTCATAAAGTCTCATAAAGTTTAAGCAGTAGGTAAATTTTATTAATTACCTAATGTTTTTTTTATTAAACTATTTCAAATTTTAATTACAGAGCTAATAAAGCTTATAAAAGGCTTAAAATTGTTGTTTTTAAATAAACTAATTGTGTATAATCTTGAAGATTTATCAGCAATTATCATAGAAAAAACCATTTATTTGTCAATCTATTTATTATTTTAAAAAAACATGCATTTGTTAATGATTTATATCATTGACAAATGATTTTTTTTTTTTTTTTTTCAATGATATAAATTTAAATATTAAGAATAATAAAGTCCTGGAGAACTAAAGCAAGCCATGAACTTTAAAATTCTTATTTATAATTTGGCGGTATACTGCTGGCATCAACAATGTTTAATTAAAATCTAATTTTTAATTTGATTTAAAAGGGATTGTTATCCTGTGGTTATTTCTGAAAATAAAATAAAATACACCAACAGACAGTAGATTATATTAGAGAATGACTAATGCACACTACAATATATTGTATCTAAAATATATTTTATATGTTACATCTATAGTTGCAACAAATATAACTTTTAATTGCATAAGTTTGTTGTAAATCCATTTTAATATATTTAAATTTTAACAATTTATGATGTAAGAATATAACAGTAAAGAACACTTGGATAAAAGTAAAAAGAAAAAAAGCGAGTTCATGAAACAAGGAAAGTACTTTTGAAAAGTTAAAAGTTGTTGAAGACAATAGGAAAGGGGAATAAATTGCTTCAATTTCCTGAAAATTTGTCAAAAACTGAATATGTCGGACGGGGTCGTGGAATACACGGAGCCACGTGGAGTTTTCAAGGAAAGTGATATTAGTTAAAGAGAAGTGGATATAGAGTCAAGCCCTGAGTGACTCCTTCAAGAGTTAAGCACAGAGCTACAGCTACGTCTTGAGGCCGAACTTAGCACACAACTTTACCACTCCCTTCTCCGCCGCTACTTCATTAATGTGTCAAAAACTCCATATATGACAACTTCATTGCTTTGCCTCCCCCTCCCCCCTTCGGCCTCGACTTGTAAGAAAATGTTTCTCATTTAACACACCTAAGGAAAATATGTCAGTTACTCGAATTGAAGCACAGTCTCCTGCAGACTGCAAGTAACAACATGAAATTGGAAAAAAAAATTAAAAAATCTGTTTTGCACAATTTTAAAGAGAGTTAAAATTTGTTTTATGCTATACCAGCATTATAGTTAGTACTTCCTATTTTATTATAGTAAGTAAAAATATATTTTTGTTTGATATATTAAAATCAACCTTAAATAAGATCGAAAAATTATTCAAATAATAAAAAGTATATTTATCTACAATTGATATGAAATATAAACATTTTACTCTGTTTCGTTGTGTAAAAGTGATTCATTTCGTAGTTTTATTCATTGCGCATGCGTGTTTCATAATTCTTCACCTTATCACTAATTTTTTTACATATAACAAAACTAATTTGCTGTTTGTTTAATTAAAGCGTACGTGTGTGTGTTTGCTGTTTGTTCTGTATTTATTATTAAAATCCAACAATCGTAGATAAAGTACGGTACGCAACTCGTGCGAAAACTGCATTTTGCTTTGCTCGTGTGGTTTTACTACCCTCGGTATCACTCGGATGCAAACTCCACACTCGCATGAAAAATGATACTTTCCACACTAGACGCGTAATGTACTATTATTTATTAGTTTTTCACAAAATAATAAAAAATACATAAATAATTGTCTCCCAATTAGTAGGGCACATAGCTTCCGCGCTCATTATTACCTACTTTAATAATGTTTTGCTTTTACGGCTCGGTATTGTCTTACTTCGGGATATATTGTTGGCAGACTAATAAATGCCGAAATAAGTAACATCATAAGTTTATATCATGTTACTATTTATTAATTTATATTTTTATTTAATTTTATTTAATTTTTCTGTTTCATATGTTATTTGTGAGAAGATTGTCATTTATTTATTTATTCCCCTTGAATCATTTTATAGTACATAGTTTTAAGGGATTTTTTAAATTCATGGAAATTATCGATTATTCTTAATTCAAGTTTCAGCGAGTTCATTATTTCAGTGCCCCGATAAATGAATGATTTTTGTCCGAATGATGTACATGCTTTAGAGATAGGATATTTTTTATCAACAACTGATCTTGTTTTATAGGTGGAAGAAGGGACGAAATACGGACAATGTTTAAAAACGTACAAGCATGCTTTCATTTCAATGACATGTTTTAAAGGTAAAACATTAATTATGTTTATGTTTGATGAACATTAATTTTATGTTTGATAACATTGATAATCTAAGCAACAGTATATAATGGCATATCCGGGTTCAATAATAATTTAGCAAATTATAACTGTTTAATAACAAAAACAGTAATAGCTCTTGCCTGCAATTAAATTATTTGTTCAGGAACATTAATATTGCTAAATAAAAGAAATCTCCACGGTTTACAACCCGATAAATGATATAAATTTAGTTATTTTTTCATTTATAGCACATTTAGGGCCGGTTCTAGAATTTTTTTAAGTGTAAGCGAACAATATTTCGGCGACTCCCAAACCCCAACTTAATAATTATAAAGGTGTAGGAAGTTGACTGTACGTAACACAAGTTTTGAGTTTGACGAAAAGGTATATTTAAATAGTAAGTTATACTGATAAAATTATGTTTAGGAATAACATGATAATAATGATATAAAGAGAATTTGCACATGTTTTCTTATCCTCTTTATCCCGTGTTCTCAGATTGTCTATTTGATAAAAGGATTAAAATATCAGCTTTGGTTCTTCATAAACTGAAGAATCTTCCATTCAGCGATGTGATCGCTTTATCAAGGACAGCATTAACAAAGTTGACTTTACCCCAATAGGTTCCATAAGAGAAATATTTATTTTTGTTCTTTGGGCAGACTTGAGTTTACTTTTTAAACTCAGCACTGATTCCGATTATTTTTGCAAGCTCTTTTGCTACTTTTGTATAGTGTTTCATTGTTATTGACGAGTCGGATTAGTCAAGTCTATTTTACAGGGGAAGAGGGGTTCGTTAAGTGTTCGCTCAGTCATCGCCAATCATGTAAAGATTCGACCTTATTGAAGAGTATCGCATTCAAGATCCGGCCATGAGCACATTAATATAAGTGTATTCAATTATCATGTCGGTTTAGTGTGACGTGATGAAGGTTTTAGTGGTAGCAGGAAAGAATCAATGAGTGATGTGTTGAACAGTGGTGGCACCTAGCGGCGTTGTATGAAACTAGGAACTAACTTTCGTACCCAAAACTTCTACCAGGTAGCAGCAGGAGCGCCCCTTCTCAAGTAACTTAGTTACCGACAACATAATTATTTATATAATAATTAGTTCGAAATTGTAAAGTTTATATTACAGTGGATTGCTATTGATGGCTATAAAATTGCTCTTAATAATCATTAAAGTCAATCCTTAATAATCCTCTTTTTTTAAATGATAACTGCATAATATTGTCGATGTTAATGGAAACATCATAGTCGAAACCATGGTCGAGATTTCATCCAATGCAAGTACTTTAAATAGTATATTTATTATATATTAGTAAACTTTAAATAAAACCCATATAGGTAATTCTGGTGACTCATTAAATAAATGTAAAAACAAATAAAATGTTCTGCCTTGACTCTGGTACTCACACTGTCACGACAATTTTTTTTTTAATAATACAAACCAATTTAAGCTTTGTTTTTCAGGCAGGTAAAACCCAATCGATCATTGAAGGCATAGGCAACGTAAGTTTAAATATAAAAAATCAATTTTTTTAATATAAATATCTTATAGGTACATCCCTAACATGAAAACAAATTTATTATCTATTAATTAACTTACAAAACAACATTAAAACCGTTTTATTTGGCAGTAATGAAGCTAAAATTCTATGCAAAGGTAACAAAACAACTCTTATTGCTGAATTAAAAAATAATATATATGAAATAGAATTTGAGTATAATAATGCAGATACATTTAATAAATTTGAACATTTATGATGCGTAGGCTTCTTTGGCTTGAGTCGTAATAAACAGCATGGTTTCCGGTGAAATTAGCGTCACGAAGAGGTTGAATTCCGAAGTTTTGTTTCCACTACCGGAAGCATATTCAGGGGTGTGAAGCATTGTGATACACAAACACCCGTAAAGATGCTTCCAGTTGTGGAAGCGAAACGTCGGAATTCAACCCCTTTAGAAATCTAAACATGAAAGGCTTATAAAAACTAAATTTACGATACATAGTTCTAGGATTCAAAATAAATAAAAACTATAAGTATCCTGATCTATGCGTGAAACCTGTATCAAGGGGAAGTTAACAAGGAAACTTTTTTCAAAACAATCAGAGTCAAATCTGAAAATATTCTTAACCAAGTTCACAGAAGTTTAAGATAGACGTTCAATTGAAGGAGTTACATATTTTGGAACCTTAATTGGCGATAATTCTATAGAAAATACTCTTTACAATTTTAAAATATAAAGCTGAAATGGAAAACCAGACCAGAAGAAAAAATAAAGTCTTAAGGTCCGATAAGGCTAAAGAATTCTGCAGCCATGATTTTACTTTATTCTTAAATTAATCGGGAATCAAACATCAACTAACTGATGAATGTAGCTCCCAAAAGAACGATGAAGCCGTATGAGCGAACAGGCCAAAATCCTCCCACATGTTTTACGGGCAGAGTCAATCAATACAGCGCTTATATTCGTAACAGATGTCCAACTGCTAATCTTAATGGTGTAACTCCTGAAGAGATACCTTCTCAGGTGCGCTGTCCAGGCGGAAACTTTAATTGAAAATAAACTAATACATTCCTGTAGGCTACTGTGAAGAATCAAAAGCGTATCTAGTATGGAAACCAGGTACTAAAACCGCAATAAAAGGTAGAAACTTCAAAAAAATTTCCATTTAATAACGAGGTTCTTACATTCAACAAAATATGCATCCTCTCTGTCCATCATTGACGTTTACGTGTCTGATGATAACTTGAGTAAAAGTTGACCGATTTAGTTATAATTTAGTATAACTATAATTTAGTGTAGTAATTTAGGCTGAGTTCGTTGGAAAGCTTTATCCGTTTAAGAGTTCGCGCGCAACGATCGTGTAAACGTTAGCTTCAAATGTAAAATTGGAATTTAAGGCCGGGAAAAGATTCTATTTTATTTTATTTCTATTTTATTTTATTTTATTTTATTATTTTATTTTATTTTATATTATTTTATTTTATTTTATTTTATTTTTATTTAGACGAATATTTTTTTCAAAACTAGATTTGAAGAACTAGATTTGCCTAGGGGCGTAAAGCCATGGAAAACCCAATGTAAGGCACGATTAGTTGTCAAGGGACTCAAAAATATGGTGTCGATTATGACCAAGCCTTTGCACCAGAGTCCTCCTACTAGTGGCTACTCACATTCACTAAATGGATGAAACCACAGGATTTGTAAACGTTGACTTAAGTGAAGTCATTTAAAAAACCCGAATAATTTGCTACACAAGATGGGAAATTGTGTCAGCTAAAAAAGGCAATTTACAGTCTTAAACAGGCGGGTAGACAATGTCATAATTAATAAAATTTAAACCTTTGACATTTTCATAGAGGCTAAGTCTGATTTTTCTTAAGTCCATAACCTCACTTCACTCTTACTTTCATAAGCAACACGGTTCTTTTAGTGTTTAAAATGCAATGTAGATATCTAACCTTTTTTGGGAGGGGGTCAAAAACTTTTTGGAAAGTGGTCACGTGACACGGCACTCAGGAAAAAATGTACTCTTATGTTCTCAGCAAATAGGACAATTATTTTATAAAATAATAAAAAAGGGGGTTAATTTTTACATTGACCTAAGCTACTTAAGCTTATTTTATGTTTTGAATTTTAAAAGTCCATCTTGAGCATGAGAAAAAAATGAGGGTGAGAAAAACCGGATGAATTGCTTCAAGTAAAAAGATACATTGCATGCTTGCTACTGTAACTTGGCCTCGCGCACTGTCGAGCTCTCAGATATTTATACAACTAATTACCATCTCCCTCTTTGAAACACTACAGGGCTGGACGAATCCTTTCCTCAGAGTGGGTCAACCCAGTGGTAGGAGAATCTATAGATTGCCTCTGATTTAAACGTTACAGTCTTTAGACAGGGATCGTTTAAGTATCGATGATCCTTCCTTAAGTGGATTGAATTACATTTAAGATTTTCAGCTGATAATTTTTCAATCACTGCACCAAACTCCCAACGCTTAGAATTGTAATCCAGTACTCATTCACACACCTATACGGTCATAATACTCTTTCTGATTTTCCTGACTGTTCGTCATAGCCTTATGGACACTAGGAGGGACAGTCTTAGGGCGAAAACGGGATACGACCCTACTCAAAAAGATTACCTTAGCTGAATATTTCACATTGAAATATTCAGCTAAGGTAAACTTTTTAATAATTTTTTTTTTTTTTTTTTTTTTTTATAATTTTATTAATTGTTGATTTTTATTTAAAGTAAGTTTTAAATATAAAATAAATTATAGTTTTGTTAGGTGATTTATAGATAGTTGAGACAATTTTGGGTTAGTTTTTTTAAACTGTTTTTAACAAATAGAAAATAGCAATAAGTACAAATTTGTTAAAATAAATAGTATTATATGTTATTGTTATTTTTAGGCCTGAAGATGCCCAGGTTTGGGCGAAATATAGCCAAAATGAAAATATATATTTAAAAATTGGTTTTTTAATGATTATAATCCCTATAGACCATATACTAGAAGGAAAGGTTTATTTATTATGAGACTAATGGTAGGTGATCTGTAAAAATAGTTATATTTCGATGCCCGTATAAATAATTATTATATTTAGAACACGAAAAACAAACTGCAAGCAAATCCTTCCAATTTGTGCATTCTCTGTTTCCTCATTATTAAAAGATCTAGAGGCAAAGAAAACAGGTTTATAATAGGTTATAATAGGTTAATTAATAGGTTTGTTTTGTAATAGACAATTTGCATATCTTGATGCATCACACTGGAATTGAAAAAAAATAAATAAAATAATAATAATAATAAAAATAGTGTAATTTACACATAGTATGTCTACTGGCTGAGACGGCTCAATGGTGCGAGCACTTGGTCACTACATAAAGTTATGTTAAATTCTTCTAAAGCTTCACTATATCTTTCATAAAGGTAATACAATGTAATAATAATAACAGTTAGCAGGTTGTCATGGTAACTAAGTAAATAAATAAATTAACTTTTAAATAAAATTAATATTACAACTTAAAGCAGGCCCTACACTATCAATCCGCTTGATCAAAACAGCGCGTCAATCGGATTGACAAGTGCTTCAAGATGCCATGGGGCGCATCAATCTTCTCATCAACACTCATCGGTAGCGGAGTTTTCGACTAGTGAACTGCTCCTCCTGGACCGTAGTGAATTAGTATTATGTAGATAACATGGTTTCGAATCAGGTTTTAGGGTTTCTCATTTTGACAGTTCTTGCTCTCAAGCGGGGAAAAAAAATATCCACAGGAAACGACGTTGGTCGAAGGAATGGAACTTTCCACTACTCCGGACAATCACGATATAAATCAATGAGGAGGCTAATAAAATCTCGATCGGCATTATTATCTACGATGTCAAAACCTTCGAAAGCGAGTGGACGGTCCTTCGTCGCAGGTGTCGAGCAGGTCACTGACGGAATTCTTGATCAAAATTTCTCTAGACTATCAAGCGCTCCGTCAAGCCGCTTGAGTCATTCAAACTTTCCATCACTCACCGTCAAGGCTTGACTCAAGCGTCAAACGGGTTCCTAGACTATCAATCACGCTTGACGCGCTGTTTTGATCAAGCGGATTGATAGTGTAGGGCCTACTTTTTTAATTAGATATACTGCTTTATACTAGTTTAGATACTAGTTTATAATTAGTGCATTGAAGAAAAGGCTATGTATTAATATATTTCAAAACCGGGTTAATCGGATATAGTAGATATTGAAGCGTGGAAACCAAAGGTACATTGGAATTTGAAACTGCGTAAATATATGAGCAAATTAAATAAAAATAAATATTTGTTCAGAGAATAAATTTGTTAAGAATAACTAATGAGTAAATAAAATGTTGGTTCACTCAGTTAATATACTTATTAATTAAAATAGGAGGCTGTCTTGTCAACAATTCATTTATAAAACACGAAAGGGGAATAAGCCAGGCTTATTTAATGCTTACTTTAAGCTTTCGGATTTAGGCAATGGTAGAAATAAAACGAAAGGGAAGGGTAAGACTCGTTCAAATATAGTAGCTGTTTGATGTGCCTGGGTATCGAATGGAACCACACGGGAACCAAAGGGGACAGTAACTGGACACAAACTTGATTTCATGCCACGACCAAAAACCTTTCCGCTACCGCTTGCCTCAGCAAAGTATCCGGCTAATGTAAACACAAGTATTCTATCCTCTTTATTTAACGTAGCTGTGAAAATCTTCATATATCAACGTTTATTGTAAAACACATGTTTACATAGGGTTATACGAAATCAAATAAATTTACACATAGTATGTAACTCTGTCTTCATACGTACTCAATGCAAACAAACAGAGCTACTCCTTAACCTTTTTAGACACACGTCTTTATTGTTTATTACAATAAGCCAAACAAAACCTATGTTAAAAACTTTGTGGGATGTTTATGTTGCTATAACATTGAGCGCATATTTTTGTTCTCTTTTACACTTCGTACCTGAAATTAATTAAGAAATAATTCAATTCAATTTCTCCACTTTATTATAAAGCATTGAATCGTGGACATGTTTTTGGACATTGAATCTAGTGTAGCCTACAGATTATCCAACCTTAACATAACCCCTTCTGAAGACTGTTGGCTTTTTAGGGAACAAGGCAACAGTTTTTCGGAACAGAATTAATTCTAGGAGCTCTGATGTCATGTGATATAAAATTCAGAAAATATTTAGTTTAGTGCTTCTACTGGCGAGCAATAGTACAAAAATGTGAAATCCAAGCTACCTTTCAGTTAGATCCTAAATTTCTGGAGCTATATTTAAAACATTTACTTCAGCGCTCCTATTGGCAACAATTGTACTAAAAAAGTATTTAATAGCATCACATTTTCCATGCAATTATTTACGTGACAGAATTTTTTTCTGTCCCCCAGCCCAAAAAAATATGTATGTTAAAAACACATAATGAATTATTTTACCATAATGGTTCTGAAGAACTTTCTATAGCCAATAACAGGCTGAGTAATTTGTTTATATTGTATAAAATTTAAAGAGCGTGGACAAATTTGAAATTAATTTAAGGTAATCTGCAGACTACGCTCGACATACCATCTAAATTTCTTAAAAATCAGATGCACTTATAAAGGTATCCATGTTATAAATGTAAGTTTATACGCATGTGGAAGAGAAACTAATAGGTAAAAAAAGTTAAAAACTTATACGGCACCAACAATGGGCTAATTATGACCTAAAATCTATATTTCATTAAAATTCGGTAGACATAAAAATATTGAATTCATTCGGAGACATAAAATATTTTCGTTCTTCAGAAGGATCGCATAGCTTCCGTTTACCTTCGGTAAGCTCGGAAGTAAATCTGTCCACAATAATTACTAAAATTTCACTTAAACGAGTACATGATTACTTGGTCCAGTGTTTTCCATGTATTAGTTGTTTCGGTGTTACACTTAGTTATTATTGAACATTTTATCAAAATTTACCATAAAAAATAACTCTTCCTCAGCGGGGAATCAATCCCTAACTCTCACCCTTCCCTTTTATAGATTATTCTCAGGAATTAGATTTTTCCAGAGAAAACGAAAAGGTTAGATTCGTAAATAAATGGTCTACGAGTACATTTTATCATTTATAATTATAATCACTAGGACCTTTTCCGAAAAATAATTTTTGAGGGTAATGCCCCCGAATGTAGAGCTAAAATTGTTCTTTTTGATTTTGACTCAGGTTGTTATTTTATTAAAAATGTATCTCAAATTTGATCGAAATGGGCTCAGTAGTTTAGGTTCCACGCGTCTCTCCAGACTACAAAAGACAAACTACTCAGACATTTTTTTAAGAACGATATATTTTAACTCAGGGGACCATAAAACGTGTGAATCCAAAAAAATCAAATTTACTTATCACAATAATCTCTTTCAATATAATCTAGGTATAATATGACAAAGTAAAATTACTAACAAACGTTTTTCCGATTTCAAAATTTTCAAAGTAGAGAGAAATCTGTTTCAGACATTCTTGGCCCCTTGTGTGGTTTGTGTCTGTCTGAAACCGTATTGATGATTAGCTAGAGCGTAGGCTTTTTAGATGAATTAAAGTAGCAAAGTAATCAATTTAGCAAAGCATAAAGAGCGCAGACGCAGACGGTTCAAATTAAACTGGGGCTATTTGCGGATTACTTTCGATAAACTATTAAAGTTTCATAAGAATCAGATAAGTACTTTTGTAAGTACAGGTGTAAATAAATGTATGTTTGTGCGCATGTGGAAGTGAAACAAATAGGCACAGAAGGTTGAAACTTATGGGGCCAACAATAAGCTAATTATGACCCACCATAAAAAATTAATTATAATCGAACGAGTAATTTTAAAGATATCTTGGTCCACAAAAATTGAGCGACAGACCCATAGACAGACTGAAAAACACACACGGAACCAAAAATGTTCCCTGATGTCTGAAAAGGATTTTTGTCCTAGAATTGTTGAAATTGGAGGCACAAAATATTATTTTTACTCTTCAGAACAAAAGTAGATATTTTCAAAATGGCGGCAGATACCTTTTAAAAAATATATGGAGGACTTATTTATCATATAGAAACGCACTAATGATGCGTTTCTAAGTTCATAAGTCGATATTTAAAGTATTATATTATATAAAGATTATTTCAGCTCTAAATGTAGTCAATTTCTATACAAATTTAACAACATAAGTTGTTTCCCCAGAAAAAAACTAGTTTTGAGATATTGTTGATAATAAATTTAATTAATCTGAAAATTGAAAAAAAAAAAAAAAAAAAAAAAAAAGGAATGAATACAATATGTTTGATAATTAAAATAATGTTTAATATACACGTATTAAAGTAGCTTTTATTCGATTTGGTTGGTTTATAATTTGTGACAATATTTATGTCAGTCATGTCACGACATGTTCATTTTATTCTTCATTCTAGAATAAGATTTCTATGGTGTTTCCCATTAAAATTAACATTAAAGTAGAGAGGACAAAAGCCCAAATTTTTAATTTTTAAAAACAGCTTGTTTTTTTGTAAAAAAAAAAGAAAAAAGAATGAAGTTGCACCACGCAATTATAAGTCAAATACGGAAAACTAGTCCTAGTTTACCTGTATCTGCTGTAGGTGGACTAATCAATATTGATTATGGTAAATGTAAATCTGTGGACCAATATATTAAAAATGATTATGCCTATTAGTGGGGCACATAGCTTCCTCACGCCCTATTACATTAACATTAATGGTTTTATGTTTTTACAACCTAATATTGTCAAATTTATTCAATTTTCCTCTCGTTTTATTTAATTTCCCCCTTCAATTTTTTTAAATGTGTCAAAATTGTTTTTTTACATAAATTAAAATATCTTGTCTATTTTCTTTAGTTGATCCCTTATGTTTTATTGGTATCTTCTTTTTCTTACAGTTGGTCTTCAGGGATGAAAGGAATAAAAAAAAAAAAAAAAAAAAAAAAAAAAATCTATCCCCGTTCCATTGGTAACGAGTTACTCGTTAACAATGGAATACGAGAGTTGGTTGAGAAAGATACTCCAATAAGTGAATTGTTTTTGTGTTTTATACTAAAAATGTTGATAATTCTGGATAATTTAATTCATGGCCTGAAGATGCCCAGGTATGGGCAAAATGTAGTCTTTAATATGAATTACAACAAAATATTTTTTTTAAAATAAATATAATTTTAAATATATATTTCATTTTTTTATCCCTAAAGAAAACATAAATAATTGAAAACATCAATTATAATATCAATTTAGCAAAATTTATAGAGAAAGGACGGTTAAAATTAATCTGGGACTATATGTCTGTGGGCTACTTTTGACAAACCATCCAAATTTTAATAAAGGCAAAGATCAAACACACAACAAGTTTAGCTGAGAACTTTACTATTATTTAATAATACTAAGTCAGATCAAACTAAATTTCAACTAAATAAATTCAAACTAAATAAACAAATCGGTACATATATTTTGGGGTACTCAGAAGTTATTTACTTTAGTAACCCCTATAAAGGGGGGCCACAAAGTAAAATAGGAGACACGCGGCAACATTTTAATTGTATGCGCCCCGTAAGAATTAAGACAAAAGTAATAAGCCCTTAGACTACTTTAACCTTAGACTATTCCTTTGTCTTATTTTCATACCCACCCAGGTCAATATATATTTACAATGAAATGGGGGGTACCAAACTAAAGAGTTCCGATTCTACTTCACATCTTACGTCTTACATCGAGGAAGGATTAAAAATGCATGATATTAAAAATAAGAATGCTGGAGAAATCAGTATCGATGATGGATCTGCTACGTTAAGTATAAGCAAATCAGATGGTAATAAACTGCAACCAACACTCCGATGCTGATACTAGGCGAGATTAGTCACTAAATGATTTAGTGACTATTAATTATAGTCGCGCTTGATTATGATGATGAAGAGGTTATAATGGGACAAATTTCAATTTGGTTACTCTTCGCTTTAGCAGCAAACTTGATCTTGACATAGATCAAACGGATTGACAGCATTTTTACATCCGAAAAAAGATGAAGAAAACTTTAAAATTACTTAAACAAATATATAGTATAAAGCAAGTAAGTGGCTCATAAATTCTTTTATTAGATAAAGTACTTATTGAATATGGACTTTAAGGAAGTAGCTTCGATCCCTGGGTATATTAAAAATAGATGGGGAGAAAGTTTTATATGTATGAGTACATAGATGATTTGTTAATATTCTTAAACAAGAAGAGCTGAAAGAAGTAAACATAAAAGATCTAGGGGAGTTGCATCACAATTTAGGCATACCAATAACTAGTCAGGAAGAAAGGAATTATTAGACAAATTCAGAAGTTTTGAAGAGATTCAATAATGCAGATTTCCATTAAGTACAATTACTAGGGTATAAATATCAAGATCTGAAAAGATCCATATCCAATGACACCTAAAGAAGAAGAGTTCATGAAAAATTTTCTCTATCGTGAAGTAGTGGAAAGCTTGATGTACGCATCAGAAGGGACTAGAAAATTATAAAGAGGATATTTTAATAGTTAAAAATAACATTCCAGTGGGGACTTAAGTATAGAAGCTCAAATCAAGCAGACCTGTGATTCCGACTAGGCTGGGGACAAGTCTGATATGATATCAAATATAGGCTATGACTTCGGATTGGACAGGTTAATTTCATGATTCATTCTAGATTTAGCTTTTGACACTGTTAATATACCCGAAGTCAGTTAAAATTCTAAATAAACGTACATGCGAGAAAGTTTAGTTCAAGTTTGTAGTTTGTAGGACTGATTTTTGACTCTCTTTATATTAACTTCATTTGCCTCTAAATCTTGTAACCTATAATATATATGACCCACTTTTAGAGTACTTAGAAAGCTGAAACTTGCACGGATTATGTATTTTCGACGACAATGCAATAATGTGTCATTAGATAATTAATTAGTTTACTATTACTTAATTACTTAATTAATTTGTTTGTTACTTGTTTGTCTCTAAATCTTTCAACCCAAATTTGACCCACTTTCCGACAACCTACTAAGATGAAACTTGCCCAGAATATGTATTCTCAATGACAGTGCAATAATCTGTCATTAGGTAATTAATTAGTTTACTATTACTTAATTAATTTGATTGTTTCTTGTTTGTCTCCAAATCTCGTAACCTAAATATGACCTAGTACCTAGAAAGCTGAAACTTGCAATTTTTATGTACTCTCCATGACAATGCAATAATCTTTCATTAGATATTTCATTAGTTTACTACTAATTAATTAATTAATTTGTTTGTTTCTTGTTTGTCTCAAAATCTCTTAACCAAAATTTGACCCACTTCCCAACAACCTACTAAGATGAAACTTACCAATATGATTATTCTTGATGACAGTGCAATAATCTGTCATTAGATAATTATTTAATTAACAATTAATAATTAATTAATTTTCCTCCAAATCTTGTAACTTAAATTTGCCTCACTTTACAACTACCTAGAAAGCTGAAACTTGCCTACATTATGTATTTGTATTGGCAATACAATAATCAATATTAGTTAATTAATTTAAAATTATTGGATTAAAAAAAAAATATAAATAGTGTATTTTTTTTTTAGTTTACTTGTTTTTATTTGAAACAAAGCAGTAAGATGCGTAATCCACAGGTGGGCTATTATTTAAGTAACCCTGACTCGCAATTTAGAACCCTAAACTTCATAATGGCATTGACCCCTATTTTAAAATAACTACGTAACTCAATGAATTTTACGTTTTATTGACTGAACATAATGTGGAAAAATTCCTTTAACTAAATTAGTCCTGTGAAATAAAAATAATTAATATAAAAATACCAGTTTAAAAAACTGGTCTTATTTTTTAAAAAAAAAAAAAAATTCTGTATTCTTCACCTTAATTGTTTCCATGTACAAAATTTGGGGAAGATTGAAAGACGGGAAGTGGTTCAAAATTGGGGTAACGGAAACGTACGATGAAACTTCCAAAGAAAATTAATATAAGACCAGTAAAAATGCATATTAAATTAACTCAAATTCATGTTTAGTATGCATATATTATGATATAAATGATTTATTATGTGAAAAATTAGGTATTCATTAAAAATTTAATATTATTCATATTAGCAGAATTAATTTATATAGTAGCCAAATAATGAATATAAGGAAGAATGCAAAATAAACATAATATTAATTAATTAATATAACGGTAAATGATACACATTTAATGGTGAGTAATTATATTCCATACATAAACAAAATAAATGCTTATAAATAATTCAAAATAATTATAAGTATTGGTTATAAAAATATCTTTTATATAATTAAAAACCAAGCCTAAACTCTTTAGAGCCCAAGACTCTAAAGTAAATATGGCACAAAAGAGGTTTCAGTAAATACTACCACATCAGTGTTATGTAATAAATAATTCATAATAACTAATATATTTTACTATACATTACGGAATAAAAAGTTATAATATTAAGATTAAATATAGATCTTACGGAAGAATATATTAAATAGTTTGTATTTACATCAACAAAAAGGTATTATATATTCATATTATGTTGGCTTCATATTAAGACAAAAAATAATTTATAAAGCTAAATAAAATTGGGACAATATATATATATATATATATATATATATATATATATATATATATATATATATATATATATATATATATATATATATATATATATATATGTGTGTGTGTGTGTATATATATCGTCCCAATTTTAGATCCTTTTAGCTAACTCTACACAAAACAAATAAATAAATTAACTCTTAATGACATAAGTAATATAATCTATACATTTTATTTAAAAGCATTTTGAATTTATTTTAATGGTTTTTTTATGGTTTATTATGGTTTATTTTAATGGTTAATTTATTTTGCACAATGTTTATTTAAATTTTAAAATTACGTTAGAGATATATTTTTATTTAGCTCATTAATCATACCAGTCGTGATATAAATATATTAAAAAAAAATGTATTCATAATTTCTTAATTATTTAAAAACAAATATCCATTGTATAGGCAATATAGTAAATAGTGTAGCTAATATTTTTACGCATTTAATATAAAATATTGGATTTAAAAAAATATTTAAAAAAGTAAACCATTGATGAAATGTAATAGTTATTGAGCTTTTACATCTAAGTGAGTAATATAGAGAGGATAATTTATTTATCGTAAGTATGAATGAAATTAATTATTAGTTTGTTGAGTGTGATCGTTATTTAAATTTAAATATAATCATTAATTATTAAATTATAATTAATTTTATTAAATTATAATTCATTTTATTAAATTATAATTAATTTTATTAAATTATAATTAATTTTATTAAATTATATTTGATTTTTAAGTTGTAGAAAAATACGTTTAATGGCAAGGGAATAATAAGAAGACACAAGTACCTGATAAGATGCCAGTGGGTGGAATTAGTTGCTCTTGGAGTTCGCGAATGCAAGTGGCCAAGAAAAGTGCTGATAAGAGAATCTGATGTACCTGCCTAGGACCCGACGATCCGATCTCTGCTGGCTTGTCAAATTCAAATTGTGTACGCTTGGGGGCAGCCGGGGGGTTTTAGGGGGCGGGGCGGGGGGGCGTCACCCCCTCTGTAACCATGGTTACGGCGACCAGGTAACCACCTCACCTTCCCCCTTCATACCTATATCAGCACCTTTACCTTTACACACTCTCTTGCCCAACAGGTGAGACCAAAAATCAGTTTTATTAGCCACCTGTTGTCTTTAGACCCACCCCTTGTTCTGTCTCAAACCCTTTCCATTATGTCCCAATTTTAGATCCTTTTAGCCCACTTACCTAAATTTACATCTTAATAAAATTTATTTTAAATCATTTGACAACTCGGTATTTTATCACAGTATATACTAACTTGACTTTTTTTTCCTCTTTATTATTATTATAATTTAAATCTCTAACATTGTCTAATCTAAATAAATAAGAAAAGCTTTTGCTTATTTATCAAAATTGATTTAATTTTAGTGAAAATTCACCATATTTATCCAAAATTATATCCCAAATAGCTAAAACTAATAATGATGGAAGGTCGGGGTCGATTTCCACTCGGGGAAGTTTATTTGTACAGTAAATTTTGATCAAATTTTCAAATAATTCAAACACAAAAACCCTATAAAACAGAAAATAATGAAAGAATTTTGTATATGAGAAAGTTTTGTAGACAAATTAAAAACAAATATATACATGCACTATGGGAGATTTATGAGAAAATATCATATACTACTAGAGGAAGTCTTAAAACCAATTGGAGACAAACTGATTTAATGTTTTGAATGATCAAGAAAAATTTAAATCAGTTGAGTATTGCATTGAGATGAAATTTGGTTCAAAGGTCTAATAGTCTAATATAACGATAATATGAATTGATTTAACTCTGAATAAGAACGAAGTAATTTAAAAAGGCGGCTATTTAGTAAGGCTTTTTTTTCCAAGAAGAAAACAAAAACATTTTGCATGATTTTACGGGTGAAGCGAGGCATCGAATATTTTAATATTTTCTATTTATAATGACATTCATATCTAAATATTCATGGTATTATTTAAGTGAGCTGTTTTTATTTTGTTCTGGTACAAAATACATTGTGTTTTCTAGATACGCTGCTCCTCTCCCTCTCTCCGATGTTTTTAGGTAAAATCTATCATCGAGTATATTAGAATTAATAAAGTTGCGTTAGGAATCAGTAGGCAGGTCACCCGGCGCTTCGTTGTGGTTAGTTTAATGGCGACTTAAGTTAATCTTGTTGCCGAACGTGTCCGTTTGAAGGAAGCTGTCGACCAGGTTATACAATTAAACTAGTTGGCTTTGAGTAAGAAACTAACGAGGGCTCACGTTTAAAAAATGTATTATTTTTATAGTTCTATGGTTCTAAGCAGTAGCAAATAAGAAAGGAAATAAATCTTCACAAAACCTATGGTGAAGGAGGACAGTAATAAGTACATGATTACGGAAAACAGTGAAGTAAACAATTTCGTAAACTTTTAAATTAAGTGCCATAGAAGGCCTCTCGAATAATTCGGTTATAATAGCTAGGTACCGATGCCAAAACTTTGTTATCTTCGAATTTGATAAGGTGACCTGTATTCAAGGAATGTACTGCAACTGCTGATTTCCAGTCGTTGTTTTTGAGGGCTCTGATATGTTCTTGCAGCCTGGTTGATATAAGTCTGCCCGTCTGTCCAATATAAAACCTTCCACAGCAGCACGGTATTTCTTAAGGGGCAGTGGATCTTTCACTGTTCCCAGTAGTTGTTTGGTGGTGTATCCTGCGGTGAATGTGGTTTGAATTCCGTATTTCTTAAGGATCCGTGAGATTCTATATTCTATCAGTCGTGCCCTTAACGTAGGGGTGGAACGTATCTTTTATCTGTATACATAATATTAAAGTTTAGTCTGCACATTGATCAGAATTGCAAAATGTTGGAAACTTTTTCTTTTCCCTAAGTTTTTGGAACGAAGTTCCTTATGGCACGTTCTGGAGCTCGGGAGTGAATCCGAAAAAACGACCAAAATTACCGTCACAAAATAACCGTCACGCAAAATCCATCACGAAATCTACAGATGACGATAACTTGAGTAAAAGATCATCGAGTTCTTGAAATTTGTTACACATGTTCATTTTACCAATGCCCAGGCTGAGTTCGTCGGAAAACGTTATCCGCCCAAGCGTTCACAGGCAACACTCGCGTAAACTTAAGCTTTAAAAGACGGGAAAAAGTGTTATTAAGGAAGCCTGTTACTTAACTTGTTTTGATTATTTTTGTTATATATGTCAAAAATGTCACTTAGTTTTGTAAATAAATAAAATATAATCATGTAAAATTACACCCTGATACAAGCAGAAGCTGTAGAGTAGGGAAGAGATATATTTTATAATATTTTAAATTAATTGGCCGGGAAGGTAGAAAACAGTCCAATTTCAATCCAAGCTCCTTTAACAAACATACTCTTTCACTATAAACGTATCATGATCAATTTTTTTCTTATATTTAATATATATTTATAGTAAGACGCTTGCTTTAATTATACAAATAATGATTTTCTTTTAATTTTGCCTTAACTCTGCTAGGTACTAACAGTTCGTTACTTTTAATTTTGTCTCTTTTCTAACTCCGCCATGTATAAGTAGTTAGCAATGTATACGTACTTAGCAGTGTGATTTTATAATGTATATTTAATGAAAAATGTAAGGAACTTCGTTCCTACCGAGTGTCCCGCGACACCACACGTATTTTTGTGTTTGTATTTATGAGTGTCTGACGCCACTAGTCCGATTTTATAAGCGCAAAACTGGCCAAACGAAATCGATTATTTTTTTTCGCAGAAGTGTGCGTCAACATGTAACTAAGTTGTAGGCTTGGTTTTATCGAAAAATATTGAGAAGAACTAAAGTTATTAATAATTTTATAAAACAAAACTATTTTCATAAAATTTTCGGTTAAAAAAAAGACCTATAACTCCCACAGTTTTTAAGCTAGTGATTTGAAAGTTGGTACTAAAATCAATCCTTACATTTAGTTTTAGTGCCCAGAAAATCAAATTCGTAATGTGATTAATCTATTTTTCTGAGTCCGCAACAATTGATATTTTTTCGGATAGCACTGAAATTTTCAACAATCATACTTCTTTATAATACATATTATAATATCCGCTGATTTTTTTTTTTTTTTTGCCAACATATTGAAATATCTACTTATAAACTATAAAACTTTAAATTTCAAAACTGCAATTCTTAAGACTATCGACAAACCTAAAAGTTTTTAGTTTCTACACCAAACAGTAAAATAATAATTAACAAAAGTATTAATAAACATCTAATTAAAACACTTTTTATTTAAAAAAAAAATGTTCTATATAATTTTTATACCAATATTAAATTGTGTTAATTTTCATAATTCAACATTGTATAATTAAATTAATTACTTACAATAATCTTATTTTATAGAATGATGATAGGTGGAAAAAGAAACTGATTCATTGGTACCCAAGGGATAGGAAACGAACAAAAGGAACACCTCCGCAAAGATAGGATGAAGAAATGCATAGAATAAGTGAAGGTGTGACGTGGCAGAGAGTAGCGACTGCTTAGTGTGAATGGAGGAGAATGATTCAAATAAATTACGACGTCTGGTTCTAAAAGGATTAAAAATATGTTTTAATCGACTTGTTTATTACATAATATTAATTATAAAAGTCTAGTTGATGCGGAATAGTTTTGTTTTAATAGTATATTACGCTTCTAAAGCGGAAAATAGCATTTTGATTGCGAGTGTGGAGTTTGCACCAGAGAGACAGCGATGGTAGAAAAACCACACGAGCAAAGCAAAATGAAGTTTTCGCACGAGTTGCGTACCGAACTTTATCTACGATTGTTGGATTTTAATAATAAATACAGAAAAAAATATTTAATAAACTTCCTGTAAGTAAGTTCGTATTTCTCATTTGATAAAGATGACATTAATTAATTAGTTGTATTTTGTGCCGAATTAATTATTTCGGGAGGAGTATTATTCTCCTCATTTTCGTCATAATGACATAAATTAAACATTGTTTTTCACTAAAAACTCGATATTAAACAGTTACTTTAATTAAACAAACAGCAAATTAGTTTTGTTATGTGTAAACAAACTCGCTAATCGGGCGTTAAGGTGAGGAATTCTTTATTTTTTTACGCACTAGGGCAGAAAAAAAGAGGAATTATAAAACGCGCATGCGCAATTAATACAAGTACGTAAAAATCACTTTCTACGAATCTAAATAGAGATACAATATTTATATTTCGAATCAATCGTAGATAGAATTATTAAACTTAATAAGATTGAAATTTAATTTAATTTCTCAGTGTAAGAAATATTTATTTTGATTTTAAATTTTCCTCGTAAACTTATATTGGGTTAATTCAAAACTAGTAAATGGTACCACGGTTATAAAACCGATTTTTAGCAGTAAGATACACGTATATGGGGGAAAAAAGAATGTATTGTATGTTTATATATATCTAAAATAAATGGTTATTATTATCTTACTATAAGGAAAATTTATTATTACTGTTTATATTATTAACTTTTTCAAATAAGTTTTATTTTTTAATAAATACATAAGTAAATATCCATTTATTGAAACACTAAATGTGGCTAAAAGTAGAATAGACTTTTGTAAAGTTTATAACAAAACCAAATCAATTACTAAATTAAATTTTAATTCTTTAAAATATTTATAGATATAGAGGTATAAGTTCCAAAGCAATTTACCGTGAAGGATACTAATAATTTTCAGCCATTTTAAATAATTACATAAGAATAATCCTTTTTCTTGCGAAGAATTATGAAAGATTTTTTAGGTAGAATTTCGAATGGGGAGCGGTGAAAGACATGAGAGGAAACCCCCAATAGCAGAAACATTTTAGGATGAATGTACAAATGAGGATCATGAGTGAATGTCGCTAGGGACAACAAAACGTGGAAGGATCATAATAACTCACGTTAAAAAAAAAATACGAATGAAGAGGGAAAGACCAGAATAATGTCAAGGAGAGATCCTTCGTCAGCGTCCTCTGTTAGTGATTAAAGGAAATGTGTCAGACTGTAAACTCCAATTTCTTAAAATGGTAAAGCAATGAAAGAAAAAATGGAATACTTAAATACAAAATTTGAAACACAGTTGCTATAAGAATAATTTCATTTGGTAGATGTTTTGAGTAAATATGCACTGAACTGTATTTATTTCTTTAGTTCTAAGGGGTTAGGTAAAACTTGTATTGCTTTGTATAACCTATGTAAAAGATAATGTTTACCGTATAATCCCTAAGGCGGGATCTTTGGCACGGTTTTCCCGCGGGATGAAAACACACGCCAGCTTTTATATCCGCGATTTATTTATTCTTGGATTCCCCACTTTAAGCTCTTCTGAAAACTCACATCTGTTTTAGTAACGTTTAACTTAGTATCGTATTTATTTTTAAAAACCTCCACGCCTTTTAAACTCAATTCTTTATTTACTGCAAATAAAAATAAATTGTCTTCAAATAAGTTCAAAAGTTAATTAATATTTTAATTCAATTCCCTAATATTTTTATTGTAATTTGATTTTTCTCTTGTGTCAATTTTTTATTTTTTGATTAATTTATAAACTATTTAATTCCCCTCTTTACACACTTTTAATTAGCTTTACATGTTTGTTGGGTAGAAATCTTTTAACTAAAATTTAACCTACCTCTCCCGACTACCTAGAAAGCTTAAACTTGCAAATATAATTTATTTCCAACGATAATACAATTATTAGTCATTAGTTTTATCAAATTATTAGTATTAGTAGATTAATCATAAAATTTCAGAAAAAAAATGACTAAAAAATAGCCATGCGATCGTTCTGAAGAACAAAAATTTCGTATATCTCCGATTAAAATCGTTTCAGAATCCTTAAAAAGACAGATATCCTTCTACGCCTATTTTATTTTCTTCCACATGAGAAACATTTTTATAAGTAAAAAATTGTTTTGATTTTTTATGTGATTTTTGAAGTATCAATTTAGCAATGAAGCAGTCTGCAATGTATAATGTGCGTAGGCGGTAGAGGTGAATCTGGAGCTATCTGCAGGCTACTTTCGATAAACCATAAAATTTCTTAAAAATCATATGAGTACTTTTGAAGATATAGGTGTAAATAAATCTATGTTTGTGCGCATGTGGAGACACAGATACACGCATATATATATATATATATATATATATATATATATATATATATATATATATATATATATATATATATATATAATATATATATATATATATATGAGTTCTCAATAATAATTAAGTTCCAATGCCTCTGGGCGAGGAACCTGATTCTGTTTAAAAAGAAATTCTATATTACTTGAATTTCTTTTTTAATTTGAGTTAATTATTGACTTGGTCCTCCCACTCTTATAAAGAAACCATGTTTTTCTTTTGTTCCAAGCATATATATATATATATATATATATATATATATATATATATATATATATATATATATATATATATATATATATATATATATGCTTGGAACAAAAGAAAAACATGGTTTCTTTATAAGAGTGGGAGGACCAAGTCAATAATTAACTCAAATTAAAAAAGAAATTCAAGTAATATAGAATTTCTTTTTAAACAGAATCAGGTTCCTCGCCCAGAGGCATTGGAACTTAATTATTATTGAGAACTCAGATAGAAAAAATCCTTCCGCTAATAACAGGTCCTTCCTCTCGCCATAATATTGTGATAACACTAGACCTATTCGATTCCCTGTTCCGGTGGGGTCATATTTATTTAGTTTTTCATCGGCATTGGCCTTATAGACATACAGCCATAGTGATTTTTTTTTGTAATACTTTGAGTAGCTAAAAAAAGCCGGCGCAAAACGCAGGATTAAGGATTACCCCCCCCCCCCCCATGACGTCACTCAAGGTCACCCCCCCCCCGAAAATCGACAGACCACCAACCCCCCCCCCCCCCCCCCCCCCGAAAATTTTAGGGGGGTTTTTGTCTGTCGAACATTTGACCCCCCCCCCCTAAAAATTTTAGGGTTTTTTTTTTGTCTGTCGAACCCCCCCCCCCCCCCCCCCCCCCCCGAAATTTTTTTGACTGCGGGGGCTGATTTGATTGCGGGGCCGAATTTGGAGCGGGGCCGGGGCGATTACGTACTTATAAATAAAGGTAATGTACCTGTAGTTTTACAGTTAGTGGTATCCAACGCATGTGTATTAGTCCCTTATATAAAAAGACAAAAAATATCTTACAAATTGAAAAATTAGAGGCGTTATATGAATCGATTTATTGGTTCGAAAAAAGAGCTGTTAAACAATATAGATTTTGAATTTTTCTATGGAAAGCAAGATGTAATGTTTTGTAATTAAATATCAATAGATACAAGTTAATAAATAAAATTAAGAGGTTTGGCTATTGGCTGCTGACGGCATATGTGGAAAACAACAACCGAATAACAGATATCGGTAACATAAATTGTACAAATGAAGAACAACAGATAACCAATGGTAAATTATTTAATTATTTACTATTATTGTTAAAAAGGAGATATCTGCAACAGTTATACGCAATAAAAATTCATGAATCCGACAGCCATTCTGTATAATATACATTGCACCATTCTACTCTGAGTCCCTCCCTAAAATGAAATAAACAAATGCTACCTTTAGATAACAAGCTCTCTACTAAATAGCTGCTGTGTTATGTTTAACACTCTTTTACAATACGTTTATCGAAGTGTACGAAATCTATCTAATGGACTCGGACATAACCCGGTACATATGTACCTTAGAACAATTCTACAAAATGGTAGTAAAGAATACATTTTAAGCATAAACCGATAACAAGATTTTTTCCCCTAAAAACTGCAAGAGGTGGTTTGGTCGTAGTTTAAAGAAGTTGACTACAATAGAGAATAACATGGCTTATATGAGTCAGATAGACAAAAGAAAAGGAGACTTTTTCCATTTTACATAGGTTGCCAGGACGAAAACTAGTAGCACTGCCTAAAAGCTACAAGAGCTGGTGTGGCGGGAGTCCAGAGAAGTTGATCAAAATAGAGAATAGCAAGGCTTGTTTGAGTGTGATAGACAAAGCCAACGTAATAACAAGGTTTCTATTAGAAGCTACAGGCAGGAGGTGGTGTGAATCCCGAGAAGTTTAACAACATAGAGAATAGCTTATACGAGTCAGATAGACAAAGGAGAAGGATATATTTCCATCCTACATAGGTTGCCAGGACGAGACTACCAGCAACGACTACACTCCCTCCTCCTAGACGTAACTGCAACCATCCTAAATAAGCCCGCTATGCCAGGACTCTGACCTACCACATATTACGCACATACACCAAGCATAGCATGGATAAATAAAATACCAAACTCCGCCAGAAATATTGTAAAAGCTGACCTATCTTATCTCTTGCAGAGCGAGACTAGGATGTCATACAAAGTGGAATTGACGGATTTTGAGCGTGACTTTATTGCAAGGAATTGTCTAACATATTAATGTATATACAAGTGCGCAAATTCTACCCTATAGACTTAGATCTAACCCAAAATTTGGTTGGAGTATAATTTTAGCAAGAGAGAAATGTGCGAGTAGTTAACCAGCAAGTGTGTTCAACAGGGAGAGTACGAGAGTTAACCCATATAGGTAATGTAAAAGAAACGTAAAAGTACTACAATAATGAGGGTGAGACCTTCTTCTCGAAATCTGCAACTTTGATTTCTACACTACCGAAACAAGTAAGTCTCGAGACTGGCGGAGAGTAAAGTGAATCTAAAAAAAATACTACTATTTACAACGATAACACTGTAAGTATCGACTGTTTAACATGGATGACTAATGGTGCAAAGAGTTAAGATTTACAACCAGTTTATATGCATGGTTTATGAGACCCGGACTCAATAAACAGATCAGATAAACAATCATGCTATAGACTTTATAAACTGCCCAGATTCGATGTTTAAACAGGCTTTTCTTGTTTTTTCTGTCTAAGGAGCATGGAATTATGCGACTGGAGGCTGTAGTATAAAAGGACGGTTCTCCCTCAAACGCTAATGGGCAATGTCTGAATAATCCCAGCGCGACACTGTACCAAATACCTCAAGGTCATCCTCAGAGCCGGTGCCCCCCTCCTCACAAGTACTGCAATAATGAGGACGCTTGTGGGCTATGTCTGCCTTAACTTAAATTCGACCCTAAATAGGTAACCTTGACGTGTTTTTTGGCCGGTCCGGGGGTGGCGGGGCCCTGCCACGAGAGAGAGTGAGAGAGTCGTTGTCATTTTATATAAGGTAGGAGCTCCCTCAAACGCTTGTGGGCTATGTCTGCCTTAACCTAAATTTAACCCTATAAATGACCGCATGTAATCCATAAAGGTACGGCAAGAGTAATGCAAAAGCACTACATTAAGGGGGCGAGACCTTCTTTTCGACATCTGTAACCTTATTTACTACATTGCCCAAAGACGAAAGTCTCGCAACATATAAAACCAATGGTTTTGCTACATAACATAAATATTACGCAGATGTGCGGAAAACTACACACAGGAGTGCAGACTATCATATTTCTTTGGTTTGTTTGGAGTTTCCGGCCGCGGAGAGCGCATGATCAAATGCCAAGGTCAGCAGTAAAATAAAGTCTAGGAGCAGGTAAATAAGGGGGGAGCTGGCTGGTTGACTCTTAGTTTGTGCGTGTAGTCGAAACCATCAACATGTCCTCCTGCCAAAAGTACAATGTTTCCGAGCTCGTGGGTAGCAGGATCAAGCCGACAAACGAACGATTTGGACTGTGGTTGCTCTTGGAGAACTTGGACAATAACAATCTAATTACCGATATAGGTGACATAAATTATGTACAAGGAGAAGTGTTGCTCTCCAGAGTTGACTTAAAGCCGCTTACACCGCTAACAGACCAGTTTTGCGACAATATAATGTTAGTAAAAATTACCAATATTGCAGACTGCGAAGGAGATGTCAAGAGAATTGTTAAAAAAGATATTTGTGGTTCCTTTAATAGTTATCTCCGGGGGAAATTCTCTGCATTTGTCTCCGCCAGACATGGGGTAAAAGCCAAACTACCTTTTCTCTTACAAAGCGAGACTAAGATGGCAGAGAGAATCCGAAACATTATTGGAAGAGACGGAATGGAAAATATGTATAAGAAGTATAAAATTCCCGTAGCCATCCCGTATAAAGTGGAGTTGGCGGATGTCAAGTTGGAGAAGTTATTACAAGAATTACCCGCTATATTAATGGATCTACAAGAGCATGACTTCTATCTAATGGACTTAGATATAACCCAAGATTTTGTTGGAGTTTTTAACAAGAGAGAAATGTGCGAGTATTTAACCAGCAATTGTAACTTTCGTTACCAAGGCGAAGAGTACGACGAAATTAAAAGTACAATAGTTAAAAACGATAACACTGTAGGTATCGACTGTTTAACATGGATAACACCAAATGGCGCAAGAGTCAAGATCTACAACAAATTTGTATGCCAGGTTACGAGTCCAGGAGTCAATAAACAATTAGGCAACCATATTGTAGACTTTGTAAACTGCCCCGACACGAGGTTAAAACAGACTTTTTTGACTCCTCTGGCTAAGGAGCATGGTATTACGAGACTGGAGGCAACACTATACAACAACTACTACAATAACCAACCTCTAAGTGATTGTGTAAGTCTTTTAGCGGAAAACAAGTTATATTTGCAAGATGCTCCATTTTACTCCACCTCCATCCCTAAAATGTGGGCAAAATTAACCGATAAACTCCAAAACAGCTGTTGCCTTGTATTTAATAATCTTTTACAGTACGTGTACTGGGGAAACAGGAATACGAGAAAGTTGACAGGTGTACAAGTTACATTACCGAACAACACCGACCATCGACAGAAGTTAATTAATTACACCTTATCTGCGTTCAGTTTTAACTTTTTACCGGTTAATTATATAGAGATTGTAGAAGATGCAACCGATAATGGTATTGTAAAAGTAATGCATAAGTGCTACATTAAGGACGGTGGTGAGACCTTCTTCTCGAAATCAGCGACCCTGTTTTCTACACTACCCAAAGACGTAAGTCTTGAAAACTGTGGATTGGTTCCCACGAAAAATATAATACCCCAGGTATTACGAAAACGAACTAAAATAACCAACAAATCGTTACCTTGCACAGTTAAAGAGATTGAACCCTTGTCTACCGCCTACCTAGCATGTGCGAAGAAACGTAAATTAGAGCTGGAGGAAGTGGATTTAAAAAGAAGAAAGTTGGAGTTCTTGGAAAATACAACTTCTATAAAGGAAAAATACAAAGAGCTGCAGGAGAAGGAGAAGATGATTAAAGAAACAAAGGACCGGTTAACTAATTACTTTAGAAAGTTATGGAAGAATTTGGACACAACAGGAGTGTATAATATTTCTGCATTTACTGTCAACAATAAAAGATCTTTTACATACGTTGGAGTGCTAGCAGAGAAAGATGGAGATAAAAGCGTTTACTTCTTAAAAGGATACTATAAAAATACATTTATAAATGTTTACAGTAATCGAGAAAAACTTACAAAAGAAGGCTACATTTATACTCCATTTAACGGGTTGGATATAATAAGTTTAGCAAACGAAGAACCTTTTTTAACATTTAAAACAAACGGGGTTACTACATTTAATGATCACTCATTCCCTAAGGTAGAGGAACTTAAATATCACACGGATGTGTGGAAAACTACAGACATCACATTGTCTTATAACCAGGAAGACGTAGAACAAGTTAACAACATTACTATGCAAGAAATTAAAGGTAACATTAAAGTAAAACATTGCCATCGGCTGGAAGAACTGCAAGAAGGAACACAACTAGTTGTTAGTGGGATCAAACAAATACATTTCCGAAAGAGAGACCGCTTTATTTTGCAGTTTGAAAACCTGGATAAATTATATATATCTAATTACTGGTTCGAAAAAGAAATACAAGATACTAATGTAGACTTAAATTATAAGTTAAAAATTAGATTGGATAAAATTAAAACCACTGTGTGTAAAAGTAAAGAAAGAGTTGTATTCTGTGTATAAAATATACACTTATAAAATAAAAATAAAAATAATAAAAGAGTCCTTTTTTTTATTATTACCTAAAAAAAAAAAAAAAAAAAAAAAAAAAAAAAATCTGCAATTACCTCTACTGGAGCTGGGAACCTGAGCTGGCCCAGGAAACCGATTGGAACGGACAAATATACTCAGCAGCTTGAGTTTTCGGCCCGCAATCACCTCTACTGGCGCTGGGAACCTGAGCTGGCCCAGGAAACCGACTGGAACGGACAAATACACACACAGCAACTTGACCCCAAAATCGTTTCGAGGTCAACCCCCCACTCAAATTTTCACCGGGCAATAACGCAAAACGTTATCAAGTACGCCCCAAATTTTCGCCCCGACCACGAGACTGTCGGTGTAAACGCTCCCTTATTTGCCCCGACTATGCGTCGATAGCTCAAACTCTCCAGTTTTTACCCTGACGACCAATCGTTTATGCAATCGCCGGAGATATAAACAAGTGCGTTTACACCAACAACCCGTGGTCGAGGCAAAAATGTTCCCTTTTGTGCCCCTGACGACCCGCCAGACCGTCACGTGGTTCGAAGCATAAACGGGTGCGTTTACACCAACTCCATGTAGTCGAACTACCTTTTGTGCCCTGACCGTAAGCATTGAAAGCATAAACGGGTGCGTTTACACCAACACCATGTAGTTGTGCTCCCTTTTGTGACCCGACCATGCGTCGATAGCGTAATATCTCCAGTTTGGATGCATAAACGGGTGCGTTTACACCAACACCATGTAGTTGTGCTCCCTTTTGTGACCCGACCATGCGTCGATAGCGTAATATCTCCAGTTTGGATGCATAAACGGGTGCGTTTACACCAACACCATGTAGTGGTGCTCCCTTTTGTGACCCGACCATGCGTCGATAGCGTAATATCTCCAGTTTGGATGCATAAACGGATGCGTTTACACCAACACCATGTAGTTGTGCTCCCTTTTGTGACCCGACCATGCGTCGATAGCGTAATATCTCCAGTTTGGATGCATAAACGGGTGCGTTTACACCAACATCATGTAGTGGTGCTCCCTTTTGTGACCCGACCATGCGTCGATAGCGTAATATCTCCAGTTTTTATCCCCAATCACTTAGCGCTGCTGTCAACACACCCGTTTAGACGCATTTTTCGTCTCATCACCACATGACCGTTGGCGTAATCGCTCCCACTATTGCATCGACCAAGTGACCGATAACAACCACGCCCTAGTTGTCTGTCTTAATCACGAGACACTCAGGTGTCCTTTGTTTACGTCGGCTAGAGATCCTGGTATCTGTGTTATACCAGAAGGCGTGAAAGTGAGAAACGCCGGTGGTACCCTTATTAAGACAACGGGCATGACGGAAGGAAACTCCGGTGACATGTATTAACCGCTAGGAGTCTCCCGCTGTCACGCCGGCAGCCTGACAGCGGGAAACTCCGGTGACCTGATATACCGCCAACGCGAGACCCTATAGCCTTTGTTAACGCCGGAAGGCGTAAAAGCGAGAATCGCCGGTGATACCCGCATTAAGACGACGGGCGTGACCCGGGTTTACGCAGACGGCCATGACTCCGGAAAACCCCGGTGACGAGCGTTAACGCCGACTGGCATGAAGGCAGACAACTCCGGTTACCCGCGTTAACGCCATCGGGCGTGACGTTGGTAAACTCCAGTTACCCGTGTTAACGCCGACGGGCGTGAAAGCGGTTCACCCCCGTGTGTTAAGAGTCACATGGCCGAGACGGACAACCGCCTCCATGCCCGCCGCCGTTAACACAGGCCATCGGAATGTCCCGGTGTCAATTCCGCTAGCGATAACACAGGACCTACTTAGCGATAACCCAGAAACGCAAGGACACCCAACGTCTCGCCTGCCAACGGTCACGTGTTCGGGGACGAAAACTTGGGCGTAAACGGGAGTGTTTTCATGCGCCATGCGGTTAGAGGCATAAACGGGTGTGTTTATGTATGTTTATCACAGCAATGCAAAACGCTATCGACGCATGGTCGGGTCACAAAAGGGAGCACTACTACATGGTGTTGGTGTAAACGCACCCGTTTATGCATCCAAACTGGAGATATTACGCTATCGACGCATGGTCGGGTCACAAAAGGGAGCACCACTACATGATGTTGGTGTAAACGCACCCGTTTATGCATCCAAACTGGAGATATTACGCTATCGACGAATGGTCGGGTCACAAAAGGGAGCACAACTACATGGTGTTGGTGTAAACGCATCCGTTTATGCATCCAAACTGGAGATATTACGCTATCGACGCATGGTCGGGTCACAAAAGGGAGCACCACTACATGGTGTTGGTGTAAACGCACCCGTTTATGCATCCAAACTGGAGATATTACGCTATCGACGCATGGTCGGGTCACAAAAGGGAGCACAACTACATGGTGTTGGTGTAAACGCACCCGTTTATGCATCCAAACTGGAGATATTACGCTATCGACGCATGGTCGGGTCACAAAAGGGAGCACAACTACATGGTGTTGGTGTAAACGCACCCGTTTATGCTTTCAATGCTTACGGTCAGGGCACAAAAGGTAGTTCGACTACATGGAGTTGGTGTAAACGCACCCGTTTATGCTTCGAACCACGTGACGGTCTGGCGGGTCGTCAGGGGCACAAAAGGGAACATTTTTGCCTCGACCACGGGTTGTTGGTGTAAACGCACTTGTTTATATCTCCGGCGATTGCATAAACGATTGGTCGTCAGGGTAAAAACTGGAGAGTTTGAGCTATCGACGCATAGTCGGGGCAAATAAGGGAGCGTTTACACCGACAGTCTCGTGGTCGGGGCGAAAATTTGGGGCGTACTTGATAACGTTTTGCGTTATTGCCCGGTGAAAATTTGAGTGGGGGGTTGACCTCGAAACGATTTTGGGGTCAAGTTGCTGTGTGTGTATTTGTCCGTTCCAGTCGGTTTCCTGGGCCAGCTCAGGTTCCCAGCGCCAGTAGAGGTGATTGCGGGCCGAAAACTCAAGCTGCTGAGTATATTTGTCCGTTCCAATCGGTTTCCTGGGCCAGCTCAGGTTCCCAGCTCCAGTAGAGGTAATTGCAGATTTTTTTTTTTTTTTTTTTTTTTTTTTTTTTTAGGTAATAATAAAAAAAAGGACTCTTTTATTATTTTTATTTTTATTTTATAAGTGTATATTTTATACACAGAATACAACTCTTTCTTTACTTTTACACACAGTTGTTTTAATTTTATCCAATCTAATTTTTAACTTATAATTTAAGTCTACATTAGTATCTTGTATTTCTTTTTCGAACCAGTAATTAGATATATATAATTTATCCAGGTTTTCAAACTGCAAAATAAAGCGGTCTCTCTTTCGGAAATGTATTTGTTTGATCCCACTAACAACTAGTTGTGTTCCTTCTTGCAGTTCTTCCAGCCGATGGCAATGTTTTACTTTAATGTTACCTTTAATTTCTTGCATAGTAATGTTGTTAACTTGTTCTACGTCTTCCTGGTTATAAGACAATGTGATGTCTGTAGTTTTCCACACATCCGTGTGATATTTAAGTTCCTCTACCTTAGGGAATGAGTGATCATTAAATGTAGTAACCCCGTTTGTTTTAAATGTTAAAAAAGGTTCTTCGTTTGCTAAACTTATTATATCCAACCCGTTAAATGGAGTATAAATGTAGCCTTCTTTTGTAAGTTTTTCTCGATTACTGTAAACATTTATAAATGTATTTTTATAGTATCCTTTTAAGAAGTAAACGCTTTTATCTCCATCTTTCTCTGCTAGCACTCCAACGTATGTAAAAGATCTTTTATTGTTGACAGTAAATGCAGAAATATTATACACTCCTGTTGTGTCCAAATTCTTCCATAACTTTCTAAAGTAATTAGTTAACCGGTCCTTTGTTTCTTTAATCATCTTCTCCTTCTCCTGCAGCTCTTTGTATTTTTCCTTTATAGAAGTTGTATTTTCCAAGAACTCCAACTTTCTTCTTTTTAAATCCACTTCCTCCAGCTCTAATTTACGTTTCTTCGCACATGCTAGGTAGGCGGTAGACAAGGGTTCAATCTCTTTAACTGTGCAAGGTAACGATTTGTTGGTTATTTTAGTTCGTTTTCGTAATACCTGGGGTATTATATTTTTCGTGGGAACCAATCCACAGTTTTCAAGACTTACGTCTTTGGGTAGTGTAGAAAACAGGGTCGCTGATTTCGAGAAGAAGGTCTCACCACCGTCCTTAATGTAGCACTTATGCATTACTTTTACAATACCATTATCGGTTGCATCTTCTACAATCTCTATATAATTAACCGGTAAAAAGTTAAAACTGAACGCAGATAAGGTGTAATTAATTAACTTCTGTCGATGGTCGGTGTTGTTCGGTAATGTAACTTGTACACCTGTCAACTTTCTCGTATTCCTGTTTCCCCAGTACACGTACTGTAAAAGATTATTAAATACAAGGCAACAGCTGTTTTGGAGTTTATCGGTTAATTTTGCCCACATTTTAGGGATGGAGGTGGAGTAAAATGGAGCATCTTGCAAATATAACTTGTTTTCCGCTAAAAGACTTACACAATCACTTAGAGGTTGGTTATTGTAGTAGTTGTTGTATAGTGTTGCCTCCAGTCTCGTAATACCATGCTCCTTAGCCAGAGGAGTCAAAAAAGTCTGTTTTAACCTCGTGTCGGGGCAGTTTACAAAGTCTACAATATGGTTGCCTAATTGTTTATTGACTCCTGGACTCGTAACCTGGCATACAAATTTGTTGTAGATCTTGACTCTTGCGCCATTTGGTGTTATCCATGTTAAACAGTCGATACCTACAGTGTTATCGTTTTTAACTATTGTACTTTTAATTTCGTCGTACTCTTCGCCTTGGTAACGAAAGTTACAATTGCTGGTTAAATACTCGCACATTTCTCTCTTGTTAAAAACTCCAACAAAATCTTGGGTTATATCTAAGTCCATTAGATAGAAGTCATGCTCTTGTAGATCCATTAATATAGCGGGTAATTCTTGTAATAACTTCTCCAACTTGACATCCGCCAACTCCACTTTATACGGGATGGCTACGGGAATTTTATACTTCTTATACATATTTTCCATTCCGTCTCTTCCAATAATGTTTCGGATTCTCTCTGCCATCTTAGTCTCGCTTTGTAAGAGAAAAGGTAGTTTGGCTTTTACCCCATGTCTGGCGGAGACAAATGCAGAGAATTTCCCCCGGAGATAACTATTAAAGGAACCACAAATATCTTTTTTAACAATTCTCTTGACATCTCCTTCGCAGTCTGCAATATTGGTAATTTTTACTAACATTATATTGTCGCAAAACTGGTCTGTTAGCGGTGTAAGCGGCTTTAAGTCAACTCTGGAGAGCAACACTTCTCCTTGTACATAATTTATGTCACCTATATCGGTAATTAGATTGTTATTGTCCAAGTTCTCCAAGAGCAACCACAGTCCAAATCGTTCGTTTGTCGGCTTGATCCTGCTACCCACGAGCTCGGAAACATTGTACTTTTGGCAGGAGGACATGTTGATGGTTTCGACTACACGCACAAACTAAGAGTCAACCAGCCAGCTCCCCCCTTATTTACCTGCTCCTAGACTTTATTTTACTGCTGACCTTGGCATTTGATCATGCGCTCTCCGCGGCCGGAAACTCCAAACAAACCAAAGAAATATGATAGTCTGCACTCCTGTGTGTAGTTTTCCGCACATCTGCGTAATATTTATGTTATGTAGCAAAACCATTGGTTTTATATGTTGCGAGACTTTCGTCTTTGGGCAATGTAGTAAATAAGGTTACAGATGTCGAAAAGAAGGTCTCGCCCCCTTAATGTAGTGCTTTTGCATTACTCTTGCCGTACCTTTATGGATTACATGCGGTCATTTATAGGGTTAAATTTAGGTTAAGGCAGACATAGCCCACAAGCGTTTGAGGGAGCTCCTACCTTATATAAAATGACAACGACTCTCTCACTCTCTCTCGTGGCAGGGCCCCGCCACCCCCGGACCGGCCAAAAAACACGTCAAGGTTACCTATTTAGGGTCGAATTTAAGTTAAGGCAGACATAGCCCACAAGCGTCCTCATTATTGCAGTACTTGTGAGGAGGGGGGCACCGGCTCTGAGGATGACCTTGAGGTATTTGGTACAGTGTCGCGCTGGGATTATTCAGACATTGCCCATTAGCGTTTGAGGGAGAACCGTCCTTTTATACTACAGCCTCCAGTCGCATAATTCCATGCTCCTTAGACAGAAAAAACAAGAAAAGCCTGTTTAAACATCGAATCTGGGCAGTTTATAAAGTCTATAGCATGATTGTTTATCTGATCTGTTTATTGAGTCCGGGTCTCATAAACCATGCATATAAACTGGTTGTAAATCTTAACTCTTTGCACCATTAGTCATCCATGTTAAACAGTCGATACTTACAGTGTTATCGTTGTAAATAGTAGTATTTTTTTTAGATTCACTTTACTCTCCGCCAGTCTCGAGACTTACTTGTTTCGGTAGTGTAGAAATCAAAGTTGCAGATTTCGAGAAGAAGGTCTCACCCTCATTATTGTAGTACTTTTACGTTTCTTTTACATTACCTATATGGGTTAACTCTCGTACTCTCCCTGTTGAACACACTTGCTGGTTAACTACTCGCACATTTCTCTCTTGCTAAAATTATACTCCAACCAAATTTTGGGTTAGATCTAAGTCTATAGGGTAGAATTTGCGCACTTGTATATACATTAATATGTTAGACAATTCCTTGCAATAAAGTCACGCTCAAAATCCGTCAATTCCACTTTGTATGACATCCTAGTCTCGCTCTGCAAGAGATAAGATAGGTCAGCTTTTACAATATTTCTGGCGGAGTTTGGTATTTTATTTATCCATGCTATGCTTGGTGTATGTGCGTAATATGTGGTAGGTCAGAGTCCTGGCATAGCGGGCTTATTTAGGATGGTTGCAGTTACGTCTAGGAGGAGGGAGTGTAGTCGTTGCTGGTAGTCTCGTCCTGGCAACCTATGTAGGATGGAAATATATCCTTCTCCTTTGTCTATCTGACTCGTATAAGCTATTCTCTATGTTGTTAAACTTCTCGGGATTCACACCACCTCCTGCCTGTAGCTTCTAATAGAAACCTTGTTATTACGTTGGCTTTGTCTATCACACTCAAACAAGCCTTGCTATTCTCTATTTTGATCAACTTCTCTGGACTCCCGCCACACCAGCTCTTGTAGCTTTTAGGCAGTGCTACTAGTTTTCGTCCTGGCAACCTATGTAAAATGGAAAAAGTCTCCTTTTCTTTTGTCTATCTGACTCATATAAGCCATGTTATTCTCTATTGTAGTCAACTTCTTTAAACTACGACCAAACCACCTCTTGCAGTTTTTAGGGGAAAAAATCTTGTTATCGGTTTATGCTTAAAATGTATTCTTTACTACCATTTTGTAGAATTGTTCTAAGGTACATATGTACCGGGTTATGTCCGAGTCCATTAGATAGATTTCGTACACTTCGATAAACGTATTGTAAAAGAGTGTTAAACATAACACAGCAGCTATTTAGTAGAGAGCTTGTTATCTAAAGGTAGCATTTGTTTATTTCATTTTAGGGAGGGACTCAGAGTAGAATGGTGCAATGTATATTATACAGAATGGCTGTCGGATTCATGAATTTTTATTGCGTATAACTGTTGCAGATATCTCCTTTTTAACAATAATAGTAAATAATTAAATAATTTACCATTGGTTATCTGTTGTTCTTCATTTGTACAATTTATGTTACCGATATCTGTTATTCGGTTGTTGTTTTCCACATATGCCGTCAGCAGCCAATAGCCAAACCTCTTAATTTTATTTATTAACTTGTATCTATTGATATTTAATTACAAAACATTACATCTTGCTTTCCATAGAAAAATTCAAAATCTATATTGTTTAACAGCTCTTTTTTCGAACCAATAAATCGATTCATATAACGCCTCTAATTTTTCAATTTGTAAGATATTTTTTGTCTTTTTATATAAGGGACTAATACACATGCGTTGGATACCACTAACTGTAAAACTACAGGTACATTACCTTTATTTATAAGTACGTAATCGCCCCGGCCCCGCTCCAAATTCGGCCCCGCAATCAAATCAGCCCCCGCAGTCAAAAAAATTTCGGGGGGGGGGGGGGGGGGGGTTCGACAGACAAAAAAAAACCCCTAAAATTTTTAGGGGGGGGGGGGGGGGGGGGGTCAAATGTTCGACAGACAAAAAACCCCCTAAAATTGGGGGGGGGGGGGGGGGTCAAATGTTCGACAGACAAAACCCCCCTAATTTTTTTTTGGGGGGGGGGGATGTCCGACAGACAAAAACCCCCCTAAAATTTTCGGGGGGGGGGGGGGGGGGGGGGGTTGGTGGTCTGTCGATTTTCGGGGGGGGGTGACCTTGAGTGACGTCATGGGGGGGGGGGGGGGGGTAATCCTTAATCCTGCGTTTTGCGCCGGCTTTTTTTAGCTACTACTTTGTGATATTTTCTATTTGTGTCTTTCTTATACTAAATATCAGTTTATTAATTTAAATATTTTTAAAATTTAGATATTAATGTTTGATAAAATGTGGATTACTGTGCAATAGTGATTTATACGAAAAAGGGTGCTGAATGAGTCTATTGCAATGGAGTTTTTTACTACGTTTTTAGGGTCCGTAGGCAAAACTAAGGACCCTTATATTTTCCTGCGTGTGTCTGTCCGTCCGTCCTCTCGCGTGCTCTCACGGCTACACCTTTCGTCCGATCACTTTGAAATTTGGCATCTATGTGTCTTGTACCTGCCCACATATTTTAAAAATATAGCGACTTAAAAAAAATATTTTTCAAAAAAATTAGGGTAAAAATAATTAAGAGTTAATTTTTTTCGACACCGTGAGGGGTATCATATGAAAGAGTACGTCGAGCTGATTACAAAAATATATAATTCTTTGGTTATAACTTTGATAGGGCGAGCGTAGGCGAGTTTGAAACGTGCCCCCCCCCCCCCCCCCCCTCTATCTCGCTTATGTGAAGTGCAAAAAATCTGAAAAAATTCCTGAACATTCTTCGACCAAAAGTAAAGATACCACTTTTTGGAAATTTCGAAAAAAATATTATTTTATTTTTTATTGACAAAATAGTTTTTTTTATAATTATGGTCTTTTTGATGTATTTATATGGTTGTAGTCCGGTTCAGTGGCAAAAAAATACTTTATCAGAGTTTGTTTTGAGAATATCAGACCCTTAGAATGGTTCAAAGTAAGCTTTTTAGCATTTTAAAAAACACCATCAATAGGGTACTACTTAAACTATACAGGGTTGCCTACGGACCCTCGCTGTGTGCTGACTAATACACACTTGACCTGTTTATTTACGTATAACGAACTGTTTGCATAATAAAGTGCTCCAAAGTTTCCGCACAAGGCGTAACAACGACCAATAACTTTGGCTTTTTCCCGAGGAAGCTCCACAGTGGGAACCGTTATTCTATAACTTTAATTAATTTGTAATTTTAAAAAAAACACTGTTTATACACTTTACAGTTTAAGACTATATAGTGTGGCCTACGGACCCTCGCTGTGTGCTGACTAGCACACACTTGACCTGTTTATTATTAGCTTGCTTTCTTGTTTGTTTGTTTGTTTGTCCGGTACAAATCTGGCAATCGATTTCTAACTAACTTCCCGAATAGCTAGACATTTGAAACTTTTAGCATAGCTCAGAACACGATGACAATGCATTATTTTAATACTTTTAGCCATCTTTCAGCAGAATATAATTGGTTTTCAGCAAATTTTGCTGTACGGAATGTTTTTTTTTCCACTAACATTATATATTATATAACAATAACAATTATATTATCAACATTACATACGATTCAACAGAAATTTAAAAACGTAGTAAATAAAAAGTTATTTTTATCTTGAAATTATTAAGGAATAAGTATCTTTGCAATGAATACTTCATACAATGGACATTAATATACTCAAGATCCTCCTCAACACCGCACTTTGAACACAGCGAAGATTGCACTTTTCCTAGTAGTAGTAGTAAGGGCGGGGAGGCCTAGCCTGGCAAACAGACCATCTTTGGGTCCTTTTTGCCAACCCCAGACGAACCCACACCCCTCAAACCACCTCCACCTCATCCTCAAACCTTTTAGTTTGGATCATAAAGGAGAGGATATCTTGCCACTTAAGAGTTTAAGTTCCTCCTCCCTAATTCCTCCGTTCCCTAAGATATGAAAGCGTAATCTCCCATATCCTTCACACACTCCCAGAAAATGGTAAGCTGTTTCCTCCTCCTCGCCACACACTGGACATGTGGGGTCCTCTTCTACTTTTAGTAGTGCCAGATGTCTTCGGAGCCTACAGTGTCCAGTTAGCACTCCAACCAGATTTCTCAGGTTGGTCTTGCTCAGTCCTAGCAGACATCTGGTTTTCCTTTTATTTATCCTTGGCAGTAACATTTTGGACTGCCTGCATCCCTCTGTGCTCAACCATTCCTTATCTGCTTCCTCCCATACCCACCTCTTAATGGCTGCTTTGACTTGGCCTTTCGACCAGTCAACTGCGGGTTCCGGTCCACAGAAAGGAATGGAGGCTCCTATTTTTGCCACCTCATCTGCTTTCTCATTCCCTGGGATCCCTTGGTGTCCCGGGACCCAGAGCAGTGTTACCTCTTTACTCTCTGCCAGCAGCTCTAGTGTCTCCCGACACTCCCTCACCAGTGCAGAGGTTGCACTAGGGGCATCGAGAGCATGTAGTGCCGCTTGGCTAACCGAGCATATAGCTATAGATTTAGCTGTTGCCTCCACCACCTCAGGCTGCCTTGCCACCTCTAGGATAGCGTAGATCTCCGCCTGAAAAACTGTGGTGAGTGTGCCTAACGGGAAACTCTCTTTGGTGCCGGACTTTTCCAAGAACAGTCCCGCACCCGACATTCCGGCTTCATTCTTCGAGCCATCCGTGTATGCCACCAGAGTCTCCTTATCGAATATTATCTCTCCTTGTTCCCATCTGGCTCTTGATGGTATTTCTACCTTATATTTCCTCTTAAGTTTTAACTGATGATCCCTCCCTGACACTCTGATCGCGGTAAAAGGAATCTTAGACTCAGCCGCTCTTTCGATTTCCAAGTGTCCGGTTAGGATTCCTTTCCCTAGCCATTGCCCGTTGTCTCTGAGCCTGACAAATGATGCAATGGCCACTCCTTCAATCCATATCTTTAGTGGAGGGATACCTACTAGAGCCTCTAAGGCGGCTGTAGGTGTCGTCCTCATCACACCTGTTATGCCTCTACAAGCTAACCTCTGAACTTTGTCAAGCCTCTTAGCCGAGCTGGCTGCCCTTATCCTCGGCCACCAGACCAGAGCCCCATATTGGATCCTCGGTCTGATAACCTCTGTATACAGCCATTTGAGGATTTTGGGGGATAATCCCCATCTATTCCCCACTGCTCGCCTCAGTTGCCAGAACATCATTGTAGCCTTACTTATTACCTTCTCTATATGTGTCCTCCAAGCCATTTTTGGGTCGAAGGTAACACCTAGGTATTTAACCTCTTTTGCCAAACTGAGCTCTTGGCCAAATATTTTAGGGGCCTTAAAACCCACTATTTTCCTTTTTCTGGTAAAGACCATCAACTCTGTCTTGGATGGATTGACTGAGAGTCCGACGTCTTTACACCATCCTTCAATAATTCTGCAAGCGAGTTGCATCCTTTCGCAGCATGTTTCTAGGAACTTGCCTCTTACCAAGACTAGTCCATCGTCTGCGTACGCCTGAACATATAAATCTTCCTCTGTCAGCCTCCTCAAGAGCCCATCCATCACCAGACACCAAAGGTGCGGTGAGAGGCAGCTACCCTAGGGGCAGCCTCCCGTAACCCGGATTGTAACCTTTGTGTCATTTAGTGATGAGTCCACTTTCCTCCCCTTCAGAGAGGACAATATCCATTCAATGATGGCTCGAGGAGTGTTCCTCATCAGAAGTTCCTCTTCTATGTTCCTCATCTTTGCCTTGTCAAAGGCTCCTTCCACATCAAAGAAGAGAGCCAGGACATAGTCTCCTTGCTGTATCCCTTTTTCTATCCTATACGTGACCGCATGAAGGGCTGTTTCTGTGGACTTCCCTTTTAGGTATAAGTAGGTAGCACTTTTCCTAACCTGAATAAATAAAAAATACATATGAATTGATTGACTCTTAATCTACAAATGGTTGTCACCATTGAGCTGGTCGCTGCTGCACCTCTATACAGTGGCGTAACTATGGGCCTGAATTGCGGGTGGGCCCCCGGTGCCAGGGGACTTCCAAATTCAAAACAAAAAATAACTTTTTTTTTTGCTCATTCATTTTCTTTGGCGAGGGGCCCCGTTATATAGTGGTTGAGGGGGGGGGATTTTTTTTTTTTTTATATATTTTGACTTATAAAACCAATAAAGAATGCAAAATTTAGAAAAGCCAATATATATTTTTATCCAACTCATCAGCAACTTTCATAGAGTATCAACTACTCAAAAGTTTAAAACAATAAAGTTTTGGGCGCACTTCACAATTTCGCACACAAAATTGGCAATTATTAAAAATTAAGAATGCCCTCCCGGGTTTTTCTATTATATATATATATATATATATATATATATATATATATATATATATATATATATATATATATATATATATATATATATATATATATATATATATACGCACACATTTTTGAGTTTACCACATTTATACGAATTGCGCATGAACATATTTAATTTGCAGTACAAATGTTGCACCAGTGTATTAAATTGCATCTCTTTAGCTCTTTGGTTCGGGCGCTATGAACCAAAAAGGGACGGACAGACGGACACATCACCCTCGGCATAAGGGTTTTGAGAAGTATCTATAAAACTCTAAATACGTCGAATATTTTAGATCCATCTGTAAGTAAATAATAGGATGAAGGCCAAAATTTTTCCACGTCATCCCAAAAAAATTTATTTCGGATATTTATGGGGTATTTAGTGTAATCATCATGTTTCACAGTAATTACTCTAGAAAAACAAATCATGGTAGCTAAGCAAAAATTCTCATGTATGTTTATCCAATATTAAATATGCGCAGACAGTTTAAATTAATATGGGACTACTTATCTGTAATTCAGATGAGTAATTAGGGAACCCTAGGGAGTAATTGTGCCGAGGGTGAGTTGTCCGTCCGTTCGTAGGTCTTTCGTTCATATCCCCCGAACCGTTTAAGCTAAAAATTTGAAATACTGGCGTAACTTTTTGACCCACACATAGAAAAAATATAGAAGAAATAAAAATTAATACATGCGCATCTGCAATTCGCAAAAATGTTGTAAACTCATATTCGATGGCAAAGAAGTGATGCCTCGTAACTACCAAACTGGTGATTTTGAGGTTTTCATTTTATTGGCCTTGGGAGGCTTGTCTGCAAGTACATGCGAGATCTTGGAAGTGAAAAAAATTTTCCTAATTTAACCCTGGGTGCTCAGAGGTAGGGATGAATTTTTAGTTTCAGAAGTTCCGTTAACTCACCTACTACCAAATTCGCAAACATTTTGCGGACAGACTGACAAACACGAGCCTGAAAATTTTCCTCGATGTCTAAAACGGAATTTTGTCTGAAGGATTGAAATCAGAGAATTATCAAAATTTGTTAATTAGAATTATCATTACCTTCCATTAAGTTACCTTTGGTTAGCTGGAAATCAAAACGAGACATGTTTTTACATCAACTAAGTATTGTATCTGCTATTAACATTAATTGAACAACAAGTGATTCCTAATAATTTTATTCAATTATTAGCATAAGGATATGTAATGGTAATAATTTGAATTTACAGATGTAATGGGAATATTGCACGATGTTGGTAAGCAATATTGATTTGATACGTTTGTTTGTTAGTGCTATATAAATGAAACATTCCCTACACTTCACCTATTATTGTTTGGTCGATCCCATACCAAATGTAATTGAATAAAATAGGGCACTTTTTAATAAATTAATTGAATCAATGACGTAAATTTAACAATGGTATCTCTTATTAGTTATAATTTTATAATTAAAAATCCCTAATTAAAACAAGAATATGTTAAGTTTAAATACCGGGGAAAAGTAGCAAAGCAATAATCCGTTAATTAAAAACAAACTTATGATGCCATAATTAGTTTTGTGTTATCAAATTGTTTTAGATGTGGCATGTTCGAAATATTCATTGTTAAATTGATCGCAAGGCATACACGATTAAAACAATACAAGTGATCCTTTAGCTACGGTTATCAATAACGGTTGAAGTATGCAATCAAGAAGCATCTGTTATTAGTTAGCATGTAGTCTGTCGGTTAATTGGTCCTTGAAGGCAGTTTGATATGCAACATAGTTCCAACCCTATCAAGTGTTCTCGGAATATCGGGATTCCCGGTTCTACAGAAGATGATATTGCAGTTACGCCGCGGATAGCTGCTATGTTTAATGTTTCGTATGAACGATTGATTGCGGTTTCCAGCTCTCAGAGGATGCTATAGTTAGCAGAGGTATTCGGCACAGAAACTTCATATGGGGAAACCGGCATATTATTCCTGACCAAAACTAAACTTTGCAAACCCACTCAATGATTACATCCATCCTCTCGACACATTCCTATCTCCCTTTGCGATTTAACACGAGAGACACCATGTGTGATGTTACGTTTGAAAAGGTTTTTTTGAAAACCCCTTGAATCGTATCTCTCTCGAGGGCCAACGAACAAGGTACAGGAGGATGACCTCTACACTTCGTAGACAAGAGATCTCTAATTGGGGTAACGTCAGCTTCGAAATCAACGTCGGCTTTCAAAACCTCTCTCGTAGGACGACCCTTTATACAAAGATTCACGGTGGACATTCTAAAAATGCAAAGAGGGGCCGAACGGTCTCCCTTTCATCACCACTATCTCATATTCCAATCTGTACACTGTCCTACCTATTCGTCAGTCAGAAGATCTGTAATTACCTTTTCTCTCTGAAAGAGGAAGCTACCGTATCAGATTTTTCAAGAAATAAAATGGAGAAGGTATGTATCATTTGACTAGATGAAATCTCATTTATAATGAAAATGAGAAAATAAACGAAATGCACATGCTTACGTGGCACAAAAATTACTTGTACACTAAAATTTAAGGCGAGCTAACTCTACGTTAAATAAATATTGGTAAATTAACTAAATTAGAATTATAGAAGGGACCCGGATATAAACTCTGAAGAGAAAAATCTGGTACCGGGATTTGAACCACGGACCTTTGAATTACATGTCTTGTTCTGAGCAAGATTCACATACCAGCGACCGAGTGTATTTTACTCCATTCGGTCTCCCTTTTATAATTCTCATTTAATTAAAAAATGTTAAATTGGATGTTAATTTCAATACTTTAAATTACTAAATAAAGTTTGGTGTAGCGATTTGATAGAAGTACTGTATAGAACACACTAAATTAAACATGTAATATTATACAGTTAACCAAAGATACTCGAAATTATAGCAAGTGACTGATTATCTAATACACCAGTTTAAATTAAAACATGCTATCATGAAGTCCGCTTTAAGTACCAACTAAACAGTGTAAGTAGCTTTCCCAGGAAAATTCAGTTTTTGAGATTACAGCAAAAATTAATTATAACTAAAGATTGAGGTTTGCTTTCCAACCGAGTAGGATTACTTTTACAATTCATTTTGATAAAATGTGCAATAATAATTTAATTTGACCAAGAAAATCAGTTTCATCAAACAAATGGAACACTATAGGTCGCAGGACACACGAATGAAGCTGAATAGGACAGATTGTTTCCTCGCAATAATAATATTGCTTGCTAATTACGCGACATCGATTGCTTGAATTTAATTGAAAGGAAATTACGAAGCATAAATTATAAGGCAGAACCAAATAATTGAGCCATTCAAGGGGAAACGCACAGCTGTTGAATGGCCTGTATCTGTATAACCGGATATCCAACGATACTTCCGAGAAAAAAAAATTGACAAAAAGGGACAAAGATAAGCGAAAGGGCTTGAAAATGATGGAGAGCAGGGGAAGGGCTAGGAGTTATCAGGAATCAACTGTGATCGGGCCGAGGTAGATTCACAGCTCGTGTGAAATGATAAATATAGCGGCATGTGATACGCAGCCCAACATTGATCACTGTCCTGTTCTACCCTTCATATCACATTATGCGAGGGTTCAAGGTTTTATCTGAAATATTGTACTCATTCATCCTTATAAAGTCCACCAACACCAAGGTGACCCTAGTTTGTCCGCAAAATTGCATATTTGTTATATCGGTCCGCCTTTATTACCCAACACTCTCAAATCTATTCATTTTGAACATATAAATAGTCACTATTGTAGTTGATTCATTTAGTATAAATCTGGACAGACTACCAAAATTTGAAATTCTTGTCTAAATACACCCTTATCTAATTTCGAATATTTTACTTTGCTACGTGTAAAGTACCATTAATAATTTAATTATTAATGGTTAAAGGTTCAGTAACAGGTCCATATAACTATCTTATATTTGTTATCATGTATTTTATTTACTTCCCAATCTTGCTATTAATTCGCAATCTTTGTTATTGGCCAATGGCCTTAAACTGTTTAAAATAATCAGTTTTTGAAAGAAGTGGTTGCTTTGGAATCTGATATAGGTATTAGATAGCTGCTTGGTGTAGTGAGAAAAAATTAGAGATATATGTATCTAAGTGTAATTTCATTCACCAGAAAAATAACAACAATAATTATTTTACTTCAGTATAAAATTAATGGCAATCCCATCTTAGTTGTAAATAGTGATAATGATATTAGTGTTCATCAATATCCTCTCTTAATCTTAAAGAATCCATGATTTATTATAAGGAAGACTATTAGATTAAATGACATTATTTAATTTGATCTAAATTAGAATGTCTGGAAGTAGTATGGTCTCTAAATTTCAGTGACCATTTATTAGTCAGTAAAATTTAAATTGTACAAAACAATTTTGTGAGATATGTTCATAATAAAATAACAGGTATGGGGTCTTTACGTTACCCCCCCCCCCCCCCCCCCTATTCCTACCGGGCGACATTTTGTGACAAGCACATTAATTTTGTAATATGCCCAACTCAGTGGGTAGTTGGTGGGTTTTAAGATTAAATTGAAGTAAAAAAAATTAACATAAATAAAATGAACATATATTTTAGAGCGCCAGGTTCTTTACTGAATAGGGAGAAGAACCAACGCAAGAACGCACTCCCCCAAACTTAAATCAAATAATAATTTTTTTTTTTTTCATTTGAGCGTCGCAGCACAAGGATACAAATTTGTATATGACACTGCATTTAATTTTTGCCTCATAGGGGTGTATTTGCCAAGTCAGAAAATGTTTTTAAATTTAAACGTGTTGAGTGGTTTGGGAAAGAGAATAAAGAGAGGGACAGACAAACATCATGTACTTGCACTGGATAAATTAGACCTAGTAGAACTTACTCGGACAGTGGGAGACTTGGCTAAACCTATGATCTCACAACTGTTTACGCGAGACTTGGCTTATTTTTTTACACTAGTGTTTTTAGTGGGCATATTCTGTACATAATGTTTTTAAATATTCAAAAAATAAATTAATCCGTGATATTTGTATTTTCATTAACCTAGGAAGAGAGTTTCCCAACAAAGGCTAATCAGGAATTTTGATTCATTGAAAAAATTATTTCGACAGCAAGGAAAAGGAGTGCCGGAATGAGAAATAGAGTAGAGAGTTTATTTTTCCTGCCTACCCTGCTATTCCTGTGTACTGGGTGAGGGCTGAGAGTGGAGGTAACCAAGGATTACCTCTTCCTTTTATATTTACCCAGCTCCTTAGCAAGAATTTCTTTAGGAGGGGCGGAGTTATTATCAAACAGTGCGGTCGACCCGGTCCCCCGACCCTTAGGTCCTTAATACCCTTTTAAAAATTTTCCTCACGGAAAGTATTATTTTGATAGGAGATGCGACAGCACGAAACGTTTTTAGAAGCTTTGACGGTGTGGGGGATGGTGGGAGGGGGTTGAATAGAAAAAAGTATCGCTAGAGCACCTACTCACTAGACAACATTTTGGTTTTTTTTTTATCGGTTTTATAAAATTATTCGTATCCCATGATATTTCTCTTTTTTAGTTCCAGTTTTGCATTTTACCTAAACTTAAATCCTACAAATTACAATTCCTTAATTTAATAGTTCTTTAAATTGCTCGTAATTTAATTAAATTAAAAGATAATTAACCAAGTAATCAAAAACATAACCAAGTTAAACGGTTACCATTAATTATTACTAATTAAAATCGGTCCGGCAACTGAACTTAAACAAATCTTTCTCATATATATAGTCGTAGCACATTCTTATGTCTACGTCAGTAAAGAACATAATTTATGTACAAATTTTGAGTGTTGAACTCTAAAGCTTAACCTTTAACAGTAAACCATAATGCTAAATAGTAATATGAAATTCATGAACATAAAAACATACTTTATTTTGATATCTTATCCAGAGTTACAACATGAATCATAATAAATGATATAAATGTATTGGGACACTACTACTCCCCTTTCTTAAAATTAATACCCTTATTAAAATATATATTACATTTACGATACAAATAAATTATTACTTTTACTGATCGGCTTCAATTAGTTAAATAACGTATTTCTTTCTTTTTAGAAAATTTTGGCACAATTTGTGTCTCCGGAAAATAGATATTAAAATTATAAATATATTATCCGTATTCAGTTATTTTAATTTTATTCTGAGGAATTTTATTAAAAGCTTGCGTTCGCAAAGTCTTCTTGTATTGGCTACCATTCTATTTTTCAGCAATTTTATTACACCTGTCGGTACCCATTTTTTTCAATCCTCTTCCTACTTTTCACTTAATCAGTAAACAATTTGATAGCTTTGAACTAAATGATCATGAACTTTTTCTATGCCCTTAATAAATTTGATTAATAGATTTGAACATGTACTGTGCATTCTTTTTTTTTGTATTAAGATAACAATTTATTGTTTGGTTTACATTTTTCACTTTTCTATTCTAGCAGGTGAAACCATGAAAGGGTAGATAAAAAATAAAAAAAATCAGCTACATTATGCTTTAGTTAGCAATCTTATAATGAAATGACGAGGGGGTAATTGAAGGACCCAAAGTCAAAAGACCCAAGTTATTTTTTTGTAAAAGATCATTTTCTTTGTATAATAATGTGAGAGATGTACTTTCTATATTCTTAAACTATGATTTGAAGAGTAACAGTAGGACTAAAATGTCATTTTCTAGGCAAACGAATTTGTTTATTTATATTTTTTGATAATGTTTAAAATTTCCAAAAAACCCATTCCATTTCCCTTGTTCCTGCATTCCAGAAACGTAGAGGATGAAACAGCCTCAAGAGGGGCGACTTCTTCTTGTGGCCTTAAAGGGTGTAAAAGAGAGGACATACACCTTTGGGAGCCCTTTAAGGAAGGGAAACAGCCTTTAGGAAAATCTTCCTAGACATTCCTAGTCTTTAAAGGGGCGAACAATATTTTCTCCTTGGTCCACAGTCCACATGTATTATAAAAGGTAAAAAAAATATATTTTTTTTTTTTCGACAGATTTATAAAAAAGGTAACACGGTAAACTCGATTCATGTAATCCATTTTAATAAAAATAAGGTGCCAAAAAAAATTGTCACAAATAAATAGCAGTCCAAAAACGGAATTTTTAACACGAGAGAAAGAATGTTATTTGGTACTAAAGTAGTGACTTTTTCTCATCATAAAAGCATTGCATATTTTTTCGCGAAAGGACATCACCAAACCTGAAATGCCAAACATATTTCTTCTTCTCTCCATATCGCATGGTTAAGCAATTTACAAAAATATGGACATGGACATAAGTGACCATTCATTCGAACCGATATACATCTCTTTGAAAATATACACCTCACGTCAAGAACCTTTGTATTTACCAAATAGATAGTAAGTAACATCATGAAATATTGCTTCAGAGCTTACTCAAGGTAGCAGAAGCTTTGTCATCGTTATAAACAACGAACAATATTTATGTATTCATTACAGTCATCAGGAAACGTTTATTTGGTCATTTTATTTACGTAATTTGGTCCCGTTTCTGGCTCTTGGTCAGTCCTACATTTTCACACACAACCCATCTTTAAAACAGCTCGTCGGCTTTTTAATGAAATTTGGCTGGTAGGTCAAAGTTAGTCTATTTTTGGTCCCATTTTAATTTTAACCTTTTGTACTTTAGTTAATTTCTTCACATACAAACTTTTGCTTCCGAGCTTACCGGTAACGGAGGCTATGTGATTGATCTGAAAAAACAAAATTTTTTATGTCTCCGATTTCAAAAACTTCTAAGACAGAAATTCGTTTTAGACATCAGAGAACATTTTAGATCACGTGTCTGTCTGTCAGTCTGTCGGACGCTCAATATTTGCGAAGCAACATGTCTTAAAAACTACCCGTCTAATTTAAATGAAATTTAGATGGTATTAAATAGATGGTTTAGTCTATTGTTGCCCATAGTTTCAAATTATTACACCTATATCTTTATAATAGTCTGCCAATTAGTGTGGCATATTGCTTCCTCGCGTTTAATATCGTATACTTCAATAGTTTTATGCTTTACAACCTATTATGGTCAAATTTTTCCCCCGTTTTTTTAAATCTGTAAACATGATTTTGATAATTTACGTAAATTAAAGTAATAATTTAGCAAACTTAGTATTAATTTAGCAATTTAGCAAAATTTAAAGAGCGCAGAAAAATTTTGAAATTAAAAAAACTCATTTAAGAGAGCAGATTAATTCCAGATGGAATTAATCTGGGATTATCTGCGGGCTACTTTTGACAAACCATCCAAATTTCATAAAAATCAGATGAGTACTTTTAAATATATAGGTAGATGTAAATAAACGTATGTTCTGTTCATTCCAGTACCATATGTTTGAGCGCATGTGGAAACAAATGGACACAGAAGGTTGGAACTTATAAGGGAGCAACAATTGCCTTATTATGACCTACTTTCAAAATTTAATAAAATCGGACGAGTAGTTTTTAAGATAATATGTTGGTTCGTAAAAATCAGAAAAGGAACCAAATATGTTCCCTGATGTCTGAAACGGATTTCTATCATGGAATTTTTGAAATCGGAGACATAAAAATATTTTCGTGATTTAAATCGATACAAAGCTTCCATTACCTTCGGTAAGCCAGGAAGCAATACTCATATTTGGATGGTTTGTCAAAAGTTACCCGCAGATTATTTTCCACTACCTACGCAACAGGTGCCCCATAAAATTTTCAGCAATATACCCTCAATAAATTTTGCTAAATTCATTATTTTATTAATGTCTCTGATATATTTAAATTGTTCTAAGTAGTCATGTAATCTGTCATTCTGAGTTTTGGTGTTCTTTACTCTGCCGCATTCAATTTTACTTCACGAATTCATTCTCGGACAAATATTGGTGTTATATCTTATTGAATCACGTACAATTTTCCATGAAATATTTTAACTTCGTATTAAAATTCTTGTACAGCCAATATATAATTAATTTTAGTTAATTGTTGTATTTGAAGCCCTGTTATCTTTGACTAGCATACCCTTTCTAAATGTCTATTTCTTTTACAGTAAGTACAAACTGTGTTTATGTGACTACAGTTCTGTGCCCAATACTCTTTTGAGCTATACCTAAAACAGCGGCCCTTCAATAAATCAAAAGGGTTTGATTTTTGTTTTTCAAATTTTTAATAATTTGATGCACCTACCTCTATCTGTGGTTGAGGTAGGGAAATAAATTGATTCTGTCAGATGTCTTGTCATTACATTGTTATTATTTTTTTTATCTTATTTTTTTGGGTTTTAGTCCCGATCAACTGCCAGGGTTATTACAGGATTTTTTATCTTATTTTTGGTAAAAAAAATTGGGTGTACGGTAGTCTATTTCATGTTCTAGATTCTAGAATCTAGAAAGTCATTGTCAGTCAGTTTGTCAATTTCATCTTGTATACCTCGGTACTTATTTAGGAAGTGTGTCAAGTCAAGTTGTCACATCATATTCTTTGAGGTTGGATTTTGATTGCCTGTTAATATAAAATCTAGTCATCTGTCCTTTAATGTCCGTGCTATTTTCAAATTCGTTATTTCTTGGTCGTTCTGTTCGTCGTGATAGTGTTCTTTCCAGTTTATCCTCGTCGCCACTGATCTATCTTAAGAATAACTGTATTGTCTTAGGGGTAATCTTAGACTGAGCTATATATTACAATATACCTATAAATTTAAATTATATCTGAAAACATATCAGTTGACACAAGGTATGTGTTATGTTTGGAACTATCCTCTCCTGTTTATATACATATATATATATATATATATATATATATATATATATATATATATATATATATATATATATATATATATATATATATATATATATATATATATATAAAATAGACATGAATGTTTAATTAGAAATTTTTATTATTACAAGGCAATATCCTAACTTTATTAAATTTCTTAGTATTAATTATTATCTCTACTTCATTCACTTCAAAATTATTATTCATCGCAAATAGAAATGTATGATATTTTAATAATTATTCTTTAATGTCAGTAGAATCTCTGATTTGATTAATTTGTTGAAAGTATAGGTTAAATATTACTATTTCTTAGAAGAAATAGATTTAATTATGACTATTAAAACATAGACGTAGCTGACTTAGTTTCCTGGGATTTCTGTAAAATATATTGATCTAGCAATTATTATGAATTTAGAAATAATTAAGATAAAGGAATAAAACTTTTATAATATTACTCATTTGGTTCGTTTGAGGTATCTATTTTGTTCACTTCTATATTCTATAAATATGTAATTGTTAGATGTTATATAGTTGTTAGATGCGTTTAAACTTACTATTAAGCATTGTTCGTTTGAGAATATCCTAGTAGGTATAAAAGGACGGTACCAATTAATTAGGATTATGGAGCTACCTATTACCCCGTACCTCTTTTCATTTGGTTCAATTAAACTCCGGATTTATTTATGCACGGTAAATAAAAGAGGCATCTACAGATATTTCTGAAAGGGTAGGGGTGACTCTTTCCAACGGTAGCTTTTCATCTTGAAATCGTCATCAGAATAAATTCCTTAGAGAAAATAGAAACCGAGAGGGTAGAGAGTGAAGCCAATTTAAAATTAATTTCTAACTGGACATTCCTCATTGACAAAAGGGATCAAAGCATTTTCGTTTTATATATCAGAAAAACTGAAGGGGGAAAGGAGGGGGGAGTCTTGACCCCGCTTGAAAAAAATTCCTGTTCAAAGTAAAGGATGATAAGGGGGATATATTATTTGGATCAAGCAGGAGGTAAAGTTTCCATTGTATTTACTCGGGGGTGGTTCTCTTTAAGGGAATCAGAGAGCACAAGAGGAAAAACATGGCTATAAAAAGAAATAAAAAAATGGGTTTATACCCATGGTTTAATTATTAACTTGTTGATTGTCTCGGTTATGTATTATTTTTTGTTATTTATCTCGAATCCAGTATACGAGAACCCGCACTCTCTAGTGTTCTCTATTTTTCTGTAACATTGTCCGGGTTTTTCCTAAATGATACCCGTCTTCATTAGTGAAGGGAAATAAACAACATGGTGCTCTTTATTCCGTGAAACCGGAAACAAAAGATATCAACAAAAGCAAAAACCTAACACGGTAAAACATGATATTTAAATGTGAAAAAGGTAAATTTAAAACAAAACATGTACAAAAAGCTAAATTATCGAATACACTAACTAATTACCTTCTGGGAAACTTCCAACCAAATATATATTCTTTAAATTATTAACGGTTATTCATGCTTCATAATTAACAATAAAATATACGTCAAAAGAACCAGAAAATTAACTTACATTATTTTTTGTTAATTTGAATAAAATAAAACAGCTATGATGAAATACCACAAATACAAAAGTATATATTTTCAATTACTTACTTCGTTATAATCTAGTTTAATTGGAGTTAGAGTAAGTTTATTGCGATATTTCTCCTTTATTTGGAAGCATCGCTCATTGGAGTTGATAATAGTGCAGTTGACTCGGAACAATAGCTCAGATTATTGTTTCGTCGAGTTACCATTATGTTCGAATTTTCATGAAAAGAAAACGTTGGAGAGAGGGGGAACAAGAAGGAAATAGAAAAAAAAAGAAAAAAATAAAATAAATATTGATACAAAGAGCAATTAATTATTTTATTGGCAATATCAATATTACGCTATGTATATGGATAACATGATATCTAGAATATCGCGAACCAGTTTTTCTTTTTAAAAAAACATTAATTTTTCAATATTTTTACTAATTCTTCTAATAACACTAATCACTACTAGAAGGTATTTAGCTCTCTCTGTTTGTTTTATTTTTGTGTAATTAGTGTTATTTATTAGTTATTATTATATTTATCAACTCATCCTAGAAACCCTTATTCTTTTGGTAGTTCCTCCGTCGGTCCGTCACATCTTGGAGTATATCTCCAGACCTACTTTAGCTAGAGATTTGAAATTTGGTATACGAGTTAAACTTTTTTGCCCAAAAACAGAAAAACAATTATTGCGGAAAATTTCTGCGATCAGCGATCAATTGCGAATTGATCGCAATATTTTATATTTGTGTACTTTTTAGGTTGGGTATCATTTTAAAGGTATTGAAATTGAGATTAAAAATATATGTCGCGTTTTCAAAATGGGGGCGATTTAACCCCCGAAAAAATTAAAACAAAATGTCCCCGCTATCCAATTTTCACAGGTCCTATAATAAGGCAAAAATATGTATACATCTTTGTGGTCCAATGATATTTCCGGGAGTTGATATAAAAATGTCAAATTTTAGAAATTGTTAGGAGCCGTAACAATGGAGCCCCAAAATTTTTATGATTTGTAAATTCGAAGTTGGATATCATTTTAAAGGTATTGAAATTTTGTTAAAAAAATATATATCGCGTTTCCAAAATGGCGGCCATTTACCCCTAAAAGAACTAAATAAGTGCATACCTAAGATACTAAAGGATAATATATATATGCACACCTTGCTTCTCAAAATTGTAACTATACATATGTTAGTTTAAAAAAAAAATTATTAGAAAAATGAGTTTTTCTGACCAAAGAAACCCGGTTTTTAGTAACTTGCTGGGCAAGTAATTGACGGGATTTTTATCTCCGACAGTATGAATTACAAATCCACCTTCTATATTTTATTTTCTCAATTTTTGTCTAAAGTTAGTAGGTAATGTAATAATAACAAGACAAACTTTTAAACCAATTATATGTACATACAATCATTTTTTTTTCCAATCTTACCGAAGGTAACGGAAGCTATGTGATCATTCTGATAAATACATTTCGTTTTCTCCGGATTCAAAATAAATTTCTTTTATAAAATAACTTATTTCTTCCTCTCTTTCTCTCTTTTCCGTGTTCGATTAAAAAAGTGTTTATAAATGTAAAATGACATCATCTAGTAAACTTTCCTCTTGGATACATTTTTAACAAAACAAATTTTATTCTATTCATAATAAACTTAAAAAGAAATATATAAAAAAAGGAGGAAAATATAAACTCACCCATCCAGACTCAATAAAAAAGTTATAACTTTTTAATAATTATAAGGAAATAACTTTTTTTCTGAAAACTCGAAAGATGTTTTAAGTAAGCATATATATATATATATATATATATATATATATATATATATAAAAGGTCAAATTGAGAATGTAAGTTATTTAGTTAATTTTAAATTAATATTAAAACTACATATTAGAAGAAAATGTGGTTGTATCTAATATTAATTTAATATATGTTAATTGTTATTATTAGTTTGTTTTGCATTTGTTACCTTTTTTTAGCGATTGTTAACTTTTATTCTACTTAAATTTTAAATTTTATTTAACAGTTTTATAAATTGTAATACCCTCTGCCTACTTTGATAGATTGCATTATTTTCCATTTTTTGAATTGTTGAAGATATTGAACAATTTCGTTAGGAAACGTTCTTAAAAAAATGATAAATTATAAGTGAAAAAAAGTTTTAGTTTACTTTCATTCGTCTGTTAAGACATTTATATAATTATTATAAGAAATAAGAATAATAAATATAACAATAAAAAAAAAAAAAAAATTAAGATTAAATTTAATTTAATTTCATACTAATGTAACAATATTTACAGAGGTATTTTTAAAGTTTTAACTCTATTTTAAGAATAAAATGTTTCAAAGTAGGTTGAGAGTTTTAAAATTTTGTATTATTACTTAATTTTTTTTCTGAACAACTTTTTTAAATAACATTTTGTCGTATCTCCTACAGAAAAAGCACTTTACTAGGGAGAAATATAACTTTTGTATTGTAAATTTCTAAGATATACCTAATTTTTGAAACTAAAATTATGACATAAATTAGTTTCCAACCAAGTAGGGCTGAACCCCAGAAGATGAAAATTCAATTAAAAAAATGTTAGTCTTTTTCACCTATTCATGCGTCGATCCGGGGACACACTGTATATATATATATATATATATATATATATATATATATATATATATATATATATATATATATATATATACTATTTTCTTTTTAGAAGTCTGGAAGAGAGAAGGCAAGAACGGAAATATAAATCAAAAAATGAATTACAATGAAACCTGTATAATGCAGAATAATAGATTTTAAATTGATTCCTAAAAGCAATTATTAAAAGTTATGTGGGGCAATGGATTTACAATAAACTATTACATAATAATAAATATTATCTCATACCACAAGGAGGTTCGTTTCCTTTGTAGTTTTCAGATATGCACTGGGGTCTATCTGAAACTATAATGGCTATAGTTATTTGGAACAATTATTTAATTTTATGATAATCTAACGATATTTTATTGTATTACTACGATATATATATTTGTTTAGTAATTGACTATTTATATTTTATTACCGTATTGATACTATAAAGGGATAAATGTCGAGCTAGGGCTCAGAAAGTGGAATTATATATAAGCCATATTGACGAAGCAATGTAAGCCTTATTAAGATAGAGGACAGTTTGTCACAGAGCAAATGATGAAATATCGGTCCTAGAATAGGTTGAAGTAGCTTGGTGATAAAGGCTAAAACTAGAAGCATCACTCGAGGGAAGCTCTCCGAGTATTTCTCATTAAGCCACCTCCACCGGAAGATCAAAATGTAGGACTGTGGCACAGCATGAATTGATTCCGCTACCAGGATTGTAAACTTGTATAAGAGAAGATCTTCGACACCTTGGACGAACAGCTTCAGTATTGCAACATTCCTTTACCTAGATTCCACCAAGTCTTAGGAGCAAGCTAAGTACCGACATCCTGCCATTCTCAAGCATTTCCATTTCACGATATCTGAAAGCCGAATCCTCGAGATATTAGGTTATCGAATATTCGACCAGGCATAAACGAGAAACTTCAAAGTGTTTTTAGAGCCACTTACTTCGAATAATGTTTGAGTAATTGCTATTTATTGCTAATCTAGCTAGCTCATTCAATCTCCGCAACATTACAAAGACATGAAAAGATAAAGGAGTCTAATAGAAGCCGCTAACACGAGCACATCGTTCTCTTTTCAAACCGTTTATTTCTTAAGTTTTAGAGCTCTGCTTTATATAATTTTATGCGGAAGTGTGTATTTTGTTTTATTTTAACAGTTGAACTTACATATTCTTTTGAGTACTATTAATTTTTTTTTTTTAGTTTTTAAAGAGGTACTTTTAGAGTTCAATTACTAGTGAGTTAGAGTTGTGAAGATGGGGTGGACTCCCCAACCCTAGGCTTTATTTACATACCTCGGCTCTTATCGCTACGACCTAGAGGTAATCAATTATATATATATATATATTTTTTTTTTTTTTTTAAATAAAATGTACCTTTTCTGTCCCAAGATTTTACAATTTTATTGTAACTAAAAAAATGCATATTAATGAAAAATAAAAAACCTTTAGGTTTATTGTTCAGATGTCTGTCTATTATTGTGTTAATCAGGGTCATTTTGTGGCTTATATGGTAAAAATGTCTTGCTTCAAAAAATTTTGATATTAAAAATCGTAATGAGTGTTACGTCCCACAGTAGTTTTGATAACATGTAATTTGATTTTTATTCATTTTTTTCATAAGTTTTATTATAAGTTTTTTTTAACCAATAAAATATCCAAGTTTATATAAATGGGATAGGAAAAAATAAAAATTTAGTACAAAATAAAACAAATATATTTATATGTATGATGTATGTCCCAAGGGTTTAGTAATGAGTGTTACTGATAAGAGTTGGCAAAATTAGAGGGTGAGTATGAAAGAAAGAAGGAGGGATTAGGGTTTGTTTAAGTTAAGAAGACATTTAACTCAGAAATCAAAGACTTTTTGGATTGATAGCACTTTACTCTTCTACAATTAATATTTCACTAAAAAAAATTGTGAGTATTCATTGTAATGAGTGTTGCTAGCATTTTTTGTAGTTGTAATCAACATTTATTTATGCTATTAATATGATTTAGTAGTTATTAATTAATATAATCAGTACACATTAAATTGGTTTAATTAAGAAACATAGTTTCTGAGGAAAGATTTTTTAAAGTTAAAAATGTAATGAGTGTTACCTATAATGAGTGTTACTATACTGTTTATTCTACAATACTGTATATTTTAAAACTTAAAAAAATGATTGAGTTTAATGTTTTTACAAAAAATAAATTTGCCGCAAGTAAAAAAAAAAAATTAAATAAAAGTTTAATGTTTAAAGTTTGTGTTAATATTTATTTCTTTCTAGGTCCAATATATAAATTTGTAATGAGTGTTACCATAATGTAATGAGTGTTACTTGAATAAAAACAAATTCTTATGGGTAGCCGTGTCCAACTATCTTTTAAATGAAGAAAAATTATTCTTTCTTCTTCTTTATAATAAAAACTTGTATTCAATGCACTGAAAACGTATCCTTTACATTTTTAAACTTTGAGGAAATATTAAAAGATAATAAATGTAACACTCACTACATTTTTTAAAAAATTGCAAATTTTTCTTATATATAAACTACTGCTTGTTCTTAAACCTCTAAAATGATAAGATTTTCTTGATTTATTGTACAGGGTGTTCTGTATTTTGAAAACTTTAAAATATGACCAAGAGAAAAACTACCCTTATTTTTTATGGTAACGAAAAATATTATTTAGAAAAGTTGTTCAGAATTGCAAAAAACGTATAAATATTAAATATTATTTTATTTTATGAATTATTAAATTTTAGTTGGTTTTCTAAAAATAAACAATAAGCTAACTACAACAAATAGTTCTCTTTTGATTTTTATAATAAAAAAGAGAATAATAGCTTGTTAGAGTTAAATAAAGAATTAAACAGGCCACTGTCAATATTCCCCTTGAGCAAGTTGACAATGCTTGTTTAGAATTCATAAATAGAATCGAAATTTGCGCAAAGTAGATGGCAATATGTTTGAACGATTATTTCTTTAATTTTATTTGTCACCTCTGTTGATTTTATTGTGACACTTAAATGGATGTTAAGATTAGAATTATTAATTACTTGTTGTGGTGATTTTTTTTTTTTTTTTTTTTTTAATTATTATTATTATTACATTAGCTTATTATTTGATTTATAAGTAATTTATTTTGTTTTCATAAAAAAAATTCGATTCTATTTATGAATTCTATACAAGCCTTGTGAACATGCTCAAGGGGAATATTGACAGTGGCCTGCTTAATTCTTTATTTAACTCTAACAAGCTATTATCCACTTGTTTCTTATCACACTTGTTTATTATAAAAATCCAAAGATAACTATTTATTGTAGTTAGCTAATTGATTATTTTTAGAAAAGAAACTAAAATTTTATATTTCAGAAAATTAACTAAAATTTAATAATTCATAAAATAAAATAATATTTAATATTTATACGTATTTTGCAATTCTGAACCACGTTACTAAATAATATTTTTCGATATCATCAAAAATAAGGGTAGTTTCCTCTTGGTCATATTTTAAAGTTTTCAAAAAACAGAACACCCTGTACAAAAATCAAGAAAATTTTAGCATTTTTAGAGGTTTAAGAACAAGCAGGAGTTTTTATAAAGAATTACTTTTTTTCAAAAACCCAAAACTAAGAAAATTTTTCCTCTCGGATACTCTATCTTGGGACACACTGTATATATACATATATATATATAGCTATATGTATTTCTAGCGGATTTCTTGCAATCCCGATAACTCTAGAACGAATTGACGTATCAAAATGAAACTTGCACCGAAAAATCAAGCTCGTTGAGATGAGGATCCCTATTGAAAATGGGATATTTATGACGTCATTAACCCCTCTTGAAGAGTCACAAAGATTAAAAATAATCCTACCTCGGGGTTCCGCAAGCCGAGCGAATTTCCATTGGAAATTTGTAGTTCAATGCCGTGTAATTTAAACTTCCTTTATAACTACTATCATTGTGCGTGTATTTTAAGTTAAGAAAATGTAAATGAAATATTTTAATTGTATTAAGGTTGTTTAGTTTAACATAATCGTAGTAGTTTAAAAGAAGTTTAAACTGCAAAACATTGAATTACAAATTTCCAATAGAAGTCGCTCGGCTTGCGGAACCCCGCAATAGGATTATAATTAATTTTTACTGAAACTCTTAAACGTATCCCACAACTAGTTAAAGACTTAGAATGCATGGGGTGTAACGAGGTTTTTTGTACACTTTAGTTAAATGATGAATACGAAGTATTATAATAATTGCTTAAGGCTTTCTAGCTTTTGCACATAGGTAAATATTAATAATATCCATCAAAAATGCAATTAAAAAAATCTCGATTTTGAGGGTTACGAGGTATTGCAGGTACACAGTCGATATATATATTCTACATGTATAGATAATCTCGATTTGTTTTTTTTTTTTGTTTATTTAATTTTTATTGAGTAACACGACTACACATAATTTCATTGTAACAAGTGATAATGATGTTATTGTTTAACATGGCGGGAGCAACATGAAGAAGAAGTAGTCTAGTGACTACACTTCCTGGCGATTTATACAGTAAAATAATTATATTAAAAAAATATTTAAGTAATGATAAAGTAAATTAATAATGTATATAAGATTTAAGAAATAGATAATAATAATAGATTGCAACAATAATATTCTATGAGAGTAGATCCCTAGGCCACTGCCTCTTCAGACGTCTTGGAGGGTTACCTGGAATATGTTGAGAGGACATGAGTAGTACAAGAGGATTAGGATGGTGGGATAAGGATTCGTGGAACTTTCGATATCGGGATTCGGATAGATTTCGGACAAAAGGAACGTTCAGGTCTTCATGGAGAATCTCGGAATCAAATTAAAAATACCAAAATATCAATTTATTAGAATTTAGCTACTTACTCAGCTACAGTGAAAAGTTTTTGAAACTGGTAATTTCGGTATAGGAAGTGAACATACCTGAAACAAGAAAAAAAAAACAAAAAACAATTAATTTTAATGGATTGGCATATTAATAATATTAGGGTAAGAGATTAGGTAGAGTTTCTGCACATTTATTGCAATAAATAAAGTCCGAAGCAGTAAGACCTCACATGAACGACCAAGGTGAAAACGCGGTTTAGTAAACCTTCTAATAGTACTTTTATCCACTAAGCAGATGTATAGACACATAGAAAACGAGTACTTTGCTAAAAGGGAAAGTAACCTTAGTTCTCAGTAGGTAGATTGGCTGAGCCAAAGATTTTCCACCTCTAGCGACTTAATGGAGGACAACTGCTAACAAGATGAGAAGCAGTTTCATCTTCTTCAACTTTATTATTATTTGGGATTGTTTTATTTGGGTCTCTTTGTATATACATATCTGGAATCTGGGGGGCCAAATCCTCCCCGGCCAAGTTGTATCAAATTTCTATTTATTTTACATAATATGTTACTTGTTTTATTAATTGTTAACCATAAGTCACCTTTAAAGGTTTTTATTTATCGATTCAGTTTTTATTTAAAAGTATTGCTATTACTACACGGTTTATCACCTACTGTTTGTTCTTAGGCACTGATGATGGTCATATATGAAGGCAGAAAGCTGCTTGGGCTAGTAAAAAATTTATTTTACGTGGAGAAACAATTTTTATTTTTCCTCTACCTATATTGGTTCATAATATGTATATAATATAAGCCTAAAGTTTTGTTATTTTGTCACTGCTATATGTATAGACTGACTGATTCATCATAATGCTAAGGTTTTTCTAGGAATCCTAGAAATTTGAAATTTTGTATACAGGTAGAGATTAATGTACAAATGAAGAAAAAAATCTGGTTCTTTGTCCCCCTTAAGGCTAATAGAAAATCCGGCTATGCAAAATTAATTAAAAAATTAAAAAAAAAAATTAATAATAAATGAAATAATAAATGTCTCTCAGTCATTTGATAATTATTTACAATATTTTTAAGTTGTGCTGATTTGAAAGCTGAATACTAATTCATAATACGGTTGATTAATCATGTAATGATATTTCAGGAATTTATACATAAAAATGAATTCTAATCCATATATCCAGGATGGGAATAAGTATCCCAATGTGGGTGATCAAGTCTTCCCCACAATGGAGCAACTTGGTCCTTTTGACTATTTTATTAAAAGCGTTAAAATTTCTATGTCTAATTATCATTTTATTTGAATTTCTTAATAATATTTGAGAATAATAAATTATACTACAAGTAAATCTCACTTTCATTGTGTCATTAGAATAACATAAATTATTAAATGAGGAATAAAGTCTCCCCTAATTACTATTTAGATGATACTCTGACAAAGATTATATTATTTTGTTCGGTTTTTCTTTCTGGTCGATACGGTGTCCTTATTTTTATATGTTGAACAATGAAAAGATGTTGTTGGTGGTTGGTTTATAGAGATACGTTCTGTGTAGGGCTGTCAGTGAAGTTGTTGGAAATATTACAGAGATCTAGGGCTAAGAGGGAAGGGCATCTAATCCCTAATCGGTCAGAAGGACTAGCAAGGGGGTTGCTCCCGGACACGCTGTGGATAGGCTCAACCTGCACATCTCCCCTGTACTGCCAGCACCCTACCCCCATCCCTCGAACCTCTATACAATGCTCTGCAGAACACTCGCTTCCAAGCCAAAGCCCCTTCTGACAGGCATGAGGCCCTTGCTCCTCACAAAGCGAGCCTTACAAGGGTCCCTCCGCCTTTCTAAATCTCTCTGATTGCTTCCCTTCGACTCAACAATATCCCCTACACAACTCATACATCCTCCTTCTCCCTCCATCCACAAAGGAGATTATATTTTATTCCTTTTCCTTATATGTACCACTCCGAACCATTTCCTACATATATGCCCACATATACGTCTACAATACGCCATTTCTTCTAGGACTTCCTCAAAAAAAGTTTCTAGTTCTTTATCAAACTGTTGCACGATGAGATAAAATTAAAAACAGATTACTTTCACGTTTATATAGTACAGCTTTCTATTGACTGCCTTTAGCTATTTGTATAAAAGAATAATATAATAATAACACCCTATTCCTAGGTTAAAGATATATATTTCAATTAAATCCCATTTTTGTGGAACTTGTAGAAGTGTTCACCATTATTGATTAAAATTTTAAGAATTATTGAATCTAGCTAACTAGTAACTACTAATTAACTAATCTAGTAACTATTTGAATGAAGTAAAATTATATGATAATACACATTTTAAGTAGATTAAGATATGCATAAATATGACTAGGTGTGCAATGCAGTTGTCTGCTTGCAATATTGAGCTGAGCGTGAATTTTAATCTTAAACAATAATCATTTTTATTTATAAACAGCTGAAATCGGATCAAATATAGTAATATTTCTAATTTTTAATTAAAAACAATTTTTTTCAAGTTTTTCTATTTTACTCCCCTCTTAAATGATAATAATATGACAAAAGTGAACATAATAACAATATCTGTACTCCTTATGAGCTTGCCAATGACATGCATCATGAAGGGCATATACTATTTTAACTTTTGTATCCCGTACCGCGTACCCCTGTGTACCAATTTGGACCATTTTTTATGTATACCTACCTTCCTGTGGTTGGTCACTGTGACCGTGCCTAATTTTGTGCGGATCTGTTCAGCCGTTCAGTAGGAGTAGTCCAACCAAATGCAAAGTGTAGCATAAGAGCTTCGCTTCGCTCAGCTCAATATAAAAAAGATACATTACCGGGGGAAAAAAAGTCAGCCCATTAAAGTGCCTAATATTATTAGTGCCTGGAAAAAATCACGTGGACACCAGCGATGCTGAAGCCAGCAAAAAGGAATGATATTCTCCTCAAAATCCTAACCGTGAAAAAAGGGTCAAGTTCTAGACCCCCATCCAAAAATGTAACCTATCTAAGTAATTATATCTAACTTTGGCTAAGTCTGGTCTTTCTTTAGTAAACAAACACCCTTCACTTCTATACTCATGAGCAAGGGTACTCTCTATTTTTATTGCTTAACCCCCAATTTTTAAATGAGGCATAAAACATCAGAATCATGTGTTATCACAAAAGAGTTACGTGGGTAATAAGAAGGGAGAACTCAGAAGGAAAGAAAAAAAGTTTCAGACGCTCTCAAAAAAGACAGCCAATCATCACTCAGGACCGGGCCAAGTCTTAAGCAGTCAAAGTACAAGAGTAGTCTTACTAATTAAAGTAGGAGTGAAGTCAGGATATGGACTAATGAAAGAGCACACTTGGCCACAATGTAGATATGCCTATTTAGTAATAGTAATGTAGTAATAGATTGATTTTTTTGAGTGGGGGTCTGGAATTTGGCCCTTTTTTCACGGTTAGGTTGTTGCTAAGGATATATATTACATGGAACTGAATGATAAAAAAAAAATTACAAACAAAACACAACAAAACAAATCCAAAGGGTGATTTCTTGCTTTAGGAGTCAATAATTGAATAAATTCATTCAGTACTTTTAGCCTTTTATATAGATCATCACCAATACTTTTCACAATAAGAAAGTGAGATAACTTGTAAGGAATAACATCAATAACAAAGAATAATTTTCCTCGTTCAAAATATAATTTCCCTATAAATTTTTAACAACTACTACTTGTTTAAATTCTTTAATAACTTCGTTAAAATAAAAACAAGGCAGAAACAAATTAATAGCCGAGTAATTAATAAATGTAAAAGTAAGAGGATTAGGCAAAGTTTAAAAACAAAACACTCTGCATTCTGTGTTTCTTCAATATTTTATATAAATATATGACGTCTGTTCAGGACCTAAGTATACTTGATGATATCAAGGTATTACTAGACTTTATACTTTTTAATAGGATTTGGACGTCAAGTACGAGTCGATATTATAAAAGAAATAAGAATTAGAGAAGCCTTGTTGTTTTGGAGCAAGAAATAGAAGAGCGATCGCCGTTATTATCGTGAAGCAACGAGGGCTCTAATGAAGAGAAGCCGGGGAATTATAATGTTAGGTTAAGAATAGGTCTTCTTAATTCCCTGCTCTTTACAAGGGGATGGTTGTTCCAGTTGGGGAATAAGAGGGCATCAGGCAGTTGAAAACACTTGACTGTAATAATTAAAATTTAAAACTGATGGAGGAACGAAATACGCTTAATAAGCGCATTTTCAAACTTAATTGACTAAATAGGATTATTTTATTTATTTATTAAATGTTACGCGAAGGTAGAGGAAAATGTTTATTTACGTTTGTTGAAAACTCCCCATGTTTTCCAGAACGAGGGGGAGGAGGTTGCGGCGAGGAAAACAGAGGAGTCGGGCGAGTAGCTGAGGAGGTTGCACAACCTAATGAGAACATGTTGAATACCTGAGCCTAATACTCTTGAACCTCGGTTATTAGCTCGTCCGCACACGCACTAACTGCCACTCCTCCTTAATTGGAACTTACAACGATAATAATTCTAACAGAGATGCTACAAAGAGAAACCAGAATGTAAATGCTCAGTGTTAAATAGAACGCAGACGATTTTCAATATAATTTTAATTGAAATCAAAGGCTGTTTATAGAAAACGCCGTCTTAGCAAGGCATCACATGCACGTTAAATTAAATGTTTTGATGTAACTCCTCGACCCTTTCGACGGTTATCGGGTTCATTAATTTATAACACGGGGCAAGTTTACAAAACATTTGAAAAGCTATTACAACTTGTTAACCCTCTTTCTTGAAACCAATAACGCCTGAATAGATTATGTACATGTATATAACTTCAAACGTTTAATCATTTATTTAAAATAATTATTTTATACATTTACACTCTGATTCAGTCAGTTATATAATTTTATACTGTTAATAAAATAACACACACACACACTTCGTGAAATTAAATTTAAGTGTTTAGAACTGCCGCCTTTCATTAGAACAAAAAAAAATTGTTTACAGACAGTTCTGTCAGTAATAAGAAATTACCAAGTAATTAACCGATTTATTAAAGATGGGTGCAGAGTGAATCTAAACTCGGGTCCAGTTCGAATTTTTATAACCCCATGCAAGAGGCTGTAAGCAGACTTTAAAATTAAAATTTTACAAGCATTAATCTTACTCTGAATTATGTTTTTAAGTACATCTTATTATTTCTATCTTGGTCTCAATAGGCACATAAATCTAGTCCTAAATTCGACCTTTAAGAAGTCGTGTCTACATTATAATTGTATTTAAAACATATAATTAATAAGAACATATTAAGGAAGTTAGAGTGAAGTCACGTTAGCATATGATACACGTAATTTAATTTCGAATTTTAGTAACTTAAACATCCTAACTTAAGACTTTAAGTAACAAAACTTCGACTCTACATGAATGCCAGAGCTCTTGCCACAGTTTATTGCATTCTACTTGAAATAAACAATTGGTTACAAGTTTCATATAATATGAGAGTTCTGTAAACATCAAGTTGAATCTTAAGTACTATTAAATTAGAACATAAAACAATCTAATTGTACAGTAATTCTGAGAACAGTACAATTACAGTAGTTCAGGTGCTTTAACCAAACTCTCAAACTTGTTACTTCGGAGTAACATATATTAACGTAGATTGGTTTGAACTTTGAATTAAATTGAAACTGTATAAAGTTGCATAAGAGACCCAAAGATTATGAAAATACCTGTATTATATTAAGTCTGTTTATTGTTTAACTGAATGAGGAGAGTGAGACGGTTCTTCCACCAACATCCAACTGTGAGTATGTATAATCTCAAGTAGAATCTAACCTATATTAGACTAGTAGAGAGAACTCTTGACACTGCTACGTTTTATTAACATATTTCTCTTTAATAAAGGGTTTAATGGTGAAAGTTCTATTATAGCCATATGATAAACTAGAAAAAAATATTGTCATAATTAATCAAGCGAATGACGACATTCGGGGGAAAAGAAACAAACCAGTCAAAACAAACTCGATAAAAAAACCTTTCTAATATGCATAAGCAAACTGAATTTAATAACACTTAATAAACAAACCAGTGATTTTTTACACCTCTTTTTCAGATAAATCAGATTTATTTTCAACAATATTTGGGAAACATGATTTTATCCGTGGAAAACAACTTATATGGGAACATTTATATTTAAATGAACTAAAAAAAAGGAATTAAATAATCAAAATCGTCAGAGCGATTAATTATTTATTTTACTACGTTTTTATTAGCTTGCATTCTTGTTTGTTTGTTTGTTTGTTTGTCCGGTACAAATCTGGCAATCGATTTCTAACTAACTTCCTGAATAGCTAGACATTTGAAACTTTTAGCATAGCTCAGAACACGATGACAATGCATTATTTTAATACTTTTAGCCATCTTTCAGCAGAATTTAATTAGTTTTCAGCAAATTTTGGCGTGCGGAAAGTTAGTTCGGAAGAAATCCGCAAGTTATTTTATTTGTTTTGCCATATCCAATATTTACGCAATCTTCATTTTGACGGGTCTCAAATTTGTGATAGATAAACATTGAATGACAGCAAAAGAGGAAATATCGATTATATTATTTCAAATATATCGATGGCATGCTTCAGATTTGGTGTTGGGGAGATCCTTACAAAGATTTATCCTTTTATAGGTTTAAGATCAGCTCTCTGGATGGTTGTCATTTATGTGAAGTAAATAAATTCGGAACTATTTTGTGTTTACTAACATTATATATTATATAACATAAACAATTATATTATCAACATTACATACGTTTCAACAGAAAATTTACAAACGTAGTATATAAAAAGTTCTTTTTATCTTGAAACTATTTATGGTTCAGATTTTATAATTTTAATAAACAAAGCTTCGAGAAAAAAAGTATGAGAAGTAAGTTACTCTCCTTTTAAGTGCATTTAGAAGAAAGGATTAAAGTCGGTAAATTAAGTCTAAATTCAAAATGGAAGAAATTTATAAATAAAGAAATACATGTGTTCAAATAAAAGATAAAGTTTACAAAGCCGTTTTGTGCACAAGTATGGGGTTTTAAATATGGGGAATAGACGCCTTCCAAAGATTTTACCAAAAAATATTGTTATCTACTCGTACGAATACTCCAAATTACATGTGAAATTGGAGACAGGAGACCAAAGCATAAACGAAATTGCCAGTAATATGAATATTAATTATTTTTTTAGAGGAAAATAGGCTACCCAATCATTTAGCAAAAAAAAGTGGTAAAGGCACAGTGTTTCTGGTACAAAGAATGGGGAGAGGTATGTAGTGGAAACAGAGAGAATATTGAGCACAGTTGGGAGCAGAGAGGGTTGTGGAGACAACATATATTTTGGTGCCGTAACCAACAGGTAGCAGACGAGGCGAAAAACGTTGATAGCAGCAGGCAAAGAGTCAAGGCTAAACGTTCACTACAGGGAGCTAGACTACTCCGTGGCTTATTTTGCAAGCAACCCTAACTTAACAATTTGCCGGATAACGTTATTTATTTATCAAGTAATTTATATGATTTACGTATAATTTAATCAAGGTGCGGGTTGCTTAATCTGAACTTAAATGCATGGAGGAAAGAAGAGCTATTCAGGATCAAATGTTGCCTGTGTTGTGTAATCTAAATGTAATCTAAATAATAAGACGAGGACATGTTTCACTTTGTGGCGGTTTGTCCCATCTTGGGGAGTTATAGAAAGGCCTGGTTCAACACCACCACTCTGACCAGAGAGCACTTCAATGGTCTTTCTTAAATGGTCTATATTGGCAGTCGTTAGCCGGTTTTTTAAAGGAGGCTGTAAAGTATAGAAACCAACTTGCGCAGGAATTTAATTTTGGGAAAATTAGTTTAATTTGTTTGATTTTTTTTCTTCTTCTCTCTTCTGTTTTTTCTTTTGTATAAATAATAATTTGTATAAATGATTATCATTTATATTATTTTCTCTTTTTTTGCATTTATAAAGTGTCCCTTTTTGTTAACATTCTGTTAAAGATTTTGTTAAATATTTATAAATATTGTTATAATTTAAGTGTAGTAATATACATATTAGTACATATTAATGTAAGTATAGTCAATATCATTGGTCCCGCCGATTTTTCCCCCTAATGGCCAAAGTCCAAAACTTGTAACTGCAGTAATGTATTTTACTGTTATTCCATTTTTTCCCTGTTTTTATATTGAATAAATGAGATAAAGAAATTGGGTTAAGATACTATTATAAAGAGTATACAGAAAGCCTTTCAGAATATTGATTTTAAAATTATCATCTGCTAAGCATCTTTTAAGTATTGTTACATTTAAAAAAATATATTTGTTAAAATTCGACCAAGAAATTGCAAAGCTTTCTTACTCATAATTAAGGGTTGATAGAAGATTGGCGAATCCAGGAATAACTTTTGCCTTTTATTAGGTTTTGAATGGTATAATTAAAGTTTGAGTAGTTTTTGAAGTATGGTGGATTGATTATTATCAGGCGTGAAATAATTTGAACAGGATCTCAACCAATTCTTCAAGTGGAAAAAAGGTTTCCTCAAACAAAACACATTGCATACTTACTAACTCATAAACACAGTAAGAAAGTTACATTTTTTATAAATGGACTTCACAGTACGATTCACTTCCAGATTTGCTGCAAGGTGTATTATGGTAAGAAGAGTAGTATTTGAAAATTTGAAGGCCAAACGTCCAAAAAAGTTTATTTTTAATGTATTTTGCGAAATCTCGAAAACGAAGCTTTGCCAGGAGCACGTTTTAAGAACTTTTTTGTTAGCCTTTAAATTTCCTATGAGAACCCAAAGTGATGTGGTTTCGTTCGAGGGCACCTTTTTTGCATTTGTTCAATAAGGATTGGTAGATATCCTGTCCGAATAATTTCCTGATAAAATTCAATCCACCATACTTCAAAACTAGTCAGTTGATCTCCAACTTTAATTACAACATTCAAAACCTAGGCAGAAGTCTTTCCTAGATTCGCCACACTTCTAACATTCCTTAAGTATTTAGAGTAAAAAGCTCAGCAATTTCTTTGTCAAATTATAACACATACATTTTTTTTAATGGAAAAATACTTTAAAGATGCATAGCAGCTAATAATTTTAAAGTAAATGAATTATTCTTAATGCTATTTATGCTTATTACAATTGCAATTTCTCAATCTCATTAAGTTTTTGAGATATTATGAATTTTCTTGTAAATTTTTGAGAAACACTCTGTAAAAAGAAATAAATATATGTCTCGAGAACTATTGAGAAATGCTCATTCGACATTATATATTGCATTTTACCCATAGAATCTACAAGTTTTGTCACCTTCACGGGCGTTTGAGTTTTTTGGGCGAAGTTCCTTATGGCACGTTCTGGCCCGGGAGTGAATCCTAAAAAAACGACCAAAATCACCGTCACGCAAAATCCGTCACGAAATCTACAGATGACGAAACTTGGATAAAACATCACTGAGTTAGATGAAATTTGGTAAACATGTTCATTTTACCAATGCCCAGGCTGAGTTCGTCGGAAAACGTTATCTGCCCAAGCGTTCACGCGCAACGCTCGCGTAAATGTAAGCTTTAAAGACGGGAAAAAGTGTTATTAAGGAAGCCTGTTACTTGACTTGTTTTGATTATTTTTGTTATACATGTCAAAAATGTCACTTTGTTTTGTAAATAAATAAAATATAATCATGTAAAATTTCACCCTGATAAAAGCAGAAGCTGTAGAGTAGGGAAGAGATATATTTTATAATATTTTAAATTAATTGGCCGGGTAGGTAGAAAACAGTCCCATTTCAATCTAAACTCCTTTAACAAACATACTCTTTCACTATAAACTCATCATGATCAACTTTTTTTTTAAATTCAATGTATATATTTATAGTAAGACGCTTGCTTTAATTACACAAATAATGATTTTCTTTTAATTTAGCCTTAACTCTGGTACAAACTGTTCGTTACTTTTAATTTTGTCTCTTTTCTAACTCCGCCATGTATAAGTAGTTAGCAATGTATACGTACTTAGCACTGTGATTTTATAATTTATATTTAATGAAAAATGTAAGGAACTTCGTTCCTACCGGGTGTCCCGCGACACCATACGTATTTTTTTCACTTTTAAATATGCATATAAATATTAATAAAGAAAGTTTGTGCGCATGCGAAATTAAAATGAAGATATAGAGATTCGCAAAAATGTTTAACGACAAATCGACAGATATCCACGAGATTAAAAATGTTACCTGATATCTGAAACAGATTTCTGTCAAGGAGTTATTTTAATTCCGATGTATATTAAATCGTTAAAAATGTTTTTGTTTTTTTAATTTCGGTAAGCTTAGAAGAAATAATATTTATCTATCAATGTAAAATTTAATGAATAAAGTGTTTCTCTTCCCTAGAAATCGAAACTACATTACTACTGATTTATTAATTTGATAAAAGATAATATTTTAAACCTACCATGCAAGCTGACTTTATTTGTTTAAGAAACTTTGGCCATTTAGACAGAGAATTTAATAATTTGCGAATTCGTTTTATGTAATTGAAGTATAAAATATTTATAAAAAAAAAAAAATAAAAAAAAAAAAAAATAAATAAAAAATAAAAAAATTGTATCCCAGAAATAGTATTAAAAGTCTCTCGGTCATTCATTTAATTAACTTATTTCGGTTTCAATTTTTATAAATAAAATTTACAATTATGAAGTTGGAATTTAAAGGCAGCTTTATATCATAAACAATATCACATACTGACAAATTAGAAAATTCCAAAACATCTCGCTGAAAGCAAATAATCCTTTATATCGTGAGTTTTAGATGTAATTAATTCCCTACACTCATATTCTTCAACTATGTTTCATTAAACGAGTTCTAAAGTGAACGCGTGTGAATATAAGGTAGCAAGTTGGTTAGGGGAGATTCCCTATAAGAAAAGTTTTGTTTCGTTTGATGAAGAGCTACCTTACCTTTTCAACCAGGATGCAATATCAGTGTGTTCGGCTCATCTAATAATCTCTAATGATATCTAATTAGTTAAAACATTCTTTAGTTTATTTATTGGTTGAACATAACTTTGTCAAACTTCTAGTTCGATGTTGTACATCAAAAGGACTTTATACAAACACAAGTATGTATTTGGATGTTGAGATTCAAATATTAGTGTTTCTAAAGCAAAATTAAAAATTCCTTCCAATGTACATACAGGTTATTAGAATCTCTTAGTGGGATCAAATTTTAAAAAAAAAGAAGATAACAACTGAGTGCCCTATTAGACAGTCCTCTATTAGAAGATAACAACTGAGTGCCCTTTGGATGGCCCTAAAAGGCCCTATGTATAGGTAAATCTCAAAATATTAAATATTTTGAAAAAAACAATCGGTTAAAAATTATCGGTAATAACGACAAGATAAATTACATTTTTTTTAGGAAATTTCCATCGTCCTACCATAAGGTATTACTATGAATTATTTCAAAATTTTAGAATAGTGTTTTTTATTAGAACTCATAAAACCAATAAAGAATGCTACATTTAAAAAAACATATATATATATATATATATATATATATATATATATATATATATATATATATATATATATTATCCTACTCTTCAGCAGCTTTCATGTGATACTTAACTCAAAATTTAAAAAAAAATTGGGCGCACTTCACATTTGCATTTGCATTCGCACAATATTGGCAGTTTTTTAAAATTGGAAATTCCCTCCATCGCCCCACAAAAAGATATATTAGCATGAATTATTTCAAAATTTTAGGACCAGCTGTTCTATTGTAGTTGAGGGGGAGGGGGGGTTGAGTATATTTTAACTCATATAACCAATAAAGAATGCAAAATTAAAAAAAAATCAAATATATATTTGTAACCTACTATTCACCACCCTACATTTGTTACCCCACTAAAAAAAAAAAAAATAAATAAACAGGTCAAGTGTGTGCTAGTCAGCACACAGCGAGGGTCCGTAGGCCACACTATAGTGTAACACACTGTTGTGTGTGTATAGTGTTTAACTGTAAAGTGTATAAATAGTGTTTTTAAAATGCTAAAAAGCTTACTTTGAACCATTCTAAGGGTCTGATATTCTCAAAACACACTCTGATTAAGTATTTTTTTGCCACTGAATCGGACTATGACCATATAAATACATCGAAAAGACCATAATTATAAAAAAAAAGTATTTTGTCAAAAAAAAAAAAAAAAAATTTTTTTTCGAAATTTCCAAAAAGTGGTATCTTTACTTTTGGTCGAAGAATGTTCAGGAATTTTATCAGATTTTTTGCACTTCACATACACGAGATAGAAGGGGGGGACACGTTTCACACCCACTTCAAACTCGCCTAAGCTCGCCCTATCAAAGTTATATCCAAAGAATTACATATTTTTGTAATCAGCTCGACGTACCCTTTCATATGATACCCCTCACGGTGTCGAAAAAAAAAAAAAAAAAAAATTAACCCTTAAGTTTTTTTATGCTAATTTTTTTGGAAAATATTTTTTTTAAGTCGCTATATTTTTAATATATGTGGGCAGGTACAAGACACATACATGCCAAATTTCAAAGTGATCGGACGAAAGGTGTAGCCGTGAGAGCACGCGAGAGGACGGACGGACAGACACACGCAGGAAAATATAAGGGTCCTTGGTTTTGCCTACGGACCCTAAAAAATATATAAACTTTTAAGTTTACCACATTTTTGTGAATTGCGCATGCGCATATTTAATTTTTAACTTCTGTAAATTTTTCCTATAGTTGGGTAAAAAAGTAAGTAAATTTCAGCTCTTTAGCTTAGAGTACATATGATCCCAAGAGCGACGAACACATCGCCCTCGGCATAAGGGTTTCGAGAAGTATCTACGAAACTTTAAAAAGAGGAGCTAAAAAACAAAAAATATAAAATAAATATGTTTTATATAAATGTGTAAAATAGTCTGCCAATTATGGGGAACATAATTGGCTTATGTTAATACATAATTTGGACGTTAACGCGTCCAATTTCGAATACCATAATAATTTTATACTTTTACAGCCTATTGTTTTAATTTTCCACAGTTTTTTAAATTTGTCAAAATTGGTTTGATTTTGCTTTTAAGCTTAGCGAAGGTAACGGAAGCTATATGATGGTTCAGACGAACGAAAATATTTTATGTCCCCGATTTCAAAAATTTCAAAACAGAATTTGTTTTCAGACATCGGGGAATATTTTTGGTTCCGTCTCTGTCTGTCTTTCGCTCAATTTTTGCGAACCAACATATCATAAAATATAATCGTCCTATTTTAATGGAATTCGCTAGGTCATAATTAGCCACTTGTTGGTCCCGCAAAAGTATCAAACTTCTGCGCCCATCAGTTTTTCTTCCACATGCACACACTCATAAATTTATTTACACCAATAACTTCAAAAGTACTTATCTGATTTGTATGAATAATTATTAGTTTCTAAATTGGTTCCTTTTCTGTCTGTCTGTTGATCAATTTTTTGTCTGTCTGTTATTAATTAAAGTATCAATTTATCAAAATGTAAAGAGCGCAGACGGTTGAAATTAATTTGGGGATATCTGCGGACTACTTTCGACAAACCATCCAAATTTGATAATAATCAGTTGAATACTTTTGAAGATATAGGTCTAAATAAATGTATGTTTGTGCGCATGTGGAGGATAAAATAATGGGCGCAGAAGGTTGAAACTTATATGGGATCAACAATGGGCTATGTATAACCTACCATTCCAATTTCATTAAAATCGGAAGTGTTTTTTTTAGATATCTTGGTTCGCAAAAATACGTTTTATCTCTATCCAACTACAATATCTCGAAAACGGTATGTCTCACTTCAAACATGCCCATTTTGTGCAGAATTATGTGAGGAATAATTTTGGTAATAACACTTCTCTTCAAAAAATAAACCGTTTTGCGTAAAAAGTTAAAAATAAGTAAATTTTAAACTTAAAGGAAGTGGGAGGGGGGGGGGACGCGCCCCCTTAAGAGGGGGGAACTTACAGTTAATAATTAAAGTAATTAACCTACAGTTTCTTACGACTACACCCCTTAAAAATGTTTTCACAAAGTTTCAAAACTTTATAAATTATTTCCCCTATAATTCCTTATTTTGACTATATCTGATTATTTGGATTTTTTGTCGAAGAAGCCCGCAGATCAACCGTCAAGAAATATTTATTAGCAATATTATTCAATATTATTAGCAACCGTCGGAAATATTTAAATTTTGTTGAAACTAATTTCTGGTTCTATGTCTGTCTATCTCACTCTGTCGCTCAATTATTGCGAACCAACATATTTATCTTAAAAACATCTCGTCCCATATAAATAAAATCTAGATGGTGGGTCAGAATTAGCTTAGAGTTGATCCCATGTACGTTTCAACTATCTCTGTTCGTTTGTATTTCTTTCACAAGCACACACACATACATTTATTTACACCTACATCCAAAAGTACCTACTTATCTGATTTTTATGAAATTTTGATGGTTCATCGAAAGTAGCCCGAAGATATCCCCAGATTAATTTTAACCGTCTGCCGTCTGCGCTCTTTAAATTTTGCTAAATTGATACTTTAATTTATGTAAAAATCAAAACAATTTCAACAGATTTAAAAAACGGGGTAAAATGAAATAAATTTGACAATAATTGGTTGTATAAGCATTAAATCATTCAATTTTACGAAATAGGAAATTTACGAAGCTATATGTGTTATACTAATTGCCAGAGTATATTTCATTATTATATTGATAATTTCTATTTGAGATAGTTCAAATAGAGCTAAAATCAAGGGGGGGGGGGTGTCGGATTGTAATGTTTGTTAAATTACTAGGTTAAATTAAACCTTAACAGACGGCAGCATGTCCTTGTCTGCGAGAGCAGTATAAACCCACGAGGAAGCGAGCATGGTTTGCGGACACCTTGGGAACAGCTGTAATATGCGGACACCGGTCCCCAATCCGTTTAAAATCGTGGACTAGATAGTGACAAAAAGGTAATTATTAAGATTATTACCCCCCTATGATTTATAAGAATGTAAATGACTTTGACTAAATAACTTTAAGACAAAGGGATGTTTAGTGTGGAGTCTAAATAACATAACCGATCTTAGATTAAAAAATCTAAGTTAAATAAATTTTAGCTCTAAATTTGGAGGTCCTTCTCTTCGAAATCTATAGAAAATAGTGAAAACAAAATTTACAGTTACGACGATTTTTATAAAGTAATATATTGTGCAGTAGTTTATTTTAATTTAAAATAAAACCTTATAAATTACTCTCCCAAAAAACTCGGTTTAAAGTCAGAGTGGTATAAGTCAATATTTAAAACTTGTATATTTAGTTATATATGTATACATGATTATACATGTGTTTTGTATATATCTGATTATAAATGTATATTAAATCCATGTATATAATATATAAATGTATATATATATTTTTAATTATATATATTTATATGATATATAAGTGTAATTGTTTATACATATATATATATATATATATATATATATATATATATATATATATATATATATATATATATATATATATATATATATATATATATATATGTATAAACAATTACACTTATATATCATATAAATATATATAATTAAAAATATATATATACATTTATATATATATATATATATATATATATATATATATATATATATATATATATATATATATATATATATATGTATATATATATATATATGTAGGTTTTGGATGTTGACATATACCACTCTGCCTTTAAATAATGCCGCACAAAGATGTCGAATATGGACTGCCATACAACAAGAAGAAGGAGGGGAAGGAGGATATAAATATCTATGAAAGTATTAAATACGGTTTTCCCAGTTTTCTGAGGAACCATCGGCCCACTGATTTTGATTTTATTCACTATTTATATTTTTCACAAAATATCGGTAGACTAACTTTCTACACAATCATGCCTAAACCTCTAAAAAAAGTTATATTTTTGTTACCCCCCCCCCCCCCCTCCTCCCCTCAGAATTACAGAAGATAAAGCCAATTTAAAAAAATACATGGTACATATATTTTTTTTCATAGATTAAAAATAAGTAAAAAACTTTAATTGAATGAACGTAGAAAGAAAGGAAAAACAACCGTATTGTTGGTAGAAATAAAATCGATATATACATTTTTATAGACGTATGTACCAAACATGAATACTCCAAACAACAACCACAAGATAATAATGTAACTCGAGTAACAACACACACAAATATACATATATTAATATATATATATATATATATATATATATATATATATATATATATCAGCAGAGTAATACCGTGTTTTTGCACACTGCAATAGGCTACACAATTTGTATATATATATATATATATATTACAATATATATATATATATATATATATATATATATATATATATATATATATATATATATATATATATATATATATATATATATATATATATATATACAATTGTGTATATATATATATATATATATATATATATATATATATATATATATATATATATATTGACATGTAAAATATGTTATTTTTGGTTTTTTCTTTTCTATAACCATTTTTAAAATATTGCGTAAAATATTGGATACAAATTAAAAATTTAATTAGCGAGTATTTCAATTAAAGAAAAACCTGCTAGTATGTTTGGCCATATCCCCCTTTAAATATAAAATCATCTATACATATTGTATGACCAGTCCTAAAAGAAAACCATGTTTCAGGTTGTTTTTTATTATTATTTATTTTGAACTTTTATAAAAACATTTCCTGGAATATAATATGTATGCAGGCAGTATGTAAAATAAAACAGGGAATGTGAATCCCATTCTTCTCTTACACAATAACTGTTATTACGTTATTTAAAACTGTTTTACGGTATTAAAAATGTTTTATATGTATTATTACTTTATTTAAATATATATGGGCTTATCTTTTATTTTATTGTATATTTACCTAAAAAAAAATGGCAAATCTTACATTGTACCCAAGCTAACCAATACTTAATTACACTTAGTCGATTAGAGAGCATCAAAAAACTATATTATAAACACAATAATTAACGCACTAACTCCTTCTGACAACAAAAATATCTTCTTACTTATGTATCTTAAACCAAGATTCAGTCACTTTTCCTACAACATATTATCAATCCCATTAAGGCTTAATTATACAAACATTTTGTTGTTCAAATAAGAGTGAAGTTGTCCACTTTGCCGTGTAACCTCTCCATCTTTTATACTAATAAAAATTATATTTATCTCCAGTAGGGAGAGAAAGTTATGATTTTGAATTAGTTTAGAGGGACTAAAGTAAATCTTTTCATCCCTGAACTCAAAAAGTAGGGAGAGATAGTAAAAGTAGGGCGAAAAAGTAAAGATAGCAACTTAATTATTTTATAAATAGTAGAAAATGAATGGCTAATGTAATGAAGTTGTGGAAATCAGGTTGGCGACACTGCTTTATCGACCATATTTATCTTTTTTTATAACCTGCATCTAAATAACCTTCTATTTGAGTTTAATTCCAATTCTAATTTGTTTTTTAATATTGAATCTCTTATATCTGCTATTAAAAGTGCTAATAATTATTGTTATTTATTAAAATAATACATAAAAACTGTGCAATGGACTAAAAAGTTTATTTTCTTACTACTGGAGATAAAATATTGTATGTACCTCGTGAGTAAAATGCCATTATTCCCCTTGCGATAATTATCTCCCTCGGCTGCGCCTCGGGAGCTAATTATAGTTGTTCCCTCCGCTGCGACTCGGGAGTTAGGGACCATGGACCATGGTTACTTTGGCTTCGCCTCAAGAACCAACTTTTTCGCTCAGGGAATAATGGCTTACTTTACTCCCTAGGTGCATAAATAACTATTGTTTACAGTAGAATTTCAAAGAGCTTCTAAACAAATATATCTTAATGACTTCCCTTTCCGCTGCATTTATGTAGTATATATACAAGGTGGTAAGGTCGGAAGCAAAAAGTCATGAAAGAAGTACTTGTATGGGGGTAAAATAGATAAAGCACCCTAGTGGAACAACCAATTTCCTATGAACCATGCCTCGATTTTTACTCGTAGGGCAGCCGTAGCCACTTTCAAATATTGGAAGAAAAAAAATTTGTTTCGCGATGTTTTCAAATAGTTTTGCTCTTACGCATTAGAAGTTTTAAAAGTATGTAATGAAGTTGTGAAATAAAAATTTCAAATTTTTTTAATTGGCATGATAAATAAATATGTGGAAATAGCTAATATATTAGTGCAGCAGGAAGAAGAGGATGAATGTGATTTGATTGTCATCACTGCCATTGTTAAAGGCAAATCACAGAATGTTTTCTATTTATCAGTGTCATTCAAGATTTCGCTATCTGAAGCAGGGGCGCACCTAGAGGGGTGTGAGATATGAGCGACCAATCCCCCTCCCCCATTCTCTAAAATTAACAATATTAAAACAAAAATTATTCAATACAATTATTTCCAATTTGGGAATTCCACAAATTTCATTTCAAGCCTAAAAATGTTACAAGAACATTTCCCAACAATTTACAGGTTTTTGAAAATTGGAGCACATTTCCTGCTTCTGTACCAACAAGTGTACGTTCTTTCTCAACCCTTAGACCCTCAGCTCAAAAGCTTTATCAGCAATAGTACTGGTCAATACAGATTGAACAGATCTCAATACACAGAACAGAGCTCTGATGTCAATACACAGAGAAGAATCTAAACCCAGAAACTGTTATAAACAAGCTTGCAAAATCATAAGAAAGAAGACCAATTATTTTTGCAATCACTAAAATTAACTGGTTCATTTGCATTTTCCCCCGAAAACCAATCCAGGTCGATATTATTGGACAATAATTCTAATAAAAAGTTAGTACTTATAAATTAACCTTAAAAACTATTTTTTATCTCTCATTTAATTTTAATAGGGTGATGCAAAAGCTCGGAATCGGCTTAATATCTCCGTTTGTAATTGAGATATTAAATATCTTTATCATTTATAAAAAACTACTTTTTTGGTGGGTAATAATTGTTTCCACAAAATTGGTTGCCACCATATTGAATTTAACTTGGAAATTTAAAATTGGGACACCCATAAAGTGATACATTTTTGGAAAGGTCTTAAAAAAAAGGAAACATTTGCCACAAATCCTCGAATTTGTGAGAGGATTTTGTGCCAAAAAAGCTCTCTTTTCTTCTTATTTTTAATAGTGTATATATATATATATATATATATATATATATATATATATATATATATATATATATATATATATATATATATATATATATATATATATATATATATATATATATATATATATATATATACACTATTAAAAATAAGAACCTATATATAAATATTCTAGCTTATAATGTGCAGGCACTGAAAGGTAAAAAGATGTCATCTACTTTTTTTTATTTCTGAAATCTTATTATGTATTTTATTTCTTTTTTTAATGAAACGTTTGTTACAGAAAAAGATAGTTCTTTATTCAATAATAAATATCTAGATTTTTAATTATAAATGTATCGTTATTTACTTATTTTATTTAATTATCAATTTATTTATTTATTTATTGATTTATTTATTCATTGATTTCTTTGTTTTATTAGTTTATTAATTTATTAGTTTATTAATTTATTTTATTATTAATATTATTATTATTATTTTTTTTTTTTTTTTTGTAAGTATAAATTACGGCTAGGTTATTATTGTTAACTTATGTATTATTGAATGCATGTGTTATTTTTAGATATTTATTTAATAATTAATTATATAATTTATTGTAGGCATAGACACAGCCTTTCGTTAAAATGTTTGTTTTTTTACTATAGTTTTTTTCTTTATTTTTAAAAAAAAAAAGAAGAAAAATAAGCCAAATCACGGCAATTATGGTACTATTGTTAATTTAGGTATTATTGCATGGTGGTTTTATTTATTTTTATTTAATTTTGTATGGATTTAGTATGATATTTATTAATTCATTATATTTATGTTATACATGGGCAATTGTTAGTTTAAAATGTATTTTAACTTGTTGTATTAAGATTAGTATGAATTCATACCAGTTATGTTATTTTTGTTGAATTTATATTGTTGCATGTATTATTATTAGTTTGATCAATATTAAGTGAAATTAGATTTATATAAGGCGGAACTCACCCGACGGTCGTTGACCAGGGTTTTTTATACGTTTGTAAACAACCTGTTGTTTACAAAATATACGTATTTTCTATTCTATATACATATATATATATATATATATATATATATATATATATATATATATATATATATATATATATATACTATTAAAATATATATATATATATATAAACAAAAAATTCCAATTTTTAATTTTAGCTAGCCTCAAATTATTACGAACGAGAGAACTTGTGTAATAATTTTTTATACATTTTGCAAATATTCGATTTGTAATTAAATTATTTCACAACAAAAGAACCGGCATATTGCAAATTAAAAGCTTAAAAGCTTTCTATGGGGGAAACAACCGAGTATTACTTTTTCACGTATATTTTAGACTTTGTTATTTGATTAAGCATACCGGAAAATGCAACTCGCATATTTCTCTACGAGTAAATAACATATCCAATAAAGTTAGCTACGCTGATATCAACTTTCATTACTGAAGTTCTCATACGTATCTTCATCCTTCGCTGTTTCACAAAACATTTTAATTTAGTAAAAAATGCAATTAAACCCCACTTCATCCCATAGAGCTCTTTATTGTTTTGAAATATTTTTCACTATGACAATAAATGGACGCATAGACAAACAAATCGGTCCGAGACAACTCAGAAACACTTTCTCATATTGTTGAAACTGCATTTAAATACCACAATATCTCATTTAATTAATTTTAATAAAATATATAATAAAATTAAAAGCGTAGAATAGGTGGTTGTTTACTTTTTTCAATTTTCAAACAAATCAGATTTATTACTACGTTTTTATTAGCTTGCTTTCTTGTTTGTCCAGTACAGTCTTGCAATCGATTTTTAACTAACTTCCACACTAAGTAAAAAGCTGAAACTTGTACAGATTATTTCCGATGATAGTACAAAAATCAGTAATTATATTTACCAAATTATTACTGTTAGTCGATAAATCCCTAAATTTCTTAAATATTTAGGCGGTCAAATTCAAAATCAATGGCAAACTAAGACGACCAGGAGGAAATACGCAAGGAAAATTTAAAAACGTAGTCTATAAAAATATATTTTTATCTTGTGTTATTTTTATCAATATCTCGAAAACTAGATCTGTCCCGGGAAAACGGCTTAAATCGTTAGATTCGTATGGACCAAATTTTAAATTTTTTTAATCAAAATCGTCGGAACCGTTTACGAGAAATATGTTTGTTTGTGGGTTAGTGCTCCCAAATTTGGAGCTAAAATTAATTTCTCGATTTCACCACAGGGTATAAGATTTCTTAATATGTATGGCTAATTTTGTCAAAATCGGCCCAGTAGTTTAGGCTCCACACTTCTACACAGAAGACAGACAGACATTTTTTAAAAACCACTTTTTTAAACTCAAAATCACAATACTTTCTCTTTATATTAGAAAATAAAAAGCTAACCTCTTAACTATATGTATACATTTATTTCGTCTATTTGATAGGTACGAAAGGGCATTTGTGGTTAAATATATGTATAACCAATATTTGGATAGTTTGTCGAAAGCCCATGAGATGGTCCCATAGATATTAATTAAGCCCATAGATGTTAATTTAGGCTGTCTGCACACATTTAATATTGAATAATAATAACTATCCATTATAAATCTAAAATAGATATTCGACCCCACTGGAAATATAAGCAATCACAAATTTAGTTCCCAATGGGATCGCATTATTTATACTTCAAATTTTTAAGTTTTGGTAGTATTCATACTACGGAAATATTGATAGTATATTGGTAGTATTCATACTACTCCCGTAGTTAATAATTATAATTTGATTTAATAATTATAATTTGATTTAAAGTAAAATTATTTATACTTATGTGACCGTTCGTTCAATTATAGGCCGCAATAATCTATGTGTCACTCTAATTATTTTATTTTATTTCGAAAATAATAAAAAATACACTACCAATTAGAGTGGCACATAGCTTCCGCGCGTCTTATCTCGTATACCTACTTTACTTGATTGTAGGCTTTTAAAACCCATTATTGTCTAATTTATTTAATTTCCCCACAAGTAAAGCCTGGTCGCCTGGTCTCGAGGTCCATAGGCTCGCTGTACTATTGAAGAGGTAGGTCAAATAGAGAGGTGGGGGAACCAAGCCAACTCCTTTTCCCCCCGTCTATCTCCCTCTTCGCGTTCTCATCATAATAAAGACTATTAATAGTTTTAGAGATCTTCAACACTTCATAGCGGTGTCTTCTTTGGTTTTATTAAAAAATTGTACTTGAAAAAATGTTAATGTCTCATTTAATAGACGAAGTTAGATTTTGTCCCGACCTAAAATTCCAATTTTAAATTTGAAGTTCACGTTTACGCGAAGGTTACGCGCGAACGCTTGGGCAGATAAAGTTGTCCACGAAATCGTCCTGGGCATTGGTAAAATGAACATGTCTACCAAATTTCATCAAAATCGGTTTACTTTTACTCGGTATCAGGGGACGCGGACGCACAGACTGGCAGATAGACAGACAGACACGAGACCAAAAATCTTCCCTGATGTCTGAAACGGATTTCTGTCATGGAATTTTTTCCATGGAAGTTGGAGACATAAAATTTGTTTGTCCTCAAAAGGGAACAAAATCAATGCTTCCGTTACCTTCGGCAAACTCGGAAGCAAAAAGGATCTATTGATTTTTAAACTGGGGACAACTAAGTTTGATAAAATTCATGAATGAAACTTGTGTCAAATAAAGTGCAATTACATTATAAATGTCAATAATAAATAACACATAGATACTGTGAATATTTTTACACTTTTAGGGCTACCTTCTTCTACCGACTATTTTTTCCCCTATTTAATTAAATATTTAAATGTTATGCAGGGGTGTACCCAATATTTTTCAGTTTATTTTCTTATTGAATTCATTAGTAAAAACTCGGTTCGAGATAACGCAGACAAACTTTTTCATAAATATACGAATTCATAATTACTTAGCCCAGTGTTTCCATTTATAAGTTTTTGTATATACATTTAATTAGTATTGAATGTACTTCATAAAAATTCATCATAAAAATAACCTCCAGGGCGGGGAATCGAACCTGTGATGTCTCCGTCAGGGGTTTTAGCTATTTTCTCAGGAACTAGATTTTTCCCGGGAAAACGGCTTATATCGTCAGATTCGTATTTAAATGGACTTAATTTTACAAATTTTTTTTTTATCAAAATCGTCGGAATTGTTTCCGAGAAATAAGTTTTTGACACGTCTTTTCAAAGTTTTTGGGGGGTTCGCCTCGGGGCATGATTTTTCTGAACAAAATTTCGTCTAAATCGGCCCAGAATAGAATCAAAATCGAATTTTCCCGCCATCACAATACTTTATTTTTAAATGCGAAAGAAAAATCAGAATTACAGAAAAGAAAAGAAATTAGTTTACAGAAAGAAAGGAATGAGGCAAATTATTGCTACTTTTTTACAATAGTTTATTTTATATTTATATGAGAAAGTCAAAATATAAACAGTTCATGGTGAAAGATCCTCTAAGATGGGAACAATGCAGGAGTATACGAGTATACATATAATTGGTTGAAATATACAACAAATATAATCGATTTGTTTGCTTCAGGAATATCTCTTGAAAAAGGGAGATGGAACGTGGAAGCGGGGAGGGGGAGGGAAAAAAATAATTCTGTAGCGTTATAACGAGGGATTGCTTTTTAAATGGGGGCGGTAGGGTGGGGTGAAGAGGTGGGGCAAACAACCAGTTATATTAATGGGGCAATTAAATAGGGATTTGGAACCTAGCCCACTCAACTCTTGTAACGAGGACTTAAAACTCTGATAATTGCAAATAAGCCCTTCTCTCTTCTACCATCAAAGTAGACGAGTTCTTCAACATGCCAGCTTTAAAGAGATGAGTACCGGGCCGGTCGTCCTCTACACTCTACATAATAAAAATAAATATCAGAAAGGGGGAGAAAATAGCATTGAGCTGGAGACGTGAAGTATTTTAAAAAGGGCACACAAACTCTTTGACCGAGAGATCTCAACAAGTGATACCTATCTACTCTTCCCTCTGAAAATTGAAAAGCTCGGACTTTCCACCTAAAAAACATACCGCCTCCTCTTGAATAAGCATCCTACTCTCAGAATTACCCTACTCAACCGAATTAAAATCTAGATACTCTAAAAGACAGCACAGAAAACGGCAGCCAAAAAAAAAAACTTTCAACAAATGGGTAGAAACGCTCTTGTGATATCTATAATATATTGCTTTTTCAAGAAGACTGTTGCTCTTGACAATAAGTTTTTTTGTTGTTTTTTTTAAAAAACCTTTTTTCTAAAGTAGACACATATAGTCCACAGGCCACCATAAGAAGTGAGTCGCTGATTGATAAAGTTTTCTTACCTTATGGAATCGCTTATTTATGCCTTGTCCACCGATGAATTGGGTATATGGCAACTGGGCGCTGGGCCATTTCTTTTTTGTTGACATGCCAAACTTGCCCTTCTGCGGGAACATTGAAAAGAGATAGATAAAGTTTGGATTTTCACAGGATCGTTTAATGAAATTATTTCAAAAACAGTGGTAAAGGTGGCCACCGATAAGAGTGGGCCGTTTTCTTTTCAACGTCCCCGCAGAGCGATATGTTTGGGCCGGTGGCCACCCCAAACGGCCCACTCTTATCGGTGGCCACCTTTACCACTGTTTTTGAAATAATTTCATTAAACGATCCTGTGAAAATCAAAACTTTATCTATCTCTTTTCAATGTTCCCGCAGAAGGGCAAGTTTGGCATGTCAACAAAAAAGAAATGGCCCAGCGCCCAGTTGCCATATACCCAATTCATCGGTGGACAAGGCATAAATAAGCGATTCCATAAGGTAAGAAAACTTTATCAATCAGCGACTCACTTCTTATGGTGGCCTGTGGACTAATATAGATATACATATAAAATAGTTTGGCCAATATGTTTCGCTACAAAATATGTTATTTATTATTATATATTTCTGTTTTCGAGCTTACCGAATGTAACAGAAGTTCTTTGATATTATTACTTTTCCTCACTACTAATTGTAGGAAAAGTATTGTTTTCACCAAAATTTTTTTTTTTCGAGATTTCAACGGAATTATCCGTTTTAGGTGTTTTTAAGACCTCCTGAGTGGTTTTCAGCATGACGTATGTATGTGTGTATGTGTGTTATCATCGTAGCGCCCAAGGTATTTAACCTAGAGAATTGAAACTTGGCAGATAAATCAGTCCTAATCTGTAGTTGTGCCACCCGGAAAATAAACTTTTTCCGCCATCTTGAACCCAGTTTGCTGAGTCAGCAAAAATTTAAAAAAATCGTAATAAATCGAAAATGGTCCTGATCGATATGAAATTTGGCTCGAATGTACCTCTCTGTATGACAAACAAGCCCACTAAATTTTATTTTGATTTTGGTCGCCATTTTGAAGTTATAAATTTTTGAATTTTTAAACTTTAATAACGGTTAATAATACTTTTAACGGTTAATAATACTGAAATTACATATAGGTTTTTGACTTATAGCATATCGTTGGAACCGGAAAAAATTAAGGAACAAATATAAAAAAACCCGATGAAATTCTATTAATTAGTTTAAAAGTTATAAGCGAATATAATTATTTTTATTAATGCGATCATTTTGATGACGTCAAAGATTGTTTACATCTGTCAAATTGCCGTCAAACTTCAAATAATTAAATAAAATATAGCTATTAATAATAAGGTTATTTTTGAAGAATGATAATAAATCAGTTAGTTCAGAACGGTCACCCATCCAAGTACTGACCATGTCCAATGCTGCTTCCTCAGAGGCCACTGAAGTGAGGAAAAGTTCCGAGGTACCCCGTACCCGATTTTTTTTTATCTTCGAAATCATAAAATCCAAGTCATAAAGCCGTTTCAGTCATCAGGGACAATTCTCGTGTTGGTCTGATGGCCTGGAGAACCACCACAACTGAATAGGGGTATTTTCTACTTTTATACTCGTTTTTCAATATATCATACATAATAAAGCACTCGTCTAATTTTAATGAATTGTTTTAAATTAATTATCATATATTGTAAAAGTAATTTTGTTCGTCCTTCTCACAGTCGACTTCCTTCGACACCGACAAAGAGTGACCCAGTAAAATGGCAACCATTTCGGAAACGCGATATATATTTGTAATCCACATTTCAATACCTTTAAAATTATACCCCACTTAAAAATTAAATAAATAAAAAATTTAAGGTCACCATAGTTACGGCCCTCTATAATTTGATTTTTTTATATTAATCCCGGAAATATCATTGGCTTACAGAGATGTATATTTATGTATGTTTTCTTCATTTTTAGTACTTGTCCTTATAGAGTAGCGAGGGGGACATTATTTTTTAGCGTTTTGTTTTAATAATTTCGGGGGTAAAATGGCCGCCATTTTGGAAACGCGATATATATTTGAGATCCACATTTTATTACCTTTAAAATGATAATACCCCACTTAAAAATTACAAAAAATAAATATGTTTGTTCACCATAGTTACAACCACCAAAAATGTCTGAAATTAGACTTTTTTTGTTAACTCCTGGAAATATCATTGACCCACAGAGATATATATTTATGTATTTTTTCCTGATTTTTAGGACCTGTCCTTATTGGGTAGCGGGGGAGGGGAATTTTTTTGAGTCATTGTTAAAATAAGGAGAAAAATTAAATTATATATAGTATATTTATAAATATAACTATATTAGTACAAGTGTGTACAAAATTGTAAAAAGGTAAATAAGACACAAAATAAAAAAAAATAGTTTCAGTTTATTAGAAGCATAAGACTGAGTTATTTGACGTAACTAAAATCATTCAACCAAGATCAACTAAATTAAAACTAATTTACTGCTCTAGGTATAAGATGTAAGACTCTGTTATATAGTTGATAAGAAAATATTGAATTTGGCTTAATTCAATAGATTGCACCTTTTATTGACTTTTTATAATATTTTGATATTGGCTCAATTAAATATTTCACATACATGGGCATTTTTTATAATTCACTCTTGGCTCGATTCAATGTTTTCTTAATCCCTCACCCTTATGACCCTTCAACGACCCGGATAAGGAAGATTAGATTGGCTCAATTCAATACTGCCCGGTCGGGAGATATACTCCAAGATGCGTCGGACGGGCGAAGTACCGCAAAAGAATAAGGGTTTCTAGGACGACATCAAAACCCTAAAAATTAGGATAAAATAAAAATAAAATAAAATAAATTTCAGTTATCAACTAAGAATTTAATATTAATTTTCAATAAATAATAATAACAATAGGACAAATTATTATTATAATAAAATTTAACTTTCTGCAAAATTTACTTCAAGGAGGTGCTTATATAATTTATGGTATTGCATTTTTGCGTATATGACCGAATTGAAAAACAATTAGGTAGTTATCTTTGGTTTATTTGGAAGGTAAACTGTCAGCCCAATTCCAAGATTGCAACAAGTTGATCTATGATACTCATAGTGACCATAGAGTGAGTCAGTGAGTGGAATTTGGATTTTATACACCTAGTTATAGATTTATTTTAACTAACATATTTACATACTCTGGACCATATCGTGTATACTCGTATATTACAACTCTAACCCCCTTAATTGTGTCTCGAGCTGATCTTAGTGATATTTGAAATATGGTATTAATCAGGACGTAAAATAAAGGGGGGGGGAGAAACATTATGATAAATTTCCCAAGGATATAATAATTTACGACAAGCAATTAAAATTAACTAAGCTAAAAGCAAAACTAATTTGATTAATATAAAAAAAAAAAAAAAAAAAAGGTAAAATACAACAGGATTTTTTTTAGTTATAACAGAAATCATTTTCTACCTAAAAATAGCAAAGAGAGAAATACTCAACAAAATGCAAAATCATATTTTGAACTATTGATTGGTTAATAATGGGCAGCCTCTCTCCACTGCTTAACATCGTTAGCTTTATCATAGTCGGACGGGCTAATTAATAAAATCCTATTCAATTAGTAATAAGCCTATTGGGAAAAAGCACGTGTTCTGAAAATCAATTCAGAATATTTTAAATGGATATAGTGCTTCATTAAAAGGGGTTTATATTTTCCTTTCTCAGTTATTAGCCCTTGAAATAAATCAGATACTTCATTTTATAACATTTTTTTCCTATATTTTAAATTAGTTATTTTTTATATTTACATATGCCGTAAAATTGGTATATTTCAAGAAATATTAAACAATTAAATAATTGTTGGTTTGTTATAATATATTTGATGTAATCCCGTAGAAATTATAATTAAATTAAATATAAAAAAAAATAATTCCAATAACAACCTTCATTTTAATATGTATATAGAAAATTTCCAGTTATTAGCTTTAAATCATAATATTTAATAATTTAAATGATTAATATTGTATATTAATCATATTTATTAAATTGAATTAATTAATAATTATATTTCATAAAAATAAAATAGCCTGTGCAATGACTTAGTACGATTTAAACCTCAAAACAACTTGAAAGATTATTGTTACGATTATTGTACGATAGCTAACAAATATTTTAAAACTTTATAATCTTATGTAAAATTGGTATAGAACAGACAAATTTCAAGAGCTCGCGAACTGAAGGGGATTTCTTTCAGCACTTTACTCAGTACGATATCATCCATTACAATTCTCCAAAAGGAGTATAAGTTCAAAATAACATAAATAAAAATCAACTAATGCAAAAATAACAAAGGTAATTTTTGTTACCTATTGATACCTCATTATTTATAGAGAAACTTGGGAGAATAAATGTGTATATGTACGATATTATTTCTTTTGTTTGTATAGGATTTACAAGGGAAAGAACTAAGGGGGTGTCTCATAACTAAAAACCATAATCACGTGGTTACAGTTGAAGTATTTGCTATTAACTTGTTGCATCATTCTTCGAAAGCTATACACTGAGTAGCCTAAAAATTGGTGCTGCGGCAAAACAATGAATACAACAAGACAGCAAGACACTAATGAAATTCCAAATAATCATATTTTTGGAACGAAGTTCCTTATGGCACGTTCTGGAGCCCAGGAGTGAATCCGAAAAAACGACCAAAATCATCGTCTCAAAATAACCGTCACGCAAAATTCGTCACGAAATCTACAGATGACGATAGCTTGAGTAAAAGATCACCGAGTTAGATGAAATTTGGTACACATGTTCATTTTACAATGCCCAGGCCGAGTTCGTCGGAAAACGTTATCCGCCCAAGCGTTCACACGCAACGCTCGCGTAAACGTAAGCTTTAAAAGACGGGAAAAAGTGTTATTAAGGAAGCCTGTTACTTGACTTGTTTTGATTATTTTTGTTATACATGTCAAAAATGTCACTTTGTTTTGTAAATAAATAAAATATAATCATGTAAAATTTCACCCTGATAAAAGCAGAAGCTGTTGAGTAGGGAAGAGATATATTTTATAATATTTTAAATTAATTGGCCGGGTAGGTAGAAAACAGTCCTATTTCAATCCAAACTCCTTTAACAAACAGACTCTTTCACTATAAACTCATCATGATCAATTTTGTTTTTATATTCAATATATATTTATAGTAAGACGCTTGCTTAAATTATACAAATAATGATTTTCTTTTAATTTTGTCTTAACTCTTCTAGGTACAAACAGTTCGTACTTTTAATTTTGTCTCTTTTCTAACTCCGCCATGTATAAGTAGTTAGCAATATATACGTACTTAGCAGTGTGATTTTATAATGTATATTTAATGAAAAATGTAAGGAACTTTGTTCCTACCAGGTGTCCCGCGACACCACACGTATTTTATTTATTTATAAAACGAAGTCTTTCAAATAAGAAACACATTTTCATGCCATTCTGTTAAGAAAAATCAAAATTTGGCGTTACTAAACTTTAACTTTTTGGAATTTCCCCGCCACTTACACTGCTATAGCTACAAGTGAGCTAAATTTCAAGTTTCGAGCTATTTTGGAAGTCACTTAAAATTTTGATGTTGACCAATCAGTTAGTAACAAAAATATCAACTTTGAACCCCCCCCCCCTTTTTAAAAGGCTTAAATATTAGGGACTCAATATTTTACACTGTCCTAAGCAACTTAAGTTTAATCTATCTTTTTTTCTTTTTTTTAAACAAGTTATTTATTGGCATAAGTAACAAAACATTTTTATGTATACCGGAGCCATAATGTTATTTTAAGTGTGGATACTTTGTGCCTTTCAAATTTTGTAAAGGGTTCGAGCTTTTGAATTACATTTGTGGAAGGATAAATTGGATAATTTCGGAGTAAATATTTTATCATTTATTTATTTGTTTATTTTGTTTTTATTATTATTTTATTTTATTTTTAATTTTTTTGAAATGGAATTTTTGATTGGACTATTGTTGGGATAGCTTGCAGGTGTTTAAATGGGTATTATAGGCAGTCTCTGGACTGACTAATCTATCTTTTAAAATTCAAATGTCCACCTTAAGAAGAAGCAGAAATATGAGCGTGAGAAAATCAAGGTGAATTGGTTCATTTAAAGATACACTGAACCAATTCACCAATTTTATATATATATATATATATATATATATATATATATATATATATATATATATATATATATATATATATATATATCTGGAGGCGTGGCAGTGTCCCACCAAATCAACCACAGCCGAACACCCTTTACTGGAACCTACTCAAGGCACATTCGACCCTCCTCATATTATCCTATTAAAGATACTCAGATGAATAATTTAATTTTAAATTATATTCCATTACAAACACAAGCTGAATCAGATATAAAAATTTCATACCTCAATCCATGTTAGTGTCTATGATCTAACTGACTCATTAAAATTGTAAGGCACTTCTAGCAGCAATCCTTTCCTCGCAAGCATGCAATTTTGTATACATGTGCAAAAGAAGGAAAGATTAAAAACCTGGTTATTTGCCCCTCTAGGCTAAAAAATAGAAAGCCTATTCAAAATATTTACAAAAAATAACTTTCGCTGCTAGCGCTACTTAATATAGAACTTCAAAACTAAAGTATAATTTTACTCTAATTAGTAGAATAAGTGTTCTTGAAAAGCTTGACCTGGCAATTAAGCAGCAGCACAAAGAGGTTAAACAGTTTCTGTTATTTAATTTATATTTTCCTTATGGGTTATAATTATAATAGACATTTTTATTAAATTAAAATGTTATGCAGTGTACAACTTGTATCCTCATGTTGCGTAATTGCCAGGTCAGAATAAGTTTGTAAATTTAAACGTGTAGAATGATTTGGGCAAGAAAATGTTAGAGTTAATGAGAGATAGAGAGTATAGAGGGGAATTGACAAACAATATCCTTTTTACTTGTTCTGGATAAATGAGGCCTAGCAGAACTTACTTGGACAGGGGGAGACTAAATCTATGATTTAGATGACTAAATCTTAAATTTTTAAGTGAGAATTGGCTTTTTTTAAATAAGTGTTTTTGTTGGATAAGTATATATATATGTATAGCGAATTACTTACATATTATGCACATAGGATTTTGTTTTATTTTTTCTAACAGAAAACAATTGTTAAAAAAGGGTGAATATAGCAGCGGAAAAAATAACAAGAAATAACATATATATATATATATATATATATATATATATATATATATATATATATATATATATATATATATATATATATATATATATATATATATATATATATATATATATATATATATATATATATATATATATATATATATATGTATGTATGTATATATATATAAAAATAAATGTATGTATTATGACAAATGAGAGAGGGAGTGCGAAAAAAGCGGTGAATATATTAGTCCTGAACTGGAGCTAAGAGACAAGACAAACAAACATTTAATTAATTCAGCATAACACAATAAACATATATGTTGTGGATGTCTCGAAAAAATCCCCAATGTTTAAACATTTACCATGAGAATATATATTATTTGTTATTTTTTTAAACATTATAAAATAAGAAGTACCAACTACAATTTTATCGATGTATGACCAGTTGATTAATACTGAATGTAATTTAAAATAAGGGGGACATTTTCGCTATTGGTTCGCTACACCAAGTGTGATGTAATTAAAAGCCCGATGTTTACTCCTCTCGGTCATCAAACATAATTATGACCTTATGTGGAAGGGTGGGATCAAAACTCGGGTTTTATATTGGTAGCGGAGGATATGTGGGGCTAACGATTCATCGAGTGGAAAACGTCAAATTTAATATCAGCGAAACCTTCCCCCTCCAGTACTCGTGACTGTAGGTTTTCATAGTAACTGGCGTTGTTTCTCGTCCAAAAAGCTCTCGAATCATCCCTCCACTTCCATCGTAATCAACATAATGCAAATATCGAGTAAAGGGGGACACCAGTCAAAGAGTTACACCGCAGACATCATCAAACTCATCCATGATCCTTTTCATTATTTCGCCACGAAATAGTTTACACGGGTGACAAACCGGACGAAGAGTGGGGTGAAGGACGTTGTTTCCCTGTTCCCCAGCTCTACCCTTCAAAACTCACTATACCCTGGTACTATTTCCACGGCGCTGGGTAAACATGCAATCCAATATAAAGTAACTTGCAACGCATCAGATGTCCGCAGGATTCATTGCATAAGAATTAATTAATGGTAAGAGAAAACTCATTTACTCGTAGTTATTTTCGGTTTTAATTTCGAGCCAACCACATTTTGGAGTCAACCATTCTCTTTTTGGATATAATTAAACTTAAAGAGCGATTGCACTTATCACTGACAAATAAGCTTCGTTCTAATTGTTATTAATTCTAGGAGATTTTCACGTGTTACCATTACATTACCATATTATATAATAGTTCTAAATTAAGAACATTTTCTACCAGAATATTGTTTCAAATTGATTTAACATAATTGAATGGAAATAGTGATAGTAATTTTGAGCGAATTAATTACGGATCTATTTCGCCACTATCAATAAATTAAGTATCGATAGACACTGTTTTAACAGTACGAACAAAATGCAACATTCCCGATCAAGATTCCCGAAGAAGAAGCGTTTATACAGAGTGTTTGAAAAAAAACTCCCTATTTCTATTAAATAATATAGTCTGTAGTAATTGTATTTATATAACTAGTAAGTTTATTACTGTATTCATTGTATTTATCAACCGTTTAAGTTTTCCTCGTGTGTACCTGTGGTTAATTATTTTCTTTAGTTGGCAAGCCTACATGACCTTGAGAGAAAACGATATCTACGCTACGTGCAGTGACGGATTAAAGGGGGGGCAGGGGTGGCGACAGCCCCCCCCCCCCCCTGATTATACTTATTTCCAACGACTACCAAATTACATATCAGAAATGCATAAAAGCGCTGTTGTGAGAGGTAATATTTTCAAAATTTTCCGAGGGAGGACCCCCGGCCCCGCATGTATATCCCCCCCCCCCCCCAATAATAAACTTTTGACGTCGTCCCGGAGTTGTCCCGGTTTTGGACTTTAAATCCCGAACTTGTCTCCCAAAAACACTTTTCGGGACGCCAAAATGTCCTAGTTTTCAATAGAGACGCCGATCATAGATTAATTCGTTTAAACAAATCCACATATTCTGATAATTTATTTTATAAAATAATTTATAGATGCGTAATGTTTAGCAAAATGTTTGTTATTGCCAATCTAAATCAACCGCATTTATTCCAATAATAGTACATTACACGTCGAGGGCGGAAAGTAGAATTTTGAATGCGAGTGTGGAGTTTGCACCCGAGCGACAGCGGGGGTAGTAAAACCACACGAGCAATCCAAAATGCCGTTTTCGCACGAGTTGCGTACCGTACTGTATCTACAATTGTTAGATTTAAATAATAAATACAGAAAAAAAATAAACTTGCTATATGTAAGTTCGTATCTCTCTCTCTTGATAAAGATGGCATTAATTCTTGAGTTGTATTTTGGCGAATTAATTATTTCTGGAGGAGTATTATTCTACACATTTTCGTCAAAGTCACTTGATTCACTCATTGTTTTTCACTAAAATCTCGATATAAACAGTTACTTTAATAAAAGAACAGCAAATTAGTTCCAGACAGTTCAATGCAATGGCGACATCGCAGCAGAGAAGCACCGACAGAAAAAGTATACGTAATTAGTTAATTGTTTAAGGAGATCGCCATTGTTTTAAACGACAAATCACTAGAACGACTACACTTAAATGACTAGCAATAGAAAGTAAATAGTAGACGAGGAAAACTTAAACGGTTGATGAATACAAGTAAAGAAACTTGAATTGTGTAGGTCACTTTTTACAGATAATATTATATTAAAAGTAGGGAGTTCTATTTCACTCACCCTTCTTTTTTCCAAAATGGGTACATTATTTTAGTATAGGAAAGAGTTTACATTTTGAAATATTTAATACGATTTATCAACTTTAGTAGGTTGTCAAATATATTTTAATGTTTGGTGAGGAAGAGCTCCGAGACGCCCCGCGTCATATTAATTTATCATTATTTTTTAACTGCACTGAATGCACTGAAATAAATTATTAAAGAAATTCGAACCGAGTTGCAAATTGTAAATATTTATAATAAGTTAGAGATAAAAAACAATTAAAAATTTATTGCATTTCAATTTCCTTCTTAGAAAAGGAAAAATATTGAAGATAAAAAGGATTTTTAGTAATGAGTAATTTTAATGTAAATAGTATTTTTAGAAGATTATCTTTTTACTTTCTTATATACGTAGTATGTATATCAAGAGAAAGTGTTATTTCTTTTTTCGGATGTTTACGTCGGATCATGTTTTTGACGGTGTTCATCTTGGGGATTACAAGGTAAATCCAAGCTGGATTATTCATGGTATCTTCCGAGATGAGAATTGACAGGGCTAAGCACTAGAGAACGGGATCTTTAAGGATCAGAATACTGTTCATTAGTTAAAACTAAGGGTCTTACAAATCCTTTCCTCGTAATTCTTTCATCGAAAAATCCCTTTTACACTGTGTATTTTCGTTAATATTTTCTCTTTTAATACTCTGAGTTTTTCTTGATTTTTAAGGCGTAACTCTTTGGCTTATGACTCCTGTAATATTAATAGACGGGAGAGAAAAACAAAATAATCCTTTATCTGAAAGCAACATTATCGAAATTGGCCCTTAACTTTAATAACGAAGCAACTCTTTCACATTTTCCCCTTCCATAATCTTGTATAATATATATATTTACAGACTTCGCCTCTTTCCTTATATTTTCCACATCAATATTCACTCTTTTTTTACGAGTTATATATTTTTTCCATCTTTCCTGCACTTAACAATACTGTAATGTAGAAAAAAATAAAATGTTGGAATGTACCGTTATTAATATTATATAGAATTTATATTACTAATATTTTGTTTGAGCTTTATGTTTAACTTTACATAAAATTTTCGGTAACAAACAACTTATATTTCTAATGAAGATAGTTAAAAAGTAAATATAAATGATTTAATTGATAAGAAGATTACATTTTTAATAGCGAGGATCTGTTAAAAGACAAAAACCAAAGTAGTGAATTTACCGACGCTTCGGAAAATTTATTTTCACCTTAAGGTAAAAGAAGAATGACTCTTTTTTGAATTTATTCTATACCTATTTTACGATTTTGGTAGTATTCATACTACGGAAAGATTAAATTTTAATTTAAATCAAATTATAATTGAAGCGAGCTTCTTACATTCAACGAAATATGCATCTTGTCTGTGTCTGTCTGTCAGTAACGTTTACGCGTGTGACGATAACTTGAGTAAAAGTAGACCGATTTAGTTGAAATTTGGTATACATGATCCTCTTACTAATACTCAGGCTAAGTTCGTTGGACAGCGTGATCCGTCCAAGAGTTCGCGCGCAATGCTCGCGTAAACGTGAGCTTCAAATTTAAAATTGGAATTTCAGGACGGGAAAAAATTCCATCATCACCTACTCGATGAGACGAACATTTTTTTTAAATAACATTTTTTAGTAAAACCAACACCGACACCGCTATGAATTAATAAAGATCGCTAAAACTATTAAAGCGGACCTAAACGTTTAAAATAGAGAAAACAACATTTTTACCAATATCTTACGTTCTAACGTATTGATTTTAATAAAACTTCATGTACATCGTCTAAAGTACAATTGAAACAAGTATGTAAAATTTCAACGTGATACAAGTAGTAGTATTTGAGTAATGAAGTGATACATTTATAATAATAATATAAAAGCTATTACGGGTGGTTGTGGTTAATATTCTTATAGTGTAATAGGTTTGTTTAGGAAGTAAAGCTTTGTACCGAGTGCCCCCACTCTACCTCACACTACCCTCTTCCACTTATCTTCAACTATGACATACATCATGATTAATAAATTTCAATATTCAGTATTTTATTGCAATACGCTCGCTTCAATTATAGAGCCACGCGATGCCTAGTTATTATTAACTACGGGAAACAGACAGAGAAAAATAGACTCCAGCGCCAGGATTTGAACAACGGGCCTCTATATTTCCAGTATAGCCCTCTAACCAACTAGGCTACGCAGGAGAATGATTTTCTCTGACGTTAATGATACCTTGACCCGAACTTAAAGCTTTCAATTTTTCCACAAGTCTGAGAAGTAAACATTAATCACATAGAACTAGACCGAGAAATAACGCTTATAATTATAAAGTACCCAATTAGTACCTGTACCTCGTACAATCAATTAGAAATTCATAATTTACGATTTTGGTAGTATTCATACTACGGAAAGATTACATTTTAATTTAAATCAAATTATTATTATTATTAACTACGGGAAATAGACAGAGAAAAACTACCATAGACTCCAGCGCCGGGATTTGAACCACAGGCCTCTATATTTCCAGTATAGCGCTCTAACCAACGCAATATAGAGGCCCGTGGTTCAAATCCCGGGGCTGGAGTCTATTTTTCTCTGTCTGTTTCCCGTAGTTAATAATAATTATAATTTGATTTAAATTAAAATATGTATTCTATACCTTAAAGAAGCAAATAAATTTTTGCAAAACGGCGGTAAATCCACAACTTTGATTTTTACTTTTGACCTTTTGACGTATCCATGCTATCCTCAATTATAATAAATTCACACTGATATCCTCTGACAGAAAGGAAATAAAATTTTTAAGTTTGTGAAAGACAGAATAGAGAGGGGGACAGACAAACAACATCACTTACTTGTAGTAGATAAATTAGACCTAGTAGTAGAACTTAATAGGACAGGGGGAGACTTGGCTAAACCTATGATCTCACATCGTTTTACGCGAGACATGGCTTATTTTTTTACACTGATGATTTTTTTGAGAATACCTAATACCTATTTACAATAACAAGTAAATGATTTCAAAGTACTTGGAACAGGTAAACCACAATGAGCGGAGAGCTTCCCAATGATAAAAATCTTCCAAAATGGAATACAAAATTCAAATTAAATTAAATTGATTGAATCATTAAATTATATTAACATTCTTATTATTTATATAATTATTGTATACAAATATACTCATGCACGCACAAATACAGGTGAAAAAACATATATACATTAATAATTTATATATTTTTTTAAACGTATATTGTTAATAATTGTACATTGTTTAATAACTTTGATCTTTAAACACGTGTATGAATAATGTAATTGAAGAGCAACGTGAAGGTTGAGGTTGATTACGTGCGACCTCTGAATTAATCCAAATAAATTTAACAAAATGAATTAAGTTTCCCTTAAGTTCTATAAATTGGATCCATTTTTCCAAATTCCAAGTTTCACCGGGATCCTACTTACGATCTTTTTTAAACACATTTTCGAATTTATTTCCTGCAACGAGAAACTATCAACTACCAAGGACTTGACTGGCTGTTCTAATAGAGTCCGTGAGAGTGGTAAGATTAGACACGTCATTCCAAGGTTTACGGGTATTCAGTAAACTTCTTAATGCTGCTGTAACGTCTAAGCGCTACCAAACCTTTCCTCTAAAAGTTCTATCAACAAAAAGTTCAGTGAATCAACTATTTTTTTCGCATCTCCTTCATCAAAATTTCTTAGGAGCATTTCTCCAGTGTGATTTAGTAAAATGCCGTCCTCTGTCCCTAAGTGTACCCTGACTTCTTGCCTAAAGATAGGGAACTTGGTACTGTCACCATTAATCTTATAAGGCGAAGAGGAGTTAATTAATTGGATTTTAGCTACTAAGGTTGTGGGATTAGGTGATGGAAATAAAAAGGGGGTACAAGTTTAAATTAGGGGTAGGATTGTATAGTTAGGATTTTAACTCAATTTTTTATGACTAGTTAAAACAGATGTTGAGTGGCACACGTCATCGACATCAATAATTTCATTTATAGACTTTGGTTTCTCGTTTAAATTAACCAACTTCTCTAGGAGCCGTGATTTTTCATTTTTAAGCTCTGCTTCTGGCACTTCTATTACAGCTAACAACTGTCCTTCAAGCTCGCCCCCTATCCGAGCTCACAGAGATCTTGGTTAATTTCTTATTCTTGCTTTTTTCTCCGATATTTCTCTTAAGAGAATTTGTGACAATTAAAATCAAAATTATATAAACAATAATTTCAAAATAAAAAGAACTTTTTATATACTACGTTTTTAAATTTTCTGTTGAATCGTATATAATGTTGATAATATAATTGTTATTGTTATATAATATATAATGTTAGTGAAAAAAAATAGTTCCGAATTTATTTACTTCACATAAATGGCAACCATCTAGAGAGCTGATCTTAAACCTATAAAAGGACAAATCTTTGTACAACGGATCTCCCCAACACCAAATCTAAAGCGTGCCATCGATATATTTGAAATAATATAATCGATATTTCCTGTTTTTGCTGTTATTCAATGTTTATCTATCACAAATTTGATACCCGTCAAAATGAAGATTGCGTAAATATGGAATATGGCAAAACAAATAAAATAACTTGCGGATTTTTTCCGAACTAACTTTCCGTAGAGCAAAATTTGCTGAAAACCAATTAAATTCTGCTGAAAGATGGCTAAAAGTATTAAAATAATGCATTGTCATCGTATTCTGAGCTATGCTAAAAGTTTCAAATGTCTAGCTATTCGGGAAGTTAGTTAGAAATCGATTGCCAGATTTGTACCGGACAAACAAACAAACAAGAATGCAAGCTAATAAAAACGTAGTAATAAAAGTAATTATAAACGAATTAATAATTAACAAGTAGTCGAGCCGCGGGACCAATTTAGCCTGCAACAATATATATATATATTAGAATGTTAATCGTCGCGGCTTCGCCCACAATTTTTTGTACTTCGCTTTTAAATGTTTGTGTTCTGACACCTCCCTGATCCGTTGAGTCTTTGGGAAAATCATAAGATTAGTTTATGTGAAGATTTTATGTATGAAGTAGGAAGCATGATTCAAGAAGGGGTTCCATACGTGATGGATTAATATTAATATGTTGACCATTTATATGCAAGTCATCACTTTATACGTTTTGTAATTAAAACAAATTGCAAATAAATATAATTTGATTATAATAATAAAACTCAAATATAAGATTATTTAGGTTATTTTAGATGCAGGTGTAAACAAATCAATGCCTTTAAAAGTTTAACTGAAAAGAAGACAAAAAAGCAGCGTTGCCAACGTTATTTCAACAAATTCACTACATTAGCTGTTTAGTACAGTTTTCATTCCACTTCCATTTTATCTCCGAGGGTGGAAGTCCCTAGTTGATCTCGTTATTGCCATCTTAATGTTACCATTTTATATCTAATTATCCTTCTCAGATTCAGTTTTTTTTCTCAATTTCAGTAAACTAAATCTAATTATTATTTTACTTTTATATATCGAACAATTTTCTAGCTAAAGCTAATTAAGTTATTCAAGGGTTCTCCCTTCTTCACAACTAGACCGGATTAGTCAGTCCCAGACAGTGGTAGAGTAAACATTCAACATCTCTCTACACACTTCTGAAACAATTATTTCCATCACATCAACTCAATATAGCATTTGTCAAAACGTGTTTTAAATTCATTCTCACGAGCTGAGAAGGCAGAGGAGCCCCTTTATCCCTTATCAGAGGAGGAGGTGCTTTCTGGATCCTCATCACACTCACCAAAACCACACACATAGTTGACTTCCGAGTGAAAGTCAACCATTACATCATTTTAACCTAAAACCATTACTTTCTTTATAAATCCATTTATAACTTAAAAAATTATCTGCTCAAATTCTTTTAATTATACTCCTATTTTTATAATCCTACTATTATTTCTGTTAAACATATTTTTAGATTTAGATGAGTTTATGTAATTCACTCTCTCTGTAAGTGGCCTAGATGTACACATAAGGGATGTTTTTGTCGAAATAATAAAAAATAAAATACAACTGAGGCATGACTGAGGTTTATGAAGGTCTTCATAAGAATAAAAAAATATTTTTACGTTATCCATTTTATTAATAAACTATAAGCAGATAATTGTAAAAACAGCTTAAAAAAACAAGTTTTCCTAATCTTTCCAATCAATAATAAAAATATGCCATTATTGTACTTAACAACAATTACTTTATTCTTTAAGAGCTTTTTAACGATATGCATCATGAAGAATATATTATATCACTTTGAATTTCGTACCCCGTTATGCATTATACTAAAATTTAAATTTACATAACTCATGTAAACAGTGACCGTCCCCTTGTTTTAATGATCAAGTGTGCAAATTTTGATTAAGATCAGAACAAAATTGTAGATTTGTATAAAATACATACAAACCCAATATCCACCCACCCACAGACACGCTTCTTTATAATATCTTTAACCTATAAAAGGACAAATCTCTGTAATTGGGATCTCTCGAAAACTGAATCCAAACCGTGTCATCGATATGCCCTCGTGCAGGGGACGGTGAGAGAAGAAAAATGAGCCCAAAATTGAGGGGGTTGTTAAGGTTTTTGCCTTGGTCGTGTATAAGTAACGAAGCACAGATACAGAAAAATTAAACCGGTAACAAAAACATAAGACGGGACAATAACACAATTAAAGAAAAGGGTAAACAAAAACACTTGACTCAGTGATATAAGAAAGCGCATTGTTTGTTTACATGTTATAATCAGATAGATAGATAATAGTACATTACGCGACTAGTGTGGAAAGTAGCATTTTGCATGCAAGTGTGGAGTTTGCATCCGAGCGACAGCGAGGGTAGTAAAATCACACGAGCAAAGCAAAATGCCGTTTTCGCACGAGTTGCGTACCGTACTTTATCTACGATTGTTGGACTTTAATAATAAATACAGAAAAAATAGACTGCCAATTAGTGTGGGTCATAGCTTCCTCGCATCCTATCATGTATTTTATTGTTATATTAACATTAACGTTATATTACTTTATTGTTTATTGTGTAAAAACTATTAAACGTTTTTAGCAGTATTTAACACTTCATAGCGGTGTTGCTGTTGGTTTTACTAAAAAATTGTATTTGCAAAAAGTGTTTGTCTCATTGAATAGATGAAGTTTGATTTTTTTCCTGACCTAAAATTCCAATAATAAATTTGAAGTTAACGTTTATGTGAGCGTTGCGCGTGAACGCTTGAACGAATAACGTAGTCCAACGAACTCGTCCTGGGAATTGGTAAAATGAACATGTCTACCTAATTTAATCAAAATCGGTCGACATTTACTCAAGTTATCGTCGCACGTTTCATGATTCGCGGACACACAGACCGACAGACAGACACGGAACCAAAAATGTTCCCTGATGTCTGAAACGGATTTCTGTCTTGGAAATTTTAAAATTGGAGACAGAACTTTTTCGTCCTCAAAAGTGAACACAATGCGCTTCCGTTACCTTCGGTAAGATCGGAAGCAAAATGTAATAAACTTGCTGTATGTAAGTTCCTATTTCTCTTTTTATAAAAATGACATTAATTCATTAATTGTATTTTGTGCCGAATTAATTATTGCGGGAGGCGTATTATTGTCCTTATTTTCGTCATAAGCACTTAAATCACTCATAGCTTTTCACTAAAAACTCGATATAAACAGTTACTTTAATTGAACAAACAGCAAATTAGTTTTGTTAGGCGTAAACAAACTCGCTAATCGTGCGTTAAGGTGAGGAATGCTTCCTTTTTATACCGCCCTCGGGCGGAAAAAAAGAGGAATTATAAAAACGCGCATGAGCAATGAATACAAGTTACTTTTTACGCATCTAATCAGAGATACAATGTTTATATTTCGTATCAATCGTAGATAAAATATTTTATTCAAAATTGTTTTGAGGGTTATTTTGTTATTTTGCTTTTAACAAGTTATTTTGTTTAACAGTACAGAGGTCATAGAAGTTATTAGTACTTTATCCTCCACTTATAATTAATATTTACATAGATTTATTTAAAATGTTATAATAAGTAGGAAAAATAATAATAAAGAACCTACAACGTGTATACCACAATGTTTGAATTTATTACTATTTACAATTTAATTATGTATTCTAAAGCCTAGGGTTGGGTGTAGATTTTTGGTATAAATTTCTGATATATGACTATGGAGCCTAACTACGAGAGAATTTGAACTGTTTTCACATTTTGATAAGAAATGTCTGCTTAATCTTTGAATAAAATCAAGCAGAAATTCAATTTTATTGCTATCATGGAGGGTTTGGATTTTGGTTGTTCTAGGTGAGTCGGTGGCCAGTCTTAAAAATGTATTTTGTAAAATTTGAATGTCCTTGAGGTTTGTATTTGATGTAAAGTTCAAGGCTGAACAAGCATAGGTTATAAACTGCCTGAAACCCACATTATATATTATTAATTTACTATCTATCTCTAGTCCAGAATCTCTGTTTAGAGGGGAAAGAGAAGTCTTATCATAAGTTTACCTCTGTCAAAAATAGATTTAATAGGAGTGGTAAACGTAAGCTTATTATCTAAATGTAATCCTAAATACTTTACAGAATTACTCCATGGGATAATATTTCCCTGCACTTTAATGTGATTATCTATAATAATGGGCTTTCGTTTTGTGAAGAGAATAGCTTCATATTTATTAACGTTTGGCTTTAGGCGCCATTTATAATAAACAGATAAAGTTTGTGCTATAGTCAGCACACAGCGAGGGTCCGTAGGCCACACTATATAGTGTTTAACTGTAAAGTGTATAAACAGTGTTTTTTTTTAAAATGCAAAAAAGCTTACTTTGAACCATTCTAAGGGTCTGACATTCTCAAAACACACTCTGATAAAGTATGTTTTTGCCACTGAACCGGACTACAACCATATAAATACATCAAAAAGACCATAATTATAAAAAAAACGTATTTTGTCATTAAAAAATAAAATAATATTTTTTTCGAAATTTCCAAAAAGTGGTATCTTTACTTTTGGTCGAAGAATGTTCAAGAATTTAACCCTTAAGTTTTTTTACCCTAATTTTTTTGAAAAATGTTTTTTTTAAGTCGCTATATTTTTAAAATATGTGGGCAGGCACAAGACACATACATGCCAAATTTCAAAGTGATCGGACGAAAGGTGTAGCCGTGAGAGCACGCGAGAGGACGGACGGACAGACACACGCAGGAAAATATAAGGGTCCTTGGTTTTGCCTACGGACCCTAAAAATACTATTGAGCCTTTGTGAGTTCTTAGTTTCGTCTATTTACAATTGTACTTATCTTATATGATGATGATAAAAGGGCTACATCATCAGCGGAAATTGCTAAAAAAAAAAAAAAAATAAATAAATGTATATCTCTAGTGTACAACATATAAAGGATGGGACCTAAAATCGAACCTTGTACTCCGGCATGTGCATGAAACGGTTTGGACTTAAATTTATTAATATGTACACAGAATTTTCGGTTTTGAAGGTACGAAATGATAATAGCTACAAGGTAGGCAGGAAACCTCCAAGTTAAAAGTATAGAAATGAGACCTAAATGCCAAATAGTATCAAATGCTTTCTCTAAGTCTAATAAAACCATGCATTTTGTTTTAAAATTTGTTTTTTCCCATGTGCTAACCAAGATAAATAAGTGCGCCGCAGCTAGCATTTTAGGAGTAATGTGTTATCACAAGGCTGCTGTGATATATAGCAGTTAATGGTTTTATAAGTCATGATTCATGATATAACCATAACGGCTGGTCCTAAAATTATGAAATAATTCATGCTAAAATTCTATTGTGGGGCGTTGAAAATTCTAGGAGGAAATTCTGTTTTAATTAACAGGTCAAGTGTGTGGTAGTCAGCATCGCTGTGTGCTGACTAGCACACAGGGTCCGTAGGCAACCCTGCGAATAGTTTAAGTAGTACCCTATTGATGGTGTATATATATATATACACACCATATATATATATATATATATATATATATATATATATATATATATATATATATATATATATATATATATATATATATATATATATATATATATATATATATATATATATATATATATATATATATATATATATATATATATATATATATATATATATATATATATATATATATATATATATATATATATATATATATATATATATATATATATATATATATATATATATATATATATATATATATATATATATATATATATATATATATATATATATATATATATATATATATATATATATATATATATATATATATATATATATATATATATATATATATATATATATATATATATATATATATATATATATATACTAGCTGAATAATAGTAATGCTAAATTTTGTTCACTGTCTTATGTAAAAGGTCTATCTGAAAAAGTCAAAAAAATACTTCAATCCCCCACCACTAAAATTTCTTTCAAACCTATTAACACTGTCAAAAGACTATACTCCACGCTCAAAGACCCAACTTCTCTCACTAACAAATGCAATGTAATTTACAAAATTAATTGTTCTGAATGTGATTCATCTTATATTGGCCAAACCTCCCAGTACCTGCACAAGCGTCTATACCAGCATGAATTCAGCCTCAAACCCAACTGCCCCAACCCCACGGCCCTTACTCAACACTTATACTCCACTAACCATAAATTTGATTTCTCGAATCCCATAGTCCTTGCTCAAGAACCCAATTTTTATAGAAAAAATATCCTTGAAATGTACCATATATCTAAAACTAATAACACCGTAAATTTTAGAACTGACACCAATAACCTCAGTATCTGTTATCACAATATTATATCAAATTTTTAAATTTGTTATTCATCTCTCTTCTTATGTAAAAACAAGACAAGATTCTTTAACAGACATTAATTGTCAATAATGTCAATTTATAAAACAGGTTTGTTTATATTAATAAAATAAAATAAAATAAAAATTGTACGTTAAAAGCCCATATTGTAAGTTACCCTGATGATGTAAATATATTTTACGAAACTAGTTGGTAAAAACTTAGTATTTTTCTTTAGACCGTATCTCACTAACTCTCTCATATCTACACTTTAACGGTTGCTAACTTAAAATTTAATTATATATATAATTATATATGTTTGTGCGCATGTGGAGACACAAATACACGCAGAAGATTGAAGCATTTATAGGACCAAAAAAATGCTAATTATGACCTACCAACAAAGTTTTCTTATGATAATATGTTGGTTCGACCAAAAATGTTCCGGATGTTAATTCGAAGACATAAATATGTTTCTTTCTTCAGAGCGGTCAAATAGCTTCCGTTACCTACCTTTAGTAACCTCGGAAGCAAAATTCCTTTGTCCTAAAAATTTTGACACGTGAGATAATAATTTACTTGTGGAAATAATTTTAATGTAGAATTATTTGCAATATTTAGAACACCCGTATATATATATATATATATATATATATATATATATATATATATATATATATATATATATATATATATATATATATATATATATATATAAACACGAGACGCAAATTAAATCTTAATATTTTGATCCTCTCATCAGATTTTATTTTTCTGAAAAATAAAACAAAAATAAAATCTGAACTACATAAAACGGGTTTATGCGAGAATGGAAGAGAAAAATTTAGGTAGCTATGCATGACGAGATACGTGGCTTGATACCAGTGAAGTACACATCGCTAAAAGAATACGTACGTTTTCTCTCTCTAAGCAGTACAAAAAAAAAACGATACCCCAAACGCCCAAGAACCATATCAACTTACTCCTCCTTTGGCTCTGTCAAGTGGTCGGTGAATAGATATACAAAAAATGAAATAATAATAATGGTATAGATGCCCTTAAAAAACTAGGGAGGGGTTAACTGCCACCCTAGATAGAGAGGCGGGTTCGTACTCCTCTCAAGGTGAGGGCGGACCATGCTAATATAATGGATATTACCTGGTAACCATGGCAACTTACTTAAAAGCCTTCAACCTCGTCACTATGGCAACTCGCAACAAATCTCCCTTCACTTCACTTCAGTTATACCAACCTGTATCAGAAATCATCGGGGCATGGGGGAGGGGGGAGAGGCGCAAACAGAGTGAAGACAACAATAAATAATAAAAAAATAAAACATCCTTATTGGTAGAAAGAAAACTTTGTGGTAAAAATAAATCTAGAGGGAAATAAATCGATAAAAATAAGAAAAATATAAACCAGACATAAAATAGCTCCGATTTTATAAAAAGTTGGGATTACAGCATTAAAATACAATTGAACGAGGGCAAATTGGCCTGTTAGGGAAAAACCTCTGAATAGCAGGCGGTTCCATCTAGATACGTAGGTCGCAGGCTGTCCTCATTTTGAATACATATTTAGCGTGTCCACCTTCCCAAAGAAAGCCTAACATCTTACTAGTAACTGAAAGTTGTCCTTATACCTCAGCTCTTCTAATTGGTGTTCTATGTACATTTATATTTCATTGCATTATTATTTTTAATGAGGAATGGAGAAATATTTATACAAATGCAATCCCACTGCACAAGGGTTGGAAGCAGGGATTCAGGCCATGGGCGCTGGGCGCCCATATTAATTTTTGTAGGGGGGAGGACCACCCTCTGGGGAGGGGGGGGGGGGGCTAGTTTTATTTTATCTCCCCTTTTTTGAGTTTTAATTTTAGAGATTTTAGGCTATGAAAAAATATTTGAGGGCCCTAAAAATCAAACTTCCAGTTCAGTGTGGCAGTTCAAAATATTAAAATTCTTGATGTTTCCTTTGAATTATTAAAATTTAGTTTTAGTTTGATTCTTTACTACTGAGCAAAGACGGATACATCTATTGGACGAATATACAATAATTTTAATCTAATTTATATCGGTGTAAAATACTACATGTTTATTTCTCCTTTTTTTTTTTTTTTTTTTTTTTTTTACAAATCACTGTAACGTCGTTAACTCATTAACTCATTTGATGTTCAAGGGAACAAGAGTGAATAATAGTTACTACAATTGTTTCAAGTATTGAAATTTATTCTATGCAGTTATTCATAAGTAAAAACAACTAATACAATCAAGGAATCAGTAAACACTACGATTACTTTAAAAAATCACAGGGATTTAGGTACTTGCGTCCAAGTACTTTTTAGGGTTTCGTAGATAATTATGCATAATCGTTATATAATTATGATTTTTTTCTTCGACCTAAGGTTCAATCCGCGGGGGGTCACAATGTTTTTTATCAGCATGATGGATAACGACAAGATGAATTACATTTTTTCAGCAAATTATCATTCCCCCCCCCCCTCCCCCATTAGGTATAACCATGAATTATTTCAAAATCTTGGGACAAGCCGGAAATTTTTTTGAACCAATAATACTAATGAAGAATGCAAACTTTAAAAAACATGTACAGGGTGACCCGCGATAAAATGCCATAATGAAACTGGCGGATTCTATGGGTCAAATACAACAAAAAATGTCGAGTAAGCATACGCCCATTTCTCAAAAGAATTAAGCGTTGATGGAGATCACCTTAAAGTATTGACTAATATAGTGACAGGGACGTAGAATTTTCAAATTTCGCTGAAAATCGGGGGTTTGTCGTACCGGCTGGGAAGCGTGTCATTCAACGAAAAATGGTATTCTTTACAAGGTTTCCTTTAAAGTGTTTTATAGTAAGAAGTGTAGTATTTGAGAATTTTAATAGAAATTGTCCAAACGTTGTATTTTTTTTTTTTTTTTTTTTTTTTTTGCGAATATCTCGAAAACGAAGCTGTTCCGGATCTATGTTTATAGGAACTTTTTTGTTCACCGTCAAATTTCCTATAAGAAACCTGAAGTAGTGTGGTAACGTTCGGAGAAACCTTTTTTGCATTTGTACAAGAATTGGTTGTGATCCTGACCAAAACATATCACGCCTGGTAACATTCAATCCACCATATTTAAAAAACTATTGTTCTTAAACTTTATTGATATCGTTTGCAATCTTATGAAAAGCAGATGTTTTTCCTCAGGAATTTCGAGGTCTAATTTTAAAAAATTCAAATTTTCAAATGTAACTCTTTGTTTGTTGTTTTTATCACTTTTTTCTTTGTTAATTATTTATTATTACTACTATATTAATTCATTGGTTTGTGTTATTTATTGTAATTTTTTTGTTATTTGTTAATTAGCTAATCTATTTATTGTATACATAATAATGTACTTTGAATAATAATGTACTATTATTGTATTGTTAGAGTGCCTCTCTCGTGGTGTGAACACACTGTAGAGGACTCGCATCAAAAATGTAAATAAATAAATAAATAAACAGGACTTATAAGATGGTTAGTAGCTGATAATTTGGAAATAAATGTGTGATTCTGAAAGGTTTTTTATATGCTCTTTAAAATAGCCCAATTTCTCTATCCCATTTAGTTTTTGAGATACTAGGCATATATTGACAACTTTCGTGAACACAAAAAAAAAAAAAAAAATCGGCATACGATGCTTACTCGAATTTTTTTTATTGCATTTGGCCCATAGAATCCGCCAGTTTCGTTATGAAATTTTATCGCGGGTCACTCTGTATTTATTTGTATCCTACTCTTAAGCAGCTTTCATTTGATACCTACTAAAAATTTAATAAAAATAAAATATTGGACGCACTTCACATTTTCACGCACAAAATTTGCAATTTTTGAAACTGAGAATTTCCTCCCGGAATTTTCAACGCCCCACAATAGAATTTTTGGCATGAATTATTTCATAATTTTAGGACCAGCCGTTATGGTATATCATGAATCATGACTTATAAAATATAAAACCATTAACTGCTTTATTACACAGCATCCTTGTGATAACACATTACTTCCTAAAATACTAGCTGTGGCGCACTATTTTATCTTGGTTAGCACATGGATAAAAACCAATTTTAAACCTTTCATTTAAACGTCTAACAATTAATGTGACTCATATTATCTCGAGTCCTATTATTGGACGAGGTCACATGAGTTTATAAATAAAGTATAATGCGATTAATTTCAAAATATAGATATCACCAGTGGTGGCACCAGAGGGGGGGGGGGGGCATAAGCCCCCACCCAAGATTTTTTTCCAATACAAGATGCTTAGGGTTTAGTAGATACTTCTCGAAACCATTATGCCAATGGTGATGATTCCGTCTGCCCATCGCTCTTCGGTTCATAGCGCCCAAACCGTTTAAGCTAAAGAGCTGAAATTTGACTCAATCACTGGAAAAATATAAAGAAATTAAAAATTAAATATGTATGCGGATTCGCAATTATTATTTTTAAACACTAAATTTTTAATTTTCTATTGGGGTATCAAATGAAAGCTGCTGAAGAGTATATATTATATATATATATATTATATTTCATTTGATACCCCACTCGAAAATTAAAAATTTTGTGTTTAAAAATAATAATTGCGAATCCGCATATATTATATGATTTTTTAAATTGTTTATATTGTATTGGTTTACAATAAAATTTTTGTTGTTTAAATATTTTTGTTTAAATATACCAAAAGAAATCCCCCCCCCCCTCCAACCACTATATAACGGTTGGTCCTAAAATGTTAAAATAATTTATGCATATACCTTATTGTGGGACGATGCAAATTTCGGGAGGGAATTCCCAATTTATAAAATTAACAATTTTGTGCGCGCACAAGGCAATTTTTTTTTTTTTTAATTATTAGTGGGGTATCAAAAATGAAAGCTGAAGAGTAGAATACAAAAAATATATAAAGCAATATAATAAATATAATAATAAAAATATATATGCTACTAATCTAATACTAATATGTCAAGTACAAGTCCCCTCACAAACTCAAACTTTTCTTTCCCAAATCACTCTACACGTTTAAATTTTTTAAATAATTTCTTACTTGGCAATTAAATGGCACAAATAGGTTAATCAATTTGTTGTTATTTAATTTATATTTTTCCTATGGTTTATGTTGTTTTTTCAACGAAGTTCCTTATGGCATGTTATAGTTATAACGTGTGCACGTAAGTGAATTCAAAAAAACGACCGTCACAAAACCGACCGTCACGAAATCTACCGATGATGATAACTTAAGTAAAAGATGACCGATTTAGTTGAAATTTGGTACATACTTTCATTTTACCATTGTCCTGGACATGTTCGTTGGACTATCTACCCAAGCTTTCGCGCGAAATGCTCACGTAAACGTAAACCTTCAAATGTAAAATTGGAATTTTAGAACGGGAAAAAATTCAAACTTCAACTATTCGATGAGACAAACAACTTGTTTAAATCATTGTTTTTTAGTAAAACTAACACCGACACCGAGGCTATGAAGTGATAAAGATCGCTAAATTTATTAAAGCGGACTTAAATTTTTAAAATAGAGAAATCAAAGTTTTAACCGCTATCTTACGTTCTAACGTAACAATTTAATTAAAACTTCATACACATCGTCTAAAGTACAATAATTGAAACAGGCATGTAAAGTTTCAACCTGATATAAGCAGAAGTTTTTGTGTGAGGAATTGATATATTTTATAATATTTTAAATTAGTAGTCCGGGTAGGTAGAGAACAGTCCTATTTCCTACCTATTACAACCAAACTCTTTAACTATAAGCTCATCATGATTAACATTTTTCTCAATATTCAATACATATTTCTTGCATGACGCTTGCTTTAATGATAAAAATAATGATTTATTTTCCAGCAGTGTTATTTCGTTATTTATATTTAATGAAAAGCTTAAGGAACTTCGTTCCTACCGGGTGTACCGCTACACCACACGTATTTTTTTTTTTTTTTTTTTTTTAATAATGATTTTTTCATAATTGTCACTGTCAGTCAATAATTGACAGTGTAGATTTTATTTTATTGTTTAGTTTAGTTTTCATTTCAAAGTTAATCAAACTATATTTAAATTTTTACGGACAATTATTTAGAAAGAAGGGAAAAGGATAGAAGGACAAATTGCAGAAAGAAACATTATTAGAAAGAAAGAAACAGATAAAGAAAAAAAGACCTTTGATACTATTTTTGACTTGTGACAATTCCAAATTCCAAATTAACTGTATTATACTATTTTCCCTACTAAATATATTTCCTGTAAAAAAAATATAACGTTCTTGCCGTTACAGTAAAAATTTAAATTGGCTTAGGTAAAGTAAAAATTTAAATTAAATTTTGGACTTTACCTTTGGAACACTTGATTACAAAATTGAAACTAAGAAACCAGAAATGCCGCGGGGAAAGAAAATGTGTAAGAAGCAGGACGAAGAAGACTTGGACAAACTTACAGTCGTTACAAAATCAATCAAGTCGGTGTCCGCTACTATACGGCGTAAGCAAAAGGAAGTGTCACGCTTAGTTAAAGATTTCGAATGCAATCCAGAGCACATGAGTATTCTATCAGCAGCACTCAGCGGTCTTGTACGACTAAAGAGAGACCTGCAAGTGCTGGTTGATAGACTTCCAGAACTCGTGGCTCCTGATGCACCATATCTGGCTAAGTGTGATCAAGACTTACTAGACCTTGAAGTGTTTATTAGCCATGTAGAAGAGGTCTTGAACACGGCACAACCGATGTCCAGGCCAGGATCAGTCGCTTCAACATCTGCATCTAGAAAATCCGCGGCATCGATGCGTCTTGCGGCCAAATTAGCTCTCGCATCAGAAAAGAGAAGGTTGGAAAGTGAAAAGAAGGAGTGTGGGACCAGGATTAACCAGCTTCAACAGGAGCTTGAAGCAGCCAAATGTAAGATGTCATCGATCGGAGAAAGAGTGAATAGAAATTCAGATCTTCAAGACAGCTTACAAGAGGCTACGCAAGCAGAGGAGGTTGAGGCGGTTTACGAAGCTCTGGAGGTAGGAGACAAGGCTTCACTTCTCCCTGAAATAAGTTATAAAGTAGAATCAAAATTTGCACCTAATACCTCTTTTATTTCGGCTAATATTCCATCCTTAGAAAAAAATATACCACCCACCCAAAATGCACCTTTAAATCCTATATTAATGATGACCAAGGTTCAAGTGTTGAACTCCTTGGTACCTCTCCAATATGATGGTGATAGCTTAAATTATCCTATCTTTCGGGATCAAGTTAGAATGCATCTAGAGGATAATATCCTCCCAGACAATGAAAAGAAGATCTTCTTGACTAGATTCCTGAAGGGAGAGGCACTAGAAGTCATTCAGTCAAATCTTTCCCTGTCCTATTTAGACTCTATTTCTCTTCTCGAACGAAGGTTTGGAAATCCTCTCAAAATAACAGAAGCCTGGGTGGAAAAGTTGACAGAAGGGCCGACTTTTAAAATTACCGATTCAAAAGGCTTACAGAAGTTTTCTGAGAGTATTTCCACAGCATGTAGAGTTCTGCCGGAAGATGCTATCAGGGAGGTAAGCTCGAAAATGTGTCTTAAGAAAATAGCTTCTCGTCTTCCTATCCAGTTTCTTCATGGCTGGATATCAGAAGTGTTACCCTTGAAAGGAAAAGAGACCATTCTGGAACTTGCAGCGTATGTAGAAAGGAAAGTAGGATTACTAACTCACCCAGTTTATTCTATAAATTCCGAAAAAATTAACCTTGTTCAAAATTCAAAAGGAAAACCAACTGTTGCTAAAGGACTAAGAAATAAATCAAAACCCGAAAAGTTTTCTGGAAAATCAATAACAAATTTACCGGCCTTTAAAACCCAGGACCAATTTCCTTTAAAATTTGAAAAACCTGAAGTGGTGCAGCCTAACCCTTTACTCAATTTTTGTTATTTTTGTCAAGACGGCACGCACATTACTGAGTTCTGCTCCAAGCTTCCAAATACTTCAGAAGACATAAGAAGGGAATTCATTAAAAGAAGCGGTCTTTGCTGGTCTTGTTTAGAACAAGGCCACCTGTCAAAATACTGCAAGAAGAGACTGAAATGTCAAGTTAAAGGGTGTGAAAAGCTTCATCCAACAAGCCTTCATCAAGAAACAAAGAACCAGTCTTCAGCGAAAATGCGCTCGGCGACTATAGAGAACTTTGTAGGCACGACATCCTTCATAATACCTGTCTACCTTCATCAGAAAGACAAGCCAGAAGACCAACACCTGGTTTATGCCCTACTAGATGATGGCAGTGACGCTTGTTTCATTTCAGAAAATCTGAGAGTAAACATGGGATTAGAAGGTATTCCAACCAGACTTGAGCTTTCCACCCTCCTTAAAAGGTCTTCGGTCTCCAGCTTAAGAATTCCAGACCTGGTAGTGTCCAGTTTTGATAGAAAAACAGTTATCAACCTTCCGAATAACACATATACTCGAGAACACATTCCTGGCTCTCCGGACGAAATTCCTACACCGAAATCAGCAAATCACTTTCCCCATTTGAAAGAGCTAGTACACCTTCTACATCCATTACAAGAAAATACGGAAATTGGAATTCTTATCGGAAGCAATTGCCCAAGAGCATTATGCCCGCTGGAGGTGATCCGTGGAAAAGATAACGATCCTTATGGAATTAGGACAGAATTAGGTTGGGGGATAATAGGACCCAGACCAAATGCAAGTACATCATATTGCTCCCGAAGAGTCTCATTTAGAGAGATCATAAATATTTTTAACCTTGACTCAACACACGAAGAAAAGAATTTTGGCCTAGGTCAATCAGTAAATGACAAGAGGTTTATAGAAAAAATCTCATCAGGTCTTGTCCACCGAGCAGACAAACATTATGAGATGCCTCTCCCACTCAAAAACGATAATTTGGAGATGCCTTCTAATCGTATTCTAGCTTTTAAACGTCTAATTTCAATCAAGAAAAAATTTCAAAATTTGACCTTCAAAGAGGATTACATTCAGTTCACGAAGGACCAAATTGATAAAGGATATGCCGAAGCAGCAGACAAAACTGAAATAGAACCAGGTAGATTATGGTATTTACCACACCATGGAGTGTACCATCCAAGAAAACCTGGCAAAATACGAGTGGTTTTTGACTGTTCTGCGGTTTATCAAGGTGTTTCACTAAACAGTATGCTTCTATCTAGTCCAGATTTAACAAATTCAGTGGTGGGCGTGCTTTTAAGATTCCGCCAGGGAAAAATAGCATTTGTTGGCGATTTAGAAGGAATGTTCTTACAAGTAATCGTTCCAGAGAGGGACAGAAACCTTCTGAGATTTTTGTGGTGGGAGGATGGTGATGTCCTAAAAGAACCAAAAGAGTATCGAATGACAGTGCACCTATTTGGAGCTTCGTCGTCACCAGGTTGTGCTAATTTCGCATTAAGAAAAAAGGCTGAAGAACTAAGAGAAGCAGCAAGAATTATCTTGAAGATAGTTCAAGATGAGGAATTAGAAGAAAATTCAATAAATCAACTGAGATCACTGCACCCAGTCAAGGACAGTTATGGTCTAATCGTAGTAGGAGGGCGTATTAAGCACTCTCTGCTCTCAGCCCAAGAAAAACACCCTGTTATTCTGCCACGGAAATGTCATGTGAAAACCCTTTTAATTCGTGACGCCCATGAAAAGGTACATCATCAAGGTAGAGGTCTTACAATGAATAGACTGCGAGCTCAAGGTTATTGGATTGTAAGAGCCTCTACGGAAGTCTCCAGATATTTACACAACTGTGTCAGGTGCCGTCGACTAAGAGGGACTTTTCAAAGACCTATTATGGCAGATTTGCCCAAGGAACGGGTAACCCCTACCCCACCATTCACCTATAGTGCAGCGGATGTTTTTGGCCCCTTCTACGTTAAGCAGGGCAGAAGTCAAGTTAAACGATGGGGTATAATTTTTACGTCCTTATCTTGTCGAGCAGTTGACATCGACATATTAGACCATTTAGACACCCACTCTTTTATAAACGCCTTGCGAAGATTTCTCTGCAATAGAGGATCTATTCATTCACTTAGGACGGACATGGGCACTAATTTTGTAGGAGCCAAAGAGGAACTCAGAAGGGCTCTTGAAGAAATAGACATCAACGCTATAGGTACATTTTTAAGCCAACAATGCAATGCAGTGGACTTTCAGTTTTCTCCTCCATACGCCAGTCATATGAATGGTGCGGTTGAGAGACAAATAGGTAGTGTTCGTAGAATCCTAGATTACTTGTTTCAAACGCACAAAGGGCTATTGAATGAAGATTGCTTCAGGACACTGCTGAAAGAATGCGAAGCCACTATTAACAGTCGCCCTCTAACAGTAGCAAAGCATCGTGCTTCTTCTAGAAGTCGAGAATCAGGACCAGCCTGTACCGCCGGGGAGTGTCACTGTCAGTCAATAATTGACAGTGTAGATTTTATTTTATTGTTTAGTTTAGTTTTCATTTCAAAGTTAATCAAACTATATTTAAATTTTTACGGACAATTATTTAGAAAGAAGGGAAAAGGATAGAAGGACAAATTGCAGAAAGAAACATTATTAGAAAGAAAGAAACAGATAAAGAAAAAAAGACATTTGATACTATTTTTGACTTGTGACAATTCCAAATTCCAAATTAACTGTATTATACTATTTTCCCTACTAAATATATTTCCTGTAAAAAAAATATAACGTTCTTGCCGTTACAATAATGATTATTATAAATGTTTTGTTTCATGGGGTTTTTGTATTTCGTTTGTTTTAGGCCCCTGAAGAAGGTTTTAAGTAAAAACCGAAACGTCGGATATACACACATATATATATATATATATATATATATATATATATATATATATATATATATATATATATATATATATATGGATAAATAATTATAACTTTCTTTGAAGTATATAAAATTAACAAGAGAGGGAGGCAGACTGACCCATGGTTTGTAAGATAATTACGAAAAAAATATGGCTGAGTTTTTTTTTAACAAGAGAGGACAACTTTGATTGGTTAAACGAGATCTTGAAGATCCTCCTGAATCGAGGGACGTGAGAGAGAAGAATCTCTCATCAACCAAATTAACTTCTACAAGGGGATGAGCTGAACCGGAATCAGGCAGGGGCAGGCATCAAGGAATAAAGCACCAATATCATTCTTCTTAATCCCTCTCCTCTCTACCTCACCCGCTTTCTTTCCAGGCTAAATAACCTCAAATCATCCGATTCTGTGTATAAAAAAGCATCTTCTTTTTTTCTGAAATGAGTAGACGAGAGAAGGAAATAGGTTTTTATCTCTTCACATAAAAAAGTGCCTGATAATGGGAAAGTTAATTATGGAAAAGTCATTTGGGATTCATCAAACGGTACTTCCTGTATCATCTACATTTTCTATCTTAATATTCTTGAGCTTATTCTTGAGCTTATATTTTTATATATATTTATATATATATATATATATATATATATATATATATATATATATATATATATATATATATATAATTTGTGTGAATGAGAAAAAAAAGGAGAAATCCCTTGATGTCTCTCACACAAAAATTGCGTAGCTTATTGCAGTGAGCAAACACGGTATAAAATTTCTGATTATCTGATAATATATATATATATATATATATATATATATATATATATATATATATATATATATATATATATATAAATATATATATATATATATATATATATATATATATATATATATATATATATATATAAATATATATATATATATATATATATAGTAGTAATCCAAGTAAAAAGTATTAAAGGTATAGGTTGATTTTAAAGGGTTGATAGAGAAATAAATTGTTTCTTCCATAAGCGTCGAGAGAAAAAATACACTTGGATAAGCCTAGACGGAAAGACCAGGAACGAAATAGACTTTATTCTGTCAAATATAAAGAATTGAAGAAAAAATTGGCTCTAAATTAAATATGCTTAAATTTGCAGATGACATTGTCCTTCTGGGAACTATCACTGGAGAAATTGAAATTATGCTCAAAGAATTAATAGAAACGGTTAGCAAAGTCGGCCTTAGCATAAACCCGAAGAAAACTAATAGTCCAGGAGATAGCGTGCAAAAAAGTGTCTGACTAACATCAAGCTAGAATTTTGTATACAAGTCAATCTTTTAGCGCCTTTTAGAGATATGCGGTAGGCTAAGTTCGTCTGCGGGACATAGCTAGGCAATAGGCGTTTGAAAAAAACAAACCGGTGGAGAGCGGCCATGTCTCACCAATTATGGTGGACAATGTGATTTTCATGATCCTGAGTACAGAATTAGTTAGTAGACCGAAAATTAAGTTGATGTTAGTTTTTCCGTTGACAGGTGACCACGTTGATTTTTAGTAATATTTGAATAACTAACCTATCAAATGTGAAAATAACATCGACTTGATTTTTGGTCTACTAACTAATTCTGTACTCAGAATCATGAAAATCACATTGTCCACCATAATTGGTGAGACATGCCCGCTCTCCACCGGTTTGTTTTTTTCAAACGTCTGTTGCCAAGCTATGTCCCACAGACGAACTTAACCGACCACATATGCTTAAAAGGCGCTAAAGGATTTACTTGTATACAAAATTCTAGCTTGATGTTAGTCAGACACTTTTTTGCACGCTATCTCCTGGACTATAAGACTATGTTTATAAAGGCGGAACCACCAAGTAATCAAAATTTATAATGCAGACATCGACACAGTAGAAGAATATATATTTACTTAGGACAGTCCATCTATAAGAATAGCAACGAGGAAAATGAAGTAAGGCACAGGATCACTTTAGGCTGGAGCTCGTACAATAAGTTCAGAAATTTATTCAAATCAGAAATCCCAATTGAGTTAAACATCAAGCTGTGGAAAAAATGTGTGCTACCAGTTCTCATGTACGGAGTAGAATCATGGTCCTTACCTAAAGGTATAATCAACAAAATGAGAACAACACAAAGAAGAATGGAACGCAGCATGATGGAGATTACCTGGAAGGACAAGAAAAGCAATGAGTGGCTAAGAAAAGAGACTATTGGACATAGGTAAAGCGATGCTAGAAAGAAAATTGACACGGCCAGGACACATCGCCAGAGTTAAGGACGAGAGGTGGACTTACAGGATATTCCAGTAGTATCCTAGAGATAGAAAGAGAAGAAGAGGCCGACCCAGGATCAGGTGGGATGAAGAAATGAGGAGAAGCTGCGGTGGAGAGACCTGGCCAAGGGTAGCTCTAGAAAGAAAGGAATGGGTCAGAATGAAAAAAGCCTATGTGAATGTCTGGTTATAAAGTACAAGATTACCAATCTGTTCTCCTTAGAGGTGGTTTTAGTTTTAGTTAGTTTTTATGTAAAGTTAATTATATTATTTCGAGAAGTAAAAAAATAAAAAAAATAAAGTATTAGGTCAACGCTTATGCGCGCGTATTATAATTTTTTTGTTAAAAAATAAAATAAATGAAACTAAAATTAAAAAATTTAAATTGTAATCTACAACTAATTAATATGTGAATTACTATATAACCTCCAAACGCCTCTGGGGCACCACGATTCATGCCGATTTGCTGCACAATGTAAGAAGAAAAGTGATTTTTGTATGTTGTATATTAATGTTGTAAATCGTAGCAATAAATGGTTATCATATGTTCTCTTATCTTATCTATTAGAAGATCGCAACTACATATTTAATTTCATTCATGTGCACCCGGATTATACACCTCTTCACAGTTCTCCATTGTTTTCTAGTTATCAAATATACGGTATATATAGTGTAATTGTCTGCCAGTTAGTGTGGCATGTAGCTTCCTCGAGTCCAAATATGAGATGAATAGTTCATTTATATGAATGAGTTTATATATACTCACAAAAATCACACTTATAATTAAACTTTGGTTGTTTGGACCCACTTCGATTTACAGGTTACATTTCTTTTTTAATTACCATTTTAATGTACATACCGTTGAAATTATAATATATTTAACTGTGGGCTACTTTTGACAATCCATTGAAATTTCTTTAAAAATCACATGTGTATCTTTTAAAGATTTAGGGGTTTAAAAGAAAAATAGTATGTACCCAAGCGACAGAATAGCCCCAGAAAGTTAAAAAGATAAATTAACAAGCAGGGACCACATGGGCTAATATTATGACCAACCATTGAAATTTCATCAAACAAGAAGTTTTTAAGATATGGTAGTTCGCAAAATTGTTGAACGACAGACCGACGGACTGACACGAAACTAAAAATATTCCTGATGCCAGAAATGAATTTATTTTTTGAAATTCGGAGACAAAAAAAAAATGCATAGTGCTTCTGCTAGTTTGGTATGCGTTGAAGTAAAAATGTTAATGATTGTGAAAAAAAGATCATAATAGTTTCGTTACCTTCAGTAAGCTCGGATGAGAAATTAACTCCGTTTATCCAATAGATTTATCATGGTAAAGCAAAAACTATACCCATAATTAAATTATTGGTTGATTTGTCTGACATATTTTATGGTATTACTTCATAATTATATAATTAAATGGACAGAAGATTGTTTTATTTAAAATAAAAATAATCATCATTTGAATGCACAGTACCCTCTAATTTAGATCTAAAATTTATTGATCTATTTAAACTTGAGGTACTACTTTTCATAACATGTATTCCAAATGTTATAGAAATCGGCCCAGTAGTCTCCATGCCTCTGCTCAGACGAAAGACACATTTTTGAACCTTGAATCGTATTTCCATCGAAATATCAAAATCAAATTTTCTCGTGAGCATAATACTCTCTCTACATATAGATTAAGCACATAAGAAAGGGTCTTAAAAAAATGTTTGGCTTCTAATATTACTATTATTATTGATTGAGCATAATCAACAACTTACGCATTATTCTCCAAAAATAGGCAAATCTACTGGTAGAATTATAGAATACTTCGTTCTTAACAAATTACTGCTTTCCTTATTTGCCTGCTAGAGACGGTTGTTACAAATTATAAGTAAGTAATAATTCTATATTAGATATTCTTGGTTTTATAGTCACAATGCTTCCGCTAGCTCAGTAAGCTCGGAAGTAAAATGTTAAATATGTACCTAACTACCTTTCACCCCGCGTTCCGCGCGGGGCTCATGCTAGCTATTAGCGGCTATGTTTAATATTATCCTGTAGGCCTAGCAATAAAATGAAATGCCTAAATTGTTTTGCTTCCAAAGCCTTCTAGGAATAGAATCAGGACTATATTATTATACATAATTCATTCCATTACTAAGAATATAATACTCTCCAAATCGTAGTTTGGATTCTATTTATATACATAAAAAAATAGCAAATTGAAACTAAATAATATACCTAGTAATAAACAACAATGCTAAAAAATATATAGTAAATTAGAAAAATGTTTGAGCTCAACTCTAAAAAACAATTTAATCGATTTCATTTAGCCAGTTTTACGCATATAAAGTCGGACTGGGGCGACATACACACATACACGAGAAAAGTTAAGGCCAGATTCGGTTTTTTGAATGTATAAAGTGAGAAAGTATCCAACAAATTTTCAATTCTGACCAATGTACAGACAAAACTTTATTTTATATATAGATTGATTGAAAGCAAATGAAAAGAACAGGTAGAAAAAAAATTAATAATGATTGATTTAATATTAAAGAAATATAATATGGGACCATCAATTCAGACATAATTTCTTCTGAAGAAACGTATTAACATTTTCAGAACCGTTTTTGAGACATCTACTCCAAATTTCCTATCGCTTTTAGGAGCAACCCTCGAATTTATAACTGAAATCAATTTCTATGGTGTGTTTCTAAACATGTAAAACAAACATTCTCGAAATCAGTTCCGAAGGCTAGTCTCAATGGGTTTTGTAAATACTACTGACCCGTACCATTTAGAAAAACAACATGTTTTTCTAGAATTGGAAACCTAACGAGTGAATCTTTATTTTCTACAAATATGAGAGTCAAAATAACATAAAACCAGGTTAATTACAGTCCAGTTTCTCATAGAAATACTGATTAACACCAGAATGTACAAATAAATTTAACTAATTAATAGTGAATTTATAATTAATACAAGGTGATACTTTGTATCTAAAAACAGATAAACAATATCCTACAGCGTAGTCGAAACCGGCGTGTACAAATGTGTCTATGTTTCACTTGTCTTTTAACTTCATAAATATATTAATTTAAGACAAAGAAAACATTAAACTAATCTATCTCTTAATAATAACTAGTAAATCAAAATAATTATAGAGAAACATTAATAAAACTAAAGCAGATAGAAAGCACGAGTAAACCATAAAATGTTGTTAACATGCACTTGTAACCTTCCTCCTACAAAAAAGCGTATAGAGAAAAACGTATACTAATTCTACTTATGTATTCTATCATAACATTTCATTAATATTCCGTTATACTCAGAAAAGTTGAATATATTTTGATTATTTATTTAACGCAGAAGGTATAAATAAAGCTCTGAAGACTAAATCTAATCAATTTTTAAAGAACTTCACATAACATCTCGTTACAAAAAGAGTGTTAGTACATTCTTTCATTTTCTAAATTATAACAGAGTTTTTGATAATAAATGAAACACTTAAATATAATTCACTTAGTGACAAGCTAAAAGACATAAACTATTACCTTTTTTAAACTGTAGACGTAATTGAACTCTTAATTCCAGGGAAGAAGATAAACCGACAGCTCACGCTTCCTATTTGAAGAAATCTTTAAAACCATTCCCGGAAAGCAAAAGATTTGTAACAAGAATTGTATGTAAAACACAAATAAAATATCACATGTAACTTCATTCAATTTTATCAACAACACAAATTAAACTTTTAAAAACAAACTTTAACGAAACCAGAATTATTAAAATACAAACACATTATTTTAGAACAAATACTGAAAAATGACGACGATCCGACCGACAACGATTTGACCGACAACGATTCGTTTAAAACTTGCCTCGTAAAACTAGTTATTAATAATGAAATAACTTTATTCAAAGATTAAATATTAAATACTAAAAGATTTTAAAAGTATCTTCTAAAAATAATTTTGAAAAAACAAATTAAAACCAATCGATGTTTACGGATAAAATATTGAACTAACTGAAAAACTCAACAGCTGTTGTTTCTCTCAGTGCTACCAACTTAGAAATAACAAATAACTCTACCTTGAAGCATAAACAAATAATAATAAAAAGTAAAATTAAAACAAAATTATAATACTACTAATGTTACTAAAGGTAGACCAAGAAGTCATGGAAATCTAAGGAGTGCACTAGTGTCGTTGTTTTGGTGCCATGTATAGTCAGTTTTTAATAAAATAGACCAATGTCAAAAACACAGTGTTGTTCTTTTGTTATTAATAATTTTATTTTCGATAACTTCTATATTTATTGCAACAGGTACCAGATGAGTAATCACCAATAATATACGATAATATCTTTATATTATTATTTATTGATTATTCATAGTAATATTCTTTAAATTTAAATCGATTTTCTTCTTTCTTAATCTATTTTTTACCCCTCTTTATTTCTGAGTTTCATTTGTAACTTTTTTATGTATGTTTTATTTGTTACTTTTTTTATTTCTGGATTTTAGTTGTTACTTTTTTGTGAATAATTTTTGTACTATTGCCTCTCTCGGATTGTTTTTGGCAATTTTCTCTTTGGTAAATTAAATTTCTTGGTATTAATAAACACATGGATAATAACACGAATTCAAAATTAGGAAGAAATTATAAAAATAATGAGAATCTAAGAAATGTTTCACTGGTTATTTTATTTATAAAAAATATAATGGAGAAAAACAAACTAGAAATTCACTAATATTATTTTGATTAATTGTCATGGAGAGCAATCATTTTTATAATAACAAATACATATAATAGGTTTGTTCCAACTCCGTTATTTGTAGCGTCATTTGCATTTGTATCATCCCGTGGATTTGTGAATCGTACAAAAATCGTTTAGTTCAGTTGTGACTTATAATTAGTACTATGTAAAAACAAACAAAACAGGAAACCTAACAGAATGGAAACCTTCCTGTTGTTGTCGTGAGATTTGACATAACTGCGCACGTCATACAAACTAGTAATGGGTATTGTCTTAGCACCCGACTGTACTGACTTCGGCATTACTCGGAAGTTCCGACTTTAAACGAAGCTAAGCTTTCAGTTTCTCCCGTGTTCATGACTTCTTGGTTGACCTTTAATAAATAGTATAAAATGTATGTTTAATAACAAAATTGAATGTTTAGGCTTATATAAATGTTATATATATTGTTTAATAATCTAGTTTGGAAGGAATATATCACAGTTATTATTTACGTTATCTCAATCTTAATACAATATATATTTATCTGCTTATAGTTCAAAGTACAATCCCTCTCACTAACACCTGTATCTAACCCCCTCCTCCCTAGCCCTCCTCTGCCAAGGCAGTGCAGTCTTGACAGTGAATCTATAAGGTACCAAAGGATCTAACCTTTAACCTGGTGAAAGTTACCATCACCTTAAAAATCATTAACCTCACCATTACCATCTATCATCATCATCTGTATCCACCATCATTCATCATACCCATAATCATCAAACCATCATTCATCACATCCATAATCATCAAACCATCATTCATCACATCCATCATCATCAAACCATCATTCTGTCAAGTAAGATTCACCGGACATTTCCTGTGGAAATTCCACCATCACCATCATCAAGAATCAAGGTACCGGTTTCACCATTATCATACACCTCGCTCACCATTGCTGCAACACCACTATTTATCCCAATTTCTTTTCCTTCCTTGTATAATATTTCCCAACAAAGCTTTAACCTATCTTTAAGCTAATCTATTTTAAATTAACACTATCTATTTTTAATTAAACATTTTACCTCCTTTCACCTTTCTCATCTTATGTAGATTTTATTTATTATTATGTTTTTTATTTAATTTAACTTCTATTTCACCATTATCCTTATTATTATACTTAATTACTTTTATGATTTATTATTCTAATTAATCTTTTATTTTTAATTAATCTTTATTATTTTAAATATTATTTATTAAAGTCACCAATATAATTTTATTTAGAATCTCAAATTTTTCTATTTCTTTCTGTGAAGAATTTTATTTTGTATTTCTCTCTTTTTTGTGATCAATAAAAGTAAGCTCATTTCATTTCTTTTTTAAACCCTTGATTGAATGTTTATTTCTTTTTTATTATCTATTTTTACCTATAATTACAGTCCAAAATTATAAAATTTAAATCAAACCAGCCCTATATATATTTATATATTTTATAAATATTATTTTATGCCCTATATATATTTTATCACTGGAGAAGAGACCGGGTCTATATTTAAATAGCCCTCTCTGCCCCAACATTGAAGTAAAATATACTAGATCAACATAAATATTATTAAGAGGTAAAATTGTGTTTGTAAGTTTTTAGGAGGTAATCTCTGGAACTACAGATCTGATTCTAAAAATTCTTTCACTACATAGGCTATGTTTTATTTAAATTGTTATTTATTATTATTAGTATCTCTATCTTTTTTTATATTTGTAGGAGGTAATCTCTAGAACTACTGATCCGCATCTGATAATTCTTTCACTGATAGAAAGCTACATTGTTCCCTAGCGACATATGTTATTTCTATTAAATTGATATTATTTTTATTATATATCAATATTCTTATAATTGTAGGATGAAATCTCTAAGGAATAATTTAAGACGTGGATTTTTATTTAGTAAAAAAAGATTTTGTTAGGACACATTTCAATAACACTGATACAAGAAGAGCAAACTAACAATAATTCGTTTAATTTTTGTGAGGTTTCTAGTCTCAAGACGCACATATATATATATAATAGTATGCAATCGTTTTTTTTATTATGAGTTTAAACGAATTTATAAGGTAAGTTATCACTTTAGCACATAATTTCAAGCCTCATCTTCACACTTGTGTGAAATTAGCTTTAAAAGTAAAACCGGATAAAAAAAAATATATAGATGAATAATAAAATAATTTCTTTTTAGATATTCTGAAAAGTATAGTAAATTTCTTTTTTTTTTTTTTAAAGTATTGTAAAGTATAGTAAAGTCTCACGTAAAAGGGTTACGTTGGTATTGTGAATATAAAATAAGTTAGTATGAGGGAGGGGGGTCGCAAAATGTTGATGTCTTTGTCTTAAGACAAATGGCATGGAACATTAAACACTTTCCACAAGTGCACACTTTCCAAAGTGTGTATATTTATGTAATCTACTCTTCAATACCTTTCATTTGATACACCACTCATCATTTTAATTGCATTTTTTTTTCTCAGGACATGAATTATCCGCCATTTTAAATTTGATCTGCTGAAAATTTTTAATTCGCTATATTTTTCATGTTTGCTTGTAAAAACGATCTTTAAAATTAAAAAATGGAAAGTTTCCATGTTTTTATCTCTTTTGATACAAACTTTATTGGAACAGTATTATATATATATATATATATATATATATATATATATATATATATATATATATATATATATATATATATACTTTAGATTCCCAGTTAATCAGATCAAATTGCTATTCTTATTTGTTCTATGGCCCAGCAGACTGCACATTTTGCATATTTTTTGTAACAACAGAAATATATATTTTTTTTTTTGGGGGGGGGGGGGGGAGGGGAGGGGAATGCAAAATATTGATGTTTTTGAAGAAAAGGCATGGAAAATTAAATACTTTCCACAAGGAGTGTTACATATTTTTGTGATATTATTCAATACATACCTTTCATTTGTTAACCCACTTAATTTTTTTTTTTTGGTGACATGCATTATGCGCCATTCTGGATTTGAACAGTTCATCATTTTGAGTGTTTTTGCTATATTGTTCCTGAGTGCGCGTCAAAACGATTTTTAATAATGGATAGTTTCATGTTTGCATCTGTTTTGATTCATAAGTTATTGGAACCGTACAGAGTGACAGACAGGCAGAGGAACTAAACTATAAGATTTCTTATTTTGGTTTTACCAACAAATCCCTAAAAATGGAAAGAAGGATATTACTGAAAGCATACTAGAGAACGTTAAGTACCACCGGTAACAAAAAGAATATTAAAATATAAACAGTATAATGGCAAAACTAAAGAACGACACTAATGAAATGATATACTCGTACTTAAGCTCGAAAACTGTTATCACATATCTATATAATAAATATTAACTACAATATACTCGTATTGCTAAATTAACAAATATGTTCATGGTTAATTCTATCAAGGATTAGATATAATATTATTAAATATGTGTAAAGTATACTTTCAAATTGAAAAAAAAAAAAATAAATAAATAATAATAATAATAATTGTAATAAAATATTTATTTTTTCACCTTACAATTATTATTCCTAAAAACAAAGAAGAGAGTTAAAAAAATTGGTCTGAGACAACTCAGATAAACTTTCTCATATACGAGTTCATAACTACTTAGCGCAGTGTTTTCATTTTATTTGTTCTCATAGGTACATTTAATTATTATTGAATATTTCATCAAAATTTATAAAAAAAATAAAAAAATTGGTAAGGCGTGAAGTCTCACGTAAAAAGGGTTTCGTTGGTATTGTGAACACAAAATTAGACGGAAGGGGGGGGGGGGGGGGGGAGAGAAAAGTTTTTTGACAAAATGGCGCCGAAAATTAAACACTATCCCTAAGTGGTATATATATTTGTAATCTACTCTTCAATACCTTTCATTTGATACCCCCCTTAAAATATAAAAAAAATATTTTTTCTGGAGTGACGTGAATTATCCGCCATCTTGGATTTCCAGTAAATCAGATCAAATTGCTAATCTTATTTTTTCTATGGCCCAGCAGACCACACATTTTGCATATTTTTCTATATTTTTAGTAATAGCGGAAATACGATTTTAGGGGGGGGGACACACAAAATTTCGATGTTTTTTGACAAAATGGCGCCGAAAATTAAACACTATCCCTAAGTGGTATATATATTTGTAATCTACTCTTCAATACCTTTCATTTGATACCCCACTCAAAATTTTAAAAAAATATTTTTTCTCGAGTGACGTGAATTATCCGCCATCTTGGATTTCCAGTAAATCAGATCAAATTGCTAATCTTATTTTTTCTATGGCCCAGCAGACCACACATTTTGCATGTTTTTCTATATTTTTAGTAATAGCGGAAATACGATTTTAGGGGGGGGGACACACAAAATTTCGATGTTTTTTGACAAAATGGCGCCGAAAATTAAACACTATCCCTAAGTGGTATATATATTTGTAATCTACTCTTCAATACCTTTCATTTGATACCCCACTCAAAATTTAAAAAAAATATTTTTTCTCGAGTGACGTGAATTATCCGCCATCTTGGATTTCCAGTAAATCAGATCAAATTGCTAATCTTATTTTTTCTATGGCCCAGCAGACCACACATTTTGCATATTTTTCTATATTTTTAGTAATAGCGGAAATACGATTTTAGGGGGGGGGACACACAAAATTTCGATGTTTTTTGACAAAATGGCGCCGAAAATTAAACACTATCCCTAAGTGGTATATATATTTGTAATCTACTCTTCAATACCTTTCATTTGATACCCCACTCAAAATTTTAAAAAAATATTTTTTCTCGAGTGACGTGAATTATCCGCCATCTTGGATTTCCAGTAAATCAGATCAAATTGCTAATCTTATTTTTTCTATGGCCCAGCAGACCACACATTTTGCATATTTTTCTATATTTTTAGTAATAGCGGAAATACGATTTTAGGGGGGGGGACACGCAAAATTTCGATGTTTTTTGACAAAATGGCGCTGAAAATTAAACACTATCCCTAAGTGGTATATATATTTCTATTCTACTCTTCAATACCTTTCATTTGATACCCCACTCAAAATTTTAAAAAAATATTTTTTCTCGAGTGGCATGCATTTTCCGCCATCTTGGATTTCCAGTAAATCAGATCAAATTGCTAATCTTATTTTTTCTATGGCCCAGCAGACCACACATTTTGCATATTTTTCTATATTTTTAGTAATAGCGGAAATACGATTTTAGGGGGGGGGACACGCAAAATTTCGATGTTTTTTGACAAAATGGCGCTGAAAATTGAGCACTATCCCTAAGTGGTATATATATTTCTATTCTACTCTTCAATACCTTTCATTTGATACCCCACTCAAAATTTTAAAAAAATATTTTTTTTCGAGTGACATGAATTATCCGCCATCTTGGATTTCCAGTAAATCAGATCAAATTGCTAATCTTATTTTTTCTATGGCCCAGCGGACCACACATTTTGCATATTTTTCTATATTTTTAGTAATAGCGGAAATACGATTTTAGGGGGGGGGGACACGCAAAATTTCGATGTTTTTTGACAAAATGACGCTGAAAATTAACCACTATCCCTAAGTAGTATATATATTTCTATTCTACTCTTCAATCCCTTTCATTTGATACCCCACTTAAAATTTAAAAAAAAAAAAAAAAAATCGCGATGTGAAATATCCGCCATTTTGAATTTGAACAGCTGATAATATTGAGTTCGCTATATTTTTCCTGTGTGCGCGTCAAAACGATCTTTTATACTGGAAAGTTTCACGTTTTTATCTTTTTTGGTTCAAAAGTTATTGGAACCGTACAGAGTGACAGACGGACGGACACAGGAACGAAACTATAAGGGTTTCTTTTTTTTGGTTTTACCAACGAAACCCTAAAAAAACTCTGTCCGTCCATGTTTTTAACTATTTTCTCAGGAACCAGTTTTTTCCTAGGAAAACTTCTTATATATCAATAGATTTGTATTTAAATGGACAAAAGTCTAATAAATATTTAATCAAAATCATCGAAACCATTATCGAGATTTTTTTTCACGTTTTTTCATAGTTTTAGGGGGGTAGTGCCCCCAAATTCGAAGCTAATATTTATTACTCGATTTCATCTCGGAGTATGATTTTCTGAACATGTATGCCGAATATCGTCAAAATCGGCCCAGCAGTTAAGGTTCCACATGTCTGCACAGGCGACAGACAATTTTAAAAACCACCTTTTTGGTCTCATGGGACCTCAAAACTAGTGAATCCATCAAAATCTTAAAATTGAATTTTTGCGCTATCACAGTACATTCAATTTATATGAGAAAGTAAAAAGAACAAGTTATTGACGAATATGTAAAGATAAGATAAAATAAAAAGATTCAACGAAACGGGGGGAAAGGAGTAATATTTAGAAGTAAGTAGAACTGAATATTTTCCTAGAATCATTTTGCTTCTTACTACTAATATTTGAGATTATAAAAACCAAGAACTGGAGTAAAAGAAAAAAAAAGAGAAAAGGCGACCATGCTTTAACTTGACTAACAACATTTCTTATAGTTTTTCTGAGAACGCTAATACTTCCAAGAGCACCAATAATCTCTTTTAAAAACATTATCAAAAATATAATCAACTAGTTATAACTAGTCATTTCTCACTATTTCAACGTGTTTCTATGGAATTAGTTTGACGTTTTTTATCTGGTCGCAATTGATTAGAAACTCTCCCCGTTTAACCCTTAAATACTAATGGTAATTGGATGGCTGGTATTACTAAACCTTCGTCAATTCGACTAACATATGCAGAAAATACATTTTTGGGTTGAAACTACACTTTTATAAAGAGAAAACTATTAAGAACTTATAATTAAATATTTTAATAAACGGAAGATCAGATGGATTTTAAAGGTGTAGGAAGAGGTAATCTTAAATAAGAACCATTAGTTATTGATATTAATATTACACATATTTAATATCAATAACAAGGATTATTATTTGTTCGATTTTTTTTTCTAAATTAAAACAGCAAATTAAGACAATACAGATTGTAAAGATTGTAAAAAATTAAACTTATGAAGAAGGAATTAGCTTCCACTGATCTCTCCTAGGAAGCCTAGGGTAGATATTCTAAGGGTAGTTACCTTTTCCATTGAATAGACTTATTGTTCAATCTATCTCTCCTAGATAGCGCCAGTAGTACCAAGACCTTACTTTTATGTTTAATTTCATTTTTAGTAATTTTTACTTGATTTGTATATTGTATTTATATGAATTATTACATTGGCGTTTTCATTAGGTATACGTTTTTCAATGACTCCATTATATTTAGTATCATTTTTTGGTAATGTTTAATAATTAATCAGTAATCACTCTCGATGATAATCTACAGGTAAAAATTGTATATATAGGGCTTAGATGTAATTACTATTGTACATTTTTCTTTAGGTTGTCACATATTATAGTAAATTGTCAATTTTTAGTCTTAGTTTAAATTTTAAATGTAATTTTGTTGTTAGCAGTTGTTAATAGATATTGATTGGATGGTTATTGGAGTTTATTATTGATTGTTTTTAAGAAATGTGTATTTACGTGTTGACGCCCTCTTTATGGAGGTACTTAGGTACTTATAGGTGTATTTTTAATTGTAAGTCATTTGTCAGTTGTCCCCGACAAAGAAGTCACCATAGGTACATTTCACATGCATATTCTTGTTGTATAGATGTCCAGCGTCAAAAGAAAGCACTAGTTGGACCAGAAAATAGTCAAAATGTCCCTTTGACTTTGACTATTTTATCATACCCAACTCTAGATGATCACGACATTAGTCATGATAGTTACCCAGGAACAAGATAGAGTCTCATTAGTTACCCAGAAGCAAGATAGATGTCACATTAGTTACCCAGCGTACTGTCACGATAGTTACAGTACGTTAGTGATATATATATATATATATATATTCGTCCTCTTCAGAGAGTTTTGTGTAGAATGACTTATTTAGGAAATTAAATCTTATCAGCTAACAAAAATGTCTATGACCAAGAACTTTAATTAAAGGAACTAGAACGGTAACAGTCGTGAAAAATTATATTAATTGTTTAGTAGACAATAATATTTGTTAGTCTGTGACGATTTCCAGGTGGAAAATATCATTTTGCAAATCGGTAAGGTGAAGGAAATTCCGGTAACAATTGTGACTAAAAAACTTGCCTTTTCTTATTTAAAAATAGATAAAAAAAAAAATAGTAAAACCCCGCGACGCATATACATATCCTTGGTGAATAGATGTTTAGGATCAAAATTAGCACTAGCTGGATCAAAAACAGGAAAATAAATAAAAACGTTAGAAGTAAAATTTTCGGTTAGACTAGCCTATATCTGGGGCATCATGTATAGAAATGCAAAAACTAACAAATATAATGCATACATAATTAAAGTGTTTCTTATATATTGATACTAATTGCATTATTTATGTATTCTTTTTTATTTCATACTCTCTTGAAAAACCAGATACGCTACATCGAAGCCCAGGTAATCTACAACAGATACATACGCCCAAGATTCCCAAAGTCGACCTGTATACAGCTGTGTCTAAAAATAGAGGACTGAAGATGGAAATTGTATTAAGAGAAAACTTATGAAATGAAGAAGAATTCATAATTGGTGCATATTTTATCAATATATAGAAAAGACTTTAATTATTTGTGCCAGTTTTTTTTCATTTCTATACATGATGCCCCGTATAGGCTAGTTCAACCAGATTTTCTTATTTTTTGCCATGAATTCTGTTACCAAAAGCACACATTCTAATTCAAATTGTTTAAGTTGGATAGCCCAGGGGCAAAAAGGAAGGTTACCACTAGTGCACGATAGTATGATAACAAGCTTCCCTTTGCATGGTACATGACCCTCAAGTTTCATTAATTTATCTCAAACCGTTCAAAAATTAAGAGGGGAGACTTTTGACCACCCTGTATATCAGTTCAATAGATAACATTTTGTTGGACATCTAGTAAATGGAATTTAAATTCATAAGGGTCACTTTATGCAATATTCATCGAATTTCACAAGAACATTGAATCAATTGCACTAAATCATTGAAGTAGGTAGGGGTAGGTGTCTCTTTGCTTCGAGGTGGTAGGTTAAGAATATATTTTTAGTAACCCCCTTTTTGAAATAAGATGTCTGCTTTGCTGCAGAACCAAATTCACTAGAATCTTAAAATTGAAAATTAAACTTTAATTACAACCTTTTATGATTTTTTTTTTTTAGAAAAAATGGTTTATAAACGTCCATTTTGATTTAAAATGAGTTACCATAGTGATTCGAATAATAATAATAATAATAATAGTAATAATCAGAATTTCTTGTGAGCACGATAGCTCTCGAACGAATTGACGTATCAAAATGAAACTAGGACCAAAAAATCAAGCACGTTGAGATGAGGATCCCTATTAAAATTTGGATCAATATGACGTCATTAACCCCTCCAGATGAGTCAGCAAAGATTAAAAATAATCCGCAAGCCGAGCGAATTTCCATTAGAAATTTGTAGTTCAATGTTGTGCAGTTTAAACTTTCTTCATAACTACTACAATTGTGTGGGTTATATTAAGTTAAGAAAATTTAAACGGAATATTTTAGTTGGATTAGGGTTTTTAGAATATTGCTTAGTTAAACATAATCGTAATAGTTTGAATGAAGTTTAAACTGCACAACATTGAACTACAAATTTCCAATGGAAATTCGCTCGGCTAGCGAAATCCGCGGTAGGATTATTTTAATTATTTTCTGATTTTATACATTTCCTCTTGGATACTCTACTCCCTCTAGGAAAGTATTGTGTTGTGAAAGTACGGTGTTGTGTCAGGGAATTGAGAAAAAAACCCTTTATAGAAAATTTTTGGAATATTATAATTATATATAAAGCTCAAAAAAATTACATTTGATGTAACCAAATTTTTCTAATTATATTTCGTACAGGTACACCCATAAAAGGGTATGTTTACTATGCCATATATGACGAAGAAGTATACATGTGTGAGTGGAGAGGATAAGAATTTCGGACGAAACCTTTTTTCCCCTTTTGGTATGTCTGTCTGTTAGAGCTTACAGTTAGGACGAGGAGTTAATTATTTGGTATCTTTTAGGCAGGGTGCCATATAATGAGAGATTCCCTTAATAAGGCACCCTGACGGTCATTAAGGCCCCCGCACAGGTACACACTGACTAAATCAAATTAATAATCAACTAGTACTCGTGGCTGATACGTACCTCCGGTAAACTTGGAAGCAAAAATTATAATCATTATAAAAAAATAAACTTCAAGGATAATGCTTTATTCTACAAAGCTTACTGTGATCATTCTGAAGAACTAAATGTTTACAAAATCTAGACAGAAATCTATTTCAGACATTAGGGAACAATATGGGTCTTTTGTCTACCTGCCACATTTTTTGCGAACCACCTAATATAAAAAAAAAAACTACTCTACATGGATAAATGAAATTTAGATGGTTTTTCATTATCCATTAGTTAGTCTCATATTACGGCGCATACCCTATGCGCCATTGCTTCTTCTTCCGCATGTGCAAAAACTTATTTATAATAACAGCTATATCTTTAAAAGTACACGTCCAACTTAAAATAAATTTGGATGGTTTGTCAAAGGTATCCCATTGCTGGGAGCCCATTTTTAATATTGAATAAAAATAAGTGCCACACCACTGGGAATCAAAATCATACTTAAAAACCATACTTTTATTTCCCAGTAGGATCATAAAATTAGAACGCGAGGACTATGCACCACGCAAAATGGTAGACTATTTTACTCATTAATGGTTAAAAAAAAATATAAAATATAATACTTACTGGCTATTCCCCTATATTACTTCATATAAATGTGGTTCACTCACCTAAAACCAAAATATATTATTATTAAAGAAATTGAAATTGAATTGAAATTATTAAGAATAAATTATTTATTACTTAGGGTTGTGTAAATCATACCTAGAGATAATAGATATTTACTGCAGAATATGTGACTTGACAAATGACATGAAAATTTATTTTGGTAATAGTAATGACGATAACAATAAATTGAATAACATGGATTATCATAAGAGAATAGTCTACCAGTGATAGAACTCCTGTCGTGCAATACACTAATTTAGTTCGTCGGTTGGGGGTGTGAATTATACAATACTAATTGGGTACAATAATATATAATTGGGAGTGAATTATAATATGTAGTAGTAGGTCGGATGGGTTGGTTAGGAATATGGAGGGATGCCATGGATTTGACTAATAGTAAAAACCTGCTATTTATATTACTAAACTAGTCTCAACTATGACTATAATTTCACTCAAACCTAAACATCCAAAAAAATGTTTTACCCCACGCTAAATTGTTCTACACCCTCCTTGTAGTAAGTGATAAAAAAGTTGTATGACTTAGATTGTCGGGTTAGTCAGAGAGGGTGAAAAGGGGTGAAATGTTATGTTTTTATATTTTTTTACGAATATTTCGAAAAATATTTGGTCCAGCGAAAACTTTGATATGTACAAAATATTATCAACATAAAATTTGAAACAAAAACATTTTTATGCATTTTTGTGCTGTCAACGATTTCGGAGATATGAGGGGGTAAAAATATCATTTATTTTATAAGTTTGCTCAGAATTTCCTGAAATCGCTTGAACCACAGCAAAGTTTCGATATAAAAGTTGCGTAGGGGGATAATTCCCCCTTGAGAGCTCCTATGGGAATAAACAAGGATGGCTTGGCTTCAAATCTGTCGAATTAATTATCTAACTGATTTTTTTACTATGACTTTAAATGGTATCCAATTATAGTCCAGGAGATAGCGTGCAAAAAAGTGTTTGACTAACATCATACTAGAATTTTGAAAGTAAATCTTTTGGTGCCCTTTAAGAATATGTGGATGGCTAAGTTCGTCTGCGGGACATAGCTTGGCAATAGGCATTTGAAAAAAACAATCCAGTGGAGAGCGGCCATGTTCCGCCCTTTTTGGTGACTATTTGATTTTCGTGATCCTGAATAAGAACTTAGTTAGTAGACCACTAATCAAGTTGATGGTAGTTTGCCACTTAATAGGTTAGTCAGTCAAATATTACTCCAAATCAAAGAAGTCACCTTAAAATTCCTTCCTTGCGGGGTAGCGAACCCGACCCCTTTCATTATTTTTGCTAACTTGCTAAAAGGCAACTTTTCAATATGTGACTTTTGTTATGACTTCCCTAATAATTTTGTCACAATCTTATTAAAAACTGTCTTCACGGTATGATTTTTTATGTGATTAGTCATTCAGGATATCATCTTGTCAGTCACAAGGAATAGGATCCATCATATGGGGTATCATATGAAAGGGTACGTCGAGCTGATTACAAAAATTTATAATTCTTTGGTTATAACTTTGATAGGGCGAGCGTAGGCGAGTTTGAAGCGGGTGTGAAACTTGCCCCCCACCCCTCTATCTCGCTTATGTGAAGTGCAAAAACTCTGAAACAATTCCTGAACATTCTTCGACCAAAAGTAAAGATACCACTTTTTGGAAATTTCGAAAAAATATTTTATTTTTTATTGACAAAATATGTTTTTTATAACTTTGGTCTTTTCGATGCATTTATATGGTTGTAGTCCGGTTCTGTGGCAAAAAACATACTTAATCAGAAGTTTGTTTATGTGTTTTGAGAATATCAGACCCATAGGATAGTTCAAAGTAAGCTTGTTAGCATTTTAAAAAACACCATCAATAGGGTACTACTTAAACTATACAGTGTGGCCTACGGACCCTCGCAGTGTGCTGACTAGCACACACTTGACCTGTTTATTTGTTATGGTTTATCAAAATATGGTGGGCTATTTTTACAAATTAAAGTTTTACAAAATTAATGTTTGTTTTCAAAGTTGTTAGTTGGTTCCTTTAAAATAAAATTTTCATCTTCAAATCATATTATGACTTATGTCAAAAAGAATAAACCTAAAAGAAACAATATGTTTAAAAACAAGCTTTTATTCGTTTTCTTCTCAGCAAACCCTTTCATTTGATACCCATATCATGGGCGTGCTTAAAAAATAACTAGTCCACCATTTTGGCCTGCCCGCCATATTGGATTTATAATGGCGTCACTTAGCTAACCATTGTCATCCAAACTAAACGTGTATGCAAAATTTCAATTCAATCGGTTGAGGATAACTGCTTTAAAATTCAGTTGCTAAGATTTGACCCGAACATACATACAAACATTGCAAGTTAAATAAAAGCTTGTAAAAACATATGATTTTTGTGCCTGATTTAGTAAATGGAAAGTCATAAGACAAAATCACTAAGTGTAAAGTCGCCATAAGAATATATATATATTTTCCGGAAATATGTGATATGATATTATTAAAGTGGACTGATATTTAGCATTCTTTTTAATCGAAGTCATCAGAACTTTTTTAAATTTTTTTATTGACGTTTTTGCTAAAATTGATACCTCGATTTCAGCTAAGAATGAGATTATTTGTACATGTATGCAAACTTTACCACAATAGGCCCAGTAGTTTTGCTCTAAGTGTCTGCACAGACGACAGACATTTTTTGAATAATCCTTTTTTTAGGCTCTAAAAATGTGTACATCTATCAAAATACAATTTACGTAAAAATCCAATTATAATATAATTGGATTTTTACGTAAATTGTATGTTTATTGTTAAATATTAATGATATATTAATACAACATTCATAAAATATTTGCATATTATTACAAACTTGATTTATAAGAGTTTAATAATGCAGGCTTATTCTTTGTATTAATTTCATTAATAATACAATACTTGCACAACATTTGTATTGTCCATTGTACCAATAGTTGTATTAATAAATTTAGTTTTGTGAAAGACTACATCAAAGGCATGACTACATCTCTTCATCAAAATTAATGAAAGCGATGCGATTATATAGAATGATGATTTCTTGGCAATGTACATAATGATATTTATTGGCTGGTATCGGACACCTCAATTATCAGCCTTCTTCACAAAGAGAACAAACACTCCAGGAATTTCATTTAAATTTATAATAATACATTTAGATCCAAGAACACTGTAAAACAATACCGGGCCTGGGCAATACTTGGTAAAAGGAATTCATGCCATCTGATTTACACTTCCTCTCGTGCAAGCTACCTCCATGTCTTATTGTTTTAATCAAATAGATTTAATTAGAAGTGCTACATAGAGTGCTATATACAGGGTGTTATTGAAAGTCTGGAAACGGTCAAATACTTCATAAGGATCAAGTTTCACAAAAAAATTTTAATAAATATAAGTTTAAGAGTTTAAAAAAAATCATTAGACTATAAAAACTACGTGCCGCGTGCCCTTGGGAAGACCCTAGAATGAAAAGTCAACTTTAATATCGTATGTACAACTATTTTTATTTCAGAACGGGTGACAGAGGTCAAATATTTAATATACGAAATCACGAAATGGGCTGGTAGACTTGGAATGTTACTGGCGTTACCCAAGGAGTGGTAAAAATAAAAGATCCACTGCAATGTGCAATCAGATCTTTGCAATCGATACTTTAGATTAAACTCGTGGCAAACTCTACGTTTGCAGACCCAAAACACATGGTTAATTAAATATTGGTTATCCAAAATGGTTAATTTGGCTATTATATCAATTGTAAAGACGGAAGTGCACATTCTGGTTTCATATCTCAGAAACATAATGTGGTGTCATTGGACCACAAACCCTCTAATTGGGTAACGCTAATTCCAACCATATTGCTCTTTAGAGTCCGTTACTCGGGCAGTTTTTGACGAATATGATTATTTTCTTTTTGGTGTAATATAGATTTGACTCATCTACCAAATTTGTTCATAAAATACAGGGTTCTTATTTGTTGCCTTACATAGGGCAACAAATAAGGGGTTTTGGGGTCATTCCAAGGGCACGCACGAAGTTGTTTTCATATAGTAGATTTTAAGTACAAGGAAGAGTTTATGTATAAGGTGTAAGGAAATTTTGTTTCTTAAGTAAGAAACAGCACTATTTCATATTGAAACGTTTCGAATCATATTCAAAGTCATCCTCAGTCGATATATTATCTAAACAAATATTACATTCAGGGTGGTCTAAAAGTGACATGTCCCATATTTTCCTACAATCTTCATTTTGACGGGTTTCAAATTTGTGATTTTTTAGAGATTAAAATTGAATGACAGCGAAAAAGGAAAAGTAAACAAAGAAATAAATGAATTGACGTGTGTAAAAAAACTTAAGGGTTAAAAATTTTACATTTTTTTTCGACATCGTGAGGGGCATCATATGAAAGGGTACGTCGAGCTGATTACAAAAATAGGGCGAGCGTAGGCGAGTTTGAAGCGGGTGTGAAACTTGTCCCCCCCCCCCCCCTCTATCTCGCTTATGTGAAGTGCAAAAAATCTGAAAAAATTCCTGAACATTCTTCGACCAAAAGTAAAGATACCACTTTTTGGAAATTTCGAAAAAAATAATATTTTATTTTTTATTGACAAAATACGCTTTTTTATAATTATGGTCTTTTCGATGTATTAATATGGTTGTAGTCCGGTTCAGTGGCAAAAAAATAATTTATCAGAAGTTTGTTTATGTGTTTTGAGAATATCAGACCCATAGGATAGTTCAAAGTAAGCTTTTTAGCATTTTAAAAAGCACCATCAATAGGGTACTACTTAAACTATACAGTGTGGCCTACGGACCCTCGCTGTGTGCTGATAAGCACACACTTGACCTGTTTATTATTCTTTTAATTCATCTCAGCTTGAACTAAAACTGTTTTCCAACATTTCATATGCGTGTATTATGTTTAAATGGGATATAATATGTGAGGTTAAGTGAGGCTGTGATATAACATGTTATCTGAAGGATGCGGTGCAACATTGATGGTCGAGTACGAAGCCTCTTGCACCAGAGCTAAACCAGACCACAATGGCATTCAACTTGAGTTAAGATGTTAATAACTGCTTTGTGCTTAGCTGCTTAGTTCAGTCAAGCACATACTCATCCTATTACTAGTTGTTTGCCACGCTCTGTAGGTACTCAACTTTAACTCAATACCTCACTAATATACATACACTACCTTTACAACTACCGTCATTCAGACTAATATGTTCTATTGGAACACAGACACACATACAACCACACACACACACACACACACACACACACACACACACACACACACACACACACACATATATATATATATATATATATATATATATATATATATATATATATATATATATATATATATATATATATATATATATATATATATATATATGTGTGTGTGTGTGTGTGTATGAGTATATAATATACATACATACTTTTTTTGATGCTAAACAAAAACTTTCTTATATTGGGTTACTTTTTGATTTGTAAGTAATTTTCCTATTTTCATAAAATAAAGTTAGGTTTAATATTTACACGGTTTTTGCAATTCTGAACCAATTTTTTAAATAATATTTTTTTATACCACCAAAATTAGGGTAGTATGTTAACTTAATATGTTAATTTTTTTAAGGTTTCAAAAACAGAACACCCTGTACTTTGCGTGATTTGTGTGATTTTGTATCAAGAACATTTTTTCTCATGGAGCTTTATCTAAACTGTCCACCAAACAAGGTCTGACATAATTCTGAGAGCAAAGAGTAGGAGAGAAACATTAAAAAAGTAGGAAGAATTGCTAAAAAAAAATCCTGGACACGGGGCTTGTTAAAATTTATATGGGATCAACAGTGAGAAACTTTCGATAAACCATCCAAATTACTTTTAAGTCGGATTAGTAGAAAAAAAAAAAAAAAAAAAAAAAAAAAAAAAAAAAAAAAAAAAAAAAATGTTTCACTTATGTAAAACATATTTGTGCCTAGAAAGTTTTGAATTTGGAGACGTAAAAAATAAATGCAAAATGCATCTGCTACTGTCCGTAAGCTCTAAAGCAGAAGTTAAATTACATTTTATTTTAAATACTTCTTAAACGATTTATATGGAAACGAAATCCCAAGACAATGGGCTCAAAGATCAAGTAGTCTTGATGTCAAACATTAGTAAAAAAAGGATTTTTTACAATATGAATTATAATTTTGTGTGTCCAATAAAAGTTAAACCTGGTATAGCGAGGTCGGTTATAGTGAGTTATATAAAAATGCATATAAACATGTATACAAAAAGTCAAAATTTTCAAAATGGCAGCAGATATTAAGATAAAATATGAAGGACTTAATTATCTTACAGATTTCATTTCAATCGGCGAAATAGTTCATAAATCATTTAGCCTTAAGTTTCAAAGTTCAAAAGGCAATATTTCCAAAATGGCGGATGCTATAAAAACGAAAGTCATTGGAAATGTTTTTCTTATAAAGAAGTATGATTGGTGCCAAATTCAGCTCAATCAGGAAATTTTTCAATTTAAATTTCACAGGCACACATACAGACACACATCCAGCTAATAGCCACTGAAATCGTCTTAAAAATACCCAAAACAGATAATTCCGTTGAAATCTCGGATTCGAATGATTTAGGTTAAAACAATAATGAAAATTAAAAAAAAATAATACAGAGGAAAAATGGCTTTAAGAATTACAAGGTTACGTATAGACATTTTTTTTTTTAAATACTTTTAAACTTTCTGATTTTATTATACAATAAAGTGATATTTGATTCGTTGAAGGGATTTCACAGAATTCAATTTTAATTTCATCCCAGGGGCCGGCAAGCGTTTGACGGCCAAAGCAACAAGGGGGAAGGGGGGGGGGATTTTAAAATTAGAAAATAAGAGATCGATTCCTGAATATCGGCGGTCGAATTCAAAGAGTTGAACCCGGCCTGTATTATTAATTGGTTAGGGATCTGAAAGCAATGAATTTATCGGTGTTTCCGTGGAAACCCTCTTTGTTTTCCATCCCGGGCCCCCTCTCCATCAGATATACACAGGTAGAATTATAGACAGTAGAATTTACACGGCAATCTGTTGAAATCCCTTTTTAATAACACTGTGAACGAGGGGTGCCGGCTTCTCTTTATAATTATAATCAGCTGTAAATAGTGATTTATTAATATTTCGACGAGTAGAAAGGGAATAACATGTAATAGGCTTAGTCTGGCTTTTCCTCTAACTGAATTGAGATGAAAACGTCGGGTGAGGGCGCGTGCGCTGTTGTGGGGTTGGTGAGTTTTCGTCAGATCCGGAATTAGCGGGTAAGGGTATTAGCGCTTATGGATGGCAGGTACGGTCCATTATTCCGACGAAGCAGTAAGCCGATTTGCTTATAACCCGCTCTACAGCTAGATTCTACGTCGCTTTCAAACCAGAGAATCACAAGCACCATCATCAAGACATCCTGCCAATTAGTCGACTTGAAGAGGTTTGCATCACCGTCCAAATACCGAGATCCCCTAATTTTCTCCATGCTCGATTCCTCTAGAACCTAAAATTTATAGTAATAGGTACTCAACAGAAGCTAACATGGAAAAGCCATTTGAAAATAAACACACGTTCACGTAATTAATTAAAATAAATATTAAAAATAAACCATTATAAAATGTATAGTCAGATTTGTTTACATTTATAATACCCTTCTCAATATAGGACCATCTATTTGCTACTTTTGACAAGCCATCCAAATTTCATTATTATCAGATTTTTTTCGGACAGTTTTGAGGATATGGGGGTTTCATAAAAAAGATGAACGACAACCACTCGACAGATAGGAATAAATTTTCATAGAATGTTTCTGACATCAAGGAATATTTTTGGTCTCTTTTCTATCTGTCGGGTGGATGCCTGTGTTCATTATTTTTGTGAAACCCCCATTACCTCAAAACTGTCAAAATGAATTTTGGATGGCTTGTCGAAAGTAGCCAACAGATGGTCCCATATTGAGAAGGGTATTATAAATGTAAACTTATCACTTCACCATCTATACTATCCACATACATGTATTTAGTTAAAATACTAATTTAACCATATAAGTTGTCCTGGAAGAATTCTAGTTTCTAAGATAGGTATTGAAAAAAAAATGTATTACGACAATGCTGAAAATTAAAACCTTTTACAATTGCCAGCGAGGTTACAATATTTATACAAATTTTTACTTTCATCATATAAAATGAAAGTATTGTAATGGCGCGAAAATTCCATTTTGCGATTTTGATGGATTTACACTTTTTGACGTCCCCTGAGTCCAAAAAGTAGTTTTTAAAAAATGTCTGTCTGTCGTTGTGCAGACGCCAGGAGCCTAAACTACTGGGCCGATTTTGACAAAATATGACATACATATTCAGAAAAATCATACCCCGAGGCGAAATGGATAAATTAATTTTAGGTCAAAATTTGGGGGCACTACCCCCCATAAACTCTGAAAAAACTTGAAAACGGTTCCGACGATTTTTATTGAACATTTTTAAAATGTAGTCCATTTAAATACGAATCTAACGATATAAGCCGTTTTCCCGGGAAAAATCAAGTTCCTGTGAAAAATGTTTTAAACGCGGACGGATAGAAGCCGGGTTGGATTCCCCGACGAAGAAAAATTATTATTATGATAAATTTTGATGAAATGTTCAATAATAATTAAATGTAGCTAATAACTAAACTAATAAATGGGAAATACTGGGCTAAGTAATTATGAAATCATTTATGAGAAAGTTAGTCTGACTTGTTTCGGAGCGATTTTTTTTAATAAATTAATTATATAAGATACTAGCTTCCGGTTTAAATTGGAATTAGCATTATTAAATGTATGATTTAACATTTTAGAAAATCCATATTGGAAGACATCAAAATTAATATATATATATATATATATATATATATATATATATATATATATATATATATATATATATATATATATATATATATACATATATATATATATATATATATATATATATATATACATATATATATATATATATATATATATATATATATATATATATATATATATATATATATATATATATATATATTATATATATTTATTTATTATTATAGCATTCCAAAGAAGTGGTAATGATTAATGATTAAGTTAGTGAGGGGACATGGTTTAAATATGTATACAGCCGCCATCTTTGCACAACATATCCATTTGGAAAACTCTTTTACAAAAGTTTTTTGTTACATAAAAAGAAGCAAACTTCAATATTTCAAGGTTCTAGTGCGATTGGTTCCGGAGATATCGTCATGTCCAAATTTGCATATAAATCGATGTGTAATATGTAAAATGATGTAGTGTTATTCAATAAAGAGAAATATATCGGTCCGAGAAAACTCAGACTAAATGTCTTGTCTGTACAGGCAAGTATGCGTGTCGATCCGCTAGCTGTAAACCCAGCTTTAGAAACCCTGGCATAGAACCTTCCAAGTTAAGTGAGGGTCCAACCTGGTATTACCATCCAATTATCCTTTTAAACTATAAAATCACCATGATCACTATTCATTTGCTATTAAATATTTATTTCATTAAGCTTGCTTCAATGATAATGCCACGCGATGCCTAGCTAATAAATTATTTAAAATGTGTTCAACAGGCGGTTGTTAAAGTTTTTGTTTTCGATTTTTAACAAACTCAGATTTAAACTAAACTCATCATACTTTTTAAATCTGACAGCTCAGATTAGCCAACCTATGGAGGAGAAGAAATAAAGCCACTAGGCCAGTTGGAGGGGTGGGGCACCATCATTTGTTGGTAAACAAAAGAAGGTTATGTTACTCCGTTTCAAATCGCGATCTTTTTAACTAGCTTTGTCCTTTGACTTTAACTTCTTATTTACGAATATTTCTTGCAATTAATATAAATTTATTTTCCTTTGATGTTCAACAAATGTAATGGTTATGAAGTATAAAAAGTGAATGCTTAAAACTTCTTAGATAAAGAGTGATATAACTATAATCCATTCAGAAATATATCAATATTAACCCTCTTTTTTTGTTTGCACATGGATGAATGTTCTTTTATAATTCATAATTTGTTTTTGTACTTATTGCTGATTATTTTATTGTTCTGTATCTGATTTAATTTAACCCAATATATACATCTCGAAAATTTACGCCATAATGTAGATTCAAGGGGTGGAGGTTACGAAGTCTTCTCGAACGATTATCCCGAGTGCCTCTCCCCTCTACCATAATGATATTTTTGTTTGCCTAGTTGGCCCGAACTATTACCCGCCAAAATCTCAAGCTCTCATTGGCTCATCTCCCATTTTTCCCGATTTTCCCGCGCTGTCAGAGTTAAAAAGTATGATGTGTTTAGTTTAATTTCATATCATCAATATCTCCGAAAATAGACAGAAAGAGAAAATAGATAGAAGAAGCCGTCAGACGTGCACAGTGAGGAAATTATAGTTTCAGCAATTAAGAAGAGCGTAAACGATTCTTTTCAGAAGGTCATTACCAAATCACTTGATAAACATGATGTTACAACAGAGAGCGAATTCGTCAATTCTTTTTAAAAAAATAATAAGTTGCGAAGTCAAAAGAAGGGTGATCTTAGTTTTCGAGAAAACACGTTTTCCAGATACTCAGAAATTGATTGCCGCTGTTCTCCAAAGAAAACTAATCCGATCAGTAAGGAGAGCAATGAACGCTACAATAAAAAGAGTGATAAAAGAATCTTGTCAGAAGAAGAACGACAGTGGGTAGAAATAAAAACCGAGCTCTAATGAGATTGCTCAAAGAAATTAATAAACAATATAATCCGGAAATTGAGGAACAAAACGCTAAAGTGTTTAGGAGACTTGTAAACGCAAGCGACGAGAGAAGAAACATCCTAAAGCCAAGTCCACACCGGACTCGCATTGTGTTTGCAAACATGGATGCGCGTCCGGTGTGGACGGCACCGCGCGAACGAATGAATGCTTGTTTGTGTTCGCGGGTGCTCCGGGTAGAGTTGGTACATCAAAGAATGTTTGCTGTTGGTGCGCGTTTAGTGTAGACGCTTTTTGAGCAATCACCTTGAGCATTCGCAAACAGCCTGTGGTTTGACTTGGAAACCCGGGAAAGGTATATTTTTCAATAGTATTTTTTATGAGTATAGCATCAAATAACTATATTATAACTAATAATATACTAATTAATAAATAGTGATTGAAACTAGAGATATGTTTGTGTAAATCCAAAATTTAAAATAACCAGATTAAATAGACAACATATGAATGACATTAAAGTCCAAAAATGCGTCATACTATTTTTTTTTAAATAATTATATTGCTTCCAAGCTTATTACTTAAGACACAGGCCTATGGGCCCGAGCATCAACACGTTGATTCGCTAAAATTGAGCGAGTGACCGACAGACACGGAACCAAAAATGTCCTCTGATGTCTGAAACGGATTTCTGTCTTGGAATTTTTGAAATCGGAGACATAAAATATTTTCGTTCTGCAGAACGATCACAAGGATTTGGTAAGATCGGAAGCAATAGATAGTATGGTAAGAGGAACTAAGGAAGTAAAAGAATCTCTGTTTTAATGTTGAAATAGAGAGATTATAAAAGGCAGGTTTAAGGTTTCATATTAACAAAATAAGTGTTTGAAAACGATATTTTCTCTTTGCGCTTCCTTTCACAGGGGTTTAATTAACGGTTAATATATTATTTATAAAAAGGATTGAATATAGAACAGGATTTAAAAAAGAAATTTCTGAAGAAAAAATAAATTTGAGTTTGTCGGATATAGTTATCTTAAAAAAATACTATACTTTGGGTGCAGGACTAAAGAAAGTCTGGGATAGGAAAGTGAGACATTAGCAATTCTAATTAAAAGCCAAGGGGTACTGTGGAGGATTCAGAGAGCAAGAGATGAGACCGGAGAGAAAGAGAGGGTGTGTCTATAAGCAATTATAGGAATCGTCGGTGCGATAACAAGATACCAGGGGTGGCCTTGCTAGTGGTGTAGGCACCCTTCCTAGAATTGTAAGCATCCCTTGCCTTGCAGCTAAGGGCCGAGTGGAATCTCACTCATCCGAACGCTCTGGATATCCCAAAGCATTCCTCTTTACCTTTAGTTACCCTCTCTTCTTAATTACATCGAGGACTATTTTTCCTGCTTGTTTCATTATGATATCTCTGTCTGTTATCCAGCTCTGTTTTTCCTTGAAGCGAGGGGATATCTTCACTTGGCTGGAAGGAATTCTTGTCTAATTAACACCCTTCTCGTCTCAGTCCCCTCTTTTTTTCTTCTTTCCTTCCAAAACGCTACAATTTCACTCCACTGGATATAGGTTTTACTTCGATTTTATTTTTTATAATTACTTCTATTTTATTTATTTTTTTTTTTTTTTTCTGAGTCTTTCTCGTTTCAACCCTTCTTTTTAACCTTTCTTTAAAAAAAATTAACTATACTCTAAAATGTTAAAAAAAAGAGGGAGAATAAACGAGAAAATTTCGAATAACTTTTTTCATTTCGTGAATATAATATATATTTTTAACATTAAGCTCTCTTTTAGGAATATTTTCCTTTGATGAGCACTGTCACTGAAAAGTTATATTAATGAAGTTTTTTTAATGAATCTCCGTCATGGAAATAATGTTAAAGTTTTTGATCATCTTCTGTTCGTCTAAACGTTGAAAGAGAGTAATAAGCTAAGCAGAAAGGTAGAGGAATAAAGTTTAAAATAATTAATAAATAGTACTAAAAAGTGTGATTTTATTCAAAATGACAATGTTGTATTGTTCTCAGAAAATACTACTAGTTTTATGTTTTAGACATTTGATTGCAACTTTTAGTTTTGTCAGACTTCATAGATTCGTCGAAAAAAAAATGTATTAGAATGCTGAAAGGTTCTAGTATATGTATATTTGTATATTAGATATCATTTTCCCCCTATTAAGATGGAATATAAATAATTACATGCAGGCAGACCAAAAAACAAATAAGCAGAACCCGACTTTCATCTATACTGTTAAGGAACCCAATTATGGTACTCAAAACATATTCGAAATGTAAAGTACAGGGTGGGGCGTGGGAAACGGACATTTTTCAAATAATCAGGACTTTGGCCATTTTATATGTAAAATGTATTACAAAATAGAAACAGAAAGCTTAAACAATGCCTAAAATAGTGAAAAATAACATCCTTCAAGTGATGACTATTTTCATTAATGCAATGCTGGAAGCGTTCACGAAAATTTCCCTTTACTCTCTCCAACATTTGTCTGATGATTCCAGTGATCTTCTGATGAATTTAATTCTTCAATGCATCCAGTGTCCGAAGTTTTGAGGTTCATACATATCTGCTTTTAAATATCCCCATAATCACATGTAGATAAATCTGGTGACCTAGGTGGCCACGGGACATCACCATGTCGTGAGATGAGGTGGGCAGGGAACAGCCATAGAAATTCTGGCCGTATGAGCTTATAGCCCCATCTTGTTGGAACCATCTTGGCCCCACCATCCGCATAAAAAATGCCCGTTTCCCACGCCCGCGCCCCACCCTGTATTTTTTTGAAACTCCTTGCTCAAAAGCCTCTAAGACAAATATTATTATGCGGTACATTAATAAACAATTTAAGAAAATCTACCCTTAATAATATCTACCCTGTCTTTTATTTATGTAGCAGTCTGGCATTGTAGTAAGTCCATTTACTTACTTGTAATGATAAACAACTTTATCATTACAAGTAAGCATTGACCATTTTTTTTTTTTTAAACCAATGCATTGTGATCAATGGGTCTTATCAAACTAACATTGTAATTATACTTGTGACTCGCAGTATGACAGGCGAATGTTAATGTGCATCACCTCCCTTAAAGAAAAAACGGGATGTAAAGTAGTAAAATAACCTGCAGACTGGATTTTTACACTTATATCAGTCTGTTGGGGTTGGGGGCTCACAAGGAAGTAAATAGAAGCTTCATAAAAGCAGAGCTGATATGAGGAGGGGAAGATTATTGATCATGATAAAACGCTAGGAAGGGATATTGTGTTGAGGAGGGGATGCAGCATGGAATTTTGCAATAAAACTGATATTCCCGGTATTTCCCTCCTGCCTTTTTATCCTGGGGCTGTATTGACTCACACCCTTCTGCTGATCCGCAGTCTCCTATGGATTTTGCCAGATAGTGACCACGCAGGGGCTTTATACTTGGACCTATTCTATTTTAACTCTATTCAGTGCGTGTCTATTTATGTTTAATTTTTCTTCGTATCCCGTCTCTTTTTGTATACAAATTGAATTTATAGTCAGGGTGCCCATAGGCAAAAAAGTCAATTATACATACACTTTCCAAACCTCTTTGTATGGCTTGTTTAGGCCAAGTCTGACACCGTTTTCCTCTGTAATTTTATTCGTTTTTGGGGCATTTTTCATTATTTGAACCCTACAACTTTGACGCGTCAGACTGGAAAATCGGAAAAATTTCTGTGTCAGTAAATATTAAAATGTTGACTTATAGGGTTCAAATAATGTATCTTGAGAAAATCAGCTGGATATTAATTAATTGTAATTAATATTAATAACAATTATTTAATGAATAATATCCAGCTGATTTCCTCAAGATACATTATTTGAACCTATAAATCAACATTTAAATATTGTCTGACGCAGAAATTTTTCCGATTTTCCAGTCTGACGCGTCAAAGTTGTAGGGTTCAAATAATGAAAAACGCCCCAAAAACGAATAAAATTACAGAGGAAAACGGTGTCAGACTTGGCCTAAACAAGCCATACAAAGAGGTTTGGAAAGAGTATGTATAATTGACTTTTTTGTCTATGAGCACCCTGACTATAAGTTTTAGTATTCATTTATTAAGATAAACGTACAATTTAAATGAATATAGTGTACCCAAATTGTTATTGATAAAATAGTTTGTGCCATTTCAGTATGTGTGCTTGTATGACTGCCTTTATCTACTGACACACAGATTTCCAATAATTTGAGTGAAACCTGACTGCTTTAGCTAAAAGTGTCAAAGGACAATCCGAGAAGCGGCGCGGCACCGCGGTCACTTCCCGACTTATTACATCACCCACCCAACAAAGGAACACAGACGAAGGCAGCACCTGCGTGATTGCATCATCCCAACAAAGGATTACCCCGAGTACTAGAACACCCAGGCACAATCTACGGTCTAGGAAACCAGTATAAATACGCCGTTCTTCTCTCCAGTCGTCAGTACATCCTGTGATTGCTTCCAGTCAACACCACGATTCACCACACCCCTGAAGATGCTTCCAGTAGTGGAAGCAAAACGTCGGATTTCAAACCCATCGTGACGCGGATTTCACCGGAAACCCAAGCTGTTTATGAAGAATCTATCCATTGTCAAATTACTAACACTATCAACTGCAAACGGGCGTCTCAATTTCGTATTATTTTATATGTCACAAGGATCATCTTTAAGTTTTAAGATAGAAGGCTTTCTATTAATCTGTATACTTTATTTTAGTAGGAACCTTATAAATATATAATCTCTGACGCACCGGGGAGCACTGAGCTTGACCTGGTCATGACTGGAGGTTAAATAAAATAGATAAGAGAGCAATCAGTATGTTGGAGATTTTTTTTTTTTTTTTTTTGTTCTAATACCTCTCTCGTATTTTATTCACTTTAGGGTATTTAAATTTGTTAATTCACTTGTATCGATTGCATGGCATCTAAAATGTCTCCTAAAGTAAAATCCAAAAAACAAAATCCACCTATCATGGGTATATCCAGTAGAGAAATACTTCAGTCTAGATTAAATCGCATTAAAAAATATCGACGTATATATAACTGTACTAGTGCTGATTTTTATCAATTACGTGGGCGTCTTAATAATTTACAAGAGTACTGGAATCATTATGATTCGTTAGAAGATACTAATCGACAAGATATGTATACTATATATTATGATATGGTGAATTAAATAATCTCCTGAAATCGGACCTTAGTGATAAAACGCAAACAATAAACGATGATAAACTAGAAAATAGATTTTATTTAAGAGGAGACAATCTTCTCACTAATTCTATACGTCTCTCACCTATTAATATTACGAAATTTACCGGGGAGTACGATAAGTGGTTGGCGTTTCGCGATACTTTCAGTTCTCTAATTCATCCAAATTCTAAACTTTCTAAAATTGAAAAATTTCAATTATTACGGCTCCAAGTTAATCCAAAATTTGGGAACCACTTTAGATATGACGTAGCCTGTGGTGATTGATTAAACGATTTGATAGCAAACGCGTAATTTTAATGAAACATGCTCGTGCTCTATTAGAGATACCAAATGTAGAAAAACAAATAGCAAAGGCTATATGCACTCTAGTTGACCACTTGACCAAACATTTAATCGCTCTTAAAGCGCTTAAACACAGATCAGTGGATACACTACTTATTCAGAATGGCAGGTTTTAAACACGATATGTACTGTACACCCTGCGTGATTAGGAAGCTTCATTGTAGACTGGTGACTTACTTAACTATCAACAGGTAATTAATTTTCTAACTAAACGCGTTCACATTTTAAAATCACTTGAAGCCAGCCAACCGATCACCTCAAGCGAAACCAAAAAAAAAAAAAAAAAAAAAATCACAGAGAAGTACTTGTATCCAAGAACTTTTTAGGGTTTCGTAAAATATTAAGCATTTACGTAATTATATAATGAAATAACTTTCTTTTTTTATTTCCCCATCCTGTCTATAAGAAAAAAAAATCGGTCCGAGACAACTCAGACAAACTTTCTCATATACGAGTTCATAATTACATAGCCAATGTTTTCCATTTATTAGTTTTCGTAAGTACGCTTAATTATTATTGAAAATTATATAAAAATTTACCATAAAAATAACTTATCCAGGGCGGGGAATCGAACCCAGGCTCTCTTCGTCCGCGTTTTAAGCTATTTTCTCCGAAACTAGATTTTTCCCGGGAAAACGGCTTATATCGTTAGATTCGCATTTAAATGGACTACATTTTTTAATAAAAATCGTAGGAGTTTTTGGGGGTCAGCGCCCCCAAATTTGGGGCTAAAATTCATTTCTCGATCTTGCCTCGGGGTATGATTTTTCTGAACGTGTATACCGAATTTTGTCAAAATCGGCCCAGTAGTATAGCCTCCAGGCGTCTGCACAGACAGACAGACAGACAGACGACAGACAGACAATAGACAGACGACAGACAGACGATAGACAGACATTTTTTAAAAACCACTTTTTTGGACTCAGGGGACCTTAAAACGTGTAAATCCATCACAATCCGAACATCGAATTTTCACGCCATCACAATACTTTCTCTAAATATGAAAAAGTAAAAAATAAACAAATTTAGGCGGAATGCCCTCAAAATTAAGGGGTCCCTGGTTCGATGCCCCTGGGGGTCACAATGTTTTTTTTATCGGTAATATCAACAAGCTAAATTAAATTGTTTCAGAAATTTTCATCGCCCAATAATAATAGTCCACAGGCCACCATAAGAAGTGAGTCGCTGATTGATAAAGTTTTCTTTCCTTATGGAATCGCTTATTTATGCCTTGTCCACCGATGAATTGGGTATATGGCAACTGGGCGCTGGGCCATTTATTTTTTGTTGACATGCCAAACTTGCCCTTCTGCGGGAACATTGAAAAGAGATAGATAAAGTGTTGATTTTCACAGGATCGTTTAATTAAATTATTTAAAAAATAGTGGTACACGTGGCCACCGATAAGAGTGGGCCGTTTGGGGTGGCCACCGCCCTAAACATATCGCTCTGCGGGGACGTTGAAAAGAAAACGGCCCACTCGTATCGGTGGCCACATTTACCACTGTTTTTGAAATAATTTAATTAAACGATCCTGTGAAAATCAAAACTTTATCTATCTCTTTTCAATGTTTCCGCAGAAGGGCAAGTTTGGCATGTCAACAACAAATAAATGGCCCAGCGCCCAGTCGCCATATACCCAATTCATCGGTGGACACGGCATAAATAAGCGATTCCATAAGGTAAGAAAACTTTATCAATCAGCGACTCACTTCTTATGGTGGCCTGTGGACTATAAGGTATTCTTCCATAAATATATTTTAAAATTTTAGGGCTAGTCGTTATAAGGTGGTTGGGGTTTTATTTGATACCCACTCGAAAATTAAAAAAAAAATTAACATTTGAGTATACCATATTTATGCGCATGCGCATATTAATTTTTTTACCATCTTTATATTTCTCCTATGTGTGGGTCAAAACGTTACGCCAGTATTTCAACATTTTAGCTTAAACGTTTCGTGAGATATAAACCAAAGAACGACAGACGGACAGACACATCACATTCGGCATAAAGGTTTGATCCGTCTCGAAAAAAATACATGCGATTATAATAATAATAATACCATTTATTGCAACAATTTCATAAATTACATAAATAATACAAAATATTCAAATCATATTATGCAAATCGGCTAATCATGCGATTATAATCAATCAAAAAAATACAAACAAATAATATAATCTCGAAAAAAATACAAGCGATTATAATCAATCGAAATTCAACAAAAATTATTAATATGATCAACCTGAATGCGCCCCTAATCGTAACCGTATAATAATCACGCCTATCATTCAGTTCAAAATCCAGCATGTCCTTGATGTCAGCAGGACATCCCTATGAGTGAAATTTAGAAAAATGTCTGTCAATGATAAACGAAATGAAGTCAAACATTTAAACCTATATCTGAACTGGCTCCTCAGTCACGGATTTCGAGCGTGTGGCGCGTCCGCTTGTAAGGTTTGCCACAGTGAACACAGCACCTGGCAATGCTATCATCGAAACGCTCCAACCAATAGCAAGAGCATTTAAATGCAGATGCTCGAGTATACAATCGATCTAATAAACAGTCTTCGTTAACTTATGAGTCTCAATCGATCTCAGTAGTATTACTGTCTACAGCTATAATCCAAGAAATGAACAATCGTGGTCGTGGTAACTGAGTCGTGGGTCGTGCTTTGCTTGCGCACAACCAAGAATGAATATATTTCTGTTAAAACACTCGGTCATGCGTGGAGCCCTTCCTTAGTATATATATACATCCTACATCCTACACGAAATCGATTAATCGAAAAACTATTGCCTAAGGGATCGAATAAGAAATAAAAAAGTCTTTAGATAATAATACTAAGCAGCTCCATCCTTTCCTAGACATATATGAGGTTACCTCAGGTTGGGCGGCAGGCTGAAACTAATATATATTTTTTTTCAAGTGTGATACTGATCGAAACAAATTGAATAGTATTATCCGGTCCAAAGTGTCAACGTTGGGGGGGAGGGGGGGGGGAGGGGTTTTAGAAACAATTTATTTTTACACTTTTTTATTTTATAATTTCTTAATTTTTCTTCCTTAGATATTTTGTGAACTGATTCCTTTTCACTTGTTCTCTATATTTTAAATCAAATTATAACTATTATTAACTACGGGAAACAGACAGAGAAAAATACACTCCAGCGCCGGGATTTGAACCACGGGTCTCCTGTATTTCCAGTACAGATGCTCTTACCAACTAAGCTACGCAGGAGAATGATTTTAACTGCCGTAATCGATAACTAGTCCCGAATCCAAGCTTTCAATATTCATACACATTTAGAAAGTCTATATTTATGACATTAGAACTAAACCGAGAATTAACGCTTATAATTATAAAGTACTCCATTAGTACCTGTACCTTGTACAATCAATTCGAAATTCAATTTCTAAGTTTTTGGTAGTTTTCATACTACGGAAAGTTTAATTTTTAATTTAAATCAAATTATAATTATTATTAACTACGGGAAACAGACAGAGAAAAATACTCTCCAGCGCCGGGATTTGAACCACGGGTCTCCTGTATTTCGTAGTAAATAATAATTATAATTTGATTTAAATTAAAAATTAAACTTTCCGTAGTATGAAAACTACCAAAAACTTAGAAATTGTTCTCTATATTAATTTTGTCTTGCCATTGTCATAAAAAAGTGAATAATAAAATACCTCGTAAGATTTACGAAAAGGGATCCAGGTTGATTTACAAAACCATTAATGAACGATTATGAATTTTAAATTTCGATTCAAACAGTTAAATGTAGGTAGAGCGTTTAGAGCCGTCTGGTGGACCTAGGCCTAACCCAGGCAGACAGTAGCTCATCCAGACTAGGAGGGGGCTCGTTCGATCCACACCCTGGTACAGCTTGGAGACACTACTGTCTCAACATAATATTTATATGTACATAATATATTTTTAGGGTCGGTAGCCAAAAATGAGGACCCTTATATACATCCCTGATCTACGAAAGTACCCAACAGTTTGAAACTTTACAGTTATGTTATGCGTTATACCATTCACAAACTAGGGGTTGAAATATTTTCAATAATTAAGATTAATCACGTTGGGTGTTAAATGAAAGAGGAGGAAGCGATGAGTACAAATATATATTTGGTTTCGTTTTTGTGCCATTCCATCTATTGTGCCATTTTTCCTTGAAAATTGCATTTTGCGTGATCTCTATTTTTTTTTTTTTTTTAACAAAATCAACGAAAAAATCTGAAAAAGTCATAGTTATTCTTTTTATAAAGAAGGCAAATTTTAAATCTTATTTATAAGGTACCTAATTTCCAAATATCAAGGTCCTAGTGCAATTGGTTTAGAGATATTTATGTTATATCTAATTCAGAATAAAATTGGCTGTGTCTTGATTCATGAAGTGGCCGAATGGTAAAAAGATTTCTTAGCAGGAGGTTAAACAAATTACAAAATGTTATATCATCTTAGGTCTAGTGGTTTCAGATCTTGTCGAGCAGTCAGTGGAATTTGGTTTATGTCTATATAACTTTACTTAGCTGGTAAAACTTATCTTCCAACTGGGCGATGTCATAAGCTGTTGACTTTCAAACAAGCACAAAAAACGTAGCTAATAAATTGGTTGAAATTCTCATTAATTTTAGTATTGTGGTAATTAAATGCGATATTATATATATATATATATATATATATATATATATATATATATATATATATATATATATATATATATATATATATATATATATATATATATATATATATGTATGCTATTTCAATTAAAATATTGTCAATGTAAACTGTAAATGTTCAATGACATATATAATGATGCGGATTCATTTTACCATTAAGAATAAAAAAATTAACATCATAACGGTATTTAGTGTTTAGTAAGCACATTTATTGTTAAGCTTTAAGCTTGGCAAAAAAAATTAGAGATTAATGCAAATACAAAGCAGTTTTAAAGTCAAAGCTGGTTTTAATTAACGTTTAATATACAATGTTTTAAGCCTATTACACATGAGAAAGATAATAGCTAATAAATTCTATATTTTAGCAAGTTCATCCTATCTTACTTTGCATTAATGTTTAGTTGGCTTTTGAACTAAATGTTGAAGACTATCATCTCTTTACCTGTAAAGTTGTTTCCTTCATGTTTTCTACTAATTAACTTAAAATCCATACACTGAGATATTATGTTAATAGAAATTCATTTGTAAATGAAGATATAAAGCTTAGCTATATAAATTATTTTAAAGATTCGTATATTTTGCTTCCGAGCTAACCGAAGGTAACGAAAGCTATCTGATCGTTCTGAAGAACGAAAATATTTTATATCTCTGATAATCAAAAATTCCATGACAGAAATCCGTTTCAGACATCAGGGAACATTTTTGGTCCCGTGTCTGTCGGTCGGTCTTTCGCTCAACTTTTGCGAACCACTATATCTTAAAAACGACTTGTCTGATTTTAATGAAATTTAGTTAGTAGGTAATACTTAGCCCATTGTTGGTCCCATATAAATTTCATCCTACTGCGTTATATCTTCCACATGCTCACAAACATACATTTGTTTACAGCTATATCTTTAAAAGTAATCATCTGATTTCTATGATATTTTTAAGGTTTGTCGAAAGTAGCCTATGTGATCGTTCTGAAGAACGAAAAAATGTTATATCTCCGATTTCAACAATTCCAAGACAGAAATCCGTTTCCGACATCAGGGAATATTTATGGTTTCGTGTCTTTCTGGTTGGTGGTCTTTTATGGTGTGGTGGTCTGTCGTTCCATTTTTGTGAACCAACATATCTTAAAAACTACACGTCCAATTTTGATAAAATTTGGGTGGTAGGTCATAATTAGCCCATTGTTGGTCCCGTATAGGTTTCAACCTTCTGCGCTTATTTGTTCATCTTCCACATACTCACAAACATACATTTATATACAGCTATATCTCTTTAAAAGTAATCATCTGATTTTTATAGTTTGTCGAAAGTAGCCTGCAGATAGCAACTGCCTAATTTCACCGACTGTGCACTTTAAATCAAGCTAAATTAATATGTTTATATACTATAAAGCCGCTTTGCTAACTGACTTACTGACTGACATTAACGTTTACCCACTTCCAGAAGAGCTAGAGACTTGCGGTTTGCGCCATTCGACGCGCAAAGTACATATTGTGAACCAAAATAACTAGGCATCGCGTGGCTCTATCATTGAAGCGAGCGTATTGCAATAAAATACTGAATATTGCAATTTGTTAATCATGATGAATGTCATAGTTGAAGATAAGTGGAAGAGGAGAGGGTAGTGGAGTAGAGTGGGGGACCTCAGTATAAAGGTTTACTTCATAACAAACCTTCACACAACACGACTATAAGAATCTTAACCATAGCTTTTAAACAATTATTATAAATGTATCACTTCATTGCTCATATACTACTACTTGTATCAAGTTTAAATTTTACATACTTGTTTCAATTGTACTTTAGACGATGTACATAAAGTTTTATTAAAATCGTTACGTTAGAACGTAAGATATCGGTAAAAAGGTTGTTTTTTCTATTTTAAACGTTTAGGTCCGCTTTAATAGTTTTAGCGATCTTTATTAATTCATAGCAGTGTCGTTGGTTTTACTAAAAAATGTTATTTGAAAAAATGTTCCAATTCAAATTCAATTCGAAATTCCAATTTTAAATTTGAAGCTTACGTTTACGCGAGCATTGCGCGCGAACTCTTGGACGGATCACGCTGTCCAACGAACTTAGCCTGAGTATTAGTAAAAGGAAGATGTAAAAATTGAGCAAGAGACCTACAGACTGACACGGAACCAGAAATGTTTCCTGGGGTCTTCACCGGATATCTGACTTGAAATTTTTGAAATTGGAGACATAAAAAATGTTCGATTTTCAAAACGATCATATAGCTACTGTTACCTTCGGAAGCAAAATTATAAAAGCGAATAAATCACGAAGTCTGATGCAAGTGACAGCACGATCTCTCCTGATTTTGCAGTTCTGTCAGAGAAGACTCTCACTCTTCCGTCTCAGCCAGATTGAAGTTAAGCAATTCTTCCATAAATCCATTTTACGGGAGGAAGATTATCTTCCTTTAAGCTCACAAGGGCATCGCTTCGTAAGTTAGGTGAACCATAATAGAAGTCCATTTAACTAGGGTCTGCTAACTCAATATATTTTTTATTAAGATCTTTATTTTATATCAACATTTTTGCAGCGTCGTATATAATTTTGAATCCTGCAGCGTGATTGCCAAGTCAGAAAATGTTTTTAAATTTTACAACTTTTTACGCGAGACTTGGCCAATTATTTTACATAAGTGCTTTTGTTGGTATTCCATTTTGACAATCTTCACTCAATATAAATTTAAAAAGGCTACGATAAATACGGAATAAGTATGAGTACTAGTGATAATTAGTATTTTTATATTTCCTATGGTAGTTACTTTAAAATAAACTAGGCATCGCGTGGCTCTATCATTGAAGCGAGTGTATTGCAATAAAATACTGAATATTGAAATTTATTAATCATGATGAATGTCATAATTGAAGATAAGTGGAAGAGGGTAGTGTGAGGTAGAGTGGGGGTACTCTGTACAAAGCTTTACTACCTTAACAAACCTATACATTGAATGTAAGAAGCTCGCTTACGCTCGCTTCAATTAGTGAGCTCTAGTTTTAGTGAACAAATAAACAGGTCAAGTGTGTGCTAGTCAGCACACACCGAGGGTCCGTAGGCCACACTATATAGTGTTAAACTGTAAAGTGTATAAACAGTGTTTCTTTATAAATGCTAAAAAGCTTACTTTGAACTATTCTAAGGGTCTGATATTCTCAAAATACACTCTGATTTTTACAACTATTTTTTTGCCACTGAACCGGACTACAACCATATAAATACATCGAAAAGACCATAATTATAAAGAAATTGTATTTTGTCAATAAAAAAAAAAATATATATTTTTTTAGAAGTTTCCAAAAAGTGCTATCTTTACTTTTGGTCGAAGAATGTTCAGGAATTTTTTCAGATTTTTTGCACTTCACATAAGCGAGATAAATTGGGGGGGGGGGGGACACGTTTCACACTCACTTCAAACTTGCATACGCTCGCCCTATCAAAGTTATAACCAAAGAATTATATATTTTTGTAATCAGCTCGACGTACCCTTTCATATGATATCCCTTACGCTGTCGAAAAAAAAATAAAAACATTTTAACCCTTAAGTTTTTTTACCCTAATTTTTAATTTTTTTTTTTTTTTTTTTAAGTCGCTATATTTTTAAAATATGTGGGTAGGTACAAGACACATACATGCCAAATTTCAAAGTGATCGGACGAAAGGTGTAGCCATGAGAGCACGCGAGAGGACGGACGGACAGACACACGCAGGAAAATTTAAGGGTCCTTGGTTTTGCCTACGGACCCTATAAATTATCCAATATTTTTGTTAATTGTATTAAGATAGATGAATTCATCCTTATTTGTTATTTTATGCCTATATTACATAAGAAAATTCGTTATTTATGAAAAATTAAAAAAGTTGAAATTGTCAGGTATGCATTTACCGACGACATTATCAATTTAATCAAACCATACAATACTAAATAAAATAGTAAAGCGATCTAAGTTGTAATATTGAATAATTAATTTGGGATAACAATTTAAGAGATATTTTCAAATGAATTATGTTGTATACAGCCCTTTAGTGTTTTTTAATAAAACAAAGTAGTCAGTGGTGGCAGTAGACTATGTGAAAGAGAACCAATTAACTCTACAAACGAAGTATCTACAATTTTAGCATTAAAGAAGTGCTAGTGATCCTAAAAATATAAAAGTATAAGAAATAATGTTCTCAATCAGGTTCTGAATTAAAAAAAAGACGAGACACACAAAAATACATAATTGACACCTTTCCTAACGCTATCAACACAAAACAATTTTTCAGGGTGTGTGCTAAATTTTAAAAAAGAGAAGGAATCAACTCTCTACTGCCTATTGGTATAACTGTGACAGATTGTTGTAATAAAAAATTTTATAGTGCTCTATTATCATCCAAACTAAAATAATACATTATTTTTCCTCTAGAATACCAAATAGAACCAGAAGATACAAATGAAAACAGAGAAAATAACACCAATACTCAGGAATGTGAAAACGTTTCCTCGGCGGGGAATCGAACCCGGCCTCTCTCCGTCCGCGTTTAAAGCTATTTATTTTTTTTAGGGAAAACGTATTATGTGATTAGATTCATATTTAAATGTTATCATATTACACTATAGAGTTTTTGGGGGCTGCTCCCCCAAATTTGGAACTAAACTTCATTTCTTGATTTTGCCTCGGGGAATGATTTTTTAAAGCATGTATGCCAAAAACGGCCCAGTAGTTCAGGCTCCAGGCGAGGAAAAGACCTATATATATATATATATATATATATATATATATATATATATATATATATATATATATATATATATATATATATATATATATATATATATATATATATATATATATATTGTGAAAATAAATAAGTTAAGTAATAAAAAAAATATATAAGTTGATAATATATATTTATAAATATTTACTTATTAATACTTATTTATGCCAATATTATACCCTTTTACGTAATGATTTGATTTTCCACCAACTTATTTAAATACACTTGACATGTTTTTATGCAGTCAGGGCGAAAAATGTCTATAAATTATACTTAAATTCTAGTAAGATTAATTTTATCAATTTACATATCTAACTATTATAATTATAATAAAATGGTGAATTAAAAAATTATTTTTCAGAAGTTATTTTATTTTATTCAACATAAAATACTTATAATAAGATAAGTATTAATAAACAAAATGATAAGTGCTCGTATATATAATATACGTATTTATTTTCGTTATTAGAGATTTTGTCTACGAGAGCCATATTATTTCCTTCGACTGCTGGGAGCATACTGAGTAAGGAACTGGGACATGATTTAGGGGGTTGATACAGAGCATTGCAGCGAATTCTCCCGGCCAATTGGGTAAACTAAAAGTTTCAAGCTTTTGCCGCTAGGTTTCAGGGCAATGCACAATTTCTCTTATAAGCACACCGGATGAAATTATATCAACAGAATATTTAAGTGATACAGATTTTTAAAAAACAATTCTGCCACTTAGTTTAGCATATAGCTTCCTCTTAATATTGTGATACCACTAGGAAGCAAGTGTGGTTGAATAGACCTGTTTCAATTACTGTGTTTAATAGCAAAGGATGTACTTAACATATAGATGGTTAAGGATGAAGTTGTTTCTTTTTTCAGCAATTTTGGAATTTAATGACAGGGATAATGGGTAATATTGATACATAAAATTCCATACCTTCTTTAAAATAATCCTTCTAGAGTCTTCAGTCACTTCTAACCAGAACAAAACAATAATTAATCTTTTTGACTGTTTGTAGCTACATAAGCGAAGAATTGCATGTATTTGTAGAAGTATGATGAAATTACAAAATAATCTAAATAATCCCTATCAAGTGCCTGTGCCAAGCTAAAGAAGACAGTACAACAAACGTTCTGTGATTTTATCAGGTGCCTACTAATTACTATTACCTACTAATTACATGTTTTTAGATTTCGAAAGATGTAGAAGGAACTAAAATAGTCCAGTCATGCGCCATGACTTTTAATCAGCGAATTTTCAAAGAAACCTGCATATTATTGGCTTATAATAATATAGGAAAACTTTGGTATAGAATTTGGATGGGTCAAAAAAAAAAAATATTGGTACACAGGGGTACGGGGTACAAAAGTCAAAATAGTATTTACCCTTCAAGATGTATGTCGTTGGAAAGCTCTTTAAGAGTTAAGTAATTGTAAAAGTTAGCGCACATATAATAAATTTAATAAACAAATAACACAGCAAATAAATCGTAGAAACCGCTATATAAACATTTTTTTGGTTTTTCAATTTAACCCCCCTCAAAAATAAAAATAACACAAAATAGAACATAACAAAAATTAATCTACTAGTCAAGAGCACTTCAGGGATATACACCATATTATAAAAGATTAACTTTGACATTTATCCCCCTGTACTTTGAGGTACCAAAATTATATTTTTAAAAAACAAAAAATACATAAGGGCATCATTTTAACTAATAAATTAATATAAATAAAAAACCTCATAACAAAAAAAAAAAATGTAAACCCTTTAACCTACAACAAAATTAAAAATCGGTACAAATGTACGTGTACAATTTAAAAAAAAAAAAAAAACCTATAAAATAGCTATAAGGTACATATCAAGGCCTTTTAAATGATATACGACACAATATAAAAAAACAAAAAAAGTGGTCACGTGACACGGCACACGGGAAAAAGTTTACTCTCATGTTCTCAGCAAATAGAATAAACTAATGAAATGAAATATACTTAATTTAAAGAGAATTAGTGTGAGATTCACGCACTTCAATCAGAAATAAAATCGGTCAACTATTATAGAAACTATGGTCATTCAAAGACAATAGGAAAAAAATAAAACCAAAAAAATATCAAAATTATCACATCTAAGGTAAAACCGATGATGATACAACAAAAAGTCAAAGGGCCAAAGTTGTAGATCTTTAAAAATCAGTTACTCCTGGTGCTATCCGATTTCCAATACGACTTACCGTTTAGCCGCGATAATTCCCAAATTAAGCTTAAAAATGAAGTCAGCCATTTTTATTTTTTTAAGGGGGGAAGGAGGGGGAAAAGTGAACTTGTTATAATTATTTTTGTTCACAATTTGGACGTTGCGCGTCGAATAGCGCAAACCGCAAGTCTCTAGTTCTTCTGGAAGTGGGTAAACATTAATGTCAGTCAGTGAGTCAGTTAGCCATGTGGCTTTATGATATATAAACATTAATTTGCCACGATTTAAAGTGCGCAGACGGTTGAAATTAGGCAGGTGCTATTTGCAGGCTACTTTCAACAAACCATTAACATTTCATAAAAATCAGATGATTACTTTTAAGGATATAGCTGTAAACAAATGTATGTTTGTGAGCATGTGGAAGATAAACAAAGAAGAACAGAAGGTTGAAAAAATATGGGAATAACAATGGGCAAAGTATCACCTACCACCCAAATTCCATTAAAATTGGACATGTAGTTTTTAAGATATGTTGGTTCGCAAAAATCGAACGACAGACCGATAGACCGACAGACAGACACCACGGGACCAAAAATGTTCCCTGATGTCTGAAACGGATTTCAGTCTTGGAATATTTGAAATTGGAGATACAAATTTTTTTCGCTCCCGTTACCTTCGGTAAGCTCGGAAGCAATAAAAACAGATATAATTATCATCACTTGTAAAAAGATATACTTATAATATTTTTAAAATTGTTGATAATAAAATTCACTCATCAAAAGCACTGATTTTTTACCACGTTTTTATTAGCTTGCTTTCTTGTTTGTTTGTTTGTCCAGTACAAATCTTGCAATCGATTTTTAACTAACTTCCTGAGTAGCTAGACATTTAAAACTTTTAGAATAGCTCAGAACACGATGACAATACATCATTTTAATACTTTTAGCCATCTTTCAGCAGAATTTAATTCTTTTTCAGCAAATTTTGCTGTATGGAAAGTTAGTTCGGAAAAATTCCGCAAGTTATTTTATTTGTTTTGACATATCCCGTATTTACAATCTTCATTTTGACGGGTTTTAAATTTATGATTTATGACAGAAAATATAAAAACGTAGTATATAAAAAGTGCTTTTTATCTTGTAATTATTTTCTATGTAAATTAATATGATTATTTATAAATTTAATTTCATTTTACTTAAAATGTGGAAAGAAGCCTCCCCCTACGTAAAATTTTAATTTAATATACTTGTGTTTTTTAATCAAACAGTTCAGAAAATAGTTATAATATTAAACTTTTCTGGCTACCTTAGTTAAAATATAAGCTAAAAGTTAAAACAAGTAAGCGTTGATGAAATATAATATTATTTTGTACATTTCTATGTGTGAAATAGTATAGTAAAATAAAAATAGGTCGAAAAACACTCGAACCTCAAAAAATGATTGCTCGTAGGAAATTTGGTAGAGATTTTGTGTTTACCTTCCTATTTAATATATATTAAGTCCCCTAAAATTCAAGCTTTGATGCGGCCACCATATTGGAAAATGGCGGCTAATTTAAGCTTTTTTGCATGTAACTCCAACAAAGATGTAGACCACAATAAAATAAATAAATTAGATCTTCAGTGGTAGTACCCTTTTTTCAATATTTATATGTAATATAGTTGGATCCACCTAAGGGTAAAGAAAAATATATTCAACAATTCATGCTTATGGCGACGTTTCGACCTATCCGGTCATTATCGAGCCTGAAAATGATTTTAGTGCAATGTTTCTTTTTAAGTATGTGCTAAATAAACAAATATATTTTTCTTTAACCCTTAAGTGGATCCAACTAAATTACATATAAATAAATTATTTTTAACTGATTTTGAGTTAGAAACAGCAGACTAAACACTCTTGTTAATGTCCCCCACCCTATACAGTTACAGTCCTTTCGAGGCTCTCGAATTATTTTCTTTAGCCTTTTCGGGTAACCAAACACATGAATTTTATCTAAATTATTATTAATTTAATTCCTCAACAATGAACTTTATTTTAATTTTATTGCATTTATTCCTTTCTCATGTATGTAGTAGGTATATACAAAGAAAATGATAGTGGTATTCCAAAAAATCTATATACACGTTTTGAGAGGTCCGAAAAATTGTCTTTAAAAATGTCTCTGTCATTTGTAGTCTGTGCAGACGCGTAGAGCCTAAACTTTGGGACGTTACCCCCAAATAACTTTGAAAAAAGATAAAAATAATTATTTTTCGAAAACTGTTTCGAAGATTTTGAGTAAAAAAATTCTAAAATGTTCATTCCATTTAAAAACTAATCTAATCATATAAGTCATTTTCTCAGGAAAATCTTGTTTCCGAAATATTTTTGAAAATTGAAAGCAAAAATATACCAGTTAAAAACGTTGAATATATTACTAAATTAGTTATTGCAATTCATATATCATATCAATATCTATATGATGAAGTTTTATTCAATTTAAATTTTTATGGTAGTCCAATCCATTTCGCTGTATATACCTATATTATCATGCATATGTTTTTGGGCTCTAGGCAAAAGAAATTTACGTCACGCAAAAACTATATGAAAATTGTGGCGCTCTCAAATATAGTACTAAGAGGTTGAGATATTACAGGAGGTTGCTCGATTTTCACTTTTTAGTATAATATGTCATCAATAGGAGCGCACCATGGTAGCCGTCTTTAGAGGTGGAGGTGTTAAGATTGGCTAAACTGTTGGTTAAACTGGTTTCAATGCCCAAAACATATCCATGAATTGTGATTCAGTGTTTTCCATGAAAAGCAAAAAATTGCAACACTGTCTTACCTCTGATTTGATTTATATGATAGGAAACATAGTATAAATTGTACAGTCTTATATACTAATTATACGAGAATAAGAAAATACTGTGAAGGCGCGAAAATGCTTTTACACGTTTTAAGGTCTTGTGAGTCCAAAATTTTGGGGCGCTACACCCAACAAATTTCTCAAAATGGACTGCCAGTTAGTGTGGCACATAGCTTCCTCGCATCCTATCACGTACTTTATTGATTTTATGTAAAAAATTGATTTATTTTTTTTACATGAATTAAAGTATCAATTAGGCAAAAGTTAAAGAGCGAAGGCGGTTGATATTAATCTGGTGCTATCTGCGGGAAACTTTCGACAAACCATCCAAGTTATATATATTTTTTGTCTTTACTGAAATATTTTCATGTTTCATAATATATTAAATAAGTGTAGTAGGTATAAACAATTATTTAGAAAGAAGAAAGGTTAAATTTAATAAGTAGTCCATACAATATAAATATTATTTCATAAACAAAAACACGGAAAGATTTAAAACAACAAAGATTGAGCTATTTTGAAGAAGGGAGAGAAGGGGGACAAAATTTGTGTCTTTTACCTCCACTCCAAGGCCAGTTAATATCTGATTAAGTTTTTCCTCGATAGAGGGTGATTAGAGTGGGGGAAAAAGGCGTTGGCAATAGGGCTATTATGTGAAACAAGGGCTCGGGTACAGATGGCTCGATGAGGCCCTTAACTCTGCCCTTTTAACAACGGCTCTCGAGGGCCTCCTTCATCCCTCCAACGTGGAAAAATCAGGGAAGGGGCCTCGCTCTAACCAAGAGAGAGAGAGAGAGAGTGTTATTTTATAATAATTATAAACAGGATGGTAAGTCGTTACTTTAAATTAATAACTGACAATAAAAGTATAATAAATAAATTAACAAATCGTTGCTACAATAATAATTTTAAATTATGAGATCATCTTTACACTATTTTAGATTTTTTTTTTTTTTAATTTTAGTTCGGAGAGATGTTTAGTTAGATTTCCATCTTTGAATTAAATTTAATCTATACTGTGTATTTATTACATGTATAAATTCAGAACTTAACTGACTTCTCATGATTTTTCTGTGACCGCTTGAGCCAAAATGTTGTATGCATTTTACTTTTATATGATAAAGGTAATTGTCATGTAATTACTTTTCGATTCAATTGTATTATTAACGAAAAAATGTCTGTCCCTAGGTCCGTCTCCATGCAATTGCTATGAGACGGACCTAATGCCATCTTAAATGCCATGAGACTAAAATATTCAGTATTAAAATAACTAATTTGAATTAAATTCGTGAGGTACGGTTTAAAAAAGAAAAAAAAACAAATTTTAATTTAAATCAAATTATAATTATTATTAACTACGGGAAACAGACAGAGAAAAATAGACTCCAGCGCGGGGATTTGAACCACCGGCCTCTATATTTCCAGTATAGCGCTCTAACCAACTAAGCTACGCAGGAGAATGAATTTCTCTGACGTTTATGATACCTTGACCCGAATTTAAAGCTTTCATTTTTTCCACAAGTCTGAGAAGTCAACATTGTAGTGTTGACTTATTAGCACTTATAATTATTATTAGTAATTAACACAGACCACGTCCAACATGAGACTAACTTTATTATATATACATTTGAATATCTTGACACCCAGTACAAACAAGTTGTGTCAATCAATATATGAGAAACATTAATGACAAAGAACTAGACCGAGAAATAACGCTTATAACTATAAAGTACCCAATTAGTACCTGTACCTCGTACAATCAATTAGAAATTCATATTTTACGATTTTGGTAGTATTCATACTACGGAACAATTAAATTTTAATTTAAATCAAATTATAATTATTATTAACAAGGATTTGAACCACCGGCCTCTATATAGAGGCGTTCAATGCGTTCAAAGTTTCGTACAATGAATTTACATCATCAGGGTATGAATTTTGTAAACTACTGTACTAAAATATAGTATCTTTACATAGTGAAGTTTGAAAAAGTGTCCTATTCCATTCCCTCTTTAATTTCATGTTCTAAATCCATTACCTACATCATAACCATTTTAAACTTCACTATGTAAAGATACTAATTTTAGTACAGTAGTTTATAACCTTTATACCCTGATGGTGTACATTTTACAAAACTAGTTGTCTTTATTCAACCGTTCCTCACGAATTTGATTCTAATTCATTTTACAGTCACCAAATTATGCTTTCCATATTATTCAAGGTAGCGGTAGTGTATTACATTGTGTATCTCCGAATTCAAACATTTTAAGACAGACCCGTTTCATAAATCAGGGAAAATTTCTTGCCTTGTGTCATTTAACGTTTTTGCGAACCAACATATCTTAAAAATAGCAATTTGTAGACTGTTACTCCCCTTATAAAAAAAGAAAGGAGTAACAATCTAAATAAGGTATAATGAATGTTCTTCTTTAGACCGTTACTCCCTTATAAAAAAAAGTGTGATGCTCCTTTGACCTAAAGTACTCGTATACTATTGGACTAAACACTAAACACCCCTTCGTCTTAATGGTTATTTAGACAAAGGAATGTATAATATATCCATTTATATTCTTAAAAAAAGATTGGGGGAGTAGCAATCTAAAGTAGTACCTTAAAAATTAATAGTCCAATTGTTGGTCCGAATTTCAAATTTATTTACACCTATATCAATAAAATCACTATAATCTGATTCCTTAAGAAATTTGGATGGATGATCAAAAGTAGCCCATCGACGGTCCCATATTCATTTCAACCGTCTTCGCCAATTAAATGTTGCTAAGTTGGAACATTTATTTAGGTAAAATAAAAATGTTGATAGATTTAAAAAAAGGAGGAACAATTAAATAAATTTGAAAATAATAATGAAAAACAGCAAAACATCGTTAATGTACGCGAGAAAGCTTTGTGCCACACAACTGGGCAGCCTTCTTTTTGATCTAACTGAAAAATATATAACAGTGCCATTCTGAATTTAGCAGTGAAGCTGAGGAACTACTGCTTTCGCTTCTACTAATATTTTAGCCTACTCGAAGGCCATTTCTGAGCTTTCAACAGTCAGACAAACAACAAAATCACAGCGAAATACTTGCATCCAAGTACTTATTAGGGTTTTGTAGGTTATTAGGCATATATATATGCTGAAATAACATTTTATTTCCCCATCCAGCCTTATATGCGAGTAAAAAAATGCAAAAACAAATTTAAATGGATGCCCCCCCCCCCCCCCCCAACAAAAATAAAATGTTTCCTATGTGTGGGTCAAAAAGTTACGCCAGCAATCTCTAGAGTGAACGGTTTGGGAGATATTAACCAAAATACGACGGACAAACATACACATCACCCTCGATATTATAGGGTTTCCAGGATGATCTACGAAACCCTAAAAATGGTTATCTTCTGAAGAAATTTATTTAAAAAATCAATAATGTCATGATTACATGATGCTCCTTAATCATAGAATTACCCTAAGACTTTATTTTATGTAATCTCATTATGTAATTTTACATTATAAATAATGATTATAACTTCTTGATAGTTTTACTTAAATAAGATTAATGTAGTTTGCCATCACATCAACGTTAGAAATAATAAAGACATTACACATAAGAAAGTCCGCAGCGAAACGTAGTACTAAACAAATATATGAAAGTACCAAATAATTTCATGTAAATTTGAGAGCCTGTTAGTAGTGAAACTGTAATGTCAATTAAATCAAATATATAAAAGTATGTAACATGATTTGTTTATGTATGTAGGGAGTTAGCAGTAATCAGATATTACATCCAAAAGTTTTTCTATGTATAATTAATATTCCATGTAGTGTTCTAGGCCATTTAGGTTGCTATTAATCTGCAAGTGTTTTTATTAAATAGTTATATGTTGCCTGTTATTGCATGCCTAGTTTATATTATGATAAGCTTTTAATCTTTTTTCGAACCAAATTATGATTCCAAACCTGTATCATCCACATGTTCGAGTATGGATATAAAAGGAGGTAAAAAATAATGATCAATAAGCAATAGAGAAATCAAGAAAAATAAAAAGCCTCGAAATCTAAATCGAGTTGGAGGGGAAGAAAAAAAGAAAAAGGTTCTGAGCGAGAAATGTCTGAAAATGCCGCCCCATCTTCAAGCGCCTCCCTTGCATATCGGCAGCTAAATGTCAGCTCCCTCGTTTTCCAATATCCTCCCTACCCTTACGGCCTTCAAGCAATTTACAATATTCCCTACTTCGACTAAAGCAACCGAGCGCTTTCTTTAATAACCGAGTCAGAGGGTAAAAAAAGAAAACACTGGGAGATTTTTAATAATATGAGGTAAAAAGATGTTGGACTGAGATCTCTTAACTTATATAACATATACGTTTAGTTATCTTTAATAGATCGAGGTAAATAGCCTCTGATATAATATCAGATATATGTAATACTCGTACATTACGCAGGGACAATCTCTTACATGATTCTTGGAGAATCGATACTGGTAATATATATTTTATGCATAAAAAAACTAACTGCGCACATTGCTTTCTCCACGCATGCGTGTAATGAATATTATTAAGTACTAGCCTTCTCCCCACGCTCCACGCGGTGCTCATGCTTGGTATTAGCGATTATTTTTCCTATTATCATGCAGGTCTAGCAATTAAATTAAATGCCTAAATAGTTTTGTACCTTCAAGAAATATAATCAGGACTATATTATTATACATCATTCATTCTATTGCTAAGAATATAATACTCTCCAAATTGTAGTATGGAGTCTATTTATATATATATAAAAATAGCCGATCGAAACTAAGTAATATAGGAATAAATAATAATGCAAAAAAAAGATAAAATAAAAAAGAAAATAAACGCAGTCAAAACCAGTCATAGAACTAGCATCATCAACCAGTGGTGCATTAATTTAATTACTAGTCTCTTCTCAATACGGCAGCTGCACCAGTAAATATTTAACAACTATGGTTCTAGGGCAAATTAATAAAATAATAAATACTCGATATGAGTATTAGTGTGAGTTTTCACTCCGATAAAAAAAATTAATCGTTCAACAACTGCGAACGCCACAACAGCTCCAAATCAAAAATTAAAAAAAAAAAAAAATCAAAATTAGCTCTATTTAAGGTAGAACCAATGAAGGTACGACAAAAAGCCATAGGACCAAAGTTGTAAACCTTTAAAAATCAGTCACCGCTGGTGCAATCTGCTTTTCGATACGACTTACCGTTTAGTCGCAATAAGCCTCCAAAAAACTTTAAAGTCTCTGAGTCTCTAGGTGGTCTAGAAGTACCCAAATTTTTTGATTAGCGAATCAATGGGTTTTGTCACTTAAAATATACTTAGTCAACCTAATTTTTTTAGTTTAGGTATGTATTATACTTTTTTTTACTTTTCTTCGCCTTCTCCGAAGGTAGGAAAAGTATATATATTAAAAACTTTTAATATATATATTTAAAAGTTATAAGCGAACATAATTATTAACTAGTGCGATACTTAAGTTAGTTTACATCTGTCAAAATGCCACCAAAATATATATTGGAAAAGTATTGTTTTCACCCAAAAAATCCGAAACCGAGATTTCAACGGAATTATCCGTTTTGGTTTTTTTTTTTTTAAGACGATTTGAGTGGTTTTTAGCTGGATGTCAGTCTGTCTGCCTGCCTGTCTGTGCGTCTGTCTGTGTGTCTGTCTGTGTCACGCATAATTTTCACACTTTTAAAGCTATAGAGACTTGAAACTTGGTACAAAAATCACTCCTTACCACGTAGTTGTACTGCCCGGAAAATCAACATTTTCCGCCATCTTGAGCCCAGTTTATTGAGTCAGCAAAATTTTTAAAAATTGTGAAATTTGGCACGAATGTACCTCTCTGAATAATAAACATATCCACCAAATTTCATTTTGATATTGGCTGCCATTTTGAAGTTATCGATTTTGAATTTTTAAACTTTGACGGTTAATAATACCAAAAGTATAAATACGTTTTTGACATATAGCATTTTATCGTTGCAACCGGTAAAAAGAAGGAACGAATATAAACAACGATTAAATTCCATTAATTAGTTTAAAAGTTATAAGCGAACATAATTATTAACTAGTGCGATACTTAAGTTAGTTTACATCTGTCAAAATGCCACCAAAATTCAAATAATTAAATAAATAAAAATAATGTATAATTCTTTTTTTGAAAAATGATAATGAGCAGGAGATTGTTTGTATTGTTTAGTGAAACCAAGCCTACTACATGCGCAACAAGTTTGAAAAAAAAATTCATCGATTTTGTTTATCCAGTTTGTCGCCTATAAATTCAGACTGGTGGCGACAGACACACATACATACATAATACTTACATAATAAAGTTAAGGCTGGAATGTATGAACTAAAAAGGTATCAAAAATTTTTGCAATTCTGACCAATGTGCAGACAATACTTTAATTTTATAAATATAGATTTAGTTTTTTCTATTTATAATCATTATACTTTATTATAAAGGAGGTGTTGTTGGTAAAGAGATTAACAATAAATTATACTAAAAAAGCACTTACTGACTATTCCATAGTATTTTCAAAACTCTATCAACTCACCTGAAAAAAAAAAATATATATATATATAAATAAATTATAATTTATACACGTTCATAATGTAATACAGGTATTTAAATAAAAAAATATTAATTACGATGCTAAATATGGATTTTTTAAAATAAAATTAGTTTGGCTCATAGCCTTCTTCGCATCCTATTCCGCACTTTGTTGATATTATGCTATTGCAACCTATTATTGTAAAATTACTAAATTGTTACCCCATTATTGGCTCCCGAGCTTACAGAATGTAACGGAAGCTATGTAATCATACTAGAGAACGAAATTTTTTATGTCTCCGATTTCAAAAATTTTAAGACAGACATCCGTTACACACATCAGATCCCTACCAATAAAAATTTGCGTTTTGCAGGCTATATGGCTTTAATGTGCTATAGATGTATGTATTGTGAGCGTGCATGACAGTGAAGACACTCTAACACAAAATTTATTGAGTGTTTGTGGTATTTTATGTCGTAAATATAGCCTAAACTACTGGGCCGATTTTGAGAAATATAGCATACACATTATGAAACCGAGAAATGAATTTTACCTCACAATTTCGGGTCGCTGGACCCCAAAACACAATTTCTTGAAAAGGGTTGCGACGATTTTGATTAAACAATTCTAAAATGTAGTCCATATTTAAATTCGAATCTAACTATACAACACGTTTTCCAGGGAAAAAATCTAGTTTCCGAGATATTGATGAAAATAAAATTGATTTTTTTTTAACATCGAAAACAAAAACTAAACCGATTTTTTTATACCTGTGGAATTTGTTTTATTTTTTTGAAGAATAAAAGTAACAATTTAGCAAAATTGAATGTGCGCAGCCCGTTGAAATTAATCTGCGGGATACTTTCGACAAACCATCCAAATACATGTATGTAAAATAAATATTTAATGCATTAAGGAGAATCTCATTACTGCAGTGGAATGGCATATTTTTAAACGCTATTTTATGGTTTATACAATGACATTAATAAATTAAAAATTAAAAATGTAGACATATCCTATTTAATATGAGACAATTTTTTAAATATATATATATATTTATTTTATTAATTTAATTTTCTTTCCTGCATTTATTTTTATAATATTTACTATTTATTTATTGTTTTACATATCTGATGATATAGAACATAAAATACATCATGTAACATCCACTAGAATAAAATGAAATTTTGCTTTTAAATGCATTTAGATTTATAAGTTTTATGAATGTGATAAAAAATAAATGTAAATCGCTTTTATTTCTTTTCTCTTTCCTTAGTATACATCTTGTAATGTCAGTATACAGAAGCTAGGGAAAAAAGAATAATACATATATACATATTTATGTGGACAGTTGGCTTGGGCTCAGTTTATACTTAAGAGGGGGACGGTATAATCCACAGGAAGGGACCCCCTCCGGGAAGGCTGACCCAGGGATGTGTCCCCCTTGTAACCGGAGGGGTTGAGACGGGATAAAAACAAATTTTTAATCAGGTAAACCCTGGCGGCGTGGAACCAATCCAAACCGGTACATAAATCTCCCAGATCCCCGGACAAGGGACACGAAATTCCCCCTGGTACAGTGTCAGACCCTTTTTCCAAGGTGGGAGGGATGCAGACAATTCGCTACCCCAAAAACCTCTAAACCGTAAACCTTGTTTTGAATATAACCTATCCTTCCTCTCTCTGCTAAGCTTTCACTAACACTCATTGTAAACAAATACCGGGGAAAGGAGAATCACAAACTAACATTGTCACTGTGTGTTACACTCTGACAACCCTTAACCACAGAATAGCAACTTACAACCTCAGCACCTCGTTTTACCAACAAAAAAAACTTTTTTCGACAAGAACAAGATATATTTTTTTGTAAAAACATGGTTACATGTCACAATATTTTTCAATCAATATCTCTAATTCTAGAAGTAAAGGAAAAATACTTATATATATATATATATATATTTTTGAAGCAAGAGAGGAATAATAAAGAAATAAAAAAGTAAATAAAAATTACTAGTTAATTAAAGTTTCGTATTTGGATGTGTTCTTTTAAGATATTTTTTTATTTTAATTTTAATATTATTTAATCAGCAACAACTACTAATATTAATTATATTGAGTGACTTTTACACTCTCATATATTTGGATTCCCTTAGAATGGGATTTTTAAATTTGAAACATAGATTAAGCTTAAGCAGCTTAGGACACTGTAAAAAAGTAAGCAACTGATTGATTTCTTACTCACTCACTCACTCACTGACATCATCAAACTTATAAGTGACTTCCACAATAGCTAGAAACTTGAAATTTGGCACACTTATATCTAAACCCATGTAACTGACGGAAAATTTTCAAAAAAATTGAAATATTTTCACTTTAACCTTCCTCAAGTAAAAATGGTGGATGAATCGTTTAAGTTTTCTGTGAATTGACGGTAAGTGCTATCAAATCCTTCAAATAACTGATTGCACAAACAGCTACTGATTTTGAAACATCTAAAAGTTTGATCCTATGACTGTTTTTGTACCTCCATATGTTGTACCTTAGTTAAAGCTAAATATTATGAATATTTTGTAATTTTTGACTTTGAACTCAAAGAACGTTTTATTTACAGATCCATTTTAAATCAAATTATAATTATTATTTTTCACTGTCTGTTTCCCGTAGTAAATAATAATTATAATTTGATTTAAATTAAAATTTAAACTAACCGTAGTATGAAAACTACCAAAAACTTAAAATTGAATTTCGAATTGATTGTACAAGGTACAGGTACTAATTGAGTACTTTAAAATTATAAGCGTTAATTCTTGGTTTAGTTCTAATGTCATAAATATTGACTGTCTAAATGTATATGAATATTGAAAGCTTGGATTCGGGACTAGTTATCGATTACGGCAGTTAAAAGTCATTCTCCTTCGTAGCTTAGTTGGCCAGAGCATCTGTACTAGAAATACAGGAGACCCGTGGTTCAAATCCCGGCGCGGGATTGTATTTTTCACTGTCTGTTTCCCGTAGTAAATAATAATTATAATTTTATTTAAATTAAAATGTAAACTAACTGTAGTATGAAAACTACCGAAAACTTAAAATTGAAGATCCATTTTGTTTCCAATTGAGAGCTCAAATCTCACAGAAATGCTCTTTAAACCGAGTATTTATTATTTTCTAAATTATTCTGACTTGCATAGAACGTGAGAGTAAACTTTATCCCGAGTGTCGAATCACGTGACCACTATTTTCTCTCCGTCGCTTCGGTGATGTAAAGGAGAGAACTCAGAAAAAAAAAAGAAGAAAAATCCAGACCCCCTCCTAAAATAGTCAGTCAATAAAAGTAGGAATGTCTGAATTGCGGCCAAGTCTGTTTTATGCCTCATTCATAAACTGGCCAAATGCTAAGCAATAAAAATTAAAGAAAAAAGTTGCTCACGAAAGTAGGAGGGAAATGAGCTTGTGAACTAAAGAAAGAGCAGACTTTGCCACAATATAGATAATCACTACTTACTATTTAGATAATAATAATTGTTAGGCTGGCATTTTTGGAAGGGTTTGGAACTTGGCTCTTTCTTTTGGTTGTTTGTTGGGGATAATACTAAGAAAAAAAAAATAGAATAAACAATATATTATATATAAATTTGTATTTAAGAGGGGGCGGTATAATCCACAGGAAGGGACCTCCTGGAAGGCTGACCCAGGGAGGTGTCCCCCTTGTAAGTCAAGGAAAAAAGTTATAATAATAATAATATATAAATATTAAAATAAAATAAATGTTTCGCAGATTACTGATAATGAGAGATTAAACAAAGGAAAGGGCCTAAAACACTACTTTGAGGAACTCTTGCAAGGATACGGTAGGAATTGGAAAAATAGGAGCCTACTGAAACTTTTGTTTTCTAGATAGGAACGAATAAGGTAATAGGGTGAAAAAGCTTAAGAAAATCCTTTCACCTTATCTTCGTTCCTAGCTAGAAACTAGGAATTTCAGTAGGCTCATTCAGTTCCTACCCTATAGGGTGAAGAATCGATTTTCTTAAGTTTCCACAGAAGCCCCCGAAGCCAAACCCGATCGAAAGCCTTTCATACCACTAACTTTAGTCGAGGAAAGCCGCGGAGACAAACAGCTTCTTCAAGAGCGGTGGAGATGGCCTCTCCAATAAGGTGGCACTCTAGGTAAGGTAGAGCAGAGGTAGCTGGATAGTATAATCTTCAGTTCGAAACCCTAACTGTCGGTGAGGAAGGATATATTTTGATTCTAAAATGGAGTATATTTTACGAAGAAGAAGCTTTTCCAGGATATTACTCATTACTGGAAGAAGGCTATAGGGTCTATAGGAAGATGGTTAATGGTAAGGTTTTGAAGGTTTAGGGATCATGATTAAAAGGATTTTTTTCCATTGGGACGGGAAGTTTAAGTAGCCAAAGAACAGAGTTAAAGATATAGGTCAGGAATAAAATTGCTTTTTAGGATGATATTTTTAAATATATATTTTTTTAACTGTTCACTATATTAGCAGAAAAGGAATGACACGCATTAACGTAAATTCTGGAACTCAATATTAGCCTAAAATATCGATACATTCTGATAACAGACAATGAAAACTAATAAATTATTTATATGAGAAGTTATGATAAAATGGTCGTGGTACAACAAGATTTTCCAAATAGCTCCGTATATCTTGAGTTCATAATGTAAGTCGTTTCGTCTTATAGAGAAGCCGTTTTCCGTAAGGTAAGTAGGCAAGAGAAGGCAGGTAGGGAGATTGGAGAGCCAGGGCGAGGAGGCAATGTTGCGTGAATTATTGATGAGTGTAGGGATTACGAGGGCGTGAGGATGTGGAGAGGAATGTTCTAACGCGCTATCAAGACATTAGGTAATAGCTTCATACTGACGCCTTATAATGTATTTCAAAGTAATAGTACTCAGGCAGGCAATGAAGGTCCCCAGTTTCTAGTAGACTGCGTTACAGACAATTTCCGCTCAATGTAGAGACCCTGTACCAGGGCCCTATAGACCACCGCCCCCATCAGCCTAGCAAACGGCCCCCGGCTAGATTAATCGCCGCTTTTCTTAACTTGAAGATTGATGCTTTGAAGACTTTGTACATTATGTTTATATAAGGTTACTTTAAATACTCGCCTAAAAAAACTATTATCGCAACAAAACAAAGTGTTTGTCAAAATACCTACAAATGAATAAATCTACTAGAATAAACAAAACTGAAGTTTGGCCTGTTTTAATCATTTTGATTATGCTGTCTCGTAACTCTTGACTTACAACTCAATTGTAAGAGTTAAAAAAAGGAAAAAAAAATAGAAGGAAGAAAAAGTGTTTGATCTGGTTAACATGAAGTTATAATAACTCTGGGGACTTATTTTGAAAAGTCTCTCAGATAAAGTAAGAAAAAAGCTCTTGATTTCTTGAGTTTGTAGGACTTGATGTCTGAGAAATCTTGGTCAGATTCAGTGAAACACAACTAGAGTTGAGCTTAGCTCGCTAGGCTACGTGCTCCATACTCCTAACACCGACTAAGTCCCCAGCCAAGTAATCTCTAGTCCATTGTCTAACAATAACTTAGTTTTTAAAAGTTTCGAGACTTTGCAGTTAAGTATCTTTAGTTCTTAACACTGGCGAATCAACTCAAGGAGTTGGTTTTTTTTATCAAGATAAGTTTTTTAAACTAAGAGCTACTTGACAAGTTGTAAAAAAAAAAAATTCTCTACTGGTAACAATAACCTAACAATGTGACCAAGAACCTAAGATTCAAGTAGTCGGCATTTTTAACTTGTAATTCTAACTGAATTCAACTTACATAATAATTGCTTTTTTTCCAAATCTAACAGTGGCAGATCATACAATTTAAAATATTTACCATTCGTTAAAGATTGGCCTATTTGCTTTTATTAAATGAGTAAATTTTAATTTATTAAATTGGTTTCTCGTTATCTTTGTAACCAAGAAAGAGCAATAGTCAACGATAACACAAACTGCTCTAAATCAATGTTTTAAATCCCTAAAGTAATATTGTTCTAAGTAGTTCGTAGCAACAAGAAACCGGGGAGAAACTCTCTTTATTGAAGGAAATCATTATAACGTTTATAGATTTGAACTTGTTTATAGATATTACTGTTAATATTGTCCTGGTTTCCCCAGCACTATGTTTATATTATCTACGGGTTTAATTTTGTTGTTGAAAGCATAGATGGTTAAACTATTTGCCAAGTAATAAGAGCCCTGCCTTACCGTGTATGTCGTCAGCTCTGAAAGCACCAGAATAACACTTAAATGTCAACAAAGTGGGAACAATGAGCCCATTCCCCTCCTTCCCGCTTCCTCCTTCCCGGGGCCAAAGGTTACCCCCTTGATAAATATTTGCTATAGACTATCATAGCAAACCCCAGACCGAATATTTTTCTTTTGCCACCCATAAATATGTTGTTTAGATATTTTATAACATCCACTTTTACATGTCATTTAAATTAAGCTAATGGTTCATGTATTAACATAATAACAGAAATAAAATAATCCTTGGCACAACAGCCCGTCGATTGTCATTTTCCAGAAAAATTAAATGAAAACTATGGTTTAAAACGAAATACAGGCTTGGTGAAAGAGACTTGCAGTATTTTATTGCATTAATTGAAGCAATCATTTTTAAATCAACTAAATGCCTAAACCAGACTGAACACTTATTAGGTACTCCTATGGTGGTTCAAAAAACTTAAATTTTTAGGTGAAGTTTGAAAACTTAAGTTAAGAAGGAGAAATTTGTAAAAAGCCAAGTTTGACGCAAAGCAATAAAATAAACTCTCCTTATGTAAAAAGTTTGTTAAAGATAATAAAATAAAGAAAAACAGTTAAAACTTAGTGTTAAATCTTAAAGTTAACTCGTTCTTCTAGCACTCTTTCAGTAACTCGAGTTTTTTACTTTTAAATCCTCTTTCCCAACACGTTGTTTTGTAGTGGACCAACAAGCGAAGGAAGAGAAGAAGGCAAGTATAGTTAGGGTAGAGAGCCCTTACATAGATTCAGCATCCTAGCACCAGATTTAAAAGGGGTATTCTGGGTAGTATTTTTAAGCAGTTGGTTTCACACTTCATCGAGTCTCAGGACTCTAAGTCTCAGCTTCTCAAAAAGAAGGCCTTAATAGAAAAACTTCTTACAAAGTTTTTTTTTTGTTGTTGTTACAAAATTATTTATGTTAGCAATGAGTAATATCGTAAACATTATTATATTTAAAATAAAATTTATAATTATCATTATAGCTAGCATACAATATTTTATAGGCTAAAATAAGAATTATATGGGTACTTAATATATATAATGTTATCAAACATGACCTAATTAACAAGTGTTTACTGTATCTACTTGCGGCAGCAAAATGAGGCATTTCTGGCTGCAGAATGTAATTTACTGCCTAGGCAGTAAAATAAGGAAAAATTATACTGAATATTTTGATGCCTAGGCAACAAATTTTTTGTTATTATGTTGGAAATAATAGTTTATATTATTATCCTTATCTTATAAAAATTATATATTATAGTTTGATAAGTTATCAATCTATGTTAGAAAAGTTTTGTAAACAAACAAATGTGTCAAATTGTCCAATTGTGCGAAGGTTCAATGCAGCGCCCGCTTTTCGACGAGCGAAGCGAGTTGGAGGCAGAGCCCCCTAGTCTTTAGTAAATAAACTTTTTATTTATAAAATAATTTGTTTATATTTTAATCCTGTTTAATAAGTTATCAATGATTTGTAGATCATTAATTAAAAAAAGAAAAGCGGAGTAACTGGCTAACTAAAGCTTTATGCAAACATGCATATAATTATTGAAGTTATTCTTGATTAATCCAGCTGCTTTTCTTGATTAATCCTAATTACATTTAATTAATTGATATCTTCAATAGCTTTAGTAATTTGTTAGTAAAAAAATAGGTTATATCGTTTTATGCATTATTCATTCAGAAGTTTTGATTGTTATAAATACGTGTTATGCATTTTATTGTTGATTCATTGTTGTTATAGTTTCAGTTTCCAAAGAAAATCTTTAAATGGTCTTTTGGGTATTTGTATCATTAAAAAAGGTAATGTAATATGTAAATGTTGTCAACTTGAATTTCAAAATGGTTGAAAACTATATTAACAACCAATAACAGTGGGCTAATTATTTTCATTTTTTTAAAAATAAAATTAAAATTATTAAGTGACTGCCAGAGCCAAAAATGTTTCATGATATCTCAAATTAATTTCTGTCTAGTAATGTTTTGCAGTTCGGAGTCATAAAAATTTCGTTCTTCAGAACAATCAGAATGCTTCCGTTGCCTTCGGTAAGCTCAGGAGCGAAATATTTATATAATAATTAAATAAGAATAAAGTGTAATATAATAGAAATGTCATCTCAGCATAAATACTATCAAAACAGCAAAAACGTTTCCAATCTATAGATTCAATAATGAGAAGGAAGAGTTTTAAATAAATGTGTAGTGCAGAGAAAAGAAGAAAATGCATTGGTGTGAGTCTAAAACACCCTTTAATAATAAAATGATTTATAGTTCAAATAAAAACATATATCCCAAGAGTTAAAACGGTAAAACAGTGCTACCAAAGCCGGAAAATGACAAATTGCTTATGAAATACCTGTTACTTATCCACTGTACTTTGAGAGAGATGGGGTGCAAAAAACATTTTTCACTGTGCCCTGCTGTTACGACTAGAAATTTCGTCAGAAATAATTTCGATATAATTACCGGCTATAGTGCCCTAACTAGGCGAGGTTTTAGCCCTTGCAGTCCTTTAACTTGAACCACATAGGGCCATTAGTCTAGGGCCCCCCTAAAATGTAAGTTTTAGGAGGGGATGTACTGAACACACTGGAACTAAATGTAATGCAGTAACCGGTTGCCTTCCCTCAGCGGATAATAATTCAAACGGCACAAGTACATACACTCCCCCCTCCCTCAGCGGAACCTCGCCTCATAGCATTCTAAACATAATTTACCAAAACAATTGTTCACAATTACTTCACATGCTTTTGTGTGAACTATAACAACAGTGAGTATAACTCTAGAAACATTAAAATGAAATAGTTTATTAGCTGCAGGGGTTCAAGTTCGAAACAGAACACCAATTTACACAAGACAACCTCCAACTAAAAACAGAAAATAACATTAAAAATAATCCATTAGTCTAGATCTTGCACATTTTATCAGCAACATATTAATATGAAAATTTACATGCTAATGTAATTACATACAAAGTTTCCAACTTTAGAGGAATAATAATTACTGCTGCTGTAAAGGCTATTAGCGTTAAACACCCAATTCGGAAATAATTCCTACATAAGGGTTTTTTTTTTTTTTTTGATGGCCTCTTTTGTGACCCAATATGACTATCCTAGGTTTTACCCCTTCCATGAGCTGTGGAAAAGAGAAGAGGGGTAAAATGTACCCCTGTTTTTCGCTTATATCGCTCATTAGTTAATGGTACTTATTACAATTATATCGCTCATTAGTGAATAGTACTTATTACAATTATATCTCTCATTAGTGAATAGTACTTATTACAATTATATCGCTCATTAGTGAATAGTACTTATTACAATTATATCGCTCATTAGTGAATTGTACTTATTACAAATTAAATAACAATGTATAAATCAAGTCAATTTCAATTAACGTAGATAAAAGTTATTAAGTTAGTTATAGAACTTCGTTGTTATAAATAGTTGGTTCAACTGTAACTTCTGTTCAAAACAAACACTGAAGTGTCCAAGAGAAATGTGTTCTAATTTTGAAAGTTAACAACCCTCTGAGATTCAATGAATAAATTTGCTTTACTGATTGTCATCACTGACTGTTGTAAAGTTGTACATGCATGAATGATTTTCGTTCGGCGTTAACATTTAGTGTAATTTTCACTCAGATGCTTGAATCATTCATTAAATTAACCGAAATGAAAGTTGATAAAACAAAGAATAGGTACATAGTAGAAAGTCCATGAAACAACACTAAACTGATCAGATATTGAAACAGGGGATTCCTTTATATCTAGGAGCAGAAATTAGCCTGGGAAGAGGAATTATCAGGATGTCAGACGACTAAAGCCAGACAAGTGTTTTATCTAGTAAAAAAAGTTCTTGAGAAAGACCATAGAGAATAGACTTAAAATAGAGTTGACATTTGGCGCGATTTCTTGTCCCTTCATGAAAAGTGACATCAGCGCTATCTGTTGTTCGTTGCATCAACTAAAACAGGAGTGGGGATGGAGTGTAGCACATTTAGTTCCTCTTTGCCTCTTCTAGGTGTCGCTAGTAGTCTTCCCCTAAAATTCTCATTTTATAAATACTATTTTTAGTTATTACAAGTGTCACTTTATTTTGTTTTTTATCACATCTATTTTTTGAAACATTATTTAGTTACAATATATGCATATTAAGTGATTTAAAGTAACAACTTGTAATAAACTAAGCTAAGCATAGTATTTATGAAATGAGAACATTAGGAAAAGAACAAACCAAATATACTTTTTTGTTACCAACATTTTATTTTATTTCTTACATAATATTACAACTTTATCATAGAAATTTGTAAATATGCATATTATAATTATTAAACAATAAACAAATTAACAATTCATAATTTATTTTTGTCCAGTTCAAATATTAAGTATAAGAGAAAAATTACTTGCTTCAAGGGGAGAGTAAAGGGGTTTGAATGCAGTCAAGTCTAATTTTTTTGCCTTTCTATATGTGAAAAAATAAATAGTTTTATTAAAGCTTAATACTTTTAATAATATAAAAATTGATTTTTTTTTTTTTTTTTTTTTTTTTTTTTGAGGTGCTTAACCATCAGTCATTAGTTGAAAAAAAGTTTATAAGTTTTTTTATGATGGATTTTTTATTAAAATTATATTGTTATTTATTGGGAGAAAAATAAAAGAAATGAATACAGATATAACTTCAATAAGTTGAAAACAATAGAAAGGCCATGTCCATGTTTTGAAAAAAATAAATAAAGTTTTAGTGGTATATGTTGCCTTTTGAGATAACCTATCGATATATGCGAAGACTAAAGTGAAAAAACAATTATAACCCTATTATAAAACTATTTTAAAGTAAGTATTAATGATGATATGGTAAATGATGATAGTGCCATGCGTCAGGGAGTAGAACGATGATAGTCCAATACTCTGTTGTAGGAAGGGGTGGAGTTGCTGTAAATCAGTTTTATTATCAATTCTATGTTCAGTGTCTATTCTGTGTCACAGTAAATAGGATTTAGTTTTTTCAAGTTTGTTATGTAGTTTAGAACAGTTTATTACTATAAATTACAGCTCCATCAGCTATTTACTAGGTGAACTCACAATGTATAGTAGTTTTAGCTCGATGTCACCTCGAAATATGATTTTTACTGACTAGAAACTACAGACAGATAATTTAATATATGTATATCACATACTTAATAATAGATAATCACAATACTTTCTCTTTCTATGAGAAAATTAAAACTTTTTTTTTACTTCTTTACATGAAAATTTTTAAAACAAAAAGAATATAGGTAGTTTTTAGTACAAAAAAAGAATGTAACAATGTTTTGTGTATGTTTTATGTTTTATTGTGCTTAATTATTAATTATTACAAAAATGTTGCCTTTGAGGATAAATCTTTCGCATGTCTAACTCCCACACATTTGAGCAAATTAGTTCTATCTGTAACACACAAAACCATAAAAAAAATTAATGATATTATTTTAATGAAAGAATAGAAAAAAATATATACATGGAAAACTTTAGTGTTGTTCTGAAAACAAAACAAAAACATGTACTGCCATGGACGTGTAAATTGCAAGTATCCATGAAATAAAATAAAAAGTGTTATACACTTCATTTGGAACTATTTCAATGATACATTTACAAATGTTTTTATTTCTTTTAATCTTACGTACAATTGGTCATGATATGATAATTCCTCATTCCACCAAAATTAAACATGCTCTAACTAAAGTATTTTGGAGATCAAAAAATTGCTTTAGGAGAAATGTGTCAAATAAAAGTAAATTATTAAATAAAAGTAAAAAAAAAATGAAAGCCACAGTAGGGTAACCTTACAGATAATTGATGAAGCTTACATTTTAAACCTTTTCCTTCTTATTCCTTTTTTGTATTCCAAAAAAATCATACATCTTAATATGAGATTTGTTTGGAACTTTGGAGATCACGAAACCTTCAAAACAGTTAGTATGTGTGCCAATTAATAGTGCAGACCCGCACTTTGGTAATCTATTTTCAGAAATTACTACAACTATCAAATTAAAACTTACCAAAAGTATCAGATTTCTTATTTTTAGTTCTTGGAAATATCTTCTCTGACGCCTTGCCATTTTAAGAGCAATTCCTGTGAAGAAAAATAAATAAATTAACAAATGAAGCTCTACATGATATTTGATCGGAAGTTTTCCATTAGAAAAAAATCCCTAATAGGAGGGCCACTGGCATGGCTGTTGTTCGACCCAGGACTGTGGGCAAAATCTGTTACAAGGGTCCCTGACCACGAAAAAATAGGTTTTACAATAAAAAACACACACATATATACATAGTATATGTGTGTGTGTATTTCTAGCGAATGTCTTGTAAGTACGATAACTCTCAAACGAATTGACGCATTAAAATGAAACTAGGATCGAAAAATCAAGCTCTTTGAGATGACGATCCCTATTGAAAATGGGATATTTATGACGTCATGATGAATCAGAAAACATTTTTTAAAAAAATGAAGTGAGGTATAGTTTCTTATGTTTTTTGGGGTCCTGAATCAAAAAATTATCATAGCGATGTGACTAACCCTTAACCCATAAATAGCGGCATTTGAGAGATAGGAGTGGGCAATTCTCATATTTGACCAAATTTTCAAGTGGGGTACCTATTGTTTTCTATGGCACTGAATTGAAAAAAGTAATCCCAATTCGATAAACTACACGACATTGAACTATAAGTTTCCAATGGAAATTCGCTCGACAGTGGGGAACACCACGGCAGTTGTATTTGCCAATAACTAAATAAATAAGCTGGCGAATAACATTATACCTTCCAAAGTTGTACATAGAGAACTTCGAACTTATATAGAGAGAACTTATCTCTATAGAACTTTGATAACTTTTATTGAAAAAATGTTAGTATTTGTATTGAAGTAAACATGACATAGTTTTACTTTATTTTATAATTTACCAAGAACAATTTTTATAGTCATACAAAAGACTTATGTACAAGAAATATTTCATGAAACTTCAAAACGAAATAGATTAAAATTTAACTAAGATAAAGATGAATAAGTTATGCAATATAAATACAAAAACAAATATAAATTTGTGGTAAAACTTACATTTTGAGAAGTATTGGTGATAAAGCAGCCTGGAACACAGCATTTTCTGGATCTTTTGACCATAGTAAAAGGAAATCGATGTCGGTGAATTCAAAAAAACAAATTATAAGACTTGGAAAATGTATTTAAGGCTGATTTACACGACTGTTTAAGATCTGAAAAATTTAGTAAACAAAAATGACCAAAAACCCGTCAACAATCCTTTTAAATCAATTCTCTACGACCAAAATAAACCGCTGTCGTTCTCCCTTTTTTCCCCCTTTTCTTAAATTTTTTTTTAGAGCAGCGCATTCTATGAGTCGTTGCAAGAACTATTTTCTAAGTTTTGTGACGTCATCATGGACACGGGATTTTTCAACGAATGCCACCCCCCTGAGAAAGACAAAGTATCCAAAATTTCCATAAATAATTTAAATTGAGAACTCATTCACTCTTACTAAACGATATAACTCATGGGGTCCTCTTGCCAGACATAGAGGTGGCCGAACTGCTTGACTGGATGGAATGAGACGTTAATTGAAACCCCTTCACAGTAGGTTAATTCGATGTGATTAAATCTAAATTACAAGTCCTTCTGATTGGTTTGAACCACATGTTTCATATTAGTTTTTCCACAGCCAAACATCGCAATACACTTGGTTCATTCGCTTCCACTCCGCTCTTTCTAACGCAACCCTCTGCCAAGTTTCCCCTCCACATATCTTTCTCATTTCTTCATCCCACCTGGTAGTGGGCCTTCCTTTTCTTCTCTTTCTGTCCCTTGGATACCACCTGTATTATTCTTTTGTTTCATCCGTTATCATTACTTCTTATAATATTATGTCCAATCCATTTCCATTTCCTTAAACTTACTGAGAAAGACAAAGTATCCAAAATTGCCATAAATAATTTAAATTGTCAACTCATTCACTCTTACTAAACGATATTACTCATGGGGTCCTCTTGCCAGACATAGAAGTGGTCGAACTGCTTGACTGGATGGGATGACACGTTAATTGAAACGTCTTCACAGTAGGTTAATTCGATGTGGTTAAATCTAAATTACAAGTCCTTCTGATTGGTTTTATGATAATACGTTAATTATTAATAATGTATGAAGTGTATTACCCTATTTGTATATTATTTCTCTCCCGATTTCCTTCCCTGGTCTAACGGGTATTCATAACTATCGGTTATTATATTTTATATACACATATAAAATATAGAACTGATCAGTTATATATTATATATTTTCACATGTTGACATAATAGATATCTGAAATTGATTTCTATCCAGGAATTTTTAAAATCGGAAGCATGAATGATTTCGTTTTTTAAAACAATCACAATGGTTCCGTTACCCTGGGTAACGGTTCGGAAACAATAATTTGTTTGACTAATTTATATTTGTATAAAATATTACAAGGAAGGTATTGCGGGAACAAGAGGCAGAATGTGATACTACACACAATAGGAAGCTATAATTTAACCGTCTCAGTATCTCTAAGGTAGGAGGAAACATTTCAAGAAATGGAAATACACCAGATAACAAGGAGATGGATTTTCCAACCATACTATGAGTACTCTTACTCATATGAACTTCATGCAATAATAATCCCATTAGATGTCTAGAGGCAAGGTAATGTTAGGAGGCGTCAGTTCCGACACCAGTACCTGATTAAAACTAAGTAGATGTTTCTAGGAGGCGAGGCAAAACAACTCGCTAAGATACGCACGACTTTAATAGAGTTTTCACGACGACAAACTCAGGTGCATTCGGTGTATATATGTGTATTTAGCTCTGTGTGTAAGATTAATTGAAAAATATATTTTGCTAATACGATAGTATCTCTCTTGTATAAGTTATATGAAAATTTAAAAAAAAGTATTTAGGTATACACATTTTTTAGCTATTTTTAAAAATAAAATAATGGATTCGCTAAAAGATTACACCCCAGGAAAAGTTATTTTTTGTTTTATTATTTTTTACAGTTTTTCAACCGTTCTCATAAAATTATTACATGGAAGGTTTCAAGCACGTTTTCTTTAATGTATCTTTGTATCTCACCTTTGAAATGAATGAAGATTAGATTGTTTATTTTCGGACACTGTTTCCATTTCTTTGTTTTGTTAGTTTGTTAGTAACAAAATGAAAATTAATAGCATAGGTTAATCTATTATATAAAATTAAAGTTTTGTCTGTGCATTGGGCAAAATTGAATATACTTTTTTATTTCATACATTCCAAAAACCGAATCCGGCCTAAACTTTTTTCGTGTATGTATATTGTGTATAAGTATGTGTGTCTTTCGCCACCAGTTCGACTTTATAGGCGCAAAACTGGCTAAACGAAATTCATTAATTATTTTTCAGAGGTGAGCGCAAAATGTATTGAGTAGAACCAAAGTTATTAACAATTTTATAAAAAAAAAGAATAAAACAAAATCCCATAAAAATTAGGTTGACTATACATTGATAAGTGACAAAACCCACTGACTCGCAAATCAAAATGGTTGGGTACTTCTAGACCACCTAGAGACTCGCGGTTGGTCGGAATTTGACCCAAACCGACTGGAAAAATCCGAAAAGTTAAAAAATTAAAGATGGCGGACGCAACTTTAAAGTGTTCGGAGGCTTATTGCTGCTAAACGGAAAGTCGTATCGAAAAGTAGATATCACCAGCGGTACTTAATTTTAAAAGATCTACGACTTTGGTCCAATTTTTGTCGTTCTACCTTAAATAGAGCTAAATTTAAAACATTTTTTAAGATTTTGAGCTCTTATGGCGTCCGCAATTGTTGACCGATTTAATTTCAGATTTGAGTGCTTAAACCTCACAAAATTACTCTTTAAATCGAGTATTTGTTATTTTACTAATTTAGAGTTATTCAATACTTAAAGGTGGAACTGCCGTATTGAGAGAAGAGACTGGTAATTAAATTAATGCACCATTGGTTGATGATTCTTCAATGACTTCCCAGTCTAATTGGTTTTTACTAAGTTTATTTTCTCATTTATTATATCTTTTTTTAGCATTGTTATTTTTTACTATATTACTTAGTTTCGATTGGATATTTTTATATATACATAAATAGACTCCAAACTATGATTTGGAGAGTATTATATTCTTGGTAATGGAATGAATGATGTATAATATAATCGTGATTGTATTCCGAGAAGGCTTTGGAAACAAAAATATTTAGGCATTCCATTTAATTGCTAGGCCTTATGATATAGGAAACATAGCCACTAATACCTAGCATGAGCTCTATGAAGGCTAGTTAATTAAGAAAATGTCGACCGATTTCTGGGCACTTATACCTTCCTCGCGTCCTATTATTGGACGAATGGTAACATAGATTTGGATCAGTTTTGTTTTCCAGTTGGATCGAACTTATTTTAAAGCAATATTAAATTAATATGCTGATTGAAATTAAATATGGGACCAACAATGGGCAAATTATGAACTACCATAAAAAATCATTAAAATAGGACAAGTTGTTGATATTAAATTAATGGCGGTTCGCAAAAAGTGGACGATAAATGATCACAATGCTTTCGTCACCTTCGGTAAAGTCGGATGGTTTAATAGTTACTTTCTAATAGTTTCTACCAAATAGTAACTTGCTAATGAGATGCCCAAATAGTTACATGCTAATAGTTTCTACCAAATAGTAACTTGCTAATGAGATGCCCAAATAGTTACATGCTTATAGTTTCTACCAAATATTAACTTGCTAATAAGATGTCCAAATAGACATGCTAATATTTTCTACCAATATTTATTAAAAGCACAATATTAATCAGTATATTGTCAAACAGCATAAATATTTGTCATTATGTAATGTTTCAAACATACTGGTGTCCACCACTTTCCTTGGTCGGAATTTCACTGATGGTAGAAATAGAATACCGAGAATACAAATCTAGTACATTATTATATAGAATTATTAGGATCTACATTCGCATAAATATTGAATTATTATGAAAAATAATATTTAACTTAAATCAAATTGAGATATGGAGGCAATAAAATAAATGAATGACTCGATAAAAAGAACTGCGGTTAAAATAGAAGAGGTGGGTACAATAAAAAAAAATAAGAAACAAAGATGACAGCTCAGAAATGGTTGAAAGCCGTAAATAAGACGAGTAACCGAAAGTAAACGAAATTATATGACGTCATCCACACACCTTTCAATTTATGCCTCTTTCTTTCCCTTCCTCTTCCTTAAAAAAAAACCTCCTTCGGGATCTTTTACTTAAAAATGACGTCGGAGGGGGCTTGAAATACACACATACACAATAAGTAAATGGATGAAAGCTTCTTCTTTCTTTGGTAATGGTGAAAAATTACCCGACAAGAGAGGGAGAATGGTAGAAAAAAGAAACACGGCCCGTGGGACTTTCCCATCTCTTGCTTTAAAAAAAAATAAAAAAAATGGTAGACATGGGGAGAAAGCTCAGGGATGGAATAACATCAGTCATAAAAATGGGGCTATACGTACCAAACATTCATGAGGGAGGGTGAGAAGTAACTTTATGTCATATAATCAACACTTATTCTGCATTTTCTTTTTTTTTGTCCACTTCCCATTTTTATTTTTTTTATTTTTCTTAGCTTGGGATTTATCACGAGGATTCATGGGGGGAAAAGTTTGCACAAAATAAAGAGTTTTTCTTTTGTATATTTTTTTTAACAGTTAAAAAAAAAATCCCTGTTGTAAATCAGGTAGGTCTGAGTGGAAAAACGGAAAAATATGGGAATAAAACAACTTTTCTTCTTGCTTCTTTTTTTCTAAACGAACCTGAATTTTTTCTCTAAAGAAAGAATGAGTATATATCCTTCTGAGAAAGGATAAATAACTGTTTGAAGAATGGCCGGCAACTATTGTAGACGTGAGGGAATCCACTATAAATCTTATCTTTTCTGCCATGAGTGTTAGAGTCCAGTTTTCTTCCCCCTTTAATACCTTATGAATTTCAACAACTTTTTGAGAGATAAAGAATGTCATAAAGGAAAATGGCAAAAGTAAAGTAAGAATTTGTATGATTTTTTTTCGTAGTTTATAAGCTTCTTAACTTTCTAACTTATCTCTAAATTATTGAAAATATGTTTATACAGAGCCTTTTTTATGCTTCATCTAGTCGAATGATTTTTAACCTCTATACGATCTTACATCTAAGCAATAGAAATGAAAAAAACAGGTAACTTAAAGAAGTGAAATATCACTGATTACTTTTAATATCCTCTAAACCTTTCTACCAATATATAAAATAAAATAAATATATATATATATATATATATATATATATATATATATATATATATATATATATATATATATATATATATATAATAAATATACATATAAAATAATAAATTTAAAATTATATAAAAAAAAATATATGATAAGTTTTCTTGTTGTCCCTATTTATTTATTTATTTTTCACTGCATAAAGACTATATTTCGCCCCCCTCCGGGTCATAATCATGCCTCAAACATCAAAAGAATCTTTGTATCACTTGATATAATTATTTTCTTATATAAATAGTATAAATATAACTTCATTTACATCATTAGAACATGGAAATATTAACAATTAGAATTTACGTCTTACCTAATCATAATCGATTGGTTCACATTATATTCAACCGGGTTGGTTTTGTCGGAATTCTTAAAAAATATATGTATATATAGAGTTTAAAAAGGCAGTTTTCATCGAACATCACAAACATTTAATTTAAAACTTAAAACTAAAAACTTGAGGAAACCAAGTTTAAACCTTTGTCTATATTCAGTTTCTGATAGTTCATTAAATATTATTTTTGAATTTTATAATTATTTTATTTTACTATTATGAGTTATTATATAAATTTATTTTATAAAGTAATTTTAATTTTAAATTCATTAATTTATATTTTACAGAAATGGATTATTTGGCGGGAGATTTGTTTATTAAATTTCATTAATTTATTTTTATTTTTATATATCATTTTTATAAATGAATAACGGCAGGGAATATCGTTTTTGATTATTATTTAGGAATTCTTTTTATACGAGGTTTCTGGGATAACTATTTTTTTCAAGTTTTTATATATTATATTTTTAAGAGCAGGTATGCATTTATTATCAGTAAGAGAAATGGATTTTTTCAATAATTTTAATATAGTATTAATTTTTTGGTAGAAGGGGTGTTGTGAAAAATAATTTAAGAATAAATCTTTTTTTAATATCTGTAGATTTAAGCATGTAGTTAGTGGAATTGTAAGAATGTAGGGTGGCTCCATCACAACTAAAATCAATACATATTTATTACTATACGCTTACTTCAATGATAGAGTCACGCGATGCCTAGTTTAATTGTCATTCAATTTCATCAGAAAGGTAAAATGTGTTTTACACTGTTATAAGTTTAATAAACTTCTATAACCTTCTATAAACTTCCGAACTCTTTTCTTTGAACAAGAGTAAATTAATATTTTTTAAACACCTAATAATAATTTATTTTTAAAATATTATTACATTAATGTCAAGATGACAATTTAAACAAGTCATTTGTCATCCTGACATCCTGTACAGAGGCTTCATTTCAATATACACTGAATGAGTATAAACGAACAGAAGTACAAAGGAACAGAAGTGCAAAGAGAACGGATACATCTTTTAAAGACTAAAATTCGTATGTACATACGAGTATGTCATAATTTGTTTATTTTATTAAGCAAGAATAATAATTAATTTAATTTTTAACAATTATTTACCTCATCATCAGCTAAATGCTGATTTTGTTAAAAATAAAATTTACTTTTTTTTACAAATACAGAATTCAATTTTATTCTATAACTATTGATATATTAGAAGATTTGAAGATCCCAAACAATTAATGAAAAGAACAGGAGAAAACCCTATTAATTAAAATGAAGCTTCTAACGAAAAACAAGGTATAATGTACAGATCAAACTTTTACCGAGTAAATTACAGCCGAATAATTGTTAAATAAACTAAAGTTATTACAGCGATTACAATCCTGGCCAGTGATACCGAGTACTTAATTTTATCTATAAACGTAACGAGAAACTCTTTCCAAGTTGCTGGAGTCTGGGTGGAGGCGAAGTTAGAACTCGGTTAACTCAATAGGCCAGAGGTAGAAGGCTGAAAGTAGACCGACCTTACATTTTGTTTTTGTACAAGATTATTTTTTTTTGGGGGGGGGGGAGGTGGATAAAGTTTTTAAAAGCAGTTAATATCATCGTGATTTGAAGTTATAGCTGGAACTCACACAAAAACTAACAACTCTTGATAAAATAGATATCGAGGTAGAAAGAAAAAAGTAGAAAATGAAGAAATATAGCGATAGGAAGTATCGTTTACGGTTAAAAGAGAGTTAGCGAAAAGAGTAAGGATAAAAGTGGAAATGTATTTCATGAAATTGGAGAAGGAAGAATGCAGGATTAAGAAAGAGAAGTGAAGAGATTAGCTGGAAGTATGCCAGTAAAGTAGGAACACTGCGCTGCTCTTCTTCAAATCCCCTTTATAGATGCAACAGATCCCAACAATTCATTATCAACTCTTTCGCTGGGAGCCATTTAAACAAACACTAACATCTAACCGCAGGCATTCACTAACTACAATTTATCAATAACTAGATTTGGTAAAGTATTCTAGATCTTTATCTACTTAAAAAACCGAATTATTATATTATTAGATTGTATATAACCATTTTTCAATTTTAATTAAATCAAAGCATTGTAAATTAGGTCCACATTTGATACTTATATATATAATAAAATATTACTTATGGTCCATACTAGGGATCAAACTCTTGAAGAGCAGCTGAAACCACTCTGATGTGACAGAATGTGGTAAACAGATTATTTGATATATGATCCCTACCAATGGAACACCAAAAAGTTAAATTTAACTATTTTTAACCATGGTCAGATGAAAAAGGTATAGACTTATTAGTCATTGGCAGCTTAAGACACTTGAATATTTCTTATGCTATTTATACACAGTGACACTAATAATAAAGGCTATAAAAGGCCTAAAGCAGGACCTTGAAGTGTGCATTTGTTAAAATTAGTTTTTTGGAACGAAGTTCCTTATGGCACGTTACACCTCACCGTGTGGAGCCCGGGAGTGAATCGGAAGAAAAAACGACCGTCACAAAATCGAGAAATCTACCGATGACGATAACTTGAGTAAAAGTTTACTGATTTAGATCAAATTTGGTAGACATGTTCATTTTACCAATGCCCAGGGCGAGTTTGTTGGACAACGTTATCCGCCCAAGCGCTCGCGAGCTATTCTCGTGTAAACGTAAGCTTCAATTGTAAAATTGGAATTTTAGGACGGCACAAAATTCTAACTTCATCTATTCAATAAGACGAACAACTTTTATAAGTAAATTTAATTAGTAAAACTAACACCGACACCGGTACGAAGTGTTAAAGATCGCTAAAAAAAACACTTAAGTGGACCTACACGTTTAAAATAGAGAAAACGTTTTTACCGATAATCTTTCTTGCTAACGTAACGATTTTTATAAAACTTCATACACATCGTCTATAAAGTACAATTGAAACAGACATGTAAAATTTCAACCTAGTACCATAAAAAACCGAATTATTATATTATTAGATTGTATATAACCATTTTTCAATTTTAATTAAATCAAAGCATTGTAAATTAGGTCCAAATTTGATACTTATATATATAATAAAGTTTTTGTGAAGTGAAGAGATATATTTTTATAATATTTTTTATGTAGTATGCTGGGGCTAGAGGGCTAGAACAGTCCTGTTTCCTCACTACTCTATAGTACAATCATCTTCTTTTACTATTAACTCCTCAAGATTAACTATTATCTCAATATTCAATACATACCTATATATTGCATGAAGCTCGCTTCAATGATAAAAAAATGCTTTTCATTTAATTTTATCTTAACTCCGCTAAGTACACTACAAATAGTTAGTCACTTTTCTAACTCCGCCATGTATAAGTAGTTAGCATCGTAAACTTAGCAGTGTGATTTTATAATTTATATTTAATGAAATACGTGAGGAACTTCGTTCCTACCGGGTGGCCTCGCGACACCACATGTATTTTTCCTAATCTTAGGAATATTATTAAATAATCGACATTATCAATAAACAAAAGAGTGTATAGAGATTGCTGATTTGGATCGACTAAAATGATTAGCTCGTTCCGTGTAAACATAACTTTATGATGGGGTTGATCGTGCCGATGGTAGAGGAGAGGAGAATCAGAACAGTGAATTATATTGATATTTTATTGTCGGTTCGTGTCCCCGAAGGTAATGACCAATGTTAGTTGGGGGACTAGTAAGTTACAGTGGTCGGCGGTGAGGGACACATGTGACCGCCACGAGGTAATAATATGTCCCAGCGGTGTCGTCCGTCCTAACTTCGACGTTGTCTCTCTTGGGCTATCATTGAATTAAACCTCGTAACGATTGTTCGGAATACACGGATTCCGGAGGGGGGGGGGGGGGGGGACAACGTTCCCTGAATTGTAATTACACATCCCCTTAAACCCGTACACGACGGATGCTCTCCCCGACTAGTTCGAGCGAGATTTAAAACAAAATTGTCTGGCGCCATGGGAAACAGGACAGCGCTCCACCCACGTCTACGACGGATGCACCACCAGAAACTCCCGTAGTCTTTGTTGCATATGCATTCTTCTAACTTCGATTTTCTGGTCAGATTTGCAACTTGCATTTATATTGCATATTAATAGATTACACGAGATACTACTAGAGACTCTACACATATCATATAAACATGAAATTATGATTGCCGTTCACAAGACAAAAATAAATTATTCTAAAAACTATACAATCACCCACGTTTTATACTTAAAGTTTTCTCACAAAGGTTTTAAGATAAGAGCATTTTACAATTTAAAAAAATAATAATATAATTAATATTTCCGCTTCAACAGTCTTGAACAAGTTAATTTGCTATTTCTCAGTAAAGACCATTGTCTCAAAGAATAAGAAAAGCTGGGTGTTTTATTTCAACTGGAGAGATTGGATTGAAAATTGTGTATTACAAAGACATCATTACGCTACTACACAATTGCATTGCCTTTAACACATATGCATAAATCAAATTTTGTATTTACATAAATGTAATACAAATACCCTCTCACCCCCCCCCCCTCCCTCCCCCAAAAAAAAGTCTCGCGTAGAAAGTTGTGATATCATAGGTTTAGCCAAGTCTGGCCCTTTCCAAGTAAGTTCTACTAGGCAGGTCAAATTTATCCATTACAAGAATATGATTGTTGTTTTATGGCCCTCCCCCCTTATCTATTCTCTGTCCCTCACAAACTCAAAAATGATCTTTCCAAAATCACTCTACACATTTAAATTTAAAAACATGACTATTGACTTGGCAATTACGCAGAACAATGATACTAAGTTGTATACGCCACTGCATAACATTTTATTTAAAAAATTTGTTTTGTATAAACCATAGGGAAAATATAAATTAAATAACAAACAACTGTATATAACCTCATTGTACTGTGTTATTGCCAAGTCAGAAAATGTTTTTAAATTTAAACGTGTAGAGTGATTTGGGAAAGAAAAGGTTTGTGTTTGAGTTGGGAATTGAGAGGGGGGATAAAAACAAAATAATTCTTGAACTGGATAAATTATAGCCTCTTGTTCTTTTTGAACACATAATATGAAAATCATTTATACAATCGAGTAGTGCCCCGATGGCGACGAATCACGTTGAAATAATATGTTATTGCAAAGCAAAGGCAGCCAAATTTGTTCCAATAAAAATAAATGTTTGACTTGATTTGTTGGTCTTAAAATAGATATAATAACTTATCTAAATAGTATTTAAATTTATTTACTTAATTTTTATTTTTTTTCTAAATTTAAAATTAAGCCCATATTATATAAACAATATGAGAAAAGAACCACACAATATAAAGCACAATATAAAGCACAATAAAATATAAGCCCGTATTATACATAATAATATAAGAAAAGGTAGAACAAGATAGAAAATATAAAGTAAGAACATAATAGGAAATAAATAATAAAAATTAATAATTTGTTCAGAAGAAGGAGTTTAAAACACAAAGTCAAGGTATGAAACGAGATAGGTGTTAAAATTGAATTTTAAATTATCTGGTTTACGAGTGCGGTAATTTATATTGATTTATTAATTTATTTAGGATAATATAACAAGAAATCATACATAGAACTTGATTGTATATTATACATTACAATTGCAATTAATTACTTCAAATTTGTTTTGCTGGCCGTAAAAGCAAAAGCTCGAGCGCGGCTCAGCTATTTAAGACTAATTTACATAAATGTGCTTTTAATAGTTTATACAAGTTTGTATAGGATATTACACTTTGAAGATAATAATTTATAATTGAATAACAATAACTAGTAACTAATAACTAATAACCATAAATAATATCTATATTAATATTTTATTATATAATTTTTTATTTATTTGTTTTATTTTATTTTATTTTTTTGTATTTTTATACACATAAATATACACATACATACACACATTACACATACTCAAACATACATACTTATACAATACTTCTTATTAGTATGTATTCCTTATTAAGTATTATTTTTATTTATAGAGGATGAAAGCCACTTTACCACTTCTTTTTTATACATTTCGTAATCATGTAGGTCTCTTACCCCCAGACAATAATGCCATAGGAAATTAGTGATTGCACTAAGCTATAAAAAATTTGCTTTATTAGTGAAATGTTACATATATTTCTAATTAGCTTAAAATTATATAGTATTTTTTTTTTTTTTTCTTGGTAAGTGTGTTTATAACTATGATGTTTCCAGTTTAGTCTTTGGTCTATAGTTACGCCAAGGTATTTTATACTATCAGATTTTTCTATAGAGGGGAAGCAACATTTTTTTGTGATTTGCTTTTGGATACATTTACAGTCATGGATTGGGATGTTTGTTAAATTGCTTGGTTTTCCGGATTTTGACAACCAAGCACTTTTTCGTTAACGAAAGAGTTATAAATTTGTTGTTTTTTTTTTTCATTGAGGTAGAGTAGGTTCGTATAGAGCCATTTATTAATCATTTTTGAGCCCTTTTCCATTGTTTCATTTTGTTTATATCTAAGTATCTTAAATTAAATAATATAGGGAGGTCCAATGAGCCTTGAGTTGGTTGCGCTCGACTTTTATGAGAAAAAAAAATCCACATTGAGATACACATACATTTTGATTCATTGAATTAATAAATAAATATAATATTTTTATTGCAATGATATATATTTAAAAACATCTTGTAGTAACGACAGGCAATAACAAAGTTTAGATCTGAAATTCAGAGAATTATTAAATTAAGAGTACATTTTTAGAAGCAAAAAGCAGTAACAGAATACAAAGAGAAGTGTCTACCTACTTCGTCTTCGCTTCTCATAAGGATAGCAGTAAAACCGAGAGAAGTGCGTTTTCACACTTGAGTCTTCCTGCCAGGGAGCAGCCTTAGTTTAGAATGTTGAGGAGGGTTTCTATGGCGAGAAGAGAGGAGTGTTAAAGGAGTTTCCATTGTTTGAAGTTTAGCCCGTCGAGTTTAAACTAAATTCGAGGGATATGTAATTGGGAGGAGAGGGGCGGAGCGTCCTCAAGCATCACACTCCTCGGTGAGGCAAGGCGAGATTATCCTCATGATGCCTGGAAGATTTTCGCACCCACTACATTCGCCTCACTTCTCCTCGACCACCGAAACCTTCTCTTCCCTTAGATACTAGAAATTCTAATGTGGGAAAGGCAAAGTGGCCTCCTACAGTTGAAGTTGGGCTTCCTGATGAATATTGCATGGGGTTTTGGGCCCCGGGGTAGGATCCGCCTTAGTACAAGCTTTCCGTTGGATGCAAGGCCCCCTTCTTATCACCAGGGTGAGCGAGGTATCACTGCAAACTCTCACCTAACTATGTGTATCTCAGATAAAATCTCTCAGACCTCAACCTTATAATACTTTTATTCCAACTAAAATTACAAACCAAAGATTTCCAAATATGCTAAATTAAACTTTATATGAACACTTGGTTATAGAAATAACCCCTTATATGGATTAACTCAATGACAGGATAAAGGATAAACAATATAGTTTTATAGTAGATGAGTAAATTACAATAAAATATTTAATAGTTACATATTTATCATGTAAGATAAATAGAATACGTAATATTCGTATATGCACTATGCAAGGTGGTCCAAAAGTACCCCTCCCCTTAAATTTTAAACTTTTTGAGATAAATAAATGTAACTTAGGGGAACTGTATAAAAATAGACAAAAAAAAAACTTTACAAAAATAAACTTAAAATTAGTATTTTAAGTTTATAGTGCCCACATGCAAAGGGAAGATAATTTTCATGATATCGCGCACTTCGGGTAACCACCCTTTTTGCCCCCAGGCCACTTAACTCCAAAATTTCAATTTGGAGTTTATATTTCTGATAGCAGATTGGGATTTTTTTTTCTTTCTCCAATATTTTGCCCTCTATAGAGAGGTAAAGATAGAAAAATAACCTACTGAAAATAGTAAAAAAAAAAAATCTCAACCGTTGTAAAATCTAAAAGGTTTGAGATGAATTAATGAAATTTAGAGGATCAGTGCCATAGATTCTAAATCAAAAATAAACTTTAAATTTACATTTTTTTATGTTGGGGGCCGAGGGCCAGAAGGGGGCTGGCACAAGTGTGCGAATGAATGAATACAAACATCCTTTTACACAGTAAAGATCCCCCCCCCCCAAGTTTCATAAATTGATGTCTAACCGTTTAAGTTTACAACGATACAAATTTCATTATTTTACTATTTTTGTATTAGGAGGGTTATTTTTCTACCTTTACCCCCCCCCCCCCCCATAAGGGGAAAAATATTGAAGGTAGAACAAAATTTCTGAAGCAATATTTTCTTATTTTTTGCCATTGATTCCAAATAATATAATATTTTGATGATATCAAAAATATACACTCTAATTTGAAATTTTTAATTTGGGTGGTCTAGGGGCAATAGAATGAAAACACACTTCCTTTTTCATGGTAAAGTTCCCCAAAGTTTCATTAATTTATCTCAAACCGTTCAAAATTAAGGAGATAGGGTTCAAAAGAGGGGGGGGGGGTACTTGTGGACCACCCTAATAATCCAGGCACAGCAGTCTATGTTTGGGGGCTAACAAACAACTTATAACAACTAATATTGTAATGGGTAACAGAAGGTCCATCATCTTTCACTATCTTATGTGGTTTCCATGACCTACAAAATTATATTAATAAACTATATATATATATATATATATCAAAAAATTACCAATGACTGCATCGCTAGATATGTAAAGATGCTATTTGTTCTGTCTTTCAGAGACCTTATACAGACAGGGGCATAAAGAAAGGAGTTATAGATGGAAAAGGATTTTGGATTTGAACAGCTGATAATTTTGAGATCACTATATTGCTTCCGAGCTTACCGAAGGTAACGGAAGCATTGTGTTTTTTCTGAGTGCGCGTCAAAACGATCTTTAAAACTGCAAAGTTTTTTGTTTGTATATCTTTTGATTCAAACGTCATTGGAAACCTACAGAATGACAAACCGACAGACACAGGAACGAAACTATAAGGGTCTCTTTTTTGGTTTTACTAACGAAACCCAAAAAAATATAACAGGGAGAAATATTACATCAATGCTATTCTTCGGTTGAGTTCACACTTCCTCAAGAAGTACTGTACATGTACGAATCATCGATTAATTTATTTTTAAAGAATTTTTAGTTCAAGATAAAAGAAATAATTTTTTAATTTTGCTTTAAATGCAACAACATAATCTGTATTTCCTAGAGAGTAAAAATATCCAGTATAATGCTTTAAAACCAAAACAATCTCGAGTTAGAAGTTTTAATTTTTTACGACTTCGGTCTTTTTTTTAGAAAATGAGGAAAAAATTAGACAAGACCAATTAGTGAACAGCATGCAAAAACAAAGAAAACAAGTTTGAAAACACCAGATGGTAAAATAGATTTGAGCCAGAAACCAGCTTTAAAATACAAAATTCATCTGTATACTTACAATGCGTGTTGAACAGTGCGTAGGCTTTAAAACTATACAATTCGCAATGCACAGTAAAATCTGACTCCAGTGATGATTTAACAGACGCAACTTACATCTTAACTGAAACGCAATCTTCACCGGTCACTAGCTTATATGTTACAATAAAATTTATCTTAAACTAAAAATATAATGATCTACACATTAAAAATTGACTACTTACTTCTTGTGTTCGCATTAATAATATCTACTCAATATATTCAAAACTTTTCCCTCTTCACACAATTTGCCCGACACTACTCCATCTTAACTTTACCATATAGAAAATCCCTGCATCTTATTTTTATTTTATTTGTTACTTGTTACTTTGGTATATATGCACTGGCACACCCACCTATTTTACTACGTTTTTATTAGCTTGCTTACTCGTTTGTTTGTTTGTCCGGTACAAATCTGGAAATCGATTTCTAACACTAACTTCCCGAATAGCTAGACATTTGAAACTTTTAGCATATTTATTTAAGTTATTTTATTTGTTTTTCCATGTCCCATATTTACGCAATCTTCATTTTGAATGGGTTTCAAATTTGTGATTTACATAAATAGAGATACACATTGAATGACAGCAAAACAGGAAATATATCGATTATATTATTTATATAACTTCAAATATATCGATGGCACGGTTTAGATTTGGTGTTGGGGAGATCCGTTGTACAAAGATTTGCCCTTTTATAGGTTTAAGATCAGCTCTCTAGATGTTTGTCATTTATGTGAAGTAAATAAATTCGGACTATTTTTTTCTTTTTTTTTTTTTTCTTTCACTAATATTATATATTACATAACAATAACAATTATATTATCAACATTACATACGATTAAATAGAAAATTAAAAAACGTAGTATATAAATAGTTATTTTTATCTTGAAATTATCTAATTGTCTGATTGATTTCTGTTATGTTTGTTTTTTATTAAATAACATTAAATACACTTACGCTCTTACGGGAAATTGAAATGCTATCGTATAATATGCATGAAATAGCTATAACCCTCTAAAATGGATGCACAAACACATAAATATGTAAATTAGAAAATACATTAAGTTTTTTTTATCGAAAAATAAAGCGTTTAGTTAAACATACTCAACATCAACACGATGCATCGAAGGTTGAGAAAAATCGTTTTTATAAAATGAACAGTGGTGTTTTAAAGCTAAATTAATATAAATTAAAAATAAATATTGCAACAAAGAGAATGAATCTTCTTAGTCTAAAGAACTGAAGGTAAAAAAGTAAAAATATAAGATCAAATACATAATAATATTATTTCAAAGAAACAAAACTAAGAATTTTTTAGTAATATGTTTTCTCATATATGCAGGAAATTATCCTTCAATAAATTAAGATTCACTGATTCACTTTTTCCTTTTTTTTTATATTGTGAGTAAAATCAGCCAATGAATTTAAAGTTAACGTCTTCGTGATCTGAATTTTCTTCAAATAACACGAAAGCTTCGATGTTAAACAGTTTGTAACACGTCTTTGTCACGAGCCAAGTCAAGTATAAAAATAAAGCGTTATTTGTCAGGGTACTTTGTAGACTAAATAGGTTGAAGTAAGGAAAGTGGTTGACAAGTCTAGAAGGCCAAATCTGGTGTTACACTATCTAGAAGGGATACGTGACCGTACATTAATGACAGACATGTTGAGGAGATCCGGCCGTCTAGACGCTGTCTAGGCCCTTTTCACATGTCTACAAAGCATGCCTTAAGCTAACCATGTAAGAACCTTCGGATTTTCCATCTTAACAGAACCTCCAGCTTAATCCACTAACTATTAAGTATGACCTCAATCATACTAAGAACATGTTTAAAGTGAAATAAACAATACACTATACTGAAAAATCAAATATTTACTCTTAAGTTACAACTAATTCTCATTCTCAACAAACATATAAAACAACAAGTGGTTATTTTTTAAATATAACTCACCTAAACCAAGTTGTAAACACCGACGCATTTGATGAGGTTTAATGTCAGAGGGGTCAGACATGTGCAAAATGTTAGCATAAAAAAGATGAGATGCAAGGTTTGAATCTGAAAATTTTCATTTATATTTGTCAGGCAGTGAATGCATTGTGGTACGTAGAGAAACTACATAGTGATTAGAACTCTAAAAGAACAAAATCCATCAGTTTGATGTAAAAAAGAAATAATAATAATAAAAAATAAACTGCCAATTAGTGTGGCACATAGCTTCCTCGCATCCTATCATGTACTTTATTGTTTTATTAACGTTATATTACTTTATAGTTTATTATGTAAAAACAATAGTTTTTAGCGATCTTTAACACTTCATAGCGGTGTAGCTGTTGGTTTTACTAAAAAATTGTATTTGAAAAAAATGTTTGTCTCATTAAATAGATGAGGTTTGATTTTTTTCCCGACCTAAAATTCCAATTTTAAATATTAAGTTCACGTTTACGCGAGCGTTGCGCTTGAAAGCTTGGACGGTTAACATTGTCCAACGAACTTGTCCTGGGAATTGGTAAAATGAACATGTCTACCAAATTTCATCAAAATCGGTCGACATTTACTCATGTTATCGTCGCACGTTTCATTATTCGCGGACACACAGACCGACAGACAGACAGACACGAGACCAAAAATGTTCCCTGATGTCTGAAACGGATGTCTGTCTTGGAATTTTTAAAATCGGAGGCATAAAACTTTTTCGTTCTCAAAAGTGAACACAATGCTTCCGTTACCTTCGGTAAGCTCGGAAGCTATAGTACGTTAGCTAATATTTAACACAAATCACGACCACTTGAGTAAATGTGGGGTAAAGAAAAGAGAGGATATAGTCAGAATGACAATACCTCAGATATCATTCTCTCAAAGGGGGCTTTGTTTTATAACTAAGTTGAACAATGTTGGTTAAAAGTTTTCTAGATCCTGACTTCAATATGACAGCATTAATTAAACTTTGACTTGGAGTTTCAGGACCCTGTCCTCTCACTAACCGGCTAAATCACTAACATCCCGTAAAGTCTAGCACCTAAATTAAACGCAATTATTTCTACTAGACAACCATTTTTAAACTATCACGACTTTATTAAATAGAAAAAACATGTGTCCTATACAATTGGCACTAAACTTTCTCATATCTAGGGTTTTCCATTTGTTAGTTGTTTCGGGGTTTTACCATTAAAATAATACCTCTTCAGCGAGAAACTGAACCGAACATTTTACCCTTTACAATTAGAGCGATTTTCTAGGAAATTCGATTTTCCCGAGAAAACTACTTCTATGGTTAAATTCGTATTTAATATAGTCCATCATTTTAGATTTTTTTAAAATCATATTAATCGTATTTTTGAGCTGAGGGAACAATCGCTTAGAATAATAGTGCAGTAATAATAGGTTTTGACCTCGAAAAAATAAGTACAAGCAAAAAACTTGATGGAGGTGTTGTGTTAAGCTTCCTGTTGAATATACTAAAAGTCCCCTAAAATCTAAGTTGTGCTACGGCCGCCATATTGAAAAACGCGGCCCTTTCGTCCTAGGCCCTTATAAATCCCCTATAAATATTTAATATATATATATATATATATATATATATATATATATATATATATATTGCTTCCGAGCTTACCGAAGGTAACGCAAGCATTGTGTTCACTGTCAACGATTTTAAAAATTCCAAGACAGAAATCCGTTTCAGACATCAGGGAACATTTTTGGTCTCGTGTCTGTCTGTCAATAGGTCTGTGTTCCGAATTCTGAAATGTGTGACGATAACTTGAGCAAATGTCGACAGATTTTGATGAAATTTGGTAGACATGTTTATTTTACCAATGCCCAGGACGAGTTGGTTGGACCACGTTATCCGTACAAGCGTTCTCGCGCAACGCTCGCGTAAACGTGAACTTCAAATTTAAAATTGAAATTTTAGTTCAAGAAAGAATCAAACTTCATCTACTCAATGAGACTAACATTTTTTTGTAAGGCGGCCATATTAAAATATGGTGGCCATACAAATTCGATGCGTAGCGCAACTTCGATTTTAGGGGACTTTAAGTACATTCAACAGGAAGCTGAACACAACATCGCCATCAAGTGTCTTTCTTGTACTAATTTTTCGAAATTCGGCCGTTCTATGGTATATTTTTACTGCACTAATAGTTAAAGGATATTGTGAGAAAACAGATAATTTCTAAAATTCATGAGTAGATACAATTTTAGCAGCTATTTGTTGACATTTGAAAAATGCAAACCCTGTATTTTGTTATAATTTTCCCCTGTATTAGATAAAAAGTCTAATTTTTAAGAAAGTATAAACATTTATAATATAAAAATTAAAATTTAGTTATTCTAAGTTTCCTTTAAACTGACTTTCCAAGGTTTCTTACAAGACCCTTTAGTTATGCAGTGAGTATTGCAGTATAATTTTATTTAAATTCTTACACATTTATATGACAATTGACAGACAAAAGGGTCTTTCACAACACTGCTAACAATGGACAGAGACTCTTTAATAGAATTAAAAATAAAAATGTATCAAGAGAGTATCATAAGAAAACAAAGTCCCTGCTTGTTGTACTAGGCATCGCATGGCTCTTTCATTGAAGAGATCATAAAACAACAATTATCGAATATTGAGAAAATATTTAATCATGATGAGTTGATAGTTAAAGAGGATGATTGTAATAGAGAGACGTGTAAAGAGGTAACAGGACTATACCTTAACCCTCACGTCCCAGCCTATTTCATTTAAGCTATTATAAAATGTATCACTTTATTACAAAAAAAACTTCTGCTCTTAGATGATTCAAGAGAAGTTTAATTGAAATCGATTCGTTAGAACGACAAATATTGGTAAAAACGTTGTTTTCTCAATTTTAAACGTTTAGGTCCACTTTAATAGTTTTAATGGTCTTTATCCCTTCATAGTGTTGTAGCTGTTTTACATTTCAAGCATACGTTTACGCGAGCGTTGCGAGCGAACTCTTAGATGGATAACGCTGTCCAACGAACTTAGCCTCAGCATTAGTTAAAGGAACATATATACCCAATTTCAACTGACAGACAGACAGAATGCATTTTTGTTGATTGTGAAAAGCTCCCTTACGCTTACTTCAATTATGATTGATTGAATTGACTTATTACTTTTATAATTTGTACAATTTTAAAAGTTACAACATAAAAAGATAGTTTGACTTCCTAATATTGAGGTAAAAAGATAGTTTTCTTAACATAATAGCTTGCCCTTCCTTAAGAGCCGATTAGATCCAATATCTATTTGACGAAATATCATCAATATTATGTTATTCTTAAACGCAACAAACCGACTTCCAAGTTTAAATGATGCCTTTATCAAACTATTTTCGTTTGATACAAACGAGAATGATTAGAAAAAGACAATCGACAAAATTATAAAATCATTTCAGTATAACATTCATTTTTTTAAGTTTTGGTAGTTTTCATACTACGGAAAGTTTAATTTTTAATTTAAATCAAATTATAATTATTATTAACTACGGGAAACAGACAGAGAAAAATACACTCCCGGCGCTGGAGTGTATTATTTTCTGTCTGTTTCCCGTAGTTAATAATAATTATAATTTGATTTAAATTTAACATTACTTTAAATTTCTAGCAATTAATGATTACTAGATCATTTGTCTTGGACTCGTAGATAAATAACAGGTTTATTATAAAGACAAAATAAATTACTGATAAAGATTAGTTTTTATTTTGATAAAAAAAAAACCTCGAATGGCTTTACGTAGCGTCTAAATTATTATTATTATATATATATATATATATATATATATATATATATATATATATATATATATATATATATATATATATATATATATATATATATATATATATATATATATATATATATATATATATATATATATATATATATATATATATATATATATATATATATATATATATATATATATATATATATATATATATATATATATATATATATATATATATATATATATATATATATATATATATATATATATATATATATATCATATTATCATAAGTGTTTGGTTGCAATTTTCATAGAAATAAAATCAATAATAAAAAAAAAATTGAAAACATTTCTTAATGAGATAACATTTTTAATTTAAAATCTCATCAGTGGTAAAAGATCCAGATTATTCAGAATTTAGGAAGCATTCTATATTCTCTTTGGAACTACCACAACAATAAACAGGGCCTGAACACAAAAATGAAATTACTTAGTATAAAAAAAAACAAGAGTTTCAAAATGGAATTAGACAGAAAGCACGTTCTCTCCGAGGGTATAACTCGTCTCAACACCTTAATCCAGGTTTTTCTTAATAACTCGGCAAACGGACTGGAAACAAAAATATGACAATCTCGTTTTCTCCGCCATATTTTAACACGTTTTTTTACACCAAAAAACCTGAAAAGGGAAAAAAAGTCGGTAAGAAAAAAAAAAAAAATATGCTCTACTTAGTCAGCTACAATTCTTCATTTCCCAGAAGGACCGGGCTTGAAAAAAAGGACGCCTTGTTTTATTTCCCACGAGATCATTGGAGTCGGGAGCTGAATTTTTGTTAATTTTCGCACCCAGATCCGTTTCTTCCTCTTCTATACCGCAATCTCACACTCTCATTCATAATAGGATGAAACGACATGAAGGAATTGCAAAATAAACAACGATGGCACACCAAAAACACGTTTTTGATATTGAATATTTTTAACTAAGATTAAGGATGTAATTTATCATTTTAATTTTGGTATCAAGCATGATACTATCTATATACATATATAAAAGTCAACGTGGGTGATTAGGTTTGTGGGTGTATATGTTCTTTATAGGTATTTAATTCATTGAGATATCAACCAAATTCAGCACATATTTGTGATCTCACTGGTTAAAATACTGGTATATAGTTTCATACTCTAATACTCACTCATTTTAAAGATGGCGGCCATAATGGGCTACTTTTAAAGCAAAATCCCATCTAATTACCTATTAATCACTACACCACGAAAACAGTTAATTCTAGTATCCCGCATTTTGCTATAAATCCTGCTTTAATCATGTTGACCCCCCCGCTATGAATGGATATGTTTGATCCGCCATTTAATCCGAAATGGCGGACTTTCAACAAATAAATTTTTGATATTGTTAAAATATCAAAAATTTACCTTTAGAAGTACCTTTAGAACTATTTTATCTAGGGCCTTAAAATTTGGGAATTAGTTACTTCTCATGACATAAATATGTTCTATGAAGGGATTTCTCAATTCGACTAGGTGTCAATGGAAATGGTGGTCAGTGGTCATATACGTGTTTCGTAAATCACACACACTTAAATAGCTTAACTTGGTATTGTACATTATTGGTTTAGATTTTTTTTTTTGTTTTTTTCATCCACAATTTTATTTCATAATGGCAGACATTCATAAGTAATTTTTGAGATTGTATTATCTTGAGAAATACTTGATCTAGGACCTTAAAATTTAGAAATAAGTAATTTCTTATGACACAAACATTCCCAGTAAAAGAATTTGACAATCTTCTGTTTAAATTCAAGATGGTGGTATATATATATATATATATATATATATATATATATATATATATATATATATATATATATATAAAATATATATATAATATATATATATATATATATATATATATATATATATATATATATATATATATATATATATATATATATATATAATATATATATATATATATATAATATATATATATATATATATATATATATATATATATATATATATATATATATATATATATATATATATATATATATATATATATATATATATAATTAATAAAAATATAATCACCTATGCATAACTAATTCTATGAAACTGAAGACGCTAGAATCACCTAACGAGCGTTAGAGAGTTATATTTGAAGATATATATGTCCATTAATCTGGGATGTTATCAGTGATTATAATTTAAGATGGCGGGAAATTTTGTCATTTTTGTATATCTTTAGAATCACATAAACATGGTCCATAAAAGGATTTGATAAATTAACTTTTAAATTAAGATGGCGGCTATAATTATTTTTAAAAGCTAAATTCCCTAACTCTATTTTTAAAAATTGCATGTCTTAAACGTTAATATAGCTGGGTAAATATTAAGGTATGTTTCCTTCGATGATTTAAACGTCCACTGAGCAAGGTTTTTTGATCAGGTATTTTAATTCAAGATGGCGCATATGTTCATGTAACTTTTTAGGAGAGTATATCTCTAGAACAGTTTGGAGTAGAACCTTGAAATTTAGGAATTGATCACTTATTATAATATAAAGATGTTCAATAAGAGAATTTTTTAAATTTGACCCTTGAGGGGTATAATCAAGAAGGGGGGGGGAGAAGGTGAAAAAGCCCAGCCTGAACTATTCTTACTAGGAAGTTTAAATTTTGAAAAAGGCTACTCCTCAAAACTTAAACAAGCTTTCCCGAAAACAACTTATAAGGGAGTCAAATTGGAAGGGGAAAAGAAAAGAGACCACGGATTGGAAAATTTAAGAGGTGATAAGGGAGCGGTTAAGTTCTACTTAAAAATCTCTTGAAGCTTGGAGAAGATTTTTGGGACGAAAGTCTATTTCCAAAGAGTAGAAATATAGACATGAGAAAGAGAAGATAAGCAGTCCAAATAACTATGATATGACACATATTGGCTATAATTATTATTATTATAATGATATATAATCATTGTAGCAGTCATGGTCATTTACATCAGATGTATATAATTTTAACATTATTTTTTTACAAATACAAGGTTCAATATAATATATGCTTATTTTCAAATGTTCTGGGTGCATTTATACAAATCTAAGAATACGAAGGTAAAATTTAAAAGTGGTATCCATCTTTATGCAATGTTTTGAGGAGTATTATCTTGTCTATACTGAAATTATGAGAGTCACCTCTTGCAACAAATGTTGCAATGTAAAGTTACTCTTTACATAAATGTATAAAATAGAATTAATCACTTTAGTCAACAATTTTCCTGATTTACTTCATTCATTTATAGAATTGATTAATAATGTAATAAAACAAATAAAATATATATCTTCTTAAAAAAGTAAATCGTTTTCATGTATATCAAAGAATTTACGTCTGGTTGGCCGGACCTGTTTAATAAGCGAGGAGTAATGTAATCAAGATTAACGCACACGATTATGTTTGAAGCACGGTAAAGTAAATAATCATTCATTCAATTTTCAATTTTGAATATCATTTTCAAGAAAGGAAAAGAATTGAGGGTGCAGTATGGGGCAGAATGAGGGATTTAATTTGAATCGTCACTTTAGTTTTAGTTTTCTTTAAACAACTCTGGCTTCGTTAAAACAAATTTATACTTTGAGAAAAGTATATATAAAAAAAAAAAAAAAAAATACAAAAAAAAAGCTCTTAAACACCACAGATATTACGATAGGCAAGTCTAATTCATTTATAACTTCCGCAAAAGATGACCGGGTCTTAGATTTCTTTTATTTAAATTCACAAATCCATACTTATTTCTAAACTTAGGTATTTACAATAGACGTCTGATCGTATACGCGAAACATTTTCAAGTTTACTTAACTCCCAACATAACGTAATTGTTTCATAATTTTGTTCTTTGCAAAATGAAATTATTAAAAAAATCAAGTACCGCATTTTGCAATGAAATAAGTGTTTTTAAAACTCCACGAGCTAAATACTAAATACTTTAGTGATGCTACTACACAACACAGACATACATGTATAATTCTGACAGAAAAAAATGAAGTGTTTTTATCATGAAATCGTTTATGGTTTAGAGGTAGCAGTCAGAGCCTGCACGAGAATTTCCATTTGTAAAATCCGCTCTCCCTTTTTCCAACTCCCTTCTCTCCTTCAATATCTAAAATTAAACCTCGTCAAAAATTCAAAAGCGGTCATTGGAGAAACACTCTGTGAAAGCTCTTCTCAGCCGAGAGGTAAAAAGAAACGACGGAGCCGATATTATGACGGTTAGACTGACAGACAGGCGGGAAATCGATATCAGGCCACGTGGAACTAAGTTCTTGCCCTTTACTCACCGGAGTAACAGGAATAAATTATGATAGAGAATCCCTCGCCCACACCCCTAAATATATAAATATTATATTGTATTTTTCCTACAGATTCATGAAAGCTAAGCTTATCTAATATAAAACATATTTCTGACAGTTTATTTCAAATAAACCGACATATGATACAAATTTAAGTTTTAATTACTAAGTAATTACTATTTTTTTTTTTTTTTTTTTTTTTTTAGCAATTATGTAACAATTATTTTTTTTAAAAAATTATAATTTCGTAGATGGAGGAGAAACTAATAGGGACAGAAAATTGAAATTGCGAGAATATAGGACCAGAAATGGGCTAAATACGACCTACAACTTAAATTTCATCCAAATTAAACAAGTTGTTTTCAAGATATTATGTTGGTTTGCAATAATGTTGGACAGACCGACAAACTCACATGGAACCAAAAAATGTTCCCTGATACGTGAAACAGATTTCTGTATTGGAATTTTTGGAATATGGAGACATAAAAAAAGTTCACTATTCGGAAAGATCCCAATGCTTCCTTTACCTTTGGTTAGCTTGGGAGGAAAGAGGGGAGGGGGGGAATAAATAAATTAGACAATCATGAGTCACAAAAGCTATAATTCATTAAAGTATGCGATAGGCGGTAAGGAAGCTTTTTGCCAAATTAATTGGCAGGCTATTTTTACATTTCTCTAATTAAAGGAGTATCCTAAATTCTGTTACCTTCCTGCGCCTGTTAAAAATTAATTTATTTTTATTGTTTAATTTGATATGATAGATAGTTAGATCAATTGATTACCAAATCATACATCCATTATACATATACACTTATGCACATTACATTAATAATTTACCTCTTGGTAAATCGGTTTAAACTATGAAATTGATTTGATATAAATTAATAAATACATTCCATTCCATTCTACCAAGGAGTAAAGCAAAGTTCTAGCTAGAGAGAGTCCGAAGTTCAAGTTATACCCTGTAGTAATAATTTAATGGAATTTAAGTTTGTTGTGGGAGAAGTTATTTGGTGTTACAAAGTGTCAAAGTTGCGGGGGTCACCTGTCTGTCTCGACTTGTGACAAGTTGAAGGGCTTAAAATGCTTAGCTTAGACTCGGTACGACTTACTCGACAAAACACAAACCACAGCCCGAGTTGGTGCTTCCACTATCTTACTAATGAGCTAACTTGGCTTCTCTAACTAATTTATCAATGCTTTCATAACTTCCTCCATCCCTGCATCAATTATTCTCCCGCCTTCTTTGAGACCAGACACAAAATTACACCTCTATAATTATTGTACTTTGAACTGTTTCCCCTTCTTAGTTTATCCAATGAACCAGTCTAGTTATGAGCAACAAATACTCGTATGATAGCCAAATTCTCTGATTCTCGCAAATATATTTCCTTTACACAAAAGGCTCTTACTACCTATAGGACATTGTTGCCCGTGGTATAACAACAAAAGTAAGTCTGGTTGCTTAAAGAATACCTCTAGATTGACCGGTAATATAATTATATTATTTTACCTGGTATTTTTTATACTTTTTACTAAAATAGATATTTCATAGCTTATTATTATTAAATATAAAAATGTTCAATTTATCAGCAAATATCCACAGCAATATTTGACATAAAAAAGCAATATGAAAACCTCAAAAAAAGCCTACTACGCTCAGCTACCTAAAGAATAGGGGAATTTAGAAGAATCTGTTACAAGTTAGAATGATCAAAGGTACATGCGTAAAACGACACAAAGAAAAAAAAAAAATCAATGTGGCTCAAAGCTTTGTATGTAACAAATATTCGACATATGGGTCACATGAGTATAATATAATTTGAGTCCAATGAGTTGTTTGGGCCTGTTTTGGTCCTAGCCGGGGTCACATTTATTTACATTTAATATTTAATGTGTGCAGCACTATCTGTGGGCCACTCTTGAAAAAACCAAATATTAAAAAAAAAATAAAAAGATGCAGATAATTATTTTTTCGGCTCGTTTTGAAGACTTTCACTACTTTTATTCTATTCATAAAACATTAAAATAAGTAAGAGCAATTCATAATTCCCATTGCATCTAAGGTAAGCGAGACGTTTCTATCATAAAGTTTAGTTGGAAATGTTTATTTCCTCTTGTCGGTTTGGAGAGCCATATCTAGTAGTTTTGGAGGTGTTGTTTATCTCCTATTTATCAGAAGAGGGTCGTTGTCCTGCAGGATATCGTTTGTCCGTGTGCAGGATTTTGTCCACCTGAACCTGATGGTGATATGGAGGCAGCGAGGTCACTAAAGTACAACGGTGTTCATAAGTCAACTGAAGCCACACAGAGGGCCAAGATAGAGTGCTTCTGATCTTGACAACACTAGTTCGGGACCTTGTTTTATAGAATAGGGTGCTTGTCTTCCCTCCCACTTCACGTAATCCATCCGCTCTCTAATACAGAAACGCTCTTATCTATAATATGCATCCTAAACCACCCCCATGCACTTTATGCCCGAGACAATATAACACACTTATAACAACCAACAATTATAGAACCTACACTTAAGCAGTGGGGCTGAAATCAAACCTGTTTTATGCACCAATAACAATAAAAACCCACCAGCTCGTTTGATAATCAAACTGGAAATATCTATTGTCTAGTAACACGGAACATAGCAGTATGTGGCATCTGAAACCCCTATTACCTTCCATGCGTAATATTGAATTCAAAAAGTGTTTGTTTAATGTTAAGCCATAATAGTTTTTTAAGAACAATTTTAACTTTAAAAAAAATAGACTGCCAATTGGTGTGGCACATAGCTTCCTCACATCCTATCCACGTACTTTATTGATTTTATGCTTCTACAAGCTATTACTGTCTAATTTGTTTAATTGTTACCCCCTTTTTTAATCTGTTTTGATTTTTTACATGAATTAAAGTGTCAATTCAGCAAAAGTTAAAGGGCGCAGATGGTTGGTTCATCTGCGGGTTACTTTTGATAAACTAAAAAAGTTTCATATATGAAACTTATATATATATATATATATATATATATATATATATATATATATATATATATATATATAGATATATATAATATAATATAATTACCTACAATAAAAGGTTCTAATAATTTATTTGATAACTCTAAAGTTTTTAGAGGCATTTGCAGTTAAAATCGTGGTTTTACCATGGATAGATGCACTTTCTAAATGTATCACCTACCTTAGTGGTTTAAGAAAATAAGTATAATTTTAGTTTTTGCTATTTTAAAATGCAACTTTTAAAAAAATGGTTTGAAATATAAATTAAATCTGAGAAAATTCCCTATCAGATTACGTATGTCTGAACCAGTTTGTAAAAATAGTAAAAATTATTATCAATACAAAGATAATTGAACGTATATTTAAATTAATTACAGCAACAAAAAAATTTCATTTCAATAGAAACGGGTAATGAAAAAACGAAATAATATACATGGTTTTGGCTTTCTGATGATGTAACTTTTATTTAAAATAATAAATGGTGGCATTTTCTTTAAAACAATTTTAATGTTGTTAACGGTAGTGTATACCCTCTTCAAATTAAATAAAATACATTAAAAATAACATACTACGTTGTGAAGCTTGGGATTTATATACATAATAGAAGGATTAGTATGTATATATCAAATGTAAACTCACAAGTATATTCAACTTCTAACTCAAACCCCTGGAACTATAGGAAGTTAAAATTTTAGTAAAATTATCTTTTGGGCGAAAGAGCCTAAAATCCAAACCGACTTAGATAGAACCAACGCTCAACCCAAATCCTTGGATGTAGAAAGTTGATTATATAGAGGGGGTTAACACGAATGGAATTTGACATTATCAAGAAAATTGAGGTAAAGCAAAATTCTAAGAGAGCTTCGTAAACCACTAATCTTATCCTGCTGGTTGAACTCGACCTAAGCGAGAAGCATGCTACACTGATGGTTAAAGGTGCAGCATAGGCTAAATTTATCATTTAGATTTAATATTCGAATAAAACAAAGTGAAAAATGTCTCTCAGTTCAATCTAGCAACACATGACAATTAATATTTGGTAAGTCAAGGATATGAGGATGGAGTAGTTATCGTGTGCAGGGTTACTTGCCAGGTCTACTTGTATGATACCATTAAGAGGTGGAGCTGAAAGTGAATATGGGAAAAACTAAATACATGCAATAAATAATAAAGGTAGAGTGCCACGGCAACTGAACAAAGGAAATGACATTCAAAGTATTGAAGAGCTTTTACTATATCTCGGCACATTACTAACCCACGACAATAGTTTGAGAAAATATTCACATGGAATTAATGAATGACTGAAGGTTAATCAGTTGGTCATTAGAACTTGGTAAAACAACAACTAACTTAGCTTTACAAATAACCTGTTTTCTGCTTATTTTTCCAAAAAGTAAAGTATTTGTACGAAAAACAACAACATTCAATGGCCGGGCGCACATTGAGATACAGACGGCGAAGGGCAGGGCAGCAAAAAAAAAATTCAACCGCTGAATTGTATAAGTCAGCACGTATTGAGGCGCCAGATTCACTAATGTCGGGTAGGCCATGTGTGGTGAAGTACTGCACTACCTTCCTCTAATCAACCTTTCAAAACACGCTGTAGTACATATTAACCGCAGAAGTATACATCTTTCTGTGGTTAATAAAAACTGTGCTACCCTGGCCTGCGTTGTTTTGTCTGAATGTTTGCCAAGGTATACTCGTACCTTAAATAATATATAAATAAAAACATTTTTAAAATATTTCTCAGACATTTATTTTGCTTCCGAGCTTACCGAAGGTAACGGAAGCTATGTGATCGTTCTGAAGAACGAAAATATTTTATATCTCCGATTTCAAAAATTCCAAGACAGAAATCCGTTTCAGACATCAGGGAACATTTTTGGTCCCGTGTCTGTCTGTCGGTCTGTCTGTCGGTCTGTCGGTCTGTCGTTCAATTTTGCGAACCACCATATCTTAAAAACTACACGTCCAATTTTAATGAAATTTGGGTGGTAGGTCATAATTAGCCCATTGTTGGTCCCATATAAGTTTCAACCTTCTGCTCTTATTTGTTTATCTTCCACATGCTCACAAACATACATTTATTTACTGCCATATCTTTAAAAGTAATCATCTGACTTGTATGAAATTTTTATGGTTTGTTGAAAGTAGCCTGCAGATAACACCTGCCTAACTTCAACTTTCTGCGCACTTTAAATCGTGGTAAATTAATATGTCTTATACTATAAAGCCACATGGCTAACTGACTCACTGACTGACATTAATGTTTACCCACTTCCAGAAGAGCTAGAGACTTGCGGTTTGCGCCATTCGACGCGCAACGTCCATATTGTGCACAAAAATAGCTATAAAAAGTTCAGTTTTCCCCCTTCTTCCCCCTTTATAAAATAATAATGGGCGACTTGATTTTTAAGCTGGTTTGGGGGCTTATTGCGGCTAAACGGTAAGTCGTATTAGAAAAAGGATAGCAAAAGTGGTAACTTATTTTAAAAGATCTACAACTTTAGTCCTATGAGTTTTTGTCTTATCATCATCGGTTGTACCTTAGATGGTGATAATTTTGTTATTTTTAGGTTTTATTTTTTTCCATTTTTGTCTTTGAATAGTTGGCCGATTTTATTTCTGATTGTGGCGATTGAATCTCACACTAATGCTCTTTAAATTGATCATATTTTATTTCATTAGTTCATCCTACTTGGTGAGAACATGAGAGTAAACTTTTTCCCATGTGCCGTGTCACGTGACCACTTTTTTTGGTTTTTAATATTGTGTAGTATATCATTTTAAAGGTCTTGATATGTACATTAAAGCTATTTTATTTGTTGATTTTTTAAAAATGTTGTACATGTACTTTAGTACCGATTTATAATTTTGTTGAAGGTTAAAGGGTTTAAATACTTTTTTGATATTAGGTTTTTTATTTATATGTATTTATTAGTTAAATGAATGCCCTTTTGTTTTGTTTGTTTTTTAAAAATATAATTTTGGTACCTCAGAGTACAGGGGTACAAATGTTAAAGTTAATCTTTTATAATATGATGTATATCGTTGAAAAGCTCTTGCATAGTAGATTAATTTTTGTTATATTCTATTTTGCGTTATTTTTAGTTTTGAGGGGGGGGTAAAATAAAAAAAAAACTTTTTATACAGCGGTTTCAACGATTTGGTTGCAATTTTATATTTGTTTATTAAATTAATTATATGTGCGCAAACTTTTGGTGCATGTTGGAGGCTTTGTTTCTCCAACAAATGTTTAAATTTCTTCAACTTTATTAAATATTTACTGGAACAGTGCCACGCCGTTCCAACTTTTTGATTATTTTTATCGAGGTATTTTTCTTAATTCGGTCTTTTCTTTGAGGAAGCTATGTGCCACATTAATTGGCAGAGTATTTTAAATAAAATTGGCCTAAAATAATATATTCCATAAATATCTAGTCAGAATGCAAATGATTAAAGGAAACAAAACCGAATTCAGAGTGAATTAGGTTTAAGTTCAAAGAAGTGGAACTTATTGAGAGTACAAATCTTTAAGAGCAATTGATTAGTTATCAAATCGCAATATATTATATATTTACTTTATTTTCCAATCCAAAAATATAAATTTAACCTCTAGCTCTATTATTTACCTATGAATATTTTTAAATTACCTAGAAATTATCAACATACTTAGTTTTTCAACTTTAAAAATATTTCCATAGTTTTATAACATGTTAACTATACTTTTTTTAGTATCTTACTAATTATTATTACCTATTAGACGTGGAAAGAAGGTTGTTAATAGAAATAAGAGACAATAAGCAGTATGTTTCTGCTGTCTCTCTTGATCCTGACGAAATACAAGCTTTCGATCGAATATAGCGGCGACGGGGACTGCTGTGGAAACTCAAGAGAATCTGTCCTCCTACCTACAACTTAATCCTATTCTCGTTCTTGACAGGTGCTTTCAAGGAGTTTCAAGTCTCTCAAGGATCCTCTGTTTCAAATTCCTTTCCCTCTTTGCAAGCATGCCTCAATATACTATTCTAACTCCTCTTCTATATTCCCTTTAAAGAGCTGATGATATCCAACCCCCAAAATACTATCCTAGCTTCTTTTGATTATAAGGCTATACTTTTGACTAACTCTGACTACCAACTAGCATCCCTATAACTTCAAAAGCACATCTTCAGAGACAAAAAATAGACGAAGAATTGGAATACAAAATCTAGTGTAGGGAAGTAATCCAAACCTTCTAACCAAATCCTATACAAAATCACCGAAGCCGCACCTTTGTATCAAATTATTTAACAGTACCTTGCTGCGAATCTTTCCACTAAGAAGTTCTGTCCATTCATCTTAATCCCTATGTTTGAAACATTTATCTTGGGAGTCATAGTTAACTTTGAATTCAAAACTACTCGTATATATTTATGTTTACTTGTCAAAAGAAAAATAAAGAATATAACATACTCCATCTAACATTTATCAAATGAACAAATCAAATATCACTACATACATTTGCTGAAAGAGAAATTGATTATAAAAGCCACATTATTAGTAATTAGGTGGAAGTAAGTTCTTTTGTTTTTAAATCATCCATTTCTTTTAAGTCTAGTTTTTCGGTGGCTAACAATTTCGGGTCTAAGATGAGATGAGAAGTTGGGCAAAAGGTTTCTACTTGGCTAAACAAATTTCATAATATTAAATAAACTCGAGTGTTAATTCCGCATGAGGTCACAGACTTTTGGAAGAAGGAAAAAAACAAGTAAAAAACCCTCTTTCTTGTTTTCTTCAAGACGTCGCTCCAATTAAATATTAGGTTTTCTTCCGAAAAAAGTTTTTTCCCTCACTCTTTCTTATAAATTGAAAAAAGGCTTAAATAAAAGCGGTATAAAATCTCTTAGGTCAATTTGTTCCACTTTGAAGGGCTATAAACTGCTGAATTTTCTTCTCTTTCCTTAAAGCAGTACTAAAGAGAACAAAATGAAAAGCAGTGGACCTTGAAGTCTGCCCTTATGAACCCTACCAAAGTAACAGAGACAAACCAACAAACAACCTTACTCCATCCAACTTGTATTTGCTTTAAAAACAGGGTTGGAAATAAAACTAAGAATCCCACTCTTTTCTAGAAGTCTAAAGTCTTCTTCCTTACCTAAACAAGATAAATGCAAAAGAACAGGAAACAAACTTATCATAAAAAAATCCAAATAATCCTACTAACAATCTCACATAAACAGAATTACAAGAAAAAATATTGTGATGATTAAGTCATTTAATTTTGATTTACACTTTTTGAGGTCCACAGAGTCCAAAGTACCCATGTTCCATCTATCTTCTGAATAATTACAAAAATCATGATCAAATGAAATTAGCATACAAAATCAAAAATATAAATTAATTTTGGAGGCTCAGCACCATTAAAACGATTAAAAAATAATACTTTTTGTTATTGAATAATATAAATTGCTCAAGTTAAGAATAATCTGCCTCTGGTGCAATTTGTGTTAGATCGTCCTTCAGCCACCCCAGAGACTGGCATATTTGCCCAAGATAAATAAAAATACCTATATATATTTAAAAATATAAATATATATATATTATAGGATAATAAGTTCTATTAAACTGCTATGAGAGTAGTTAGTTCTTGGTACTTTATTTTACATATTAATATTTAATTTTATTACCGTTTCTTATTTCATGAACTTATATCATAATATGAAGGTAATGTATTTATATTTATTAAATTTTTAAAATGTTGGAGTTTACTCTTTAACTCAATAATGATAACACAAATTTTAAAAATAACTCACATGGAAAAACAAATAGATAGGTAACATGTTACAATAATAATAAGCTAGATAGTTGAAGAGTTACCCAAACTTAGTAGTCTGTTTACTTTCAGGCGCGTTGATTGACGCGTGGATGTAAAATAAATAAATAAATGAAACTTGGTATAACAAAAAAAAAAAAAAAAAAATAATAATAATAAAAAAAAAAAAAAAAAAAAAAAAAAAAAAATATATATATATATATATATATATATATATATATATATATATATATATATATATATATATATATATATATATATATATATATAATTTAAAGAACAATAGATAAAGAGAAAACTAGGGTTTTGTTGTAGTGAGAAGTTAAGAGTCAGGGTTTTTCCTAATTTATACAATGGAGAAAGACGAAAGAAAATCAGGACTGGAAACTGGGAGGCCCGTGAGCTACAGAGCCTTACGATTTACCAACTAGTTTTAAGTAGAGTTGCAAGCCCAAGTTGCTCCACACTTACCCTCTTCTTTTTACGAGAAAAGAACTTCTCTAAAGCAATATAGGAAATCGTAAAATAAGTCCCTGTGTGGAGGAGTTGGCTTTTCCTTGACTTGGGGGTTTTCTAAGGGCTTTTATGGGTTTGCTTCTATAAAGCCGGAGCGGACAACGGAGTGGGGTAAGTTTTTAAAACGCTTCAGTCCCCTTATATAAAAAAAAACCAGGCCAGGGGACTCCTCCCAGAGTTTGATGGGTTTTCGTTGGACGAAATGCACGGCCCTTAAGATTATACGAGAATACGATCCAATGCTAGTTTCATACGACCCCCTCCTCATAAAAATACTACCCTACTTAACGATACTTATAAATTTATGCTCAACAAAAGACAATTTGACACCTTCTACACCCTACTGTATCTACATTTTTAGTTACTACATATCATATTATTGATATTATTTTTAACTTTTACAATAAAAACTAATGCATTTAAGAATAGATGAAAGGGTGAGCAAGGGTATAAATTCATAGCACATAGAATTTTTACTTTATTATATATATATATATATATATATATAATTCAAAATGTAAATAAAATAGACTTGGACATAACGAAAAAGTTTTTTAATTTTTAAAAATTTACAATAAACATTATTTATAAAGTGATCTACTACTTATAAGACCTAAGGCTTTTTAAAACTTAAGAATTAATGTTGTATGGAACAGTTTCGACATCGAGTGTTACGACCATTTTCTTTGAAATAAGTAAAAGTAAAAGCTCAACAACTGTTAATAACGACAGGCCTACCTTAGAAGGTCTTAAATCTTTAAACACGATTCATTAATCCCTAACAGCTCTCAGTTCTTTGCATATTATAATAACGTTTTTACCATGAAAAAGGACCCACCCCTAAATAATCTTGCTGTAAATGCAACTTCGACAGATTCCAAGAAAATGAATAAAAATGACGAGAAAGAGAAGGGACCCGTTAATTTATTCATTTTGAATTTGTTAATAGCCTCATGTCCTTATATTTCGACAGGCGTCACAGCTCTTCTAACACGAACAATGATTCTTGTAATAAGTCTTCTATAGCCTCCTCTATTATTTTTACCGCACGAGAAACGAAAGGAGGCGCCGGTGCATCGTCATCATGTATTGAAGAAACATTAGCAAACTTTACAAAGGTTTGCAAATCAACGGAAACGTGCCACCCATGCCACTCAAACATTCAAGTTTAGACAGATAAATAAAAAACTTCGACGAATTTCTTGACGTACTGAATTTATTCGGAACATCGGCAAACATGAACGAACATTCGTTTATATTTGCACTGAGCGTGTGGGGTGCCCCCCCCCCCCACGCATTCTGTAAGCAAATAGGATTCGCAGCTTTACATGCTAAATTTACTCGTTTTAAGTATAAGGATAAAAAACACAGAATACTCAAACATTTTTACATGAATACATTTATACTCATACTGTTATTCTAGATCAAATGTCACGTTCTCAATTAGATACCATGACAAAAGCCTTAGGACAAATATTCTAACCTATAGTCCAATTCTGCTGTTATCGTTGCACTCAAGCTATTCAAGACAGTATGTTGACAATGAGTACAAGGTGATGATTTTTATTTTGTCCAATAAATGCAATTAAAAAATTGATTGATTCCCTGCTCCTTAATTTACGAGAATTCTTAAGTGTTTTTTTATTAATGTAATGTTAGAAGTCACCAAAAACCATTTTAAACATTTGTTTTTTACTGAAGTTAATAATTTTATATTTGTTAGTAAATATTTAAATGACAGTTTTTATTAATCACAAATATTAAAATCAATTGGAATGGCCATTTTATGTCATTAAACTTTATCACATTTTATGTTATCTTTATAAAAAAATAACATATATCAAATGCAACACCCTCTACTATAGCACTAAGTGTTATTTGTTCGTGACGTCGTGATAGGTGATAAGAATGTAGAATTATATTTACGAGTGGTTTTATAAACGTATAAAAGATAATAGAGTACGTATAAAATAAAAACAAGAAACAAATTACAGTACCTCTCTCAAAATATATAAATGCGAAATAGAGAACGAAAACAGATAAAATACCACCACCTTATCAGAAACAACAAAATGGAAAAATAAACATAATAAAATAGTGATTCTTTAAATTTTAAAATTTATCATATATGTATAAAAGACAAAAAAGGCTAGGGAATAATAGATTAACATCTTGGTGTGTAGTGTAAAAATAAGATTTTTTTTAGGGGTTGAAATTCAAAGGATGAAAATAGGGTTAGTTGAAGGACGTAATGTAATATATATTCACACACAAACACACATATATTTATATATATATATATATATATATATATATATATATATATATATATATATATATATATATATATATATATATATATATATATATATTCAAAAAAGAGGGGATGAAATCGTGTTAGGGAATCTAGAGCTAAGCGACATTAATATTTGTTAGTTTTCTTTTGGAAGGGGGTCCTGGAATATCTTGGAAGAAAGGGGGGAGTCGTTGAAATAAAAATCGTGAGGCTAAATAAATATACGAGCATAATGTTGGATGTGGAGAGCCTAGTGCGGTGAGATCAGGGTCGTATCTCTTACAGACTATTTCGCTCTAATAATTCAAGTTAACAAATATATATATCTTGAGATAAATGGGTGTTTTATGCATATAAATTATAAATAATTCATATAAAATTATTCTTGTTTTTAAATAATATTATAATTTCCTATATGAATATAGCAAAGGATAACATTGTTTCGGAAAGCTTTTAAAGGGGATTCCCAGGAATTAATTATGCTTTCTTATAAAAGATTTTAATTGTAAATGTTGTTTATTTTATTTTTTAATGAATGCATTTCATGAGCACATAAAAAGTTGTTTTGATCGATATTTTTTAAATTATATTCAAAATGACTAATAATGTATCAGTAAATTGTTAAAGCATCGTCAGGGCATGACGATATATGCGCCCACCCTATCAGTAACCGGACCACCCTTTGTGGAGGCGTAGTCTACTTTTAATAGTATACTTTTTTTACACTACACTTTTGTAACGTTGCTTAATATTAAAATTTTGAAAAAAATTGAGGCGGTCAACAATAAACGGGCTGAGGTCCTTGCTACCATGGTGCTACAGAGGCAACTGTTTAAAGATGGTTATTTGTATATATTATAATATCTTTCACTATTATTAAAAATGTTTTGTAAGCAAACAAGTCCAGTGAGAAAGATATATACTAAACTGTGACTTAAACAAGAAAGATAAACAAGGATTTTAACCCTCCCCCCCCCCCCCCCCCCGAGAAAAGAGGGGACTAGAGAGTGCTATAATTATATAAGGAAAGAAGGACTGTATAGACTGGCCTATGCCTGGACAGCATAGACTTGCAGGCGCAATTTCACTGTTGATATTATATCCGTCAGGTAATGTGTTTATACCTCAACTCGGAGTTGATATCCAAACAGAGGGACGCCATTATTGTTTTCATTTTCCTTTTGGCATTAACTTATATTGGACTTATACGAACTACTTTGTAACGGATGTTTTATTGCTTAATAAATTTTATCCACGATTGATACGAAATATAAACATTATATCTCTGTTTAGATACGTAGAAAGTGATTCTTTCCTTAGCTGTATTCATTGCACTTGCGCGTTCATAGTTCTTCTTTTATTCCGCCCTAGTGTGGAAAAAAGAGAAATTCTTCACCTTAACGCACGATTAGCGAGTTTGTGTTCATTTACCAAAACTAATTTTCTGTTTGTTTAAATAAAGCGGCGATAATCACCGGTTTCTGCATGAAAATTATTGAGTTTAATAGTTGCATATTTTTTTTCTACACTTCAATACCTTTAAATTGATGTATAACATGTCATACCTTTAAATTGATGTATAACATGTCATGGTGACTAAAAACTTTTTGAGTCGCCCGCATTATTGGCCGCCATCTTGAAAATATTAGGTGTGAAATTTTAATAGTTGCATATTCTTTTTCTCCATTTAAGACCTCTAATTTGATGTATAACATTTCATAAAAACACTAAAAACATCATTTTTAGTCACCCGCCATATTGAAAATATTAAGTGTGAAAAATCGAAAAAGTGTCCAGCTGTCACAAATTCCGAGATGCCCCCTTGTGCCGAATTTCATGTTCCTAGCTATAGATAGTTTATGAATTGAAACAAGCAACGGACAGATACCAACGGACAGACAGACAGACAGACAGAGCCGTTATATAAGGTTTCTTTTTGTACTTTGTACAGAAACCTATAAGCTACAGAATCAACCCCAAAGTTACTCTCAAGCGATTATTTTATTTTGAGTTTGTTTTATTAGTTTTCACTTTTTTTCTGGATCCTCAATCCTCATCTAGCTCACAGAAAATTAATTTACTCTTATTCTTTCTATTTGCCTTTTTTCAAGCAGTGTTTAGCTTTAGCATATATCCTACTCTTTTTTATTTACTGAACTTCTTTGTTTACAATTTTTTTTAATAATATAATAAAATTTTTATTATTTTTCATATGACAAATCACCGATTAAGTTGACTACAGTTGATTTTCTCTGCAATTGACTGCAGACAAAAGTGATATAGTCAAGGGTGGGCAACCTTTTTTATAGGGGGGGCCGAAATAAATTTTACTATTTTTTCGCGGGCCGCAGTACTTAATTTATACACTTATAATATGAATTGAAAATTAAAATTGAAACTATGAACGTATAAAATAAAGAATGAAATTCAAATTTTTAAGTTTTAGGTAGTATTCATACTACGGAAAGATTAAATTTTACTTTAAATCAAATTATAATTATTATCATTAACTACGGGAGACATACAGAGAAAAATAGACCCAATCACCGGGACTTGAACCACGGGCCTCCTATATATCTGTTACAGGCGCTCTTACACCAACTGAGCTATATACTGGAGAATGATTTTTCTCTGTCGTTACCGATACAAATTCCCGAATCCAAGCTTTCAATCTTTTCTACAAGTCTAGCCAGCCAAACACTTACGGCAATAGAACTAGACCAAGAGTTGGTAAGAGCACCTAACGGATATATAGGAGGCCCGTGGTTCAAGTCCCGGTGCTGGGGTCTGTTTTTCTCTGTATGTCTCCCGTAGTTAATGATAATAATTATAATTTGATTTAAAGTAAAATGTAATCTTTCCGTAGTATGAATACTACCTAAAACTTAAAAATTTGAATTTCTAATTGATTGTACTAGGTACAGGTACTCATTGAGTACTTTATAATTAATTATAAGCGTTAATTCTCGGTCTAGTTCTATTGCCGTAAATATTTGGCTGGCTAGACTTGTAGAAAAGATTGAAAGCTTGGATTCGGGAATTTGTATCGGTAATGTCAGAGAAAAATCATTCTCCATTATAGCTCAGTTGGTAAGAGCGCCTGTAACGGATGTATAGGAGGCCGGTGGTTCAAGTCCCGGTGATGGGGTCTATTTTTCTCTGTATGTCTCCCGTAGTCAATAATAATTATAATTTGATTTAAAAAAAATAAAAAATAAAAATAAAAAATAGACTGCCAATTAGTGCGGCACATAGCTTCCTCGCATCCTCTCATGTACTTTATTGTTATATTAACATTAACGTTATATTACTTTATTGTTTATTGTGTAAAAACTATTAAAAGTTTTTTGAGATCTTTAACACTTCATAGCGGTGTTGCTGTTGGTTTAACTAAAACATTGTATTTGAAAAGAGTGTTTGTCTCATTGAATAGATGGTTTGATTTTTTCCCCGACCTAAAATCCCTATACTTCAAATTATAAATTTGAAGTTCACGTTTAAGCGACCGTTGCGCGTGAATGCTTGAACGAATAACGTTGTCCAACGAACTCGTCCTGGGCATCGGTAAAATGAACATGTCTAACAAATTTCATCAAAATCGGTCGACATTTACTCAAGTTATCATAATTCGCGGACACACAGACAGACAGACAGACACGAGACCAAAAATGTTCCCTGATGTCTGAAACGGATTTCTGTCTTGAAATTTTTAAAATCGGAGGCATAAAAGTTTTTCGTTCTCAAAAGTGAACACAATGCTTCCGTTACCTTATGTGATCCATTATGATTATGTGATCCAAAAAGAACAAGGCACAGTGTTTGTATCATTATCATTATATATAAAATAAAAAATTTGTATTTTAGGCTTGATAAGGACCGGTGAGGTCAAAACGTTGCCTACACTGAACTGAGAGTTATACATTTTTTACCCACTTCAGGATCCAACCTCAATATATAGTACAGTTTGTAAACGCAGTTGTTTAATCAATAAATAGGCTGATTCACTTGTGTAATAATTTGTAATCAAACATCAGTAATCCGACATGGCATGGTCCCATAAGTGTTGGATTAGAGAGACTCTTCTGTATTGTCAAAATGACAGCAGATATCAAAACGGAATTCACTGGAAATGTTTGTCTTATAAAGAGGTACAAGTGCTGCAAATTTCAGCGCAATCGGAAAATTTTTTACGAATTTTTGAAATATATTTTAACAAAGTAAAATTGGTTTAGGCAAATAAAAGAGCAGAGTGTGAACACTCCTTGCTACTCGTGCCTGTCCTTTGACTTTCAAACGAAAAACCACCAACGAGGGTAGCAACGGGCAGTGCGAGTGGCAGGACTATGGACAACGCAAGTACCTGTATATTCTCGCGCTCTTCTGTTTTATGCCCACTACCCTGCTCACTTCCACGCAAGTGGGCTGAATGTAAACGAGGCATAATGCATGAGATTTTGGAAAGACAGTTTGTTATGTTTTACTATCAAGTCCTGAATAGTTGTGAACCTGAATTGTGTTATTATTGTAAAACTGTTATACTGCTGTTGTGAGTTGCTGTGAGTCTGTAGTGTTCAGACCCACCCCCAAGGGGATCGGACATGAAGAGCTAAGAACTGTCCCGAGGGTGAAGTGAACTAAGTCCTGGCTAGTGTTTCCTCCCACTTCATTCCCGAGTGATTTTCTAAACGTGAGTCTCTATTACATGGGATTCAGGCACGTCCTCTACCCCATAAAAATACAAGACGAGACTATTTTCTCTTTTTTATATCTTTCAAATTTTAGAGTAGAGAACTTCCTTCCCTCCTTACTAAGAACCCCTCCTCTTGACTTCAATTTTCCTTTCAGCGGTTCAAACTCTTCAATTACACTTTACACTTAGCCTAGTATAAGTAGACAATTGAATGAAACGTTAAAAGCCTTTTTAAATACTTGTGACATTTCGAAGAGACTTTCTTGAGAGAATTCATTGTCATCTCTACTCCATCCTAAATAAAGTTTAACAATTAAAACTTATACTTGATTTAGGTCTTTGTTTATGTTAGATTTTAATTCCCAACTTTTAATAAATAAACCCCAATAATATATAATAAACAGGTAAATAGTAAGCAATAAAATAAACAAATAAGGAACGTCACTCCAAAATATTTTTGTCGACAAATGATTATTAAGTATTATAGCCAATGCTGATTAGTTCTCGTTGAGCAACTTGAACATATTGTCAAATTTATATAAAACGCAGAAAACATTTTTCTTTTAAACTTTTTTTCTCAGTAGAGGCACATTAGCACTAAAATATTATATATTCACATCTTTATATTAAAAAAAAGGTGTCCAACTAATAATTATTCAAAGGGCTTTTACGTTGGTTTGATGAAGGAGGTGATAACAGTTTTTATAACGGCGCGAAGTGTGTGTGAAGTCGAAACTCTGTAATACTTCACACGGTGGCCGAGATGAGATGGGCTGGAAAGCTTTATTTTTACGAGTCCCGGGTCGGTTATTAGGGTGTTTATAAGTTAAAGCGTGTTGCCTTCGACTTGGGATTTTCCCTTCTCTTGGCCTTGTTCCGCCGAGAACCTAATACTGAACCGGAGGGATAATTGTCTAGGGAGCTCCCAAGGAAGATTAGAACAAGGGAGTCTGACGTAAAGCAGGAGGACTTAGACTCTAACCCTGCTTTACTTAGCCTGGCACTTGTAATTAAAACTAAGTTAGGCTTTAAACCCTTTAGACACAGGCCAAGGCTCAAGGATTTCATAGGATCCGTCAAACTACTTCGTACCCTGTCTTAACATCTACTGCTTTGGATATGTTAGCTAAGATGTTCTTGTTTTATCACCTCTAAAACACAGACTGGTCGGTCTTTTGACCAATATCGTTATCATAAACCCGAGACCCTAGCAAATGTAATCAAGTCAGACGGTCAAAATTACTATAAATCGCTTTACTCGATAAAATAAAGCTATTAACTGCAACCCGAAAACAACAAAGTTAGCTGACTGCAACTAAATCCTGAAACTAAATTGATTTTATAGCCTGCAATTAGGAATAAGGGCAACAGAATTTTAATATGTATTTCCTTTATTTGTTCTTAAATTTATTGGTGATATTAAATAATTATACTATTTGCATTATGTATCTTTATTTATGACTGTTATTACACTTCATTAATAGCACCCTTCCGGATATTCCTAGTGATAACTCAAGCTGACACTATAAAGTTCTCCGAAGACGCTCTTCAATACAATACCAAAAACATGCTATTGTGACCTTTAACTTAAAACATTAACAGTGTTTTTCTTGGAAACAGTTATTTAAAATCACTGCTTCCATGGGACCAAAACAGTTTTCAAAACGAGTTTCCATGGGTTTTCACAAGGAAACGCATTAAATTATTGTTATTAATATTTGATAGATATTTAAACGTTTTAGAACATTACTCGAAGAAATAATTATACTTAATAACATTTTTGATTGACAGAGTATTATTATTTACTTTTTTATGTTGAATCGCAATAAATAAAAATACGAAATACATATTATAGTGCCTAAAACTCAAAAACAAGTTTGATTTAACTTGGTCTAGCTGAAAGCTCAGAGCGCAAGCAGGGTGAGGAAAAGGATAAAATACCTTTTAACCGTATCAGCAGCTGTCCTGTATTACCTCGACTGACGTGGAGAATCTTTGGCTTAGCCATTCTGTCTACGAAAGAACTTATATTTTAGTTCCCCTAAGATAGTCTCTATTTGTGAGTCTGTCAGCTTACTTAGTGGATAGATTACTATAAGAAGGTTTCGTAAACAGGGTGTACACATTCATCTGTATTATTTTCTTGGAAAATACAACTTCAAATCTGTCCGCCGCGGACAGTCGCCTTCTGTTTGACTAGGTTAATGCAACACTACAGTCCACAGAGTCCGTGGCGGACAATAATCTGTCTCCCGCAAACAAATTCCTTCTGTTTGACCAGGATAATGCAAAATAACAGCCGCGAACCAAATACTTGTCCGCCGCGGACAGTTCGCTTCCAGTGTGACCGGCCTTAAATTTCTTAAAAATTAAAAAAAAAAAAAAATGTCTCTCCCATAAAAAAGTACTTGTTTATTTACATTGTGATATTTGAGTATTATTCATTACTACCATTCATGCTAGGAATCAGTGGTTATGTTTCCTATTATCATGTAGTCCTAGTAATTAAATAATATCCGACCTTTCGCCTCCTAAGCTGGATGGATATATTAAGGGGTTGACATGTTGTTCTAAGCTAGAGACAAACTGAACTAGAAGAAATGGCTGGGAGCTGTTGATGTATTCTATTCCTAGATCTGAAACAATACCTGTTTTTTGCGTCAGAAATTGCATCTTCTGTACCAGCATCATCTATCGTAGCATCATAGGAACCCCTCCCTAATAACACCCAGTATAAGACGAGATAAAACCTATAACACCCAGTAATTTACTCATCTTGAAGGACCCTGTCCTGCCGGATAAGTTATGAGCTATGAAAAGGTAGAGGCAAGTACTGGCCCTATTTAAAACCCTACGAAGACGGTAATATTTACAGTGGAAAAGTAAACCCTAGACTTTGTTTTGTATTTTCGCCACAAGTTAGCGTTCTCCCTGCAAATAAATAAATGGATTTCGTCCAGCCAGTTTTGCTACTAAGTCGGAGCTGTGGCGACAAAAGAACAAGAAAAAGTGAAGGCTGGTTTTGGTTACTGTAATATATGAAATAAAAGAAGGATCCAAAAAATTCCAATTCTAATCAATGTGCAGACAAAACTTTAATTTTATTTACATAGATGAATAAGTATCACAAAATCGTAATTGAAACAATTTATTTTGAACTACATATTAATTCAATTACTTAAACATTTCTCGTACGATCAATATATTAGTAAAATAACGGTGTTGGATTAAAGACATATATTTAACAAAATAATTTCATACCAGAACGTTTTAATTAAAAAGAAAATTACTTTTCTAAATTAAATTTTCGACAGAAAATTATATTCTGTGTAGTTTTAATTGTGGTAAATTCTTGACAATTGTCAGTTAATAGCAGTAGATTAGCTATAATCTTAAGCTAATTATTTCTCTAAAGGATGATATCAGTGAGTGGACTAGAAGGGATGTTATTAAATATAAGCCAGATTCCCTATCCAATGAACCGACAAACCGCAGCCACTCCTTTTACTAAGAATTTAATCCAAAACTAATCTGCGAAACATAATAGCATATTTTAATTGTATAATACCCCTTAAGGTGTAATTAAGGCTAAACCGTTATTTTTAGGTATCCTGCACACAAATAAACTAATATATAAATAAATATTACATAACATATATATTCTTCTTGATGGATGCTTTAGGTGTTAAATGAATGCAATCCAAACTTATTGGTTTTCATATCTAATGTCACAATAATGAAATTAAAAATAAAAGCCAATAAACTGCGTTATTCATTAATTCGAATAATACTGGACACAAATTTAAGTTTGAAAAAACTAAAATTCTTGGATATGAGAAAAATACTAGTAAAAGACGCATTTTAGAATCATTAAACTTTTCTTTTTTTAGGGTCCGTAGGCAAAACTAAGGACCCTTATATTTTCCTGCGTGTGTCTGTCCGTCCGTCCTGTCGCCTGCTCTCACGGCTACACCTTTCGTCCGATCACTTAGAAATTTGGCTTGTATGTGTCCTGTACCTACCCATATATTTTAAAAATATAGCGACTTAAAAAATATTTTAGTTAGGGTAAAAAAACTTAAGGGTTAAAATTATTTAACCCTTTAAGTTAAAAAACCATATGAAAGGGTACGTCGAGCTGATTATAAAAATATATAATTCTTTGGTTATAACTTTGATAGGGCGAGCGTAGGCGTGAAGAAGCGGCTGTGAAACGTGCCCCCCCCCCCCTCTATCTTGCCTATGTGAAGTGCAAAAAATCTGAAATAATTCCTGAACATTCTTCGACCAAAAGTAAAGATACCACTTTTTGGAAATTTTGAAAAAAATATTATTTTATTTTTTATTGACAAAATACGTTTTTTTTTTTTATAATTATGGTCTTTTCGATGTACATATTTATATGGTTGTAGTCCAGTTCAGTGTCAAAAAAATACTTTATCGGAAGTTTGTTTATGTGTTTTAAGAATATCAGACCCATAGGATAGTTCAAAGTAAGCTTATTAGCATTTTAAAAAACATCATCAATAGGGTACTACTTAAACTATACAGTGTGGCCCGGACCCAGTGTGTTACGGACCCTCGCTGTTTGCTGACTAGCACACACTTGACCTGTTTAGTTATTTAAACAATCAACAAAACAGTGAACTATAAAACAAATTCAGGCCATTTAAATAAATATTACAACTCAATATTCAAATTTAAAGTTTATATTAACAAAAAATAGAATAAATGATTAACTAATCAGTATTAGAATACACGTACCTAATAATATTTAATTAAACAATGCCACGGAATATTAGAAGTTTACGTATTTCTCTCCCAGGCAGCGCCACTAAGCTTATGTCAAATTCATATTATTTTACTTTTAAAAAAATGGAGATTTAATTATAATTTAAATTATTCTTAATTAAATAATAAATATATAATATACACAATAGTATTATATAAACATTGTTCAGAGTAATATATAAATATATGATAATATAATAATAATTAAGCAACAATCAGTCAATGCAAAAGGATTAGTCAATGGACAATAACCCTTATCATGTAATTCACCGTCCGACAAACTAAATAATGGTATCAGTAAAACTTATAACATTAGTTATTTATGCAGAGTTTTATTCAATAAATAGAAAAAAATAAAGGAATATTTATGAATTTCACTATAGATACGACTATCATAACTATGCAAACCACCCTTCTACATAGTCTTCTACAGAGTCCCTTCTACATAGAAGACAGGCAAAAGACCATACATAGCTTTTGTTTAAAATAATATATATATATATATATATATATATATATATATATATATATATATATATATATATATATATATATATATATATATATATATTATATGACCTCAGGAATCTTATTCATGAAAATCACTCAAAGTCCTATTTCGCGTTTTATAATATATATATATATATATATATATATATATATATATATATATATATATATATATATATATATATATATATATATATATATATATATATATGTATGATAGAGTAAAAGGTAAAGTCAAATTTAAGTAAAAATATATAAAATGTGAATTTAAAGCGAATTTGTAACCTGTGAGTTAAAATGACAAGAACTCCAACTCGTTCCTGTTAAGTTGACTTTAAATTCCCGGTTTTTAGTTTAAGCTGAATTTTTTTTTTCAGTCTATTGTTTAAAGCTATTTCTTTATTTATATTAAAAGCATTATTTTATTGTTTTCCATTGTGAGTAGAGTTGACTGTGAACTATTAACTCTAAACTCTGGCTGAAGGCCATATCTCTCTAGAGGCGGAATAATAAGCGGAGAGAGACGAGGCAGCGAGGTAAAATAATGAAAAGGAAAGAGCTTCAACCCGATTCTAAATACTAGTAAAATAAATAAAAACTTCTGACACTCAGTCACCGCATTTTTATTTACAACTTCGTCATTATTCAACGGAACAGAGTTAGAGAAAAGATAATCATATATTTCAATAGATAAAATACTTCAACAACAATACTTCCTCTAAGGTGAAATACATACATTATAATAAATTATCGTCCTCTTACTATATTGCATAAAAATACAGTAAACCATTATATACTATAGTATAGATAATTTACTAGCTGGATACTCCTTCTTGTATGGAAAATTAAATGTATTTCTTTTAATCCTAAACTATCTTTTATTTCTGACTTTAAGTAGTCAAAAGAGAAAAATAATTTACTGATATCTGAAACATGATTATTCAACTTTTTTTAAAATAAAGTTTGAGCGCATTAAAAAGAAAACACAATGAGTGTAGAAAGAATACATTTACATGGGTTCAAATATCAATCAATCAATGATGTGTAGGAATTTTTGAATTAGGAGACATACAAAAATTCTGTTCTCCAGACTGAGCAAAATTCTGCTGTTAGCTTTGGTGTGCTCGGATGCAAACTTTTATTTTTTTTTCGTAGAACAATCGGCAATCAAAGATTATCATTTTTCTAGAGGAAAAAGGTTGTTGAAATAGATGTTTATAGAGATTAGAAGGGTGCATCGGTAGATGTTTGGCTAGCGCCGTGAGACTGAAAGCTGAGAGAGTGGGTAATTGGGCTCGGTGGCCTGAGACCCGGCTGATTAACCCTCCAGACCTTACACTCTATCTTAATTGACAAGGGGACCATTATAATTAATGGCTTTATAGCAGAGGAAGTAGGGAACTGGCTTAATCAACTCCCTTTGACTTGGTTACCCCCCCCCCCCCCACAAACACTTCTTATCAGTAAACTACACAAATATAAAATAATTAAAATCACCCTTCTTCTTCCTAAAATCTTTCTTTCTTCTCACCCCTTCGCAAATAACGATCAAAGACTATTTAGAGATTATAGTATGTAGCTTTAATAGGCAGAAGTCACCTATTTGTCTTTGAAGGCTTTCAGAAAATGAAGAGAGGGAAGGTAAGTAGATGGGCCTGCAGATCAATGAAAATAAAACGAAATGCATGGTAACCAGTAGAGATCTCAGACAACCTGCAAACCGGGCAAGCTTAGTCATAGAAAGTTATAATTTTGAGCAGGTTGCTAAATTTAAGTATTTAGGTTCAGTGATAACTGAAAGAAGCGAAGCTCAAACAGAGTTGACAGAAAGAATGTCGGCAGCCAACCGATGTTATTACGCTTACCTGCCGTTGGTTGCTTCGATCGTCGTGAAGACCAGAATTTATTGAGTGATTATTCGACCAGGGATAATGTATAGGTCTGAAACATGGACCCTAACCAAAGCAGGTGAAATGAAAATAGGAATATGGGAAAGAAAAATATTACGTAAGATATTTGGAGGCGTGAATGTCAACGGAGAGTGGAGAATTTGAACGAATGTAGAGCACTTTATGATGAACAAGATCTTGTCGCAGAAATAAAACAAAGTAGGCTACGATGGTTGGGGCATGTAGAACGTATGAACGAATAGAGCCCGGTAAAAAAGTATATAAAGGAATACCTGAAGAGAGGAGAAACAGAGGCACACCAAGGAAGAGATGGCAAGACGATGTTGAGAAAAACCTGAGCCGCATGGGAGTCCGATATTGGCGGAGGAAAGCCCAGGACAGAGTAGAATGGGCAGAAGTCAGTAAGGAGGCCAAGGCCCTTTAAGGGCCTTAGAGCCATGGAGTAGTGGTACTCGTAAATTTTGCTATAAATGTTTAGAAAACAAGTAAAATTTAAAAAATATATTCTATAAAATATTATCTAATTTTGAACCAATTTTGATGGTTTGTTAAAAAAAAAACACTCAGGCCCCATAATAATTTTAACCATCCGCGCCGATTTAATTAACTTAAAAAAAATACAAATTAACTTAAAAATAAGTGTGGCCCGAATAGGGATCGAAGCAGATCCAAATCTTGTAGCAACATTCTTCTAATAATAGGACATGAGGAAGCTGTGTGCCACTTTTTTTTTTTTTTTTTTTTTTTTTTAAATGACAATGTTTAATTTTAATGTAATATTCTATTAACATTTTAGTAAATTAGAACTAATGTTGTTAACCTCCAAGGAGTAGCAATTCAGGCAATCCAACCATCGTAACGCGGGTTTCACTGGAAAGCCAAGCCATTCATTACGAGACAACTCGCAGAAGCCTTCTCACTGGGTCAACATGTTTCGTTGCGATAAGCCTTATTACACCAACTGTGATTAAATCTGTTTAGTAACAATGAATGAGCAAGAGAGGGAGTAAAAGATAAAGTGTTAAACCCGGAATGCTGTCATTAGTATTTGTTGATCCATTATACTTGCACAATTACGTTTTTTAAATTAAACAAAATACTTTTGTATAACTATTGAGGATTGACAATACATTCTTGTATAACTAACTGCTTTAATTACACAAAAGCTTTGTGTAATTAAATAAATAAGATAAATGCAGATAAGATCATTTTGAAGTGTTAATCAGAATCAGTAAAGATCAAAGAAAAGTGTTTGGTACATTATCTATATATATAAAATCCAAATACCACTCACTGACACATCACGATATCTCTAAAGCCACTGGACCTACGACCATTAAATTTTGTAGGTGTGTTCCTCTTACCTCCTAGGTGCTCGCTAAAAAATATTTTAAAAATCCGCCATCTTGATTCAAGATGGCGGCCATTTATATACAAAATTCTACAAGACGATATGTCGGGAACCAATTGTACTATAGAACATTGAAATTCAGAAGTTGGCTTCCTTTTATGAAATTAGTAATTTTTGATAAATAGTTTACCAATCGGGCATATTGATTCAAGATGGCGGCCATACATATATAAAAGTCAACATGTGTGCATGTTCTTTATACAAATCTACAGTTTTATTCCGATCTCGATGAAAATTTGCACACTTGACCTTCAAAGCAAGGGGAAGGTAACTGTTTACATGAATTTTCGAACTATAACTTTTGGTTCAAAGGGGTACGGGGTACAAGTAATGAATACCCTTTATCTTCATGATGCATATCGTTGAAATGCTCTTTAAGAGTACAGTAATTGATGTTATGTGTACAGTTTTGTCATATTTTCATTTAGGAGGGGGTAAATTTAGGATATTTGCAAATGATCTTATCAAAGAGGTGGGGGATATAACTAGGAGGGATAGAATCTAGATATTCTCGCATAGTAAAATAATTTGTATGCTTTTCTGGTAGTTTATAAACTTATCAAATTTAAAAACACTCCGTAGCGAAGCACGGGTATCCAGCTAGTATTTTCATACAAACCTCAAATTTCATATTTTAAACAACCTTTATGTCGAATCACCGATAAATTCAGTTAGAAAAGTTTGTAAGGTAAAAAATGCAAGGGGGAAATTACCATACTTGCAAAATATAGCGTAAGCAAGTTTAAGAGCAGTAGGAAGAAAAAAACATTGTTGAATTTCATGGCAAGCCACCTTCATGGCAAGAAAAGTACAATATCTCCATGGGCATGTCGAGTATCTAAAGAAAAGCTATTCCACTACCTTAGAGAAATCGGCTTTTTACGTAACGAAGTTAATTTCAACTAAACGCAAGAGGCCTAAAGGTTGCCGTGGAAATTCTTGAAGGGTTTTAAAAGGGTGGGGTAAAAGAAAACAGCGAGGAAATTCAGCCCTTAGAGAGAGAACGCGCTTTTATTCCAGCCCTATAACTCCTCGCTAGCACTCTGCCCTTTCCCCCAATATCACTTAGACTCATGAATAAAATTATTATAAATTTTAACTACTAACTGCTACACCTTCTCGAGACTTGTTACCTCGAGCACAGTGAGAGAGAGAGAAAAGAATAAAATATATGGTGGAAAGCGTGGAAATGGTGGAGGGAAATTCTAGCCTGATTAAGGCGAGCTTCTTACACGGGCTTTCCCCGCAACAACCTTAGAAATAGCTTTTTTAGCTAAGACTGTATTCCTAACTTTTAACAACTTTCCATATCATTACCTTACTACTTGTATAAAATGTTTTTCCTTTTCTTCTCCTCTTTTCTTGGGAAATATAAGAAAATAAATAAATAAACTTTTTCATACTCGACTTAAAATGGGTCGCCACGATATGCATTGTAAGTATTCTCTCTCTAGATTTTTTATTTAAACTCAAAGAAATTTATAGAATTGCAACAACTCGAGAGATTAATAATTTAGTTGAATAATGTTTACAAAGGTAACAAGCTACAAGTATAGTTTACATTCAACAAGATATAAAAATTATACAACATAAATATATAAATAATTGACTATTTGTAAAACATTTCAGTCCAATAATACCTTTCGAAGTAACTATTGTATTAGTTGTAAAAAAAAAACAAAAAAAAAAAAAAAATCTACTAATTGACAGTCAATTTTTTTTGTTACACATAGCTTCCACGCAAAGATGATAAGTTTCTACTTTTACGATCGTCTAATTTATATAACTTTACCCCATTTTGTTTCCGAGTTTATAGCAGGTAACGGAAGCTATGTGATCGTTCTAACCCTTTTCTTGGCAATGTATCTGTTGAGATACATTAGTTTGTCGATTTTATTAAAAAAAAGGTATTATTATTTTAACCCATCTAATGACTTTGCATGTTGTGGTATACAATGCTTAAGGTCTTCTGAAGACTAGAGATCTCTAGTGGTAAAACATAGGCACTAAGGTTGTTATTAGTGAGCAGTCTCTCACCACCTTGTGACAAGATGGCGTGACAGTTTTTTCTCGATTTATTTTGGGAGAGTCATCTATCAAATATTGTGCTGATTCATTCAAGTCACTCATAGTTAAGATAAATAAACACTATAATGATGTTTAATTTTAATTTTATTATTTTATAACAGCTTTATTGCAAGTTAAATATTATGTATCTTATAGTATACATTGCCATGAGTTCTGAAAAGTATGTTTGTATCTTATAGGATACATAGGCATAAACTCCTAGAATCATGTGTGTATCTTATAAGATACATTGCCATCTTCTTGACACTGTTTTTTTAAATATATAATTTATTTAATTTTATTTTTAGATGTAGATAATAGTAAATAATGTTTATAAAAGCAGAATCTTAAAGATTATGGACCTGGGTAATTCCTCTAATGGATTGTGGAAGATAAAGATGATTGTCAAGGTGATGAATTTTGCCTTACAGCTATGTTTAGAGCATTTGAACATAATATTCTTGAGAGTGGCTGCACATTAAAGACCGACTAAGAGCTCAAAAAAGAAGGGCAAAGTAGTTTTGACACTGAATGCGTATTAAAAAAAAAAAAAATTGTTGGCTGTCAAGTGGTTTGACACAAAGGCTGTATCAATTGTGAGTTTGTTTGCTGCAATTGAGCCATCCTCACAAGTTTTGAGATACTCAACCAAAAAATAAAAATAAAAATAAAGGTCGTGTACCAATTATAGGTCAAATGTATTGGAGATTGTAATAAGCACTTTGGAGGGGTTAACCTCCAAGATATGCTTATATCTTTATATAGGACAAGCTTCAGAAAGCACAGGTGGTATAAGGCTATTATCTTGGAACTTTTGGATCTTTGGCATCAATGCATGGCTCTTACATCAACGAGACTTTGGGATCCTACATGGAACAGACAAATGCATGAGCTTGAAAGAATTTCGAGGATATTTAGCATGAGCACTTGGACCACTATCAATAAAATTGGGACGCCCAATAAAACGTTCACCGTCAGTGTTGGCTAAAAAAAAAAAAACAACGATGTGCAAAGTCAAGGCCTGAGGTTGCTATTATATTATTATCCAGCCTAAATTAAATTTAGGCTGGAAAGTACTATTTGGCTGATTTGTCAATAAAATATTAAAAACAGACAGGAAAGTAATTCAAACAGTCAGGGAAATATTTCCCTGTCTAGGCAGAAAAAGTACAGTGTTAACAAGTGCGTGTTACATCTATTACATCATTACATCTATTACATCATTACATCTATTTTTACCTAAGCTTTTTTCTTTTCTCTAAATAGAGTGAGTAGATAAAATATTGTACGCAACAAGGCAGCAAAGGAAACATTTCTGCCTCATGTATTCATTTGATATATTTTACGTTACGTTTAAAGACTGAAATTTAAAAAAACTGTATTTTCTATCAATAAAAAGTTGTAAAATAGACTGCCAATTGGTGTGGCTCATAGCTTCCTCGCATCCACTCGTGTACTTTATGATATTATGCTTTTACAAGCTATAATTGCCTAATTTGTTGTTTCTCCCGTTTTTTTAATCTATCAAAATTGTTTTGAACTTTCATATGAATTTAGCAAAAGTTAAAGAGCGCAGATGGTTCAAATTAATCAGGGGCTATCTGCGGGTTACTTTCAATAAACTGTAAAAGTTTCATACAGTTCTTTTAAAGCTATAGGGGAAAATAAATGTATGTTTGTGCGCACGTGGTAGAGAAACAAATGAGCGCAGAAGGTTGAAACGTATATGGGACCAGCAATGAGTTAATTATGACCTACCATACAGATGACACTAAAATTGGACATGTAGTTTTTAGGATATGTTGGTTTGCAAAATTGAGTGACAGATCATCAGACAGACACGCAACCACAAAAGTTTCCCTAATGTCTTAAACATCACACAACATTTCTGTCTTGATTTTTTTTTTTTTTATCTGAGACTTAAAATATTTTCGTTCTTCAGAACGATCACAGAGCTTTCGTTACCTTCGATAAGCTCGGAAGTAAAAATTTTTAATTTAAAGAAGGTAGAAATATATTATATATTATTATTAGCATTTTTTCACTTAAGTAAATATATACTTTCCTTGTTTTTTAGAAATATATTTAGCTTTATTTGAAAATATTTTATGACTAGAATCTCCTTTGTATCTTATAGGATACACATATGGTTTGCTGAACTAATGGCAATGTATCCTGTGGGATACATGTAGCAATTGCTATGCCAAGCAAGCAAAAAAAGAAAAAAAAAACATTTTTTGTGTTATTTGAGGCTAATATAGCTAAATAAAACAAAAAAATAATTTTTTCCAGTATTTTTTCATAGATTGCCATGATAAGGGCTAAAGGGCGAAAATGTTTAATTCTCCATCTTTAAAAACTCCAAGACAGAAATCCGAGATCAATTTTAACCGTCTGCGCTCTTAAAATTTTGCTAAATTGAAACCACGAGTGGTGTCGCGGGACACCCGGTAGGAACTAAGTTCCTTACGCTTATCATTAAATATAAATGATAAAATCACACCTGCTAAGTATACATTGCTAACTACGTATACATGGCGGAGTTAGAAAAGAGACAAAATTAAAAGTAACAAACTGCTTGTATTTAGCGGAGTTATGGCAAAATTAAAAGAAGCTTTTTTTTAAGCAAGCGTCTTGCAATAGATATGTATTGAATATTGAGAAAAAAGTTAATCATGATGAGTTTATAATTAAAGAGTATGGTTGTAGTAGGTAGAAAATAGGACTGTTCTCTACCTACCCGGCCTACTAATTTAAAATATTATAAAATATATCACTTCCCTACAAAAAAAACATCTGCTTGTATAAGGTTAAAATTTTACATGCCTGTTTCATTTGCACTTTAGACTATGAAGTTTTATTTAAAAAAATCGTTACGTTAGAACGTAAGATATGGGTAAAAACTTTGTTTTTCTAATTTAATGATTTAGCATTCTTTATCACTTTATCGGTGTCGGTGTTAGTTTTACTAAAAAAAAAAAATATATATAATAGTATGTCTCATGAATAGATGAAGTTAGAATTTTTTCCCGTCTAAAAATTCCAATTACATTTGAAGTTTACGTTTACTCGAGCAATGCGTGTGAACGCTTGGGTGGATAACGTTGTCCAACGAACTCATCCTGGGCATTGGTAAAATGAACAACATGTATACCAAATTTTAACTAACTCGGTAATCTTTTACTCACGTTATCGTCATCGGTCGATTTCGTGACGGTTGGTTTTTTGACGGTAGATTTTGTGACGGTCTTTCTTTCGGATTCACTCCCGGGCTCCACACGGTGTAACGTTCCATAAGGAACTTCGTTCCAAAATATTTTGTCATTTAAAAAACGTGGGAAATTTAAATAAAACTGACACGCAAAAGTTGATTTTTTTTTTTTTTTTTTTTTTTTTTTTACTAAATAACGTAGAAAATTAAGCAATTTCCTTAAGTGTTATATATTTTTGTAATCAACTCTTCAATACCTTTCATATTTTTCAACAAGTTGATGTTTTTTTTGACAAAATGCCGTTGAAAATTAAACACTTGAATCAAAAGTTATTGGAACCGTACTGAGTGGACAGGCAATACAGGCATGTCAAAATCTGATTTCTGTGTGGGAAAGTTTAGCATTTGGAAACATTAAAAAATATCGCTCTACAGAACGAGCAGAATGCTTCTGTTACCTTCAGTAAGCTGTGTCCAAAGTATATGTCAATTTGGACATTTTTATTATGTTTTGATTTATAAATATTTTGTAACTTTTGATTTAATTCATATTACAACGCTTAACAAAGTTATTGGAGTGTTTTTCTTCTATAGAATCTATTGAATATATATATTCGGAACATTATGGCGACCGTGACAGGAGAAGAAATCCGGCTCAAGAAAACGAGAACTTCGTTGAGGAAAGTGTTTACGAAAGCAACAAGTAAGCTACTTGAATTTTTAATGCATGAGAATGAGGCGCCCGTTACTGAGGAAAAAACTGTCCAGGTAAATAATTTTTATACAGTTCTTGAGAGGAGGTTTGAAGAATTAAATTTTGTAAACGTGGAAATTTTTAACCTTATTACGATTAGACCAGAAGCTACTGAGGATGAAATATCTGTGGAAACTGAGAAGTGTGACACATACAGGGAAAAATTGTCAGATTGTACGCAAAGGAAAAATCTTTATATTAATAAAAACGTCAAAGAAGAAAATCGTAAAGAAATTGCTGTCAATCATAATAAATGTAGTGGTCACAGATTGAACCTTCCTCAATATAAAATAAAGCCTTTCAGTGGTGTTTTATTGGAATGGTTATCGTTTTGGAACTCTTATGTTTAAAACCGGAAGAAAAATTTTCATACCTTATAACATCGCTAGTACCGGATTCTAAGGCATATAGGGCGGTGGAAAAATATCCACTTACAGCCGAAAACTATCCGAAAGCTGTGACTAGTCTAGAGACAAGGTTTGGCCGTACAGAAATGTTGACTGAAGTATATACCTACTAGAGAAATCTTGAAACTAGTTCTCAATCGGAACAGTGACGTAACTAGTCTCTATGATAGTTTGGAAACTCAGCTCAATGTTTTGGCATCGCTTGGGTTGACTTCCGACAAGTATGAACCTATGCTGTACCCGCTTGTGGAGTCATGTTTGTCGGAACCCTTGCTAAGGGTGTGGCAAAGGAAAAGAAGTACGGTCAGTGATGATGAAAGTACTGGAAGTCAAAAAGATAGCCTCAAGACTTTGATGGAGTTTCTAAGAATAGAAGTTGAAGCAGAGGAAAGAGTTTCCATAGCAACAGAAGGTTTTGGAAAAGTCAAAACAAAGACGGAGCAAAAATCTAAAAATTTAAGCGAGTCATCGGTGGTTCCATCGGCGACTGAATTGGTTAACGCGCATATGTATTCTGGTAACAAAACGTCTAAAGAGAAGGTCCCTTGCCCTTTTTGTTCAAAATCGCATTTTGCGGGTAAATGTTATAAGGCTAGGAATATGAGTTTAGATGATAAGGTTAGGTTACTTAATAAGGCTGGGGTGTGTAAACAATGTTTGAGTGGAGTGCACAAAGAGGATGATTGCAATAGTAGACTCAAATGTTTTGTTTGTGGGAATAAAAATGTAGTATTCATGTGCCTAAAGCTAAAATTAACAATAAAGGAAATACGGTAGGGGACAAAAATACAGTTTTGGAAAACAGTCTTTCAAATAATACTTCTAGGAGTGCCTTTTTAAAAACTTTACTAGTTAAGGTTAGGGGGGAAGGTAAAGAGAAGTTGGTAAGAGCTATCATAGACAGTGGTTCACAGCGGTCGTACGTGAGTAAAAAACTAGCTAAAGAAATGGGTTATGTTAATATGTACCAACAAAAGTTGACACATCTTCTCTTCGGAGGAGGAGAGGAGGAAGTGTCTCATAACTGCTACAAGGTTAGAGTTGACAATCCTGACAATAGTTACGCTTGTAATTTTGATGCTCTAGATCAGGATACGATCTGTAAATATGTAGCGGTGGTGGGAGATGGCCCATGGATAGCACAGTTAGAAAAACAAAATGTTACTATAAGAGATCGCGAGGAAGGACCTATTGATGTTTGTATTGGTTCGGATATTTTTGGGAGGTTATTGACAGACAAAATTATTAATTTAAATTCGGGGTTGACAGCGATAGAAACTTTACTTGGATGGACGCTAGTTGGAAGGGTCAAAGAGAACTCATATGAGTTTTCTAGTTACGCGAATACAATGTTAAATAATACGGATCCTATTTCTACTCTGTGGGATTTAGATGTATTGGGTATCAGACATCCTATAGAAAAACAAACGAAAGATGAAATTTACGTAGCAGTTATGAAGCACTTTTATGAGCATGTGTCAATAGAACTACCATGGATTGAAGGACATCCCCCATTACCATCAAATTACATGATAGCGGTTTCAAGGTTAAAAATCAACTATAGATAGGTTGAAAGAGTCAGGGTACTTTGAATCGTATCAACTGGATTTTGATGAATGGGTTAAGGAGGGTGTGATTGATGCAGTTCCTCAAGCTGACCAAATCAGAGGGCGATATAAACACCTGAAGACCGTCAGTCAAGCATTGAGGAGACGTTTTAGGTCTGAATACCTCGGGGCACTACGCTGTCGAGGAAAACAGAGTAATTCTTGTATTGTGGGAGATGTAGTGCTAATCGGGTCAGACAAGAAACGTCTGGATTGGCCTGTTGGACGGATTATGGAAGTCCAAGAAGGGAAAGATGGAGTGGGACGGGTACTCCGCTTAAAAACCGCAAATGGAGAGCTTGTTAGAGCAATACTAGCAGTGTACCCATTGGAGGTGTTAGAAGTGGAGCTCAGACCGGCTCCGACCTATTTTCTTGATTGGCACTATGTCCAAAGTATATGTCAATTTGGACATTTTTATTATGTTTTGATTTATAAATATTTTGTGGCTTTCGATTTAATTCATATTACAACGCTTAACAAAGTTATTGGAGTGTTTTTCTTTTATAGAAACAATAAAAATATTAAATTAGACATTATGGGATTTAAATGCAGAATCAATGTCTATCTCTATGCGAGAATGTTTTGTTCGATTTGTCGGACCGATTTGTATTATTTTTAAAGTGCGACATTCCGAAGTAAGTGTAAGAATCCCTTGAAAAAGTTTATTATAGGGGAAAAACCTTTCATTGATGTCAGGAATAAATGTAGATCTCCGGCAGTAGTACTAGAAAAATTAAATTCATGGTTCACAATTGTATGGGAGATATAATATATATATATATATATATATATATATATATATATATATATATATATATATATATATATATATATATATATATATATATATATATATATATATATATATATATATATATAAATACCTATATAATTGATTAATTGGTTGGAAGCGTTGTTTTAATGCAGTAATTTGTGATATTGGTACCTATTTGCTATTTGTCTTTTAAACCGAGGGTGGTAAAAGCTGTCTTTATGCTTTCAGATATTCTAGAGATCGAAGAGTTCAGTCGGAGTTTAGTTATTTAGTGGAGTCGCTGTTTATATTTGTCCTTCTAACTCGTAAATATGGTCTCAAAACTCCACCCGCGTTCGGTTAATTCGACTTTGTCAAAGTCCAATATTGGAATGGCTTTCTACCCTGGCGGAAAACCAAGGGGGGTGCTATTTAAGTTTATTGCTCTTGATAGTGTGTGTAAAGAAAATTTAGTTTTGATGGGAGGGTAGTCCAGTAGGTGGAACAAAGGTAAAGTTGGAACTATGCTCAGAGGTTCGTTGAAGAGGAAGTGGTATGAATTTATACAGAGTGAAAACTTAAAGCCGAAAACGGCCTCTGAAATGTACATAAGAGCTACTTCCTTTCATAAACTCGACGAAAATAAACCCCTTCGGTGTATGGACCGAACTCTCTCCGAATTTTTGTCAATTTACAATCAGGCTTTGATAGAGGATAAAGCAAATGAAAAGGACGACAAGAGCCCGACCGAAGTAGATGTGAAGATTAGAGCGAACTTTGTTTGTCGGGCAGCCGGTCAAGTGTCGATCGCTCCCTCTCCCAAAAACTGACTAATCAATACGGTCAACATTTGTCTAAAGCAAACACTTCATAAACTAGTTAGCTGAGCCGAGAACAAACTCTGCGTCCACTATTAAATCAAATTCTGAGATAGAACGGTCTTTTAGAAACGCCGGGCTTTTATAGGAGAAAAAACCGATTCAGTTAAAATGACATCACAATGCAAAGTTAAAAGCCGAAGCAAACAATTATAAAATTTGCAAGAAATAATAAGTAGAATAACTGACATTAACGTGACATGCTTGTAAACATTAAATAACATGCATTAATTGCATTGGATACTATTATTCTTAGACAAATGTATTAAATATTTAAATTAAAAGTATTGCTTCTGAGCTTACCGAAGGTAACGGAAGCTATGTGATCGTTCTGAAGAACGAAAATATTTAATATCTCCGATTTCAAAAATTCCAAGACAGAAATCCGTTTCAGACATCAGGGAACATTTTTGGTCCCGTGTCTGTCTGTCGGTCTGTTTGCCGGTCTGTCTGTATAAGTTTCAACCATCTGCTCTTATTTGTTTATCTTCCACATGCTCACAAACATACATTTATTTACAGCCATATCTTTAAAAGTAACCATCTGATTTGTATGAAATTTTTATGGTTTGTCGAAAGTAGCTTGCAGATAATACCTGCCAAATTTCAACTTTCTGAGCAATTTAAATCGTGCTTAATTAATATGTCTTATACTATAAAGCCGCATGGCTAACTGACTCACTGACTGACATTAATGTTTACCCACTTCCAGAAGAGCTAGAGACTTGCGGTTTGCGCCATTCGACGCACAACTTCCATATTGTGAACAAAAATAACTATAAAAAGTTCATTTTTCCCCCTTCTTCCCCCCTTAAAAAATAATAATGGGCGACTTGATTTTTAAGCTTGTTTTGGGGGCTTATTGCGGCTAAACGGTAAGTCGTATTAGAAAATGGATAGCATAAGTGGTAACTGATTGTAAAAGATCTACAACTTTAGTCCTATGAGTTTTTGTCTTATCATCATCGGTTGTACCTTAGATTATGATAATTTTGTTATTTTTTGGTTTTATTTTTTTCCATTTTTGTCTTTGAATGGCCATAGTTTCTATAATAGTTGGCCAATTTTATTTCTGATTGCGGCGATTGAATCTCACACTAATGCTCTTTAAATTGAGTATATTTTATTTCATTAGTTTATCCTACTTGGTGAGAACATGAGAGTATACTTTTCCCTGTGTGCCGTGTCACGTGGCCACTTTTTTTTGGTTTTTAATATTGTGTCGTATATCATTTTAAAGGCCTTGATATGTACATTAAAGCTATTTTATTTGTTGATTTTTTAAAAATTTTGTACATGTACTTTAGTACCGATTTATAATTTTGTTGTAGGTTAAAGAATTTAAATAATTTTTTGATATTAGGTTTTTTATTTATATGTATTTATTAGTTAAATTAATGTCCTTTTGTATTGTTTATTTTTTAAAAATATAATTTTGGTACCTGAGAGTACAGGGGTACAAATGTTAAAGTTAATCTTTTATAATATGATGTATATCGTTGAATAGCTCTTGCATAGTAGATTAATTTTTGTTATATTCTATTTTGTGTTATTTTTAGTTTTGAGGCGGGTAAAACAAAAAAAAAACTTTTTATACAGTGGTTTCTACGATTTGGTTGCAGTTTTATGGGTATTTATTAAATTAATTAATGCGCTAACATTTGGTGCTTGTTTCTCCAACAAATGTTAAATTTCTTCAACTTTATTAAATATTTACTGGAACAGTGCACGCCGTTCCAACTTTTTGATTATTTTTATCGAGGTATTTTTCTTATTTCGGTCTTTTCTTTGCGAGGAAGCTATGTGCCACATTAATTGGCCGAGTATTTTTTCTTATTGTTGCTAAACAAACTATGAGAGAGCTATGAACAACGGACGTATTATTTGTAATTAATAATCTGTAATTTATGATTTATATTATCAACCTAGATAATTATTCACTCACAGATACAAAACAAACTATGAGAGAGCAATGACCAACGGACGTATTATTTGTAATTATTAATCTGTAATTTATGATTTATATTATCAACCTAGATAATTATTCACTCACAGATACAAAATTTCAGTAAAAAAAAGTTGGAAGCAACTTGTTTTAATATTATCTCAGTGTAACTGGAATTACAATAGGGAAGAAGAAGAACAACAATTTGCAGCCAGACGTTGAGACGAAGCGTTGTAGGTATTTCTGCGTAACGAGTGTATGTGACAAGGAGACGGGGAAGCTGAAGTAAGGTGAAAATTAATTAAAACAAACGTTCTACATGGATGACTTAAAACTCACACGAAGTCTAAACAATAACTAAACTAATTACTTAACTTAGTGTACCTACACCGTTCCTCTACTTCAGAATTTTATTAAAATTACCGAGAGAGTAGGTACATCTCATGAATTCCCTTGATATTAGAACATACTAATCATTCCTCCTACATTTTATTTCTCTAAACATTGTGCAGAAATGTATAGGTACGCCCATCACTTTTACTAGCTAAGAAGAACCTAATAATTAGTATAAAAGAAAGAAACAAACATTTTCTCGGTTTCAGTCAGTTTTAAACAATTAAGTGCAATGCTACATAGATTAGGATTTTATTTACAAATCCAATTGGGGCAAACAAATACAATTCTTTAAATAAATTATTACAATAATTAATATAATCAAATATAAACAGAAATCTAAGTATAAAGTATCATCTTTTAGGCCTTTTTACGCCCCGTGGTGGAAAGCTACTTCACACATCATACCTTTGTACATTGTACCGCCGAAGCGAGTAAGGTGTGGTCATTTGTAAGCTATATAAGCGTGCGTCAAAGCGTGGGGGAAGAGCCTCATAAGGGATGTTCCTCGCCCTGCTCCGTCCTCGAACCATAGATACAAATCACATCATCATGACACGGATCGGACCCACATCAATCGGACCGGATCAAAGAGTGGGGGAAGAGTGCCTAATAGGGGGTGTCCCTCGCCCTGCACTGCCCGCGATTCATAGATGTGTAGATATCTAGCAGGCATGACAAATGACGACATAAAAAGAATATAAAAAAAATAATACGAATGGTTTTGTTTTTTTAAATAAATAAATTCAGTCGTATTTTGAATTTGATTAGATCAACGTGTATTTTATTGAATCTTTGAAAGGACACCTTCATTGGTGACCCCGACGTGATATAGAAGATAGAAGAACACAACATGAATCACAATGAAAACTATAATTCATGAACAAATGAAAACTATAATTCAAACCGGATCGATCAAGCTGGATAAAACAATGCTGTTAGTAAAGTGCAAGTTATAAGACCTCCACCCTTCTGGAAAGGAAATCCGCGCCTTTGGTTTTGCCAGTTAGAGAGCCAATTTATAAATCCTAATATACGCAAAATATCACACTGTAATTGGAGCTATCGAAGGTGACATTTTAACTCAGATATCAGACATTATAATTAACCCTGCAGTAGAAAATAAATACGAACCAATAAAAAATAAAATTATAGAACAATTTTCAGATTCAGAAGAAAAAATAATTAGAAAATTACTTTCAGACATTGAAAGAGGCGACTTAGCCAATCCAGTTCTATGTGCTTTGGGACTAAGGAACATCACACTTTTGTACGCAAAAGTGCAGAAGATTTGAGGACCGGGATTGGAGCAGAAGGACTGTGACAGAGCATAAACAGAACAGAATTCTTGGTGTGACGAGTCTTAAATCTACCGCTACAAAACTGATGACTCTTTGAAGACTTACATTTGTGATATCGATATATATTCTCCTAATATATCAATAGTCACTGTTCTCTACTGATAAAATTGTATACAATGACCGACGAAGATTTTTCGAAAGTGTATTAACGATGTATTTTTTACTTTTCCTCACTACTACTAATAGTAGGAAAAGTAATGTTTTCACCAAAAATTTTTTTTTCGAGATTTCAACGGAATTATCCGTTTTAGGTGTTTTTAAGACCTCCTGAGTGGTTTTCAGCATGACGTATGTATGTGTGTGTGTGTATGTGTGTATGTGTGTGTGTATGTGTGTTATCATCGTAGCGCCCAAGGTATTTAACCTAGAGTGTTGAAACTTGGTAGAAAAATGAGTCCTTACCTGTAGTGGTGCCGCCCGGAAAATCAATTTTTTTCGCCATCTTGAACCCACTTTGCTGAGTCAGCAAAATTTTTTAAAAAATCGTAATAAATCGAAAATGGTCCTGATCGAGTTGAAATTTGGCACGAATGTACCTCTCTGTATAACAAACAAGCCCACTAAATTTCATTTTGATATTGGCCGCCATTTTGAAGTTATCAATTTTTGATTTTTTAAAATTTGACGGTTAATAATACCGAAAGTATAAATAGGTTTTTGACGTATAGCATATCGTTGGAACAGGAAAATTAAGGAACAAATATAAAAAAACCCCGATGAAATTCCATTTATTAGTTTAAAAGTTATAAGCGAATATAATTATTTATTAGTGCGATAATTTTGATGACGTCAAAGTTTGTTTACATCTGTCAAAATACCGCCAAACTTCAAATAATTAAATAAAATATAGGTATTAAATATAAGGTTTTTGAAGAATGATAATAAATGAGTTTGTTCAGATAGAGTTTGTCCATCCAAGTACTGACCACGTCCAATGCTGCTCCCTCCTGCTGCGAAGCAGACGGAGAGGCCACTTTAGTGGCCTCTGAAATGAGGAAAAGTTCCGAGGTACCCCGTACCCGATTTTTTTTAATTGGTATCCAATTCCTAGGTTTTTAGCTACCCTAAGTGAATCCCCCACCCTTACAAACCCCTATATTCCCAACATTTCCCGTATGTACGTGAGTGGATATTTTATATATATTTTTAAAAAAACAATTCATTTTATCGAAACTGTACCAGGTTAAAAGTTGTTAAAAAGTAAAAAGGGACTGTTTAAAAAAAACCCGAAGTCAATCGGACAATTATAAATAAGTGGGTGAACAAGTGCATTTGCATCGTATCTACCCATTTTTTTTTACTCCGATCTTGATCGGTTTTTTTTCTTAAAGTGTTCCCGTTGAAATTCTAATTAGGTATCTTTGGTTTTACGAAATAAGTCAATAGTATTTTTTTTTTTAAATATATAATAATAATATATTATTATTATTATAATATATAAAATCTCCACTCACAAACATACGGGTATTGATGTTAAAGAGGGGATCTACGGGTTGGAGAAAACACCCAGGATAGCTAAAAAACCTACGATATAAATGCACAAACACTTCAACACACATTAAACGCGAAAGATCACATAAAAAAGTTGCATTTTTGTAACAAATTAAATACTTATTAAACACGTAAAAAGAAAAAAAACATCGCCATCCTTAATATCGAATATTGAAAGATAAGATAACAATTTAAGAAGGTAATACGTTAGCAAAATCGATATATCGATTTATTGATAGCTGAGAGAAAACGTTTACCAGATATATCGCCTATTTATAATATAAAAGTGATGTATATAAAAAAAATAATATAAACTCCAAAGACGAAACAGAAGCAATGTGTCAAACCATGCCAGATTTAAGAGAAATAGAAGTCAATACCGATCAACTAACCAGAAATACAATGAAGAATACTGTTGGTACCACAAGACTTTTGGTGACGATCCTATAAAATGTAAAGACCCTTGAAAATACAAAAAAAGAAAAAATGAATAAGCCAGCCAATTATTTATAATAGATGGAGCTACAAATATAAAATTAAATTTCCTCATAGACACTGGTGCAGATCTCTCAGTAGTACCAGCCCTCAAAAACCATAGAAAAACCTTTTTCAAGAATATTTTCAGCCAACGGAACAAAAATCAACATATTTGGAGAAACCACACTAATACTAAATTTAGGTCTTCGAAGAAATTTCCGATGGAGCTTAAAAAAGCTGATGTTACTAAACCAATGATTGGTTCAGATTATTTACACCACTTTGGACTAGTAATCGATTTAAAAAACAAACCAATTATCGATGGTTTAACAAAACTGTCTACATTAGGAAGAATATTACCTACGACATCTCCCACTATACGAGCAGTTCAATAAGAAAACAGGTTTACTAACATATTATCGCCAATTTCCCGACACAATGCAAGACAACCCTAATTTTTCCGAAGAACCAAAACCAAAACATAAAACTACTCATTACTTAGAAACGACTGGACCATCTATCTTTGAAATATAGCCCAGACACACTGAAATGCGTCAAAAAGGAATTCGAAGCAATGAATTGCGTCCTATCACATATACTTTAATGATTTTAAGCGTTTAAAGTCCAAATATGTCTAATTTATTTAATTTCTCCACGAAAGAAGCCTTGTCGCCTGGTCTCTAGGTCCCTAGGCTCGCTGTGCTATTAAAAATATAGGTCGAATAGAGAGGTGGGGGAACCAAACCACCTCCTATTTCCCTCGTCTATCTCCCTCCCCGCGTTCTCTCCATAATAAAAACAATTTAGTTTTAGCGATCTTTAACACTTTATAGCGGTGTCGCTGCTGGTTTTATTAAAAACAATTATTTGCAAAAAAAGTTTGTCTCATTAATTAGATGAAGAAAGATTTTTTCCCGACCTAAAATTCCAATATTTAATTTGAAGTTCACGCTTACGCGAGCGTTGCGCGCGAACACTTGGGCGGATAACGTTGTCCAACGAACTCGTCTTGGGCATTGGTAAAATGAACATATCTACCAAATTTCATCAATTCGGTCCAATTTTACTCAAGTTATCGTCTCACGGTTCACGATTCGCGGACACACAGACCGATAGACAGACAGACACGAGACCAAAAATATTCCCTGATGTCTGAAATGGATTTATGTCTTGCATTTTTACAATCGGAGACATACAATTTTTCGTTCTCAATTGTGAACACAATGCTTCCGTTACCTTCGGTAAGCTCGGAAGCAATAATAAAACTAGGGATATTTTTCATTGATACAAATACATTCCAAACTACGATTTGGAAAGTACTTTATTCTTAGTAATGGAATGAATGATGTGTTATATTGTAGTTAGTCCTGATTCTATTCTATGAAGTCTTTGGAAGCAAAACTATTTAGAAATTTTATAGGAAACATATCCACAAATACCAAGCATGAGTCCCGCACACAACGCGAGGCGAAGGCTTGTTCAATATTATATAGTAAAATTTGGGCATGAAGAAGTTTGAAGGCTAGAAAGGTAGACAGAAGAAAAGGGAAAAATAGAGGGCCGTGAGTTTTTTTATTAATTAAATCTCAAGATGAAAGCCGTGATTGAACAGTAGAGATTTTAGTGTGAAAGACAATTGAGCCTTAGAAAATGATTTCCGACTTTTCACTGACATTGTCATTTAACTATAGCTCTCTTCTCTCTGGTTCGTCTCAAGGGTTTATCTGCTCTTTGATAGAACTAGATCGGGCACACCTTAACCAATACCTTTGATTTCTCTTTCTTCTGATTATTTTTTCCAATTTCCTAAAATAAGGCGGCTTGAAGAACGATTTAGAAGGTAGGGACACAGGAAAAAGTTTCTCCCTTCATGTTGAAGAAGATTTTTTTAAGTAGATAGAGGCAGATTTTTTCCTTGGGTGAATTGAGAGCGTCATCTGGAACACTGAGTGGCACGGAGGAACTAACGCTAAACCACAACTAAATTTCCTTCGAGAATTTTTTTTTTCTTTTTTCTTTCTTTTCTTTACCCATCACGTACAAAATCTCATTATGGTGTTTTCATGAAAGTTATTTTTCTTTCTTTCAACTTTGTTTAGAGTTCCCAAAAGTCTTTGCACGGGAAAAAAAAAACAAATCCCGCTTTTATCATGTTAATATATTCATACTGAATATAACTCAAAAGGAAACTTGAATAGTTTTTAGTCAAACTATACCGCGAAAACAGACTTAGTTCCGTCTATTTACTAATTCATTTTAGTCAACTCCAAAGGATAAAGGGTGCAATAAAAAGATGGTGTTTCATAGCAGTAAAAAATACGAAGGCTCGGAGTCACTTACGCCATTAATATGTGTTATGTGCAATTTTATCCAGATTAGAAAACGATTCAAATAACTCGACCGGAAATAGTTATATAGCTAGCTTAAGAGAAAGGAGGGTTCGACACAAAACGACGGTAAAAGAGAGTAGATACATAATACTATACATATATTACACATCCATTATTTCCCTCTTTGCAATTTATACTTTAGCCTACATTTTTTTCTTACTGTTATTTCCTAACCCTAAGAGAGACGGAAATCTGGAATCGTTTATAAATAGTGATGCTAAAAAATATCCTGAAGCTGAGTGGAGAGGAATTGAATCTAATTTCTCCAGTAGAGAAACTCATTATAATTCTGAGTAAACTTTACGATTACGGAAGGGGGGGGGGTCTCTTTTACACCGGGGACCTCCCCATTTCAACCTTTAAAATCTCCTTCCGGTGAAGAGAAAGGGGGTGAATTTGTATTCAATAGAGGCACCTGTCCTCCTTCACTTCTCTCCACTTTAGTAAAGGGGAGGGGGTTGGAAGGTTCAACTTCCATCAGAATTAATCCAGAAGAAAAGCCAGTTTGGGATAGAAAGAGAGCCTTTTCTCCTTTCTTTCAGTTCTAAAATTAATATACTTACATTTCCCCTATTAGCCGTCTGAGTTAGCCTTCTGTTAAAGTTGTCCTATGTAGTTATAAACGAGAAACACCCCCCTCCAAACGCAACAACCCGAAATTGCACTTAGAGCACAGATACCGTATTTGAATTAGGCGTTGGACGACTCCAAGATAGGAGACATAACATTTAACTGCCCACAGTATTACTGTCTGTTTTTGTTTTAAGGCCAAAGAAAAATATTGCAAAACATATTATATTCCTATAAAGCTGAGATATTTTTCACATTGTTGCTGACATCCATCATATAACTCATCGATCCTCTGTTTCTGTCGCACATGCCATAGGATTACCGCTGGGACATCGTCGGTTGGATACTCATTAGTTGTATAAATATATTATACCAAGATTGGGAACACATTTGTCAATTGCACAAAAACCAGCCATAAGAACAGACTATCGTAAAAAATAAAAAAAGGCCGACAAAAAAAAATTGTTGAGGAACAACAATAATAGTAATGCAATTTTACCAACTAACATTCAATTTATTTATCCAACAAGGGCCAACAGTAAAAGTATTGTGTTATTCCAACATCTAATATTGTATCATTGGCCCGTAAATACTCTAACAATCAACAAATAGTGAACATTGCCGCAATAGTTTTAATATTAATATAGGCTAACCACAAAAAAAGCTTGCCGAAGAACAATAAAGTTCATTACAAATTGAACTAGAAATAAAAAATTTACACCTCTATCTAAAATTCATAATATTATGTATGAGCGTAAAGTTCTGTTATTTTAACAGCCACATATGGACTGAATGACTGACTCATCAAAATTGTTAGGCACTTCTAGCAATCCTAGAAAATTGAAATTTTGCATAGGTAGATTTTAATAAACAAAAAAGACGAGGTTAAAAAATCCGAAAAAAATCTGTTTCTTTGCCCCCCTCGAGGTTAGCAATAACACCGCCTATTCAAAATATTTAAAAACTATAACAAGCGCTACCTAGTAGAGAACATCTAAACTCAAGTATTATTTTACTCTCATTAATAAAATTTTATGTTGGAATTAGGGTGGTTGAGCTTTATATATTGAGCTCAAAGATTGTAAGTATATACTTCCCGTTCGTTTGCACCTGTACACCAGATAATTGTTCAGTTAAATATGAACACCCATCGCGTTATATAGAGACAAACAACATGATTTAATTGTTGTACTGGATAAATTAGACCTAGTAAAACTTACTCGGAAAGGGGGAGACGTGGCTAAACCTAAGAAACCCCAACTATTATGCTCAAAAATTAGTATTATTTTTACTCTCTGCGTATTTGTATTGATTTTAGTAAACTTATGCGGAAATATAGTATTAATAGGTTTTAACTTGCCCTATTTTTGGATCCTACAGCTATCGATCGTCGACCCTGCTTCTCTTCTAAACTAAAGTATAATTGTATTATCTTTGATCTATTTTTTATATTATATTTTGATATTAAAGTTTTTGAAGCCTTCATTTGGCAATTAATTAATTGGAATTTAGATTTTTTATTTCTTTAATCATACTTCACTCCTAGAGAATTCCATATAGGATTACTACTGCCAATATTTGATTTTCCCCAACTAACATTTTTCCAATGGAGACCCAACAATTCTGTGTGACAGGGGTTTAATAATAACCTAATGTTGTGTTGATCGCAAACGTTAAAAATCAGTAACGAAGTTAAGAGAAACGTTAGTAATATAACAAGCGTTACATTTCATTCGAATAAGACATTTTGCATTTCAATAATCGTTGAACAAGTCAAAAAAATAACTTTACTAAAACAGTCTGGTATACAGACTACAGTGCAAGTTTTATCACATTAATTGTGCAGTTGTTTTGTTAATCAAAATGTTTAGAAGGGGGAAAAACAACAAATGTTTAGGGGAGCGAATAATTATTCATTTCTACAAAGCAGAGAAAAAGCTAATTACTCTATGAGGACGAAACCCCTTCTCATATTTGTGGCCTTTCTAACCCCTGAAGAACTGACTTCGAACTAAGAGCTGTCGGCCTTGATGTGTAAGAGCTGTGTATAAATAGAGTACTATAACAAGTTATGTTAAACAGAATTTGAACCATTGACTCGCATGCGAGATCTTTTAGCTTAAAATTTTGTGTTAGAAAGAAGAAGAAAAAAAAAAAAAAACACACGAGTAATTATGTTGTCTTACTTGGGCATAAGTCTACCGATTCCACAATAAACTTAGAATCGTAATATATCTATAATATAAGTGGCAATGTCCTGATTGACTGACTGACATAGAATCAACGCACAGCAAAATCTGCTTAACCGAGAGACTTGAAATTTTGAGGATATACTCGGTTCATATCATAGGCATCCACTAAGAAAGGATTTTGCGAAATTTTTATTTTTGTACCCAGAGGTACGGGCTACAAATGTCAAAGTAATGAATACTTTTAATGATGCATATCGTTGAAAAGCTCTTTAAAAGTACAGTAATTGTTGTTATGTACAGTTTTGTCATATTTTCATTTAGGAGGGCGTAAAATGGAAAAATGTGTATAACTACATCTTATATAAAGTGTCTATGAGTGTCTTTAATCTTATATAAATGAAGTGTCTATGAGTGTACTGCTTACTTAAGATAATAAAGTTAAAATATTGGTACACAGGAATACGGGGTACAAATGTCAAAGTAATTGATAGGTACCCTTTATGATGCATATCGTTGAAAGGCTCTTTAAGAGAAAAGTAATTGTAATGTACGTTTTTGTCATTATTTTCATTTAGGAGAGGGGTAAAAAGGAAATGTCAACGTAAGTGTGTGTGCACGCGCGCGAGAACGGGCGCGTGTGTGTGTGTTCTTTATTTAAATCTACCGTTTTATTCCGATTTCAATGAAAATTTGCACACTAGACCTTCAAAATGTAGGTACAATGTGGGGGGGGGGGGGGGGGGGGTACAATGTTAAGCTTAATTCTGCGGGTGATAAAGGATATAAAACGATTTGGTAGCTATATATGGAGCTGAGAACGGGGCTTCTAAATAGATTTCAAAATTCTTATTTCATTTTTCATAAAAAATGTATTTAACCAAAATTGCAGAAGAAACTACTGACCATATTTTATGTTTTGTGGAAATTTCTGTAGGAAGAACTGTTACAGAAATTACTTTTCAATCACTGTCAAAAAATATTTAGATTTATTTTTAGATATTAAGGCAATAATTAATAAATCACGCCTTACCGTGCCTAAACCTTTACTAACTTAATCATGACAACTTCTTTAAAATTCTAAAATAAAATCTACGAGTGTATACGTAGTATAATAATTTCTAAATTATAGCTAAAATGTCATTCCTTCTATAATCCATTAAATTGAAAATAAAACACCCCGTAGCGAAGCACGGTTATTCAGCTAGTACAATATACGTTAGTTAAGGACATTTGTTAAAAAGGAGAAAAACAACATTAAATTGCAGTTATTTTTCTTCTCACTTAGATCGGAGGTTAAAGGTTGCAAAAAGCGAGACACACAGGAGAGAATTAATAAGCTGAGTGAGTTCTCTTGCCCAGATGCGGAGAAACGTTAAATCGACACTAATTAAATGGAACAGTAGATTGTTAGGGGATGCTAGGACAGTGGAACGTCCTAAGGGATAGCTGACTTCCTTCCCAAAGGACCGGAAGGAACACAACGTCTCTCGCCTTACACTTTACTGGACATACTCATCCCGTAATAAATTTTGTAAATTTATCATTAACCGAACCTTTCACACCCCTTGGTCATATTTACAAATTGTGTGAAGAGAATATCAAGACGACAAAAAAAAACAAAAAAACAACACAATTCTTTATTATAATTTATAGTGAAAAGTTAAAATATAATTTTATTGGTTTAATTATTAGCTAAAATGAGGGCAGACAACACAACACTGTTTGGTATATTAAATAATTTGAATAACAAGTGGTTATTTAAAGAAACACCGAACTGTAAAGGTGTTATCAGTGGGTTTTCTAAGAACTAACCAAATATTCTAATCTATCATTCATCTTAATTTGCATTCAAATTTACCTGAATTTCAGGTATGCAATTTTTCATGATATCTGGTAATAAAAAACAAGGGCAAAACAATTATTTTACGAATTCATACATTAAACTATAATAATTTCCAAAATTAAATTGCTTTTAAGTATTTTTGGATAATTGTATAGACAAACTCAAAACCATTGAGCATTAGAACATTAGCGTTATGTCCCGTCACTGAACCTTATCCTAAAACGCTTAAAAGCTACTTATCTCACCTCAAATTTGGTGGGACAAACGAAGATGTTTAACGGATAAGGAAGGTAAGGGGAGCCTTTGCACATTATAGACCAGTAACATTGTGTCTATCCAAGCCACTCAGACGAAGTCAAGAATCTATGAGAGCAACGTAAAATCGGTGTTGCTATAATATAGTTACCAAACGTGGTAGTAAACAAATATCATAACAAAGAGTTTACAAGGCATCGTCGACAACTGACTATAAAGAATTTGGAACGTGGTTGGCCAGAGAAAATTAGTAACGAAGAATTAAAAAATAAAAAATAGTAGAATCGGATACAAAAGACGAACTGAAATTAAAATCAATTGGTAGGCCCTATAGAGTAAAACCTACGGGGGGAAACTTAAACCTGGCAGACCTACGACGACATGAAAGAGAATCGTGGAGATAAAGCTAAAGGATGAAGGAAAGACCTGGAGAGAATTAAAGAACATAACCCAAATTAGTGTCAGTTGAGAGTCTTATTCGTTAAATCCCCCAGGTCCCTCGAGGAAATATACCTAAGTCGATTGATAACAAAAATAAAGTTAAAATAGTAGTAATATTTTGATTTTCTTTACAGGAATAACATAAATATGCTCGTTAACGATGTATAGGCTTAAGGTTTTTGGGTTACAATTAAAATAAATAAAAAATAAGTTTTTCAAAATTTACTTACACGATAAATATATCCCTTTTTTTTTTCAAAGAAGAACGGAAAATGGTAGGGTTTGATATTGGTTCTGTGGGACTGGAAGCAATTATCGTGCTATTGGAAAGAGTCTAAAAACCGTGCAACATGTTAAAACCCGCACAGCCCAAGGAGTTAACTTAAGTTTTGTCCGCAATACACAGCCCATATTAAATTCTCAAGACCCCCCCCCCCCCCTCCTTCAAACAACAGTAAAATTCATATGGCTGCTCTTATCGGGACGCAAAAGCCCCAACATATTACCACCATTTGGGGATATTACATAAAACAATGCTTTATGTTTGGCTCCATCTCCAACAGAATTCTTTTCCTTACCCTAAGACGAAAATATCTTGAGGAATTTCTAGAGTAATAATTGACTTTTCTTTTAATATTAAAGAAATATTTTTAGGTATGAGAGTTCATAAACTAAGTATTTTTCTATTATTTTGTTTACTTCTCTTACTAGTTGAAGAAGTTATTTATCGTTAACTACAATTCAAGTTCACAGTATAAAAGTCCTTAGCGGCCTATTTTCTAAAATCCTTCGTAATATCAACTTTTAATATCCATTTTCCTTACTATCAATTTTGTCCCATTAAAAACAGCAGCGCCTTCCTCTTCCACGCCTAACACCACCTAACCCCCCCCCCCCCCCCCTCTCTACTAATATTATAGACAGCGTTCGTAGTAACCAAGGTCATAAAAACTTCCTAATAAACCTACCCATTAGCTTATCCATTATTAAGTGAAGCATGCAATAATGTTCAATTGTATACTACTATGTTATCTGAAGTTATAAAAATCCTCACTTAAATCACGTTAAAAAGTTTACACGTAAAAGTAACAAAACATTATTATTTTACCTTCATTTTTGTGTTATATTACTCTGTCTCCCGATTTATCTTTTAAACCACTAGTTAACTACACTTTTACAGGGTTCATGCATGATTTAAAAAATCACGAGGGAGCAACTTATATAAAAAAAAAGGAAAAGTATATAAAAAAGAGATTTTTCTCACGTTTTTACCATCCGATCCTTCTTCGTAAGGTTTTTTTTCATTCCAACCAAAAAACTTTTGCTACGAGGAAATTTAATAATCCTTTAGCATCGTCATTTCTTATGCCGTGAGAAGGCCAGGAGTAGGATGATGCCGGATATAATTCAAAAGAAGGGAAATATTTCGGCTGTAATTTATCTATAAAATGCCCTGTAAAACTTTTAGATGGGAAGTCATACGAGGAGGTATACTTTTTTTTATAAGATATTTATAGTTAGGAGTATTTTTTTTTACCGCTACGCTGAAATAGGACTTAGCGGCGAGGAGTTTTCTAACCTACCTAAACAATCCCGACCTTTTCATCTTATTTCGCGTTGATTTTTACTTCTTTTATTCTCCCTCGAACGCAAAGTTCGGTCGTTGAGGAGCTGTCGGAGAAGTTTTAGCAGTGCTAAGTACCTAGGGGAGACATACAACATCAAGTTTCAGCCAAAAGGAAGAACCTTAGATAAGAGAGAAGAAAAAGTTTGTTTCATTTTCTTTCCTCGTAGAGTGCTGTTTAATAATATCCAGTGTTGACGATACAGTATAGACACCGAGCGAGTATATTTTTCCTTTATTCCTCTTAAGTAGGTTTTACGATCGTGATTTCGTGGTTCTGTCATAATCAATACTATAAATAAATAACTCCAGGTGTAACCTTGATCAAATAAGTAATATCTTGACGGATTTATTTTAGCTACAAAAATCTGTTAATATATTGCTAAATTGGTCGATTACATACTAGTTAAATCTAATGTACATAAACTAAACTAGCTACTTATTTTTAACGCAACGAACTTACCGGATTCGAACATTTAAGTCGGTTATCAACAGTTCACTAATGCATAATTTTTAATTTATGGTTCAATAAGGACGTAAGGAGATTAAAGAGTAGAGACACTGCAAAACTTTTTCCACCATATTATTATTTTATTCGTAAAGAAAATAAAAATAAAAATCTGCCAATTTGTGTTGCACATAGCTTTCTCGCTACCTATCAATTACGTTATGATGTTTAGCTTTTACGACTTGCCAATTCCTTTTCCTCCATATTTGCTTCCAACCTTATAGCAAATGCAGCGGAAGCATTGTGATATTTCTAAAGAACAAAAACTTTTTAGGTCTCCAATTTTAAAAATAGTAACTACTATACCCATTATCTATCAACTCATCATGATTCATGATTATCTATTTTTTCAATATTCAATACATATTAATTACTATACGCTCGCTTCTATGATAGAGCCACGCGATGCCTAGTATATATATATATATATATATATATATATATATATATATATATATATATATATATATATATATATATATATATTAGGGTGGGCCTTATATATAGGGGTAAAAAAAAGTATTGAAATTTTGTGCTCCGAATCCCTAACTTTGTGCGAATACATGAAAAAATGATTATCGAAAAGTTTCAGGTCAATCGAAAAATTTTAAATGGTGCCGCTTTTTATTTGTAAATTGGTATATAACAAAATCAATAAAATAGCGATTTTTTCTAGAAAATTTCAAAATATCACGTTTATAATGCAATATAATCCATTATTTTTTATTATTTACATAAATGATATACTTTTATTAACTAATATAACTCAAAAGTAAGGCAATAAGTAAAGAGATACATTTTTTAGAGATATACATGCATAGCTAAATAGTGAAAATTGGGAAAAAATTTTGATTTTCGTATGAATTTCGTAATTATTTTAATCATATGAACAATATTTAATGCTTTAACATACATTAAATGGCACTACAGGTTATGTACTTCATATTAATACGTATTAACACTGCATACCTATTATAGTTTTTTTTTTAAACTAGTAACATACATACTAGTGGAGTGAATGAAGCTATAATATAAGCCACATTTTGAACGAAAAAGACCGTCTTTTGAGTTTGAATATCTTTTATGCATGATTTTTTATTTTGGATTGCAAACAAGGAATAAGGGTTTTCGCTGATTACGAATTTGAAGTCAAATATAAAAAATAAAAAAAATGGCGGCCCTTGAATGACGGGAAAAATCTTCCGTTTTATACGAAATTCCTGATAATTATACATAAATTAAGAACTAAACATCTAACCAAAGTTTTTTTGGGGGTCGCTGATAATGAATTTAAGGTAACAGTACAAAATAGTGAAAAAAATGTTTGATTTTTAACATCCGTTGAAATCTAAACGGAATAATTACAATTTTTTTTTATATCCACTATTTTTGCTATTATGTATGTTATACAATACGTTATTGCTTTATGAATATTTTAATAAAATCAAACATTTTTTCTACTATTCTTCATAGTCATCCTAGGGCCGCCATTTTTTTTTATTTTTGACTTCAAATTCGTAATTAGCGACCCCCAAAACCCATATTCCTTGTTTGCAATCCAAAATAAAAAATCATGCATAAAAGATATTCAAACTCAAAAGACGGTCTTTTTCGTTCAAAATGTGGCTTATGTTATAGCTTCATTCACTCCACTAGTATGTATGTTACTAGTTTAAAAAGAAACTATGATAGGTATGCATTGTTAATACGTATTAATAAAAAGTAGATAACGTGTAGTACCATTTAATGTATGTTAAAGCATTAAATATTGTTCATATGATTAAAATAATTACGAAATTCATACGAAAATCAAAATTTTTTCACTATTTAGCTATGTATGTATATCTCTAAAAAATGTATCTCTTTACTAATTGCCTTACTTTTGAGTTAATAAATTTTTTCATGTATTCGCACAAAGTTAGGGGTTGGGAGCTAAAATTAATAAATGTTCATTATTAATGCCCACCCTAATATTATATATATATATATATATATATATATATATATATATATATATATATATATATATATATATATATATATATATATATATATATATATATATATATATATATATATATATATATATATTGAATGTACAGGCTTTAAAAGATTAAGTTTAAATCGGAAGAAACCTGATGAATTGAAGCAAAGGATCATCATTTTAGAAAAAGATTTTATTCCAAATTTTTCCGAAAGTAGAATCTCGACTTGTTTCAAGTATTATAAATCACTTGATTATACGAAGCTAAGTTTTCAACCCACCATAACAAAGGACTGTGATACGGTGAGTGTGCCGCCACATCTCGCTCAGCGACCATAACGGCACGACGTCAGTAGTTTTACAGAGGTTTGGGTTGATATGACAACCTACCAGTGACATGACTAGCAGTGATATGAAGTGAAATGTATGAAGCGCTATGTGTATGCTATGAGGTCGGTTCTCTAGGGAGGGTAGTGTTTTGCAATTCAAATAAGGTAATTTTGATGTAAATATAGGAAAAGGAGATTTCTACGAATGTGTATCTACTCTTATATACATATAAATATATACAACGTGAAGGTTCTCATAGACTAGATGAACCCTAGTCCTACCTGTCTAGTATAGAATGAATGATATATTTGTATAAAAGCTTACAGCTTTTTACCAAATCCTATCAAGTATGGAATCTATTCAATACCGAACATGAGCAACAAATATACTCATTATACTCCTTTAAATCTCTAATTTAGTTTACATTAACTAGCCAATGATTTTAATCCAAAGATATATTAAAATTGGCAATTGGCAGATCAATTTAGACTTCAGATTCGGATTCAGCAACCTCGAAAACATGAAGTTAAAAAAATTTAACATATATATATATATATATATATATATATATATATATATATATATATATATATATATATATATATATATATATATATATATATATATATAAAGGGAAAATGCAGTAGCCTTGCTCCCTCCAGTGCATCGTGAAAAATCAATTCGACACCAACGATGCTATAGCCAGCAAAAAGGAAAGATATTCTCAGCAAAAACCTAACCGTGAAAAAAGGGGCAAGTTCCAAACCCCCCACCAAAACAAATCTGCCTATCATTGTAGTAATATCTACATTGTGGCCAAGTCTGCTTTTTATTTAGTCCATAATCTCACTTCAATCCTACTTTCATGAGCAAGGCTACTCTTTTATTTTTATTGGTTAAAACTCGGCCCAAAGTATAATGATGGTTGATGAAGTGTAAGTGTAATGCCCGCAGAATGTAAATGTTGATATTTATATTTCAGATTGAGGGAAATCGCCTTACACTTATCAAACAAACCCATCAACCTGTACTTTATTATTATTACTTTTTTATTTTTTGAATTTTATATTTCCTTAAATTATAAAAGCGGCTGTAAAGTGAAAATGCAATTAACTGGTAGAATGATTTTTGCCATTATAAGTAAAAACTTACTCTCTCGTAACTTTTTTTACGACTTGGCTTTAAAACAATAAACATTTATGATGCAACAACGATTTCATTCCTATTTTTTTACTTTTCTCTGTGACAAAAAATACATTAAATCCTGAATTAAAAAATAAAAATACAAGGTCAGAAATAATGAAAATATGAAATGTAAAACAATACAAGAATATATTTATAAGGTAATAATAAAATGCTAAATATACAGACCCACGCTTTTTCACATGCATAAATTTTTACATATATATTAGATTAGTCTTCTCTATTAGCTCTACGGGTCTATATACGAGTATATAGGCCAAAGGCTCATGCCAGGAATCAGTAGCTATGTTTTCTAATATCACGTAGGCCATTTTTACTTCGTTTTTATTAGCTTGCTTTCTTGTTAGTTTGTTTGTTTGTTTATCCAGTACAAATCTTAATCTGTGCAAGTTTCAGCTTGCTAGGTAATCAGGAGTTTGTGCAATTTAGATATCAAAACTTAAAGGCAAGTGGAAGTGAAATAAGATAAATACGCAGAAAGACGTACAACAATAACAAATAATCTTAACTATTATGAAGTATACATAATATGTATATATTATATATTCTTGTCGGCGAAAGACAAAAGAGACTTGTAGGTAATCAGCAGTAAGCAATTAAAAAATAAAAATGGCGATGTGTATTGTAAAACAATAAATAATGGGTTGCGCGCGCAGCTCGGAGTTTGCAGGCCTTTTAACTCTTTATCGACGGTAAGAGGCCGGGTTCGATTCCCTGCTGGGAAGGTTATTTTTATGCTAATTCTAAACATTTTATAAGCAAATAAACCATATAAATCGATTTTAATGTCTTAAAAGAACATCTATTCCACATTTCAAGAAAAAAAAAAAAAAAAATTAATTTTTATTTTGAAATAAAGTCTAAACTTTATTTTTATTTTACGGTTTTGGTAGAATTCATACAACGGAAAGATGAAATTTTAATTTAAATCAAATTATAATTATTATTAACTACGGGAAACAGACAGAGAAAAATACACTCCAGCGTTGGGATTTGAACCACAGGCCTCTATATTTCCAGTATAGCGCTCTACCAACTAAGCTACGCAGGAGAATGATTTTCTCTGACGTTAATGATAGCTTGTCCCGAATTTAAGCTTTCAATTTCCCACAAATCAGAGAAGTCAACAATAATGACATAGAACTAGACCGAGAAATAACGTTTATAATTATTAAGTACCTGTACCTAGTACAATCAATTAAAAATTCATATTTTACGATTTTGGGAGTATTCATACTATACGGAAAGATTAAATTTTAATTTAAATAAAATTATAATTATTATTAACTATGGGAAACAGACAGAGAAAAATACACTCCAGCGCTGGGATTCCACAGGCCTCTATATAGAGGCCTGTGGTAGAGCACTATTTTTAAATTTGTCAAAACTGTTTAGACTTTTTTAACATGAATAAAAGTACAAATTTAGCAATATTTAACGTGCGCAGGCGGTTTAAATTAATTTGAAAGTATAAATGGGCTACTTTCGACTAACATCCAAAATTTTAAAAACTTAGATGAGTACTTTGAATAGTTAGGTGTGAATAAATGTATATGTTTGGGCGAATGTGGAAGAGAAACAAATAGACGCAGAAGGTTAAAAAGTATATGGGATCAACAATGGGCTAATTATGACCTACCATCCAAATTTCATAAAATTCGGAGGAGTAGTTTTTAAGATATGTTGGTTCTTAATAACTGAGAGGCAAACCGACAAACAGCCACGGAACCAAGAATGTTCCGTGATGTCTGAAACGGATTTCTGTCTTGGAATGTTTAAAATTGGAGAGACAAAAATGTTCGTCCTTCAGAACCTTGACATAGATTCCACGAAATTACCATATGAAAACTCTTGAGCTATTATATTCTCCTATCTCCTTCTATTTTAAAAATCTTATTTGATAATATACACTAACATGTACAATATATATATATATATATATATATATATATATATATATATATATATATATATATATATATATATATATATATATATATATGTGTGTGTGTGTGTGTGTGTGTGTGTGTGTGTGTATACTTACCAATATAACTATATAAACACCTCATAAAGTACGTAATTAAAACCCGGGTTTAAATATACAATTTCTGGTGACGAGTAAAATCCTAGCTTGTGACTGTGGTTGGACTTAGCTCAGCACAATATACAGGGTGGTCCAAAAGTCTCCCCCTCCCTTTTTACCTTTTGAACGGTTTGAGATAAATTAATGAAACTTGGGGTTTCATCAATTAATTGATGCTTTCGTACCATGTAAGGGAAGCATCAGGGGACATTTTTGGTTCCGTATTTGTCACTCAATTTTTACGAACCACATGCCTTAATAAATTTTTATTTTAATGAAATGTTTATGCTAAGTTATAATTAGCTCATTGTTGATCCCATGTAAGTTTCAACGTTCTAAACCCATTTTTTTTCTCTTCAACATCCGGACAAACATACATATTTTTACACCTATATCTTCAAAAGTCCTGATCTGATTTCTATGAAATTTGAATGGTTTGTCGACAATAGCTCGCAGTTAGCCCCAGATTAATTTCATCCGTCTGCGCTCTTTAAACTTTGCTAAATTAATACTTTAATTCATGTGAAAAATCAAAATAACTTTGACAGATTTAGAAAACGGGAGAAAATTAAATAAATTTGACAATAATAGGTAGTAAAAGAATAAAATCATTAAAGTATACGAAATAGGACGCGAGGAAGCTATGTGCCACACAAATTAGCAGACTATTTCTTTATGTAGCAAGAATTTAACAAAAAATGTTAACGAACAAACTAACACTTTCCAGCTATTTTTGTAAAAATTGAAAAACTATACTTCTGTCGAATAATAAGAGGAAAAGGAATAGGTAGAAAGCCCCGGAGGGTTTTCTATAGAAAAAGAGGTTTACGAAGAGTGAAAGGAAGCCTTTGCAGGATGCTTTCCCTTCTCTATTCAGGGGAGACTTTGATTACTCTCTGGAGAAGAGATTTATTTTTTATCCCTAAATTTAGGAAAGTACAGAAATAGCTTGGAAATGCTTTTTATACAGATATTGACTTAGAATTTAAAAGTAGATTAAAATCTAAATCAACTTAAAGCGATAAAAAATACACGGATTATTTATCCGATTTGAGTATTGACCCTCTTCAATGTTAATATTTCTCTTAGCATATTCAAAACGATGATTAAATGAACTTGTTTGTGAATTATATTATTGGAGCTATTGCTCCCTGATGCTATCCCTAGGAGACTAATCAAATGTCAAGGACAAACCCTAAAGTGCTTTATGAAAATTCAAATGAATTGGAAGAGCCCTAACTAACTAACAAAATATTAATAAAACAATATATAAATGACTTGCTAAATATAATATAATATTCTCATCAATCACACCAAGAATAAAAACGAGTAAAATTATAAAAATATCGATTTTTCGCGCATACAGTACCTACTTCCTCTTTATACGCCTACTACGGAAATATACAAATTTAAATCTCTTTAGTCTGTTCGCCTATCTCCATTAACGGTAGGCAATAAAGACATATAACATCGGCCTAGAGGACCAAAAAAACTATCATTTATATTATTTATTTATAAGGACTAATAGTAACGAGTGGAATATTTTCCTAAAAATGTCCACACTTTTTGTAAAAGGAGAAGTTTAGAAGCAATCTTATTTATCAGGGTGTTACTTCATGTAGGATTATTTGTTGCTCATATCTATAGATACAGATCAACACGTGGAGTAGCAGAGTGTAATCATCGTCGTATTTACATATCAACCGCCCCTATTTTACATTAAACCCGCATTAAATTCCACTCCACCCAGGCTTCCAGGGCTCCGTATTAAGTTTATCTGTCTGAAAATAATTCCAAGTATTCCAGAGGAGTGGGGAGGGGGGTCTATCGGGAGAATTAGTCCGAGACGGAGTCACCCTAAAGCCTGGAGTAAAGACAAGCCCCGGCCGGCAATTAAAATGCAAATCTCCTTATTTCTGTTTCTCCAACAAAAGTGTATTTTAGCAGCTAAGCACCGTCATCCAGGGACTTACAGTCTCGACCAAGTCCTCTCCCTGTGTGCGTCAACAATCCCCTAACTTGAAATTAAGCCGTGCACGTCGCCTTATGACCGTTTCACATGAACAGCTCAAGTCGCTCTTGAATAATATTCTATAATTGCTTTTCCTCTAACTCGACTAAATTACTAACTTTCCACATTTCATTCATAAGATGTAAATAAAAAGTATTATGTTAGTATTACGGTAAATCTGTGTTTTACGCTGAAACAATGGTTTTGCTTAAAGTAAATTAAACAAAATGTATCTTAGTTTTATTATAATATGAATTTCAGTTAAACTAGCATAATTTTTTAAGTCGTTTACAATCCCGCTAGAGTGCTGTTCTATCATGCATTATATAGAGTTATAAACGGATGGCATTGAGACGATTCCCGAATTAGATAAAGTGGTCGACTATCGATGATATTTTGTAAGAGTGCACTAATATTCATCACTCCTTTTCCAAATAATTGATATGGGTGTGTTTGAAAGTATATAAACCCCATCACGTTGATAAATTCTGGGCAGTAGTTTGATTGTAATATATATATATTTAACAAATGAAGAAATATACACTTTAAAAAAAAAGGAGAGTTTAGAAAGTATTTAGCAAAACGTAATACATATTATAAACGGCAAGGTATAAAAAATAGAACAAAAACAAAAACGGAGAAACATTATATTCAAGATACGTGTAACCCTTTTTTATAAACGAGATAAGAATGTAAGAGGAAAATATAGCGAGGAAAAAAAATCAGCTCGTAAAGTAAACTAACAAAAGAATATTGCAAGTTTAGACACTTGCAAGGGTTAGGATTGCGATCATACTATACATTGGAACTATGTCAACTAGACTGTCACTACCGCCTAACAAACAGATCTCAATATATTAAAATGGCACAACCCTCGTCTGCTAAAGGCAGATAAGACCTGAAAAGTGTTAACAGTGAATGATCTGCGACTCGTACAAATATATGTGTGAGCAAGTATGTTTGTTTATGTAAAGTAGAGTTGAGTTGGACAAACACATAGTAAAACCGAAATCTTGAGTGTGTGTGGGTATTTCATTCTTTCACCTAAGGACAATAGACAATTTCAAGTGCAATACCTCAATAAATGTAAACAAATTTTAGTTTTTCAGTGCTTTTGGAAATGTTATCTTATACATATTAGGTAGTACCAATTGCAGTTATCGTATCGTAAACCCCGGTTAGTATACCTTCACTTCAATATACTTTTTACTGTAAAATACAAAAATTATGGTTATACACGTCACACGTGTTATATAAATATCTGAGACTCGTTTAGCAATTTGATTTACAATAAATAAGTTTCCTAAAAGCTTAGTTAAAAGTGCTATACTACTAAGACTTTCAATTTAAATCAAATTATAATTATTATTTACTACGGGAAACAGACAGTGAAAAATACACTCCCGCGCCGGGATTTGAACCCGGGTCTCCCGTATTCGGGACTAGTTATCCATTATGGCAGTTAAAAATCATTCTCCTGCGTAGCTTAGTTGGCCAGAGCACCTGTACTGGAAATACGGGAGACCCGGGTTCAAATCCCGGCGCGGGAGTGTATTTTTCACTGTCTGTTTCCCGTAGTAAATAATAATTATAATTTGATTTAAATCAAAATTTAAACTTTCCGTAGTATGAAAACTACCAAAAACTTAAAATTGAATGTAAGACTTTCAAATAATTAAAATCTTTAATCTGTACAATTTTCTCAAACTGTTCTTTTTTAGCTGTATTAAAGAAAATTTATTTTCCTCATCTGAAAAGAACATTTAATCTTCGAATTCCAAAGGAGTTCTTCTCAAGTGAGCCTAAAAGAACCATAAGGTTCGGATGAACCACTGGACTTACCGCACAAGCTTTTTACCGTGGATTCCTTACTAACAGACCGCTAAACTCTACTTTCTCGTCTCAGAAGTAGAGGAAAACCACTCATGATAAAAAAATGAAGCATCCGGAATAAAATAAAGAAAAGGGAAGCTGGGGTGGAAAGCGGAAGAAAACCGGTGCAAGGGTTGAGGATTTCCCCTTCAACATTGAATAATACATTAGAGTGAGGGCTAAGGATTGAAGAGTACCCGGCTGAGAAGCACTCAGATCTGAGAACCCCGTTACCTAGACCAGACACTGAAATACTGAAAAACCGAACATACCGGCCACACTTGAAACCTAACCACAATAATAATCCAACCTATATTCACTATAATGTATCCTGTTTTCCTTCAAAACAGAAAATATCTATATTAAATTTTCACAACTAACATAAAATAGGTTATAAAAAAGGTTTCATCAAAACATCGCTCTTTGCGGCACTTAAACATATTAAAATAAGTCTAATGATGAGAACAAAGTATATTTCAATTTTTAAAATGAGCCAACCAAAATATATTATGTAGTGATAGAACACAAAAGCCAAATTATAAAAGCTATATTTATTTATGTAAATATTTTTATTGTTGAGTCATTAAAAGGATAAAAATATGACAAGGTGTTATGCAACTGTCCTATCTGGCTGATCAACACAAAAATATATGGACCTTCTTGTTCTGAAGTAGTGAAACTGAAGTTCACCTATATCAGAGGTTAATCTAGGTGACTTTACAGAAATATCTACAAAACAAATACGTTACAAATAGAATCCCTAACTCAAACATGTTAAGTTTATGAGATATTTTAGTAATCTTACTTGGAACAACATGAACTATAAGTATTCTTATTCTTGATAGCTGTAGTATATCGGAATAAATTTGCAGAAGAAAGCTAGGTTCCAAATAATGATAATAGATTATGTTTGGTGGTTCAGGTGTTTTTCCAGAGTAGATATAGAGTGGGTGGCATGTCAAGCATAAAGAGGTGGGAGGCAATGTGCATGTTTATCACTGTTCTCACACTAGGACGAGCTAATTCGGCCAAGGCATGATAACGGCAAAGCACGGCATGCTTCGATAAACATGCGGCAATCAGCCTCTCTCGGAGTCAAGGCTTTGTGGAGCCAACGCCCCCGGCTTCCGACTACTTGCGCCTTGGTAACACAAGCATTTTCCACCACCGCGAATTAACTTGTAGAAAGCACTTTTAAAGTTTAATAGACACAAGTGTGATGGTATTCATTATTTTGACAAACAAAAAAATTAAAAACTCAAGAATAATTTCAAAAGCTATAACTAGAAATTAATTTTTATTATTGATAGAACTTAATTTTAATACCTAGAACTTAATTTTTATTATTGATTTAATTCCCGCGAATCGCTACGAAATGTATTATTTTAGTTTTTAGTCATAAATAGAAGCTAACTTCCAAATTTCAAGGTTATAGTTTTACTGGGTCCGGAGACATTGTCATGTCGAGTTCTCCATATGTTTATCCATATATTGGCAAATCGTAAAAAGATATCTTAGCGAACACCTAAGGGGATAGTGGAACCTAGCTGCAAATTTTCAAGTTGATAGGTGCAGTAATTTAGAGATACTCAGTCATACATAAATATATTATATATTAAAGTCAAATTGTAAATTGTTACCGCAAGTTCGTAAGTTACCAAATGAGGATATCCCAACCGTTGATACTTCCTTGATCTGGAGATCACTTGACCGGTTTCGGCTAAACGCCATCATCAGCAGAGAATGATCATTCTCTGCTTACTTCATTCTTATTCAGTCTACATGATGTAGACTCGATGAGTGCTACGAGAGACTTCGACTCTACTGATGATGGCGTTTAGGCGAAACTGGTCCAGTGATCTCCAGATCAAGCAAGTATTGACGGTAGGTATATCCTCATTTGGTATATTATATATTATATATATTAAGTATGGTACACCTGCACTGTGCTGTATGATATTTGTGTGGACACATTTATATGGGTTTGATATTATATTTATAATTTTATCGGACATGCCTATTTGCCTAAGTCTATTAAAGAGAGTAGTGTGAACGATTATATCAAAGGCCTTGCGGAAGTCCACAAAAACTGCTATGACGTTTCTTTTAGGCAAGCGAAAGTGATTTTGAATCACGGAGTTCAAAATGAAAATATTTTCCATTCATCCTTTGCCCTTCATAAATCCAGACTGAATTTCCGGGACATTTTTTATTATTATCTGTCCATTTAGTTAAGCACTGAGTAATAATAGCTGTAAATAATTTTACAAAACTGTTTGCCAAAAATATGCCTCTATAATTGTTTGGATCTTCAGTGTCGCATTTTTTGTACAAAAGGATTGTTTAGGCTTTAGACCATTCATACGGTATATCTTCTGTATCCATAATTACAAAAATGCGTATGGTGTCACGAGACACCCAGTAGAAACGAAGTTCCTTACGCTTTTCATTAAATATAAATTATAAAATCATTTCATTTATTATAAAATCATAGTTCCAAAATTATTATACGATACTAACTACTTATAGTCCAGGAAAATAGGGAATAATAGGAGAACTAATTTATAAAGTTTTGAAACTTTGTGTAAATACTTTTAAGGAAGTAGTAATAAGAAACAGTAAAGTTCCCTCTTCTTGGGGCGCGTCCCCCCTCCCCTTCCTTAAAGTCCAAAATTTCTTATTTTTCACTTTTCACGCAAAAAGGTTTTTTTTTTTGAGAAGTGATATTACCGAAAATATTTCTCACATAATTCTGCACAAAAAAGGTCCTATGCATGTTTGAAGTAAGACATACCGTTTTCGAGATAATGTAGTTGGAAAAAGATAACAAATCCATTAACGCACTTTTGCAAACCCAACATAATCTTAAATACAACTCTTTCGATTTTAATAAAATTTAAGTGGTAGGTCATAATTAGCCCAATGTTGATCCCAAATTATTATCAATTTTCTATGCCTATTATTTTATTTTCTACATGTGCACAAACATATATTTATTTTGCAGCGTACCCTTTTTAGTAACTTTTATTTTAGTTTATTTTATTTTATTTAATGACATTTATGCTGGCGCAAGGATTTCCAAAACATTCCCCGAATTCTAATATTGGATAGGGACTCATTTATAGTATTGTAGTTTATTTTATTTTTAGCTCTTACAAGTTTTTATATCACACGGATTCAATGTGGCATTCTGGAAAAATAAGAGGGTCCTGTAAATTTGCATTTTGCTTCCAAGCTTACCAAAGGTAACGGAAGCTATGCGTGATTCTTCAGAAGAACGAACAATTTTTCCGATTTTATAAATTCCAAGACAGAAATCCGTTTCAGACATCTTAATAATTACTCGTCCGATTTTATTGAAAATTGGATGGTAGGTCATTACTCACCATTGGAACAATTAAGTATGACATTTAGCAGATAATAGGAATATGGAAAAATATCAAACAAAAAGACGTTTAGAGTGGAACATAGGACATCCACCTTAATGTTGGTCGAGAATTATCTATAATATGATTTTTAACTAGCATATTATATATGTTTTAAATATAAAAACTTTTCTTAAAACAAAAAAAAAATGTAAAAACTAAAACCTTTAGATTTTTCGAGGGATTTTAAAGATTAAGGAGCGGCTATGCCAGAAAACAGCCAAGTTGAAGATGATAAAGCATTCCCAACCCAAGTATTGGATAATTCGGAAAAAGGCAGTTCAACGGAAAAACAAAAAAGGCCACATATTATTCTATTTAATCAATTTTATTTAGGTCCATACACGATTTGCTTAGAAAGAAAATCAATTAATAAGGATAATAGAAATATAGGAAGACTACATCCTATGATAAAAGGAAAATTAATTCACTCAAAATTAGGCTGCATCTCAAAAGACATTGATAAAATTCAAAAAGCAGGAATCAATAGCCTCAAAATAACCTTTAAAAATTATAATAGCGCTAACTGTCTGCTGACAAACCCGGAATTGAATAATTTATTTAAAATGTTTATCCCCAATTTGATGATTTTTAAAAAAGGAGTAATACGTGATATTGAAAAATCAATCCCGGAAAATGACATTATTGAAAATCTATATTTCGAAAATTCACCAAATATTAAAATCTCTAATGTTTAGAGAATTCATAGAAAAATTTATGATAACGGAACATCAAAATTATTTCCTACACAATCCGTAATTATTACAATCAGAGGCTCGGTTATACCTCAATATGGATACTTACATTATGTAAGATGTCCAATAGAAAATTACATACCTAGAGTAGTACAATGTCTAAATTGCTTAAGATACGGTCATTTTCGCGATCAATGTCACAACAAATTATTCAAGCTGTGAAACATGCGGTAAAAATAATTCAACCCATGTTTCGATTCTAATAATAATGTAAATCCTTGTCCTTTAAAAGACACGCCGATCTGTATATTTTGTAAAACAAATCATAAAAGCACAGACAGACAAAAATGTAAAGAATATTCACTTCAGAAATCTATTAAACAAACTATGGTAAAAGAAAACATACCATTTGGAGAAGCGAAATATAAAATCAACAAATAAAAATCATACTCCTCAATTACAAACAGTAATCAAACTCCCAAAGTTTTACTCAAAGATACAGGCTTTAACATTCCAACCCATAACCAAAACCGAGAAACAACAAAATATTTTTACAAAACTATAACAGAGCTCATAAAAAACCCAAAATTATCACACCTGATAAAGAGTTATTTTATGACATCCCAATAATCTCAAAACAAATTCCTAGAGGTCTATTAGGAAACACAATGAAGCCAAACAACCAAAATGACGAAATTATAAATCCAATTACCATTTCAATGATAACTGAAATTGTTAAAGCTACTGTTAAAGAACTAAATATAAATACACATTTTAATCTGGAAGCAATTATTTCAAAAAATATATCATTAAAATTAAACAATTTTATAAATGAACAAAAATAATAAACAAAATTAAACTTTCACATTCCTACAATAGAACGTTAGATCTGCTTATAATAAAAAAACTGAAATTGAATACCTTTTATATCATTATAATATCGATATTGCCTGTATCTCTGAAACGTGGTACAAAGAAAATGAAACTATCCACTTTAAAGGCTATAATATTATTAGAACAGACCGTAATGACAACAAACGAGGTGGAGGTGTTGCCATTATAATCAAATCTAACATTCCTTTTTTAAATTATAATACAATAAACATCGGAATTACATCAACAGGATTAACGACTAACTTCAAAAATTACAAATCCTCTCAATTTACAGTAACCCAGAAAATGATATATCCACCCAACAATGGTCTAATTTACTATCTTCTTTATCCCCACCATCCATAATTTTAGGCGATTTTAATCTACACCACGTTGCCTTTGGTTCTTCTTATACAGACTCTAAAGGAGAACAATTCATAAAAGCACTTGATGAAAATAATGCAATATTTTTAAACTCTAGTTCCCCAACACTAATTCCTAGAATTAATCAAAAAATATATCAGCAATTCATCTATCAATAATCTCAAACGACATAGCCATAGAATTCGATTGGCATGTCCTAGACAAGCCATACGGTTCTAACTACTATCCCATTATAATTCAAATAAAACCAACATTCTTTAAATCAATTTATAAATTCCCATCGAGACGATGGGATATTGACAAAACAGACTGGAAAAATTTTTCAAACAAAATGAACGAATTGAGTAACGAAAAAATCATAACAAACACTGAAATTACATACGAGAATTTAATCGATAATATAATTATCGCTAGTAAATTCTCAATTCCTGAAATCAAACAACGAAAAATATGGTCCACCGCACACCCAAATTTTTTACATTGGTGGGACACTGAATGTGACGAAACCAAACAGAAAACCCAATCTTGTTGTAATAATTTCAAAGAAAATCTAAATATTCAAAACTTTTTAATATACAAAAAACAACATACAAAATTTAAGCGATTAATCAAACAAAAAAGAAAAAAAGGCTGGCAAAAATGTTGTAACAACATTAATTTATCTCAAAATAACCCATCAAATGTTTGGCAAACACTTAAAAAACTTAATAAAAACAATTCAAACGACAATTTCCTACCAGGTGATTGGTCAAATGAACTTTTAAACAAATTAACTCCCCCATATGTATCAAATACCTTACCAACTATCAATAAGGAAAATACACATTTCCTCACACAAAAATAGAATTAAATTCTGCTATAAAGAAAGCAACACGTCACCAGGACATGACACAATACATTATGACATGCTATACCATTTACCTACATCATCAAAAAATTTACTTCTACAAATATTTAATAAAATTTGGAAATCTCAAAACATACCGGAATCATGGAAAATTTTAATAATAAACCAAATAAACCCTCTATTCAAGCTTCATCATACAGACCAATTTCTTTATCTTCATGTGTTTTAAAAACATTTGAAAAAATCATTAAAAATAGACTTGAATGGTAATTGGAATCTCAAGACAAATTACCAAAATCCCAAAAAGGCTTTAGAAAAGGAAGATCAGTTTTAGAAAATCAATGTAAATTAGTAACAGTACATCCAAACGGCTTTTACCACAAAAAAATCTATCTTTGCTGTATTACTTGATATTGTAGGAGCTTACGACAATGTAGATTTAAATATATTACACAAAAAAAATTATTTGCTTAAACATCCCTACCTCTCTAGCAAATTTAATGATAAAATTGATATCACATCGAACATTACCTTTACGAATAAATGGTAAAATAATCAATACAAGAATTGCACAAAAAGGAATACCTCAGGAATCAATTTTGAGTCCTTTAGAATATATTATCTACACTTTCGATTTAGAAAATATTATTTTACCTAATACATCTATTCTCCAATTCGCTAAAGATATAATTCTCAACAACGCAGGAAAATCTCTTGACAGATTAACAAATAAAATAACTAAATCCTAAAAATAAGTTCAAAAATAGACAAAAGATAATGGTTTGGAAATATCTGAAGATAAATCCGAATGCTGCGTCTTTTCAAGAAAAAGAAATATAGATTTCCCAACCGAAATTAATTTTCAAAATTTAACATTAAAAAGAAAATCTGTAGTAAGATTTCTCGGACTCTATATAGATCAAAAACTATCGCGGAAACAACATATAATGATTACAGTACAAAAATGTGAAAATTATTTAAATATTATGAAATACATATGCAACTTATCATGGGGATCTCATCCAAAAACAATGATCACTTTTTATAGAGCCACAATAAGAGCATGCATAGATTTTGGTGCACCAATGTATGGTAATGCAAGAAACTATTTAATTAATATACTTGATAGAATACAATTTAAAGCAATTAGATTAAGTATGGGTTATTTAAAAACAACACTAATTGATATTATTCTAGCCGAATCATGTGGACAACCATTAAATCTTAGAAGACAATATCTAGCTGATTCTCTATTCTTAAAATTATTCTCCTTAGATTCAGAAATAATAACTCAAATAATCGAATTATCCAACAAAATTAACTCAGGACATAACTTTTGGAAATCTAAAACAGCACCATCAATAACAACAAGTTATAACAAACTTCATCCAAAATTAATTAACATCCATCAAAATAAAATTTTACCACTTTATCAAACCATCAAAGTTTACTTCACAGACCCTAAAGACTATTTAATTAACCCAGAATTAATCCTTAAAGAAAAAATTGATTCAATACACCCCAAAGGTACATTTGCATATTTACAGATGGATCTAAAAAACCAAATAAAACTGGTTGCTCCTATTATGATCCACAGCTAAAATATGGAGAAGGATACAATTGTCCAGATATCATGGGTATATATTTGGTGCTGAATATACAGGCATTTTAAAAGCAATCGAATATAGATATAAAATCTTTTCTTAAATGTGACATGAAAAATAAATGGAATAATTACTATAAAGAAAATAATAAAGGTTCTAATTACAAAAAATACAACCTTAACATAATTAAAACACCATGGTTTTGGAAATGTAATATAAATTGATGTGATATCATTAAAATCAATAGAATGAGAAGTTTTCACTGTAGATGTATACAATATAACTATATGATTGGATTAAACCATTCACCTATTTGTTTCAGCTCTCCAGCAAAAGAAGAAAATATCCAGCACATTCTCACTGAATGTACTGGAAATATAGAAAAAAGAAAAAACCTTTATTCAAAATTAAACATAAAAGAAGATGCTTCAATAACAAAAAAAGTTTTAGAAATATTATTTTCAAAAAAATTAAAATTTAAAGAAAACTATAAAATTCATAGAAGACATTAATTATAAACCATAACACATTACTGCACCTAATAACTAAAATCAATAAATACCAGATGTGAGGTTCAGAAAGCTCAAAGATTAGATTAGTTACATCTGGAAGGACTCGAGTCCGGCCAACCTGATTTGAGTTTTCTGCGGTTTCCTCAATCAACAAAACAAATGCTATGGAATAACTCCACAAAAGTCGGCCGCAGCCGCATTAGGAACAAAATGGCCTTGAAAATTGTTACTACCCACAAATTGTTGTCCAATTAAAATCATTATTTAAAATTGCTGCAGTTACCCTTATAATTGTTAACTTTTGCCAATAAAGAAATTGATATATATATATATATATATATATATATATATATATATATATATATATATATATATATATATATATATATATATATATATATATATATATATATATATATATATATATATATATATATATATATATATATATATATATATATATATATATATATATATATATATAAATAATATATATATATATATATATATATATATATATATATATATATATATATATATATATATATATATATAAATAATATATATATATATATATATATATATATATATATATATATATATATATATATATATATATATATATATATATATAACGTATTAAGGTTTTCTTTTACTTATATGTTATATATTATTTCAAACTTATTAAATATTGATAATGTTGCGTCGAATGGAAAAAATATAATAAATATTTTGTCATACCTTAATTAATGTTGTGGAAAATAGTATCAATCAAATGAAAAGGAGAAACTTACCTAAAACAAAAAAAAAAAAAAAAAAAAAAAAAAAAAAACAATAAAATAAACTATTAAACAGAAAATTATAGTAAACAATGAATTAAATTAATTAATTAATTAATTGGCCTACTCCAGACTGAACAGTTTTTAAAAAATAGTTACCTACTAGAGCTATTGGATGCTCAAAAAGGAAGCACTGTTAAAAATATGATGGTTTGAGTATTTTAAACTATAGGAAGAGCTTTTATAAATATATTAATGAAGATCCAGGCGTTACGACAAACTCGGAGATTTTCTCATATACATAGTAGGCCAGTCAGTTTATACATCCGATCTTGCTAAAGGTCATGTAGATCTATTTTTTTATATGTTGTTAGGACCTATGCCAATGGAAAGAAACTAAGTTATGAACAGCGTAACACGCCAAAAACGGTAAATTTTAACCGTAAACGCATGGATAATAAGTACAGCCCCTGGGTCAATGGGCTTGTTGCGTCTGAGCCCAAACCATTGAGGTGGATACGGAGGTCCTCATCTTCTCCTACTTTGTTCACACGGTCAAATATCGGACTTTTGGAGAGCCATATGAATGATGTTTACGAAAGCACTATAAACGATTTATATGAAGTGTTATCATAATCGATAATATAGAACTTAAGATATTATTATAGTATAGAACGTAAGATTATGGATTTAGCCGTCTTGATTCGTTGTCGCTGTTGGTTTTACCAGATGTTTATCTCATCAAAATGAAGAAGATAAAATCGTTTCCTGACCAAAAATTCTAATTTTACATTTAAAGCTCACGTTTTTGCGAGCGTTGCACCCAAACTCTTAGACGTATAACTGTATAACACACTCAACCAGATATATATATATATATATATATATATATATATATATATATATATATATATATATATATATATATATATATATATATATATATATATAATATATATTTATTTTTTATTTTTTTCCGGGGGCTTATATACCCTAAGACACAGGCCACTTAGGTGGGCCCATACATCGAACCCAGGTTAGGGACCGAAATCTTACACACCATGACTCCCCTCCTGGTTGTATTACAACCAAGAGTGTCATCATGGTTTCCAGGCCAAAACCTGGTGGCACTACTTATTCGAGGAGCTTCCCATTTGTTAAAACAATGCTGGGTGGACATGGAGCGGGGGACCCGGTCCGGGAATCGAACCCAGAGCTGTGGTCAGAAGCGGCCACCCATCCATCTTCTTACCCTGCTCTTATCGCAAATGACAAAATATTTTATTATTTATTTCATTTTTCACTTTCACTGCCCAATATTTAAATATCTGAATTTCAGAAAGAACTAGACAAAAGGAGCTCAGTGATGGCTCAAATTATAGCAAATTATATATTCTTTAAAAAGGAACTTTAGGCGATATTGAGAGAAAAGTGAAATAATTGCGAACATTTTGCCGTTCTTTGGGAGAATTACTTAGCTTGCAAAGGCCTTTCAAAGCTGCCATACTTGGTTTCTTACTATAGGCTTAAGAAAATTAAAACTACATCGAGACCTTTAGTGTGTCTAATTTAACTGGACTATATTGAGACATAATTTAAATCCAATTATTTTTAATTTAATTCATTTATTGTTAAATATATTATTTTAAAAAATCTGTCCGATAAATAGAACATTTTATCATACAGATGCAGTAGTAGTAGTAGTAGTTACCTAGTACTTCCTACTAGACGGGTAGGACGAACCACTTGTTCGAACCTCGCAATCAGGCCTACAGTGGACCCATTTTACTTCCCCGTGGTGGAGAGTTCCAGCTACTTAACACATCATACATTTGTACATTGTACCGCCGAAGCGAGTATGATGTGGCCATTAGTAAGCTATATGAGCGTGCTTCAATGTGTAGGGGAAGAGGACCCCTCAGGGGGTCCCCTCGCCCTACTCCGACCTCGAACCATAGATACAGATCACATCTCATGACACGGATCGAACCCACTAGACGACGTGGGGGAAGAGAACCTCTCATGGGGTGCCCTTGCCCTGCTCCGTCCGCGATTCATAGATGCATTCAGTGTATCACGGCCCGGGATCGAACCCACGACCTCGAGTTGCCTCGACTCAGTGATAGCTGCCCGGTGTCTTTACCACCTCGGCCACCCTGGCTCCCCATACAGATGCAAATCCTATAATAGCTCATTTAATTGATTTATTACTTCCGAATTCCGGTAGGTCATAATTAGTTCATAATGGTCCCACAAAAGTTCCAACAGCCATTTGTTTGCAGCCATTTGTTTGTCTTCAACATGTGCAAAGACATATATTTTTTACAGTAATATCTTCAATAGTACTTGTCTAATTTTAAAGAAGTTTGGATGGTTTGTCGAAAGTAGCCCGCAGGGAGTCCCACATTAATTTCAACCACCTGCGCACATTATATATCAAATTGGTACTTCTTTAGATTGTTATTCACCTATGCTTTTTTTTACAATATAAATGACTTTGACTAAAGTATTAATATGTTTAGTTTAATGTACTTTGGGACACAGGAATATCACACTTCTGTTTTTATAAGAGGAGTAACAATATAAAAGAAGTGCCACTAAATTGATACTTCTGTGTATAAATAAAAATATTGAGATTTGAAAAAAATAGTCTGCCAAATAGTTTGGCACACACTCTAGTTTCTCGCGTCGTCATACTTTAATAATTATATCCCTTTACAACATATTATTGTCAAATTTATTTAATTAGCCCCCGTTTCTTTAAATCTGTCAAAAATTGTTTTGACATTTTGCATGAATTAAAGTGTCAATCTAGCAACATTTAGACAGCGCAGACAGTTAAAATTAATCTGGGGCTATGGCTATATGCGGGCTACATTCGACATACCATCCAAATTTCATAAACATCTGAGATTGTACTTTTGAAAATATAGGTGTAAATAAAGGTATGTTTGTGCGCATATGAAGGAGAAACAAATAGACGAAAACAAATGAATCTTATATGGGACCAACAATGGGATAATTATGACCTACCATCTAAATTTCACTGAAATCGGACGATTTTTTTTTAAGGTAGGTTGGTTCGCAAAAATTGAACGACAGACAGACGCACGGAACCAAAAATGTTCCCTGATGTCTGAAACGGATTTCTGTCTTAGAATTTTTGAAATCGGAGACATAATACATTTTTGTTCTTCAGAACGATCAACAACTTCTCGCAGTATCTTCAGTAAGCTCGGAAGCAACATTGGAAAAAATTAAATTAATTAGACAATAAAGGGTTTTATAAGCATGACATCAATAAAGTAGTAAGTATAGTAAATAGCTAAGGTTGGAGAAAAGTTATATATAGCTGGGCTTCCACAGAATTTTAGCCTTTTTTCAGATATCTCTGAATTTTTTTGTTGTCTTCCTGCTTGTAAGGCTAAGCAGCTGAGATAGTAAAACTGGCTTAGCTTCCCAAGCAAGACAAAAAAAGTCAGAATAAGGCGTGAAAAAAACCTAAAATATTTCTTTAGTTTTGTTTATGCAAAACTATGGGATTTCTTTACTGCCTATTCGTTTCTTAAGCTTGGAGGTTAAGAATTTTTCCAAAGAAAGGATTCAGCAAGGCGGTTATTCAGAGAACAAGGAGAAAGTCTTCATTACTGTGCAAGATCCCTGGTGTCTGAGTCAGAAAGGAATATCTTGGATATTGGTCCAAGATTCCGAGGCCGGAATTCGCGGATTCTGGAGATCCGAGGATACCGAGAATACATGAGCAGCACTCACCGATACCGCTTGGTCTTGGCTTCCAGAACCGATGATATGAAAAAATAACATATGCATATTTTCCTTAGCTTCGGACTCGAGGATCGAAGCAAGGATTGCCTCGAGATGACGCCTCATGCATAGTAAGAGGTTTCTTCTACCGAGGCCTATTTCCCTTTTCTTTTATCTCCTTTTTTTGTAGATCTTGGTTTAGAAGTAATTTTTTTTTCTCTCCTCGCTACATCTTTCCGACTTAGAAAGGTCCAAAAAACCATCAAATCCCGAGCCTAGAAAATATCTTGGTTTCTTTTACCCCCTTAATATTTCTGAAGAAATATTCTTACTCCTGATTCCTTTTTTCCCCGAAAACAAAATATAAATTTCTCTAAACAATCTTTTTACATAAAATCACTTTTTTTTATTATGGTGTGATAAACTAATTTAATAACTGAAGAAGTAAACTTAACATTTTTTTTTTATAGCTGAATACTAATGTAAAAATATTTTGTCACATTAAATCACTTCGTGTGATTATAAATTAAACTAAAGTAAAGTAGGCTTAAACATCTTATTTTACAAATTTCAATTTATAATCAAATTAGAAAAAACTAAAAACAATGAACCTTAATGAAATCACAGCATAGACTCACATCCTCATGTTGTTTTGATGTTTTTGCATGGGTAATGATTTCATATATTTTACGAAGCTAGTTGGCTTAACTATATTGTTTTTATTAAACCCATCATCATTATTTTATTCTAATATATTAAATAAAATAATCTTATAAATAATAGACTGCCCATAGGGTGGCATTTAGCTTCCTCGCGTTCTATAGCACATCCACACTTATTTCAAAAAAAAAAAATGTATTATTGAGAGTAAAATAATAATTCAGTTTTGATATTTTCTACAATAGGTAGCGCTAAGAATAATTTTTTTAAATATATTGTATAGGCGGTTTATTATTAGCCTTGAGAGGGGCAAAGCACTAGATTTTTGAATTGTTCCTTCTTTTGTATGTTAAACTGTACGAGTACTTTCCCGTATTCACAAAATTTCAAGTTTCTAGGATAGCTATAACTGCTAGAAGTGCCTTAGAATCATGATGAGTCAGTCAGTCAGTTTCAAAATAATAAAACTTTAAGCTCATATATCTTGGGTATCTATAATGGGTAGAAATATGAAATTTGTATATACGTTAATTTATTTTTAAGTATCATTAATAGGATAATAGAGAGGGTCCAAAGTTGAGTTGTTTCCAGTAAAAGGATAGCACGGCTGTGCTCCCAGATATCAACGTATCACGAAACATTCTATTAAAAAATTTTAGATAATATTCAATTTTGGGCTACCTCCCAAATACTCTGAGAAACGTGAAAAAATGGGTTTCTCGAATACGATTTTGATTAAAAAATTGAATAAAATTAAATCTATCTTAAAATTAATCTATCTAGGATTGTTATTTGCTGCTGATTCCAGTCCTTTTCTTTCTTCATTTATTCAAGTTTTCAGAGAACTCGTTTATTTGTAGGTTGAAAGGCAATCATAACCATTCTACAACAAATGTGCAAATAAATGAATCGATATAAATTATATTAATTTACACAATCACACACACACACACACACACACACACACACACACACACACACACACACACACATATATATATATATATATATATATATATATATATATATATATATATATATATATATATATATATATATATATATATATATATATATATATATATATATATATATATATTTATATATATATATATATATATATATATATATATATATATATATATATATATATATATATATATATATATATATATATATATATATATATATAAATATATATATATTGCAGTATCAGGGCCCAACTGAATTAGAGACAACGATTTCAACGCCTACGAAAGAGAAAAAATTAAGGGTCATTAGGGAGTCCCCAGGGAGTAAAACTTAATGAATATTTAGGGATGTCATCTCAGTACCAAAGTCATTAGAGTGGTAGGGATTGAAGGGGGGAGCCACAGTCAGGGAAAATTGCTTCTTGCGCCAACCAAGCTTTGAACGAAAAAAAAGTCGTGTCTTGATTTTTTCCTGATTTCGTAATCTTTGCTCCCAGTTTTTCCTCGAAGCAATTTATTTCACTTTTTTTCGTCCTCCTTTTCATTTACCTCTTTCCACATCGTTGGGTTTCTTACCCCCAATTTTTTTCAGTTTCGAAGTCATAAGAGCAGAACATTTCCTCCAGTTTTGGCTTCAAGGGAGCTTCATTTTAACCACCTTTTTCCTTCTCGCCGCTTAACAAGAATTTCTTTCACCCCTAATCGTGAAAATGTTCCTTTTTATGCATCATATCTGATGAAATAGGTAAAAAAAGTTAAAGAAATGTACTAGAAGAATGTCACAGGTAACACTTCTTATTTTATGGAAGAAGATTTTTATATGTGTGGTTGCATCTCATACCGAAAGTATTTTTTCCACTCTTTCATATTCATTTCGTTTTACTTGAAAAGTCACTCTAGCATAAAAAATATTCAAAACCAATATATGAAAGAAGCGAACAGAGGAGGGGATAAAGCATATAAACCAAAAATTACAGTAAAAAAGAAACACTCCCCTTTTGCCCTCCATGTTCATTTGGTTACAGGCCTGTCCTCTTTTTTGCGAAGAGTCTCGTGAGAAAATTATTTTTGTGGAGGTTTCCTCGCCGTCTGCTCATCATACGGGTTTGGTTATGAATGAGAGGTGGATGGAAGTGGGTCGTAAGGGGTAAAGGGGCGGGTTGATTGTATAGGACGATCCCAAAAGGTGGGAGCAGCTGAAAGGAGCGAGAGATGATTTCTACGACGAAATTGTTTTCGGCAGTCATCCAAGCGTCAAATCTCGGATTCCCTGAGCCAAGCAGAAATTCTCCCCAGGTTTGGATCTCGTCGTGAAAATCCCCTCTCCTGGGGACCAAGAGAAGGAGTTTAAAAGAGGCCTCTTCAAAACCCTTCTCTAGAAAGGCAAACCTTATCCTTAAACCGAAACTGTACGAGGGAAATTTTGAGCGAATCTCACGCAGAAGCTTCTCTTGTAGAAGCGAAAGGCAAGCAAACTCCGGGTAGTATCCTCTTGTACGAAGTGAAACCTCTTCATCTAGGAAAACGCACGGGACTAGGAGGGGAGAGATGAAAGCAAAACAAACTTGAGTTCTCGTTGAGCTTTGCTGGAGATTATTGCAACGAAGCCCACAATCTCGACTAAGAATTCCTATCATAACTAAGAGCCTTATCTGACACTGTGATAGTGTGTCATTATTTCATAATTCTACTTCCTTAATTTTAATGTACCCTTCAAGTACTGCACTAAATACAATAAAATACTTTGATAATTAATAGGAAATAAAATCTTTAACCTGGATTTGGTTGCCAATTGGAATCATAATGTGTTTTTAGAAATATAAATATAAAAAACCATTAATTTTAAAGCAAAAGAAAACCAGCGTTTAATTAAATCTGTACATCAATAAGTGGAGCTGAAACAATTATTACAGACACTACTTTCTTTTGAACTGATATGACGTCTTTCTATAATTAATATTTAAAACAATTTAATGAAGATCACCTTTAGAATTTAGTTAAGAGTTAATACTAGACGGTCTAATATTTATACAAGAACATTTAAGGGCATGTGGTTGATTGTTAAAATGGAAATTTAAAATCTTTATTAAATAAACTTTATATAATTAGCAAACGATTTATTTAATAATACCCTGAAACAAATTCAATAAATAAATTTAAGCTTTAAATTTCGGTAGCCCCTAATTAATAACTTTGTCACAACAGTAGTTCTTATGATTTTGGTTAAATGTCAGAACTGAAAGGTCACCATCCCGTACAACTTCTAGTTTCCGAAATATTGAATTGAATAAATATAATTCTGCTGGAAATTCAAGAAACAAGTCGGTGTAAATTACCATTTTTTTCAATTCCAGGTGTTTACATTTTTTAAAAAACAAAACAGAAAGAAATGGCCATTATCTTAAAATAAATAAACATCCACCGTATAAAGTAATGATAAATGTGTGTGTGTGTGTGTGTGCGTGTGTGCTTGCATATATAATATATTGTTAAAAAATTGGTTTGTCGTTTGCAGTGTTTATTTCGCTCTCAATTAAGTTAATAGAGGACTAGAATTATTCATATTGGGGCCAGAACGAGATGCTTTTAACTCCCTAATGCCAGGAGGCACGTGGTCTAAGAAAGTTTTTCAAAATTAAATTAAGGAGTCAAGTTAATGATAATTTACGCAACCACGAATCTTTTATATTGCTCAAGGCACTTGAACAAATTTAATGAGAGCATCCCTTTAACACTAGGAAGGAACGATGTCCTATACAATTTTTTATTTTTTCGTAATGCACCCTCAATCCACTTCAGACCAATTTTTTCTTCTCCCCAACCTCAACTAGTCCTTTTTTTTTTTTTTTTTTTTTTTTTTTTTCATTCTTACCCATCCCTTCCCAATCTTTCTAACTGAAAGAGGAATCATTAAGAGAAGAAGAAAAAATGGAGAAACAGAAAAACACGGTGGCTAAGGATTTTGCTTTTCTTATGAGGTTTTTCGGGGGAGATATATAAAGAAGAATAAGGAACCCTTAAACATTTTTGCCTCAAGATTTTTTTTTCGAAGTATTTTACTGGAAGTTGCTTTGCTTTTCGGAAGGCCCCGTTAGCGGCGTTGTAGATATAATAGAAGCAATCCTTGGGTCTGTTGAAGGGCTCGTCGAGTTATCTTCTTTTCAAGACTAGTCCTGGGTTTCCTTGTTAGAGCTCCACCCTGGTAGATCCTTTGGACCGAAATAATAAAATGTCTTTAACAGGATTCTAACCTCCACTCCCTAACCAGTCGATTTTCAAGAGGTGTGCTCGTTACTGGTAGACCCCTTCCCTTCACCTTTTACAATATCTGGTGCTTCTCTCTCCCCTTTCACTCTAACTGCAACTTCTACCACCTTAACTTATTTATAAACAAACACAGGTTTATTGAAATTCAAAGTTGGAAATTTATATAAAATATTGAACTCATATTTTTAAAACATTAAAAATAAAAATTAGATTATTAAAGTGCAATAAATTATTTATAACAGTGCTGAATGTTGGAGCACTAAACTTTTTGTAGATTTTTTAGCCTAAGGAAAAGAAGGAAAAAGGGGGTTCAACCCTCAGCTCAAGATCCAAAGAAATCTGAATAAAAGTAAGCAAAGATTTTATTCCCTTCTCTCAGAAGGTTGATCCCAAACACATTAAACCGTTGAGCAAACACGGTACTTGTCCTTGTTATACAACGGCCACTTAACAAACCTACGTAATTTTATTATCAGTGTGCAACATAGTCATTTCGGCAAAACCTTTGTATTGGTTTCAGGCGAGTGTTAGCGAATAAGCTAACCACTCAGCTATACCAATATTTAAATAAAGTTTAAGTCAAACTAATAATGACAGCTATAAGGCTATAAGTTAAAAAAAAGCTAAACATAAAGTAGGTAGCAGTTTTAAACTGTAGGATCTTCCTGTATAAAGAGAGGGTAAAACTCGACCAGAAACTAGTCTGAAACGGAGGAGAGGAGCAGATATTTATGAGGAGAGCTTAACACTAAACTAATGGTTGATATTTAGTACCACCAGTGGTTAAATGCCGGTTAGGGAGTTTTCCTTCCAGACAACCTATTACGTCATGAGGTTAGTGGTGGAGGGTCGAAGCAAAAGTGGCCACTTCCTTATGCTTCTTAGTACCAAGAGAGGAAATGTCTTAAATAAATTAGTATCCTTTTCCTTCTCGACCACTAAACTAGACGAAAAAGGGGGATTCAGGATCATCCTATGTTCTGGTTTTTCCTTAGAGCAGGTTGGTTACTCGGCCCTACCCGCCTTAAGCTCTTTTTCTCTTAAAGAGACAAATGTGTATCGGTAAGATGTGAAGGGCCTTTGCAGAGAAAGGATATTTATCAAATAAAAATAAAAGAGCGCACAATTTACCACGAAGTGAAAAGCAGGCAGAGGGAGGGAAGTTATAACGATGGACAGTACATCAGCAACCCTCCAACAACAGGGCTTTAAAAAAAGTAAAAGTTTAGCCATAGTAAGGTTTTTAGAGGGAAAAGGGTTCGTGTAACGCTGTGGTTACGAGTTTGAATAATGCAGTTTCCCTAAGGGTTCCCTTATAGCCGACTGGATTTGGTCAATTAGTTTATCCTCTACTATCCAGAACCAATCCCTAGCTAGAATCCACGATTAGGGATCAAGAAATCCCTCCAATCACTTTCCTCCGATTATCTTACCCAATTTATAAGAGATGGAAGAATTTCCAACATAACAAAATAAAAAAAATCTATCCCAATTACTTAAAAAGTAAAAATGTTCTAAAAAAGGAGAAATCAGGGGTAAATTTATGAAGTGTAATCTTGTTTTAAAGTGGTGATCGGTTTAAGAAACGATTTATTACCTTTAAAAATGTGTCTTGGGGAAATAACGAAAACTAAATTTTCTTTTTCCCCAGGAACAATTTCATGAAACATTTCATTTCTAATGATTATCAAAAGATAAAGACCACTTAAACATAAAAATTGTTTTGATATAAATTCAACCAATTTAAGAATAAATTGTTTTACTATATTGAAAAACAAGGCTGCGTTCGTCGTTTATAGATTTTTGTGAGAATCATAAATTACTTGGTTTTTAGGGTCCGCAGGAAATACCAAGGACCCTTATATTTTTAAAAATATTAGGGTCCTTGGTTTTTCTTTCGGAGCCTCTGTTTGTCCGTCTGTCCTTCTGTCGCCTGCTTTCACGCGGCTACACCTTTCGTCCGATCACTTTAAAATTTGGCGTATATGTGTATAGTACCTACCCACCCATTTTAAAAATATAGCGACTTAAACAAAGTCCCCCCCCTCCCTTTATCTCGCTTATGTAAAGTGAAAAAAATTTGAAAAATTCCTGATCATTCTTCGACCAAAAGTAAAGATACCACTTTTATTTGGAAATTTCGAGAAAGAAATGTTTTTATTGACAAACTAAGTTTTTTTTTTTAAATTATGCTCTTTTGGATGTCTTTATATGTTTATAGTCCGGTTCACTGACAAAAAATACGTTATCAGAAGTTTGTTTAAGTGTTTTCAGAATATCAGACCCATACGATAGTTCAAATTAGGATTTTAGCATTTTAAAAAGCACCATTAGCAGGTACTACTTAAACAATATTGTGTTGCCTACTGAACTTCGCGCTGTGCTGACTAGCACACACTTGACCTGTTAATTAGAATAATAAAAACAGAAGAATTTTGCTCTTGGAATTTTATGCACAATACAAATTTTTTTTTTAAAAAAAAGGGAATGTACTAAAATTACAAATTCTAATTTCTATCGGAAAGAATTAGTCTAAAATAACTGACAAGTTTAAAACGCCCCACGTTGGTATAAAATAGAGCAAACATGTGCAGTCAATTTAAAGATGCAATGTAACAAGCGATGGTGTTTTACGTTTAGCAGAATAGTTGAAAAGAGAAGACAGACTAATAGGAACGCGCTTGCTCGTGTTAGTTTGTCTTGATTGCTTCGTATATTTGAAGACGATTCCAAAACTCTTCAGACTCGAAGAGTAAGAGCGTTTCAAGTGTTTGGCTTAGTCGGAGCGATAATTCAAGCCGTTTGGAGAGGCAAATATACGTGACGGGAAGGCTGTCGGTTCAGATTAGATATGTGGGGGGGGGGGGGGGGGGGGGAAGCAGGGTATCAGGCTCGACAGACACATTGCCCCAAGCTCTGGGCTATGACGGAACGCTACATAACAGGATGTGATAGATCGGCCCACGGAATCTCTTCTTCCTACAGCCGGATTGCAACATTCATCAAATCAAACTCCCATGTTGCTAGGATTTGTCTGCCTCACGACCACTAAACTGAGAGGAATACCCCAGAATCCAGAATCTCCTTAATAAAAAACATCCACCTAAAGCGTGGTCTGCACAAAACGTTTTGACATTTTTATGTTTTGGCTATGGCACATTAACCTCGAAAAGCGTTACGTTACACGAATAGGGAAGATATAGGATGAAGGTTTTAGGAAGGTATAGGAGGTGTTCAATCGAGTCTGTCCGCTCTTGGTAGGGATAGTGTCTTCCACTACCGCACTTGGTACCGCTGTCGCTAGGGCTCCCCTCCCCCAAGCGATTCTAAAACGCTGTACACTGTACTAGGAGAATAGAAAAAGGTTGGAGCTAACTGCACTCGTTTACATCGCTGGGCTGAGTTATGATTGCAGTTTAATACTCTTGATAATACTCTACTAAAACCGCCCCCCCCCCCTCCTCAGCTACAACTTCTGTTCAACTGCTCTGATTTCCATCGGACTAACGCCATAACTCTTAGAATTGTATTCCTACTAAACTAATTAATTTTTTTAAATTTATTTTTTGCTTTATTATTTTTTATTATTGTTATAGGTACTATAATTTTTTGGATTCATTATAAAAATATGGGTGAAGAAGCTAAAAGATTACTTATTAATAAACTGGAAAAGAAGAAAAGTACTTTCTTTCATCGTGCACAACATATGTTCGATTAAATTGCTAATTTACAAACGCAAGAATCTGCACGGTCGTTTTTTTTACATTTTCATGTCTTTACTTTGGCTCGTAAACTCGATAAGCTTTACCAAAAAACGACACCAAAAAGCGTTATACAAGCATTACCAAAAAGCGCTACATAAAAATGTCTCACTGTCTTGCAGACTCGTATGCAAGCAATTTTTATGTAATAATATGGCTTTTCTACGTTACCCTTCCACGTTCCAGACTAAGGCTACGGCCACACTAGAGGTTTTTATTGTCAGCCTTGCATGATCATGCTAGATTGAAGTATAAATGTTACGTGTGGACCAGGCTTAAAGATGGATTTTAAGCTAGCGGATCTCGGCGCGAATCCGGCTATATAGTTAAGGATATATTCATGAAACCTTGGAGACGGCTGGCTTCCCCCACGCCGCGCCGTTCAGTCAGGTGTCAGGTTATAAACAAAACAAATTTTTCGTTTGTTTTACTGTTCAAAAGGGATAAAGGGGACGTATCCTTGTGATTTAACAATAAACTTTTAAAACAGTCCAATTTACGGTGTTGTTCATAGTCATTCCTTTAATAAATTCTATGCATCAAACATCATTTCAATGCAAGTAAATGCATTGAGAAGTATTATGTTTAAGTTATGATCTTTCACTGATTTCTTTGATTCTTTTGATTGATATCTTTAAAAGACACCTTTAAAGGTAAAGTATAAAATAAAAAATAGACTGCCAATTAGTGTGGCACATAGCTTCCTCGCATCCTATCATGTACTATAACAATTATTGCTGTATTACTTTATTGTCAGATCGTTTATTTTGTAAAAACTATTAATAGTTTTAGCGATCTTTAACACTTCATAGCGGTGTCGCTGTTGGTTTTACTAAAAAATTGTATTTGAAAAAAATGTTTGTCTCATTGAATAGATGAAGTTAGATTTTTCCCCCGATCTAAAATTCCAACTTTAAATTTAAATTTTACGTTTACGCGAACGTTGCTTGTGAACGCTTGGACGGATAACGTTGTCCAACGAACTCGTCCTGGGCATTGGTAAAATGAACATGTCTACCAAATTTCATCAAAATCTGTTCACATTTACTCAAGTTATCGTCGCACGTTTCATAATTCGCGGACACACAGACCGACAGACAGACAGATAGACAGACAGACAGACAGACACGAGACCAAAAATGTTCCCTGATGTCTGAAACGGATTTCTGTCTTGGAATTTTTGAAATCGGAGGCATAGAAGTTTTTCGTTCCCAAAAGTGAACACAATGCTTCCGTTACCTTCGGTAAGCTCGGAAGCAAAACATTTATCATAGTAGAAATATATACTTAAAAATAAAAGTTAATAATATGCAATGTAATGTGTTAGACAGTAATTGTTGTTATGTACACTTTTGTCTTATTTTCATATAAGAGGGGGGTAAAATGGAAAAACACGTTTTATGCTCTTTTTGACCCTTAATTGTCAAAATTTGACCCCTAAATTAACTCCAAAAATTCTGGCCAACGAACTCCTTTCTTTTGATATTATTGACATTTTAAAATTTGTTTTAAATTTTTAAGTGTATTCTAAGGGGAGATATCGTCTGGAGTGACACACACACATATATATATATATATATAATATATACATAAAAAAAAGTGTTAAATTTTAGGAATCTATTCAGAATGGTTTAAAACGGATTTCCATGGAGAAAATTTTTAAAAATTGACATTACAAAATTTTTAATCCTTTGCAAAAGCTTAATTTTCTTGGAAAATTCGCTAAAACAAATACATAAAAATTAGAAGAGGACTTGAAGTGAAGGTTTCATTCAGGTTTTAAAACGGCTCCTCAAAAAAGTTGGTTCCAAACCAACTTTTTGCATATCCACAGTTAGATGGCCATTGATTAATCCGTACGAGCTGAACTCCGCTAGCTGTGAACCCGCCTTTAAGACATCGCACTATGACAAACATTTCGGATTTCCTTAAAACCGATTGCACTCTCCGTCAAAAAAAAAATAAAAAATACGTGTGGTGTCCCGGGGCACCCGATAGGAACAAAGTTACTACCTAAGTTAAGTATACTATACTTACTACATATACATGGCAGAGTTAGAAATAAAACAAAATTAAAAGTAACTAACTATTTGTACTTAGCAGAGTTATGGCAAAATTAAAAGAAAAACTTTTTTATCACTGAAGCGAGCGTCTTGCAATATATATGCATTGAATAATAAGAAAATAGTTGATCATGATGAGTTGATAGTTAAAGAGGCTGGTTGTAGTAGAGGATGAATAAGACTTTTCCCTACCTACCCGGCCTACTCAATTTAAAATATTATAAAATATATCACTTCACTACACAAAAACCTCTGCTAATATCAGGTTGAAATATTAGATGCCTGTTTTAATGGTACTTTAGACGATGTGCATGGAGTTTTATTAAAATCGTTACGTTAGAGAACGTAAGATATTGGTTAAAACGTTGTTTTCTTTATTTTAAATGTTTAGGTCCACTTTAATTTTTTTAGCGATCTTTAAGACTTCTTAGCGATGTAGGTATTGGTTTTGCTAAAAAAAAAAGAAAAAAAAGTTGTTGTCTCATTGAATATATCAAATTAGAATTTTTCCCGTCCTAACATTCCAATTTTACATTTGAAGCATATAATTACGCGAAGCAATTAGCGAAAGCTTGGGCGGATAACGTTGTCCAACGCACTCGTCCTGGGCTTTGGGTAAATGAGCAAATGTGTACCAAACTAGTACTCAAGTTATCGTCATCTGTTAATTTCGTGACGGTCGTTTTTTACGTATTCACTCCCGGGCTCCAGACGCTGTAACGTGTCATAAAGAACTTCGTTCCAATAATCCGTGCGCAACACCTTACAGGGACGGACCTACCAGACGGCTCTTCATTGCTACCTTAAGTGCAATGAACATGGAAACCGTAAACATCTACTATATACATTTGATTATTATGTTTACGATATTTATACTTACACTTAAGGCTATGTTAACACACTAGTTGGGGATTTGTTTATTCAACTTCTTAATACCGTTCTGCTAAAATCTAAATTATTAAAAAAAAAAAATAATGATTTTGCATGCAACAATATAGACTGATTGGTTTTACTGTATAATTTAATCTCGTTATTTGTCTACCCATTTGGTACGCAGATTGAACTGGACTCTCCGTTCTACCGTTAGGGTAGTAAAATGGTAATATCAGTTAGTTTTCATCCTTTTTAAAACTGCAAAAAAATTGTGGATAGGTTTGCTACAGTTAGCAAATGAATAGATTAGAATACGACATAATAGAGAATGAATGTTGAGTAAAAACGTTCGGAACGGGAGCAATGTTAGATTCTAGTTTTTAGATGTATTGTTGAAACTGTTTACAATTCAGTTTGGTTGGTTTCTGTTTACTCAGTATTTTGGTCTCTCCAAACAGATCGGGATGCTGGTAAACCCATCGCCTGCTCTGTATCTCGTCTAAACACTGCTTTCTCCTCCTTCAACCAACTAGAAACATCTTAAAATCATGCCGCTTCCTAACACTATTAAACAGCCGTAATAATATTTAACTTACCCTTGAGGCTAAGACAATAGAAAATCAACTCAATTCTAAGCTAAACTTCGGGTTTCATTCACTCAACCAATCGTATTGTTAAATTTTATAGATGGATTATTTTAGAATAATTAAAAAAGTAATTTCTACAAAAAGTTAATATAATCCCTAGCAAATGCCAAACCGTGAAAAATGGACCCCCTCTCAAAAAAGTCAGTCTGTCAAATCTACATTGTGGCCAAGTCTGCTTGCTGTAGTCCATAACCTCACTTCACTCCTACTTTCATGAGCAACACTGCTCATTTACTTTTAAAACATAAGTATCATGTGTCCTCACATAGTTGTTGCGTAAGGAATTTTCTCCTTCCCATCACCCGCATTTCATTTCTCTCATGGGATAAATTAAAACAGTTCCAGACTCCCTCCAAAAATTTTAGCCCATCAAAGATCTGATCAACATTGTGGCCAAGTCTGTTTTATGCCTCAATCAGAAACTGGCCAAGTTAGGTTTTCCTGAGGATATCATTCCTTTTTGCTGGCTTTAGCATTATGGTCTTGGTTTTTTACGAGGCACTAAAGGGAGCAAGCCACTGTATTTTCCCGACATAATCAAGCACTCAGATTATTACGATACAAATTGGTTCGAAAATTTCCCTGTCAGTTACACGGCTTTAGCTACAAAATTGACAAATTTTAAGTTTCTAGCTCCTCTGGAAGCCACTAATTTTGATGAAGAGTCAGTAACAAAAATGCAAACTTTGAAACTTTCCCCTTTTGAGATGGCTTAATATTAAGGGCCAAATTTAGCATAACCTAGCTAAAGAGCTACTCAAGATTGATCTGTTTCAAATATCAAAAGCCCACCTTAAAATGGGCAGAGATATGAGAGTGAGAAATACCGGGGGAATCGGTTCCAGTGAAAATACAAAGCATGCTTACTGGAACTTCACCTTGGGCTCAGATCAAATATATTTCAGCTTTTGACTAACATGTTATATTTAAAGCCAATACTAGAATCCAGCCAATAATATTTAGAAAACTAGATAACTTGCTAATAAATAATATAGTTATCAAGTGTGAGAGCAGCACTATCTACTAAAGGCTTTTTTCCTTCAAAAATAGTTTTCTAATAACCAACACCTATAATAAATAAAACTAAATTAACAAAATGTTACTAATTTTCGAGATAATATAGCAGAAAGATATTGAGAAATTTTGCATAAAAATAAATATATGGTGATGCTCTTCAAATTTAGTTTCTGGGTCATAAATCATCGACTACTCTAAGTGATGAAACTTTGTTAGATATATTAGCTTATCTTCTTTTATAAGTTAATATTTATACTTATTAATTATTCTTTTAGCAAGAAGTTTGCATGTGGAGCGTATACGGTATCAAGTGACGGAATGCATTTTTAATCATAGTTTAAACCTAATGCATTTTTATAGGAATTCTCCGGTATATTCTAATATGTGAGAGTGTAAAAAAAAATATGTAAGAATTTCTTTTAAAAAAAACTTGTTAAGTAAAAATCCAACGGTGGGATATTAACATGAAGGCGCCACCACAATTTCCAGAGCGATTATATTTTTCTGAAGGAAGGGGCCTCTGTGTGTGGGGGCCGGAAAGAAACATTATTGTTATGGCCCGGGGCATTAGTGTTATGGAACCTTCTCACCCGCAACCCACCTACCGAGGAAATATGGTAACTTAGGTTGGGGAAAATCTCCTTTCTGCCTACTTCTATATCTTCGGAATGATAATACATGAGACCCGAGACCCCCTAACACCACATATTCTCATGATGTTACTTGTTATTACCCGGCCTATCTTTCCAACCTCTTTTCTCCGGAAAGAAACGGTAGAAACATTTCTTATTCCAGTGTGAATAAGCAAATAAGAAAATATTAAGAAGCCATCATTGTCATGTTAAAACTGATGTAATGGTTCGTACGTACAATGGATTAGTTTTACGTGTTTATTTGAACTATCACGTAACATACTGAAATTACAGCATTAACATAAATACAGAAGATATAAGCAGTGAAAAAGCCATTTTGATTATTAAATCATGAAGCCGTTAAACTTACATAATAATACAGGATACGCTCGAGGGCAAGAGAATAGGCAGATATAAAGCATACTTACACTCACATAATTCTCAAATTTGAATGAATTTTTTTCCATGGTCCTTAGCATAACAGGATAAGTTATTCCTGATTTAAAATTTATGTTTGTGCGCATGTGAAAGAGAAACAAATGGTCTCAGAAAGTAGAAACTGAGACAGAAACGGAACCAAACATGTTCCCTGATGTCTGAAACGGATTTCTGTCTTGGTATTTTTTAAATCGGAGACATAATATAAATGCATTCTTCAGAACGATAACATAGCATCCGTTGCCTTCGTTAAGCTTGGAAGCAAAAATCGATGAAACAAACACAAGTTCAACTTAAACAGATAGAGGAGTCAACTAGTAAAATTAAAATATAAAGCTTTCTTGGAATTTACTTTGGAACATACAGCACCCCAATACGCTAAAAATACAAGGTGGGCTGGCTCATGTATCTGAAAATCCCCTTGAATTAGACACGTTGAATTTAACTTAGCGGACTTACACTGTAAATGCGAGACAGGTTTGCCCTATGATTTAGTGTTTAATTGGGCCTCGAAGCCAAGAAGTCTGTGGACTCAGCTGGATGTGAAAACCCAGGAATTCGATGGTCTGAAAACCTGGGAGATTTACCCCAGATTTTTTTTATTTTAGCAAGTGTTCTCGGACTCGAGGTTTTAAGGGAGGAGGTTTAGATTGGGTCGGTTTACTATTTTAGGGCACCCTAACTCTCTTCTCGAGGCCCTCCACCAAGTGATGGATGTGGGCCTACCCCCTCACATCAGGAGTGATTGATAGAGAAACCAAAAAGGGGCCCCATGTGTGCCCCACCTTTACTTCAACAACCCCAACAACCCCCTTTCCCCAAAACAGATAACTAGAAATTACAAGATAATTTTTATTTGGAAAAGAGAAGAAAGTATTTCCAAAGACTATAGATTTAGTATGGGGATTAAGTATGGGATTTTTTAAACGTTTTTTTTTGTAAGAGGAGGCACTTTGACTCTTTTAAGGTTTGAAACAGGACACTGGTCCTATCCTTTTGCAACCTTAGATTTCTTAACTTGAGTTGTTAACTTAAAAACTTTTTTTTCTGACTTGCTGTAAGCCTCAACATCTTTCTTCTTTTCTAGATCTGGTTGAGGTTTTCCAAGTTTTAAATAAGGTTCCGAAGACGGAGTGTTCGCGAGTGTGGTGGGAGAAGGGGGTGGAAACTTAATACGTGGAAACAAAAACTTACTTGTTCAAATACTTCCTATTTTTATTCTAAAAATCCACAAAATTAATTACATATATATCGAGGGTTAAGAAGTGATACCTCGTAACTAACAAAATAGTGATTTCGAGGTTTTCATTGTATTGGACTTGGGAGCTAGGTTTGTCTGCATGTAAATGTGAGATTTCGTAAGCAAAAAAAAAAAATCCTTCTCATAAAAATGGACTACCATGTCATCTCGTATCAGATCCACCAACTAGTTATAATGAGATAGCTTGTAACTACGATAGAGAGCGTTGTATTGAAAACTCGTATATGTTTCCACAGGTAAAAGTTAAGTCTGACACCTCATAATTGAGCTAGCGTGGGTAGCAGCGTGGTATTTACTGTTTCGGTCGTCTCTGTGATAGGGCTTTAACGTGTCACGAGTTATAAAGGATTATCAATTAAATTCGAATGATAATAATAAGGAAAACCAACTACAGGTTGCAGAAGGAGGAAATGAGGTTAAGGACGGTCCATTTTCCGAGGAGGAAAATCAATCTGTGAACGAAGTGCAGGAAGAGCCATCGACTTCAAGAACAAGAAAACGTAAAGGAATTGGTGTGATAATCAAAATAATTGACTAAGAGAGTTGGGGATAGAGTATATTGGGTGGAAAAAGCCTAAAGGTGAAGCAGGAAAAAGGAGGGAAGCAAGAGAAAATAGAAGGCTTAAATCGGCTAGTCTAAGTTTGTCGCGCTGTCATAAAAGCAAAGTAATGAGCTGTAATAAAGTAACGCATTCGGATAGGAGCAGCTATTTGATTCTTTTGGACCTCTATGTCTTAGGATCAAAGAAAAATCTACATAGCTTCCCTTGTGAAAAAAGTGATGCCTTCAAGAAGATCAACTGGGGTGGCTGCAGAGTCTCGACGATCAGACACTATATTATACTCCTTAAAAATGCCAACACGTGACGTCCCAAGAGTGTGTAAGACCATGTTTCTTTGAATTTTTGACCTTGGAGTTTGGAGAGTGGTCAGTAAGGAACTTGGTGAAATAATCGAAGTAAGAAGGCATGTGTATGAGCCAAGAATCCAAAAATAATATGAGACGTTCTACAGGTAAAGATAGTCGAACAAGTGAGAAAAAACCTTCCTAAATAAATTTCTCGACGATTTACCAAAATTACCTGCACATTATGTAAGGAAAGATACGTCAAAGATATACCTCGAAAGGGATGATACCGAATTTTGTTCAGAGCCCAATTTTGTTCTCTATCCTATGGTAGAGTTATCTACTATATCTAACTCAATGACGGACGTATATAAAGAATACCAAAGGGTCTGGAACATATCCTGCAGTGACAGATGAATCAACCCTGTTCCAGAGTCATTGAGTAGGTTTACGTTCGACGCCTTGGTGACAGAAAAAAAATATTGGGTTCAGACACCGAAAAAAGATATGTGCAATACTTGTAATAGCTACTTAAAAAAGAAAGCAAATGCACGGACAGAAAAAGACAAGGATATACTAGGTTAAAAGGAGAGGCCTTTGTGGTCTTCCAAGATGTTTACCATTTATGATGTTGCTGTCCATAGTGGCAGATGTTATTGGTTCGATGAGACTGAAGCCGACCTATATCTGCATCTACTTTTGCTGCCTTTGTAATTCATTATTTACAGGACAGTATGCCGAAAGAGTCAGAAATTCCAGTTATAATCTGGAGCGATGGGTGCACTTACCAGAATAGAAATGTGATTTTATTAATCGCTCTACTTTCTTTTAGTGCAGAGTGGAACACAACAGTCTTCCGAAAATTCCTGGAGCCTGGTCATACATAAATGCATGGCACAATAGAGAACAAATTTTAAAAAATCAACAAATTCACCTTCCTTCGGACTATGTGCGCTTTTCAAAATTAGCAAGGAATCCTCCCTATGAAGTGATGAAAATTACACACTTTTTTACTTAAGATTACTTTTTCGGAGCTAAGTACAGTTCAAAAAGACCTGGGAAGTTTAAAAAGGTCCCAACGGTAACTAATATCTATAAAAAAATAACATAAATATATGTAACTACCTCTTATTTCCATTTTTTATTAGTAAATTACATGCCATTGCATTTTCATACAAGTTTTGGTTTTGTGGCTGATTTTCGTCAGTCACTCTCCCATCCATTCAATCGAAAAAAACTTGGCACACGACTGTGTACTCTGTACCAATACAAGATCAATTTCAATGCTATCAAATTTTAGGATTAAAAACCTAAACACACACTGAACGACGTTGCTTGTAAAAACTCAATAACCGTGGTTGATAAGAAAATTTTCTAAGTGTTTTGTAATAAACGAACAATTTGTCCATAACCAACAAGAATATACATAAAGGATTTTTAATAAAATCTTTGTTTTTATGGGCTAGTATTTGAAGAGAAGGGAATTCATTATTGAGGGTAGATATTAATAAATGTACCCGCAATAATTAATAGAGGAGAGATAATTTTTTTTTTTTTTTTTTTTTTTTTTTTTTTAAAGGGTTTGTAATTCGCTGATGAAATATGCAATTTTTTTAAATTGAAAAATAACCGATACTGCTTACTTAAAAATAGTCTGTTTTCTATGGGCTAACCAGTACCTTACATATATTACAATTAAAGAAACAAACATTTAAGAATATTGTAAATCAAGTTTAAAAAGGGGCAACATTTGTTTTAACGTAAAATTACCGAATGAAAGAGTGAGAGAGAGCCATAGTGAAAACTGTACGAATTATTTTACTTCACGAAATAAATGCTTAGTAATGCCTAATTGAAAGAAAAAAAAAATAGTAGGAAGGTAAACATTTATTTGAAGAGATAAAGGTCTGTAATTGGTTCACACGAGATAGAACCTTGAAGAAGGTTAACCCACAAAGAGTTATTTGAGGTTGGGTTAAGGAGCACCGCGGGGAGAAGATCCTGATGGCTAAATTAGTTAGCTAAAGGGGTAAAGATAGAGAAAACAGAAGGAGCCGGGCCGCCGGCTGCCCTGAGGAGCACTCTATATAAATAGACCCCCTGGCGCTGTGTTTGTAGTATTGTTAAGTTTCAACGAGGCCTCCATAACTATCCTAACATATATATAGGGTGTGTGGATTGAGTGCACGTGGGGTGTAAATGACAAAATAGTTTCGATATGAAATTTCGGCTTCTGGGACACCAGCACCGCTTAGTCTATAATAACCTAAGAAATTAAAAAACAGTCCAGTTAATTAATGTACAGTGTGTTGTTAAGATGAATTTTCAAAAATTGTCAAGAGTAAAGCACCTTTGTATTTAATAAACATGTTTGCGAAAATTGTACATGAGAAATAAAGATGTATGTAATAACTCAGATACTATAATAAAAATAACAGGAAAAAAGTCCAGATGGAGCAGAATATTTCAATAAAAATCCAGTGCTAAGTAAATAAATAAGTCTCGGCCCAGATCGGAATTTCTCGGCTCTACTCGTCGGTTAACCCTCATTTTTTATTTTATAAAAAATCTGACTTCGTTACTTTATTATTTTTTTTTTTTTTAAAAATCGTGGTAATCTTTATTAATATTTTTATCTGATGGCAGCTTTTTCATTTCCAGTTTTTAATTTACTTAATGAAAAATTTCTGCTATCAGCTTAATTTTAACCTCTCCCTATTCTCTTACGTCAACCCTCTTTACCAATTATAAGAAATAAATCGTTCCTTAAGAGCAAAAATAAAACCTTAAATAATTTTTTTTTTAAATCTTGAATGCTTTTTGATTAATTTTGAGAAAAGAAAAGACATTAAAGCTACGCCGTTGGAGGTTAAACAATTGGTTGTGCGTGAAGTCTCACGTAAAAAGGGTTTTAATGGTATTGTAAACATGACATTAGTATAAGGGGGGGGGGGGGCGCAAAATCTTGATTTTTTTACTTTACACAAGTGTTATATATTTTATAATCTACTCTTCAATACCTTTCGTTTGATACCCCACTCAAAATTGTTTTAAAAAAAAGTTTTTTTGGTTTACCAACGAAACCCTAAAAAATGTAGTTAAAAGTCTTTAACGCTAAACCCTTTTGGAAAGTGAGAATATTATTCTTGGTGCGATGTTAGGTCCAATTTGTTTGTATTGATAATGTTTTCTTCTTCATTTTTAGCAAAAGTTAACAATACTCAGGGTAAATGTAGTCATTTTTAGTAATATCATTAATCGGATAAGCTGGGTAATAAAAAACTTGATGACCATTTTGTTCCTAATGCGGCTGCGGCCGACTTCTATGGAGCCAACCTAGCATTTGCTTTGTTGATTGAGGAAACCGCAGAAAACTCAAATCAGGTTGGCCGGACTCGAGTCCTTCCAGATGTGAGGTTTTCAAACCTCACATCTGCTATTAATAAATTTTAATGTGCCGTATTTAGTTATGGAGTATATTAATATCTATTATGAGATTTTATAGTCTTCTTTAAATTTTTAATTCTTTTTGAGAATAATATTTCTAGCTTTTTTTTGTTATGGAAGCATCTTCTTTAATGTTTAATTGAGTATATGTTTCTTTTTTGTTCTTTATTTCCAGTACATTCAGTAATTAATTTAATTTCAGTAATTTTTAATTAATTTCCAGTTAATTCAGTCAGATTGTGCTGCATATTTTCTTCTTTTGTTTGGCAGCTGAAACAAATAGGGTAATCACTTAGTCCAATTTTAAAGTTATATTGTATACATCTAAAGTGAAAACTTTTTCACTCTGTTGATTTTAAGAAAGTCAGATCGGTTTATATCAGATTTCCAAAACCATGGTGATTTAGATATATGTTAGAGTTATATTTTTTATAATTAGAACCTTTGTTATTTTCTCTATAATAACTTTTCCATTAATTTTTCATATCGTATTTGTAAATATCGTATTGAGAAAAGATTTTGTATCAGTAATCAAAACTTCCATATCAAGTTCTATTTTTGTAGGTTCTTTAGCTAATTTGTCGGCTATTTCATTGCCAGATATACCCTGGTGGGATTTAATCCATATAAAATCGAACGCTTTATGTTGTGACATTATACAGTTTATATAAAATTTGCATGCTTATACGATCTACTTACTTTGATTTATATAACTTTTTTTAAAAAAATACTTTGATTATTACAAATAATGGTATACAATTAATATTGACATTATTATTTAGCGAGTCGATTTATTCGATTGCTTTGCCTGTATATTTAGCGCTAAATATACCCATGGAATCTGGACAATTGTACCCTTCTCCATCTTCTAATTGAGGACCATACGAGCAACCAGTTTTATTTGGTTTATTAAACCCATCAGTAAAGATAAAGACAATATGCACCTGTGGGATGAATTGAATCAAGTTTTTCTGTAAGGATTAATTGTGGGGTTAATTAAATAGTCTTTAGTATCGGTAAAGTAAATGGGTTGATAAAGGGTTGAAAAATTGGTTTGGCAAAATGGAAAAATGTTGTCATTATGAATAATTATTAATTTTAGATGTAGGTTGTTGAAGTTTGAATGGTGCTATTTTAGATCTCCAAAAGTTATGTCCTGAATTAATTTTGTTAGATAATTGTTGGATAATTTGGATATGGGGAAAACCATAATTCAAACCTTATAGGATAATTTCAGTGTTTTTTCGTTACTCAATTAATTTATTTTGCTTGAAAATTTATTCCAATTTTCTTTGTCAATTTTCCATCGGCAAATTCCATTGCAATATTTTTATCAAGGGCTTTCCATAATTGTATATGAAGAATTAAAAGAAATATAATGTAAGTTAAAATCGCCTGAAATCATGTAGGGTTGGGGATAAAGAAGATATTGAAGTAGACCACTGTTCGGTGGTTATATAATTTTCTGGGTTATTGTAAATTGAAAGGATTTGAAAGTAGTTATATTTGAAGTTAGTTGCTAATCCGGTAATTCCAATGTTTATTGTGGTTTTTGTAATTTGAAAAAGGAATGTTGGATTTGATTAAAATGGCAACACCTCCACTAAGTTTGTCATTTCGGTCTGTTCTAATAATATTAAAGCCTTTAAAATTTATAGTTTAATTTTCTTTGTACCATGTTTCAGAAATACAGGCAATATCAATATTATAATGATATAAAAGGTATTCAATTTCATTTTTATATTATAAGTGGATGACACCCATCATTAATCTCGAGAAGGTTGAAATGAATATTGACAAAAAAAAGATAAATGTTGTCAAAATCGGATGAATGGTTTTTAAGTTATGGTGGTTCACGAATGTTGAATCGGCAGACCGACAGAAAGACACAAGACCAAAAATGTTCCCTTATGCCCGAAGCGGATTTCTTTCTAGGAGTTTTTAATTCGTAGACCTTAAAAATAATTAATTCTTCAGAATAATCAAATTGAAAATATAATCAGTGTTATTATAACAGTGTTGTTCACCGAGCACGCTGGTGATTAAAAATATAAGTCAATTTATCTAATCTAGTTGTATTAGAATTAGCGAAGAAGGATGCTGGTGAAATTCACGGGGGATTTTCCGACCTGATAAACCTAGTTGGTTAGGAATATCAGCTTTTTCTCATAGATTGCATGACTTGCAACAAGAAAAATTTACATTTTAATTAGACCATTTAAATTATAATGGAAGGAAAAATAAAAATTAAATACTTTTTAATGAATTTAAGAATTTATTAAATTTTTGTTTCTAATTTAGAAAAAATAGTCTGCCAATTAGTGTGGCACAAAGCTTTCATACATCCTGTCAAGTGCTTATCTGGTGTTCTACTCTTACAACCCAATATTGACAAATTTATTTAATTTCAACGCGTTTTTTAACTCTGTCGAAATGTTTTGTTTTTTTTACACGAATAAAAGTAGCAATTCAGCATTACCTAATATTATGAGCAGCCGGTTAAAATTTATCTGGGGCTGTCTGCGGGCTACTATCGACACACCATCCAAATTTATTAAACATTAGATGATACTTTTGAAGATAGGTATAATCAAATGTATGTTTGTGTGAATTTAAAAGAGTAACAACTGGCACAGAAGGTTAAATCTTATATGGGACCACTAATGGGCTAATTAAGACTAACTATCAATTTTTTTTTAATTGGTCGAGTAGTTTTTATGATAATATGTTGATTCGAAAAAAATTGAGCGACATAAAAACAGACTGACACGGGATCATTAATTTATCTGATGTCTTAAACGGTTTTCTGTCATGGAATTTGTTTTAAATCGGAGACAATTTGTTCGTTCTTCAGGTCGATCACATAGCTTCTGTTACCTTCGGTAAGCTCGGGGGCAATACATCAAATATTCTGTCAATTAGTGTGGCACATAGCTTCCTTGCATCCTATCACGTACTTTATTGATGCTATGCTTTTACAACCTATTATTGTCAAATTTATACCCCAGTTTTTTAAATGAGTAAATTGTTTGGATTTTTTACATGAATTAAAGTTTCAATTTGGTAAAATTCTTGTATAAAGAGCGTATACGGTTGAAATCAATCGGGGCTATCTACGAGCTACTTTAGACTAACTTAAATTTCACAAAAATCAGATGAGTATGTTTGAAGATATAGGTGTAAATAAATGAATGTTTGTGAGCAGTTAAACAATTTTACCTAAATTGCTTGAATTTCAATAAAGCGAAAAGTTTACGATGTCTGCGAGAGAAGTCAAGGTATTGTAAACTTAATTTCAAGCGTTTAGTCCAGGTGGTGTTGACAGCTACTTCGAACGAGGACCCTGTACAGTTAGTTTTAAACCAAACACAACTAAATTACTTTACAAGTGTCAACACCAACCTGCATATCTGCTAAATAAAAAGCCCTGCATTTCACTATGAAAGTAAAATTAATATTTATAAAACATATTTATAAATTTTTAACTTTACTTATTGTAATGGCGTAACTAAGAAAGTCAGCTTTTATTGATTTAACTTTCCTAATATAAATTAGTTTTAGATGTTATCTAGGAATTTATGTTTAGCCAATGTGATAGATGAGGTAACCATTCTGGTCATTGATTATTATTATTAATTTTTATTTTATTGAGCAGAGCGAAGCGAAGCTCTTATACTAAACTTTGCATTTGATTGGACACATACTCCTCCTGAACGGCTGAACCGATCCGCACAAAATTCGGCACGGTCATAGTGACCAACCACAGGAAGGTATAAATCTGAAATGGTACATAGGGGTACGGGGTACAAAAGTTAAAATAGTATAATATGCCCTTCATGATGCATGTCATAGGAAAGCTCTTTAAGAGTACAGTTATTGTTGTAATGTTCACTTTTGTCATATTTTCATTTAAGAGGGGGTAAAATAGAAAAACAGGAAAAAATTATTTTTAATTAAAAATTAGAAATATTACTATTTTTGATCCGATTTCAGCTGTTTATGAATAAAAATATTAATTGTTTATGATTAAAATGCACGCTCAGCTCGATATTACAAGCAGACCACTGCATTGCAAACCTAGTACATATATAATATAGAATATTGTATCATATTTGTTTTAAGAGTGTCCTTAAAAATAAGTTATTTAACTTATTGATATTATTTAGAAAACGAATATCAAAATAGTTACATTAACAACTTTTCATCAAATATTAAGTTTACTTTGTTAAACAAAAAAAAAATATATATAAATAGTAATGGACTTCGTGGGCCAAATTTACAAATAGATGGCGTGATGACTTAATGACGTTAGACTTATCTCATACCAATAAAAAAATCTACGTCAAGAGAGTATTGAATTCGTTTTTTATAAACTTCAAGTTTGGGAATCATTAATCATATTGAGGCAAGAATATCATCCATTTCGTCTAAAGCCAACAGCTGACTCCATTCAATTGATACGAAAAGCATTCTAGTGGTTACAACATACTAGTGTTAGTAATCTGCAATTATTTTTAAACAAGAAAATGCCACAATTTCATCTTCCTCATTGTTCAATTTTAAAGTTGTCCTTTTTGTTTAATAATACTTATTATTAATTGTTTACATTTTTAATTATTTAATTGTCAACAAAGATTGTCCAGTTTTCTTGCTTTGTTAGGAATAGTTCGAAGATAAACATACTAAAAATCCCCGTCCCTGGGGGGTGAGCATAGGGTGGGAGGGGGGTAGAAGTTCCCATAATTGTTTTTTCTCGGAAACGGTGGACTCTAGAAAAATATGTTTTATTTCAAATATATTTTTCATCGTGTTTTTTGAAAAACAAAATTTTAAATAAAATTGTTTCTACACATACACATACATATACATATTTGTCGAAATTCCAACGGTTTTCGAGATATACGTAATTTAAAATCGATAATTTTCACAAAATATAATTTTAACTCACCTTCTGTCAAACATAATGCTTACAGAACCTCCCATTACCGTTTCTCAGAAAAATTGTTAAAGACAAAGTTGTAGGGCATTAAATGTACTTCAATTTTATCTAGTAGGCCACCAGGCCTAATTTAAAGGTTAAACAAAAAGGGGGAGCGATTTTTTTGTCCGCTCAAATAAAAAGACTGTGGTCCCGACAAAAGTCTCGGATAGGGTTTTACATGTAATCAAATGGGTTCAGAAGCGGGGATGGTGCGTGACTTTTATCTAATTATTACCTCATCTTCTACCCCCACTCCTTCCACACAACTACAAACCTTTAAATAATTTTTTATTGTTATTAGTTAATCATATTAACGTAGTTTTTTTTAGTTCTTTGGGTGCACCCTCGAAAGAAATAGTATATGCACCACGGTTCTAAAGTGATTTATTATTTTTAAAGGTAGGTTTGTAGTTGTGTGGAAGGAGTGGGGGTAGAAGATGAGGTAATAGTTAGATAAAAGTCACGCACCATCCCCGTTCCTGAATCCCATTTGATTACATGTAAAAGCTAATCCGAGACTTTTTTCGGATCCGTAGTTTTTTTGTTTGAGCGGACAAAAAATCGCTTCCCCATTTGTTTATTCTTGGAAGCAGGCCGGGTGGCCTACCAGATAAAATTGAAGTAAATTTAATGCTCTACAACTTTGTCTTTGTCAATGATTTTGAGAAACGGTAGTGGGAGGTTCTATAAGCATTATGTTTGACAGAAGATATTAAAGATGATATTTTTCGACAATTATCGATTTTCAATTACGTATATCTGGAAAACCGTTGGAATTTCGACAAATATGTATAGATATAATTTTATAGGACATTTAATACGCTTTAATTTTTATTTGCAAGATATTTTCCTTGAGTCTACCGTTTCCGAGATATAATCGAAGAAACCAATTTTGGGAATTTTACTCTTTATAATAATTTTTGTTTGTTTTGAAATGAAGAATTATCATTTGAAAAATGCCGTACTCTGTAAACTGCTCTCAAAAATTACAATTTTCAAAAATAGTACCAAGAGTAAAGTGGGGTTATTTTTTATTTTTCAAAAAAATGTTACTCTTTATAAAATTGTCTATTTAATATCCTAAGGTAATTTATGTCATAAAAAAGTGAAAAAAATCATGTCAGATTTACTCCCTCCCTACTGTCCCCAATTTGGGATCCCAAGTTACTCTTTATAAAAATTTATGATTGTTCTAAAACGAAGATTAATCGTACAAATATACATACACTCGTACATACACTCTGTACCTAAAAAGTACAAATCTCAAAATTTTTCCAAGACATAAATGTAATAATTTTTAACTTTTTATAAAAAAAGATATTCTCTATAATTTTTTTTTTGTCTTGTCTAAAATGAAGATTTATCTAGTTACAATAATTTTACCATGTACTCTGAACCTAAAAAGTACAAATCTTATTTTTTACAAAAAAAAAGAAATGGGTAGTGGTAGCAAAATTACTTTAGGTACTTTTTAGGTACAGAGTACATGGTAATAAATCTTCATTGCATGGTACACATTTTTTTGTATATATGTATTAATATATTTTTAAATCTAAAATTTATTTAATATATGTTAAGTAGTAGTGGAGATGGACTATTTATTAATAGTTGTGACAATTTTTTCATGTGTAAAAAATATTGGTAACTTTTTCCACTGAACACATATAACAGGCCTAATGATGTCCCTCAAAGGATGAAATAGAGGCAATAGTACATGATAGAATTTTGGACTAATTATTATTCAACCCTGAAAGACCCAACACGGTAGATCCTCGTTTAAATCTAAACAGGAATTTATATGTATATGAAATGTTAAAAAAAAAAATATTAGATGTTTCCTCCTAATAGCAACCCTTTACTAAAATATTTATTTGATTACTCTTAATAACACTATCCTTGATAATAGTGTTATAGTAGTATTATCCTTAAGAAGAAAAGTATACTACATATATGAAAAAGTAAAATAAAGAGTTAAATCGCTTCAGAATATTATTTTTTTATTTAACTACATGAAGAGATTAGAACTTAAATACCGAGTTAATGAAAGAGTAATTAAAAATATAATTATCCTCGGCAGTTTCGAGTGAATCAAAAAGTTTAAATAAACTTCGCAAAAGGGTCAAATTAACTGAACTAGAAGGGGTGCTTTTTACGACAAAGCACCCTTGATTAAAAAGAATAAAATTCGCTCAAATTAAAAAAAAAAATTATTCGGGGGAAAAGAGATTTTAGAATTCAAAGGAAATTTGGATGGTTTTAAATTTATTAGTAGGAAGGATAAATATGTAACACCATCAGACATAATGCAGTAAAGCAGACAAGGAAAAAAAACCGTAAATTAATTAAAAATTTAGGGGGAAAACATTTATTATTTTTAAAAAAGAGCTTTATAATTTTGTAATAAACTTAGTCCCGGTTCAAATAAAAACAAGTAAGGCACGCTTTACGTAAGTACGTGAGACGATAATCGCCGGTTCTGTACGATCGTTTTTTTTATGTAAAATTTCAACATTTTATATTAAAAAATTTCAATAAATTATATCGTATTAATGTTACTTATCGGTGACACATATATCTCGTATGTTGGTAATACTTTTCGTAGTTTCATGAAACTTGATTAATTATACTTACAATCGAACTTCCCAGTCCCAGTTCAATGGCAATTAGAACATTCTTGTATGAATTTAATTTTTTAGCCTGACCTGAACGGACAAATTGCATAGGATTGCCTCTGGGAAGGACTGCAACAACATATAACATTCAAATGAGTTCTTCCTGGTATATTAAAATGTTTACTAAACCCACAAAACATGGGGGCTTTAACCCCCCCCAGAACTTTTGACCTAGGATCGCCACTGAAAGTAAGATAAACATCGAATAAAATCCGACATCATGCAATATGAACTCCTTTTGCCGGTGTTTTCACCCATTGAATTTTGCGTGATTTACGAAATATATTAAACTGTAAAAGATATAAAATCATCATAGTTGAGGACACATCGGGAACTCCCCCAATGGCCCTACCTACCTACGCTCTCTTTTCTGTAGACCAGGGCGAGGAGTAAAGTCCCTTTGCCCAGATTTAAATGTGAGCCCACAGTGGTTTCTGAATACTTGTCATGGAAGTATAATTACCACTTTGACGTAGGTCCAAGTTGGAAAAAATAGCATCTAGAGTTTTGAGCAGTGTCGTGTTGTTGGCAACATAGGAGATTTCAATGTTTTCGCCCACCATATCGCCGCCATTTTAAAAATATGAACTGTAAAATTTTAATAGTTGCATATTCTTTTTCAAGACCTTTAAATTGATGTATAACATGTCATGGTGACATATTATTGAATAGAGAAAAAAGTATGCATTTACCCTTAGGTGATTGACTTTTCCGAAACCCTCTTAAATCTTAATCTTAAACGAAACCCTTCTTCCTGTGGCTAGTAGTCCTGAAGTATGGTACATAAGACTTTAATTAAATGAATAACATGGAATTCGCAAATACGATACAAGTCAAACCGACATAAAACGACGCTACAAATCACTTCTACAACTTATAGACTCTATGTCAAAACTCTCTTTTATCAACTAACTAACTATCTAAAATACGAGTACAATTATAAACCCTACGCCCTACCTTGATCTATGAACCTAAACTGTGGGGAACTACGAAGACGTCTAACTCCTACAAAATCCAATCACCCTAATCGATTATTATCCTTCGGAAGATCGTCCACGCCCCATTCTATACATCCAACCAAATAATCTATCAATGACCTGAATGCTCCTTGACCTAGCATCCTCTCGATGCTTCTAATCTAAGCTTACTCTTTATTCTAATCGCCTTGTCCAAAATCTATCCTTTATTACACTCCCGGACAACCCCCTCAGACGCCCACTTGATCTTTTATAATAACATTCTGTAACAAAGTTTTCATTCTTTGCAATCTCTTATATTGATAGGATCACTAATGAGTAAACTTGCTTGCATCATGAGATATAAGTTCTTTGTTAATTTATTTAAATTATTAATTATTAATCTTATAATAATTATTATCCTAATTATTATTAGGGCAATATAATTTATTTTTATAATATAATATTTAATATACAATTTAACATTTACAAATAAAACTTACGTTTTTAAATTAAAATAAGAAGTACACAAATTATTATAAATGTTATTCTCCTAAGAATTAGGTATTTGATCATTAAATTAAATTAAAAGATTATATTTCAATAAAAAGCAATATATAATTAAAAATAAATACAATTTGTAATATAAGCATATTATAATAAAACTTCTAGCCGTTTTGGAATTATCATGAATGGAATTTTTTAAGGTCTTAGGTATCAATGGTATAATTTATAATAGAAGGGTAGATTGAAATTAAACAAGCTTCTTATGGTTTTCTTTACTTTTCTTGTACTTCTTCTCTAATGTTTTTTTTACTTTTCTAAGATGTAGTTTGTGAACAATGTATTTATATTGTTTTTACGTTCTTCAGCATGGTATTCTAGGGCCGTTTTGAAGGTCAAGCGTGCAACATTTCATAAAGCACGGAATAAAATTGTAGATTTGTATAAAAACGAAAAAGGGGAAACAAATTTTGTTGTTTATACATAGATTATGAAATGAAACGCCAGTGTTGCTATGTGTATATGAAAGTTTTGTTTGAGATGGTCAGACCAATTTATATATATTTATTATTAGAATGAGACCTCCACATACAAAAATGTGCGCGTAACGAGGCGTAACTGCCTATACCGGTAATTAATTAGAAACCTAAATATATAATTAGGCAATTTAATTTAACAAATTGAAAGCTAACAATGTGATATAACTAGTATGATTAACTGCAATCTGATTAGTTTGGACTAAGATCACCTCACCTTCCTAATTAATTACACAACGTAATCACATTCAGCTAATTAGAAGCGGCTTAATCTTACTGTAAATAGTTATATTACTGTAGTAGATATATTAACAAACTTACTTAAGCAATTTTTGACCAGTCGTTATCTACAATTTGGTCATCTATATATCAAATTAAAATACCACAGACTCATCACGATATCTCTGAAACCATTTATCCTATGAGTATGAAATTTGGAATGTAGTACCTGCAAGATCACTGAGTAATATTTTTACGATTCCTTATCTCGATCTAAGATAGTGGTCATTTATATACAGAATTTGAAATCTACGGAACTAATTTCTGATTTTTTGAAACTGGAAATTTGGAATTTGGTTTTCTTTCATCACAGTTTGTAACTGGATTTTCCCTTCGGTCATTTTGATTCAAGATAGTGGACATATTAGTATTTGAAACCATATCCTCTTTGCAATTATCACCATTTCTTTGAAACACTAAAATATAAGGATTGAATTTGGTATGGTAATTTCTTTAAATAATTATAATGTCTGCCACGGCAGAGTTTCCTGAAATTTTATTCCTAAGGGATGAAGAAACAAAGGAAGAGGATTTGAGCCCAGACTGATTTTTCTTTCTGAAGTTAATACTTAGGAGAGGGTCTCTTTTTGGAATGTAAGGATATATTAATAAAAGATAATTTCAATCCAAGAATGCTGTAACACACAGGGAAGGGTACAGAAGGAAACTAAATCTGCTTTTAAAACTGTTTCCCCAGTACTTAAAGTCAATTATTAATTGGGTTTTTTGGTAGGTTATTTTATAACCTAGAAAACGAAGAAGGAAGTTATTAAGCTACTTAAAATATTCTCGCTTTGTAAAATAATTTTAACGTTTCGATACGGTAGTTTATGAATCCATCAAATAAAATAATACATTAAAATTAACTCTGTCTGTAGTGAAGCACGGGAATCCAGCTAGTATTAAATAATTTGAGACTTACAGTCCAACCTAATTTCTTTGAATTTTGACTTTAAAGATAGATTTTTCTATATCTAAAATATTTTACTAAATAAAGAATAAAATGGGCAAAAAAAAACATTTTTTTTTTTTTCTAGAAATTCCATTGTAGTTGTTCAACATGAGAATGATTTTGTTACAAAATAATGTAAAACAAATGTACATGCTAATGCTAACATCATTGTGAAACCACGAATTGAGATTCTCTCAACACAATTTCGTTTTTAAACTATAGTAACGATGGTTTTAGGTAAATATATTAAATGTGTGCATATAATATACTCGACGGACAAAGGCCGACGCCGGCGGGTATATACATATATATATATATATATATATATATATATATATATATATATATATATATATATATATATATATATATATATATATATATATATATATAGTAGAACAGACTAACTTTTTCATATATAAATAAATAAATGCAGTAAAAAGATAAATGAAGAGATTTATTATTCTCTTAAAATGGGTGATGTGTATGAGTGCATGTCGAGAAGGGTTCAAAGTGCCGTCACATGCAGTCACTCATTCAGCACTTAAAACATCCAGAAAAACACTCAGTTTTTCAGCCTCACTCAACCGATTTTTCTGCGGCACTCGGTATTTTCGGATAGGGCCCACCCTCTCAAAAAAAAGTTTATAGGGAAGCGTCGGTTTTTCTTTTTTTTATGTTGCTCCAGGTAGTGCAATTTGTCAGGGCGGGGGGGGGGGGGGACTGAGTGTAGATGCCTGGTGTGGACATATCTCTCAGGGAACTTACCCGTCCTGGAGGTCACCCAACGCTTGGTTTTTACACTAATCCCTAGAGCCAACCTGCACCTAACACACTTTAGAGAAAAGCTCTAAAAAACCCAACTCAACCTATCTCAAAAGACCATATAAACATATAATATATGTTGCCCCACACTCCCTTAAATCCGGAATTATGTGGATTAAATAAAGGTGAAGAAAACATAAATAAAAGGAAAAACCTTTTGACCAATAAATACGCATGCTCATTGCAAAAAGCTGTCTGAAGGGATCTAAGACTGACTTATACGTAATTTAAACAAACTTAAATTATAATAATATACACATAAGTTGATGACAGGGGATTAAATAATATTATAATGATTGTAATATAATATAAAATAATTGTACTCACCCCTGGAAGCGTTCGTTTTTCATGCAAGGCGTGTTGAGCCATCGTTGCACTTTCTCTACTGTAATAAGTCAGGAATGCACATCCTACAAAAAAAAGAAAAAAACACGATTATATTAATTTAATGTCAATAATTGGTAGGTATGTATAAAATAAGTACTTTTTCTTTTAAAAACTGATTATCTAATCTCACACGAGAGTAAGAAGCTCCAGCCAGCCCTGCGACAGCCATAAACATAAGAGGATTTTAAATATTCAAGGATATCGGTGGCTGAGGAGTTAAATGAAAATTTCTAGGTAGAGATATCTGTCAAGATGGCAAGAGTATTTGAAGGAAGTAGAAAAGGCATGAAAAGCTTACCACCCATCTCTTTTCAGTGGCACAGCAACTCACGAGATGTCACGGCTTTATATTACAATTGGAGTAGGGCGTCATTGGCTCGATGCACTGAGTCCCCTCAATACTAATATCCAGTTTATTTATAAGCTAAGCTGTGGTTAAATAAAAAATAAGCTGTGGATAGATAATATGACTTTGAAGGACCAATAACTAATAACTGGCAATATAAATACCTGGGGAAATTTCCTTTTAATTTAGATTAAGTGGAAAAACCAATAAAAGATATTATTGGTAGCCTTCAACCTTCATATTCTATTATCACAAATATAATTTATTACACAGATTTATTATTATATTCGTAGACTCCCCAAAAGAAGATAATAATAATAAAAATACTAGAACACAAAGCTTACGCCTGCCAAAGCCAAAGAGCTTATACAAATATTGGTACTTCTTTAGATTGTTACTCACTTATGTTTTTTAGAATATAAATGACTGACTAAGTAACTATTAAGCAGTGCCGGATCTAAGGGGGGGCTGCGGGGGGCAAGCGCCCCAGGCGGCACGCCCGGGGGGCGGCGAAACGAGGTGGAAAAATAAAATTATAAATAAAGGAAAAATAATAAAAAGTTCATGAAAAAAAAAAAAAAAAAAAAAAAAAAAAAAAAGGTGAAATGTAATTTTTAATTATATATGTAATATAATTACAGTTATCTTGTCCAATCTGATATAGCCCACCATTAACTTCGTTTACCCTTTTTTTTTTTAAAGTTGATGTGAAAGAAACTTAAGCATATTGAAGTTTATCAAAAACTATTTAAGAAGTTCGATGTGTCAAGAAAGACTCAAACTGTTAACGCAAATAATAATACTATTAATACAAAATATAATACTTTTTAGAGTCCATTTACGAGTCAAATTTTGTGTACCAATTTTTTTTTTAACCCATCCAAATTCTAAACCAAAATTTTTCTATATTATCATAATCCAATAATACGCAGATTTCTTTGAAAATTCGCTCATTTAGTCAGGGTGCTGACTGGTCTTTTTTATACGAATTATCTCGGTTCCTATGGCTCGGAGACAATAAGGGAAACTTCGGAGCGCATTATTATCCAAACGGTGAAATTTTAGATTCTTAAATTTTGATCTGATCCTCAATTGGTCTCCGAGTCAGAAGAAGCGAGATATTCACAAAATCACGTAAAAAGTCGTGCAAAAACAATCACAATGCAAGTTATAGTAGAACTAGGTTTTTGCTAAACCGTTCTTTGTACGTAAAAAATGAATGAGACCTTTTTTGGGGGAAATTTAATAGTTTTGCATTTTGATAATAATTTTAATTTGTCTCCGAGCCATAGGAAGCGAGATATTCGTAAAAATACGTTGAATTGACATGGCACATCCCTTCCTCGCATCCTATTACGTACTTTATTGATTTTATGCATTTAAAGCCATTATTGTCTATTTTGTTTCATTGTCTCCCCGTTTTTTTAATCTGTCAAAATTGTTTGGATTTTTTACCCAAATTAAAGTATCAATTTAGCAAAAATTAAAGAACGCAAACGATTCATATTAACCTGGGGCTATCTGCGGGTTACTTTCGATAAACTATAAAAGTTGCATACAAATCGGAAGAGTACTTTTGAAGCTGTAGGTTTAAATAAATGTATGTTTGTGCGCATCATGTGGAAGAGAAACAAGTTGGCGCGAAAGGTTGAAACTTATATGGGACCAACAATAGGCTAATCATGACCTACCATCCAAACTTCATTAAAATCTGACGAGTAGTTTTTAAGATATGTTTGTTCGCAAAAAAAAGTGACAGACAGACACGGACCCAAAAGTGTTCCCTGATGTCTGAATCTGTCTTGGAATTTTTGAAATCGGAGACCTAAAAATTTGTCGTTCTTCAGAACGATCACATAGCTTCATACCTTCGGTGAGGTTGGAAGCAAAAAATATCAATAAATAAACAGCAATTAATTGCCAATATTAACAAATTAATATATTACATGATATGTAATACAATAATAAAACGTAAACATTTTACAACATTAAATAATTTAAATAAGTTATTACATCTATTTGAAGACCAACAAATCAAAACAAACCTATATTATTATTGGAATAAATATGGTTGCCTTAACTATGGAGCAATAGTCAAGTTGATATTAAAATTGCTAACTGGGATTCCCACTTACATTTTTATGTGGGATGCAAATATAAACTATTTTTTTATTTTTTTTTATTTGCATACTTTAATGGATGTTTGTTTATATGCTTAGTTGAGTGAGTATCTACTTGATTCAGTTGCTATATAGGAAGTTGTGAAGGTATTTCATAATGAAACTGGAAGAATTAATAGCATAGTATAGTGTTACAGGTAAAAAATATTTTTTTAAAGTCTAAAACACGATTTAGATAATAATTGTTTCAAAAATTCTGCAGAAACAATTTTAAACAAACTTAAAGCTGCTGTTTTAGCTGAAAAAGCTCTAAAAAAAAGGTTCTCCAAAACGCCTAAAAATTCACCATTTTGAACCTAATTTTCTAAAATTTTCCGAGGGAGGCCCCCCGAACCCCCCTTTGGGCAGTAGGGTAACCCCTCCTAATGAATCTGGAAGAATTAATAGCATAGTATAGTGTTACAGGTTAAATAAAATATAAAGTATCATTATTAATTGGTATTTTAAACGCAATATAGAATAGTTACTGTAGTTTTAGCTGAAAAAGCTCTAAAAAAAAAGGTTCTCCAAAACGCTTAAAATTCACCATTTTTGCACCTAATTTTATAAAATTTTCCGGGGGTGGCCCCCCGGACCCCCCTTTGGATTTGAGTCTGAACCCCCCAAGTTCCCCCCCCCCTCCCCCCAAATTCTTCAGCTAGATCTGCCCCTGTGTGGCAAGGGCGGCAAATTCTGTTTTTGCCCCCCCTGAGAAAAAACCTAGATCCGGCACTGCTATTAAGGCAAAGTGATGCTTAGTTCAGTGAACTTTGGGATAAAGATAAAGGAATGTCACACTTCTGTTTTATAAGGGGAGTAACAATCTAAAGAAGAATATTCAGAGCACCTTCTTTAGGTTGTTACTCCCCTCTGTTTTATAAGGGGAGTAGCAATCTAAAGAAGTGCCCAAATTTTGTTGTGGATGATACAAGGTTAGCGTGTCGCTCTACCAGATGTATAAACCTTATAATTGACATATGCAATGCAACTGGATAGACGCCACCTCAGTTAACCAGCCCCCCCCCCCCCCCCCCCCCCAGAAGAACATACAAATTATTATATACAGACACCCATGAGTAAGATCTTGTCGAATTTGAAGAAAATTAATTTATTCTTTGTACAAGGGAGGAGGTTTCAAGTCTGAATAGAATATTAACTCTTTTTGAAGAGCAGCAAATTCTAACTAACACAATGTTCACACTTTATTGCAGTCTGTTCTCATTTCGTCTTTGTATTAACAACTCAAAACGACCTCAGGATCAAACGTAGCTTTTCAGAATGGTTTCTGTAAAGAATTCAAATGATCACACAGATACGGTAACATCAGGACCAAAAGCGAAATGAGCAGTGGACCTCTTGGGCTTTAAGGGAACCCAAAACAAGGCCCTTCTTCCAGGGACTGTTTAAACATGTAAATTAAACCCTTCCCTTCCAACTCTTTGTCGGATGAACTGGGGGAATAAAGAAAAGAAAAAATACAATTCTCAATGAGGCTAAGATACGCTAATATAAAAATACTTCTATTTATTTATTTTTCGCACTATATTTCAGAAAAACAGTCCGAAAAAGAGTCGAGTATGATTTAAATAAACCGTACAAATCTTTCTCATATAGATATTAATACTTATTTAAATACCATAATATCTTTTACCAAATGATCGTTTGTTTGGACTGAGATTTTGTGGTACCACTTCATATTGTACTTTTTATTAACCTCTCTAGTCATAATATCTTACCATTGATCATTGATATATTTTGAAACACAATTTAAATGTGTTCAACAAGTAGTTGTTTACATTGTGATTTCAATTTTTAACAAAATCAGATTTATTTCAGTAATATCTCGAAAGAAAACTACTTATATCGCTTGATTCATATTTGAAATGAAACAAATTTTAGAATTTTTTTAGAAAAAATTCATTCTTTATAAAAACTCCTGCTTTTTCTTAGACCTCTAAAAATTATTATATTTTCTTGATTCTGTGTGCAAGGAGTTAAGTTTCTTGAAATGTTTAAAAAATGTATTAGAGTAAACTATGTACTCTTATTTTTATGGTATTGAAACATATTATTTTTGTTTCGAAAATAAAATCATTCTATAGGACCCCCACACTACGCCGATCGAGACAGTCCACTTTTTGACTTGTCCAGATTACCTCAGTACAAATAGTAAATTTAAAAAAAGTATGTACATAGTTTTAATTTAATTTAACTTTTAAATGAGTGATTTAGAAGAATGAATGAACAAATGATATATTTAAAATAAGATACAGTTGTTAATTTTCATTTTTACATTAAATCATACTACCCTGTGGCTATTAGGCCGTGGGGGAGTGAGTAGCGTCATGCAGTTACAAGTTTCTATTTCTATTAACTTAATAAACAAGTAATTAAATCCATTTAATTGACTATTTCTAAAAAACTAACAAATACAAACCTAAATAAATTTATACATGCATATACACACATCAGGTACATATAAATACTTAACAACCTACGCACACACATGCATACATCAAAAATATAAATAAATTATTTAAATATATCTGACAAGAGTAGTAATAATATTTGAACAAGACAATATACCTAAGATTATTAACCAAATTTATTTCGATTCGACTTCCTATGATACGTACTCGTACTGATTTGATTCGGCTTGCGTTCGACTAGGCCCGTAATGGTTCAACAAAGCCGGGCGACATGAACACACTTGTTCGACATTGTCGATGGGCATAGTGTGGACGCGGCTAAATGGGTCATATAATAAAAAAAAAAAAAAAAAAAAAAAAATTAGTTCTCATAATTCTGATTCGTTGCGATATTTCAACCCCTCCTAAGGTCATTATCAAGATTTTCTTAAATCCCTGAATTACTCAACACTTGTATAATATTATAATTCTCTATCTACTAATCATTCATTAAAATTTCTTCAAATGTGTGCTACATTCTTCTAGTGTTGCCAATAAACTTCTTTCTCCATCCTTTTTGGGTACGTTCGACCTGACAAAATATTTATGTAGTAGTTTTGTACTACCCTCTATAGATGTTTTTGTTTCAAAAAGAAAATCCTTCAAAGTCTAATGGAGAGTGTCTGTGGGATTGTCTTTTATTACTACGTTTTTATTAGCTTGCTTTCTTGTTTGTTTGTTTGTCCGGTACAAATCTGGCAATCGATTTCTAACTAACTTCCCGGATAGCTAGACATTTGAAACTTTTAGCGTAGCTCAGAACCCGATGACAATGCATTATTTTAACACTTTTAGCTATCTTTCAGCAGAATTTAATTGGTTTTCAGCAAATTTGTATGGAAAGTTAGTTCGGAAAAAATCTGCAAGTTATTTTATTTGTTTTGCCATGTCCCATATTTACGCAATCTTCATTTTGACGGGTTTCAAATTTGTGATTTATAAATAAGAGATAAACATTGAATGACAGCAAAAGAGGAAATATATCGATTATATTATTTCAAATATATCGATGACACGGTTTAGATTTGGTGTTATGTTACAAAGATTTGTCCTTTTATAGGTTTATTAGCTCTCTAGATGGTTGTAATTTATGTGAAGTAAATAAATTCGGAACAATTTTTTTTTTTCACTAACATTATATATTATACAACAATAATAATTATATTATCAACATTACATACGATTCAACAGAAAATTTAAAAACGTAGTATATAAAAAGATCTTTTTATCTTGAAATTATACAAATTTACAAACATCAAAAATAATAAAACAAAATCCATTTCCAGCAACGCCGGGTTATTCACTTCTATGACAGGTTGTTCTATAGAAGGATATTTTAATCTACTTTAAATTTAAGATGGCAGTAATTGGAATTTTATCACAAAATATAATGTTAAGATAATCTTGCTTTTCTTAATAACTTTCAAGTTTCCGGCTGGATATTTATAAATCCATCAGACAAAATAAAATACGTATAGCAAAGCACAGAGATATTCTAATTCATAAATTTCCAGGATGGGATATAGAATATATATATATATATATATATATATATATATATATATATATATATATATATATATATATATATATAAATTTTATTATTAGTACTTCAATAGTTCAGAAAAAGCTTTTCTCTCAAAAGCAGCCAGGGAAGTTTATCCTGAGTACAAAGTTGAAAGAATATGAAGAAAAATAAAGAGGCTTAGTAAGTAAAAAAAAGCTAGGGTTTTTCCTTCGGAGCAGCCATGCTACCAACCAAGGGTCATTAGCTGCTGGTAGTTGTCTAAAGCAACTCACTACCTCTACACAACAGATAGCTTCAGTCCTCTCCCTCTGTACCATCTGCCACATCTCCCAACACCAAAGCCTTCGTCTCCAACTACATAATTGAATAAACTCTATCCTTCGAGCTCAATTCACGGCTGCATGAAGTTCACAACACTCGAAAGATACCAAACACTTCATTCAATCGAACTAACCTCCTAGACTCTATATTATTATACTTCATATTAAATAAAATACAACAAACACAATTAAAAAATCGGTACGAGACAACTCAGACAAACTTTCTCATCAACGAGTTCATAATTAATTAGCCCAGTGTTATCCATTTATTAGTTCTCGTAGGTGCATAATTATTATTGAAAATTTTATCAAAATGCATCATAAAAATAACATCTTTTTGGTGAGGAATCGAACCCGGTCTCTCTCCGTCCGTGTTTAAAGCTATTTTCTCAGGAAATAGATTATCCCTAGAAAACTGTTTATATCGTTAGTTTTGTATTTAAATGGACTACATTTTAGATTTTTTTAAATATTTTTTTTTAATCTCCAGGCGTCTGCACAGACAGTCGACAGACAGACATTTTTTTAAAACCACTTTTTTGGACTCAGGTTACCTTAAAACGTGTAAATCCATCAAAATCTCAAAATGGAATTTTCGTGCCATCACAATACTTTCACTTTGTATGAGAAAAAAAAATGGCAATGAAAGAGATGAAATAAAGGAGGGTTTAAAGTTGTCACATGAGTTAATCCGAAACATTTCATATTGGTTTTTCTAGTCCCTGAGAAAATAGCTTTAAACGTGGACGGAGAGAAGTTATTTTTACGGTACATTTTGATAAAATGTTCAATAATAATTAAATGTACCTACGAAAACTAAAAAATGGAAAACACTGGGCTAAGTAATTATAATATATATAGTTGTAGGTAAAATATATATGTAGTTGTTATAATTATCAATTAAAAGTAATTTTAGATTTCTAATATATAGTAATATTTGATTAAGCACATGATTTGTTTTACAGAAACAAATCAAGTTATTTATTGATGAGTTAAATTAAAAATAATTTAAATGGTACACCTTATTAATTTTAATGATAGGAAGATCAGATGGATGTTTAAGGTGTGGGAAGTTTTTTCTTAAATAAGAACCATTACTATATGTTAAATGAGACGTTTCGACTCAATCAGAGTCATCCTCAGTCGAATAATATTATTAATTAATTTATTTGGTGTGAATTCACCTCTACCTCCATTGAGAGGGCGTCAACTCGTAGAAATTAAAAGAATTTATATAATAATATTAATTGAAACCAACCAATTTCGTATTAATCAATCCAATAAATTAATTAAAAAACTATTACAATATAAATCAAACATAATTAACCAATACATGAAACATAAAAATTGTCCACAATTTTTCAATGAGAAACGTCTCATTTAACATATAGTAATGGTTCTTATTTACGAAAAAACTTCCCACACCACATCCATCTGATCTTCCTATCATCAAAAGTTATTAGAAATAATCTTTTTCTTCACATTTGTTTATTAATTTTTAATAATTAAAACTTTCAAATTTTAGTTAATCATGTTAATCCTTGTGAGGATGCGATTATAATTAAAAGATTTAATAGTGGCTGATTGATTCGCTTAAAAGTAAAAACTAAGAGTCTCGGCTAGGGATTGAACCTGTAATCTACTACCCGCATAATTTCCAATATTTGATAAAGCACTCTAGACCAGCCAGCTTGGCCCGGGAATCTACCACCCACAATAATCACATTCGACCTGCTATCTGTCAGGTCAGTCTGACACTAGATAGAACTGACGGCTAGAAACAGAAATTTCCAACGCAATCCAATCCCAACTTTTCTCCTGTATCCGTTCTGTTCTGGACCTAATAATATACTACACACCGTGTTTTATGCGTAGACATGTACATGTTTTATGCAATATTATTAGTAAATGGATTTTTTGCCTTGATTTATAGAATGTTAATTTCCGGTTAATATTGATTTTTTTTTAGACACAATTTCATGATATTGCTGAAGTAAATGCTTGTCAGAAGGTAATAGGTTCATACTTATTACGAAGATGTCAAAGGAAGCATTAAATGCTCGAAGGGTCACATTAGTGCCCAATCTCGTAAGGATTGAGTGTTGTGGCCATGGTTAAACTTTGTTCTATGCACAACATGGCGTCAGGTCGATTCCGTCGATAAAACATTGAGGAAGCGGTTTGAATTAACATAGCGTATCACAGGACGTGTCTGGTAGAGAATGGAGTAAGTTTAAGTTGACAGTGTCACGGGACCGAGTATCAGGTTAACAGGTTCTCCCCTTATAATTTCTCTCTCATCTACCTAGGCGCATCCACTATAAACCGATTCGAATGTTAGCACGAAATAGAGCCAACAGTTTAATCAATTATGGAGTCTTTAGCTTTAAAAACAAACTATAATATTATAACCTATATTCTAATACATGAATTTACTAATTCCTGCCATTATAAATAATACCATGATGTTATTATTACTTTATTTTGTACATATAATTTTCCACCATCAACTTGTAAAACACCTACCGGGTATAACCTTTTATTTCCTCTCATGATGTAGAATTGAATATAATTGAAAATTAGGAATTTTTCAATCCACCACCTTCATCAATTAAAGTGGCCGCAATATTTATTATTATTTTTAACCCAACTAAACGAGTGAATTAGAATAGGAAGGGAATCCAAGTTACGAATAAATTGCGGGAACGATCTAAATTAGCTAGTCGAGGTTTATCAATATATTGTATTAACTAGCTGGATTAATGTGGAGAAGGCCCAACTCATTTTGAAGAAGCGTAACTTCTACCCTACACCCGTCCAGTACAGTTTCTTTTACTGAGGCATAATATTAATTTTGGCTTGAGGGTTTTGGTTGACTCCGTTTCTGTAGACCTTACCTTTTGGGCTAAAGAGCAGGGCATTCCCAAGTATTAATAAAGTAAGTAAAATTCCTAGCTTCAGAAGAAAAGTCATTTTCCCCTTGCAAGGATTACCATTAGAACTTTTTTTCTGACATCAATATTATTTTAAAAATCCTCATATACAACAGTTTTATTTTATCGTTTCAGAAAAGTAGTGATACTTATGTCAGTTAGCGTACTTGGTTTCAAATGAGTTTTTATGGTCACCATCTTGAATGAAAATGGTCGATCGGAAACCCTTTCACTAATGTCATAAATGGAAGCTAACGTCCAAATTTCTAAGTTCTAGTGCAGTTATTTTCGGAGGTGTCGTCATATAAAATTAAAAATGGCCACCATCTTGAACCAAAATCATACAAATATTTCTTAGCGAGCACATATTATTGGCTAAGACCTACCTCCAGTACTTCTAGGCATATCGTAATGAGTAACTTACACATCACTGATGAATCAGTTAGTTGTAATAATTAAATATTATACAAAACAAGCTGAAGTACCCGGTGTTGTCAGGGGGAAAAAGCAACAAACTTCTTACATTATAGAGTCTGTGACGTTTCTATTCTTTAGAAGGTTAAATGTGCAACATTTTATTAATCTCGGAATAAAACTGTAGTGTACCGGGCCGATGATTGGTAATAGGTTCTTGATAAAATGAGACACTCTAAGAGGGCCGGACACAGAGTGAACTCTGGTCTGCTCCGTGAGTAGGCCACCCGGCGGGGCTATGACTTATGAAAGAGAGGGGTAAGTAGAGGGGTTGAAATATCCAATAACAATGTTTACCTACAAGAAATAAAGAATAAATATTAATGGTGTTACTTGTTGTTTTTCAAAAATTACTGATTTCCCGGTTATTTCAACCCCTCTTTTGCATAGAAACCATTCGACTTACAAAAAAAATGGTAAAGAAATAATTTGTAGGTTATTTTCTCCTCTTTATTTTACTACTCTTCCACTTTTTGCGTAAATAGCTTGCTTTGTAAGTTATAAGGCGAAATCGACTAAAAAAATAAAAGTAAAAAGTGGTTTTATGATGATTTCTCATATTTGCGTGTAAAATTTTTGTTGGACAACTTTAGATTCGTGTTCAGCACACCCAAAAACATAAAATTAACTGCCAGCGCAGTCTGGCCACCAACCGTTTACCCTTCAGCCTGTACCCTCCACCCGCCACCTCTTCCCAATATTTCAACTCCCATTTGCGTGAAAACCATACGACGTACAAATAAATGTTATAGTCATAAATTGTAGATTATTTTCTCCTTTTTATTTTACTACTAGACCATTTTTTGGGTGAGTAGATTGCTTTGCAAGTTATAAGCTGAAAACCAATGAAAAACATTTTTTTTAGTAGTTTTTCGATGATTTCTCATATTTGCCGAGGGAAATTTTGTTGGACAACTTCAGATTCGTGTCAAGCACCCCAAAAAACATAAAGTAAGCCACTAACAACAATTACACCAGAACTTTCCACTTAGAGCTCTTTTCATGCACCATTTGACTGGACTATATGTATTTTTATAATTAATTAAAAATAGATGTTATACAATGTCAATAAATAAATTACCTAGATAAAAAAAGAAAACTAAATATTAAAAAAATAATAACAAATATTTAGCTATAAATAATGTAAGAAATTTCCACTTTAAGAAACATAAATAAAAAATAAAAAATCAATACGTTTTTATAAAAAAGGACAAAATTAAAACAGAAGAGACAAAAATGACAATATATAAAGTTATAACTCGTTTCCCCTTTTTTTTAAAATGGCAGAGAAAAAAATAACAAAAACTTTAATCGGGGGCTCAGATAAACTTTTTCTTTTAAGCTTTAAAAAAGTTTAGCCAGCTTTGCTAGGGGAAAAGTAATATTTTTTTAATTATCAGGTTATGATTATTTTTTCCTCTTAGGCTTCTTTATCTTGCCCTTATTACCTAAAATGAATATTTTAATTAAATTATAAATACACACACTCACACACACAAACATATATATATATATATATATATATATATATATATATATATATATATATATATATATATATATATATATATGTACATTTTTATCTTTGCAATTTATAAACGGATATATTATTGCGGTATGGCATTTAAGTTTTGTAGTGGTAAGTTCTGATATAATAGAGATAAGCGAAATAATTTTTTTGTTAACTATCTCTTTCAGGGTAGCTCTTATCAAGGTTTATTTTTTGTAGCTGATCCCATTGGAAAAAAAATTGCAAGGGTCTAACAATTAGAGGGCTCTTTCATCTCCTAATGGTAATTAAGAGATTTTTTAATCCAAGAGGCAAATGGATGGGGATAGATTAAAAGGCGTAGATTAAAGGTAAATAGGGACGTAGGCAGGATCTAAGGACTAACTAATAGAAGGGCACCCTACTTTCACAGACCAGGGGTCTCTCCACTTTACCCCTTAACAGTACTACCAAGTTGGAGCACATGTCCTACGTATAATGTCGTGAGTTTTTTAATTACATTGACTTGGCTTTTAGCATTCTACCTTGCAAGAGGAGTCGACCAGTCTACTAAACCCAGTGTTTAAAACAAAAAAAATGATTAAATAAATATATCGTAAGTTTAACAATTATATTAACTTTTAATCGATAAAAAATAAATTCTAAGAGTTTTAACCTTTCCCTCGAACTATAATCTAGCTAATAAACTAATTCGATTAGATTTTCAGATAAGTTCCTTCCTGTTTACAATATGAGAAGGATTAACCTTGATCGTAGTAAGGACCAACTGATTCTTACGGGTTTTAGATACATGGATTATTTTTTTAAATAAATGTATTTAGCAATATTTATTAGGTGTAGACACTTGAAATTAATATAGGAGCATCACCGGGCTGCTTTTGACAAGTCATCCAAATTTCTTAAAAATCAGCAAAATACTTTTAAAGATATAGGTGTAAATTAATTAATGTTGCAATAGGTACCAATGACATACTAATTATGGCAAACTACCTAAATTTCATTAAATTGAACAAGTAGTTCTTAAGATATGTCAGTCTGCAAAAATGTCTGACAGGACAGTCAGACCAAAATGATCCCCGATGTCTACAACAGATTTCTGTCCGGTATTTTTTAATTCAGACGCAAAAAAAAGAATTAGCTTCTCTTACCTTCCGTAAGCTCGGAAGCAAGAAGTAAATATCGACTTAAATTATTAAAAATCGAGGATTGCGAGGTTCAGTCAAAAGTAATAATAGCCTATTAATTAGAGGGGCACATAGCTCTTCGTATTTTAACACGTAATATAGCTATAAATATACACATATCTTAAAAATCACAGGGAAGTACTTGCGTCCGAGGACTTCTTAGGGTTTCGAAGATGATTAGGCGCACCCTTAGTAATTATGATTTTTTTTCGACCTCAGGGATCCCTGGTTTGATCCCCCGGTGGGTCACAATCTGTTTTAATCGGTAATAACGACAAAGTAAATTACATTTTTTCAGGAAATTTTCATCGCCCCACCATAAGGTATTAGCATGAATTATTTCAAAGTTTTAGGACCAGCCGTATAGTGGTTGGAGGGGGGGGGGGGGGTAATTTTAATTTATTAAACCTATAAAAAACTGCAACATTTAAACAAGCATACATATATATATTTGTAAGCTACTATCGAGCAACTTTCATTTGATACCCCACTCAAAATTTAAAAAAATAAAAGTTTTGAGTTTACCACATTTTTACGAATTGCGCATGAACACATTTAGTTTTTAACTTCTTTATATTGTTCCTATGGTTGGGTCAAAAAGATGCGCAAGTGATTTAAATTTCAGCTCTTTAGCTTAAACGGTTAGGGCGCTATGTACCAATGAGGAACGGACAGACGGACACATCACCCTCGGAATAAGGGTTTCGAGAAGTATCTACACACTAAAACTGATTTAGGTCCAAGAATAAGACAAATAGCGTTTATATTGTGTAAGCGAATATGGCGTTCTTGATGTTAAGAATCAATAAAATACGAGTATAATAAGAGAAATAGGGCGAGAAAAATATCGTGGAACGATGTTATTGTTTCAACAGCATTTCAGATTTGCTCAAGGGAGAACGATAGCGAAATTAAGGATAGGTTCAGAAGGAGTTTTGTCTAGTGAACAAGGAGCCAAAGACAACAAAACAATAACTCTGATACAGCCACACCGTCAAGTTATATCCGTGTGAAGTAGGCATTACCCAACTGTCGGTAACAATGTTAGAAAATCTGAAAGGAAAAGCGAAATAACCAGGAAAACAAAATGTGACAAATAGAAACCCCATTTGTCATCATTATTCTACACGCAGTGAAGATAACATCAATACCGCACTTCTAACGAATGAAAACTCACATATTATATATCCTATTATATATATCTTATTATATATTATATATATATTATATATATAATTATTATATATCCTACTGGAATGTAAATGTTCACTAACCACTATTTTTAGTTTTATGAATTGCAGCCACATAATTACATCGAATTTAAGACTTACTTTTTTCCATAATTTTCAGCGCTCAAAAATGGGGTGCGTCTTAAATTCTAGGGCGTATTAAATTAGTGTATTTGTTTATAACACTTAATCTGCTTTGAAAGCATAGAATATAGAATAAAACATTAGGTTTTCTCTTCCAGAGAATTATGATGAATTCCTTCTGAATAAATTTAGGAAGAAAGACTTTCTTAGAAGGAAGAAAGACAGCATAAATGACCATTAGGCCTTCCTAGGTGTTGTTTATATTTATTTGTTCTAAAAAAGTTGCGGTGCACTCACAGCCTGCGAGTGCTGGAGGGTTAAGTTAAAAAAAAGAGAAGTATAAAAAAAATGTTACTGGCAGCTAGTTTTAGTTTCGCGGATAACTCGTGATTCTTTATTTCACTGTTTCCAATTATTAAATTATAAGAACCTCAACATTTCATTTCCGTTTCACACATACATTTAAAAATTCGTCAGGTCCAACGCTAATTCCACCATGAAAAGACTCTTTCAAACAATATATATATATATATATATATATATATATATATATATATATATATATATATATATATATATATATATATATATAATTGTATTTATGAATTTATTGTGACGTGTGTATTAAGCAGTGCGTGCTGTATACATTGAGCAAAAATAAGAATTGCCTGTTTGCTCATAGCTCCCCTTGTTGGAGGTATGGCATACCCTCCATATGTATACTATGTTATATACATATTACATGTATATAACATACATCAGGAGGCGACCTGACCAATCTCTAACAAGTTTCTCCAGCCTTCATAAAGTTTATACTGGGGTCTTCTCCCTTTCTCTGATATAACATAACTAATGCACTGCATAAATCCTTTACATGTTATGCTATGTAAACATCTAATTTATACACATTTTTTTAAGACAGGTTATTCCACACAACAGTGACAGAAGGTCACATTAAAGGATGATGTAAACTAAGTGTATAACATGTCCCACCTTGGTTTCAGGTGAGTTGCGAGTACCTTAACCACGTAATGCAACGCTTTTCAAACATAACAGAGGATGAAGTGTCACAATTTAATTTATGTTATAATCTATTAAGAGCACACTCGTACTGTCCCTCTCTAAAATATATATATATATATATATATATATATATATATATATATATATATATATATATATATATATATATATATATATATATATATATATATATATATATATATATATATGTGTGTGTGTATATATTATAATATATAAAGTATCCTGTTTCAAAAAGTTCAATTTTCTAAAATCGTACAAGAGGAAACCGGACCAAAATTCGACTGTTCAAGAAGAAAGGATTCTTTATATATTGTCTTTTGAGCTTACAGGAAAAACCAAAAGCTATGTGATCGCTCTTTAAAACGAAAAAAATTATGTTTCGGAATTCAAAAATTCCAAGGGACTTTTCTGTTTCAAACATCTGTGTGAAGTGTCTGTCTGTCACTAAATTTTAGCTGATTTTAATAAAATTTGTATGGTAGGCCATAATTAGGTCATTATTGGTCTCATATAAGTTTCAACCTTCTGCGCCCATTTGTATCTTCAACATCCGCATAAACATACATTTACTTAAACTTATCTTCAAAAGTACTCATCTGACTTTTATGAAATTTGGATGGCTTGTCGAAAGTAGACCGCAGATAGTATCAGGTTAATTTCAACAGTCTACGCTTTTTAACTTTTGCTTAGTTGATACTTTAATTCATGTAAAAAATCAAAACAATTTTGACATATTAAAAAAACGGGGAAAAAGTAAATAAATTAGACAATAATGGCGTGTAAAAGCATCATATCAATAATGTATGTAGAAAGAAAGCTATGTGCCACACTAATTGGCAGTCTATTTTTAGGTATCATAAAAATGTAGGAAATATAATTTAATTTTTTTAAATAGTACCTAAAATACTCCGCCAATTAGTGTGGCACATAGCTTCCAAGCGTTCTATTTTGTACACTTGAATGATTTTATACTATAAAAACCTATTATTGTCAAATTTATTTAATTTTCCCTGTTGTTAAAACGGTTTAGATATTTTATTAAAATTAGTTACTGCTGGTACAATCTGCTATTGGATACGACTTACGCAATAACCCTCCGGAAGAAAACTTTAAATTTGCGTCCATAATATTTTATTTATTAAGGGGGAAAAACTTTTTTTTTTTAATTTTTCGGATTTTCCAGTAGGTTTAGGGCAATTCCCGACCAAACGCAAAAAAGCGAGTTTCTAGGTGGTCTAGAAGTACTCAAACATTTTGATTAGTGAGTCAGTGGGTTTGGACATTTAATATACAGTATGTCACTGGATCGACTTGACGATACGTGAAATGATCAAAAAATTTCATTAAAATCACACAAAACATTTACTTAAACAAAAAATTGTAACTCGATGTTAGTCAGACACTTTTTTGCACGCTATCTCCTGGACTAAAAGGATTTCAAACGCGGACTGGATAAAATTCAAATTCATTATTAATATTTGAAATTTTAACTAGAGTCTATGGTCTATTAATTACGTTCTATGAAATAAAGTAAGCTCAAGTAGCCAAAACAGGGGTTTGAATTCCCCTTTGATTTTGGAATTAAGTATAGTGTTAAGGTAAGTGAGCTAGAGGATTAACTGTAAACTGCATTATCAGTTGTTCCAGGCCATTTGACGCTACTTTATTAGTTGTAAGGAACTTAAGGACTGTAAGGTAGTGTCATCGTCCCCTAAAGTATCCAACGTACACAGTCCAAGACTGAGAAGAGGAAAGACTACTGTGGAAAACAAGCAATAGATCCTAAATACATTCAACTTGTTGGATTTTCCACTTGAGACGGCAAGTAACTTTAAAACCAACTTAATAATAATCACAAGAAGTTTAATACTTAGTACTTGCATAAACATTAAAAACCAATTTGTTCCGCGGGATGAAATTTGCTTGAGTATTTGTATAGTTAAATGTTCTATATTACTATCTTAACAGATGATAAATAGACTCCCAATTAGTGTGGCACATAGCTTTCAACAATCACCTATACCTTAATAGGCATAGGTATCACCTATACCTGTCTACTTTATAATTCCCCCCCCCCGCTATTTTGCTTTTAAACTCTCAGAAGGTAACGGAAGCTATGTGATTGTTCTAAAAAAAATTTTAATAAGGCACCGATTTCGAAAAACCCTCCGTTACTGACATAAAAGAACATTTTTGGACCCGTGACTGCCTCTCGGTTTGTCACTCAGTCTGCCGGTCTTTCTGTCCTATCAGTCGTTCAACATTTTTGCAGACTGACATACTAGAGAGGGAGAGAGAGATAGGGAGAAAGTGAGGGAGAGGAAGAGAGAGAGAGAGAGAGAGAGAGAGAGAGAGAGAGAGAGAGAGAGAGAGAGAGAGAGAGAGAGAGAGAGAGAGAGAGAGAGATGTGATCCTATAAAATCAACGTGAAATGCATAGATAATTGATAAAACTAAGAATAAACAATATTATTTGTAAAATTTATTCAAGAAAAATGAATTGTAATACTCTTTAGGAACGAAATGTGATCCTTGCTACATTTTTTTTCTAGTTTCATGTGGGGGGAAAAAGTAAAATGTCAAAAACACGTGTTAGTATAACTACACAACAAAATATCTGAAGTAATTTAGCAAACTGTAATACTTTCTTTACTATTTTAAAACTTTTTAGATTTGCAACGAACGGTATTTCTGGAATAAATTGTTCTGAAATAACGGTCTTTTTTTGTTTGACAGAGGGGAGTAAATGTTTGAAGGAATGGCAAGTATGAGTGGTGCTATATTTCGACTAGTCTCGAGGAAGTATATCGGTCTCCTTTGGTTTTCCTAATATAAAGCTTACACGGTTGTAAAATATGATGAGTAGCCTGTTCTAGGTCGGTGTGATGGTGTAGTGAGCTGCTTACTAGGCACTAGATATTTGTCATTTTGTAGCCCAGAGCTCCCCCTGGATCTGACAGGGAAAAATGAACGGTTAAACCTCCCCCTTTGCTTGCTCTAACATTTTGGCAACCAAAACCTTTACTCACCAACATCCCTTTACACTGAGTCACAGCCTTACAAGAATACATCGACTTACTGATACTTTGGAACTTTATCATAAAACTGTATAAAGCAAGGAAAGATCCTGCATAACCAATAATACACAATATTGGAAGTAGGCTTCACAGAACTGCCAACTTGACGGCCAATTATAAGATTACATAGCTTCCCTCAGAACTTTCTGGACTTGTAATATGTTGATAATTTTTCCTTCGTAAACTGAACTAATTAAAACAAAAAAACATTTCGAAGCTGTAGTTATAAAATTTGAATCTAACCCTCACACAATATTATTAAAAAATATATTGCATAGCACCCCCCCCCCCCCCCTCTTCCGGACTACCTTTCCCCATGAAAGAAGTGAAATTAAGAAAAATTTCCCTTATTACTTTTCTTAACGAGGGCAAATTATTCCTGTTGTTTCTCCTAGTTTATATTACTGCTGCAATCAGTTTATTGTGCACTTATATAACACCAGAAAACGATTGTTGCTTTCGTGACGAGGCCCCAAAGTGTCAACTCAACGTTGCACAGGGTAGAAAGGGATGCACTGCTCAGTTCTACTCTTTGCATTGGGGGGGGGGGGGGGGGGACAAAAATATAGCTACACTCAAAAAACAAACCTCTGGGTCCAACCCCAGAAAATAGGAAGGGATCACGTTAATCTAATAAACAAGATAAAGGCACGTGTCGCTACACACTACCCCACAAACACATGTATTTGACTCTAGTTTTACGGTAAAACAAAAATACAGCAGGGGATAAGCGTGCAATTTGCTTGAAACAAAGGTCCTTACCTAACACTGACCGGGTATTAAAAGATTTGATTCCCAGATGTAATATTTAAAATATTTACGTATATATATAAATTTCCCAATCACTCCGTTATGATAATAAAGAACCCTAATGATGTGTTAATAGCGAGCCCAGCAAGCATCCTGCTGTTAAAGAGCAATTTTAATTTGTGTTGTGGACTGAGGTCTCCGATGTCCTACGATAACTTGAATAAAATTCATTCTATTTTAAAGAAACTTCATTAAATAATTATAAATGCTAGGTGTACCCTGTAGAATGATTATAATCTGAAGTTTGGATCCTTGAAGGGTAAGAAGAAGAAAAAGACTAGTACTCTTTCATGCTAGGTGGCCACCTAGCATGAAAGAGTACTATTCTTTTTCTTCTTCTTACCCTTCAAGGATCCAAACTTCAGATTATATTCATTAAATAAGGATATAGGCTACGTTCGTCTTCAAAACTTATTAATAGGCAAGCTCTTTAAAAAGTTAACAATAATGTTTAAACACAAGTCATTCCACCAAATACCAGACCTAAACAATAAGATTGAAACATATCTTTCCTGTCCATCTATCGTCTCTTATCCTAACTATATTATGGCCTGCCCATATGTCCACTTCCTAGCGAGTATACTGTCCTTCCAATATCTTCAATCCCTGTTTGGCTAGCTATCCATCTATTTCTCTTTCTTTCTCTTCTTGTTATCCCTACCATACTCCTTACTATTCCATTTACTGCCACCCTTAATTTCCTCAGTATTGCTCTGTTCAGGACCCAAGTTTCACATCTGTAAGTGATTACCGGTAACACTGTTGACTTCCATAGCTTAACTTTTTTACTTACACTTACATCAGTCTCTGACCTAAAAATTAATTTATTTCTGTAGAATGCTTTTCAAGCCAGCGTAATTCTCCTACTAACAACTCTCAGGGAGTTATCATTTTTGCATATCAATTTGCCTAAGTACACTAATTCTTCTACCTCTTCAACTTCTATCTCCCTTATCACCTATTTTTCTTCACCTTGCATATAATATAATTTAATAGTTTAGATTTTTCTACATTAATTTCCATCTATTTCTTTCTCTACTTTCATTTATCATTAGTTGTATTTCTTTAATAGCATTCCCTGATATTCCTATGTCATCAGCAAACTTTATTCTGCTTATTGTAATTATTTCTCTCCGTTAATTGTAATACCAAAACTATTTCAGTCGATCTTCCTAAAAGCTTTATTTAGGATAGAAGCAAAAAGTTTAGCTGAGGTAATGTCGCCCTGTCTTAATCCTCTCTCTAGCTTTATTTACAATTCTTCTTTGCCTACTTTTACGCTTATAATTGCTCCCTCATACTCATATGCATTCTTTATAATAATTCTTGCGTATTTTCCCTCTATTTCACAGTTTGTTAACGTGTTCCATATTGCTTCGAAATCTATATTGTCGAATGCCTTCCAAAAGTCAAAAGTATTTAAAGAGTATTGCTAGAAGTATCATTATTGCATAATAACAAGTAAAAATATATTATTTATTAGATCAATCAACAGATTTTATTGGCAACAAAAGCAAAACAAGAACTTGGTACGCGAAATAATTTATCAGTGCGAAAGTTAGGTAAGGTTTTTATCTTCGTAAGAGCACGCGCATTACTATGAATTATATTATCACAGAAATTTTAGAAGCACCTGGGTAAAAAAATTGTTAAATCACTATTCTTGTTTGGGGCCAGGCAGAGCACAAACAACCCTGGACTTACATATTCTTCAAGTATATACATATTTCATTGCTATAACAAAATACATATTTACAATAGGATATAAATTTTCTTTATTCACTCTTCACAGTAAAAACAACCCCATTTTAAGATGTATTAAAATAGGTTAGCTGTACTAATGCTTTAAGTTAAATAAAGAAAAATCCGGTGTAAAAGTTAAACACGAATTTTATTTCTTCCGTCTTTTCTTACTTTTGACATAAACCAAGAACCAGAATACATAATTACTATAAAAGAAATTACAACGTACGAAGACAATTAAGGGATTAAAAGAGAAAAACTTTAAATTTTTATCACGATTACTTTTTTTATTTCCCTTTGCTTAATTACTTTCTGCGTTTTTTTCTTCCTTGTTTCCGTAATATTAAATAAGCGTTGTTTATACTCAGATTAGTGTAAGGTATATGAGAAATAATAATAAATAAATAATAATAATAATAATAATAATAATAATGGTTATTATTATTATTATTATTATATGAGAAATTTAAGAAGGAAGATAACGTCAAATACCTTGACTAACAGACCAAACTAAATAATATTTATTGTTTAAGCTGAAGGCAAAAAGGCTTGAGGATTTCATTTTATTTTATTTCTTTTCTCTTCTCTCCCTTTTAGACAGCCCTTTGTGTTATTGGACTTACTCACGAAATGTCCCTTAAGGTTTTTTTTTACTTTTTTATAGTACGCAAGCATGAGAATAAAGAGCGGGATAGAAAAGCTTCAACAGGCGGCTTATACACGTTACGTCTTCTTATCACTGCCACGACAACACGTATAACCTAAATTATTCTCACACAAACACGCATACAATCACAACTATGCTATTAAAATGTGCCTTTTGTACCTCTCTCGCAATGTATATAAGTACTCACACATACATACATTTGCATGTGGTACTCTTTTATATCATACAAACAGTATACTTAGATATTTGCAATTTTCATTTAAACCTTAAAATAAAAATTCTATAGGATAATAATTTTTCTTCAAGATATTAAATTGAACGTAATTTTAAGTTTTTTTTGTAGATGCATGTAACAATTAACATCTATAAATAAAATTTAACTTCTGCCTTTTATAATAATTAAAGTAAAAATATATTTTTACGACATTATTTTAAGAGAATGTATTCCGTGTTTAGAGTCATAATTATTGAGTCAATTATTTTTATTGTTAAAGCTTTTTTTTTTTAATTCTTTATTATCAATAAAATATTAATTGTATTCGTCGCACGTATTTTTTATATCATTTTGATTTTAGAAACTTTTATTTTAAATTCATATGAATTTATTATAATTATAATGTGCATGTTGACATGCGAATAAATAAATTAATACATTTACTAACGTAATAAATTAGGAAATTAGAACGAAATTAACGGAAAAATATTTAGCTAACTTAAAAGAATATAAATTTGCCTATTCATCTCAGTACTTCGGATAAATTTCTGCAATTAACTTTGATCGAGGAAAAGGAAAAATACAACATTCGATAGGCATTAAGAGCTTCTTTCATCCGATTTTCACCCCTATATGAAATTAAAGATACCACACGAAAAATTAGAAAAATACTCATAGAAGAAGACAGTTTTTAAATATATTTAATTTAGTAAATGTAAGTAAAATGTAATGCAAGAGAGGTCAGATGACTGATAAGGTATCTTTATATTTAATAAGAAAGGCGCTATTCCAATAATAAACATGTTTAAAGGTCATCTTCTCAAAACAAAGGTACATCAAATTAATGTAACAAATCAATAATCTAACTTATTAGTGTAATTGTAGATTTTCAATTCTTTTTCTATCCAAGCTCTGATTTATACGCAATTATGGTTACCAATTTAGATTGTGTATACTTACAATAGGTATTGCTAAGTAAGCAAGTATTTTCTCTCTGTCTCCGTCGGGGAGCAAAGTAAGTACATATGTAAGTTTATTTTCATCGACACGTTTTGTCTCCTTCGGGGAGCAAAGTAAGTACATAATATGTAAGTTTATTTTCATCGACACGCTCTGTCTCCGTCGGGGAGCCAAATAAGTACATAATGTAAGTTTATTTTCATCGACATGCTCTGTCTCCGTCGGGGAGCAAAGTAAGTACATATTTAAGTTTATTTTCATCGACACTTTCTGTGTCCGTCGGGGAGTGAAGTAAGTACATATGAAAGTTTATTTTCATCGACACGCTCAGTCTCCGTCGGAGACACATACTGGTTTTCTTATTAAATACACACCTTATCAGACATCTGGCCTCCCACTTGTATTGAATCATAAGGGAGTATTACAATAATTAATAAATCATTATTAATTAATTAATATACAATTTAATTTATTCTTACTTAAAACAAATTAAAAATATAGATAAAAATATAATATTTTATGAAATATTGCTACGAACTAACAAATAAGTAATAAACATGCGCACAACATACATTTATTTAACCTATATCATCAAAAGTACTCATCTGATTTTTATTAAATTTTGATGGTTTGTCAAAAGTAGCACGCAAATAGGCCCAGATTAACTTCAATCGTCTGTGTTCTTTACATTTTCTTAAATTGGTACTTAATACATGTAAAAAATCAAAACAATTTTGACAGATTAAAAAAAGGGGGGACACATTTAAACAAATTTGACAACAATGGCTTGTAAAATCATAAAATAAAGTACGTGATAGGATTCGAGAAAGCTATGTGCCACACCAATTGGCAGTCTATTTTACATGTTGCAGAGATTTGACGGTGATAAAAACAGGGTGAATTAGTTCAAGTAAAGATACACTGCATGCTCACTAGAACTTGGCCTTGGGCCCTTCCGTACGCCCAGATAACCGTTTTCGAGAAATATTTTTGTGCGGTAGAGTAAATTGGCTTGGATGAAACGACATCGTGAAACGAAAGTTCACGTTTCGAGACTCGTCCAAGTGAAACACTTGTGAAGTGAAGTTTTTGCTTTGAGACTCGACCAAGTGAGAGATATTATATCAACTGCCGGTCTAAGTTGGCAGTTGATTTACCTGTAAAAAATCTTTCACCTGGACGAATTTCGAACCATCGACCTCTGAAATTGACACCACGGGATTGGATATGTAAGCGATGTAAGATATGAATTGGTATATAAGCGTATTATTATATACATTTTGATAATTAATATAAATATAAATTTTGTTTTCATGTTTTTTATTCACTAACATTATATGAAAATATTTTATAAATTGAAATTACGTTTCTTTGTGAAGTTATCTGACTGGCGGCATTGAAAACTCTTGTTTATAAATATGTTTGTTGCGTATTTACTACATGATCAATGTAATAAGCATTACTTAAATAAGTTTTTTGTGCTATTTCATTATTAATTAAATCTAAGTGATAACATTTTTTTTTTTTTTTCTTTATCTTGGAACCTCATTTCAATGAACATAGTATATAAGTGGAGCAATTTGATTTGATATACGAGTAAAATTGAGTTACGTGCTTCTTCTAGGAACGATTTAAACTCTGAATTATATAATATGACATATTTATATAATTAAATAACACTTCTGTTTCACTCCTAATGCGTGAGAGTTTCACACATATTGTTCTGAGTGTTTAGAGTGCAGTGTCCCTAAATTTAATAATTTCTTGGAAGTCTGAGAAGTGACTTGCAACTTATCTTAATGTCCTTATATTTCTAAAAGCTCTACCCAGGTGTAAGTAAGATATGCGGATCTTCGTAGAGAGAATATTATGACAACAATCGTTTCCCTATTGAACTTAAATATTTATTTCCTGAACCATCTTTAAGTTAATTAACAGTGACCTTAAATATGTTACTTTTAATTTCACAATGTACTTCCTTTGATTATTATTTATAATTTCTTTATGTATTAAATTTATTATACGCAAAATTCTCGCTGAAATCTGTTTGCTATTTAGGAGGTCACAACTCAAATTAAAATATTATTCTAGACTTTTACAAATATGTTTCATACATAACTATTCTAATATTGTCTATTAATTAAAATATCTTAATAAAAGGCACCAGTATTAGATTTCGAAGCCACTCAATTAGGATAAAGAAGAACCCTTGAGAGAGGTTGTTATAATAACAACTTTTTTGTTAGACAACCTAAAATCCTCACTTTTAATGTTAAAACCCATCGCTCTAATAACAGGCTGTTGTCTCCCACTCAACGTAACCAGACACGCAATATTTCAATTAACTAAACATTTTATATCTCTCTATAAAATATATTTTCACAGAAAAGTAAATTAAGTATAATTTCAATTGATATCGTGCCTGTGAAACACAATCAACTTGGAACAAATTCCAACTCCCTATTCACTACTACCAACCTTAATTTTATTTAAAAAAAAAAATCTCCTTTTCCTTCTTATATCATGATATTATTACAGGCGAAAAAATAATAAGAATGAAACTTTTTTTGTTATCTCAAGCTGTTGGCAGCATTGCTAAGAGGCTGAGTATTTTCTCACCGAGTTATTGTTATCAGTGCAACATCTTCTCTCTTATTTTTCTCTTTTGTCATTTAAGAATCTCATTTCAGGTCCTTTTTCCAACCTGTTTCTCTCTATTCTCTAATTTAATTTAGTATTTCTTTAAGGTCTTTTGGGGGAAAAGAAAAGAAGTATTTTCTTTTCAAAATGATATTTTATGGGAGTAAAATGAGTTTACTTATTATCAAATGAGAAATGAGTTAAAATAAAATATAATGTATATTAATACATTATTATATGTACGAGATGGATATCACAGAACTATAAATGAGCAAATTCCACATTGTTGGGAAATGGCGTTTTAAAATTTATGATATTATCAGAGAGCCCTCACCATTAATTGATTTATATTATTACCAGGTAGCCCTCACCATAAATTGATGTGTATTATTTTTATGTATTACTGTTATGATATTATTGTATTTTTTGTAATTTAAGTGAATTTTATTTAAATGAAGGAAATACATATATTTATTATTATTATAATTACCATAATTTAGCTTTTCTATTTAGATGCCATAGCCAATAAAAGCTGCTACAAGCAAGGCTCAAATTCGGGGTTTTGGCACAACTTAGATTATAAAACAACAAGTCCAAGTAGCTAATAAACCCAGAATATGAAAATTTGCACCTTCATATATATATATATATATATATATATATATATATATATATATATATATATATATATATATATATATATATATGTGTGTGTGTCTGTGTGAGTGTGTATGTTAATTATCAATCAAAACACACTCCTAAATTGCATATATGTGTGCTCCTTTTTTGATGTTTATATCCTAGCATGGTAGGCTTTTATTTTTAATTCCGATTAGGAGCATCGTCTACATGGCTCTTTAATTAGTTGAAATTCAAAAGTTAGGTATCAAGTTACATAGTAAAGCCACTGATAAGACAACAAACCTGTTCCCTGTCGCTTTTTTACAGGAAAGGTTTGCCAGCCATATAATATACCTATATATAAAAAGCAAAAGGAAAGGGTTAAAAAAAAATCTTAGCCCTAGAGAAGTGAGTGAAGTACTAGGAAGCTGATCACGCTAGGGCTAACTAACTACAGCCTGACATGATAGAGCCTCCGTCACACTGTGCAGAGCTCCAGGCCCTTTACCTGATAAGACCAGAGGGATGAACCCACGTCACTCCACCAAAAGCTTACAACTTATCACTTCTAACCCCTTCACTCACCCGACTCGCTCCCTGTCTTATCATTTATTCCCATTCCTCGGTGCTGAATCACCGGCTAAACACATCCCTACTAATCTCTCATAACTTAAGGATGACCAGAGAAGAACATTCATCCCCCTCTTTCTACTTTATTCAGTCAACTTTTGACTTATTTTTTAACTACTATTTCAATAAATACCGTTATCTAACATTTACCTAATTTCAAAAAATTATATGAATCAGGGGTCTATAAATATGTAGTTGTATAAAAATCAAGCTTAAGCATGATGATTTTTCTTTCCAAAAATTCCATTTAGAATTCGTTAGGGTCATTTTAGTAGGTTCTAAAAGAAGAACAAGCCGAATAAGGAAAGGAATTGATCACCTAGATCTATTCTTGGGATTTTCCCTGAGACTGTTTCCCCAACTTCAGTAACTACATCTAATTCTTTACCTAATTTATTTCTATTGAAATAAAAAATTGGTAAGGCGTGAAGTCTCACGTAAAAAGGGTTTCGTTGGTATTGTGAACAAAAAATTATAAGGGAGGGGGGGGGGGGGGGGAGAAAAGTTTTTTTGACAAAATGGCGCCGAAAATTAAACACCACCCCTAAGTGTTATATATATTTGTAATCTACTCTTGAATACCTTTCATTTAATTCCCCACTCAAAATTTTAAAAAAATATTTTTTTTTGAGTGACGTGAATTATCCGCCATCTTGGATTTCCAGTAGCTCAGATCAAATTGCTAATCTTATTTTTTCTATGGCCCAGCAGACCACACATTTTGCATATTTTTCTATATTTTTAGTAACAGCGGAAATACGATTTTAGGGGGGGGGGGACACGAAAAATTTCGATGTTTTTTGACAAAATGGCGCCGAAAATTAAACACTATCCATAAGTGGTATATATATTTGTAATCTACTCTTCAATACCTTTCATTTGATACCCCACTCAATATTTAAAAAAAATATTTTTTTTCGAGTGACGTGAATTATCCGCCATCTTGGATTTCCAGTAGATCAGATCAAATTGCTAATCTTATTTTTTCTATGGCCCAGCAGACCACACATTTTGCATATTTTTCTATATTTTTAGTAATAGCGGAAATACGATTTTAGGGGGGGGGGACACGCAAAATTTCGATGTTTTTTGACAAAATGGCGCTGAAAATTAAGCACTACCCCTAAGTGATATATATATTTCTATTCTACTCTTCAGTACCTTTCATTTGATACCTCACTCAAAATTAAAAAAAAAATTTTTTTTTCAAGTGACATGAATTATCCGCCATCTTGAATTTCCAGTAAATCAGATCAAATTGCTAATCTTATTTTTTCTATGGCCCAGCAGACCACACATTTTGCATATTTTTCTATATTTTTAGTAATAGCGGAAATACGATTTTAGGGGGGGGGGGCACGCAAAATTTCGATGTTTTTTGACAAAATGGCGCTGAAAACCACTATCCCTAAGTGGTATATATATTTCTATTCTACTCTTCAATACCTTTCATTTGATACCCCACTCAAAATTTAAAAAAAATATATTTTTTTCGTGACGTGAATTATCCGCCATTTTGAATTTGAACAGCTGATAATATTGAGTTCGCTATATTTTTCCTGTGTGCGCGTCAAAACGATCTTTTATACTGGAAAGTTTCACGTTTTTATCTTTTTTGGTTCAAAAGTTATTGGAACCGTACAGAGTGACAGACGGACACAGGAACGAAACTATAAGGGTTTTGGTTTTACCAACGAAACCCTAAAAAGAGGTACATAGGAAAAGGCTATACAAAAACGAAACGGGATGTCGCTTACTTAAAAAATAAATTGACCAAGTATGTAGTAAATAGGACGATTTGGTTAACCAGCATAACGACCCACCCGTATCAAGATTTCGGTCATTTAAACGTTTGTTTAAACTATAACTTTTTAACATTTATTATATTGCCGTGATACAAACTCTTTTAGATGCATTTTTACTGTTCAAATGCAATGAAATTACTCCAAAGTGTCAAGCCCAATCCGTTCTTAAGCTAATTAATTTTTTTATTTTGTTTTGTTGGGAGGGGGAAATTCCTTATGACCCGAGTTTTTTTATGTATAGACAAAGAATAGGTATGATTTGTTTTTCATTTTTTCGTTGATTTATTATAAAAAACAAAAAAAATCGGGTACGGGGTACCTCGGAACTTTTCCTCACTTCAGAGGCCACTAAATTGGCCTCTCCTGCTGCTTCGCAGCAGGAGGAAGCAACATTGGACGTGGTCAGTACTTGGATAGGTGTCAGTTCTGAACTAACTGATTTATTATCATTCTTCAAAAATAACCTTATTGTAATAGCTATATTTTATTTATTTATTTGAAGTTTGGCGGCAATTTGACAGATGTAAACAAACTTTGACGTCAACAAAATTATCCCATTAATAAAACTAATTATATTCGCTTATAACTTTTGAACTAATTAATGAAACTTTTTCGTTTTTTTATATTTGTTCCTTAATTTTTTCCGGTTCCAAAGATATGCTATATGTCAAAAACCTATTTATACTTTCGGTATTATTACCCATCAAAGTTTAAAAATTTAAAAATTGATAACTTCAAAATGGCGGCCAATATCAAAATGAAATTTAGTGGGCTTGTTTGTAATACAGAGAGGTACATTCGTGCCAAATTTCAACTCGATCAGGACCATTTTCGATTTATTACGATTTTTTTAATTTTTTGCTGACTCAGAAAACTGAGTTAAAGATGGCGGAAAAAGTTGATTTTCCGGGCGGCACAACTACAGGTTAGGACTGATTTTTCTGCCAAGTTTCAACTCTCTAGGTTGAATACCTTGGGCGCTACGATGATAACACACATATATACGTCATGCTGAAAACCACTCAGGAGGTCTTAAAAACACCTAAAACGGATAATTCCGTTGAAATCTCGAAAAAAAAAATGTTTGGTGAAAACAATACTTTTCCTACTATTAGTAGTGAGGAAAAGTAAAAATAGGAGAGGGACACGAAAAACTCAATTTTCAAGGACACGTGGAGCAAAGCAAAATTGGTATATAAACGTAACCACATATAATTGGTACTCAGTGTGCCCTCCTCTTTCACATCTTTCATATTTGTGGGGCACATAGCTTTCTCGAGTCCTATTTGAAAACTTTAATGATTTTATGGTCTCACAAATTAATTTGTTTGGTCTCACAACTTATTTTTTTAATTTTTCCCCGTTTTTAAATCTGTCAAAAATTGTTCTGATTTTTCGCACGAATTAAAGTATCAATTTAATAAAATTTAAAGAACGCAGACAATAATTGTAATTAATTTAGAGCTATCTGTGTACTTTTAAAGATATAATTGTAAATAAATGTATGTTTGTACGCATGTGAAAGAGAAATAAAAGAAAAACCAATAATGATCCCTGATTTCTGAAACGGATTTCTGTCTTGGAATTTTTTAAATGAAATAAAGTATCCATATAGCAAATTTATAGAGCGCAGACGTTTGAAATTGTATGTTATTATTATTCTTGAATTCTTACGTCTCTAATTTTGTATAAATTTTACTAGCTTCATTTACACAAGAATATAAAAAACAATGACGAAACTAAGTAGGGAAAGAAATAAGAAAGTTTTTATGTATTAAAATTTGGAATTCTGCTTTGAAATGTGAAAACTACTCGACAAACTTAACATAACGATATAAAATGTTAAATTAAAACATTTTAATTAGGGAAAACAGCTTGGAAAATTAACAAAACATAATAAAAACTTATTCTCGGCTCATCATTTTTAACTAAAGATATTAAAAATCAAAAATTCTATTCTCTGATTTTATAATAAATAATTATAATTCCTTCTGCATTAAAAGCTAAATTTGAGATGGCTAAACTCACCAATTGTTTAGTAAGAATAACTTTAATTCTGTTACATTTAGTCTGAATACTAATAAAAATATTTCATTCCAGTGTTATACCTTTATATTATACTAGTGAGTTAATCGTCCACCATAAAGGCTGCCATTATGAAAATATTAAGTGTGTATAATAAATACAAAGAAACAGTCTCTCCACGGAAGATAATACTAAGATTATTTATTAAAGCAGCTTTCGGCTTTTATAAAGCAATCATCAGTGCCTATGAACAAGCACTAAGCGTTAAACTTACTAAATAATAAACTTAAATTAAACAAAAAAAATAAAAGCTAATAACAAAACCTAACGATAAAAAAATCAAAATGAGTTAAAAAATAACAAATCAATAAACAGTTATTTTTGTTATTAACACATGTTTTATTGATTGGTTATTTTTTAACAGATTTTGATTTTTTATCTTTAGGTTTTGCTATTAGCTTTTATTTGCATTATTTTAATTTCAGTTATTTTATGTTAGTAAGTTTAACACTTAGTGTTTGTTCATAGGCACTGATGATGGCTTTATAAAAGCCGAAAGCTGCTTTGATAAATAAACAAGTATTATCGTTCGTGGAGAGACTGTTTCTTTTTATTTATTAAGAGGACCTCCATCAACGCTCTTATTTCTCAAATTAAGTGTGTAATTTCCCAAAACTAAACAGTTTTCCCAAATTCAAAGATGCACCTCTGTGCCGAATCAAATTGCACAATTTTTACGCCAGTTATCGTTAAACAAACAAACTGTTAAGTCTATACAATGAAGAACTCATTACGCTCGTTTAATTAGTATACGCAAAAAAACTATCTATCACTTTATGCATGAAGAATCCGGAATGGTGTAAAACAGTAAGATTTAAACTTTGAAGATTCATATAAACCATATAGTTTAGAGATCTAAACGTTGCATATGATCTTTATGAAAATATAAATGTAATAATAAAGTTAAATACATACAAATCATGAGTGCTAGATAATAACGGTTCGTCTCATTAGAGCAGAAAGAATAAAGATAATAAAGGCTATAGGTACTCAGTCGATGCATTAACAGCTAAAATATGTATATTCGACCAAACTAAGTAAAATTATATTCTTCCTCGTAAGGTTTTTCATACCGTACTTTATGGGTTATATTTTATTTTCTTATAATTGCACTTTAAATTTGATTTAATTTTGTTTATGATTACAATTGGTTTGAACAGAAGTTGGTATAGCGAATCTTGTTTACACATCTATTTAAAGGTGAATAATTTTCATTTCAGGTGGATAGAGTTAATTGTTTCTCTATTAGCTGTGACCTGTAAGATAGATGTGGAAGTAGTTATCAGAGTGAATACCTTGAAACATAGATAATGATTGATTATTAGTCAAAGCCAGAAATTAAGGGACAGCATGCAAAACCGCAGCGCGTAACAACGCCAGTTATTCTAATAGAATGTCATATATCTCTCTGGTAATAATAAGCCCATAGCAAGCCCCGACCATCATTCGACAGCAACTCAATTTAACCAAACAACGCCTACTACACATGGCTTATCAACCCGTAGCATTCTACGAGGTAACATAACAAGTTGTATTCGTATCTGTATACCCAGATGTATCATCATCATCATCCTACATTATATTTAGCCCTATACATGTCGGGGTGTAGAACTGAATTTGAGCGTAACATGTTTCCAGAATTGAAATCCAAGCTGATATTTCCTCTCTAATACTTAGTAACACGTGTAGCTCTTGTAATCTCATTAATAAATGTTACAGATTATGGACAGATAAATTAAAATCAGCTTGGATATTAATTAAATAAAATAATAATTTATAAATTTTATTAAACAAATTATTTGGTGTATACATATATATATATATATATATATATATATATATATATATATATATATATATATATATATATATATATATATATATATATATATATATATATAATATATATATATATATATATATATATATATATATATATATATATATATATATATATATATATATATATATATATATATATGTTAAATTTTTTTAACTTCATGTTTTCGAGGTTGCTGAATCCTAATCTGAAGTCTAAATTGATCTGCCAATTTTAAATTGGATTAAAATCATTGGCTAGTTAATGTAAACTAAATTAGAGATTTAAAGGAGTATAATGAGTATATTTGTTGCTCATGTTCGGTATTGAATAGATTCCATACTAGATAGGATTTGGTAAAAAGCTGTAAGCTTTTATACAAATATATCATTCATTCTATACTAGACAGGTAGGACTAGGGTTCATCTAGTCTATGAGTACCTTCACGTTGTATATATTTATCAGCAATGTAATATCGTGTTTTTGCACACTGCAATAAGGTACACAATTTGTGTAGTGAGAGACACCAAGGGATGTGCCACGCAAGCGTGACACATAAGAACTGTTCCAACATCAGACTTTCGACGAAACGATGCAGGAAATGGCGTAATGCCGAGTCACGATCTTGATGCAAAAACACGGTATTACATTGCTGATATATATATATATATATATATATATATATATATATATATATATATATATATATATATATGTATATGTATATATACACCAAATAACACCAAATAATTTGTTTAGTAAAATTTATATTGCACATGGTTATAGACGCTAATTGTGGAAGTCCACAATTTCTATTCATAATTTCTCAATTATTTTCTATTATATTTAATCTACCTTCATACATTAACTATTGGATATTCAATCACTTCTTACGCTAGTGCAGTTTTATTCATTATCGTTATCAAGCCTAAAAACAAACATTTATTTTATGTCGACCACAATAGAACATACGATTAAAGAACAATATATTGTAAATTTTGAATTTTTAGTAACTTGTATTTTTTTACACTTGGGTAAGTGAGGTCATTAATAAAAATATATATCAAATCGGAACTATAAAGTACCCTCGTCTCACACTAATTCTACATCTACGAAACTGCAGAATGACAATATCACATAATATAACATTACAAATAAAAACATAAATCTAAAAATTGAAGCATAAAAAAGAAATAAAAATGGTTCTATCTCCACCAAATGGTGAGAAAAAGATAATTCAATTTCAATAAACTTAATTTCTTTTAAATAATACAAATAAACAAAAATTAAATATTACACAGAAATTACCTCTCCACAAAGGGGAAACCAGAGGGTGGAGAGGGAGCTCTATTATAAATTAATTTTATAATAATTTTATAAATTAAAAAATTAAATTTTTTTATAATTGTAAAACTAAAATAATTTAGATCTTTGGATTTTTTAAATTAAAAATAACTGAACTGATTTTATACATAAAATAAAACTTTACTGATACATATTATATGAGCCTATTACCAATAACGAGTGAAAAATTAAGATCTGACTGTAATAACCATAATTTTGTTTTGTTAGCTTTTGGACAATACGCTTCAGTCTTCTATGTCACTATTGAGTAGGGACCACTAGTAGACCCTGTGTCTCACTTCTGGTACCCAACCCGTGGGCCACTACACTAAATAGTCCATTATTTTTATATACAGTTTTGTATACGTATAGTTTATACAATTTGTCCAGAGTAAGTACAGAGAGTTCTGCATACATGGCCGTGGCCGAGTCGGCTCTTCGTCTCCTTAAAATTGATCTTAAAATATTATTTTGCGCTAATACAATAGGACGCAGTACTGAGGAGTAAGCACCTCCCCAGTACAACAGTCCATACGAAAGAACCGACTGGGCTAAGGCGAAGTACACCATTTTTAAAGTTTTTACAGGCATAATACTTCTTAGCCTCGCGAATATCTAGGTTAATTTATGAAGCCTTTTTATTAGACTTAATTTGTGGTTTCTCCAGCTCAAATGTTGATCCAAATGAATTCCTAGGTACTTGATACTTTTGACTTTATCAATCTTTTGATTGCCTAACAAGATTTGCAAAGATTCATCGGGCTGACTATTCGAGTATATTGATTGGGTATATTGAGTGGGTGGTAATTAGAGCAATAGATTCCTAAATTTTAGATTTTTTCACCCTACACATCAAAAAATTAATACGGCTAGCAACCTGATTAAAAAGGCCATTTCGTTGACTGATCATAATCACTTAAAGACAGTTAAGAATAATATTTTTATTCTATTAAAATTAAAAGATACCTTTTACCCCCTGAATGTACCTGAAAAATAAAAGCATAAAAAAGAAATAAAAATGGTTCTATCTCCAACAAATGGTGAGAAAAAGATAATTAGAGCAATAGATTCCTAAATTTTAGATCTTTTCACCCTACACATCGAAAAATGAACCTGATTAAAAAGGCCATTTCGTTGACTGATCATTGTCACTTAAAGACAGTTAAAAATAATATTTTTAAAAAATTAAAAGATACCTTTTACCCCCTGAATGTCATAAAAAAAAATACTGGCATAAACACACAAAACCCAAACACAGCAATAATATTGATAACACCATGGCAGGTATTAGTACTTGTGGCCTCACCAAACATGTCAGTATGACGTATTATATTATATTTAAAAGGGTTGTCGGAGAAGGTACAAAATCTTATAGAAAAATTTGATTTCCCCGAGATCAAATTCGGGTTCAAACCCCTTAATAAAACTGAGAATCTATATCACAACCTAAATGACAAAATTCCATTTCAACAGTCCATAGGCACCATATACGAAATACCATGTGGCCAGTGTAAAAACGTATATCGGAAAAAGCAAACAACTCATCAGTAATAGGATTGAGCAACATAAATATGACCAGAATAAAGGTAATACCAACACAGCTTTATCAAGTCACTCTATGGCCTCCAATCATACGTTTTTTTTTTAAGAGATTAAGATCTTAGGGAGACAAACAAAATCTAATAGAAGGAAAATTATGGAAGCGCTGAACATCGCTATCAAATCTGATAAAACGGATTCCCGATCTCTGAACAAATTTTACAGTGGGATATATCATGATCAATCGAATCAAAATTCCCACCGATAAAACAATAAATGCCTTCCTGATTACTATAATATGTTACCTTTAATTCACCATTTAATTTATTTTTAAGTTTTTTACTCTCTATATTTAAAATCAGATTACCTCTAAAGCATACTTACTCACTCTAAATGTCAATTTATTAAAATTTCATTTTCATTTTTTTTACATCTTTTTACATGTATGATACCAAAATAAGATAAGGGACTGATAGTCTATCTATTATCTATTTCCTTTATGTTTTTTTTTTTTTTTTTTTTTTCAACTGAAGAAAAGACCGAAAGACTGTTTTTATTTACATTAATTTAAAATATCACAGGTTATTAACTAATAACCTGTGATATTTTAATTTAATGTTACCGTTACCAATGTTTTTATTTTTAGATTTATGTATTTATTTGTAATGTTATATTATGTGATATTGTTATTCTGCAGTTTCGAGTTGTAGAATTAGTGTGAGACGAGGGAACTTTATAGTTCCGATTTTGATATATCTTTTTAATAATGACTTCACTTACCCAAGTGAAAAAAATGCAAGGTACTAAAAATTTATAATTTACAATATGCTGTTCTATATTTGTATGTTCTATTGGGGTTGACATCAAATGGGTTTGTTTTTGGGCTTGAGAATGGCCGGTTAGGCCGAAACGTTGCCGAAAACTAAAAACCTGGTGTAGTTTTTTGATTTTACATTATACCCTTAAGGATCCACAATTCGTAATAAGTTAAGAATATTCTTTTATATAAAATAAAAATGCAGAAGTCGAGTTTGAGCACTTGTTTAAAGAAAACAAAGAAAGCGTTTCTATTTCCTTGTTACTTTTCCACCCTCTGACAGCAAGTTGAATAAATCCTATTCCCCTTTTACCCGAGAATCAAAATCCTTTGTTGTTTTTTTAAATCTTTGAGACTTTGCCTTGAAAGTCCCGGGCTGGATTCCGCAGCCCTTTGAACCGAACAGCCAGCCTTCCGAGGGCCTCATGTTAAAAAATATGCCGACGAATCTTAACATGCTCCGCTCCGCCTTCCCTTTTCGAAAAGGCAAAAAAGAAAATAAATATATTTTATAATGTTATAGATACTATCAAAAAAGATTAAAAGCATCTCTGTACAAACAGCTTGTTCTTTGAACGAGGCAAACTTGGAATACCAAAATCCTGATTAAATATATCAAAAGGATTTTATCTCTACCACGATATTGCAGTGTCGTCACACTTTATTGATTATTGAATTTTATATATTTATTTACTTACTTCTTTTTTCCTTAAGCTACCAAAGCTGGTTTATTTAGAGGTAAAAAGAAAGCTTTATATTCCGATATTCTGTTGAATTTTTATTAAGAAAGATATTTTTCAGTGAATTTCATTAGACTAGGGGTTTCTTTGCCAAAATGAATTATTGTTTTTTTAACATTAGAACAAAATTAACCTATGTTAATTATACTTTCAGAGAGTAGATTATTGAATTTAAGTTTATAAAAACAAATTTGAATAGAAAATATATAATTATTATTTGCATTAATAATTATAAGCTTCCATATATTTATAATGAAGTCTCAAGTCATCGAAGAAACATAACTAACTTTAATTTATAATAAAAAAAAAACAAGAAAACAAGTAAACTACAGCAACAACAATATAATGAAAATTGGCATATGACAAGATCGTACACTCCTCCCCGCAATTGATCAGCTTGACGCCGTTGTTTCTGGACCTCTGTTTTCTCTACATAGTTAGCTGGGCCCAATGGTTTCAGTACCTTTCCCTCTGAGTAACCTTTCTCAAGTCTTGTTTTTGTCTTCTTCACCCATGCCCATACTCTATAATTAAATAAAAATGTTATGAGCTGGCTTTGAAATAAAGTCAATATTTAACTCACTCCGCTGCCTCAAATCTCTTCTTAAATGTCTGAACTGCACGTTCTGCGAGACCGCTTGTCCGAGGGTGGTAGGGCGACGACCTGACATGAGCTATATTATTAGTTTCATAGCATTCTTTCAACATTACCAACATGAACAGGCGACCGTTATTAGGAACGGTTATTTCAGGCAAGCCAAACCGAGAAAATATGTCTTTCAATTCTCTTGTAGTGTATCGGGAGCTATGATGGTGTTTAGTGGGTAAACTGTAAGCCACTTTGTAGTGGAATGGCCTGGAAAAATCTACGTGAACCCTCGACCATCGTTTATTTGTACTGTCCATGAAGTTTACGGTATTTCAGGATCTCTCGTTCGATTCTCTTGACCTGTCTTACATAGGCTAACGCAATTTTCTATATCTGAATCGATTCTCGTCCACCAAATATTTAACCTCGAATATGAACCCATCGCGACAATACCGGGGTGCCCTTCAGGCAACAAACTAAGAAACCCTTCCTAATTCTCGGAATTAGGACGTGTGTTCAAAAAGTATCCGCAAAGCTGTTGCTAACCTCGCCTGCTAGTTATCTAATTGTTATTTTGACAATCCTGCATCACCAGGGATTTAACTTGATCAATGACGATCTCATTTCTGGACAACCTTGAGCCTGCCAGAGCGTGGTTCAATCTCCCCTGATTTCGGCCATCATTTAAGTGGTTAAACCACTCTTTTATCAGTGTGGTGGCCATTGCTTCATCCCCGTAGACCTATTGAATCTTCCCTATCGTTTCCACTAAGGAATCGCCTAGCTTTAAGCTAAATTTAATTCAGTAGCGGTGTTTAAGTTTTTCCGTAATTTTGTCAAAAACATTATTTCACAACTCCACTTATCGGCAGTCTGTCGACGACTGACTGCTTCAGCAGTCATGAAATAATTTAAGTATGCACAGTACGAAAGCTTATCCACGAGCACCAATCCAAGCCTCCATGGCTTCATTTGTCTGGTCGAACTTTTTTAATGCACCTCCTACTATCCTGCCTTTCGTCATTCGTCATCGTCGTAGTATGTACGTCAGGCCATCCTTTTTCCAGAAAGGAAACAATTCTTACCAAATCAGTGTCCTTTAAATGTACCTGCTGTAATATTTTTCTAGTGACTGTTATAATAATCAACCTAATATGCAAAACATGATCTCCAAATTCTACTTTCTTCTCAGTCTCCTTACCTACAGGTAGCCTTGAAAACAAATCAACGGCTTCGTCATCACTCTCTTTCAAGTATTCTATGTTATACACATATGACCCTAACATGTGTATAAATATGTGGATACACATATTGCCCACCTCGCTTGTCTATTATAAGTCACCTAAGGAAGTTATGAATTTTCATCAATTAAGTGTACTAAAGGCCTATGATCCGTAAGTATAAGAATATACTATGTCCATATATAAACCCATATCATTTACTGGCAGCAAATACCAAACTCAATGCTACTTGATCTATATCAGAGTACCGCTTTTCTTCTGAGTTTAAGGATTTTGACGCCGTCGCAACAGGCTTTTCTAACCTGTCTGAGACCTGTGGCCAATTATAGTAACCGTGAGACCTGTGTGTGTTTTCTCCAATCCCATACTCGCTCGCATCTGAGTAAATAATTATAGGTAATTTTGGGTTAAAATGGATCGAAGTCGCTGATGGCGATAAAAAGCATTTAATTTGTTTAATATTTTGCTATCCTCTTCTGTCCAAATTCACTTAGCTTATCCTTTCAACACAACCTATTCAATGGCGCGCAAATTCGTCAGCGTCAACTTTGTATACATTTTTGGTAATAATTAACAGAATCTAAAAAAGATCTTAGTGGTTTTAAATTTGCGGGCATAGAACTTACCCTAGTCGCTCTTAGATGTTCATCAATTGGGTGCACTTCTACTTCATCAACATATATATGCCCCAGATATTTCACAGCTCTTTAAAATAAATGCATTAAACTAGTCCCTAGATGCCCTCATACAAGCTTCTGAGAGTCTTTCAAGGACCTTAAATAATTTTTGCCTGCGCTCCTCTTTTATCTAACCTGTCACGACGAAGCCACCCCTTCAATACTAGCAATTATATTTTTGACCAAATGTTGACGAAAATTCCGCATTATTTACATTGATTTACATTAGTCTCGGTTCTAATATCACTTCCTGTTCAACACTGAGCGATCTACTCTATTCTAAAGTAAGTGCTCTGTTGCCTCTACTTCTTTTAACTAACACTGTGTATTTGAATGCAACCGTAAGAGTTCTTTTTGCCATTCCATATTGTTTATCCCTAAAATTAACTTATAAAAAGAAGAACGAAATTGTTATTAAAAGCAATTCTTAATAAAGGAATATACATTATATTAAATTCTTGTAGAAGAATAACTCATAGTCTCTGACTTCCAAATAAAAGCAGAAGTGGGTTTAGACATTACTCGAAGGAAATCCAATTAAAATAACATATTTTCTAATGTATATATATATACACATATACATATATATATATATATATATATATATATATATATATATATATATATATATATATATATATATATATATTATTTTACAGACATTTAATATCAATAATGGAGTTTTTATCATTTTCTGGTATGTAATAACGAGTCGAGTGTAAACCAGTAGACAAGATGGATGGATTTTTAAGAACATCGGTTGAAGACGACGCTCTTAGACATGTTGAAACCTTTACAGAAGGATTAATAGATATAACATGAAAGTTGTGAGCGTAGTGAGGAAATAAGGAACCAGTCTTAACGTAAGATAAATGTTTTAACAGAATGTGCTTCACAGAGCCAAAAGGGAGGTAGAAACAACATTCTTGTTCTCAGTTCAAGAAGCAATATACTCAACTCATACTCCTACCACTTGTTTCTCGCTTTTTTCCCCTATTTGTTCATAGACTATAATCCAATAGAGTTTCTGGTTTAACAAATGGATACTAAAGGTTTTAAAACATCTCTACATTTTTGTAAAGTAAAACACATTGTCCTAATATAATAAAACTGAACTTTTTTTTTTAATGTTCTTTACAATACATTTCCAGATTGAGGCAATCATTATTTTGCTTAATCCGTTTCCCCAATCTCCACCGCATTACAGCTTAATTTACCTGATTCTGGACATTCATTACTCAATTTCCTTTCGTAACCCTCACAAACGGTCTCTTCACTACCCCCCGCCCCCCTTACTCCTCAACGAAATCTGTTCCGCCCCGTTTAGACGTGATTGACCCATAGACAAACTGACATAACATTTTCTAAATTGTATATCTTGACTACTCATTTAGTGGTAATACAAAAGTTGAGCCCAATCGGATAAAGGATTAAGATAACATCAAATTAAATTAACATCCCCGGTAAAACACTGTTGCGAAGCACGTGTATCCAGCTAGTATAAAATTAAAAAGATGTCATCACTATTATTATTGTTTTATTGTTTATATTTATGAGTTGCCAAAAAGCAAAGCCATAAGTGGGAACTCCCTATGATATAAACATTAGTAACATTAAAGCCAGCGATCTTAGAATCCTTAAACGGTAAGATTTCCAACTCCCCTCTTTATCTACCTGTTTTAGACTACTACCTTTGGTCGAGCTATTTGGCGGTTAATATTGAAACTAAATCTTTTACTCCGTTCAAAAGTTTTTGAGCTTCTTAATTCAAAGAACTAAATTAATAAATTATTTTGTCAGTTTGCTAGATCCGAACCCGGGGTCTCTTGCACTCGAAGCAATCGCGCATCTATTACAGCCACCGAGGCTTTTTGGGAGTTGTGGCTCAATCATTAATATTAAAATGTTTGCTTTATCCTACTTGACCACTAGCGCTTTTCGGACAACGGTAAAAATTGTAAACACAGTCCGCCTTATTATGATTTTGTTTTGTAATAAGATATTATTATAATATATTAAATTAAATATTATAGATAAAGTTTAATATTATGTTGTTTATACAAGAGATAAAAACTCACTTAAATGATTTTTCCTGTTTAGAATACGTTCTTATTATACTAATTTTATTATCGAAATTGACCGAGAGTAACATTAATGGCCTTTCTCAAATTTTCTGCTGGTATTTATCCAACTGTTATTAAACTTGTCTAGGCAAAATTCTCGAGCACTCTTTTACAAGGACATATTTTGTAAAATATATATGTACTTAACTAATATACACTAATATGTACTATAGTTAAAAGTTTTATTATTTTACCGTTAATTATATTACTAAAGTTAAATAAGAATTAGATTAAAAAAAGAAGATGCTAAAGCAAAAGCTCTTCGAAAATAGTGAATAACTAATAAATATGGGAATAGCTTTTCATAAATAGTAAAAAGTTGATAACTTTTAAACTTATAGCACTTCACTTCGCTCAGATGCATAAGTTATGGTTATATTTAATATAATAATATAATATAGTACATACATCAAAATTGCAGGAATATATAATTTCTATGATAATAATAAATTCTATTTAGCTCGCGCTTTGCTGGTTTTGATAGCAATCTCAGGATTAGCATTTCTATAAATTATATTTCTATTTAGTGAGGGTTGCAAAAAACATAACTTTTCTTTCACTTGCACTTCTCTAGAAGTATTTTTTTTAATTAAGCTCTGGATAGGTAATACCTGTGCTAAGGTGAGCTCGGGTAGATAACCTTTATTTTTCATAAGAAGAAAAAATGATTACATAATTACAAGTCTTCAATATAACCAGTAACACTTAGAACAATATATTAACAATAAACAAATAAATAACATTATAGAATAATATTATATTGCTTCCAAGCTTACCGAAGGTAACGGAATTTATAAAGAAACCAGTAAAAATTAATTACTCCCGTAAATAATTTATGAAGAAATTCTGGTGAAGGTATCCACAAGACCCCGCATTGACCCGGGAGTTTTATTAGATTCAGCACATCAAAACACATACAAAATGACACCTGTAACGGATTTTGCCCACAATCTTGGGTCCAAGTCTCATTATGTTAGTGATCCCATTAGCGGACCATTTTTTCCAAAATAATTTAAGAATTTCTGTTTTTTCAGCTAAATATGGAATATTTTTTTTTTTAAAAACTTACTGTGATTTATATATACTGTATTATGCCTACCTCTAAATGTAAGCGTGGGAATAAAGGCAGCAACTGTGTGGCTGAGGATTTGAACAGCATGCTTCACCTTCATCGTCAACGATCATATGGGGTTGATATGTTCTTCAGTGATCTTATGAAGAGATCTAAAAACAGGGTGTTTCTTGTCTTGATTAACTGCCTCTTTACATCTATCCAGGATGCTTTCCCGATAAATGGTGTTCCTGGCTCACCTCCATCTGCTTCTCTATCCAAAAGATCTTCGTCAACTCTCACTTGTACATCATGTGCCAATAAGTTGTTGCTCATGCATTTTAGTAGATGTGGAGGATCAAAAATAGCAACTATCTTCAGGTTGTTTATCGTAAATATCGGTTTATCAGGAGTTGCACCCAAGGGGTTATAGCTGAAACATTTGCTGTAACCATGTCACATATAGTACTATATGTCTATAACTATAGAGATAGAACGGCATCAATAAGAAGATAGGGGTATTCAATTATTCGTAAGGATACGATAAATGAGACAAAATACGTTTTGGTAAAATTATAACCAGTTTATTTTAACAATCCCAGTTATAAACCGTATTAATGTCAGATTGTAGGAGGTGGCAGGATCTATGGATTCGAATTTGCGGTAAAACTTGAAATCATCAGCAAACACTTCATAATCACAGTCAAGTTATCCACCAACATCCATGATCAGGGAAAATAGGCGTAGTCATATGATAAGAACTAGAACCACAAAAACTTTATTAAATGCGCAACAGAAAGATATAGGCCGATAGTTATTGGGTAGATTGCTATTCTCTGATTTGAATATGGGTATAAGATATGCCCAATTCTAATCGTGAGGAAAAACTTAAAATAGGGGACAGAAATTAAACATATGACACAGAACTGGAACCAGAATATCAGTAACAAACAAACAGACAACAACAACAACCAACAGTAACAAACAACAGTAACAACTCAGCAACAAAGGCATTAAGAATATCATCAGGACCACAACTAAAAGGGTTTTTTCTTTATCATATCCTAAAAACTTACAACGAACATTTATTTTTTTTATCTCTGATTAAAAAAATTCCAATAAAGACACGTAACATTTTTGGCCCTGTGCCAGTCAGTCCACTATTTTTGCGAACCAACATCTCTTAAAAACTACTTGTCCGTTGGTAGGTCATAGTTAACCCATAGCTGGTCCCATATAAGTTGCAATAGTCTGCAACCATTGGCTTCTCTTTCACATGCACACAAACATTAATTTATTTACACCTATGTCTTTAGAAGTCTATTGATATTAGCCTATAGATCGTCCTATAATAATTTACCGTTCTTAAGGACAATAATGTTCTATGTCTCCGAATTAAAAGAGCCCAAGATAAAAATTCATTGCAGACATCAGGGAACATTTTTGGTTGGGAACGTTTCTGTGTGTAGGTCTGCCAGCATTTTTGCAAACCAACAAGGTGTTTCAGACGCATCTCCTTGATGTTTATCAGAATTATAAATATGAGCCACTATTGGCAGACTATTTTTAATTATTTCGTAATTTATACTACATAAGAGATCAATGAGTCTGATAAATTCAATTGTTTTTCCTGATCCCAATTTATGGCTAATTTTATTGCTGATTATTGGAAATAGAAAAAAGCTTCTCAATGTTTTATAAAAAAAAAATAAAAAATAAATAAATAAATTGGTAAGCATTTATTAGATTTTAAGGTTCTACACTAGTATGTATAAAAAATATGACACAAAACAAAAACTTTAATAGCCAAGAATAGTTTCTATTTATAGATTTTCAAATGACCTGAAATACTCTAATTGACCTGATATTATTGAACTTTACCAAATTTATTAATTTGTTGGTATTATTAACCTACTAAATTTAAAATTTTGATAAATGTTATAGAAGTAAATTTCGTGTTATCTATTAAAACCGCGATAGCGTTACGCTTTTAAAACGAAAGAATAGAATTAAAATTGAATTAAACTGTAATCTGGATGAAATATTTAAACGGAAAGAGCCACTATCTGGAATCAAAAAGGCATTCGTATTACCATTCCATTTAGAAACAAAAGGGAGGGGGGAAGATGAAGATAAAGCGCCAGCAAAGAACCAGATAAATTCAAACAGGCTTTTTTCTCTATGTTATAAAAAAAAAAAGGGTTTAATTTCTTTTTAAAAACATTGGTGTAGGGATTAAGTTGGCATAAACTTTGATAAGGTTAGTGGAGGAGGTAAAAAAATTAAACTTTCGTTCAACGACGCTTTTTTTATTCTTGGTTTTTAAGCAAAAGGAAAGAACTGTCTTTTATTACTGTTCCGATTTAGAAACTTTTTGATTTCCGGGGTTGGAGTCGGAGTTTTAACGAGAGATGGGAAGAAGGAAGTAGGAAAGTAAATGGGATAGAAGACGGAGCGAAGTAGTAGAAAGTACGCGGGCAAGAAAATGCGGTTGAAACTTTACCGAATTAATCTTGTTAATGTGTGGTGCGGGAGACAAGCGGGTCCCCGGAAAATCCACTACTCCCCGAGCTTTCCCGACTTTAATTAATTAAATTTTGGGTAAGGCTTTTCCGTTGTAAAAGCGTAAGGGGAAAGTGGCTCGCTTTTCCTAGAAAGTGATCCTTTACCTTGGAAGGATTTCGAGCAAGAAACTAGAGGATCGGGAGTAAATGATTGTTTAAGAGAAGAGCGAACTATTTCAGCAGCTTTCTTCTGAAAACTTATGAAGTAAATGGTTTGTGAGCTGTGATTGTGATCACCAGAATTAACACTGAAACGACCAAGTTTACGCGAATAACTTCGATAAGGGTTTACTCCCTATACGGGTTCTACCCAATAATACCACATTAAAACATGGGATACTATGATACGGCAGTCATATAAAGATCAGACATTCATCAAAGATGCATACTATTATTTTCCAAATGCATGGTCAGACTAAAAATAAACAACGAGGTGTCACAGAGATGTTGTGAAATTTACCCATAGATTTTTCTTCAAACCCCCTTTCAATTCTATGTTCTCCTCGATATCCTCCCTTCTTATAGTGTGGTCATAGCAATTTTAGTACTTTCAATATTTTAAATTAAGACCCAGAGTTCATGAGATTTTGTGAAGTCATAGAGAGTTACAAAACACCTTCATCTGTTTTACAGTGTTATTAAATCCACTCGTATCTAGAATTATATTTGCGGACTTCTCTTGCAAGTATTTTCTACTTTAAAAATGCTTGTAAGAGATAGTGCAACACGCTTTATAAATAACATAACATGTGTGGAAGCAAGTGAACTTTTTTCCTCTATTTTGCTTGTTTGAGATCTCTCACTAGGTAGAACTTGGATGGGAGAAAACGCAACGGCGATGTGCGAAACTTAAACCGATGTGTCCAAACAAGAGGAAAAGGAATGCCGTAGCTAAGATTTATCGAGGTACCGAAGAGGGCTTTGCGGATACGGGTGAATGCACCCCTAGGATCTACAAGATGCACGGGGGAATATCACCCCCACTTTAAAGGGGGGAATGGCCGAAGCCTTATCCACGCGGGGATTTTCTCCTCCGTGTATTTCTCTAGGGTTTAAACCACCTCCTCAATCGGAATAATATAAATGGGTGGAAATATCGGATGCAATTAAACTAGTTCTCCCAATCTTCAAACTAACTTTTATACAACTCTATTGGTTTTACAGAAGGCACAACTCAACCGGATAAAAGACGATAAATTCAGGGTAGTTGTAAGTACCTTTTTTTATTCTTTCCAGTGTAATAAAACATTTCTCCTTTCTGTCATTTCAAATTAAAGAGGTTAGAAAAAGAAAATTTTAAATATTATTAGTTAATAAGAGATAATATTACTGTTATTATAATCAAAACTTATTATTTTTTTTATTAAACTAGGGGGCTCTGCCCCTTACTCGCATACCTCGTCGAAAAGCGGCCGCTGCCTTGAACCTTCACACATTTTGACAATTTGACAATTTTACACATATGTTTGTTTACAAAACTTTTTTAATAATATAGATAGATTTAAAATATTTAAGTTAAACCGCCAAGAAATTCTTATGATAAAAATGTTTTTTATTATTATAAGAATGAAAACAAAATTACTGAATAATTTCAAGATAAAAAGAACTTTTTATATACTACGTTTTTAAATTTTCTGTCGAATCGAATGTAATGTTGATAATATAATTGTTTTTGTTATATAATATATAATGTTAGTGAATAAAAAGAAAAGTTCCAAATTTATCTATTTCACATAAATGAAACCATCTAGAGAGCTGAGCTTAAACCTATAAAAGGACAAATCTTTGTACAACGGATCTCCCCAACACAAAATCTAAACCGTGCCATCGATATATTTGAAATAATATAAATAATATAATCGATGAATAATATAATCGATATATTTCCTGTTTTGCTGTCATTCAATGTTTATCTCTTATTTATAAAAAACCCGTCAAAATTAAGATTGCGCAAATATGGGACATGGCAAAACAAATAAAATAACTTTCCATACAGCAAAATTAGCTGAAAACCAATTAAATTCTGCTGAAAGGTGGCTAAAAGTATTAAAATAATGCATTGTCGTCGTTTGCTGAGCTATGCTTAAAGTTTCAAATGTCTAGTTATTCGGGAAGTTAGTTAGAAATCGATTGCCAGATTTGTACCGGACAAACAAACAAACAAACAAGAAAGCAAGCTAATAAAAACGTAGTAAAAATTAGTATTGCCTATAAACCAACGATAAATTAATTCAATTTTATAAAAATATGAAAAGATGAGATTAATATAGAAAATATATCTGGTTTAATCTATAAAATTGACTATACAAAAGATTTTACATTGGAGAAACCTCACAAAAATTAAAAATCAGTCCGAGACAAACATTCTCACAATGTTGAAACTGTATTTAAATTCTATAATATCTTATTTAATTTAAAAAAATAAAAAAATAAATAAAAAGGAGTTCAACAGGAGGTTGTTTACTTATTGTTTGCGATTTTCAACAAAATCAGATTAATTTTCATCAATATCCTAAAAATCTAGATTCTTCCCACAGGAAAATAACTTATATCGTTAGATCCGTATTTAAATGGACTGCACTTTAGAATTTTTTAATAAAAATTGTTTGAATTATTTTCCAGAAGTAATTTTTTTCACTTTCTTTCAGAGTTATTGGGGGTAGCATCCCCAAATTTGAAACCCTATACATTTCGCGATTTCGCCTCGGGGAAAATGGGAATGATTTGATGGGGATGATTTGTTTGTCAAAATTGGCCCAGAAGTTTAGGCTCCACGCGTGGGCACAGACGAAAGATTTTTTTTAAAAAACACTTTCGTGGACCCAGTGTACCTTAAAACGTGTAAATCCACCAAAAATCTCAAAATTGAATTTTCGCGCAATCATAATACTTTCTATTTATATGAGAAAGTAAAAACAGTCTATACCAACATGATAATGATATTAAATAGACTGCCAATTGGTGTGGCACATAGCTTCCTCGCGTCCTATCCACGTACTTTATTAATTTTATGCTATTACAACCCATTACTGTCTAATTGGTTTAATTGTTTCTCCCGTCTTTTTAGTCTGTCAAAATTGTTTTAATTTTTTACACGAATTAAACTATCAATTTAGCAAAAGTTAAAGAGCGCAGACAGTTCAAATAAAATTGGGGCTACTTGCGGGTTACTTTCCACAATACTATAAATGTTTCATACAAATAGATAAGTATTTTTGAAGCTATAGTAAAAATAAATGAATGTATGTGCGCATTTTGAAGAAAAACAAATAGGCGCAGAAGGTTGAAACCTATACGGGACCAACAATGGGCTAATTATGACCTACCACCCAAATTTCATTAAATTTGACGTTTGTTTTTAAGATATGTTGGTTCGCAAAAATTGAACGACAGACCGACAGACAGACATGGAACCAAAAATTTTCCCTGATGTCTGAAACGGATTTCTGACTTGGAATTTTTGATATCGGACACCTAAAAATGTTTCGTTCTTCAGAACGATCACATAGCTTCCGTTACCTTCGGTAAGCTCGGGAGCAAAGTAAAAAATCAGAAAACAGCATTATCTATACATTCTTATAACACCGCGGACTATACCGATGGACTAACCACTTAAGACAAATCTCTTTGGTACACGACTCGTTGAATCCTTGATCACAAAATAAATCCCTCTCTACTCCGAAAACTTCCGATTTTTCATGGGAAAAATGAGAACTTTTCGCCCAACACCTATCACCTTCTAACTACCCCAGCCTGATATCCTTGATTATATTCAATCTTCAACAATAGGTGGAGACCTCGCAATTCCTCTTCAACTCTCCCCTCCTCCTAAAGCTTTCTATCTATGGGATGTTTCATACATAATTTAAAACCTTCCTTCAAATAAAGCCCCCGATTACGACTTAATCACATCAAATATCCTAAAACAACTTCCCAAGAAAAGAATCCTCTACCTAAGCCAAATCTACAACTCAGTTCTTCGAACTACCTACCTTCCTTCTCTCAGGAAATTTTCAAAAATAATTATGATCCCTAAACCTTCAAAACCTTTCCTCATTCCCACCACCTATAGACCTATCAGTCTCCTTTCTTCATTGGGTAACATTCTGGAAAAATTACGGGCCCTATCCTTATCCCATCATAGAATCAACAGTATAATCCCAAATCATCAACTAGGTTTCCGATCCTTTCATTCAACCTTTTAAAAATGTCAAAGAGTTGTAGATATCATCTCATCTACCCTTGAGCGGAAAAAGTACTGCTCTGCTGTCTCCTTGGATGAAGCTCGAGCTTTTGACAGGGTCTGGAACGCTGGCTTGCTCTGGAAACTCAAGGGTACACCCACTTACCCTATAAATGCAGGGGTATCCCTAGATAGGATCCTCCGTCCTTTCTTTTATAATATTTTTACCCATGATATCCCTCAACACCCTTCCACCATCCTTGCTTCCTTTGCTGACGGTAAATGTTTACTTTCCCACCATAAAAATTCTCGTAGTGCGTCTGAGCTCATTCAAGAACACCTCCATATTCTTGAAGGCTAAACTAATGGGGAATAAAAATAAACGAGAGTAAAAATGATCATGTCGCGACCTTCTCCTAAATGACACGGAAACTGCGATCCTCTATTCCTCAACCATATCCTTTTTCAAAACCCAAAGTACAGTCAGCTACCTTGGCTTATACCTTGATCGTAGACTTACATGGGCAAAACCACACATAAACACTAAGCAAACACATCTTCTCACGTTATAAACATTTACGACTCCTCAACAAAATAATCCAAGCAACACACACTACAAAATAGTCATATACAGCACAATTCTCAATTCTGCATTGACACACGGCATCGAACTATGGCCCAGCACCAAACGTTTTAACTCCAATCGCATCCAATCCTTACAGTCAAAGATCCTCAGAACTAAGTATTGCACCCTACTATGTATCCAACTAAATCCTATACAATGACCTGAACATCCTATTTGTCGGAGACCCAGCTATTTCCGGCTATAGATCCTTCCACCACTCAGTTTACTTCCACACAAATCCTCTTATCCAAAACCCGTCATCCTAAACCATTCCTGAAAACCTTCCAAGGAGCTTGAAGCGGCAATGGCCTCGACATCTAATAATATAAAGACAAAAACTGTTCATTTAAGGAAATTTATTCAAAGTCACTAACCTCTGGCACTAGATAGGAGTCTACTACCTGTTAATATATACATGCCATAACAATCAATTACCATTATTGCGTATCACATCTAAAACTGTAGTTGCAATATCAATAAAAGTTTATAAGTAATAAAAGTTAAAACAAAATAAAAATAAAAAAACGTGTCGCGGGACACCCGGTAAAATAAGTTCCTTACGCTTTTCATTAAATTTTAACTATAGCATCACACTGCTAAGTATATGATGCAAACTAATTATACACGGCGGAGTAAGAAAAGAGACAAATTTAAAAGTAACTATTTGTTCTCAATAGAGTTTATACAAATTAAAAAAAAAAGCTTTTTTTACATTGATGTGAGCGTCTTGCAATAAATATGTATTGAATATTGAGTAAAAAAAAATCATCTGATTTTTATAAATTTTGGATGGTTTGTCGAAAGTAGCCCGTAGATAGCCCCAGATTAATTTTAACCGTCTGCGATCTTTAAATTTTGCAAAATGATACTTTAATTCACGTAAAAAATCAAAACAATTTTTGAAAGGTTTAAAAAAGAGTAGGAAAATTAAATAAGTTTTACAAAAATAGGATATAAAAAAGCATAAAATCATTTAACTATACGAAATAGGACGCGAGGAAGCGTAGTAATGTGCCTTACTAATTGACAGACTTGTTTTATGAGATGCAGGACACGATCAACAATATTGAATAATATTTTCTTGGTTTAGAGATTCTAAACCATATTTATGTTCTAAAATGACCTTTAAAGTAGATCGTGAAGGGAAGAAACAAGGGAATTCAATTTTAAAAATTATAATAGATAACGACATCTAAGGAAAATTATATATATATATATATATATATATATATATATATATATATATATATATATATATATATATATATATATATATATATATATACATAAAAGTTATACATTCAATTTGACATTGCTGTTGGTTTCGACTGTTTGGAATGCAGAACGTGCTGTAAGGGCTGATGACGTCACGGAGAGGTGTTCCGGAGGCTCGACTTGATGTTATAAGTCACCCTCAGGCACTAAACCCTTGTTTAGTAGCCGATAAATTGCCGCCACGTATGAGCTAACACTCCACGCGAGACGGAGGCTCGCTTCGCGTTTAAGTGGCAACTACTCAGCACCTCTCTAGTAACCGGCGTGGTGCCTCTCTCTCAAGCAACCCACTCTATCTTATTATTTCCACTTAGGAACAAGCACTTTAACCTCGACTCTTACTAAAGAAAAACGGCCATTAATACAGGAACAGAGGTAACTAAATATATTACCCCTTTAAGACCCTCTACCAGGGAACCGCTTAAAGAATTAATACCACGTCTAAGAGCTCCCCCTGGATAAATCCCTGAATATAAAAAAATTGAAAAATTCAACGATCTCCTCCTTTTTACTAAATTTTATTACTTACTTCAAAAAGTAGACATTTAGGAAAAAACTTTGTCATTTCCTTATAACTAACAAGCAAAATTTATAATTTATGTCTATAAATTGCTTCCGAGCTTACCGAAGATAACGGAAGCTATGTGATCGTTCCGAAGAACGAACATTTTTTAGGTCTCTTACTTCAAAACTTGCATAAGCATTCTTTTAACCTATTATCTTGTAAAACGAAATATGTACGAGTAAAGGGTGGAGTAAAGGGGGTTAAAAGTTGTAGAGGTTAACAACTGTTGAGCGGACCCGATGATTCTCGAGTGAGATTCGACTTTCTTCGGCGACTTCTTTTTGTGTCCCGAACGTCTAGTGCGTTTAACGCCATTCATGCCGACATTCATCGTCTTTTAACCATACCACCTTACAACCTGGACGCCACAGCTGTAAATCTGAGTATACTATGCCTACTATGATAATATTAACATTGATTTAGTGAATATATTATGTTGCCATATGATTAAGATTTAAGAATTAAGGACAGCGAGTAGCGTCATCAAAGGATGTGTTAATTCCCGGCTTATACACCATTTTTAAACAATTAATTATTATTATATTATTATGTATGTATAAAATAAAACATTATCAAGTATTATGAAATGATTCTTTACAAAAGCGGATAAAAAATATGTTTTCGTGCCGAAATCATGAAATAATCCAACGTGCACGATGGTAACTTGTGAACGGATCTCGATTTAACGATAAGAAATTTCTATTATCCCTCCCCCACTCTCCCTACGGGCAGATGGTGAAAGGAAAAGAAAGTATTGTGTATCAAATATAAAAATCCCCCCCTTTCTCCAAGACTTACCCTCCTAAATCCATCTAAGGAGCTTTGTGGACCTCTCAGTCGATTGCAACGCACTCTATTCCACTAATGTTCTTACACTAAACTAAATCCTTAGTCGGACACTTCACCAAAACACTTCACTAGAGCCAATGAAAAATGCCTTTAAATGTAATGTGTTGCATCACAAATGTATAATGAACATAATCATTTAGATTTTGATTATTTTTACGGTCTGATCACCCATTAAGAATTTAAACACATAAAAAATAACATATGTACTTTAAAATGAAACGTAACTAGAAAAAAAAATCGATCAGATTCAACTCTAATGAACTTTCTCATAATATACGAGTTCATAATTACTTGGCTCAGTGTTTTCAATTTGTTCACATCCGTTGTTTCGTGTTCGTGATTAAATTTTATTATAATTATTGAATATTTTATTAAAATATACTATAAAAATAACTGCTCCTCGGTTGAGAATCGAACCCAACCTCTCAACCTAAAACTAGAGTTTTCCCGGGAAAACGATCTGTTATATATATATATATATATATATATATATATATATATATATATATATATATATATATATATATATATATATATTTTTTTTTTTTTTTTTTTTTTTTTTTTTTTTAATGGACTACATTTTAAAATCCTCGGTTTAAAGTTTTTTTAAAAACGTCGCACCGTCATTTATATATTATATAAAAAAAAACTTTTTTGGACTCAAGGAACCTCAAGACACGTAAATCCATCAGAAAATCAAATTTCATAATCTTTTATAAATATGTATGTCCCTACTATGTGCTTGAGAAAGTAAAAAAAAGGCTGCATATTCATATTCAATATGATCGTATAACACTAAAGCATTTAGTAATTTAGAATAAAAATAAAAATAATAATTATAATTATGTATAATTTATGAGATATGTAACAACTTACATGATTTCTTAGTGTATCAAAAATAATTACGGCACTCACCTGCAACAAATAAATGTAATTATAAGTAAAAATTAGTAATTGTTGTTACGTACACTTTTGTCATATTTTCATATAAGAGAGGGGCGTAAAATCGAAAAAACACGTTTTTATGCTATTTTTGACCCTAAATTCTGGTCAACAAATTCATCCTTTCTAGTGATATTATTGACATTTTAAAATTTGTTTAGATTTTTGAAGTGCATCCTAGGGTGAGATATCGTCTGGAGTGACACATACATATATACATAACAAAAAGTGTTAAATTTCAGGAATCGATTAAGAATGGTCTAAAACGAATTTTTTGAAAAGCCATTACAATAGCTTAATTTTATTCGAAAATTCGCTAAAGAGAAAATAAATAAAAATAATAAATTTTGTATACTAGTAAATACTACTTTTTATAAAAATGACGCTGTTAGTGATTATTTTAATGGGTTAAGTAAGAGTACATTGACAGAAGCATTGTCACAGTATTTTACGCAGTTGACAATTGTGAAAGATTTTAAGGTGGAAAGTGGTTTATTGTAGAAATGGCTTTCTCTTCTCACTCTCCCTCTACCGTGAAGAGGGGAGCAAAAGTTTTCCCGAAGAGAGAAGAATATTTCCAATCAGTTAGATGGAATAGGGAGGGGCTGATTACCCTTCCAATGAAGGAGCCAACTAATGTACTCCAAACCATATCAAACTGTCATCTGGGAAAGCATAGTGTCGGCAGTCGGTACACCTACATACAGCCTGAAAACTCTATAGCCCTTGAATCATTTGGTGAATAAAAGAAGAGAGGTCAATTCCAGCCCCTCACTCTACTATAGGGAGACAATTGCCACCTCATTTGCACAACTCCCCTTTATAGGGTTTCGTTGGTAAAACCTAGTAAGAAACCTTTATAGTTTCGTTCCTGTACCTGTCTGCCTGTCACTCTGTACGGTTCCAATAACTTTTGAATCAAAAGAAGTAAAAGCATGAAACTTTGCCGTATTAAAGATCGTTTTGACGCGCACACCGGAACAACATAGTGAACACAAAATTAACAGCATGACGGATAATTCAGTTACGAGATTTTTTTTTTTTTTTTTTTTTAAATTTTAAGTGGGGTAAGTGAAAGCTATTAATGAGTAGATTACAAATATATACAAACATTTAAAAAAATTGAATTTCTTATTGCATTATAAGTCGAAATACACCCAAAAAGACCACTAACTACCCTAAAACGGCTATGCCTAAAATTTAAATAATTCACGCTAATACCTTATGGTAGGCCAATGAAAATTACTAGAAACATTTTAATTTATGTTTTTGTATTTACCGATAAAAAACATTGTGACCCCCCGGGGGATCGAACCAGAAACCCCTTCCGCCTAGTAAAATAGCGTGGAAATATTTGAATTTTCTGCTGTTACTAGAAATAAGCCAAATTTGCCGTCTACCGAGCCATAGAAAAAATAGGAATAGAAATTTGATCTGATTTTCTGGGAATCCAATATGACCGATAATTTATGTCACGCCAAAAGAAAAAAAAATGAAATTTTGAATCAGGTATCAAATGAAAGGTATGATTACAAAAATACATAACACTTGTGTAAACTGTTTAATTTTCAACGCTATTTTGTCAAAAAGCATCAACATTTTGCGTGCCCCCCCCCCCCCTTACACGGTTACTGACTTTGTTGGACATTAACAACTGATAAAAGAGATGGTTTAGTTTTATTCTATCTCTAATATCTATCTACTTACTGTCCTCTTCTATGATACAAATAACTATTTTCAGAACTTCAATAAAACATTTTTACTAAAAGGAATAACATAAATTGTCTCTCCGCGTAAATTGAAACTGGCTTATTAAACATAGGAGCTTTCAGCCTTCTAAAGGCCATCATCAGTTCCAATTGAAGATAAAATTGGGTTACATTAATAAAAAATAATTAGTGAGAGGTGAGTATATTTAATGTCTGAGATCGCCCTATGAAGGATGAAAGCTATTATGTTAATAAACCAGTTTCAATTTACGTGGAGAGGCAGTTTATATTATTTCTTCACGATGTCCTTAATAGACGCTTCTATATCTTACTCAATCAAATATCAAATATTTTACTAAGTAGGTACTATAAATGTTGTTGAGAGTTAAAGGAATCGATATTTTGAGGATCAAGTTTAAATATTAGAATTAAATAGAGTAAATTAATGACAGAGATGATCATTGTGAAACCCTTTAACTTAAATTTGATGTTTCGTAAGTAGCATACAATAATTTATTTTTTAAAAAATATTAACTTTTCAAACCCTTATCAACTCAGATGAATTTACGCAAAAAAAAAAAAGAAGAAATATATATTTGCAGACAAAATAACAAAGAAAGAAGGTAAAAATAAAAATCGTGGAAAAGATGGCGGGGGATTTAATTCGGTTATTGGGAGGGGAAGGTTGTCATTCCGTATGTATCCGTCGTCTAGGGAGGGAAGGAGGCTGAATACCAAATTCCAACTCTATTAAAGAGGTATATCCAATAATCCGAGGGGCCACCTCCCCATTCACCGCTCTCCTCCACTGAGGCTGATTGGAATACCCTCCTTCTTCTCTTGTCTATCTTGGGCTCCCCGCTTTGTCACCCCCTCCGTTTCCACTCTACCGTCCATCTTGTACTTTTTAATTAAAGTTCTACCTAACTTAGAAGCAGTGTCATTCAGATTTTTGCTGAAGGGCACGGGACACCACCTCTATTAATATGCTAAAATAACCTAATGGGATCTAAAACCACATGCACTACATACCAATTAACATATTTATACTTTTGAAGCTCCTGTGTTGGATAATAAAATCTTGGAAGTATATTTTTTATTCAAACAAGAATTTGTCGAAAATACGTTTCGAAATTAGTCTGAATTAAATTGGTGAAGTAACAATGCACAAGAATCCCTATTTCTCTGCGATGATACAGTTAGGTTTTATTATTAGGAATAAAATTAAATCAACACACATGTATAGGAAAGATAATAATTTTATAAAAGTTTTACCAGGGACTATAACGTTCCTTCGAAACTCAGGCGGTTTAGGAAAAGTTAATCATCAAAAAGGCTATTGTAGTGCAGTGAAGGAACGCGCACGGCCTATATATATATTTATTTTTTTTATTTTATTTTTTTTTTTTTTTTAGATTATTGTATTATATATAGATGTATTTTAATGATTAAACTAATGTATTCCATGGCAAATAATTGAAAATATGTTTAAGCAAATTATTTTATTTTTATGAGTGCCGGCAAGAACGAAAAAAGCATAAAAACGGGAGAACTTTAAAAAATTATAATTTAAAAACTAAAAAGAACACCCTCTTTATTGTTTTTCTGTATTAACTAGTAGGTTAGGAGGCTTTGTTAAAAAATTAACGACTGTTAATTTTTTGGTCCTTCTGAGATATCGTATGACATATATACTACCTTAATTTCAACATTTAGGGCAAGAAAACAAAATTTAAAAAAATAAAAATTAAATATGTCTTAATATTTTCGTAAAGAGTAAAGATTTAGCTTTAGTTTGATACCAATATAGTGATGATACCATAAAAAACACGGGAGTTATTAAGATTTTAGTGAAATAAGTTGTAACCCCAGAACACCAAATTCGGGGAAAAATCAAAATTTTCAAAAAATTCTCGCGGGTACAATTTTCAATTAAAAAATCAAAAAAATATATTGGGCTTCTTTCATAGAGTTGTTTGCAAGAAAAAAAATCAGAAAAATCAATGACATTGTTTTGAGATGACCCGGTTTGAGACAACTCAGACAAAATTTCTCATATACGAGTTCATAATTATTTAGCCCAATATTTCCATTTATTAGTTTCGCATGTAAATATAATTATTATTAAACTTTCATCAAAATTTATCATAAAAATAACTTCTCCTGGGCGGGAAATCAAACCCGGGCTCGCTATTTTCTCAGAAACTAGATTTTTCCCGGGAAAATGGCTTATATCGTTAGGTCGTTCTTAAATGGACTACACTTTAGAATTTGTTAATTAAAATCGTCGGAATCGTTTTCGAGAAATAATTTATTTTCACGTTTTGTCAGAGTATTTGGGGGTAGTGCCCCCAAATTCGGAGCTAAAATTCATTTCTCGATTTCGCCTCAGGGTATATACTATTTTTCTGAACATGTAAGCCAAATTTCGTCAAAATCGGCCCAGTAGTTTAGGCTCTAGGCGTATGCACAGACGACAAACGACAGACATTAAAGTTCAATCCTTTAAATATTTTTCAATATTGAAGGGGAGGGGGAATGGAATCATCCATTATAAATTTTTTATATCAAAAATTATCTTAAAATAGAAAATATTTATTTTTATAAAGAATTACATTATCTCGAAAATTCAAAAATAAGACAGCACTTCTCACTTGACCAATTTCAGAAATTTGTACCTTTTGGGTACAGGGTGCATGGTACGAAATTTTTGATGCGATAGATAAAAACATGCAGGAGACATTATATAGAATGACTTTTTTTCGAAATATGATTTCTTTTTGCATTTACACCTATAGGTAAGTAGATCCGGAGACACCCTGTATATATATATATATATATATATATATATATATATATGCTTTGTTAAAAAATTAACGACTGTTAATTTTTTGGTCCTTCTGAGATATCGTATGACATATATACTACCTTAATTTCAACATTTAGGGCAAGAAAACAAAATTTAAAAAAATAAAAATTAAATATGTCTTAATATTTTCTTAAAGAGTAAACATTTAGCTTTAGTTTGATACCAATATGGTGATGATATCATAAAAAACACGGGAGTTATTAAGATTTTAGAGAAATAAGTCGTAACCCCGGAACACCAAATTCGGGGAAAAATCAAAATTTTCAAAGAATTCTTGCGGGTACAATTTTCAATTAAAAAATCTAAAAAAAATATTTTGGGCTTCTTTCATAGAGTAGATTGCTAGAAAAAAAAATCAGAAAAATCCATGACATTGAAGCAGGAGGCCTAGGTGATTTGGCATGATAGGATCGCCGTCGCAAAGCGGCGCTCCAAAAATCGCAGATCCAGCAATCGAAAAATAAAGTTGAGGGTGAATTAAAAAATATAACAGGCAATTGCGAGGAAGAGGCAACCGGTCTCGACTCAGGCCTTAGTCGCCATCGAGACAACGGCCATTTCCTGAACCTACCTCTCTGGGGTAACTCCCGGAGGTAACTGCTCGGAACGTGCCGACGTTCCAGCCCTACTCCTCTCTTCACATACATATCTTAACCATAACAATATCAATGATATCAAGTTAAAGAATTAACTACAATAAATAAATATGACTCATATCTCTTTCTAGGAGGCGTCCCTACTAATAATTGATATGACAACAAAATAGGCCTTTTGCAGAACGCGTCCATTCTGCGAAAGGATATAAAATAAACAGTAGATATTCTTTCATAAAAAAAGATAAACATATAGATTTATAATTATATAAGGATGGAATAAAGATAGATATTTCAAATAAAAGATAGAAGGCAAGATAGATAAAAACTGGAGAGAAATAGAAAAACAACGCCGCACAATGTAGACATTCTTTCCTAGGGAAAACATGGCTACAGGTAATAGGTGTACGATGAAACTTACAAAGAAAAGTAATATAAGACCAGTAAAAACAGGGGAAACAATTAAACAATTTAGACACTAATTAGTTGATTAAAGCACAAAATCAATAAGTACGTGATAGGAAGCGAGGAAGCTATGTGCCACACCAATTGGCATTCTAATTTATTACACAAAAAACATTTTTTTTTATACTACTCTTTTCAATATCTAGCATTGTTTACAATTCCACTGTTAACATTGTTCTCTTAAGGTGTAGATAAAGAATATTAAGATTTTTAATATTTGTAAACGCGCATCATTATTGTGAAATTAAATTTGATCTTGATTAAAAAATTGTTAGTTATCGTGCCTAATAATAAAACAGAGGGATTTTTGCATGTAACTCTAAATTGCGATTAAAAAAAATTAATTCTTAATCGTGGAAATGAAGTGTGTAGTCCTTATTTTTTAAGAAGGGTGAATGCTAGCATGTACACATTACACACATTCATATATATATATATATATATATATATATATATATATATATATATATATATATATATATATATATATATATATATATATAAATGTGTGTGTGTGTATTATAAACAAAAACAGACACTTGTACACTCAGCGTGGTAAGACGAAGGGTAAGGTAGTAAGAATCCCGGGGGACATGTCAGGGCAAGTTGGTCCCAATCAAGCAGTTGCTATGCCTTGAGGCTAAAGCCTCGCTCCACCTCCACTTTCCAGGACCCTACAATACAATTAGACCTGATAGCCCTAAGGCCCTCACACAAACTCGCACTGCACGTCACCTTCTTACACTGTATAAACTAAATATTATACCAGATAAATCTACCCCACGGTATATAAAAATAAAAGCAGAACTAAACTGCTCTTTTGAAATCAAATACGTCTCTTCGGCGATTTTATCGTATATATTCTACAATTTCCGTTCAAAAGTTATGTAGTCTAATAACTACATGCACAGACACAATAGAGTTATATGAGTCGTGTCAATTAGAGATTATGGTCTGCGAAAGACGTATAGAGGCCATTTAGGTTGTTATGGAGTGCTGAAATGTATGAGCAAGTGCTGTAAGCAGCATATTCCGTGAATTAAGAAAGAATGCTAACATCAGAGATAACAGTATAAGAACGGTTTCTAAGTTCACTTGACTCTTGACTTAAGAGCCTTGAGATGCCATGGAAGAGTAAAGGTACAAACTGAAGCAGGCCTGTAAGTAATTCACTTACACCACAGCACACGGGAGCTAGACACTACTAGACAGGAGGCATTTAAGTTTTTAAAGAGACGTGCTTTACCTTACTTCAACATTGATGTTGTTACAAGGCAGCTAAGTAAGGCAAGGGACACAATCTCTCAACCTAATATTACTCGTGAACCTACTTTACTTAGTTAAAATATGAAGCGTTATAGGAGGTCATCATGAAATGTTGAAAAAAAGTCTCTCTAAGTAAAAATATATTTATAAATTTCGAAGCATCCTTCAGCCATTATAGAGCCATTATCAGTGCCTAAACAATCAGTAAACAAAACTAATCAAAATTTAAAAGGAAAATCGAGACATTAAAACGAAATAACAGTTAAACTTAACTCGTAATAATTGTTATTTCGCTTAGCTGTTATTTTATTTTATTGTCTCAGTTTTCCTTTTTGACATCTTGATTACTGTTTGTTAAGGCTCTGATAATGGCCCTATTGTGGCTGAAATCTGCTTTGAAATTTATTTAATATATTTTTACGTGTTGAGACTTTTCTTTCAACAACTCTACTTTACTTAATTATTTACATCAAGCATCAAAAACTTCGTAAAAGAATCTTTTTGTCTAGATTAGTCAGTTTCTTATCGTGTATCATGAATAGCTAAAATGTATATTTAATTTTGTATTCTTCTGATCTCTCCAAAAACAAATGTATGGATACAAATGGTATTAATTAACCAATATTTCTACTGGTGTTATAGAGGTTCTACCTTTTCTTTTACTTCCCGACCAAATCAGCATTAGATAATTATCTGCCACTTGTAATTACCTGCCCACTGGACGTGATCATCACTTTGATACATTTATCATCTCTCTGGGATTCAATTTCTCCAGATTTGTCGGGTTTTAGACCTAGGTTTCAGGCGTGTTGCTAGTGCTAGTACTCTGATCCTCTGATTTGGTTTTGTGATAGTAAGTTTTGTTTGTCAAAATTAAAAAAATTATATATATTTTATATTTTATGTAATTGATTATCACTTGCTTTTCAATGTATATTTTATTATTACAGTACTAGATTTTAGGGTTAGCCACTTATATTGGTCAAAATTGGCTGAAAGTCGGCTCTGTAAAAATATATTTGTTACAAGAGGGAAACCCTTTTTATTTTATGACAAAATAAACCCTTGGAAATGGGGATGAGAAGAAAGTGAAAAACAAGATTTTAATTCAATTACTTCCCTACACCTATATAATTCAACGGAAAAAACTAAACTTATAAAAATAAAATTAAAACAAGGAGAGGAAAAAAACACCACCAGGTCTAATAAAATAAAGTGGGAAAATGTGTATCAAGTCCACGTGGAAAATCTGAAAAAATTCGGCTACGATTCTCGGCTTGGGTCCAACCCACACCAAGGTTTCAGATATAATAAATTTTGGTTTAAGTGTTAGAAAGGGGCCGTGTTGTACGCCCATTTAGCTGTATTTGATGGTGGGCAGCAGATGGCCGGTCTAGCGTCACGTCCTCCAGCGGTCCGGCTCGACAACTTGAACCTTGCAAACCACACGCACGCCTCACACTCTCAACCATTATTCTATAAATATATATATCTCTTATCTGGAATATACAAATAATTTCTAGGGATATCCCCGATTCGTAAGATAGGTATTTTTTTTTTAGCTATCTGTAAAAGCTATAACTGTATATATAAATAAAATACAAATTGAAACATATTTTTTATTTCCATCAGTTAAAGTGACGATATTTAATAGCAGGTAGCATTTGTTATCAGCTTTTAAAATATGAAGCGTTGTTTTTTTTTTATCCCAGGCATTTGAAATTCGAGAAAGGGTATTTTTAACAAAAGCAAAAGCAAGTTTGCTTCTTTAAAAATATTAGTAAATGAAACTTATCAATAGAAATAGTCAATAATAGTCAGGGTGCCCATAGGCAAAAAAGTCAATTATATAGTCTTTCCAAACCTCTTTGTATGGCTTGTATAGGCCAAGTCTGACACCGTTTTCCTCTCTGATTTTATTTGGTTTTGGGGGTTTTTCATTATTTGAACCCTATAAATTTGACTGAATGGAAAATCGGAAAACGTTCTGCGTTAGACTATATTAAAATGTTGACTTATAGGGTTCAAATAATGTACCTTGATAAAATCAGCTGGATATTAATTAATAGTTATTAATATTAATTACTTTTAATTAATTATTCATATCCAGCTGATTGGAAAGAGTATATATAATTGACTTTTTTGCCTATGGGCACCCTGACTATGTATACTACAATCTTTCCGCTCCCTCGGTTTATTCTGTTAAAAAAATTGTTTATTTTATTTTATTTTTATTTCATTTTATTTCTGTCCAAATGGACAAAATCAGATGAGAACTTATAAAGATAGAGGTGTAAATAAAAAAATAAAAATAATAATAAGCGCATGTGGAAAAAAAACAATGGGCACAGAAGTTTAAAAAATCTTATATTGGACTAACAATAGACTAATTATGACCTAATATCATTAAAATCGGACGAGTAGTTTTTAAGAAATTATGATGGTTCGCAAAAATGTTGGACAAACCGACAGATTGACAGACAGACATGGGGCCAACAATGATCTCTGATAACTGAAACTGAGTTCTCGAGGATTTTTTTTAATTCGGTACATAAAAAATGTTTGCTCTTAAAATCGATAACATATATCTTCCGTTAGCATATAGTAATAAATGGGGCGTCAAATTAAATAAATTATACCATGGTAGAACGTAAACGTAAAACATTATTACAGTACGATATAGTACGCGTTGAACTATATGCTACACAGATTGGCAAACTATTTTTGTTAATTGACCGATATATTTAATGTTTGGGCTCAAAATATTTCTAAGGCTAATTGAGAAAATAATTCTGAAGTGAATAGACCAGATTTCCAAAGGCTTTATGTGGAGTGAGACCTGAGGTTTTAAGTATTCAGGAGGTCTGGTTAGGATGAGGGCCTCGACCTGGTAAATATTTTACCGGATCCTTATTCCAATGTCTGAGCTGTCCTTTATTGCCATGTAAGACTTGCTTTAAATTTTTTAAACAGCCCAAATCTATATCCCCTGAAATACTAAAAAATCTATTGAACTTACCATTCAATGTCCTGTCATGTTATCGTTTAAATTGGGTGAGAATTTTAAAACGTTTACACATAGCATATTTATGCATGCTATAATATACATGTAATGTTTTAAACAATTTTATACCAACATTCATTGGCTATAGCATTTTATATAATAATTTATTGTACAAAATTATATCGTTAACTATTAAATAATTAATTATATTAGAAATAAAAGTATAGCCGAGAGGTTATAAAAATCTGTTGAAATCATTGTTTCTATCGGATATATCGTTGAATATCTGGTTTGAATCCCAGAAAGGTAGCACAATATTATCCTTCAGTACGATTAAAATGCTTGTAGAAAATTTATAACTAGAGTCGAAATGTGTGCAAAATTAGGAGGAAAATAATATTATTATGTGTAAAAGTTAGAATTATTAATTATTTACTTGTGTTGGGAAACAAAAACTTCGTTGATTTCTTATGTTTGCTTAGTGTTTGATTTGTCATGTATAGGACGTCTATGGTTTTCCATTCTAAATGGTAGACACGGTGCAACGTTAGGCATGTTGCGCAACGTGTCTACAAGTGTGGACGCTAGACCTAGACCATAGACGGTCTCAGCAGATGTCTATAGACACGTTGCGAGACATTTCTATAGACGGTCTATGATATTTTATGCAGGTGGTTTTGAAAGTAGTTATGGCCAGTGACCATTCTGAAGTTTGGTCACTGGCCATGACTACTTACTAAACCACCTGCATAAAATAGGCATAAAGGAAACCAGTAACTGCCCTCTATGTGAGACTGGAATACAAGGACGCAGAACACATCGTCTTTGATTGCCAAACACTCCAAAAATACAGACAACAAAGCAGCAGTGACAAATGGTCCAGCCAATATATTGGGCTGCTGTTCTAATATTAATTCAAAACTAAATGTGTATTTGACATTCTCAACTGATATACCAAATTTTCCCCTATTGTGTCCCTCTCATTGGATCGATGTGCCTCTTACCCCATTTTAATTTTAAATCAAATTATAATTATCATTAACTATGGGAGACATACAGAGAAAAATAGACCTCAGCACCGGGACTTGAACCACGGGCCTATTATATATCCGTTACAGGCGCTCTTACGAACTGAGCTATACGGGAGAATGATTTTTCTCTGTCGTTACCGATACAAAGTCCCGAATCCAAGCTTTCAATCTTTTCTACAAGTCTAGCAAGCCAGATATTCTTTATAATTATAAGTGTTTATTCTCGGTCTAGTTCTATTGCCGTGAATATTTGGCTTTGCTGATGTAGCAACACACTGACCCCGTGTAATCCATTACAACATATAAATGTAGTTGCATAGAGCCGTTTGGCAGGTCTAGTTTTTATTAACTTAATTAAGACGTATTATAACGATTTTATTAATAAAAAAAAAAAAAAAAAATGAAGAGTTAAAGAAAACGTAACAATATTACCATTGGCAGAAATATATCAGAGAGAAGAAAAAAAACTTTGAAAATTAAAATTGAGAAACAGCAATTGAGAGTTATTCGTCTTGCTTTCACAACAACGCCAATTATAAGGTGCGTGGGGCTGATGGAGCAACACACTGACCCCGTGTAATCCATTACAACATATAAATGTAGTTGCATAGATCCGTTTAGCAGGTCTAGTTTTTATTAACTTAATGAAGACGTATTAAAACGATTTTATTAAACAAAAAAATAAATGGAGAGTTAAAGAAACAGTAACAATTTTACAATCGACAGAAATATATCAGAGAAAAGAAAAAAAACTTTGAAGAATTAAAATTGAGAAACAGCAATTGAGAGTTATTCGTCTTGCTTTCACGATAATTAAAATCATTTTTCAATTCAAAAAGTGAAGCTCATTTCTCTGGGTCTCGTTTATTAATGGATCTGAAAATGTAGAGAAGAAAAAAAAAATCTCTTTTTCAACACTAGACTTACTTTCTTATTGAGAAAAAGCCAGGAGAAAAAGGCAACTTGTTTTGTATTCAAGCCAAAATGCTTTGTTGCTTTTGGCAACATCTACAAACAGGGCTTTAGAAAGACTTTGAATTAAACCTGTAAACCAATTCAACTTGATATAAAGGCAAACGCAAACGCACAGGGCTTTTTACGATAAAACTTGGAAAAAGAGAGAGAAACCCTACAAAATAAAAAAAGGATAATTCGTCAAAAAGAAGCATAAGTAATACATATAAAATTCACACTTTTGAGAGAATTAAATAAAATCAGATAAATAAATCAAATATTTATTTAACGTTTTAAACTCACATCAGTCGGTTTTACAGAAATTTATTCTTCATTTACGAGATAATGATATCATTTTAAAGAAAGCTATTGTTTGTAAAAGCCTAATACTTCTAATTATTACGAATCCTTCCACTTCCTATGTTCCTAACTAATAAATATTAGTGTTGTGGATTTTCTGAACTAATTATGTCGGATATGGTTAAATAATTAAATAGAAGAAATCTATTGTTTGTTTATTATTTTAATGTTGATAGTTAAAGAGTAGGCCGGACGGCCACCAGAAGCGGAGCGTACTCCGCTTGTGAAATTGGACCCCGTTGTTTGATGGAAGGGAGGTCTGGCCACCGGTTGCAGAGAAGAGTTTAGCTGAGCTTATGTAGCTGTGTATCTCCACTCCGCAAGGCTCCGCTTTCTAACGCCCATGGTCGATTTGAAAGCTGACTCCACTTCCCCCTCCACCACACCACATAATATTTCTTGACGAAGGAAAACAAATGAAATTGGTTGAGATTTGGGTGGATCTAAGCTGGTTGTGCTCCACTTTTGGTTGCCGACCGGCCTTGAGTTGGTGACATTTTAAGCTATATTCCGGGAGAAAGGTGTATGTAAGATAAGGTTTGTTTTGGTATGGATGCCACGAGCAAGAGGATAAACGGTGACGATCAGGGCAGGCCTAGCCTGGAGGCAGTGGCGTAGCTAGGGCATTGGAGGCCCCCCGCAAGAACTTTTTGAGGGCCCCTTACCAAACAAAATTGATGAGCAAAAAAAACCTTCTGCGTTTAGAACTGGGGGCCTCGCTCTTCAATGATTTGGGGCCTCCTGATGGTGGGGGCCCTCCCGCAATGCGGTCCCGTGTGGGCCCATAGTTACGCCACTGACTAGAGGCAATCTCACGGCTCTCCCTTTAGAATCTTGGGAGATGCACAAAGCTTGCAGCGGAGCGGCTACCTCGATTACAGCTAAGCCTAGATATAAATTAATTAATTGTGAGGCAATCATTTGGACACATGAGTACCTTTAGGTTTACTAGTTTTTTATATATAAATTATTATTAATATAATCCTAGGTATAAGTAATTTTAGTAGCTGTTCTCAGGGAGGATTTTCTGTGTTTCCTCATGTTTTACTGTTAATTAAGTTTGTTAACCCAGATAAGACTGATGTCCTTCTAGAAGGACAAGTGTTTTTTTCTGTACTATGGCTCTTTTAGACCTTTAAACCATTGTTTATATATTATTTTTTATTATTAAATTATTATTTAGGTATTATTCTATTAGAATACATGGTTAGTTTCAATTTAGCTACTTAGGATGTATTTTATATAATTTATTAAAAAAACCTGTTTTAAAAATGAGTGATGGTGATTTTTACCGTGTTGATGGGTAGGTAAATAATTTTTTTTTTTTACTAATATTGAATGTATTTTATTGATTTGAGTCTTTAGAAAGTATTTTAGTCCATATTTGTAATTATAATAATATTCTGTACTTTTAGTTGTAGTAATTACCAAGAATCCTCCCCAGTTCTAAACACAACAGGTTTTTTTTTTTTTTTTTTTTTTCTTGCTCATCAATTTTGTTTGGCGAGGGGCCCCCAAAAAAATCTTGTGGGGGGGGGGGGGGGCCAATGCCCTAGCTACGCCACTGGTCATGACTTATGGAGATCAGTTAGATGAATTGCCCTTTATAGAATTTTCATAGATAACTTTTTACATCTTTAGAGCTGTTATGTGACTTAGGAACCAGGAATTTAGGTGTTACTGGGACAATTACATCAAATAGACTTGGTAAGAAGTTCCCTCTGAACTTTATTGGACTTGACTGTACTTCAAGAGAAAACTTTAAGTACTGCAGTGTTAAAAAAATAAAATTATTTTAGTCACTTGGATAATTGCACAGTTACTCTAGCCACTAACTATGATACAGTAAATCCACTTCAAGTTTCTCGTTACTCTCAACAGATACAGAAAATAATATCTGTTGGACAACCTCATGTCATTAAAAATTATAATAAATGTATGGGTGGCATAGATCGAGCAGATCAATATATTTCTCTGTACAGAGTTTCTATAAAAGGAAAAAGTGGTATTTTCCACATATTGCTAATTGGATAGATGTGGCCGAACACAACGCTTGGCAACTGTTCAATTACGATCTTGGAAAATTAGATCATTTAGGATTTAGCGACGGAACAGTTAATTCTCTGTTAGAATCTAACAGAAGAATTTTTGAGACCAAGGGCTTTCATTCCAAAATTGATGGCAGGTACTACATGCAAAACCATTATATTGGTGATTCTAACACAGGAAAAAAAATCCAATCATGTTGTCGTCATTGTGGTAAAGAAACAACCACTAGATGTATAAAATGTGATCTTTGTCTCCATGTTACTTGTTTCTAGATTTTCGTACAAAATAAGAATAACAAAAAAACAAAATAGAAAATTTAATAAAATTTTTTAAAGAAATAAAATAAGTATATATTTTTTAAGTTTTATAAATAGTCTATTATCAATTTCAATATAAGAGTTCCTGTTTTACTCAAAAAATGAATATTTTTTTAAAATATAAAAAAAAAAATGAATGAAAAAATAAATAAATAAATACAAAATATGAACAACAATGATTTTTTTTTTTTTTTTATAAATATATTTTTTTAAATAATTAGGTATAGTTATGTAAAATTAGGTATATGTTGTCTCCATTTATTAAACCTAAAAAATAAATTATGGAAGGTTTGTAGAACTGACGTCCTTCTGGAAGGCCACATGGTCAAGACTGACGTCCTTCAAGGAGGACGGTCAATTATGACGTCACTGATAATGACCAATTTAAAAATTGGGCAAAAATGTTCTAAAAACACTCCAAACTGTTGATAAATACTACAGAAACCAAAAAAATAAAAAATAAATAAATCAGTCTTATCTGGGTTAATTTAACGTGAAGAGATTTCTTTCTTTTTGTGTGTGTGTGTTAATTTATTTTCTTTTTAAATGTATTACTGTTTCCATTTCTTTAGCGTGTCATTATTTCGATTATTATATGTATATGATTATCATTAGTATGAGTATAAATTTCAGGTGTTCTATTTTATGTTAGCTAAGGGAGAATTCATTAGGATATTGGGTACCCCGTAGCATTGTTGCTTTAATTTTATCATTATTACTATACAATCTCCGTTTAAAAATGTATTTTATTTTTATTAATCATTAACCTAAATCTTTCTTTCCTGGCCCGCCCCATACTGACCTAGCTGGTCAAATATATCTAGATCTAGATAACAAAACAGGTCTAACATTTTAAACATTTCCAAATAAGAGCCTTTAAACTCATTTATAAATGTATCCATGGATATATCTCAACACCTACGAAAGGCAATGTATATAAGAAATCTAGAATAATACGGATAACTACACATTATGTAAAAATTCGAATATGAAATGGTAATACAATAGAAAGGAAGAAAAAGCAAAGTGGTTGTAGAAGAAAAAGCAATGACAAAGGTTTCAATGTCAGAATGAATGTAGAGAAGGTAAACAGAAATAAAAAGCCAGGTAAAAAAGTAGAATAGGTTTCATACAAACATTAAACCGTATAATTTATGAGCACAGGAAATAAAATTCGAAAGCTTTTCTATGAAAGAATTGCAAGAAAGCAATTGTAAAGTAAGAGGGCTTGGGGAACGTGTGGAAATCAAGCCAAGTAAAATTTGTCTCAGAGATAAGAAACATTGCGGGAAGAAGAAGCAAGCGCAGGAGAAACGGATTTATACAGCCTAACTCTGGAAAGATTACAGTAAAGTATGTGCATTAAATATACAATCAGAAAACCTAGTAAATGATACGAATATTCAATAAAGAATAATAAATCCTTAAATTTAATTCTTAATTTTTTGTCATCAATAAAGAATTATTCGGAATCAATCTCTTTAGCAGTATTACGGCTAAAAGATTAAATTTGTAAAATAACTCAATACTTAAAATTAATTGAGGTATATGGTAGCTAACTCTTTCTTCTGACATGCGTAGAGAAGGGCCTAACAAGCTACAGAAGTGCAACTGTTGACTAAATATGCTAATTTGCTTTTCATTTAAAAATTAAATTAGTTTTTAAGTTAAAAAAAAAGGTTGGCAATTTTAATAAAAAAAACACAGGTTGGTAATTATAATAATTTATTAAATCATTTTAATACCTTTATCCCTAAATTGAGATTTTATTTTAATTTTTAACAGCTTTAAACAAAATGGGTTTTAAACCCGGCTTGAGATAAACCGATTTCGGTTAATTGGCCTTTTTTTGTTAAAACAACCAACACATTCCGTTAATCCCCCACCTTTATTTTTAATGTTATTACTTAATTACAATTATGTTAATGTTATCTCCTAGTTTGCCTATATATCTGAGTTTAGCGACGGCTTCCCAGTTATGCAAAACTTCTAATAAATGAGTTAAGTAAGAAATATAACATATATTAATGGATAAAGAAAGAAATTAGAAAGTGATATCATAGTAGGAATCCTGGGGAAATTAAAAATGTTGAAAAGTTGTGAAGTTTTAGCCTGCAATCTTTAAAATAGTTACACGAACTGAACCTATTAACATTATACACACACTGTCTTAATCACCAGATGGAAACATAATTTATCAATTAAGAAAATTAATATCATGGGATTCTAATTTTATTTGGTAGGTTTCTATTGCACTCCATTCCACTATTTAGCTGCCAAAGAAATGTCTTTTTATTTCTTTGCATGACTATACAAATTACAATATATTTTTGACAACTTCGATAACATAAATAAAACAGATTGATTCTGCTTCTGTTGTTTTCTGTGGAAGGCGCTCTCATTAGTCGACTCGGGTTATACTTTCTTTAATTATCTTTGAGGTTTCTTTTTCACATAATCGATGAGACTACTCCATGAAAACCTTTGAGCGAGAGAAAGGAGTGGATGAAACAAGCTCGCAATATCTGGCACTTCCACATTATTTTGAATTTTTAATTTAACCCAGGCTGGTGTCGGGCCCAGATGTTGCTTGGTGGATTTATGAAGCACTGCTATTATTACACGCGGAGGGAAATCACCTGCAGAAAACTGCCTCGAGGTGCCTACAATCATTTACCTATTTTTAAAGAGACTATAATAAATAAATTTTCATATCTTTATAAGATCTGCATTATATAATAGATCATAACGAATGATCTATATCATTCGTGCTTAAAGGGTAATGACACACGGAGCGGTTTTGACCGAAGCGTTTATCGCGGCGGGTTTTATCGCAGATGACAGACACAGCGTTTTCATAAGCGTTTATTGAGTCGGTCCGCAATTCCTTTATCTCGAAGGTTTCAGTGTTTTTAATTTCAGATAGTCAAAAGATAGTTCTTTCTGATTTTGTCTTTCATACGGTAAAGTTCTCAGTTTTTAGAACAATACTTTGCAGTGAGTGATAGAGTGGTTAAGGGCGATTAAAAAAAAAAAAAAAATACTAATTTATTTACTTTTATTACTTTAATTTTTACTTTTATTAATTTTACTATGAGTGATAATGAACCGAAAAGAAAGGAAGAAGTACTACAGTTGTCACTGCTATATTACCGCTGGAAAAGCAAACAAAATCCGAAGGATGTGGGTTCACCCGATAGTGGAAGGAAGAATGGAAAAAGGGCACTTTTATAATTTGTTCTCTGAACTGAGGCAACATGAAGAGAAATATTTGAATTCTACGCGAATGTCCACAGTCACTTTTGACGAATTACTGTGTAAACACTAAAAACTGAAGAGCGAACGCTTGAAATTATAATAATAATAATACCATTTATTGAAAAAAAAATTCAAGTCAGCTCTCGCTGTGCTAGCCTTGCAAGGCTTAAAAGTTCCTCTATCTCAATTCATCATCGGCAAATTCATAATTAACTACGTTTACATTTTATAATTAAATAAATAAATTGTAGAGTTTAGAAGTAATAAGTAACAACTATACATCTGGGCTTGACTAGAATAACTATAGATAACATAAAAGAATAACAATAGATAACATAAAAGAATAACAATAGATAACATAAACGAATAACAATAGATAACGAGAATAACTAGAATAATAGACTAACAGTGACTAGAATAACAGTATGGCATTATAATTTATCGGTATTATTTAACTAAAATTAATAATACGCTTGAAATACCGCCTGAAAAAACGACCACGCGTGGCAGGGCTCATGCAATAATAAAATTTATTTTAAAATAAAGTTTTTAAAACCGACTCGTAGAGTCGTCTTTTCCACCCAACTCCGCGGTTCCAAAACCGACTGGCTGTGCGCGCCGCTACGTCTGTCACCACAATACAAACCCTATTGACGACTCACCGACTCGACTTTTCTCTCGATAAACGCTTCGGTCAAAACCGCTCCGTGTGTCATTACCCTAATACCACTTATTTACCTTTTCCAAAAAAAAAATGCTCAAAGAGTTATTAAAAAATATACCTAGATTCAATATATTAAGGACGAAATTACACAAGGATTCGTTACGGCTAAAAGGTTTATTAAAAATAAAAATGGCGAGCACGGAACTCTGTCACATACTATTTAGATTCGGTTCACCAATCACCAAGTCACCTATAAAGAAGTAGCCTAGGGATCTAGTAAATATTGTGTAAGGTAGTTACGTTATTTGTATGTTTATTTTTTTAAATAAATATAACATAGTACTCGTTTAAAATATAAGCATCAAATGTAATATATTTCTATTTATCCCCTCCCCCCTATTTTTTTATATCCCGATCATCACACAATTAGGTCATTACAGGACGACGATCCGATCATTTACTCATCTACTCGATGAGACAATAAGGGTGAAATATTATATCAGATACTTAACTCACCAGAATCGTCTGTGTATAGACCTAGGTTTCAGCTGGTGGAATGGCGAGTTCGCTAGCCATTCGGCTATGTCAGTCTCCCTCAAATTATATAGATGGAATAAATATATTTTATAAACAATCTATTATTATTGCTTATTGTAATTTGCAAACATACACTAAAATTGGTAGTAAACAAAGAAAAAAGAATATTTTTACCACACATTAAATTCATAAATGTAGGTATTCTTAATTAATAAAAAAAGAAACCCCAATACCAAATGCTTAATACGTATTATTATTGCCAGTGAAAACATATTATTATGAAAGTAGGCTGAAACACAACTTTAAATTGATTATTGATTCTGCACAAAACTTTGTACGATGGATTGTTGATGGTCATCTTAAAGGAATATTTTACTTCCTTCATTATTAAAAATTAAATCATAATTATACCTTTATAACAACAACATCCACCTTACATACACCCCTGGTTAAAATAATAACTTTAAAACAGGTTCCAACAGTGCTCTAACATCATACTTTAGTACATATACTAGCTGGTCCCGTGGCCGCCGCAAGCGGCGGCCAGCGGAACTCAGCCAGCTGTTGGCGCCGGTATAGTGTTGGCGTCGGTATAGTGTTGGCGCCGGTATAGTGTTGGCGCACGTATAGTGTTGGCGCCGGTATAGTGTTGGCGCACGTATAGTGTTGGCGCCGGTATATTCTTGGCGCCGGTATATTCTTGGCGCCGGTATAGTGTTGGCGCCAGTATAGTGTTGGCGCACGCATAGTGTTGGCGCCGGTATAGGGTTGGCGCCCGTATAAAATTCGTGAAAATCGAAAGTCGCCCGATCGGGTCGACATATATATCAAGTTAAAGGTTTTGGCAAGGCGATCAAGAAAAACTATAGTTTTACCCTTATAAAGCCATTTGGGGAAATTTTAGAGGCTAAAAACGGGTGACATTTTTGTTTCTAGTGCGTAATTCAATTTCAATCTCTCGAAGTGGGCGTACTATAGGTCCGACCGCATCGTGTCTTATATGGCCATAAAGGTCTATTTGCGGGCTACAAAAAAGGTCCGTAGCGTTTTTCTCCACGGCATATGGGGAAAAAGATATGCCACTTCGAAGAGCGGAAAAAGGTGGATTTATTAATTTTAGAGTGAACCCCATATTATTCAACTTTTTTTTCCCAAAAAGTTTTAGCCTTAGAACCCTAATTTTTTGCATAGCGTCATTTATTACGGCTTTCTACACGTACCTAAACGCTTTAACCCCGTAAATGCGTTCAAACAAATTTTATGGGCATATAAAAATTTCAAAATTATAGGGGGGGCCCGGAAATTATTTTTTTCGGAAAATACTTTCATAATCCTTTTTGTGGTGTCAAACAACGGGTGTATATTGAATTTGGTCAAAATCAGAGCACCATGCAAAAATTTGTCGAAATTTCCCAGATTTTGCCGTTCTCGATTTCGGGGAAAATTTTGGTTGACAACCATATATGTGTTATACATGGTTGGAAAGGTATTTTTTTTTTCACTTGGGGTCATACCCTTAAATTTTTTTTTACCTGACCAATATTTGCCGAGATAATGGCGATCAAAAATTGGGACTTTTTGGCGGGAAACCATGTTTTGTGGGCTTTTCTTGGAAAATATTGATCGGGAAGAAAAAAGTTCAAGAGTGTCTCCCCTAATAAAAAAAAATTAGCTTTCCAACCATGTGAAAAACATGTGGGGTCATCGACCAAAAAAAAAATTATTTTTTTTCCCCAAAAAAATCCAGCCTACTTACCTGTGATTATTTTCTTGAAAATCGAAAGTCGCCCGATCGGGTCGATATATATATAATTTTAAAGGTTTTGGCAAGGCGATCAAGAAAAACTATCGCTTTTCCGGGAAAAAGCCATTTGGGGAAATTTTAGAGGCTAAGAACGGGTGAAAATTGGGTTTTTAGTACGTAATTCAATTTCAATCTCTCGTAGTGGGCGTTCTATAAGTCCGACCGCCTCGTGTCATATATGGGCTTAAAGGTCTATTGGCGGGCTACAAAAAAGGCCAGTAGAGTTTTTCTCCACGGGATACAGGGAAAAAGTTGAGCCACTTCGAACCTCGAAAAAGTGGGGATTTATTAATTTTAGACTGACCCCAAATTATTCAACATTTTTTTCCTCAAAAAGCTTTAGCCTTAGAACTCTAATTTTTTGTATAGCGTCATTTATTACGGCTTCCTATACGTGAAAAATTTAAGAACCCCGTAACTGCGTTCAAACAAATTTTATGGGCATATAAAAATTTCAAAATTATGGGGGGGACCCGGAAAAAAAATTTTTCCGGACAATTTTTTCATAATCCTTTTTGTGGTGTCAAACACCGGGTGCATACCAAATTTGGGGAAATTCAGAGCACCTTGCAAAAATTTGTCGAAATTTCCCGGATTTTACCGTTCTCGATTTGGGGAAATTTTTTGGTCGACGACCCCATACGTGTTATATATGGTTGGAAAGATTTTTTTTTTTCACTGGGGGTCATACTCACAAAAATTTTTTTCCCTGACCAATATTTTCCGAGATAATGGCGTCCAAAGATTGAGTGAAATTTGGGAATTTCGATGTTTTTTGGGCTTTTCTCGGAAAACATTGATTGGGAAGAAAAAAGTTCAAGAGTGTCTCCGCTATTAAAAAAAATTAGCTTTCCAACCTTGTATAAAACATGTGGGGTCGTCGACCAAAAAAAGATATTTTTTTTTTTTACTAAAAAAAAAGCTAGGCTAGGACCTGTGATTATTTTAGTGAAAATCGAAAGTCGCCCGATCGGATTGACATATATATCATTTTAAAGAATTCGGCAAGGCGATAATGAAAAACTATCGCTTTTCCGGGAAAAGCCATTTTTGGAAATTTTAGAGGCTAAGAACGGGTGAAAATTGGGTTTTTAGTACGTAATTCAATTTCAATCTCTCGTAGTGGGCGTACTTTAGGTCCGACCGCGTTGTGTCTTATATGGACTTAAAGGTATATTTGCGGGCTACAAAAAAGCCTCATAGAGTTTTTCTCCACGGGATACAGGGAAAAAGTTAAGCTACTCCGAACCTCGAAAAAGTGTGGATTTGTTAATATTACACTGAACCCCAGATTATTCAACATTTTTTTCCCCCAAAAGTTTTAGCCTTAGAACCCTAATTTTTTGCATAGCGTCATACAACACGGATTCCTACACGTAAAAAATTTAAGAACCCCGTAAATGCGTCTAAACAAATTTTGTGGGCATATAAAAATTTCAAAATTATGGGGGAGACCCGGAAAATTTTTTTTTCGGACAATTCTTTCATAATCCTTTTTGTGGTGTCAAACAACGGGTGCATACCAAATTTGGGGAAATTCGGAGCACCTTGCAAAAATTTGTCGAAATTTCCCAGATTTTGCCGTTCTCGATTTGGGGAAATTGTTTGGTCGACGACCCCACACGTGTTATATATGGTTGGAAAGATAATTTTTTTTCACTGGGGGTCATACTCATAAAATTTTTTTTCCCTGACCAATATTTTCCGAGATAATGGCGTCCAAAGATTGAGTGAAATTTGGGAATTTCGATGTTTTTTGGGCTTTTCTCGGAAAATATTGATCGGGAAGAAAAAAGTTCAAGAGTGTCTTCCCAATTAAAAAAAAATTAGCTTTCCAACCATGTATAAAACATGTGGGGTCGTCGACTAAAAAAAGATTTTTTTTTTTTTACTAAAAAAAAGCCAGGCTTTTTGGTAGGGGGATAGCAAGGGACCTATGCTTATTTTAGTGAAAATCGAAAGTCGCCCGATCGGATCGACATATATATCATTTTAAAGGATTCGGCAAGGCGATAAAGAAAAACTATAGTTTTATCTAGATAAAGCTATTAGGGAAAATTTTAGAGGCTAAAACCGGGTAAAATTTGAGTTTCTAGTACATAATTCAATTTTAATCTCTCATAGTCGGCGTACTTTAGATCTGACGGCCTCGTGTCTTATATGGGAATAAAGGCCTACTCGTGGACTACAAAAAAGCCTAAAATCGTTTTTCTCCACAGGCTACCGGGAAATCGGTATGCCAGTTTAAAGAAATTCGAAAACCACCTGAAACGGATATTGCCCCCCCCCCCCCCCCCCCCCCCCAAGGCGCTAAGGTACCGGTAAAGAAAAATCGGTTCCTCGTTGGCCACTATGTGCCTAAAGTACCCTGGGAGTCCCGTCGGGAAACTCTCGAGTTTAAGGGGCCATTTACCACCTCCAAGTCGGCTAAGTCGTGTTTTTCGGCCAAAATCGACCGAAAATCGGGGTTTTCGCCCCCCCCCCCCACGGGAAAACCGTTGGTAGTTAAGAAAAACGGAAAATGGATTCTCGTAGGCCACTATGTGCCAAAAGTTCCCTAGGAGTCACGTTGGGAAAATCTCTAGTTTAAGGGGCCGTTTACCACCTCGAAGTGGGCAAAGTCGTGTTTTTTTGGCCAAAATAGACCAAAAAGGGGGTTTTTCGCCCCCCCCCCCCCCCCCCCACGGGAAAACCGTTGGTAGTTAAGAAACCCGGAAAATGGATTCTCGTAGGCCACTATGTGCCAAAAGTACCCTAGGAGTCACGTTGGGAAAATCTCTAGTTTAAGGGGCCGTTTACCACCTCGAAGTGGGCAAAGTCGTGTTTTTTTGGGCCAAAATAGACCAAAAATGGGGGTTTTCGCCCCCCCCCCCCCCCACGGGAAAACCGTTGGTAGTTAAGAAAAACGGAAAATGGATTCTCGTAGGCCACTATGTGCCAAAAGTACCCTAGGAGTCACGTTGGGAAAATCTCTAGTTTAAGGGGCCGTTTACCACCTCGAAGTGGGCAAAGTCGTGTTTTTTTGGGCCAAAATAGACCAAAAATGGGGGTTATTGCACCCCGGCACGGCGCCCGGGCACCGGTGAAAAAAAATCGAAGATGGTTTCGGTAAACCACCGTGGGATAAAGACGCCCACCGAAAATTAACTCGATATTCGCATTTTAGAGGGAGCTACGACGGTTTAAAGTCGAAAAAAGCGGTGTAAAAAATAGGGTCGAAAAAGACAAAATTTTCGAAACTTTGACATTTTTTTTCCCGAACACTATAAGTGTTAGGGAACTGATTTTTGTATAGCGTTATTCCTTACATATGACTACACGTAAAAAAATCAAGGGTACCATAAAATAAATAGGGAAAATTTTTTGGGCAGACGAAAATTTAAAAAAATCGGGGGGGTCCAAAAATCGAAATTTCGAAAAACGAAGGGTTTGTTGGTGTGTCCGACACCTAACCTGAAAAGGTGCAATTGGTCCCAATTCCCCACTTTTAAAACCCTAGGAGGAGATACAAATACTTTTTTGGAACTCGTTAACTGAAATTTCACTTTTTTCGGTTTTTATCCCCCTCGTACGGGCGCCCGGAAACCGGCGAAAAAAAACCGAAAGAGGTTTCGTGTAGAGGATAGATGGGGTCAGACGCCCCATAAGTTTCGTTTGTCTATACGCATTTTAAGGGGGGCTACGGGGGCCCCGAAGTGTACAAAAACGGGGTGAAAAATATAGAGACGAAAATTTCAAAAATTCGTGGGGGGCCCCAAAATCGAAATTTCGAAAAATGAAGGGTTTGTTGGTGTGTCCGACACCTAACCTGAAAAGGTGCAATTGGTCCCAATTCCCCACTTTTAAAACCCTAGGAGGAGATACAAATACTTTTTTGCAACTCGTTAATTGAAATTTCACTTTTTTCATATTTGATCCCCCTCGTACGGCGCCCGGAAACCGGCGAAAAAAAACCGAAAGAGGTTTCGTGTAAAAGACAGTCGGGGTCAGACGCCCCATAAGTTTCGTTTGTCTAGACGCAATTTAAGAGGGGCTACATGGGCCTCCAAGTGGAAATAAGTGGCGGAAAACGGGGAAAAAAATGCCCAATTTTTTTGACATTTTCCGCCCCCGGAACAGAACCGTGTGCAGTGAAATTATAAATCAACCGGATCCTTATAGGGGACCGTACCCCGGAAATACCCTATAAGTCCCGTCGGGAAACTCTCGAGTTTAAGGGGCCAGTTCCCACCTCGAAGTCGGCAAAGTAGCGTTTTTCGGCCAAAATCGGCCAAAAATCGGGGTTTTCGCCCCCCCACGGGAAAAATGTTGTTAGCTAAGAAAAAAGGAAAACGGTTTCTCTTAGGCCACTATGTGCCAAAAGTACCCTGGGAGTCCCGTCGGGAAACTCTCTAGTTTAAGGCTCCATGTACCGCCCCCAAGTCGGCGGGGTCGGCCGAAAAAACGCGAAAATCGGCCCGTCTGCGGGACGCGCACCACCCCCGCCGCCGCCCTTCCCCTCCAACCGCCCCTCGGTATTTTTTTCTTTAAAGGAATCACTTTCGCCTATCGATCGCCCCTCAAACGGTATTTCCACTACGTATAGTCGAGGAGAAAAAAAATGACGAAATTTTTTTTTTCGCATTTTCCGTTTTGCGGTAAAACGGGGGGAGTTCCCGACGCCAAACGAAAAGTGGGGAAAATCCGCGGGCGGTATTTTCTCACTCGTGAGACTCCCCCCTAAAATGTATCAGGTGGAAAAAAATTCAGCGCGCGCGGTTGCCGCGCAGCGATTTTTTGAAATTTTTCTTCCCCCTTGAAAAACGGTTTTTTCCGCATAACTCGGATGCGGTCGACCGCAGCGGTCCCACCCAAAGGACCTTTTTCGTAGGCCTCTAAATTTAGGAAAAAATAGTTTTTTGTTTTTTTTTTTAAAGTGAACGGGGAAAAAGATAAACGCGTCCGAAAAAGGCCCCGAAATCGGGTGTTTTCGAATTTTAGCGCCCCCCCCGTACGCCGGGGGGAAAAAAGTTTCCTCTAAAAGTCGCCCCTAATGCGCCCCACGACGCCGCGGGGTCGGAATATTTTTTTTTAGCCGCCCGCGGTCCCCGGACCCCGCCGGGAAAACGGGCGATATCTTCGCCCGTAACCGGGAAACGGGTCACCGGAGGCGGTTTTCACGCGGTCCCCGACCGTTTCGGACCGGAACACACCCGGCCCCCGAAAATCGCTCCCCTACCTCCACCGGGGGGCCGTATAAGCTTCGGGAAATAGTATTATCAACAACTAGCTGGTCCCGTGGCCGCCGCAAGCGGCGGCCAACGGGACGCAGCCAGCGGTCAGCGCCGGTATAGTGTTGGCGCCCGTATAGTGTCGGCGCCGGTATAGTGTTGGCGTCGGTATAGTGTTGGCGCCGGTACATTGTCGGCGCCGGTACAGTGTTGGCGTCGGTACAGTGTTGGCGCCGGTACAGTGTTGGCGCCGGTGTAGTGTCGGCGCCGGTATAGTGTCGGCGCCGGTATAGTGTCGGCGCCCGTACGGAGTCGGCGCTCGACAGGTCGGGTTCGGTGAAAATCGAAAGTCGCCCGATCGGGTCGATATACATATCGTTTCAAAGGTTTCGGCACGGCGGTCGAGAAGAACCGTAGTTTTACCCGGATAAAGCCGTTTGGGGAAATTTTGAAGGCTGAAAACGGGTGAAAGTCGGGTTTTTAGTGCGCAGTTCAATTTCAATCTCTCGTAGCGGGCGTACTTGAGGTCCGACCGCCTCGTGTCATATACGGGCTTAAAGGTCTATTTGCGGGCTACAAAAAAGTCCCGTAGCGTTTTTCTCCAGGGGATACGGGGAAAAAGGTAGGCCACTTGGAAGAGCGGAAAAAGGCGGATTTATTAATTTTAGACTGAACCCCAAATTATTCAACATTTTTTTCCCCAAAAAGTTTTGGCCTTAGAACCCTAATTTTTTGCATAGCGTCATTTATTACTGCTTTCTACATGACAAAAAATTAAGAACCCTGTAGGTGCGCCAAAAAGAATTTTATGGGCATATACAAATTTCGAAATTATGGGGGGGGCCCGGAAATTTTTTTTTCCGGAAAATTCTTTCATAATCCCTTTTGTGGTGTCAAACAACGGGTGTATACCGAATTTGGTGAAAATCAGAGCACAATGCAAATTTGTGTCGAAATTTCCCTGATTTTGCGGTTCTCGATTTCGGGAAATTTTTTGGTCGACAACCATATACGTGTTATACATGGTTGGAAAGATTTTTTTTTTCAGGGGGGGTCCTACTCTTGAAAATTTTTTTCCCCGACCAATACTTTCCGAGATAATGGCGTTCAAACATTTGAACTTTTTGGCGGGAAACCATGTTTTTCGGGCTTTTCTCGGAAAATATTGGTCGCGATGAAAAAAGTTCGAGAGTGTCTCCCCTATTAAAAAAAAATTAGCTTTCCAACCATGTATAACACATGTGGGGTCGTCGACCAAAAAAAAAAATTTTTTTTTCCCCCAAAATGAAGCTAGGCTAGGACCCGTGATTATTTTAGTGAAAATCGAAAGTCGCCCGATCGGGTCGATATATATATCATTTTAAAGGTTTTGGCATGGCGATCAAGAAAAACTATAATTTTACCCTTAGAAAGCAATTTGGGGAAATTTAAGGGGCTAAGAACGGGTGAAAATTGGGTTTTTAGTACGTAATTCAATTTCAATCTCTCGTAGTGGGCGTACTTTAGGTCTGACAGCGTCGTGTCTTATATGGACTTAAAGGCCTATTTGCGGGGTACAAAAAAGGCTATTAGAGTTTTTCTCCACGGGATACAGGGAAAAAGTTAAGCCACTCCGAACCTCGAAAAAGTGTGGATTTCTTAATATTACACTGAACCCCAGATTATTCAACATTTTTTTCCCCAAAAAATTATTGACTTAAAAGCCTAATTTTTTGCATAGCGACATTAATTACGGATTTCTACATGACAAAAAATTAAGAACCCCGTAAAGGCGTCCAAACCAATTTTATAGGCATATAAAAATTTAAACATTATGGGGGGGGCCCCGAAAATTTTTTTTCGGGAAAATTCTTTCATAATCCTTTTTGTGGTGTCGAACAACGGGTGTATACCGAATTTGGTGAAAATCGGACCACCCTCCAAAAATTTGTCGAAATTTCCCTGATTTTGCCGTTCTCGATTTCGGGAAATTTTTTGGTCGACAACCATATACGTGTTATACATGGTTGGAAAGATCTTTTTTTTTCAGGGGGGGGTCCTACTCTTGAAAAAAATTTTCCCCGACCAATAGTTTCCGAGATAATGGCGTTCAAACATTTGAACTTTTTGGCGGGAAACCATGTTTTTCGGGCTTTTCTCGGAAAATATTGGTCGCGAAGAAAAAAGTTCATGAGTATCTCCCCTATTAAAAAAAAATTAGCTTTCCAACCATGTATAACACATGTGGGGTCGTCGACCAAAAAAAAAAAAATTTTTTTTTCCCCCAAAATGAACCTAGGCTAGGACCCGTGATTATTTTAGCGAAAATCGAAAGTCGCCCGATCGGGTCGACATATATATCATTTTAAAGGTTTTGGCAAGGCGATTAAGAAAAACTATAATTTTACCCTTAAAAAGCAATTTGGGGAAATTTAAGAGGCAAAGAACGGGTGAAAATTGGGATTTTAGTACGTAATTCAATTTCAATCTCTCGTAGTGTGCGTACTATAAGTCCGACCGCCTTGTGCCATATATGGGCTTAAAGGTCTATTTGCGGGCTACAAAAAAGACTCATAGAGTTTTTCTCCACGGCATACAGGGAAAACGCTATGGCGATTTGTAGAATTTCAAAAAAGCCCTTATAAAGATATTCTGGCCCCCCCCACTGCGCCCGGGCACCGGTGAAAATAAAATCGAAGAAGATTTCGGTATAGCACCGTGAATTAAAGACGCCCACAAAAAATCAACCCGATATTCGCATTATAGAGGGAGCTACGGCGGTTTAAAGTCGAAAAAAGCGGTATAAAAGGTAGCGTCAAAAAAGACGAAAATTTCGAAATTTCGTCATTTTTTTTCTCGACAACTATAAGTCGTAGGACGCTAATTTTTTGTATAGCGTTAATTATCACATATGTCTACACGTAAAAAAATCAAGGGCCCCATAAAATAAATGGGGGAAATTTTATGGGCAGACGAAAATTTCAAAAATTCGGGGGGGGCCCCAAAATCGAAATTTTAAAAAACGAAGGGGCTGGTCAGAGATCCGAGAGCAAACCTGAAAAGGTGCAATTGGTCCCAATTCCCCACTTTTAAAACCCTAGGAGGAGATACAACATTTACGCGAAATTTTCCCACTTCCGGTTTGGGCGAAAAACGATTTGAACCCCTCCCTACGGCGCCCGGAAACCGGCGAAAAAAAACTGAAAGAGGTTTCGTGTAGAGGACAGATGAGGTCAGACGCCCAATAAGTTTCGTTCGCCTAATCGCACTTTAAGGGGGGCTACGGGGGCCCCGAAGTTAAAAAAAGCGGGGAACGAAATTCCGATTTTTTTTACATTTCCCCCTCCAGGAAGAGAACCGTCGGAGTCAAGGAAACAAAGAAACCGGTTCTCGTAGACCACTATGCGCCAAAACTACCCCGGGAGTCCCGTCGGGAAATTCCCGATTTGAAGAGGGGAGCGGCGATTTTGAATTTGCCAAAGTCGTGTTTTTCGGCCGAAATCGACCCAAATTTGGGGTTTTCGCCCCCCCACGGGAAAAATGTCGATAGCTAAGAAAAAAGGAAGACGGTTTCCCGTAGACGACTATGTGCCGAAACTACCCTGCGAGTCCCGTCCGGATATTCCCAAGTTGAAGACAAAGCCCCCGCACATTAAGTGGGGAGGGTCGGTCCTAAAAACACGAAAATCGGCCCTTCGGGAGTACGCGGTCCGCCCCCGCCGCCGCCCCCCGCCTCCGACCGCCTTCGGAATTTTTTTCGTATAACCTACCGGGGAAACCTACCGGACGCCCTTCAAACGGTATTTCCCCTACACATACTCGCTGAGAAAAAAAATGACGAAATTTTTTTTTTCGCATTTTCCGTTCTGCGGTAAAACGGGGGGAGTTCCCGACGCCAAACGGAAAGTAGGGAAAATCCCGGGGGGGTATTTTCTCAACCGTCGGACTCCCCCCTAAAATGTATCAGGTGGAAAAAAATTCGGCGCGCGCGGTTGCCGCGCCGCGATTTTTCGAATTTTTTTTTTCCCCCCGAAAAACGGTTTTTTACGCATTACTCGAAAACGGAGGACCGCAGCGGTCCGACCCAAAGGACCTTTTTTGTAGAGCAGGAAATTTAGGAAAAAATAGTTTTTTGTTTTTTTTTTAAAGTGAATAGGGAAAAAGATACACACGGTCGAAAAAGGCCCCAAAATCGGGTGTTTTCGATTTTTAGCGCCCCCCCCTTTGCCCGGGGGGGAAAAAGTTTCCTACAAAAAGTGTTTCCCCCGACGCCCCCCACGACGCCCGGGGGTCGTAGTATTTTTTTTCCCGCCCCCGCGCCCCCCAGGAGCCGCCGGGAAAACGGGGTATTCCGCCGGGAATAACCGGGAAACGGTCAGTCGCAGGGCGTTCTAAGTCCGCCCAGGACGTTTTCTCACCGGAAGGACCCTGTGTACCGACCCTCACCCCCCTACCCCCCCCGGGGGGGAAAATAGCCTTCCTGAAATAGTATTATCAAATGAAATATTTGTACCTATAATATTGTTAAATAGGATGGCAAACAACGAGTAACTAATGTTAATGTTGACTCACTTTAAAATAGCCCATAGTGCGGCATATAATTTAAAGAAAAATATTTTACAACAATTAAAAAATTAAGGGGGAAAAAATTAGTAAAATAAAATATTATATTTATTTGTTGCTATATTTATTATTTGTTATATATTTATATATAAATATGTGACGTCGAAATAATATTTCTGTCTGTCTTTTTCCATTTATTCTAATTTGGTTTATATAATGTATGTGTGTGAGTGTGTATAGATTATTAATACCGGGAGAAGTGGTGTGGCAAAAGATAATTGGTAGCAATTATTAAATTTTGAGCTTTAGGACCATTTAAACTAAATAGCTTTTTATTTTTCCCTACTTTTTACAAAAAATAAACGAGAGCCAACCAGAGAACATTGTCTGATAAAGGAAGAACTTCAGCATTTATGAAAAGAAAACGAGCATCGCGTGGACTTTAATATACACATTATCGTAATAATCGTTTTAGCTTGCTTCATTTTTATTTTTCGTAGCTTTTCTTAAAATGTAATTTACACGTCTAGCTAAATTACCCGACTATAAATCGAGCTAATAAAAACTGTGGGTTTAGCTCCCTGTGTTGCTTACTGAGATTGTGCCAAGTCTTTGGCAAAACTTGGGCCAAAATTCCTTATATATTATCATTTCTTAGTGGACTTAATGATCATCTCTTCCTTCCCCATTATATTTTACCTAGAACATGATGAACTAACTCTCTTCATTTAGATATATAAATCATTACAGGCATTAAAAGTAGAACATAAACATAAAAATTATTAAAGAATGAGAGGAATATGTATATAATATTATTATTATTATTATTATTATTATTATTCATTCTTACTCTATTTTATTGCAGGCAACGCATTGTAACATAGTGACGATTTTTGGAGATTAATTTGTTTTTGTTTATATTTACAGTCGAGAGTTTATTCATTTATTTATATATATATATATATATATATATATATATATATATATATATATATATATATATATATATATATATATATATATATATATATATAAAATGTCAACAACAAAAAATATTATTCACTTTTTGAAATCAGCGAAAAATTATCTATAGAATGGTATTATAGAGGAGGTAGTCTATCCAGTTTTGTTAATGAAACATCGAGCTTAATACATAATAACGGTTAAGTTTGTAAGAAGTAAGTAGGGTCAAGTATAAAGGGTTCAAAGTAAATATAACGCCTTTGTACATTCTCTGATGAGATATCTGATTTTATATATAAGGAGCATAAGTATATGGGGGATTATAACACCTTCATGTTATAGTAATATATATATGTATAATCAAACAAGGATGGTTGGTTATTAAAATATACCTAATATAGAATTGAAATAACAGTTACTCTAGCTCTTTAATGCTAATAATACACTATTGATGAGCAACATACAAATTATTATAATGCATCTTAAATTTTACGAATTTTGGTCCAAAGGTGTTAAGTCAGTCAACAATGAGGTAAGTCAAAATTTTTTTTTCTCCAAACTTTTGATAATACGTAGCTGTGTGTTGAAGGAATAATGATCTAAGCTTGTGGATCCTACACAGTATACTTAGAAGGGGAAAAGGATTTCATTATATAATCTGTAAGTATTCAATTTTTTTTTCGAGAATTGTTCATATATAGTTTGGTTTTGCTCTTTTTAAAAATCTGTCAGGACTATGTTTATGTTATCTTTTACTGACAATATTATTTATTATTTGGCTTTTTTTATTTACGTACTGAACACATGTGTATAGCATAGTACTGAAGGGTTAAATTTAATTAATTACAATAATTAAAACGATAAATGACTTTTACAACTGGCAACTGCACCTCGAGTAGGAAGAACGTTTTTGGGAGCTATGTATGTCATTCAACACCATCGTGTTATAGTAATATACGTGTAATAAATCTAGGGTGGTTGGTTATTAAAATATAAATAATAAAGAATTGAAATGACAGTTATTCCAGGTTATTAATGCTGATAATACACTATTAATGAACAACATACAAATTATTATAAACCATCTTAAATTTTACGAATTTAGGTCCAAAAAAGTTAAGTCAGTCAACAAGGTGGTTCAAAGGGTTAAGTCAGGGGGTTTTTTCAACTTTTGATAATACGGAGCTGTGTGTGGAAGGAATAATGAACTAAGCTTGTGGATCCTACTCAGTATACTTTGAAGAGGACGAGGATTGCATTATATAATCTGTATATAATGCAAGTATTCACAATATTTTAGAGAATGGTTCAAAGTTTGTTTTTGCGCTCCTGAAAAGTTGCATTTTTGGACTTAACGGCTTTTTGGTTTTGACTAAAGAATTATACAATGTGCCCATGATAATCTAGTTTCTCAGATATTGATGAAAATAAATTAATTTAGCTAAAGCGAAATGTAAACAATGACCTGCTGAATACTTTTCAATATGTTTTACTAGCCGTCGCCGGCTGGTCTACGGCCGGCAACGGCTAGTAGGCAATTTAACAAATAGGACGAAATCGTTAACCAGCATAATTGATTGGCCTCTATGGCCGATTATGATGAAGGCTAGTGGCCAGGTAAGAATAGTCTAGGCTGTTTAATTTTTTATTTTTGTTATCTTATTATTTTTAGGGTACGTAGACAAGAACCCTTACACATTCCAGTGTTTGCTTTTCTGTGGCGAATCCTTGAAAATTGCATTGTTCGCGTCCACCCCCTATTTTTTTAACAACTTAATAAAGAGATCTGAAAAAATCTGGAAATATCTTTAATCAAAAACAATACGGTTATTTTTTTTATAAGGAGCATATTTTGTAAGAAAAAAATGTTTGTTTTTGTAAAAAAATATTTTTGTACCCCCCAAAAATCTTAAAATTGTATTATCTTAGGAACGGATTGGGCTAGACATCGGAGTAGTTTCATTGCTTTTGGACAATTCGGACCAATTAAAACCCTATAAGATAAATAATTTTTCTACATTCTAACTAAATATCTGTCACCATTTTGGTATTATTTGGCAAGGCAAAGTTCCGAGACCCCCCCGTTCGATTTTTTAGAATCTTATAATGAAAACTCTTGAGGCGTATGATTTTTATAGGTTATTTATCGTGCCTAATAATGAAATGGAGAATATTTATACGTAATAAATAGCCCCTTAACAGCGATTTACAGAGTATTTTATTCTTAATAACGGAATGAATGATGTACAATGTATTATAGTACTGATTGTTTTCTATAAATGCTTTGGAAACGAAACTATTAAGGCGTTTCATTTTATCGCTTGGCCTGCATGATAATAGGAAACCTAGCCACTGATTCCTAGCATGATCCCAGCACGGAGCACATGGTGAAGGCTAGTAATCCAATAAAAGTGTTTGCATCTAAATTATTCTTTAGATAAACAAATAATAATTAATGAATGTATTTATAAATATTTTATTTATATTTATTGTAAATAAGTAATAAAACGACTTATTATTAACTTGCCTGTGAGCCTTTCATGTGAATGACACAAGCGTACAAAAATTAGATTTGCCTTTATAAAAGTTATTTTCTTTTTTGAGAATAAAGCGTGACAAATTGCTCAATCTGTCGTTACTTGTACCTATAATAACGCCTTAAAAAGAAAAAATACCTCCTTACAATGGAATCTAATGATGCCTTGGGGCGGGAACAAAAAGATTGGTTGGCGAAGAAAATTACTTTAAAAGTAGTTCGTTTATAGCTACTAAACGACTCTAAAAATGAAATAAAAGAACCATAAATAACAATTTAAATCGGTAAAAGATTTCCAAAGAAAAGAACAATTCGAATATAAGTCTAATTTATTTGATTCTATTAACGAACTTTTAAGTGGAATTAGTAAGTCAAGAATATTCCTCTTAATATTTGTAGATTAATTTCTTTTTTGAAAAAATTGGCCTTTTTAGGGTTGTTATTTTTTTTTTTTTTTTAATTATACATAAAATATAATAAATAAATTGTAAAGTCCCTCTCTTAAAACATGAAATATGTTATAGGGCCCAGGCAGAAGTATGTAAGTATCTATACCTAATTCAACTAAAATACTAATTAATAAAACTGAAGAAATTCGTTTTCTTTATAAGAAAACAAATATAGGTGGTCGAAATTCAAATTAAAATAAATAAAATAATTTTAAAAATGTCTAACTCTAAATATTGCAAAATTGAACCTTTGAGAAAAGACAATTACAATACCTGGCAAATGTAAGCAAAAACTATACTAATTAAAAACGGTACATGGAAGTATGCATCTAGTAAAATAGCTAAACCAAGTACAGAAGATAAAGAAATAGCTCAATGGAATAAAAATGATTTACATGCAAGAGCTGATCTACTGTCAATAATATCCCTTCAGAACTTAAACATATAAAATTCCAAAACATCAAAAGATGTATGGGACTCTCTTAAAAACATAATAATATATCAAAGCAAAGGTCCTTCACGAAAAGCGTCTCTTTTAAACAAACTAACCCTACATAAAATGAAGGACGGAAGCAGTGTGCGTGAACGCCTAAATGAGTTTATGGATGCTGTAGACAAATTAGAAGAGATGGATGTAAAAATAAATTCAGATCTATTAAGTATAATGATGTTGTACAGTTAAAGTGCATCATTCGAAAATTTCAGAGTTGCTATAGCATCTAGAGATAGTCTACCAAAACCCAAGGATCTAAAAATCAAAATTTTAAAAGAAGCTGAAGCAAGAAACCAAGATGAATCTGAAAGCAGACCAAACGAAGGAGCATTTATGTGTAAAAACTACATCATGGCGAAGTGCCAAATTTGTTCAAAACAAATCAGAATACTGAAAATTGTTGGTTTAACAAAGATCAAAAAGGCGGTAAGAAACAAAATGAGTCAACATTCAAGGTTTCTGCTGAATGCATGTGTTTAAATGCTAACCAAACTTGAAGAAAAAACTCTTGGTGTCTTGACAGTGGCTGTACATCCCATATGTGTTCAGAAACGTTTGCATGTTACAAATGTAAGTTCAGTCTGGTTATTACTTGCTGTTGCCACTGAACTAGGATTAAGTATAGCTCAACTTGACGTTACTACGGCGTTCTTAAACGGAGATTTAGAAGAGACAATCCATATGAAAATACCAGAATACTTTGAAAAAATGTTATATGAAATTTTCATCGATGAAACTGAAAAAGAAAATTCAGATACACTAGAACATTGGTTCCCAAAGTGGGGGGCGCGCCCCCCAAGGGAGGCGTGAAGACAAGTCAAGGGGGGCGTGGAACCTCGAGATGGAGATAGCTTTGCCGTTGGAATGTCTAATGCGTTTGTATAAAGAAACAAATATCAAACCAGTAGGAGAACCTCACTGACGAATTCAACAGATACTCAACACATGTGATGACGATGACAACATTTACAGATTAACAATGGATCCTTTCAGTGTCAACATAGATTCCCTACCCAAAACACTTCAAGAAAAAGCTCTGGAAATAAAAAATGATTCTGCAGCCGATTTTGATAAAATGGACAAATCATCGTTATGGGTTAAGCGTTACAAAGTGTAGCCCAGTATATCACAGTAAGCACTTCGATTGTATTTACCTTTTTAAAGCACTTACTTGTGCAAAAAAGATTTTTCAGCACTTGTTGCAATAAAAACAAAGTATCGCGGTAAAACTTGATGCTGCTGTGCTTGATTTTCGTTGTGCACTTTCTAATACTCATCCAAGAATAGGGAATCTTGTAAAATAAAATACAAGCTCATCCATCCCATAAGATTATCTGTAAGATTAACTTGTGTTATAAAAAAATAGTAATACAAATAAATGAATGGTTGTTCAATGTAATATGGTTATTTTATAATATAATGGTTAATTATTAATAATGGTTTATTTTATTTTTTTCATTATCTCATAAAATTATGTAAGGGGGGGGGGGGGGCGTGGGAAGATTTATTCTTGACTGTGGGGGGCTTGGTAAAAAAAAACTTTGGGAACCCCTGCACTAGAAGGAGCCATAAAGATGCTAGAATAACTTAGAGACATTTCAATTAAAAAGTCTGCAAACTTCAAAAGGCATTATGTGGTATAAAAGAAGCAGGTTGGTTAAAAGACAATGGTTTTTAAAATAAGATTTAAAATTAAAAGAGTTAGGATTCAAGCCATCATCAGCTGATCCATGTCTATATTCTGCTAAGGAGGGGGAAGACATCGTCCTTGTAGATGTATATTATGTTGATGACATCATATTGGCTTCAAAGAAAAAAGAATATTTAAATAAAATATTCTTTAAAGAAAAGATTAGGGAAAAAACTCCATACACAATCTTTAAAAACACAATCCCTCTGAATTCTCCCTGTTTGAAATCCAGGGAGAGACTATATATATATATATATATATATATATATATATATATATATATATATATATATATATATATATATATATTATTATATTACTCTTAATATATTATAATATACAATTGAAAAGATAATTCCCGCATAGTCAAAGATGGAAATACGCAGACACAAATATATATATATATATATATATATATATATATATATATATATATATATATATATATATATATATATAAATATATATATATATGTGTGTGTGTGTATATATGCGTGTGTGTGTTTGTATGTATATATATTTATACAATAATTTATGAACATACATACAATTTTTATAACGAGTTTATGTTATAAAAAGAAAGGAAGCTAGACGGTGGCTTGTGTAAGGGATGGACTAGCTAGTAGTGGTTGTCAGAAAGAGTAAAGCCCTTAACTCTAGTTTAATTAAGGTTGTGAAAGCTGAAGGCTGTGGAAGAGTGGAAGGCAAGTAAAAAGCTTCCAAGGATTATACTTTGCATTAATAACTGGTGCTTTACTGAAAGGCGAACGGAACCATGGCCCTCCTTGCAACAGCTGAGTCTCTAGCATATAAGGCATTGCCCTTTTAATATCTTCCTTTAGATTCTACACACACATCTAACTCACACTGTGCATAATCAACCTGCCCTTTGTCTTTCTGCTTATCAAGAGTATAATTTTTTTTTTTTTTTAAACGTTCAACTTGACCAGATGGTTAGGACATTAGCAGGTTGTTCTGTATTTATTATAAAAACATATGATTTAAAGAAATTTGGATGGAGTATCTTAAGCACACAGATGATCTCCTTCTGTGTACATTTAATTTTTAATAAAATTAATGTGGTCCCTATCTAATAATCAGATGTCAATAATCTCTTATATATATTTATATTATACATTCAAACAATTCTTTGTAACTTCTGAAATGTCATATCTCTTTTATATAACTATTTACTTGTACTTCTAATTTCCTTGATATTTCATATGCATATTCCTTAATTTCTCACATAATGTTTATAATCCCAATGATTTTATCATAAAGTAAAATAGAAAAATGAAAATCGAAAAATACCTCTTTCACATCCCTCCACACTCCACATACATAACTCGTAACAATGCAAAGGATATTCTTTTGATATAATAACATATATTATTGCCAAAACGAGTTAGAATATAATTGTGTGAATAACTATGGCCATTAATTATATATTTACAAAGGTTTTAATGATTAATGTCCCTTAGCATAACATCTAATTAATAAGCCTCCGTCTCATTTGATATTTGATAAGGGAATTCAATTGTTCGATAATTTTATCCGTGTTTGCTTTTGTTTTAAACTGTTAAATTGTGAATAAATGTATATAAATTATATTTTAAAAACGTTAATAGTAATTCCATGACCTATTACAATAAAACAAAATAGGGAAGAGAGAAAATAAATTATCGCCATGAGTTTTAAGTAAGAATACACAATAAGAATATGATAGATAAGAAAAACTCAATAATTATATGTACTCCTGTCTGATATTATACAACTGCTATCGTATTATTGATATAAAGTTTTTTTCCTGAAAGAATAAGAATAACCTATTCAATGTATTTTTTTAGAATTTATCAATAAATTCTGTAATCAAAACTTTTTATCAAATCGAATTCTGTTTGGAGTCGTCATTACAGACACTCGCGTCCACTTAAATTATAGGATTTCCCTGGGTAGTATTTAATTCAGTAACAAAATAAGTATACTATTGATATCTGAAAGCATGTTAAAATGTCTATTCGTAAAAATAACTTAAGATTGAATACCTTTCTAGTTCACTTCTATTTCTACTTTAGAGCTTTCTAATATCTTACCTGAAATCAAACATAAAACACAAAATCAAAAATTACATTTTAGTAAATACTTTCCTAACATTTTTAAATTTTATTAGGTATGGAATCTAAATGTACGTTTTGCAAAACAAACACTATTAATAATATTAAAAATAAATACCCAGATTGTAAAAATAAAATTATAACCCACAAGTTTATTGAATTAGGGTTTTTTCCTTCAAAAGTATTTTTTAAGTAAAGTCTAAGTAATGCAAATCTCTTTTCTTCTGAGCTGCAGGGAAAAGTTTGCTTGACTCGTTACTTATTAAGCGATAAAAGAAAAAGTAACCAAATTATATCATTTATTATGCACTAAGAAAACAAGAACAACAATTTCCTTTTAGTAACAGGCAGAGAGATGATTTAAGTCAAAATATAAACTCGACTTTTTTTTAGAAGGCATATTTTCTCTTAAATTGTCATAGATGAAATTTTAATAAAGACAGTTTAAGTGCGCTATTTAAGAAACCTCTTAAAAAACACAATATTTTTAAACTTTTGAACTTTCTGAGAGTTGCTGAAATCAACTTTGTTGAGAATTAAATCAACATGGTTTCTTCAATGGAAACTTAAATAATGTATGAAAAATAAGAATGTTATAAGGCATTAAGGTAAAATTTCCTTTCTTTTATCGAACTTTCCAAAAAAAAAAAAAAAAAATTAAGGATGGTTCTTTAATCTCTATTACAAGACCAGCTGCATTTCACACCAACCATCTAAAATAGCGTTTTAAACTCTATCTTAGTTTAAAATATCCCTTTAACGAGGAAACAATACTCATAGAAAGAATGACATTTTGTTCTTTTCAGTATAGATTAAATTAAAAATGAGCAAAAGTTGGTAAGATTTCTGTTAAGGAGGGATCAACAAATAGGGCCGGTAAATTAGATCAATTTAAAATGATTGTAGATTGTATAAAATTTAAAATAATAATAACAACAATTAAAAAAAAATTGTATGCCAAATAATAAGACACATAATTTTCCTTGCGTCCTAATAATGGAATAAAGGAATATTATAATCATGTAACCTTTGCAAATATCCTTTGGATTGTTACGAGTTATGTATACGAAGGGACGTCAAAGAGGTATTTCTCGATTTTCATTTAAGATGATTTAAGTCTTATATTTTGACTTAAATCATCTCTCTGCCTGTTACTAAAAAGAAATTATTGTTGTTCTTGTTTGTTTAGTGCATAATAAATTATATAATTTGGTTACTTTTTCTTTTATCGCTTAATAAGTAACGAGTCAAGCAAATTTTTCCTGCAGCTCAGAAGAAAAGAAATTTGCATTTCTTAGAAAAAGCAAAAGGAAGCAACACTGCGATTCCTATGGAAGGTGCTGCTGAGAACAGTGAGTGCCTACAGGACAGTTTCAGGAACAGCAAGTTATTGCAGGCGTACCACCCATTAACCTTTTAGAGGAAGTGACTTCCAGAATAGTTAGAAACTTTTATTATAGCATTCCTGCGATAACACGAATTGTTGTTTGATTAAGTATTGTTCCCAACTCTGAATTCAATAATTGTTACTTGCCTCGTCAATGAAACTCTTAGGCGGCTTTCACACCGAAGTAGCAAGTCGCAGGTTGCATGCGTCCAGGAAACATTGGATTATCTAAGGAGTCGAGGTAATTGAACGAGCCTAAACACTGAAGATGCAAGTGCTGGTTCCCGATTCGCACATGCCACTTGAAATGTGCGAAGCACGTCGCACTTGCATCTTCGGTGTGTAGACTCGTTCAATTACCTCGACTCCTTAGATAATTCAGTGTTTCCAGGACGCATGCAACCTGCAACCTGCGACTTGCTACTTCGGTGTGAAAGCCGCCTAAAATTGACAGAAATACTTTTAGCTGATACATGTCTTTTCTAGGAGTCACGGTCGCCATAAACATATAAGAATTAAGCACTTATTTCGCTTATAATTAGCCCATTGAATGGTCCAGCATTATTTCAATCGTCTGCATTAAGATTTGCTAAATGTATACTTTTATTCAAGTAAAATATCAATTCCTCGGAATAATAATCTTCCTAACTAGGAAGCAAATTTGTTCACGAAAGTGCAATGAAATATTATTAGGTAATAGTAAACAAAATTGCACTTTATCTTGTACACTATTAAAATATAAGGAACAATAAATATTCTCCAGGGTCCGGGGTTTTTTTACCTTTTTAATCGTGTTTAAACGTAACATTTCTTTTTTTATCTGTTAAATCTGTTGGAAAGTAGGGTAAGGGTAGAATATGTGCGTTCCTGAGGGCTTTAGAAGTTATAGTCTCGAGATACGCATATTGCTCGTATTTTTATTTTAAGCTCTTGGTGGCGGTTAAGTGGTATATTTGACAGTGTTCCAAGTGCAACCAAAAGAAGAAAAAAAAATTATATACATATATATGTAATAATAAAAATGGTAAGAGATTATTTAATATGGTTGGAAAGAGCCCAAACGGTTGAATCTGTCCAAGTGTGAAAAAGAAACGAGGTAGATGTTAAGGGGGTACAAAATTACAAGCCGAGTGCCTCATGAGCTGCGAGTGGAAAAAATAAATGTTAGCCTCCCAAGGGCTGCGTAAGCCGTATTGCTTACGTGAAATCCTACTTTAATTGTAGAATTTATCCACACAATTCAGTTAGTTTCCAGCAAGAAGATGACTCTATAACAACACTCTCTGCTTACTGTGATGGTAACGAGTAGCCAAGAATTTTTTTTTTGTGGCAAGTTAGCCATATTATTATAGCCAATTTACAGAAGCAAAATAATCCCTGTAGGTGTTAGAGCACTGAGCTGTCCAAAAAACGGAGTGGCTCGGAATTGATGTTCGGCATGAAGTTCGAGAGCACCACTACCACTGTTACTTTTTAAGAGTTATCCTTCATCAGTGCTCTTATAGAAACCAGGTTGGTTAGATTTTCCTATACTGTCTTCCCTCCCCCTTATATTTTATTCAATATCATACCTGTTATTTTCATAAATATCTAATTGTAGTACAAAAATATGATTTCAATATCATATATGTAAATAATTACAGTATTGGGTGTATATGTACTGAGTGTCGAACACCCTTATACAACAATACATAAAAATACATTTAGAAATGATTCCTTTTAGTTTAAAATTTTGGGTTTAATATTTATTCCAATAGACCCAACAACCCCAGAATAAGTAAATATATAAATATGCAACAAGCCGCCATAGCTGCTAAATTCATTTCGCTCAATAAGTTCGTTCTTTTGCCACCTACACTGGGCACGAGCCTTTTATTGTGCTCGTGGAAAAACCGATTACTACCTCCTCGGACTGAGCGGCTCAAGCTTGGCTAGATCTGTGCTCGCAATCCCGGTCGACGAAATTATATCCATTTTAACATAGCATAAATATAAATAGTATAAAAAAAAGCCAATAATGTAGGTATATTACAGCCATGCCCGACCCATGATTTTTACTTGACCCAAAAATACTGCCAAGTGTACTAAGCGTTTCATGAGCTTGCTTTTCTCTGGAAAAGCAAGCTCATTGCTCTTTTCTTTTTATAATAACCCTTATTATATATTATCTACCACGTTGGCCTGCATTCAGTCTTATACAAACATTGCTTTGACCTCAAAAGCGTACTGCCTCTTTTAGCCATGCTTGTCACACAACTGATAAAATGCTTTTTATTTGCCTCATTAAAGAAAGCTAATCAAATACTATTTTCCCGTTTATTTTTTAGTAATATTTTACATCTGTTAAATATTAATTAAAATTGTCACTTTGAATAGTCATTCTTTTCCACGATAGTTACTTAATTTGACCCATTAAATATAACTGTAGCATTGATGATAACAACAATGGAAATATAAATAACAACTGTATTAAATGCATTGTAGACAATTAAATGCTAAGCAGTTAAAGCTTATGAAGGGTGAATGGAAATTATTGGAGTTAGTAACTCAAAGGGAAACCAATAGTTCATTCATAAACACAATGAGTTAAATTTACAGCAAATAACCATATTATGTGACATTCAAATAATTCAATTCATACTTGATTAAATGAAATGTAATTAAAATGTCAACACGACGAATCGTATATAGAGAGGGTAAATTACAGTTCAATAACTAATAAGTAAGTTACAATTTATACTTCAAACCATTATTACCTCTGACCATTAATGATTTTATTTACTTGCGAGGAATAACAACTGACCCGAATAATAAACAGAATTGTAATACATAAATTTTATCTACCTTAAAGAGTTTTAACAAGAGTTCCACGAAAAACTTGTTACATGAGTTGAGTAATCTTTTTATGGTTATTTTTCGCGGTTAGGATTTTGCTGGGGGTATTATTCCCTTTTGCAAGGGATATTATTCCTTTTTGCTGGCTTCAGCGTCGTTGGTATCGACATGAATTTTTTACTAGGCACAGGAAGGAGCAAAGCCATTGTATTTTCCCTCAATTTATATTATATTGTCTGAACTTCATGTTTTTGAAGTTGCTGAATCCGAGAATCCGTTCGGAAACGCATTGTAGGTATAGCACATCCAAACTCCATGAAGCAAGTACACAGTCACACAACGATCACGAGTCAGCCCTCCATTGACACTCCATAGATCATATTATTAGCGTCTGCTCTATTGTCATGTCTGAGCGCAAAGTTATTGAGCAAAAACACGTATATGTTCCTCAAAAGTTGGAAAATGTATCGTTTATTTGAAGCTCTGTATTTAGGAGAGTATAAGGTTTGGAAAAAACATTTCACTATGAAAATTGTAGCAAATTGATTCCTCGACAAAAAAGGGTGTTATGATTTCTTTGAGGGGGGTCAGGGTAACAATGTGATTGAGCAAAAACCAGCTTGTCTTTTGGAAAAAAGTTATACAAAAATTGTAGCAAATTTATTCCTCTACTAAAAGAGTAAGAATGCTTTTTTTCCGGAGCTAGCACAGGGTCGATAAATTATTAACAGGATTAAAGGAGGTCGATCAATTATTAACTAGTTTAAAGATTTTTAACAAGGGCTAAAAAAGTTTTGATGACCATTTGCAAGGATCCCCCCCCCCCCCCCCCATTCAAAGTACTTACCGACTGGAGTAATATGAATGGTTTGAACATATTTAAACTCCTAATATTAATTTTTTGACTTTTTTCGAGTGAAAACCCCAAACACAGGGTATTTTCCGAGTATCTCCACTTATAGGAAAAAATTGGACTTCAAATTCGGATTCAGCACACAAACTGGTGCTTTATAGCAAAGCAATTATTATTATACAAATCGGTACAAAAAAACATTCTCCAATTTTTAAAAAAATAAAATAAACAAATGACAAAGCCTTAAAGTACAAATTGAGTCCTTTTAAATGATATGCAACACAGTAACAAACTTTTAAAAAAGTGGTCACTTGACATGGCACTTAGGAAAGAGTTTACTATCATGTTATCTGCAAATATGACTTAGAGATTTATAAAATATTTATAGTGTTATTAAAAGAATTTATTTATTATTTTATATTATTGTTTATTAAAAGAATTTAAAAGCACTATTCTGATATTTGTGCCATCCAATCAGAAATAAAATCCGTCAATAATTGCTGACACTATGAGAGATCAAAACCAAAAATTATAAACAAATCTGTTTCTATTTGTATTCGGGTGCACTAATGTACAACCTATGGAGATTCGGAAAAAGGCATAGAATCAAACTTGTAGATCTTTCAAAGTCAGTAGCTGTTTGTAGAATCAGTTTTTCGATACGACTTACGGTTAATTCATAAAAAAATCTTTAACGTTGAGTCCGCCATATATATATTTGTTTTGGGAGGGGGGGGGGGGGGGTGAAAATAAATACTTTGGGCCAAATTTAAGTTTCTGGCTATTCTGGAAGTAACTTATAATTTTGATTATGAATGAGCCAGTCAGTAGCAAATATGGAAACTTTAAAACTCTCCCCTTTTAAAAAGGCTGAATAGAAAAATCACATATCAAATAGAAAAATTAAGGGCTCAATTTTTCACAGTGACCTAAGCTACTTGAGCTTAATCTATGTTTCAAATTTCAAGAGCCCATAGTAAGAGGAAGCAGAAATAAACGGGTAATTAAACCAAGTGAATTGGTTAAAGTAAATAGTAAAGGTAGATGAGAAAAGAAAATAAACACTTTTACTTGATCAATAACTTGGAAATATTGTCAAACCATAAATACATATTAATATACAGACCGGTTTCGACTTATTCAGTCATCGTCAGTGTAATGATAATTTTACAATGTTAATTAATGTGTATTTATGGTTTGACAATATATCCAAGTTATTGATCAAGTAAAAGTGTATCTATATCATAAAATCTCAATCAATACTACTAACTTGGTTAAAGTAAAGATTAACTGCATGCTTACTGGAACATGGCCTGGAGCACTCCGCGTACTCAGATTAATATCTCTATTATTTTTTAAAAATGAGAAGATAAAACTTTATTACAAATACCCAAAAGACCGCTGATGAGAAATAAAGCCAAATAAAATAAGGATAATAATTTAATATATATATAAATATATATATATATATATATATATATATATATATATATATATATATATATATATATATATATATATATATTATATATATATATATATATATATATATATATATATATATATATATATATATATATATATATATATAAATTTAGTGGATTGTAATTATTGTTTCTTTTTTACATCCTGATTTATATAACATAAGGTTATTACAAGTATGAGGATCGGCCACTTTACACATCTCTTCAATGTCATCAATACTATAAGATTTGTGTTACTTTCTCAGACTTTCTCAAGATTATGTGTGTCCACGTTTCGGCTGGCTTAAGTTTCATGAGTTGTGAATACGTTAACCGTTAATCCCTCGGCTTCACCACCCTTATTTCTTTCTCCTTCGTCATCAACATAAATGTTAACATAAATACACCAAGACATAAAAAATGCTAAGAACGAAAAAAGAAATTTAATGAAAAAAAAATGAGAAGATATTCAGTTCCTACTTTAAAATCTAGATGTAATTGACAATTGACAGGGGATAAAATACAGAGAAGAGGAGGAAGGAAAAACATCTGATGTCGGATTTAGTATGAAAACTGGTATCTCCGGGTTGTAGCCAACAATTTAGGAGGGGAAAGAAATTTAAGGTCCTACCAAATACACACCTCCACCATTTTTTATAATACATATTATGAACATACTCGTGCATCTGAAATTTTATCATATCATTCTTCACTATTTTTCTAACGAGAACTATTATATGCTATATATATTATTTATATATATATATATATATATATATATATATATATATATATATTTTTTTTTTAAATCATTTTACACCTTTATGTAACTTTTGACTGTAAATATTTAATTTTAAAAATTAAAGCTTTTTCTAAAAAAATATAATTATAATCAAAATAATGTATGAGTAGAATATATAAGGGATTATAATAACATCTTTAATAGATTAAATATTTAATAGTTCCTCTTAAAAATAAGTTATTATATAGAATATTCAATTAAAAAATAAAAATAAAATATATATATATATATAATATATATATATATATATATATATATATATATATATATATATATATATATATATATATATATATATATATATATATAAATATATATATATATATATATATATATATATATATATATATATATATCAAAATGAATGGTCAAATAAATAAATATTAAGGTGTAAAGGTGTTGAGATAACTTAATTAGGTGAGCGCTTCATTTTAGATATTCAAAAATACACCTGTGATCATTTCTATTATTTCAACTAAATTTCATTATAACAAAGGTAGATTAAGAAATTAAAGAAATGTAAAAAAAAGTTTAAATTAATGGCAATACATGCCTGGAGATCAAAATAATTAACAGCAATCTTAGAGATCTTAGAGCAATGTGCCATAAAAGTTTAGATTCTTGAATATACCTGCGCGGGGAGATTTCTAACAATATTTATCTACATATTTTCTTTTAATAATAATATTAGTAAGCCTTATTATAGTCCTGGAGATATCGTGCATAAAAGTGACTGACTAACATCAGGCAAGACTTTTGAGTTTGTGCTATTTTTTTCGGTCAGCAAAGTTTGTCTAAGTTACATCAATATAATTTTATATCTTATTAATTGTTTAATCTATTAAAATGACAGACAACTAATTGCCCACCAAAAAACATGGGACATGGCTCGTGTCAACCACTTTGAAATTGTAGTCATTTTAGCTATCAAGTGGAAAAACTAACATCAACTTGATTTTTGGTCAATTAACTAATTTTTTACTCAGGATACTAAAAGTAACATTGTCCACCAAAGTGGACGGGAATTGACCGTTCTCCGCCGGTCTGGACATGTTAAAATAAAATATTTCTTTGACTGACTAACATCAAGCTAATGTTTTGCTTAATGCATTCTAAATTCGATTTGGAATCTAAAGGTATAAGTGTATCCACCATTTTTGATGAAAGCTGTAAGGTTCTTACAGCTGAAAACGGACGCAACTATTTATACTATTTATGGGGTAATCCCATGATCGACGATAACATAAGTTAATTAATGAGGTCTCAACGAAATGTTGCACAAAGGTTCTTTTTTATAAAAATACCCACAATGTTCAGCTTTATCCCGCCACGCGACCACGTAAAAACACTACAAAGCCACCGCGAAAACGATGGTTCATAAATAAAAGTGGGAAGTGCCATTATTAACTCATTTTATTGGATCTAAGTGAATTTATAAATTAAAAATAATTTAATTGTACAAGTAAGAAAAACAAACATGTATAACATGGTTTGGAAATATTTTCTTACGTTTAATTTAACCGAATGACAGCGCTTATTTTTTATAAAATTTGAAAATAATCAGTTATAGCTATACAATAACCATTAACATAAGAGGATTATTAGAATTAATGAAGGGATTCATATGCCAGGGATGTGAAAATAAACGCACTCGAAAACTTAGAGAAGTGTAAAAAATATTCAATAGTTTGGCTACAACTGAATTTTAAATAAATATCGACTTACCAGAAAAGGATAACTTGGGATATCACTCTGATTGCTGCACTAAAAGCAAAAATACTACAATAAGCTTCAGGTTTGAATATTTTATAATTAATGTACTTCCTTGAATCCTTTCCTTTATATAGATACATATTTTATACTAACTATTAACGTGAACTATGAAGGCGATGGTATTTACAATTCTTTGTACAAAAGCAAAGCATTGGTGTTCCTTTGTCTAAAGAACTTAGGGACAAAGGAACATTTACTCTTTTGTATGGATAAGTATAAATATGTATTTTTCTAAATAGTTAATTTGATTATGGAACGAAGAGTCGTAGTAAATAAAGTCAGCCCTAGCTAAGAAGAATCTGTCGGTGAAGAGATTGCCAACGACTGCACCCAAGCAAACTCAAAACATGCGATGTCTACCAAATCCCTTGTAGTTCCGGCAAGAACTACATGGGACAAACCGGAAGACTGATCACAACCTGCTAGAAGAACACGTAAGAGAAGTGAAAACAACGATCACAGATCAGCAATAGTTCGGCATTCTGAAGAAACCGGTCATCTCATCAGGTTTGAGGACCTTCGTGTAATCACATCAGTCAATATGCATCATAGTAAGGTGGTAAGGGAGGCTATCGAAAATAAACAGGTTAAGTGTGAGCTAGTCAGCCCACAGCGAGGGCCGTAGGCAACACAGTATTGTTTAAGTAGTACCTATTGATGTAGAAGTTTAAGTAGAACCTATTGATGTAGTAGCTATTTAAAATGCTAAAAAGCCTGCTTTGAACTACCCTATGGGTCTAATATTCTCAAAACTCATAAACAAACTTCTGATAAAGTATTATTTTGATAAAGTCGCTATATTTTTAAAATTTGTGGGTAGGTGGTATACACATAGTGCCAAATTTCAAAGTGACCGGACGAAAGGTGTAGCCGTGAGAGCAGGCGACAGACGGACGGACTGACAGTCACACACAGAAATATATAAGTGTCCTTGGTTTTGCCTACGGACCCTAAAACGATACAAACAGAGAACTTCAACAGAGAGAAAGTTTTTCAACCTTTCCCGGATTTGGAAACCACTGGTCAGCATCTGTGCCAATCGTAGAATGCAAGAGACGCTACTCCACAACCACTAAGACTTCAAACAAAACCCGCTTAATGAAGGAACACCAACAAAGGCAGCACCTCGCCGATTGGGGAGGGTTAACACGTCTGAGAAAACCGCGGGGAAAATCAGGTAAAATATACGTACCAGAAAACCAGTTTAAGTTTGCAGCTCTTCTTTCAAGGTGACAGTAAATCTTGTTGTTCCTTTGAGTTAATATCACAATGCACCACACCCCTGTTGATGCTTCTAGTAGAAGTAGCAAAATGTCGGACTTCAAACCTTTCTTGACGCAGATTTCACAGGAAAACCACATTATAATCATCTTTATTTAGTTTGTGAATTAGCAACCATGCATTGATCGATTTGTTATGAAAATGGAGGCCTACAGAATTTGACTCGAAATGCCTGACATATTGCAGGAGGCACATTACATCGGCCGAAGGCAGGTAAGAAAGCTCTAAGGACACCTTAAAAGCCGTGCACGACTCCCTAGGGCTCCATAGAGAGCGTTTCAACTGCTTCATACCGGTTTTGCTCTTTTTATTTAATATAACCGTATATTATTTGTTTATTGCATTCATATAGAAGCCCCCTGGAGACAGTAAGGACCTCTAACTCTCGTTTCATAGATAATTCAACGAAAAGTTACTTTTTTTCCTACCGTTGCTTCATATTTCTGCAGTAGTAACACATAACCTAAATATTTCTTCATATTTCTCTCTCTCTCTCTCTGTCTCTCTCTCTCTCTCTCTCTCTCTCTCTCTCTCTCTCTCTCTCTCATTCTCTCTCTCTCTCTCTCTCTCTCTCTCATTTTTTTTTTTTTTTTTTTTTTTTTAATCTAGACATTTTATTCGATTTTTAGAATATTTTAAATAAATTTTAAACATATGTTAAATACTTAATTTATAAGCTCTCTTGAAATATAGTATTTTATCAAATTGATTAATCATTTATCCTTAATATATTCAAGACACTGGATGCTGTATAATGTCCAAGTCTCAGTTTCTGTTTACCGGTTACCATTACAATTATGTTAAAAGGTGCAAGTATATTTAATACTAATATTCATTTCACAATGAAATTACTCTAGACAACTTGCGTTATTTAGAGAAAACTCAAAACTAAAAGTGAACTGACGTAGAGGTTTTGGATTCTTAAAACAACTTTCATTTAAAAATAGTTTGTATCGCCTCTCTAATAGTTGTTTTTTTTTTTCTTTTCTTTACGTAATCTCAAACTGAAATTGTAAAAAGACGTTAAACTGAATATATTCGACAGCACGTTAAAACACGCGTCTCCCTAAAAAAACAAACAAACGCAGAGAGACTGGAGAATGGCCTAATTCCAAATAACCAGTTAGTACGAAGCGGGGGAGCCTGCTAAGTTTCTCTCTGCGTACAGAAATAAAACGGATCGGTTCGAATCTACAGATGTAAGGAAAGGAAAACTAAAGGAGGATTTGTGTGTCGAATCTGGGGAATGTTGGAACAGATTGGGCCTTATGGTCGGAGAATCAGGGCTCTATAGCGTCTCTCATCACGATCCCTCCCTCGCTTCTATTTTCAGAAACTCTAAACAAGTATAAAGTATAAACAAAAGAATAGAGAAAGGATATGACTCACCACTAGCCCTCCTTCAAACAGAGCCAACTACTAAATAGACATAAAAGGATTTCAATATCCATATCACTTCTTCACAGATCCTAGATAATGTTTTAGTACATTATGGTTCAAAGCTAAGTGCAAGGAGACAAGCGCACGTATCTTTTATGACAGCTCGAGTGAAATTAATTTTAAAAATGTATTTGATTTAACCCTTACTTAAATACCTCACATATTATGTTAGAAATTCTCCCAGTATCCGAATAAGTAAGGGGGTGAAATTTGGTATGACTGAAGGATCATATACATATTGTGAGGCAATTCATTTAGATTTAACCACTAAGAGAAAGATCATTATGTCAAGCAGACTAGGGGACAGTCGCTTCTCTCCTCTCATATATATATATATATAAAATAATATAAAAGTTTATGTAATGAGAATAGTAATAACAATTAGTGAGGCACATAGTTTCCTCGCGTCCTATTATTGGATGAAATTTGAATCTCTGATAATCACACAAGTTGTTTCGAATCATAGCCCCATCTGGGGGCTACTTTTAACAAACCATCCAAATTTCTTAAACATCGGATGAGTAAGTACTTCTTAAGATGTGAAAAACTTTCAAGACTAGATTCTTAAGATCGACTGACATTCAAGCCTCGTTTCCATTACTAAAAATTTGTCCCGCAACATGTTGCACGTCATGTGCCGGCACATGTGCCCGGATTTAGTTAAAATGGAAAAAGTCTGCAACATATTGCGGCAACTTGCGCCGAAACTTGTTCCACGGACAATGGAAACAAATTGCAACATATCCCCGGGACACGCGCAGGCACAGTACAGACAATACGCTCTGTCTAAACCATATAAAAAACCTCACAGTGTGCTCAAACGTGCTCTCTTGTTTGTGGTAAGGTATATTTCCAGTTTTGTGTCAGTGCTAGTGTTTTGTAATGGAGTAGTCTGAAGGTAAAATGTCTTTTCGCTAAAATTCTCCTAATCAACCATCTCGGTCGTTTTCGTTTTTTATTTTAAAAGTTCTAAGTGCGCACCTGCCATTGCCACAAAAGCTAAAGTAGCTGAATCGGTCCATATACGCTCAACTTGACAAACACTCAAGAAACACAAGGAATCACTGTACAAACTAAACTGAAGTCTTGCACTCCTGACCTCTGTCTATACAAATGTTGCAGATGTGGCAGGGAATTAGAAACAGTGTGATCAATCAGGTGCAACATGCGCCGGACTCATGTTCCGCGTCATGTGCCAGGAACTTGTCAGAAAGGAAACGAGGCTTCACGAGACCAAACATGTTTCCTGATGTCTGAAACGGACTTCTGTCCAGGATTTTTTATAATCCGAGACTTTAAAAAAAATTCGACGCAATGCTTCTTTTAATTTCAGTAAGCCCGGATGCAATAAAACATTATCTATAAAAACAACAGCAGTTTTTTTTTACAGGTAAATCCTTTTTTTAATCCGCAATTTATTTATTAATTTTTGGCAATGATGGTGCCTACAGTGTGTAGGAACATAGGTCAATGTATTTAGATTTCTATTGCGATAACTCTACAAGATTGATTTCGTACTTGAATAGGTTTTAGTAAGTTAGTTGAGAAAAGGGTCTGTTTGGAGAAGAGAACTAGGGCCTGTCCGAATTTTAATGAATTCAAATGTTGTGCAAGCACACCTGGAAACCAGTTATCCCTGATATAAAGCCACGATAACACACATACCCGCGTGTACTTATAACGTTATATTAATACTTATCACAAAAGTAAAACATTAATTCATACCAACTTATATAATTATTAATGTTTCACCAAGTAACATTAATTATAGAGTAAAGGTAACATTTTTCTTTTTTAACAATAATAAGATTCATTTTATGGTTGCATGCAATAAGATCTACGATAAGAGATATATATATAAAAAAAAGTTTAACTTTTATCGCTTGACAAAACATTCTACACCGAAAATTTTACCTTAATAACCCTAAATCTAGTTGATAACATTGTGATTTTGAAAAATTATAAGAAAACAAATGTAAAAGGTTTGGTTAACAATCCACATTTCTTATAGAAATAGTTTAGTGATTGCGGGCTTATGGTGGCTAAGAATGTTTAAATCGGTTCTGAAAGAGATGTAAGCATTGATATGTAGTTGAGTGATTGGAGACATAATTAATTTCTTGGTAGTCAGCTAGTAACCACATCTAGGAGTCTGGATGTCCCACTACCGGAAGCATCCGTAGGCAAATTTATGGAGTAAGTTTGAGTTAAAGAGTTCATCTACGATTTTTGAAAATGCTAGTTCAACCTGACAATTCAAGCTGACACTCCCTTCCAAGGGCGCGGTCACGACAGGGTACATTTAAAACTTATAAAGTTACACATAGAAATAGAAGTATGTGTATTAAAGTTATTCTAGAGAATGTAGCGTCGTTTAGGAACCAATTTTAAATTAAATTACTAGTAGTTCTTGTGATAATACAGAATAAACTCTTCTGAGGTTTAATGCAGAATGATAAATTTTTTATATAAATACAATCTTGTCAATTTATGAATTGAAATCCATCAATCAAAATGATTTAAACAACAAATTCCTCCCTAATTTTGATATCAGATATCTATATCTTATTTTGTAACATGTTTTATAAGAAGTGTATATATGTTATAGTATAAATAAATAATATTTTTGTTGTTTAAATAAACATTAAATTTTGTAAATATAGTGTATCAATATTAGCAAATAATTTTTTGACATGTTTTCAATTTTGGACTGGATAGCTGCTTTGTTAAATAAATTGGTAGTGCGTGAAGTCTCACGTAATAAGGGTTTCGTTGGGGTTGTACACATGAAATTAATAGGGTGGGGGGGGGGGTGTGCAAAAGTTGGATGTTTTTTGACAAAATGGCGTAGAAAATGAAACGCTTTCCACAAGTGTTATATATTTTTGTAATCTACTCTTCAATACCTTTCATTTGATACCCCACTCAAAATTTAGAAAAAATATTTTTTCCCTGTGACAGCAATTATCCGCCATCTTGGATTCCCAGTTAATCCGACCAAGTTGCTATTGTTATTTTTTCTTTGGCCCATTAGACTGCACATTTTGCATATTTTTCTATACTTTTAGTAAGAGCGGAAATATAGTTTTAGGGGGGGAGGGGAGGAGCACGCTAAATTTTGATGTTTTTTGACAAAATGGCGGGGAAAATTAAACGCATTCTACAAGTGTTATATATTTTTGTAATCTACTCTTCAATAACTTTCATTTGATACCTCACTCAAAATTAAAAAAAAAAAAAAAAATTTCCCGTCACATCAATCAGCCGCCATCTTGGATTCCCAATTAATGCGACCAAGTTGCTATTCTTATTTTTTCTTTGGCCCATCAGACCGCACATTTTGCATATTTTTCTATATTTTTAGTAACAGTGGAAATACGATTTAAGGGGGGGGATACACGCAAATTTCGATGTTTTTTAACAAAATGGCACCTAAAATTGAACACTTTCCCTAAGTGGTATATATTTTTGTAATCTACTCTTTAATACCTTTTATTTGATACCCCACTTAAAATTTTAAAAAAATATTTTTTTCGCATGACGTGAGTTATCCGCCATTTTGGATTTGAACAGCTGACAATTTTGAGTTCGCTATATTTTTCCTGTGTGCGCGTCAAAACGATCTTTAATATTGGAAAGTTTCACGTTTCTATCTCTTTTTATTCAAAAGTTATTGGAACCGTACAGAGTGACAGACAGACAGACACATGAACGAAACTATAAGGGTTTCTTTTTTTGGATTTACCAACGAAACCCTAAAAATCAGCTATTTGGTCGCTCCCAATAATATGTGATATTAAAAATTTATTGTTTGCATGATTTTCATTTAAGAACGCCAGGTATCTCACAAGGTGGTTCGATCTACCTGTAGTTGCCCCTTTTTTGGCCAGTGTAACAGCTGCCTTGTTGTCTACATCTTGTAGCCAAATATAATACTGTCCCTAACATTTCTTTGTATAGAGTGACGTATACTTCGGGCGAATCTTCATACTTGTCCACGTCTTGACTGACAATCAATAGCGTTGATACAACATTACAATCACTCATTCCAAATTATTTAAGTATTCTGTCGACGTATGCACTTTGATTAATTTGAATTTCATTGTCATCCTTGTTGATTTCTAGTCCAAACAAAGTATCTGTTTTTGTTGATTTTTTTCAAAATAATTTTTTCTTGTATAATTCCAACATATTCCTCTAAAATTTCTTTGTCTGAGTTTATTATAAAGAAATCATCGACGTAAACGTTATTTTATTTTTATAGTGTGTTTTAAATAAGAACTTCTTGTATAGTTTGAACATTAACTATTAATATATTTCATTAAATGTACAAATGTCACAATTGAAAATAATCACTTTAACTTATATAAAGTAAACAACAAGTTATTAAACATCTTCCCCTTTTAGACACATACTACCCTAGGTCTGATGAAATGAGAGTTCCGTCTGTATGTCAGTCCTGAGTCAGTCTTCACAAGATAAGATCTTGGAGCCCCTACTGTATTAAGTATAACCCCAGGTTCCCAGTACTTAGTTCTAACATTTTGTATGTATATTGTTTGCCCCGGTAGAAAACTTGTCTCATGTCTTTTTGCATTTATATCATAGTGTTTCTTTTGGTAGTCCCTGTTTTTGTCTATGTCAGCTCTGGCTTTATTTGGAACTGTCCTCACTGTCAACCTATCAGCAGGGACGGGAAGTTTTGACCGTAGCACCCGGCCCATTAATAGTTGGGCTGGTGAAAATTCCAGACCTGCCACAGTGCTATTCCTATAGTTAAGAAGGCTTAAATTCATATCTACACCGGATTCTAAAGACGTTTTAATGATTTTCTTTGCTATCCCCACACCTTTCTCTGCTAATCCATTAGCCTGAGGGTAATGTGGGCTAGTTGTTTGAATCTTGAAATCCCATTTTTTTGCGAATTCTTGTAGTTCATATGAACTGAATGGCATATTGTCGGCTATTAAAATTTGAGGAATTCCTAATCTAGAAAAAATTTGAATCAATGCCTGTTTCACAGCATTGCTTGTTTTATTGTTGATTTTTATCACCTCTAACCACCTAGAATAATAGTCCATCAGCACTAAATAGTATTTTCCTGCCCAATCGGCAATATCTGCACCTACTTTAACAAATGGTGTGGTCGGCAATTCATGATTGATAAGGGGCTCTTTTATATTTGACCTTCGATACTTCTGACAAACACTACATGAGTCTATTATATTCTTAACATCCGACCTGATCCCTGGCCAATAATAGTAACTGGAAACAATTCCATTCATCTTCGCTTCCCCCAAGTGAGTTTCGTGAAGTCTCTTAATAATTAAATATCGTAATTTTTTAGGGATTAGAATTCTATTATTAAAATACAACAACCCGTCATCTAACTGAATGTTGTTTCTAAGTTTAAAATAATGAGCTAATTCACCTCCTGATTCCACTGATTCAGGCCAGCCATGTTTATAATATTCACTTACTTTACTTAGGACTTCGTCCTCGATAGTCTCTTTTTTAAATTCTACAAACCGGTCGTCAGAGAATTTAACTGAGCCTGCTTCACTAACGCAATGAACCATTTCTAACATTGTTTTGTCCAATTTTACATCAGTTTTAATGCCACACCTAGACAGAAAATCAGCAATGTACATATTTTTTCCAGGCAAATATTGTAATTTGAAGCGGTAGGGCAACAATTTTAACTTTATTCGTCGTAGTCTATTATTTTGTATTTTATTTATCGGTTTATTTATAAGCGACACTAAAGGTAAATGATCTGTGAGGATGGTTATATCACTATGTCCATATATATAAGTGTGAAGTTTTGAACAAGAGAATGAAACTGCCAGAAATTCTTTTTCTATTTGAGCATATTCAGTTTCTGCCGAATTAAGTGATCGCGAAGCAAAATATACTGGCCTGTTGTTCTGCAGTAAACAACACCCTAGCGCATCCTGGGAGGAATCACACTGAATCACTATCGGAACATCAGGCTTAAATGAGGCCATAACTTGGTTGCTAGAGACTATTCTTTTTATATTATTCAATGCCTCTGAGTGGACCTCAGTCCAACACCAGGCAGTGTCCTTCTTTAATAATTCTCTAAAAGGTGAAATAATCTGTGACAAATTTGGAATAAAAACCCGCAGAAAATTAACCATCCCTAATAATCTCTGTAACTCAACTCTGTTTTTAGGATTTCTTAAAGCGTTAATGACCTTTACCTTTTCCCCATCTGGTTGCATGCCCTTTTCTGAAAACATCATTCCTAAATATTTTATTTCAGACTGACAATATTGAAATTTATTAATGTTAAACTTTATGTTTAGGCTTCTAGCCCTTTCTAATACTTTTCTCAAAATGTCGTCGTTTTCTTTTTTGCTATCCGATGCAATACAAATATCATCGAAGTAAACAGTTACACCTGGAATATCTCCGAAATACCTCGATACAAGTTTATGGAATAATTCAGGCAGGTTAGCTAGGCCAAAAGGCGACCTTAAAAATTGATAAGTACCGAAAACAGTGGCAAAACTACAAAATTTAGCAGAACTTTCATTAAGTTTGATATGATAAAACCCGTCTTTAATATCTAAAACACTATAAAACTTTTTGTTAGCCAAACGGGGGGAAATGTCATTAATTGTTGGAATTGTAAATCGTTCTCTCACTATGAATTTATTTAAATGTTGAGGGTCGATGCACACTCTTAAAGAGCCATCAGGTTTTTCAACGATAACCACATTAGAAACCCACTCCACAGGTCCATTTACTTGTTTAATAATTCCTTTATTTTCTAATTCTTTTAACTTTTCTTTAAATTTCTGTTGGATTTTTAATGGAATACGTCTTGCTGAACTAGCATAAGGGAGGGCATCTTTTGTTAATTTAATGGAACACTGGTCTGGGAAACAACCTAAACCGTCAAATACGTCCCTATATTCACTATACAATTTTGTTTTACCATCATTTACATCTGAGGCCAGTTCGTCAATTCTTTGTATCAGGCCAAGTCTACTACAAGCATTAAGTCCAAGAATCGGAGTCAAGCCTTCTTTCACAACCAAGAAGTCTATTAAATCAATTTTTTTATCTGTTTCAACTTGGGCTGTAATTTTCCCTATGGGTATAATTTTAAACCCGCCGTAAGCCTCTAATCTGACGTTACTTTTTTTTATTTTATGCACTAGTGGACAATGTCTTACAACGTCATAAGGGACAATATTGACTTCCGCCCCAGTGTCTAGTTTAAATTTGATTTTTTGTTTGTCAACTAATACTGTTTTAAACCAAACCCTCTTATTGATAGTGTTTACCAGATTTACTGAGTTGACTTCTTCCTGAGCCGTATTATCCCAATCCACTGCTTGTTCTTCGCCCTGGACATCATCAAGTTTTCGAGGACCTAGCTGACCTCGCTTTCTCTTGAAGCACACGAGACTGAAATGGTTTCTACCTCCACACCAGTTACAGCTTCTACCGTTTGCCGGACACTCCTGACTTGCAGCATGTTGACCTCCGCAACGAAAACAACTAAGCTTGTTGGACTTCGGTGGTTTAAAATTGGAGTTTGTACTTTTGATGCTGCTGCGAAGTTGCCCTTGATGTTTCTCATTTTGACATGATATTTGATTTGTTTGTGCTGTCAAATTGTCTTCTTTATTTACCAATTTTAAGTTTGAATTAGCGAGTTCGACAGCTTTGCAATATTCAATTATTTTATTTAAAGATGCGTCGTCGCGTAACAACCGTTCTCTGACAATGTTTGACGTGATTCCTAGAGCTATTTGAGCCTTCATTAGCTTATTTTCCTGGTCCCCAAAATCGCATTTTTTAACAAGATTTCTTAGACTTGTCAAAAATTTACTGAAAGGTTCTCCATCAGATTGTTTACATGAAAAAAATTTAAAAATATTCATTATTTCATTTGACTTGGGGACGCAATGTTCTTCCAAGATCGATATAATTGACTCGACTGTTTCATGTTTGTCTGTTGGGCAAACTGATTTATAAAGATGAAGAGCATCCTTACCCATTAGATTTTTTAATCGGGCCACTTGAACCGCTTTCGACTTCTTGTTGGTTTCTGTGGCCAATAAATAGTTGTCCACATCTTCCTTGAATTGTTTGAAGTTTTCCCCTAGATCACCATCCAGTGAGAGAGGTTCGGGTCTGTTGAACTCCATAGTTTTCTTTCTCAATATACAGGAAACGATTCAGAAAAGTTCACCACTTCGACTGCGCCATGTTTTAAATAAGAACTTCTTGTATAGTTTGAACATTAACTATTAATATATTTCATTAAATGTACAAATGTCACAATTGAAAATAATCACTTTAACTTATATAAAGTAAACAACAAGTTATTAAACATAGTGCACCCTACAACTACCGTGGTATTAAAAGTACCTCTGCACTCTAACCCGCAAAGGTACAGGTACGAAAAGGGTACAGTGCGTTCAAGTGTAATTTGGCGCAACTTTTCGCCGAAGGAAATTTTCGAGCTGATAAATCTCTCGACGCTATATTAGCCCCACAGTGGGGTAGCCTACTACCTAGTACCAACAAGTACATTTTGTCAAAAATATTTGTGCACACATTTGGCACATTTTAAAAGGCCTTTCCAACGATACCTCTGTCAAATCGGTACAATGTCCCCTTCTGGTTGCGGCTACCCAAGGAGGACTTCACAAGGACATAGCTCCCGGAGTAGGAATCGGAAATGTAATAACAAACCCGATTCTTAAAGAGGAAAACTTTACCTAAAGTCCAGTACCCCTTTAAACCCCGTCCGATTAAAATTGCGAGCGGTAAATAATTTTTTAAGGTTTCTAACCGATTTTGACATTTCCAACTCGAAATTTGTCTGAAAATCGAGAGACGGGGTATCTTTTTTTTTGCCGTGGCGCCTTCAAATACAGCACATTTTTTGGTATACTTGCCTTATTTTATGCCAGGAACTTAAATCTAAAATAATGTTTGTACATTTTAGTACTTTAGGATCATATGGTACCTAATGTATGTTTTAAGGTTAGTTTAAGGGGTGAAATTATAGTAGTTGTTTTCTTTTACGAATTTAATAGACCTGGTAGAGCCCTTAAGTGATTTTTTTTTTTTTTTTTTTAATTGTTATAATTTTGGAACATATTGAAGGTACATAGGTACAAATGTAAAAATACCCTTAACTCAATGACGTGTATCGTTGAAAAGCTCTTAAAGTGTAAACTTTTCACACCCACTTAAAACTCGCCTAAGCTCGCCCTATCAAAGGTATAATAACCAAACATTAAATATTAAATTAAATATATCACACGGTGTCTAAAAATACTCTGCCAATTAATGTGGCACATAGCTTCCTCGCAAAAAGTTGGAACGGCGTGGCACTGTTCCAGTAAATATTTAATAAAGTTGAAGAAATTTAAACATTTGTTGGAGAAACAAAGCCTCCAACATGCACCAAAAGTTAGCTCACATATAATTAATTTAATAAACAAATATAAAACTGCAACCAAATCGTTGAAACCGCTGTATAAAAAGTTTTTTTTTATTTTACCCCCCTCAAAACTAAAAATAACGCAAAATAGAATATAACAAAAATTAATCTACTATGCAAGAGCTTTTCAACGATATACATCATATTATAAAAGATTAACTTTAACATTTGTACAACATTTTTAAAAAATCAACAAATAAAAAAGCTTTAATGTACATATCAAGGCCTTTACAATGATATACGACACAATATTAAAAACCAAAAAAAGTGGTCACGTGTCACGGCGCATGGGAAAAAGTTTACTCTCATGTTCTCACCAAGTAGGATGAACTAATGAAATAAAATATACTCAATTTAAAGAGCATTAGTGTGAGATTCAATCGCCACAATCAGAAATAAAATCGGCCAACTATTGTAGAAACTATGGCCATTCAAAGACAAAAATGGAAAAAAATAAAACCAAAAAATAACAAAATTATCACCATCTAAGGTACAACCGGTGATGATACGACAAAAACTCATAGGACTAAAGTTGTAGATCTTTTAAAATCAGTTACCATTTTTGCTATCCATTTTCTAATACGACTTACCGTGTAGCCGCAATAAGCCCCCAAACCAGCTTAAAAATCAAGTCGCCCATTATTATTTTTTTAAGGGGGGAAGAAGGGGGAAAAGTGAACTTTTTATAGTTATTTTTGTTCACAATATGGACGTTGCGCGTCGAATGGCGCAAACCGCAAGTCTCTAGCTCTTCTGGAAGTGGGTAAACATTAATGTCAGTCAGTGAGTCAGTTAGCCATGTGGCTTTATAGTATAAGACATATTAATTTACCACGATTTAAAGTGCGCAGAAAGTTGAAGTTAGGCAGGTGTTATCTGCAGGCTACTTTCGACAAACCATAAAAATTTCATACAAATCAGATGAATACTTTTAAAGATATGGTAGTAAATAAATGTATGTTTGTGAGCATGTGGAAGATAAAAAAATAAGAGCAGAAGGTTGAAACTTATATGGGACCAACAATGGGCTAATTATGACCTACCACCCAAATTTCATTAAAATTGGACGTGTAGTTTTTAAGATATGGTGGTTCGCAAAAATTGAACGACAGACCGACAGACCGACAGACCGACAGACCGACAGACAGACCGACAGACAGACCGACAGACAGACACGGGACCAAAAATGTTCCCTGATGTCTGAAACGGATTTCTGTCTTGGAATTTTTGAAATCGGAGATATAAAATTTTTTCGTTCTTCAGAACGATCACATAGCTTCCGTTACCTTCGGTAAGCTCGGAAGCAAAATATATGTATATGTATATATATTATATATATATATATATATATATATATATATATATATATATATATATATATATATATATATATATATATATATATATATATATATATATATATATATATATATATATATATATATATATATATATATATATATTATCACTTAAATTTTTTTTATCCTATTTTTTAAATTATTTATTTAAGCCCCTATATTTTTAAAATTTATGAGTAGGTACTATACACATATATGCCAAATTTCAAAGTGATCGGACAAATGTGTAACCATGAGAGCAGGCGTTCTTGGTTTTGCCTACGGACGCTAAAAAACGTTTTATACGACATACATTATCTTTCCGAGATATTGATGAAAATAAATGTGATTTTGCGATGAAAATTAAACAAAGATGTAACAATTACCTTTTAAACCCTATAAATATTTTTAATAACATAAATAAAATTAGATATTAAGAGATTTAAATTCAGTATTATTATATGTATAATGACAAAGTTATATTCGAGGTTTTCGACCGATTTTGTTTTAATGACTGTAATGTAGCTCTGATTCTAATGTTATTGAGTTAAAAAACAAGTCAAGGAAAAGCGGCTCAAATTAAGCCCTAGCCCCATATGAAGTAGTAAAGTAAATCTGAGGTTGGCTGGACCGAATCGAGGGTTAGGCTAGCCGAGGCTTTGTTGTAGACGGGAAGCACGCTATTAGAGTCAGGCTCACAGCCAAAGCCAACAGGGAGGGACTGAAATAAAGCGTGGAGTAAGGACGGGGTACAAGGCACAAGGTTCCTGAGTTAGGCCAGAAGATATAGACTGCAAGGCAGGCGGGCTGTTCACCCTTTCTCCCTTCAGGAAACATTAACTAGCTGCCCTGTCTACTGATAACCAGTCCCTCTAACCTCACTCTCGTATACTCAATAGAGATCCTAGCTGCTTCTTCTGTCTCTTAAATACTATTGTATACCTTAATCAACCCTTTATAAGGTTGACCCTATGTTTGAGCAAAATAAAATCAAATTAACACCAGGAAAAATGCTTCTAGATTAAATAATTTTTAGGATTTTAATGGAAAAATAAAAATATTAGATTTTGCTGAAAAGACAATCCTTTCTTGATTCTTGTTTTTGTTTTGAGGTAATCGTAATCAATAAAAGAAATACGTCTGGTGTCGCAGGACACCCCGGTAGGAACAAAGTTCCTTACGCTTTTCATTAAATATTAATTACAAAATTTATACTTCAATTATATTTAAAATTTAGTATACGATGCTAACTACTTATAAATGGTGAACTTAGAAAAGAGACAAAATTAAATGTATCTAACTATTTAGACTTAAAAGAAATGCAAAATTTTTGCAAAAAGGCAAAATTAAAAGAAATGCATTTTTTTTTTTTATAATTGAAGCGAGTGTCTTGCAATATGTGTATTGAATATTGAGAAAAAAGTTAATCATGTTGATAGTTGAAGAGGACGATTGTAGCACAGAGCCGAGTAGTAAGGTAGCAGGACTATTCCCTAACCCTCACACCTACTCCATTTAAAATATTATAACTATATCATTTCACTACACAAAAACTTCGAAAAAAGTTATTATTATCAGGTTGAAATTTTACATGCCTGTTTCAATAGTACTTTAGACGAAGTACTAAAGACGAAGTACTTTTCGTAGTTTTAAGTTATTATTATCAGGTTGAAATTTTACATGCCTGTTTCAATAGTACTTTAGACGAAGTATTAAAGACGAAGTACTTTTCGTGTACTTTAGACTGATTTTTTTTATTATCATTTTTCAAAAAAATGTATATATACTATATTTTTTATAATTATTTGAATTTTGGCGGTATTATGACAAATGTAAACAGACTTTGACGTTTAATAAAAGTAGCATACAAATAAATAATTACGTTCACTTACAACTTTTAAACGAATGCATGGAATTTCATCGGGTTTATTTATATTTGTTCCTTATGTATTACTGGTTCCAACGATATTCTATTTGTCAAAAAATATTTATACTTTCGGTATTATTAACCGTCAAAGTTTCAAAAATCCAAAATTGAAAACTTCATAATGGCGGCCTATAACAAAATGATATTTAGAGGGTTTGTTTGTCATACAGAAAAGTACATGCGTGCCAAATTTCAACTCGATTGGACTATTTTTCATTTTTTTTTTAAATTTTTGCTCACTCAGCAAACTAGGTTTAAGATGGCGAAAAATGTAGATTTTCTGGGCGGCACAACTAGAAGTAAGGACTGGTTTTCCTTTCAAGTTTCAACTCTCTAGGTTAAAATACCCTGGGCGTTACGTAACGACCCTAACACACATACACAGATACAGACATCATGCTGAAAACGTCCAAGGTCTTATAAACACCCAAAACGGATAATGCAGTTGAAATCTCGGAAAAAAAATTGTGAAAACAATACTTTTCTTACCATAGGTGAGGGAAAGTAAAAAAAAAAAAACAATAAAATAGTCCAAATAGAAAACTAATACACGATAAAACTCCTTTCACAAACGAAGTCTGAAAATAAGTCTAATAAAAGTTATTTCAGTACTAAAACGAAAATAAATACAATAAAGGTGTCAATTTGTTTCGAATTCGAATTCGGCTTGATGTAAACATAACGATGTATAAAAAAAACTGGCTGATATATTAAAATCAATTTTAAGTTGTAATATATCACTCAATTAAAATCTACTGTTTTGTTATTTCATAACAAAGTAGCAAATTTAAGTTGAAAGGCTGCGCGCGCATCTTCATATCAAATTTTGATATATTATCTCATGAGAAGGAAGGTTTCAAAGTTAAAGAATCGACCCCTGCCACTTTCAGCAGCAATGCCAGGTGTTATACGAGTATAACTACGAAATTATTTAAGTCGGAGTATTACTGATGAAGTTGCATTCAATTAAGAGACCATTTCTTGGGCTCATGTGGGGAATATAAAATAGATAACAAAGATAACAAATGATTTCTACAAAGCTATCTCAATTATAACATATCATTTCGAATATTGACCGTTAAAAAAAAGTTTCACCTTTCAATGGATGAACCAGGAATGGTTATAAAGTGTTTGGCCTTAAAACTAAAAATTGTTTTAAAGTATATTCTTCCACAAGTAATGCTTAAGCTGTCCCAACAAGTTGTTAAAATTAAGTAATTTAAAGGATTTTACATTGGATTACGCGGTTGAATTCGGTTTGTAAGGATTACGAGGAGGGAAACGGAGTCAGGATAGCTTCTCCATGCAATTAAGGTAAACAGAAGTGAATGGAGAGGGAAGGTGGAGCCACAGGTGTCATTCAGCTAACGAGCTACCTCCATTTTCATTTTATTCTTTACTAACATTACAACATAGACCTATTGTTAAAGCAATTTAACACTCTAACAGCAACTAACTAACAAACAAACTTAATAAAAAACTTTTCATTTGTAAACTTTCTCATCTCTTGACTAAATAAAGATAACATAATTTTTAGTCAAAAAATCCCTAATTACCTTAACAATATTATAGCATTTAACACTTAATAACAATAAAAACCAATTGGCAATTGGATATCGTCTCTTTGTTAATTTCCTTAATACACAAATCAATTTGATTATTTAGTTATGATCTCCAACTAAATCTCAAAAGGGCTATATATTAAAATTATACGTCAGTCGTCAGTATTTATATTTTTATAAGGATAAAAACGATTGGGTACATCAATTATTTCCCCAATATTGTACAGTGCAAAATATTTTTATGCATGTAAATATGAAGTAAATATACACGGTAGGGAGGAGGTTAAGTTGCGACGGATAATAAAACAGAATCCCAATTTCCTGAGTGTGGCCGGGAGCGGCCCCGTGTTATATTTCACATCGGGGTGGTATAGGGTGGTATGAGGGTACCGCATATATTATTCTTTATGGAGGTTAGGGGCTGCAGTTGCCCCATTATGGTGTTGTAAATGTGGCCAATACCAGCAAGAAGAAGGTCAAGATAAAAGGCCTTCTCAGCTGATCCTATTCTCTTTATATTCTACCAACATACAAATACTTCCTCTTTTTAAACACTATTATCAATTCTTTAGGGACTGACAACACTGGTCGTACAGAATGTGTTGACTATACGTGTACACTTAACTTATTAGATATCAAGAGAACAGGTTTATCCAGTTTAAAACGATAGACTAGGTTAAAATCAATGTATTATTAAATATTAATTATATACATATATATATATATATATATATATATATATATATATATATATATATATATATATATATATATATATATATATATATATATATATATATATATATACATACATACATACCTATCCACAAACATTTATTTTAATCCTCCCTGTGTTTAAATGCCAGGGATTTCAATCTAATTCAATAATTATTTTTAAGTAGGTGAATTAGGGTAAAAGTAGTAAGAGTTAACAATTTGTTTTACCCTAATTCACCTACTTTAAAATAATTATTAAATAAATAGGGACATCCAATTTCTACTTACGTATCTAATTCAATTTAATTCATATTTCAGTGGGAATTTGAAATATTAATGTAAATAAAAATAAGAGTGAAATAAATTACTAAAATATCACGTACGAAATAAAAATATATATTTAAGCTAGCTCAGTTAACTGACGATAAAAACATAAAATGAGAAATTTGAAATTTTTAAATATTAATTATTTTAAAGAGGAAGTAACAATGAATTCATTTCAAAAGCAGAGAAAAATATTTGGACTAGATAAGAAAAGAGAGGAATTTTCCGTGGATAATAACAGAAAATTGATGTGGGTAGATATAATGGGATAATTCTGACACTAGGGCATACTAGGCAATCTAATGTCTCAGTTTACTGCACCCCGTCCCTGGAAAAATAAATCTACAGAAAATTTTGCCAGTTTAAATTCATAAAAAATTACTTGATTTAAATTCGATTAATTTTGAGACCAAACCTTTATAAATAAATATCTGTAACCACCATGAGATTTCACTATTTACTACACTAATTTTATTTATGATTCGTCACCTCTATCATCTTTGGGGAGTAAAATTAATGTAACAGATTATTTAGAATTAAAACCATTACCTATTCCAAAATAAATAAAAAAATCTTTGTGATATACGTATATATAACCCAACTAAAACATTTGTGTAAATAAAAGGGCAATTCTCGCATAAAAAGTTGAGAAATTCGAGGTTTAGCCAATTCTTCCCCCGTCCTTATAAATTAAGTTCTACTAGGTCTAATTTATCCAATATGAGTAAGTGATGTTGTTTGTCTGCCCCCTCTCTATTCTCTGTCCCACACAATCTCAAACATTTTCATTCCCAAATCACTCTATACGTTAAAATTTTTAAAATGTTTTGTGACGACAATCACGCAACACAACAATTGTAGTTATTTAATTTATATTTTCCCTTTGGTTTATATTATAGAGAGGGGGGCAGACAAACAACATCACTTACTTATACTGTATAAATTTGACCTAGTTAAACTTACTTTTTGTTATTTAACTTATGTTAAATGTATATATTTTGTTATTAAATTTATATTTTCCATGGTTTATATTAAGATTTATTAAAAATAAAATCTACCTACCTACCAAATCTGCCTACCAATCAATTAATCACCAGATAGACCACAAAAGAAACAGCACCCATCTCAGAGCATCAGTCCCAAGATGAGTAGAATATACAGGTGGTGACAAAAGGCTGTTTTTGCGTTCGGTTTTGTTCGGCTATCTTCGGGCTGTGACGTCACCTGACTTCCCGACTACCGTCTTCTTACCTACAACCTTATTATAATTATTCTCATAATAGCATTTATTTGCTATAAAACACTCACTGCGTGAACATCTCCCAATCTCTATTTCTTACTATTGTCTACTTTAATTTCCTTTTATTGCTATAGTTTCTTATTGTTGGATTGTTGTTGTTTTTAGGGTTTTATAGATCATCCTCGTAACCCTTATGCCGAGCGTGATGTGTCGTCTGTACATGTGTACACGTGTAGATGTGAAATTTAAAATACTGGCGTAACTTTTTGACCCACACATAAGAAAAATATAGGGAAGGTGAACATTTAATATGCGCATGCGTAATGCGCAAATATGTTAAATGCTCAAATTTGTATATTTTTAAAAAAAAATTCGAGATAGATATCAAATAAAAGCTACTGTACAGTAGATTACAAATCATATATGACTCTCTATGCCCTTATGGTGCGGCAATGATATTAACGGGCTGGTTTTTTAAATTTTTAAAAATTGCAAATTTTGTGAGCGCACATGCGCAGTGGGACAATTCTAATTTTAATTTTTGAGATGGGTATAAAAAGAAAACTACTGAAGAGTAGATTACAAATATATATTATGACGTTTTATGACTACTGTGCTTTAAACCGCCGATAATGCGTTTTTAGCGCCTAAATAATTTCACCAAGAAAAGTCCCCCCCCCCCAACCACCCTATAACGCTAGTGCTATAATTTTGCAATAATTTATGCATATACCTTATGATAGGGTGATGAAAATTGCCAGAAAATAATTATGCATACATTGTGACCCCCCGAGGAATCGAACCAGGGACATCTAATCTACTCTCCTTATTCTACACTATTTTATTCTTTTGGGGAGAACAATTTAAATTTTTTTTTACTTGCATACAGATGGGGAAATTATCAAATGTTATTTTAACAAAAAATAGCGTATATTATGCCGAATAATCTACGAAACCCTAAAAAATACTTGGTTGAAGCAAGTATACTTCCCTGTGATTTATTTTGTTGGAAATGGATTTTTTTTTTTTTTTTTTTTTTTTTTTTTTTGATTGCCTTTACTTTCTCTTATAATGAACAAATATTGTGATGGCGCGAAAATTCGATTTAGAGATTTTGATGGATTTACACGTTTTGAGGTCCACTGAGTCCAAAAAGAAGTCTGTCTGTTGTGTGTGCAGAAGCCTGGATCCTAAACTGCTGGACTGATTTTGAAGAAATCTGGCATACTTGCTTAGAAAAATTATAACCCGAGGCGAGATCGAGAAATGAACTTTAGCCCCAAATTTGGGGGCGCTACCTCCAAAAACTCTGAAATAACGGGGAAAAAATATTTTTTTGAAGAACGGTTCCGACGATTTTGAATGAAAAATTCTAAAATGTAGTACATTTAAATGTGAATCTAACGATATGAGCCGTTTTCCGGGGGCAAATGTAGTTCCTGAGAAAATAGCTAAACGCGGACGGAGAGAGGCCGAGTTCGATTCCCCGCCTAGGAAAAGTTATTTTTATGATAAATATCTCAATAAACAGTTTATTTTTCTAAAAAAAATAAATAAAATCATGGAAAAAATATAAACACGTTTACGTAATTCTTGAGACATAAGGTTGTATAAATTAGTCGATATAAATAAAATATTACAAATAATTTGCTAGTACTAGAGTTTACTTTTTAACAGTGGTTTTAATCTTTTAAGTTGCTTTTCTCTACGTGAAATTAGATTATTTATTAACATTAACCGATGAGCAATAGTAGTTATAATTATTAGCTGTCTATATAAAATTTTAAAATTAGAGGAAGTGATTCAGCAATAATCTTTTATTCATGAATATTATAATAATATTAAAGTCAGAGGAAGAAGTCAAGAGGAGATAACTAGGACAATCTTCATTCATTGTTTATTGAATAACATAACAATAAAATAATACTACAAATAATCTAGTTAATAGAATAAATAAAACAGTTAAAATATTCCGATTGGAGTAACTTTATTTGATTAAATAAATGAAAAGTATGTTAAAAGTGCTATAATAGGTAGGGTAGATGAGAGCTGTAGGGAAGTCGAGTGACGTCACACTAGTCTAGTCTATAGGGACGGGTCCGAAGGCCTTTTGTCACCACCTGTATATTCTACTCATCTTGCATCAGTCCAACCAACCAAACCAAACCAACCATGCAGTCACCGGAGTTACATCCGCAACTAACACCTCAGGTGGGACCTCACGAGCACGCCTTCCAGTACCACACTAAATCCTCTGATATATCAGTAACCCTTCAAACATTCCTGCATGATCTTCGCACCATTATTAATCCCCTCCTTACTGCTCTCGCAACATTCACTACCTTTAAACAGACTCTGCTTCCTGCTACTCAACCACATCAGTGAATACGCCAACTCAGCGTTCTCTGACTACCCTGCTTTGGAATGCTAAAGGTGATGCCCTTCACGGACAGGAACTAGACATATTGCTTCAAGACAGAAGGATCGACATTGCCCTCATCACAGAAACACATTTCACTACTCAATTATTCACATTTCAATACAAAATTACACTACAGACAGAACAGATCACCCAGATAACTGCATACGGGGGTAGTGCGATCCTAATACGGAATTCCATTTCCCATTATCCTTTACCCCCTACTTGCACAGACTCTATTCAGTGTTGTACATCTGTATCCTTAAACTCTTTACTATTTAATTTCACAATTTCCTCTGTATTTTGTCCTCCAAATCTATATTTAATATTGTCTGACGCAGAACTTTTTCCGATTTTCCAGTCTGGATCGTCTAAGTTATAGGGTTCAAATAATGAAAAACGCCCCAAAACCAAATAAAATCACATAGATAAACGGTGTCAGACTTGGCCTAAACAAGCCATACAAAGAGGTTTGGAGAGAGTATGTATAATTGACTTTTTTGTCTATGGGCGGGTGCCCATAAGATTTGGTGACTATAAGATTTTCATATTTTATTTAATGTTGTCTAAGTGTTCATTAAAGAGAATAAGCAGTGAGATAAGAATGACACCTTGTCTGTTTCTCTTTTCCCATGATAAGAGCTCTTTAGGTGAGTGGTATGAAGTCAATTTAAAAGAAAATATTACTAGGGTCTATTCCAAGCTAGCTGGGAGTTACATTGTTACGCAGTTAATTCGGTCTGTTTCTATTATAATCTACAATTACCCTTGGAGGAGTTTAATAGTGAGGCGAGTTTCAAAAGGACGTTACGGGGGCCCTATTAGCCCCAAGCCGAGTGTTAATCTCTGGTCCCGAGATGTACTTTAGTTAAGGGTTAAAACCGAGTTAGAGACGAGCCCGGCTAAGCGGTGGCAGTTAAGCGATGGTTTACGACCTATTATTCCGGGGCTCTATTTGTTCCGGGGAGGTCCCTTCCTAAACGGAGAAGAGATATCCCCGGAGGACCTTCCCGATAATGAAAAACATTCCGAAATTTATTCGGTCTGGACAAAGCCGGTCGAGGTTTTAGCCCAGACGTTTAAAATCTGTTTTGTAGGTCGCGGGACCGGAGGTCATTTTAAATCCGGGCACCGATCCTCGCCCTTATCGAGGTCCAAAGGAAATAGAAAGGGTAGGGGGTCCTGCACCCAATATCCTGTCTTTATCCCCCCTCCCGCCAGAAAGGGCGTCCCTGGGCCCTAACAACTTTTAACTGCTGACTCCAGGGCAGGCCCTTTATACCGTGAATTCTTCACATTCTAACACTTCCGATAAAAGGGGAGAGGGGAATGATTTCCGAATCAATTCTTCTTGCAGAAGAGTTTTCATTCTATCCAAGAGCTTTTCACGAGTAGAAGAAAAGAGATACTGATTCGTTGCTCGAAGGATCCTAACAAGAAGCGATACGTTTCCCTTCTCAACAGAACAACCCTCCTCCGCACCCGACACCTACTCACTCCGACTTAATTTTACCCAACTTTATAAATTAAATAGGGATCCCTGTCAAAAATAATAAAGCTTAATTCTGGCGTCGACCTCTCCTTCCTCGAGCATTAGAAACTTTTCAACCCGATACCACTCTCGTCTCATCTAAAGTAATTTAAGAGAATCTCGAGGTACGATCTATCTTGAGAAATAAAAACCATTAAAATTAATAAAGAAAAAGAACAGCGATAAATGTCTAGAATAATAAATAGGACCTAAATATGATAAATTAAAAGCATGATGAAATATTACAATCGGGACTCTTTAAACATGGATTTCAGTGAATACAAGTACACAGGGAGTACTTCTAAAACTAAACTACAGTACAATACATATAGAACTCAGCATTATCAGTACTTCACTTGAAAAGGATGGAAAATAGCCTCCCAATTAGAGTGGCACATAGCTTTCTCGCGTCCTTTATTCACACTTTAAGGGGCGATTAGACGAACCTATCTTGCCTTCTGAAGTTCTGGGCCACGCCTCCTCGGCCTGAAAACCCGGTCGCGGTCGTGTAACTTACGTTTTGGGGGTGAAACCAGACAGAGAAAGCCTTCTCGGGTGGTATTTCCATCCAAAGTAGTTAGAAAAGTGGGGGAACTATTTGAAGAGCCGGGCGCGCGCCGGGCGGTTGAAATCATCTGTGGCTATCTGCGGGCTCCAAATTTCATAAAAATCAGATGACTACTATTAAAGATAAATAAATCCATGTATGTTTTTTGTAAATAAATGTATGTTTGTGCACTTGGAAGAGAAACAAATGTGAGTAGAAATTGGCGAAACTAAGGAATCCGGCGCTCCGCGGTTTGCGCCCTCCGTAACTTTAGAGAATGATCTATAACTTACGTTGTATAACTTACAAAATTCATCCCAGTCTTTTCTCTCTTTCGTTCCCCTCTTTGTTGGTCCTTCGGGGTTAAAATAACATATTTAATGAACTTAATGTTACGTTTTGTATGTTAAATCATTTAATTAATAATGGTAAATAGACATAGACCATTGGCCAATGACATAATCATTTGCCGTTTTTTTTTTGTTTTTCGTTGACTACCTCCCTGCATATTACATTTTTCTAAACATAGTAATATCAGCTGCTCTTTTTTATAGGATGTTTGTAGAATGGACGTGGACAATTGTAAAAATTCGGCCCGATAAATCGAACAAAACTTTATCACACATATATTGATAATGTATTTAAATGTATTTTTATAGGTATCTAATTTAATTTATATATTTTGAAACATATTTAAAAATGAATTGTAAAAAATTGAGCGAACATAAAAAATGAGCGACCGACAGACAGACAAACATACAGACAGGAACCAAAAATGTTCCCTAATGACTAAAACGGATTTCTGTCTTGCATTTTTGAAATCGGAGTCATAACAATTTTTCGTTCTTTAGAACGATCAAATAGCTTCCGTTATCTTCGGTAAGCTTGAAAGCTAAATGTTATAAAATATCAGTCATAATCAGTAATTTTATTAAAATAAATATTTACTTCAATTATATGAAGAATATTCTGCCAATTAGTGAGGCACATAGATTCTTCTCATTCTATTGTGCATACTTTAATGATTTTATACTATTAAAACCTATTACTGTCAAATTTCTTTCTTTATCCTTCGTTTTTTAAAACTTTCAAAATAATTTTGATTTCTTATTAGAAATCGGAGACATAAAAATTATTCATTCTTTAGAACGATCATATAGCTTCCGTTATCTTCAGTAAGCTCGGAAGCAAATCGACTTTAGTATTTTACTATTGCTCTAAACAATAACAGAAAAAGAGGATTTACTGCGAAAATATGTGCAAAAAAAATGCAGATCAAAGTGATATTTAATTTATTTTTGGGTTGCTTCACTGAAAAATTTCATCTTCTAGTATTTTTTTTATTTTACACTAAAGTTTTGTATAATCGCTGGAAATTATTTGTATTTATAAGAGAGGCTGCATCAAGATAGTAATTGTATGTGTTTAAGCATGCCATAAAATAAACAATATTATACCTTTATTACAAGTTAGGATTTTATTTTCATCAAGACTTGAACCTACAGTATATTATATTTTAATAAATAGTTCTCGTGACAGTGAATAATAATAATATACATTATAACTAAAACTAATAAATTATTATATATTTTTTAAAAGGGATAGAAGGCCTGTAAATAATTTAAAACACTTAGTGATTTCCCTGGTGCAATTATAGGGTCTATAAATCAGGCAAGTTATAAAGGGGGGCCCAAAGTAAAGCGAGGTGGAGAGAAAGAAAATTCTTAATTACACCCTACACACTAATTAACTTAATAAAAACATGAAAAAAGAACCTAGTTTAGCAATGAAATATATACAAAACTAACTTAACGGCTAATTTAATAAATAATTTTCAAAAAAGACAAATAATTTAGTGATCTTCCTAATTGTAGGAGCATGACCCACCTTTTAACAGTATATTTCTAGCACAATAACTACCATAAAGTTTGCGCTCTTTCCGATCTTCGTTTGTCTGTCCGCACACCCGTCTCACATGTCCCTCCATTAATTAAAACAAAATATAAGACAAACCTAAATGGAATAAATATTAGATATAAAACGACATTGCATTTCACAGGATTTAATTTAAATTATCTATTAAATTAAAAAATTGAAATCAAATGTGAAAACTGACTTGAGGGCTACCTAGGATTCGCAAATTATGAGGTCTTACTTAACACACTTTATAATTTTAGTCCATCGGGGGAAAAAAGGACAGAAAGAGAATCTGGAATCTCCTGATCTTTTGTCCAGGATTAGCTATAAAAAACAAATGTGATAATTTGAAAATTGTAAAAAAGTAATAAAAAATTAATTACAAATGTAAGAATGTCAGTCAGCATGATTCGCTCACCTGAAACAAAAATTGTAAAGATATCATTCAAATATTTACTCGAACATACATCGAATAAACATGCATACTTTAAATAAATAAATAAATATACACACACACACACATATATATATATATATATATATATATATATATAAAATTAATAAATTCAAGTTTACTTCCATGACATATAATTTTGAAAAAAAATAGTTTTGTTGTTTTCCTAAAAAGGCTAAATTAATTTTAACAAAAAGGGTGTTAATATTGTAGTTATAGTGACGCATGGTCAGCATGTTACTACTATTTCCATGAGCCGTATTAAATTAAGAGAAAATCTCGATACTTTTATTTATAGATATGTCTTATTCATAACTGCAATACATATAAAAGTATCAGGATCTTATGTAAAGAGGAAAGTAAGAATTATAATGAAATTAAAATCGTCCTCAAGTAATAAAAAAAATACATTTAATAACTTATATATTATTAAGTTAATAGAAAAAACCAAAGTATTACAAAAAATTACATTATAAGAATCAAGTATCAAACATTTAAATTTCCCATAAATGAATGCATATATAATACAAAATTATTCATAACCATTTAAAACCAATAATTTTAAAATATTAAATGATATCTCTATGTAATACCGTTAATACCAGATTCTAAGCTAAATAAAAAAATATTTATATATTTAGAGGAGGATTCACAGTCAAACAGATTCAAAGATAAAAGTTAAAATTCCTTGGAAAGAAGGAGCTTTAGATGTGAAGGGAGGCGAAACCAAGGCTTCCAACTTGTTAATTACATGGTGATTTCCTCTCAAGCCTCTAATTTTTCGAAAAACACCCAGCAAGTAGAAGAAGGGGTTTCAAAACTTTGGTAATATGCAGCCTTGCAGCTTCTAAAAGGGCAGACAGGCATTTTCAGAGCGGCTAAAATATATATATATAAATAACACTCGGCATGGAGTTTTCTCTCTAAACACCCTTTACTTTAATTTTCACCCGTTATATTTCATAGGACAAAAGTAACCGAGTCTTTAGTGACACCTTCTTGCCTCTCGACGCTATCTTTGCTTGAATATCTGAGAGAAGTAACCTCCGTTCTCGCTTTCGAGCTTAATTATGCAGAGCTGAACCGTAGAAATAAACTTTTTAATAAAATATTCAGTAGAGCTCATAGAGAAACACAAGACATAAAAGAACGGAAAACAACTATACACACACGGTAATATTTTTTAACACACACAACAATATTCTTTTCATTTCATTGATCATAAAAATATGACTACTAGATATTAAAAATACTTCACTCATAAATTAAAATTTACTGCTGCACAAGCAAATGAGAGTTAATCCTATCTTGTCAGACACAAAATAAAAATATGTTTATCGTAGTTTTCTCTCTTTTAAGATTACTGGCAAGAACTTATGGAAGGAGCATCAAGTGGAAGAGTTGCAAGATTAAAGAGGGACAGCGTGTGATTCAGTTCAAGTTTGATTATGGAGAAGTGAGGCATGGAGGAGACTCTCTCAAGGATATATCTAGCTATTATAGGAGCCCCCCTAAGCAACTATGACAGAGACTCCGCTGTAGAGCCTGAAGAAGTCAAAATAGAGGCAATCCTCTAGAGCGGATCTTGTTCTCAAACTAGAGAGACTGAATTTCGGGCAAACCATGGTTGGCATGCTAAAACAATAGGTCCCCAGTCACGTGAACATATGTGATAACAAAATAGCTGACAAAGCAGCAAACCTGCTAACAACTCCCAAACCTGGGAACAACTATGCTACAATCGCCATGTACAGTACACTCCTCCTCCTCCTTTTTAAAATCTTTTAAATCTCTGATAAATTTCGATATCAGCAGGTTGAAAGAGTTACGCATCTCTGATTGGTCTGAGGAAAGTGATGGGAAAGTATCTTCATAAACGGCCTTATTAATCACAATTTCCTTAATATATTATAAGGTAAGATATAAAAAAATAAAAATAAAACTCTACTTGACTTTTGTACATACACTACCACTACACCAGGTATTTTCTATTTGCTAGGTGTTAGAGGTTTTCATGGTGGTTTTAATATTTCATTACAAAATTTTAAAAAAGAAATTCTACCTGACAGGGAATGCTTGAATGGCTCCGGTAAGTAGAAGCATTAAACTATTTTCAATTCAATAAGATCACACGATGAGGTGCAAATTTTCATTTTCTAACAAAGACATTACAAAACAGAAGAAAAAGGAAGATTTATCGGTATTGTAGGGTTGGGTCTGGTAAAGCGGCAGACAAGAGGTGGAATTTCTAGTACTGGCAGGAGATGTGAGTGACAAGTTGGCAGATAGACTGGGAATATCAGGAGATAGGACTGGCACACGAAGAGCACAAGATAACGGATGACTTGGGAACCAGAGAACTTGTCTTATCTCTGCCCCCCCCTCCCCCTAGGGGCTTAGATTACATCTTATCACTCTTACCCAGACAGAACTGCCTCCACCCATTACAAAACTTCTTTACACAACACACACACACGAGTAATATTTCACCCAGTCTAAAAACAGATCATACATTTGCATTTGTTGATCCTCTTTGCATGAACATGTCTCTTTATCTTCAAGTAACATAATGCACTAATTTGAATACAGCAATAATTGCAAAATACCTAGAAAAGGAAAGGTGAGATATGTTATACATACACATTAGATTCAAAATGACCTGATTTTCCGGATTTTTGTTTTACAAAATATGTCCTGCTTTACCAAATTCTACCGACCTGTCGTGACAACACAGGTCGGTGTTGTCAATTATTATGACAATAATTGACTGATATGCAACTTATGCAATTTATTTTGCTTCCGAGCTTACCGAAGGTAGCGGAAGCTATGTGATCGTTCTGGAGAACGAAAAAATTGATTATCTCCGATTTCAAAAATTCCAAGACAGAAATCCGTTTCAGACATCAGGGAACATTTTTGGTCCCGTGTCTTTCTGTCGGTCTGTTGGTCAGTCTGTCGGTCTGTCGCTCAATTTTAGCGAACCGCCACATCTTAAAAACTATTTGTCAGAATTTAATGAAATTTAGTTATTAGGTCATAATCATTCCATTGTTGGTCCCATATAAGTTTCAACCTTCTGCGCTTATTTTTTATCTTCCACATGCTCACAAACATACATTTATTTACAGCTATATCTTTAAAAGTAATCATCTGATATTTATGAAATTTTTATGATTTGTCGAAAGTAGCATGCAGATAGCACCTGCCTAATTTCAACCGTCTGCGCACTTTAAATCGTGCTAAATTAATATGTCTATGTACTATAAAGCCGCATGGCTAACTGACTCACTGACTGATATTAATGTTAACCCACTTCCAGAAGAGCTAGAAACTTGTGGTTTGCGCCATTCGACGCGCATCGTCCATATTGTGAACCATAATAATTATACAAAGTTCACTTTCCCCCCTCCTTCCCCCTTTCAAAAAATAAAAATGGCCGACTTGATTTTTAAGCTGTATTGGGGACTTATTGCGGCTAAACGGTAAGTCGTATTGGAAAACGGATAGCACCAGCGGTAACTGATTTTAAAAGATCTACAACTCTGGTCCTATGCATTTTTGTTATATCATCATCGCATCGGTTATACCTTAGATGTTAAAAATTTTGGTATTTTTTAGTTTAATTTTTTTCCTTTTTGTCTTTGAATGGTCATAGTTTCTATAATAGTTGACAGATTTTATTTCTGATTGAGGCGCTTGAATTTTACACAAATGCTCTTTAAATTGATTATATTTTATATTATTAGTTCATCCTATACGCTGAAAACATGAGAGTAAACTTTTTCCCGTGTGCCGTGTCACGTGACCACTTTATTTGGTTTTTAATATCGTGTTGTATATCATTTGAAAGGCCTTGGATATGTACATTAACGCAATTTTATTGGTTTGTTTTTTAAAAAAATTGTACACGTACTTTTGTACCAAATTTTTATTTTGTTGTAGGTTAAAGGGTTTAAATATTTTTTTGGTATTAGGTTTCTTATTTATTAGTTTTATTAATGCCCTTTTGTATTGTTTTTTTTTTTTTTTTTTTTATATAATTTTGGTACCTCAAAGTACAAGGGTACAAATGTCAAAGTTATAGAATAATAAAAATGGACTTTCGTCAAAGTTAATTTTTTATAATATGATGTATGTCGTTGAAAAGCTTTTGAATAGTAGATTAAATTTTGTTACGTTCTATTTTGTGTTATTTCTAGTTTTGAGGGGGTAAAATAAAAAAATAAAATGTTTTTTTTGTTTTGTTTTTTTTAGACAATAATGGTTTGTAAAAGCATAACATCAATAAAGTACGTGAATAGGATGCGAGGAAGCTATGCCACACTAATTGGCAGTCTATTTTAATATATAAATTAGATAATAATGGGGCGTTAAAGTAAATCATAACTTAATATGCGCGTGAAAGGAAGTCCGGGAACAATGTACCACAGTAATTAACATTATTTTTATTAAAACCTATGTCTAAAAAAGTATTAATCTGATTTCTTAGAACTCATTTCTTCCCACCTTTATCTTTGATAACCTACCTCGCCGTAGGAGGCAGTGGCCCCGAGGCCGAGGTCCACAAAATATATCTACTTGATCTAGGACCTTGAAATTTGGAAATAATTAATTTCTTACGGCACAAACATTTTTTCCTGTAGAAGGATTTTATAATTTTCTGTTTAATTCTAGATGGCGTCCATATAATATATGTGCACTATATAAAAAAGTATATTTAATCCACCTATGCATTACTATCGGAAACTGAGGACACTTGAATATATACGAGGAAGAAATGGATATACCCAGCCCGAACCATTCTTACTAGGAAGTTTAAATTTTAGAAAAGGCTATTCCTCAGACAGCGGCACACTTACCGGGGAGGGGGGGAGGCTAAAGGGGCTGAAGCCCTCGCCCCCAGAGCCTCCACAGACTTAAGACAATACTATTAAGACAAAATACTCTTAAGAAAAACGATGTATGCGACAATTTTTTAGGGTCCGTAGGCAAAACCAAGGACCCTTATATTTTCCTGCGTGTGTCTGTCCGTCCGTCCTCTCGCGTGCTCTCACGGCTACACCTTTCGTCCGGTCACTTTGAAATTTGGCATGTATGTGTCTTGTACCTGCCCACATATTTTAAAAATATAGCGACTTAAAAAAAAATATTTTTAAAAACAATTAGGGTAAAAAAACTTAAGGGTTAAGATTTTTTTTTTTTTTTTTCGACACCGTGAGGGGTATCATATGAAAGGGTACGTCGAGCTGATTACAAAAATATATAATTCTTTGGATATAACTTTGACAGGGCGAGCGTAGGCAAGTTTGAAGTGGGTGTGAAACGTTTCCCCCTCTTCTATCTCGCTTATGTGAAGTGCAAAAAATCTGAAAAAAATTCTGAACATTCTTCGACCAAAAGTAAAGATACTACTTTTTGGAAATTTCAAAAAAAAAATTATTTTATTTTTTATTGACAAAATACTTTTTTTTTATAATTATGGTCTTTTCGATGTATTTATATGGTTGTAGTCCGGTTCAGTGGAAAAAAATACTTTATCAGAGTGTGTTTTGAGAATATCAGACCCTTAGAATGGTTCAAAGTAAGCTTTTTAGCATTTTTAAAAAACACTGTTTATACACTTTACAGTTGAACACTATATAGTGTGGCCTACGGACCCTCGCTGTGTGCTGACTAGCACACACTTGACCTGTTTATTAATACTTACTGCTCATAAAACACATTAAGAAAGTTATTATTTAATAAATGCACTTTCCCCGCGGTCACAACTTCTACTTATGACGAACCTAGTTTAGCCCCCCCCCCCCCCCCCCCCCCAAAAAAAAAAAAAGTCTTGGGTGCGTAACAGTTTCAGAACATAAATAAGATTTTTCGATATAAACTTCATAATAAAGCTAAAATAATAATCTAATAAAAGATTCATGTAAAATTTTTAGGGGAAAGGAAAAGAAACTACGGATTTGAAAATTTGGAAGGCGTTGAGGGAGCGGTTAAGTTCTGCTTAAAAAAAAAAAAGTTACGACAAGGTTCTTAGGTCGGAAGTCCATTCCTAAAGAGGTGTCGGAAAGAAAAGGTATGCAGTTCAAACAACTGGGACTATGATACAACACATATCGGATAATTATTATAAAATCATTATAATATGACTGCTATGGTCATTTACGTACGATATACATAATTGGACAACATTTTCCATATATGCTTATTTTCAATGTTCTGGGTCAGTTTATATAAATCAATAATTTTATTTTTTATTCTATTTACCATTATTTTTATTTTTAAAACACCCGGGCTATGCCGGGTACTTATTCCTAGCCGACCTACTCCCAAGCCGAGTACTGGGATATAACAGTTCCGATTTAGACAACTAGTTAAATCATTCTTAGAAATTCATATAATCATGATTATTATTATAAAATTAAGTTTTTTGCAATATTTTACAGTATAATGTTTTTGAATACTAGGCAAAGTCCCACATTTTTACGATTACTGGCCTAAGATATCTACAGGCAACATGAATTTAATTAGTTGAGGTTTACTTGTCTTCTTCTCATTAACTTGATGGTTGCAGATCTCAAATTAAAATCCGTATAGGGAATCGATAAGGTGCTTATAGCGATAATCGTGATTGGTTTTTGAGAGTCTCAAAGTTTATATCGTATTCATCATAAACGGGATATTATAAAAGTTATTGTAGCGTGGGTTAGCCACGAGGACACCGAGGAATTTCAATTACTATAAGTGTGAGGTGGAGAAAATAACCCAGGGGTGAATTATTGGCTCAAATCCATTTAGGTAGTGCAAAGGGAAGGAAAAGCGTGTTGAAAGACCTGATACGTGTGGAAATATGTAGGGTTGGCATGGTTTCCTAAGCCTCTAGGCAAAGCTTTCCTCTCAAGAGTTCGCAGTAACACAACCTTACTGCCTTCCCACAGATAACACGCTACAATGAACCAACTTCCAACCAATACAATAGTTCTTAAAGCTTTGTCCCTTTTCTAGATATGCCTTCTCTTTTTCTATGATTTCGCTTTGAATTAAATATTTTTCATAGTTGACTTAACCATTTTATCTATCTACTTTGTCCTATTGTTATTTCCGACTTAAAAGTAATATGGAAATAGAAATGGTTTTCTACTTTAAGATTTAATGGATAAAATATCCTGGATTTTTTTGCATTTAACAATATAAATATATTTTTATACCCTAATACCTACTTTTTGTTCCACACATTAAAATAAACCCATAGCATATTTTTCCTTACGGTTTATTTAAAACTATTTTTAAAATATTGATCAAGGTAGTTTGATTGTCCCGTTTCCACCCAGGAGTCGTATGCTTCATCATCGGTTAGTTGTATAATTTAATTTCAAATTACAAATTAACAACTGAATTTTGTCAGAAAGATATAGCAGAGCCGTGAATTATCTAAGTAATAAAAAAATCCCGTCAAGTACCTTCCAGCAAGTTACTAAAAGGGTTTCTCCGGTCATAAAACTTCATAAATAGATTTTTTTTTTTTTTTTTTTTTAATTATTTAACTAAAATTTGTATAAAAAATTGGAATTTGGAGATGCAAGATGTACATATTATAATAATACCCTTTAGTATCTTAAGTATGCACTTATGTGGTTATTTTAAGGGTAAAATGGCCGCCATTATGGAAACGTCATATATATTTGTGAACCAAATTTCAACACCCTTAAAATAATACCCACTTGAAATTTTCGAAAATTAAAAATTTTGGGTCTCCATAATTACGGCCCCCTAAAATTGCTGAAATTTGACTTTGTTATATCAACTCCAGGAAATATCATTAGACCAGAGAAATGGATATTTTTGCATTTTTGCCTTACTTTTAGGGCCTTTCCTAATGGGGTAGCGGGGGGGGGACTTTTTTTGGGGGAATTTTGTTGTAATTTTTTCGGGGGAAAAATGGCTGCCATTTTGAAAACGCGATATATGTTTGTCAACCAAATTTCAATACCTTTAAAATGATACCCAACTCAAAAATTACAAAAAATATAAAATATTGTGATCAATTCGCAATTGATTAAGTTCGCAATATGTTTTCTGTTTTTGGGCAAAAAAAACTTTAAAAAAAAAAAGTTTAACTTGTATACTAAAGCTTCAGTAGGTCGGAAGATGTACTCCAAGATGCGGCGGACGGACGAACTACCAAAAGCATAAGGGTTTCTAGGACGACCTCGAAACCCTAAAAATGTAATCATTTTAATTTTTTTTTTCATCAAATTCGTCCTTCCGAATAATACTTTTTCGTCTAGTATTGTGCCATCTACATTTTAATCAGACTTAAGGGACATGATTGACACAAAAAAAGCAATAATATAAAAAAATGCTAGAAACGTTTATCAGTCAGAACGTTACTTTTAGAATGTCGGCTGCCTACATGTTACGAAGATTAAGAGACAGTTGACTTAAATATAGGGGTAACTTGTACAGCCTCCTCACGCCCACACTCACATAACATTTCCCCATGGAAAACCCTTCACATCTTACAACTCCAATGCACACGTACACTTACGTGTACTGACACACAAATATATATATATATATATATATATATATATATATATATATATATATATATATATATTGTGTGTGTGTGTGTACATTTTAGAGTTGTTGCTAGAGTTGCCTCGGTGTTTTCTTTTTTTTTTGTACAAATAGAATCTAATGTTGACTAAATCGACAAGACGTGACTGGGATACGCTATTTTAAGGCGATACATAGACAATTTCCTCAACAATTTGCCCATACTCACACTTTACACACACACATATAATATATATATATATATATATATATATATATATATATATATATATATATATATATATATATATATATATATATATATATGTGAATATATATAACATGATGTATGAGACTGAGATGTAAGTTTTTATTGCTGTTGAGTTGTCTATCCTCTTACATGTATAGGGAAACAGTATTGAAAATATCAATACATCAATTCAAACAGTAGAAATACTATTTAGCTAAAGTTAAAATTTAGTTTAAAGGATTATTTTAAAACGAAATCAGATGCTTTAATAGACTGCATGAAGTATTAATTATAAAAGTAAACTCTAATTTTAAACAATTGATATTCAGTTACATAAACTATTAAGATCATAAGCCATATTGTCTTTGCAATGTTGGGTCCCCGGTAGCTTATTGCTATCGCATTGTCCTATCATGCAGGAGGTTTAGGACCCATGCTCAGTGTTCACCTAGCATAGCTTTATAAATGGGTGGCGTCTATCCAGTTCCGGAAGCCAACACTAAGGTTTATACAGCTGATAAAGCGACATGCCAACCCCATAATAGTTGTATAAGCCCTTCGGCAGCCGGGTGTCACGGGCTAATGTGCCAAAAATTATTTATAATATTGTCTTTGAAGTATGAGTGTTTTAAACTATTTGAATAATGAATGTTAAAATGTATACAACAGAGAATAAAGCAATATGGGAGAGTCGTAGATGACTATTAGCATACTCCCAACTCGCTTAAGCTTAAATACTGGTATATCAGATTCTATAGCTTAGGTTTCCGCGGCCAGTCTAATAAATCTAGGTCTTCTATAGAGGCCGCGGGAGGAGTTGCTCGGTATGAGCATATTTGCAACTATCAATTGACGCACATCATGAGCAACAACTTTAAAAATGGCCTTGATAATTATATATCGGAATTCACAAAGTCTCTGACGCGGTCTCCTCCAAAAGATCCTTGGTTTATTATCTGATATATCTGATTTGAAATGAAGAGCGATGTTAAACATGTTTCTCTCGGATGTTCCGGTTAGATGTGAAAAGTGGCTGATTAAATTAAAGCTATTTTTTAAAAAAGGAACAACATTGACGGAATAATATATTTTTATAAATCAATTTATTTAATTAATTAATTAATTAATGTGTCAAAGAAGAAAATGTTTAAAATGAAATATAACAAGAACAAGAGAAAAGCAAGAATTTCAAATCATTTGTCAAAAAAGTTCCTCTTATACCATGGTTTTGGAATAAAACACTACTTAATAAGGATATAATCAAAATTAATAGATTCAGAAGTTACCATGCAAAATGGTATTCAATACAACTATATGATAGGACTAAATGATACACTTATTGTAATAAAATTTAAACATACATCCTAGTGGAATGTCTGAACTATAAATTCCAACGTAACAAATCACACTAACAACTTAAAACCTAAGATGAAAAAGAAAAAAAAATCAAAACCATCCTTTTCTCAAAAATAAAATAACATTATATTCACACGTAAAATAAATATATTACTCTCCTTAGCCTCAAATTACAAAATCTGGAGACCACTTACCATAACTGCCAATAGAAAAACTTTTTTCTAATACATAGTATGATTAGTAAATTGTTTATTATTTGTGAGGTTTGTTTTTAGGTGTTCAAGCGGGTATCAGAGGTATTCTGTTCTCTGGATAGGCTTAAGAGGGGAATAACCTGACATTTGCCATGTATCACATAAAACCTCAATTAGGGTAGGTGGATACGGGACTCAAGTCTTTCCAATAGAAAACGTTTATATATTGGACTGCTTATGATATCCTTTTGAATGCCTGCAAACAAACCACACAGAACCTATCCTTTACAGAATTTCAAAACAATTAAAAAAGGCACAACATAACAGTATGGCACTTATTGGCTTCGGTATACACAAATCATTTTTGTAACTTATGTCAATAAATATATTGATAAAAAAAATTGTAGTTTTAATTACTTGATGATTATTTACTTTCCTGCCCAGTATTTTCGACCATTTATTTAATTTAATAACTAGGAATAATGTAAATTCAAAAATAAATAATACCTGCAAATGCTTTAGACCATCTTAAGTAAGAATATTAAGTTTTTTAAATAAAATTTACTATATTACTTGTCTTATACTCGTAATAGTGGTGGTGTGTAAAATACTTATATTATAATCATACTTTTAAGTATAAATAATCATGTTTTAAATTCTATTTTGGTATATCGTATTTTAGATAAAACATTTAAATTTTATGATATTATTTTAAGTTATTGGTTAATCCCAAAGGTTTACATAAGAGTTTATTTCAGTATATTGTTGCGTTGCAAAGTGTATACCTTGCTAAGAGGATTAAATAAAGTTAAAAAAATAACGTTGTGCAAACAAAGGGTGTTTTAGATATTATTTCGTATAAATAATTAATCCGGATCAGTGGAAGCGAGGACCAAGAGTTTAATTAATGATTTTATTATTAATGCCACTTTTATTCACTTTGTACAGTGTTTTATACCGAGTTTATTACCTACCCATTCTCTGATGATTATGTAGCTTAGGACGCTCTTTACAATTAGAACATAATTGAATAATGCAAAATCAATAACACGCGACGAGAACAATAAATTAGCTCATTCAGAGGGGCAGGTTTAAATTCACACATTGATGGGTCGTGTCTCCTTCTCTCTGTCTGAGTGTATAGATGAGATAGATGTTCATTACCAAGCCTTTCCCCTGATTTTATTAAGCACTTATATTACATGTGTGTCACACGGTGTTGTCACTAATATTGTAGCAAACCTAGTGTACAATATATCGTAAGGAGTTATGAGTTTGTTTCAATTGTGCACAGTTATGTTCAATTACTGTGGTGCATTATCACCTTCTTAATATATTTTATTAAAAGAAAATAGGCGCCGCTTCATTTCAAAACAGTAATCCTTTTACACTAAAAAATAATTAACATCTCCACCTTTATCTTACTAAACACTTTCGGATATGGTACACCCAATGCCTGAATTATAGAAAATTGTGGTAGAACTTATTTCAGTCGATTTCCTTTTTTTCTACATTTTAATAATATCAAACTTCCGTAACTTCTTCTGACCTTGTCATTTTAAGAAGTGGTAACAATTAAAGAAATTAGTCTAAAAAGAGTAAAATTATCAGCAAGAGATCACGGAATGGTTAAGGGACAAGGCGGTGTTTGACTATCTCCTTGGTTGGATGAGGCCAATCCGATACCGTGTTGTTGCTTTAACGGATTGGTAATTAAACAACGAGGCAAGCTCCTCGAGTAGTGACTCAAGCAGCAAGCAGGACTCCAAGAACCTTAAGTTTCATCGAACCTTTTACATGTACATACAGTAATAATAAACTCTAAAGTTCTAAAGTATTTCTTCTTTTCTTTTCCTTTTTTTAACATTGGAAAGTATCTTATTATTAATTGTTCACTTGTCAATGAATAGAAGGTGCATCTAAGAGGTAGAAGATTCTAGAACAATGGTTCTTAACCAGGGGGCCGCGAAAGGTATTTAGGGGGTATTTGTTAATATCATATTTTACATAGCAATATTACCTAGCAATTGTTATGTTAGGGAGTTATGTTGGATTGAGAAGGAGAGAGGGAGGGGGGGGGGATTTTTTAAGGGGGCCTCGGTTACTAAAAGGTTAAAAACCACTGTTCTAGAAGACATTTGATAGATCAGACCCGATTGTTCTATAAATTGTAATAAATCTTAAGTAAAGATTACCTAATCATTTACATATTATATTATAACTTATACATATCTTAGGAACAGTACATTTGTGTCGTTATTAAGTGTAGGAGGTTCCCTTATCCTTAGAAAGAGGGCATATTTTCTGATATACTACATGTCAGAGCGGAGCCTGGCTAATACTATTATTTTGCCTTCCTACCATAACCAGCTATCATATAAGTGATTTTGTAAATAACACTTACGAAAGTGTCCAAGGTATGGAATACTCCCCCATAACAGAACAGTTGATGCATACTCATAACTGAGGAAAATTCCTGCTTGTAAAGCCACAAATACTAAAAAAAAGTAAAGTTGTTTTAAATAATATTATTATCAAAACTAACCATGAAGGATTTATATTTATATTCATATTTATTGATGACGTAAATCAATAGTCTTAAGGATGAGTTAAGTAAAAACTTAAAAGAGCAGTCATAACATTATTACAGTAGAATATATACTTAATACTTATGAATGGGGAAGGCAAAAAAAATGAGAAACCCCCCCCCCCCCCCCCATCAGAATATATTCACATAAAATTTCCTGCAGGGGAGAAATAATTTGTATGGGTAAATTTTAATAAAATATTCAGTAATAATTCAATTTAACCACGAAAAATAGGAACAACAAACAAATCGAAAACAATGAACGAATTAATTATGTACGTGTATAAGAAAATGTTAGATGAATCGGACATCTTTGTTTACTGCAAATAGGCTCTTAAAGTGTTTCGTAGCATAAAAAATAAATAAATAAATAAAATAAACAATAAAATACTGAAAGGCATTAAACATAAGAAAATTAAATGTAACAAAAAAAAAAAAAAACATTTAACAAAAAAAGCATTAAACTCTTTAATGTAAAAAAATTAGCTCTTAGCTGTAAAAAATAGAGGAGAATTTAAGATATTAAACTGTAATAAAACGTTCGTTAAACTTATTTTAAATGATGATCCATTATCTTTATTACTAACTATATTGTTTTTGTCTGAGGTAAAAATTCATAACAGGTTTTTGCCGTTATATTTAATGGTTTTATGCTTCTTTTTTAGCCACGTTATAAAAGAGCTGGAGAACCAAAGCCACGAGGTCAGGAAAAAAAAAAACGAACAAATTCTGAGCTATATCCTGCATCAAGTTGAAACGGCCGTTTAATGAAACTTTTACTCCAAGCTCACATTACGACGTTATGCCTCTTTCGGATGGGGGAGAGAGAAAAAAAAAACTAAACAGAGCTAAAAGGAACATAAAAGGACCGGCGGGGAAAAAAGGAAAATAACTAACTATGCTCTAGGTTTAAAAAAATATAATGACTCGGAGGGTTTTAGGTTGGCGGGAGAAAGCTATCAAAAATGAAAATCTTCAAACCAAATTAAAATTTATATACAACCCTGACCGAAGGGAGAAAACCTTACGTGCAAAGCTTAGGATTGTTGGTTATTTTTTCAACCCAAGGAGTTCCCAAGCTAGAAACAAAAGAGCTACATAAAGAAAAAAGTTAATTATACACTTTCCTCTTGTTTTTATGATTTTTTTTTTTTTTACATTTTTGCCTTTTTCCATCGGGTTTTAAAATTAATATTCCTTTTTACTATTGAATTTTTAATTAAGTACCTACCTAGAAAACAAGAGAAGAGGTATGCATATATTTATATGAAAGGGGGTAAAAGTGTTACGTTAAGGCTGTGTGTTTAGTAAAAAGAATAACATAATAGGGAATTGAAAAAAAATAAAAGCAGGGTTTCCTTATATAGGAAAAACACTTATTAAAGACACAGTGCTTTAAATTAGGCTCCATTTGAGAATTAGAGGGGATAAAGAAACTTCCTTCCTGCTGTAAGGAACTCAATGGAAATTTTATCGATCTGGACAAAAAGATTTGGGGAAAGTGAAAATTCCCTTCTTTTTCTCCTCTTTCAGAACTTATCCTGTCCTGGTGTACATATACACAAAAAACTAAATATATTTAATTATATTTTTAACGGTTAAAAGAGTTAAACGATATTGGTTAATCAAAGAAATATATTTTGAGTTGTAAAAGTAAAAGAATAATTTACTGTTTCACACGTTTACAATTTGTAACCAAGGACGATATAAAATTGCAAAGGAAACTCACCTTTGCCTTTTTAAGACGTAATTATGAGTGGGATTTTTAAGCAGGAGGTGCTAGGTGTCCACCCTGCATAAGTAGCTGATTAATTGAAGTATCGTCTATATATCTGGGTAAGAATGTCAATTATAAGATTTATACCAGCTGATGGACCGAGACACTAATCCCGGGTAATCTAATACCCAATGCATACATACATACATACATGCACACACACACACACTCACACACACACACACACACACACACACACACACACACACATATATATATATATATATATATATATATATATATATATATATATATATATATATATATATATATATATATATATATATATATATATATATATATATATATATATAATATAAATGTACAAGCCCTCCTCAGGCTGTTGCACTACTGATTATTTAATTAGAATTAGATTTCGAAAAATAAACAAAAAAAAGAAGGAGTGCATAAAAAAGTGTGTGCGTGTAATTATGATAATATGGCAACAATGGAAAATCTATGTTAATAGAAAATAATACGAAGTCCTAAGAAGTTAATATATGGTAGCCTGTGACAAAAAAGTTAAGGATGTCTGCGAGACGATGAAAGAAAAAAAATGAGAGAAGCAGAGTGTTATGATTGTCAAAGGGCCAATCAATTTGGTCCATTGTTGCCATATTATCATAATTACACGCACACACTTTTTTATGCACTCCTTCTTTTTTTTGTTTATTTTTCGAAATCTAATTCTAATTAAATAATCAGTAGTGCAACAGCCTGAGGAGGGCTTGTACATTTATATTATATATATATATATATATATATATATATATATATATATATATATATATATATATATATATATATATATATATATATATATATATATATATATATATATATATATATATATATATATATATATATATATATATATATATATATATATATATATATAATATAAATGTACAAGCCCTCCTCAGGCTGTTGCACTACTGATTATTTAATTAGAATTAGATTTCGAAAAATAAACAAAAAAAAGAAGGAGTGCATAAAAAAGTGTGTGCGTGTAATTATGATAATATGGCAACAATGGAAAATCTATGTTAATAGAAAATAATACGAAGTCCTAAGAAGTTAATATATGGTAGCCTGTGACAAAAAAGTTAAGGATGTCTGCGAGACGATGAAAGAAAAAAAATGAGAGAAGCAGAGTGTTATGATTGTCAAAGGGCCAATCAATTTGGCCCCTCGAATTCATATCTTAAATTGATAATGATTCGGAAGACGAAACAAGAAATTGGAATAAATAAATGGACTCCTTTAATAAATATTAAATACAAAATGAAGAAAAATAATAACTTTTATGTAATACGAACCGCTACATGAAGAGTAGCCCTTGTAAAGATAAGGGCAACACCAAAGTGCTTCGAAGTCCAGAAGGGTATTTTAGATGACTTATAGAACTGTCTACCAAATGTAGGTAAAAATCTTGTTAGATTTGACAATGCGGATTCTTACCAAAGTTTAATTACGAGAGCTGAAGAATGTTCCCAGGATAAAATTTAGGCAAGCAGGTAATATTCTGATAACTCATGTCCAGAATTAACAAAGATAAATTAATATTCAAGGGCCTTATCAGATAGTTAGATACCGACAACACACATAGGACACTACGACGTAAGAATAGTTGTAACACTTATTCCTAGCCTACCTACTCCCTAGCCGAGTAACGGGATATAGCAGTTCCGATTTAGACAACTAGTTAAATCATTCTTAGGCATTCATATAATCAGGATTATAATTATAAAATTAAGTTTTTGGGGAATATTTTACAGTACAATTTTTTTGAATGCTAGGCAAAGTCCCACATTTTTACGATTATTGCCCCAAGATATCTACAGGCAATATGAATTGTGATAAGTTTTAGATCAGTGGGAAGAGATCCATGTAACCTACTTACCAATATTTCTAATTCCGTGGTTTCTGGCTGCTCTATAGGGTGTTCCATAATGAAGCCACATATTGAATTTTTGCCCGCAATTTTTTATTTTTGGGTTGGTAAGCCTGACTTGGTCAGTTTTCTTATCTCAGACACTTGAGGTTTTATGTAATAAGTAATAAGGTGCTTCTTTCTTTACAAGTGTTGTAAAGAGTGGAATCACCATAACAACATTACCCTTAGAAACGCGTGTTTTGATTATCAAACGCTCCACAAAAACGGTGAGAATTGTGCAGTGGCCGCTCAGAAGCTCCATACACTGTTGGGGATTCGTAATGCTCCAAATTTGGAAGTGATTCACGGCACTGTCCTTCTTTCAGAAATCAGGTACCGTGGAAATCCGGAAAAGCCCCTGACGCCCTCGTCAAGCAAGACATGATGCCACGGTTGATGTCGTGCGCGATACTGTTATGCTAAGCCCAAAAAAATCTATTCGGCTTCGCTCTCAAGAACTGAATGTGACTCAAACCACACTGCACAGAATCCCGAAAAAAATAATATATTAGATTGATATTAATTTTTTAATTATTTTTCAAGAAATTCGTTAAGTATAAAAAATAACACATATACTTTTAAAGATGATGATTACATTTTTCTGTCAGAACAAATAAATCATATTACAACGGACACCATCACTTACAGACAAATTAAATTAGAAATTAGTAGGGAGGGACACTTTGAGACTAAAGTTACTTGACGGAACGATACGTGACCCTGAACTGACTTTACAAGATGGCATTATTTTTCGAAGTCACACACTGCAGTTGACGCAGGAATTGAAACCACCTGACCACGGAAAACGAAGGTAATTAGTTGGATGGGTCATCGGTAAAGAACAGCAGAATGAAGATTTCATCAGGAACATCGTTTTCAGATGACGAAGCTCATTTTCAGCTTAATGAATTTGTCAACAAACAAAATTATCGAATTAGGAGCACTGAAAATTCAAGAGTAATTCAGGAAAAACAAATGCACCCTCAAAGGGTAACCGGAATATAATTTTCAGCGACGAAGCTCATGTTGGTGCAGTTTGGTGTGGGTTTTAGAGCAGAGGTTTGATTGGGCCCTATTTTTTTAAGACGCTGTAGGGAATGCAGCTACTATGAACAGAGAACGATACCATGCAATTATTTCCGAATTTTTATGGTCTTTCTTGGAAGAAATCAAGGTGGACATGGACATTTTTTGGTTTCAACAGGACGGTGGAACTTGCCACACATCAAGAGACAAGATTAACTCATCTGCGAGAAAAGTTCCCAGACAACCTCATCTCGTTGCGTAGGGACGAGTGCTGGCCACCTCAGTCTTATGGCCTGACCCCCTAACTTTTTCTTGTGCGTATACGTAAATTCCTAGGTCTACAAAAATACGCCTCCAGCTGAAGGCAGAAATTTGAGATCCTTAACCGAAATTTCATGAACAGGGCGATCGCCTATAGGGCGAGCAGGGGTAGTCATATGCCCGATGTAATATTCCACACATAAACCGCAGGACCTTCTGAACACAATGGTATGTTGTTTTTTTTACGAACGTTAAAAAGTTTTAAAATTTTCAAAATGTGGCTTCTTCCTGAACACCCTATATTAGATCCTTCCTTTATATATATAAAAAACACTAATTAAAGAGGCAGTGCTTTCAACTGAGCTTCATTTGAGAAATAGACGGGATAAAGGAACCTCCTTCCTGTTGTAAGTAACTATGGGAAAGCTCTATCAATCTGAACAAAGAGGGATGAGGGAAAATGGAAACCCCCTTTTATTTACCCCTCAGTACCTTTCCTTTCCTTGTCTTGACGTTTAGGATGGACGGACCTCCTCCTATTTCCCTTACCAATACTTTTCCTTTCCTAACACAAAGGGAGAGGGGAATAAGGCCTCCTTAGTCCTCAAGCTCTGCCCCAATTTTCCTTAGGAAGGTTTTCCTCTGCTCACTGCTTTACCCTTTCTCTGCTTGTCTCCTTAGTGTCCTTATCCTCATTAGACCTTTCTCATCCCTCGGCTTTTCTTCAGAATAAAGGGACAACCCAGCCTAACTAAAGAAGATTTGCAGAACAATCTTTTCACATATCATTTGATTGCCTTTCAATAACATAAGCTGGATTTTCTTTTCATATCTTTTTATATTTTTATTAACTATAATTATCATTATTGTTCCAGTTTACTACATGTCAAAATTGATTCAACAAAAAATAGTATTACTTTTGCTCAGTGCGTAGCTAGGGAATTGGGGGCCCCCCGCAAAACCTTTTGGGGCCCCTCGCCAAACAAAATTGATGAGCAAAAAAAAAACCTTTGTTTAGAACTGGAGGGCCTCCTCGTCGTTGATTTGGGGGCCCCCTGGCACTGGGGGGCTTGTGATCCAAACAATTGGAGACGCATATCTATATTGGATAGTAATGATAGATATCATTACTATCCAATATAGCAAAAATATTAGAAAACATTTTTAAGTAACAAAACAAGTAGTATTATTTTTGGAAGAAAACAATCTAATTCCGGATAAACAATTTGGGATCAGAAAGAGATTGAGAGCTGAAGACGCTGTATCTGAAGTAACTAGTTACCTAAGCAAACAGCTCGATAAAGGATACAAACCAATAGGATTATTATTAGACATTTCTAAAGCATTTGATTCTGTGTCTCATTCCATTCTCATTGATAAACTTAAATACATTGGGATAAATCACGCCTTACTTAACTGGTTTCCTAGGTATCTTAATAATAGGCCTCTTATGGTAAAATTAATCAATATATATAGTCATGAATATATTAGCACTAACTCTATTCCCCAAGGAACAGTTTTAGGGCCTATATTATTAATAATTTATGCAGCCGATCTTTTCAAAATCGAGCTAAATAGACTACTAGTGGCATTTGCTGATGATATAGCACTTCTATGCTCAGGATTAGATAATAAAACCTCGATCCACATGGTGGAAGGAGACATGATTAGGGTGAAAGATTGGTTTGATCAACACCTTCTCACTATAAATATTAATATAACTGAATTGGTAATATTTTCCTTGAACACAAGAGGTTAGCCTGAAATAGACATTATAAGTGTGCACGATAGAAAACATTGTTGGTAACACTTTCCTGATATCTGTTTATGTCCGAAAATACAAGCAACAGAAAAGTAAACTATTTGGACATAACTTTAGATAAGCATTTAAGATGCAACAGAAAAATACTAAGGCAAACAATACATATTATGATGAGAACTAGGGGGTTCTTGACAGTGGACCAGCAACGGACATTGTATTATGGAATTGAGGATTCCACGATTCTATAATACACGCTACGGCTTGGGGCGCGTCTCCTGGGACTGTAAAGCAGCCCATAGTTATCATGAAAAAAACCATATTAAAAATAATGTTGTTTAAAGAAAGAATTACTCTTTCAGCTCATTTATTTAAAAAAATTACAAATACAAAATTAAAATAATATGTGGATGTTAGTAATTAACTTACAACTATTCAAAACCATAAAACAACATGACCAGAAACAAGGATGCACTAGGGCGACTCCATAACAAAATATTAATAGTAACTCAAATAAACACCTGGTTTGGGCAAAGACAATGGATATACGCTGCCATCAAAATCTATAATGATCTCCCTGAGAATATTAAAAAAAATATGACACGAGATATTTTTAAAATAAAACTAAATCATGCCTTTTAAATAATCAATAGAAAAAATTGAACAAATGAAAAAATAAAAAAAGACAATTACATAATTATTAATAAATAATAAGTAAAATAGGCCGCAAACTATCTAGAAAGGCTACAAAATAATAAATATTCCTCAATACAACACAAGGCAGATAGATACCTTATATAGAGAGTTCCGTATGTCATAACTTGTGTAAAGAAAGAAGTTATTCTATTTATCGAATATTTTGTAATTATATAATTAAATTTTTGTTTTCTAATTTCAAGGAATGTAAAAAAAAAAAAAAAAAAAAAAAGAATATTTTTGACAAATAAAGCAGTGGCGATCCTAGCTCAAAACTTAGCTAGGGGGGGGGGGCTAAAGCCCCCCCCCCCCCCCTCCTTGCCTTGTGGAATTAGTAGGTATAGGTATAACTTATATATTAACAATAACACCATCAACGTGATTCAACAATTTATAATATATGTTTAATATAGTAAGTTTAACTAAAAATATAAATAAATTGTTGTCAAAAAGCTTGACGGAGACGGTTCCATGGCAAAGATTTCCCCGTTCATCATCGAACGCTTGCTCGCCCAAGCTTGTGGTGGAGTTAAAAACGCGAAAAAACTGCGGGACGGCTCTATGCTGATTGAGACCTACACTCATGACCAATCCGTAAAGTTACTGTCTAATCTCCCCAAGAATCAATAAATAAATTGTCAGTCGAACCTCGAAGTAGTTACTTGCCAAGACATAGCAGACATTCCAGTTGAGGAGATTACAGAACATCTAAAAAGCCAAGAAGTTACTAAAATCCGACGACTGAATAAAAAATATAACAACATGCTCCAACCTACGAATAGCTACATAATCACCTACATTTTGACGTCTCTCCCCCTTAAATAAAAATCGGTTATCTATCCGTTCCTGACCGGCCTTATATTCCATTACCCCGACGTTGTTTTCAGTGCCATCGATTTTCCCACGTTCAACTCGCTTGCAAATCCGGTGCGATGTGTTCAGACTGCGGTCATCCCGCACACGATAACACATCCTGAGTAAAACCAAAACATTTTATTAACTGTAACGGTCCTCATTCGGCATTAGATAGAAACTGTCCTAAATGGATCCTTGAGAAAAAAATCACCGACATTTGATCACCGGTTTTCAAAAAAAAACCGACAGGTTTTAGAAAAATTGTCTTACCTCGAAGCCAGGAAAAAGGTCGAAAGCACCTATCAGATTAACCTTCCCAAATCTTTTTCATCAGTTCTATCTAATAGTCACCAATCTTGTAAAACTTGCCTCATCAAAGAGCTCAAAACAAAGGATGTAGGCACACAGTGCAATTTTGAAGAATCAGAACCTAAACCGGTACAAATATTAGAAAGTCCCACAAAATTTACTCCCAATAAAATCAATGCAAGCCCGGCAACTGTAAATGAAAATTTGATCTCAAAAATACCCCCCTGCGACATCGTCGGTAAGATCGTAATACGCAAGGAAATGCCAATCACTATTACTACACAAACTGAACACGACATGATGTGGGTGAATGACTGGGACTCAAGCAATGATTCAATTAGCAGCAACGAAACAGGAACCCGTTAAAAACTTTAAAAAATATAAAAAAGAACCGATAACAGGGAAGAAAAAATTAAAACATAAGTAATATACTATAAAAAAAAAAAAAATAATAATAATAAACAATGAATATAATATGTATATAAGAATATCTAATTAAAATGTAAGATTTTGGGCACTTCTTTAGATTGTTACTCCCCTTATAAACAAAACAGAGGCGAGTAATAATCTAAAGAAGATGTACGGAATGTTCTTCTTTAGACTGTTACTCTCCTTATAAAAACTGAAGTGTGATATTCCTTTGTCCCAAAGTACATTGGACTAAACATTCCTATGTCTTAATAGTTATTTAGTCAAAGCCATTTATAGTCTAAAAAAACATAGGGGAGTAACAATCTAAAGAATACCCAGAGATATCCAGCCACATTGGAAACGAGACTGCGGGCATACTGGCAAAATATGCAATAACTGAAGGACAACTCGCAGACACGGAAATTACACCTAATGACTTCGATAACTACGTTAAGTCAAAATGAAGGAGAAATGGCAACAAATTTGGACTCAGACAACTAACAAAAAACTAAGACGTTTAAAACCTCTAATTGTAAACTGGAACTCTTCATACAGGAAAAACAGACAGGAAGAGACGGTACTCTGTCGACTGAGAATATAGGACGTACTAGACTAACTCACAACTACTTGTTTACTAGAGATAGGGATTGACCAAGATGTAGACTATGTGACGATAAATTTATTGTAGCACATCACCTGACTGCCAATAACTAGAGCAACTGAGAAGCATACTTGACTTACCCGACAATTATGCTGAAATTTTATCGGACAACCAGACCACAATAACTAAACTGATACTTTACTTACAAGACGCTGACCTTTACAAAGACATCTGAATTACTCAGTATTTTGAATGTTTATAATAATGTTTTACTATGTAATAATTGTTATGTACTTTAAATATTGTATGGGTGTAATTAACCTCAGTTGTTTAACACCCAAAAATTAATAATAAATAAATTTACATCGAACAAGTTGACGTTTTGTGAAATAAAGACAGCCGAAGACAAACTATTATCGTAAATACAAGAATTAAGTTTTTTTTACTCAAAAAATTACCTTAAAGAGAATTTGATAGAAATATTTTTTAAAGGTGAAAAGGGATTACTTAGAGTCAAAACGAGATTATCTTTTGCGAATGAAACAGAAGATTTTAGGAACCCAATACTGTTACCTTGTAAGAACACTATTGTGAAAAAATTTATTATGGAACAACACAAATTAAATTTGCATGCTGGAGTGGTACGTTACTCATGATTCTGAGAAAAATATTGGATAATTAAAGGAAGGAAATCAATTTAAGAAGTAATAAGAAAGTGTACTAAATGTTTAAGACAACAGGCGAAAAATAGTGAACCACCCTATGCTTCTCTACCATTAGACAGAATAGAAATTGGCTTTTGAAACAACGGGAATCGAATTGGCTGGCCCTCTTCATTTGAAGAATGGGGATAAGGTCTGGATGGATCTCTTCATTTGTGCTGTTTTCAGAGCAGTTCATTTGTAGCTAGTCACTTCCCTATCAACAGAAAACTTCATCGCTGCTTTAAGAAGATTTATTGCAGGGCGTGTAGTCCAGTGCAATTGTCAAAAAAAAAAAGGGGGGTTGCAGGGCAAAGGGGGTTAATAGCATTTGTGTTTTTCGACAAAAAAAAGAGCCAACTGCAACAAATTTGATTGCACACAATTTTTTTTCCAATTTTTGAAGCGTCACATCTTGGAAACCATAAGATGCAAAAAGGTGCGATTAGGCTTACATTGTTGCAAATGTATTATGCTTTAAATTTGAATAGAATAATTTTTGTTGAAAAGTTGATAGTTATAGTGTTATTTTGAGAAAAACAAGAAACCTACTGCAACAAATATCATTGCTCTCCATTTTCTTCCAAATTTTGAAGTGCTATATCTTGATAACCATAGGATGTACCGAGATGCAATTGGGTTTAAATTGTTGCAGATTTACTATACTTAAAATTTAAATGCAACATTTGTTGTTGAAAAGTTGATAGTTTTTGAGTAATTCCGAATAAACAGGAAGAAAGTCGAAAACAAGAGCAAAACTTAACAATTTAATTTTTTGGAAAAAACCACCAATTTTTAAAGAGTCGTATCTCGGAAGCCATAGGATTTACAGAGCTGCAATTGGGCTTAAATTGTTACAAATTTACTCTACTTTAAATTTAGATAGACTGTTTTTGCTGAAAAGATGATAGCTTTTGTGTTATTCCGAAGAAACACAAAGAGAGTCGAAAAAGCGACGTTTTTTCGCTGCCGAGGTCGAAAACTTGGATTCCTAGTAACATGCCCTATACTAACAACATATTAACAAATTAAAACTACCTGATCTTTTTTATACCAAATTGTATAATTGCACTGGACTAGTGGCCGAGTTACAACCATCTATTCTGATAATGGAACAAATTTTGTAGGATGTAAAAACATGCAGAAGCTAGACTGGGATAAAATCAAAGAATTTTCTGAAATAAAAAGGATAAACTGGAAGCTTAATCCACCGACTGCTTCCTGGTGGGGAGGGTGGTGGGAGCGGTTAGTCCGTCTCATCAAGGAACTCCTTCGCCGCAATTTAGGACGAGCAAGGTTGAATTTCGAAGAGCTTCTAACTATCGCTTGTGACATAGAAGTAGTGGTAAACTCTCGACCATTGACATATGATATGGAAGATCCGAGCGAATTACGACCTTTAACACCAGCTTCCTTCATACAAGTTATGCCTCTGCTCATGGCATTAAAGATCTGGATGAAATTGACTCAAAATGGCTCAGTAACCGACACAAGTATATCTAACAGTTGAGAGAAAACTTGAGAAATCGGTTCAGAAAAGAATACCTCGGACAACTAGTGCAAAAGGGATCGAAGACAATTGGGAATTTAGCTGCATTTTTTTCTTTCGTTTTTCATACGGGTTTAAATAAATTATTTTTTTAAATTATTTTACTTTACATACGATCTTGAAGAGAGTAATAAAAGCAAGGGATGTTGGGAGTCCGGAAACAATCGTTTGCACGCATTAAAAGGAATAAAAGTTCCTCTACGAGCAATCAGAAGGGTTATTTTTTCAGTTTTGACCGTTCCATTGATAAAGCTGTAAGTAACTCAATGAATATTGAAGATGACGACCACCAGGATGCCCAACCATCTCCCTTTCACTTCAATTTACAATTCATTCAACTCATTACTTTCGGGGGAGTTGGCTCTTTCAAAGTCATTCATTAACTTTAATTTCAAATCACTTCACACCACTATTGAAAAATGTTACCGTTTTCAAATTTTATTTTCTAGTGCCCGCTTTTCCTCCCCTAACTAGTAGTAATTTGGTCGGCTCTTGAAAAAAAGTCACTTTTAAATTCCAGCCGTTTACCTCCCTAGTAGATAAAGTAGATCCCTCTGGTATAAGTTTGATTGGACCCCCCTTCTAATAACGGTGCCTTTTCTAATGTTCGAATTTAAACCCTGAACATCATTTAAAAGAAAAATATAACTCTTTCAAATTTCTTAACAAAGAAATTGATGAAGTACTATAATCGATTTAACGACATTTAAAATTCAATAAGATCATTTACTGAATTATTTAATGGCTCTTTAAAATAATCTGCAACGTCCTTTATACAATAATTCATTGATGATACCGTAATATTATACATATTAATAAAATAATGCATACATTGAAATACAAAACTCAGAGGTTACTAAACCATCTTATTTTCAACAAAAAATATTATGGATAAAACCAGAAAATCGAATAAGACTTTACATTCTAATACCTGCTATCATTGTATATATTGTAAAATGGTCCGGAATACGATTATCTAGAGAAATTGGTTAAGGCATTTAAACGAGATTAACCACAATTTATTAATGACATTGATTAGGAGATGTCTTTGTGAACAATCTTCAATAAGAGCTTCATGAGAAATCGATTATTTAAGAATAAACCTCGCCTCTAAAAACTGAATACAACAAAAAAAGAATAAATTTTATGTTCAATATCCTAATATTATCATAATTACAATTTGTCACATTATTTTTACCCCTATCTTTACAAATCATTTTGCGCTTTTGTGTTTTTTTAAGTTTTTTATAATGAGAAGCAATTAAGAGAAAATGATAAGAAGACGGCTTAGGAATGGTATTTAAGAAGTGGAAGGCGATAAGGCGATTACACAAAAAGGAAATAGAAGAAGCGGCGGGTAGGTTGATGGGAACCAGCCTGAAGAGATACAGGGTTGGGGAGATATAGGAGACAAGGTGCGGGGAGAGAGGGCTTACCGTGGCCTTATATCTCCCTCGACCGAGGATTCTCCAACCAAATGTAATTTGTTTCGGAAGGCATTTTATCTGGCGGCTTCAGCCGAACGGAGCCGGCTTAAAGCTCTGCAACAAGACCCAGGGGATTAACTAAGTAACAAGCACTAGTCCACCCAAAGCTAAAGTACAAACTAAAAATCTTTTTCTCTCTTCACAATCCTGGGAGCATCTTTTAAAACTGCCAGGCACCGATTAGGGACGACGCTGTCCAACCTCCCTCATCCACAAGTATACCAGGGCAATTGAACATCCGTCTCGAATAGAGTTTTTTTTAGCTAATCTCAGTATAGGGTTCATAGGTCCCATGTGACCTCAAATATAAGTCCATAATTTCACCAGCGAAAATCATGATATTAATAGCATAACCAAACCTTTATCGCCAAAATGTAATGTAAATAAAAATAATAACATGTCTGTTAATAAACAAAATAAATATTATAAGGCTTTAACAGCTTCCCAGGCTTTAACAGTTTGCCATGAAACGGTAATGATACCTGTTGTATATCAAAACATTTTATAATCACGTTTTTTTCTTAACACATTTAAGTGTAATTTTTTACTTGATAAGGTAAGAAAGAAAGAAAAAGGGTACTTTTATTTTGTTTATACATTTTCTTGGGTCAGTGAATAAGAAGGGAAAGACTGCTTTTTAGCATTAGCATGTTATATAAAGCTATGTTGGGGTAAGCGTCAAGTCTAGGATACTCTCTAGGCTTAATTATACTTGCAAAGTCTGCTCTATGTCCGGCCCCTGATCTGGAGGCCAAAGTTTGCTTTAAGTCCGAGACAAGTCTCGCCAAAGCCTAAGCCCCTCCACCACTTTAAACATTTAAATAGGATTAAGCCAAGGCAGAACCACTCTAAAAAAAAAAAAAAAAAAAACATTCTCGGTCAAGAAAAAAATAAAAATACATAAAAAAAACTCCTTTCTCCTTGATTATACCATGTTAAAATGTAACACAAAAACCTTACAAACATCCCTTAGATTTACATACTTGAATTTATTTATGAAAACATATATATATATATATATATATATATATATATATATATATATATATATATATATATATATATATATAAATACTTCATTTATCTGCTAGGGCAAGTATGAGGCAATTAAAAATGAACCTAAAATCTAAAATACTCATTCATTGCATACCCATAAGGAAACTTAACTTTTATATCCACATCACGTGTTTATAAATAAATAAAAACACACACATATATATATATATATATATATATATATATATATATATATATATATATATATATATATATATATATATATATATATATATATATGTGTGTGTGTGTGTGTGTGTGTGTGTGTGTGTGTAGTTTCAATAACCAAAAACAAATGGCTGGTGTCGGCTGTTCTAACGCAGCCTTCTTCGGATAATCTACAAATTATCAAACTTAAACGGCAGCTTTGACAGATCTCCAATTTTAGCTGGGATATTCCTTGATAATTTCGATTCATTCCATACCACTCATTACTCTAATATATAGCGGTTTAAGACTTAGATATGTAGGTGATATTCATTGTTTATTTAGTGGATCTAAGAAACAACTTGATCTCTTTCTTAAATTGTTCAATTCAAAACATCCTAGAATTAAATTTACCTTAGAAATTAATAAGGACTTTTTTTCATCTTTATTGAATAACACAACAAAATTATTTTACATTGTTATAAGTGTTAATTATATTTGTTGGCAATGTTTTACATGAGGATGCTAATAGTCCTGTAAATATCCCTTTCGGCTGAGATAGCTTGCAATGGATTAATTAAAATTTACTAATTGGCAATAAAAAAATGGTAATTATTGATGAACATTATGTAATGAGTAAAACTCTGGACCTCTGCCTATTCAGGTGATATGGTTGGACAACTGGAATAATACGGGATGCAAGAAGTTCTACTAGTGAATTGGGGTGATCGGATAAGGATTCATGGAAAGTGTGTTACCGAGGATACATGTAAGTCTAGAACAAAGGAAATAAAGAGATCATTGTGGAGAGTGAGGTTAGAGACGTTAAACGGGGAATCTGTGATTTTTCAAGGGATCTTGGATTAGAGTGTTTGCATTGAACAGATTTTGGAAGGATTGGTGCAACCTCAAACTTCTAGACCGTAGGTCTAAGCTGTATCGATTCAGTCAGTAACGAAGCTGTACAGTTATTGACTGGCACGATACAGATTTTAACTTGGGACTCGACAATACCACATGTTTGCAAGAAAAACCATAGAAAAAGTCTATCGACTGACATAAGAATATTAATTACTGAAAAAAGACGGTCTAGGACCCGTTGCCAAGAAACTCTTTAACCATCAGACAAACGTACTTACAATACTATTCGTAGACAACTAATCAAATAACTGAAACGATACAACGAGGATGGATTTGAAAACTTCTCTTTTTCCGTTATCTGCCCTGTTTGTGCTGGAGTACCTCAGGGCAGTATCCTAGGACCTCTCCTCTACTCCATAACACTTATGATATCTCCAGCATCCCTTAACATTCCTTGCCACCTTTGCAGATGACAAGGCAATATTTTTTGTCCAAGAAATCTACCTCCTTCCATCCAATAATACCCAATGTCATTTGTTACTTCTCGAACCTTGGTTAAGAAAATCGAGGATAAAGATAAACCAACAGAAAAGTGTGCACGTCACTTTTGCTCTTCGTCGTAACACCTGTCCCCCCAGTCATACTTAATCAAGTTCCCATTCCGCAGTCCGACTCCGCTACCTTGGCCTTTTCCTTGAACGACGATTAACGTTGCAACTACACACAAATCAAAAAGTACTGACATCACACGACGATACAAGTTACTGCTCGGTCTTTTAGATGCCAGATCTAAAATTTATCTTAATAGCAACTGCCTTTCTCATTGGGGCTAACTGCCTTGAAGTGGGGGCAGCACCAAGCCTTCAATTTCCTGTCGTCTTTAAATCCTAGTCAAAAATCCTTAGAAAAATAACCGATGCTCCTTACTATGTTTCCAACCTTACTCTCCATGAAGACCTGAATTTTCCTTTTGTCCGAAGTCTATCCGAATTCCGATATAAAAAGTTTCATGAACCTTATCCCATCATTATAATCCTCTTCTACAACTCCCATCCTCTCAACATATTCCAGGTAACCCTCCAAGACGTCTGAAGAGGTAGTGACCTAGAGATCTACTTCTATAAATCTTATCTTATATTAAATAATTAAAAAATATTACTGTAATCTATTATTATTATCTATTTCTCAAATCTTATATTATATTATTAATCAAATTTATCATTATTTAAATATTTCGTAAAATAATTAATACATCGCTAAAGAAGTAGTCACTCAACTATTTCATCACGTTGCTCCCGGCGTGTTAAACACTAATTATCAATATCACTCAATGCAATGAAATTATTTTTAGTTGTTACACAATAAAAATAAAATTCAAGTTTAATAATTAATTAATTCAAAGTTTTAGGTAGTATTCATACTGCGGAAAGATTAAATTTTACATTAAATCAAATTATAATTATCAGGGATTTGAACCACGGGCCTCCTATATTTAGGTTCAAGTCCCGAACCGAGGTTCAAGTCCCGGTGCTGGGGTCTATTTTTCACTGTATGTCTCCCGTAGTAAATGACAATTATAATTTGATTTAAAATAAAAATAAAATTAAAACATTTTTATTACTTAGAGCCCGTGGCTAAAACTCAAGAAACATGGAACATGCTTTAGCCGCTTGGTTGTACGAGGCAAATCGCTGGATTCCGGATTAACCATCCCAAGGTCCCCCCCCCCCCCCCCCCGAAAGTTCGAACGACGACTTTGTCGAATACTGTATTTTAAGGCTCCACGGCAAAAAACAAAAAATAATTATACCCCGCCTTTTGATTTTCGGAAAAATTTTGAGTTAGAAATGTCAAAATCAATTAGGAACCTTAAAATCAATTGACCAAATATCGGGCAAGGGCAGTTTTAAACCACTCCTTAAGGGTGAAAATGGGCCCTTAAGGGTGAAATAGGGCGTTTTTTGATTTTTGTACTTGTGGGTGAGTTTGTTCTAGAGACATGCAGTTTTCTCGAAATTGTTAAGGTTATAGTGTGTTTTTAGGTAAAAATGCCAGGAAATTTTCCGGGAAATCGTCTACGGTCAAAAAGGGCATTTTTTTAACACGTTTTTTCTTATAACTTTTAAAATAATTGAAAATTTTAATTTTTTTTTCAAGGCTTTTGTAGATCCCGCAGAGGTCCATAGCCGGTAATGAGAACTTTTTTCTTACTTGCACCCCCGCTTAGGGGTGACATCGGGAAATTTTTATTTCGCCGATCAGAAAACCGGAAATATTTGATACGGGGTGTCGTATATCGTTGGAAAGCCCTTGGGAAGAGTATAAAAATTGAGCAAAAACATTATAAAAAATTAAAGGGTACCGGACTTCAAATTGTTGGTCAAATTGTCCTCTTTAATAATCCTAATCCGGTTTGTTTTTATATTTCCGATTCCTACTTCGGGAGCTACGTCTATGTGAAGGACGTCCTCCTTGGGTAGCCGCAACCAGAAGGGGACGTTATACCGATTTGACAAAGGTATCGTTGGAAAGGCCTTTTAAAATGTACCAAATGCGTGCAAAAATATGTTCGAAAAAATGTACTTGGTTGTTACTTAAGTACCCTTTTGTAATTTTAAAGTGTAAAGTGCCGAGTAGGGGGTAGGTTATACCACTGCACAAAGTTGTGTACCTCTGTTAAAGATAAGGTACAAATAGTAGCTGGCCAGCCGTGTTTGGTATCGTTGGAAAGCCCTTAAAGCGTAGTTACAAAAGGTACAAATTTTTATCTAAAAAGGTCACATTTCAGACCCTTTTGAACGATAAATTGTTTTTATGAATCTAAGCTCAAAACCCGATTTGTTATTTTAACGAGCGAGGACTACTGTTCACAAAACTTCTAGTACCTATGTTAGTTTTCATTTCAATTATTTAGAATTCAAAATTAATTTTAATTATTTATGAAACGATTTTTTAATGGCGACGAGTGACGGACTAGAAAAGAAGTCAGAGACACTTCAGGAATTATAGAAACAAAACAAATTAAGAGGAACTGTAAAAGCACAAATTACCAGACTAACTACTTTGATCAACACTAAAAATAACTGGACTCAAACGGAACTGGAAATAAGGATAGGGAGCTTAAATAGCTACATGGAGAAATTTGAAAAGCTACAAAAGTCAATTGAACTCTTAACATCTACAGATGAAGAACGAAACTATAGGATTTCATTTGAAGATGATTATTTTGATTTAAAAATACGGCTAGAGTCATTAAATAAAGCAAAAAAGGGACAAGCACAAAAAATAATAAAATGCAAACTAAAAAAGCGGGCACGTCATCACTGACTGCCAATATAAATTTACCTCCTTACTGAAAGTTTACTGAAGTTTTGATGAAAGTTTTACAAACTTTCTGATTTATACTTAAGTTTAAAAGGAGACCTCGATAAAAAGACTAAAGTAGCTTTACTACTTCATGCGTTAACTCCACAAATACATGAAAAACTGGTAGATTTATGTTCACCTGAAAAACCAGTAGAACAATCGTATGAAGACCTTGTTAAGATTTTAAAATAATACTTTGATCCTCAGCAAAGTAATTGGGCAGTACAGAACAAATTTGAAAATAGAGGCAGATGGATCAAGAACCAATTGTAGAATATACAAGAGATTTAAAGAAATTAGTGTCAAATCAAAATGTCAGTTCATCTGTGAGTGTGGTAAATCAGTTGCTACTATGTTTTGAAGGTTACACTTTATTAGGGGGATCAAAGACCCCGATATCCGTATTAAGACTATTAATTTATTGCAAGAAAAGAAAGATCTAACATTTCAAGAAGCGGTGGACATGGTCATTATATTTGAACAATCAAAAATAGAAAATTCCATTATGTGGACTACAACACCGATAGCAAATGATTCATCTATTCACCAAGTAAAGACAAAAGTGAGAACTCAGAATATAAACACAGGAAAGACTAGAACATTGGATTGTGATGCTCTAAAGGGGCGCTGGTACCGATGCGGTGACTCCCAGCATAGAGCGAACGTTTGTAAATACATAAAAGAGATTTGTAAAATTTGATCACGAACGGCACCTGGCAAAAGTATGCTTAATTAAATCCAAAGCTAACAAAGACACTAAATAAGTGGAGAAATATGAATCTGACGAGGAATAACCTTTTGAAATTAACCTTATTTCGAATAAAAATAAACAGGATATATTGAATGTTAAATTATGGAACTACACACAGGAGCAGCATTAAGCACTATTTCGAACAATGATTTTAAAAAACTTAATATTAAGAAGAAACTTTATAAGACGGCGATACAGATAAGAACCTACACTAGAGAAGTGATTCTACCAAAAGGAGTAGTGTATGTAAATTGTAATTACAAAGGACAAAATTTCTTAGGTAAATTATATATAATAAATAAGGAAGTTGATGTCATATTTGGAAGATAATGGATGCGAGAAGTATGGCTCGACTGGGGAGAGATGCGAACGATTTCAGCAGACATCCCTTGTAAAGTGAGTACACTATTAGATAACTACCAAGTAAAATTTACTAAGGACCAAATAGGAATGATACCCAAAATGAAGGGACACTCATACTTGAAGGAGGAAATAAATGTAAACCCTATATTTATAAAACCAAGACCCGTCCCTTATGCTCTTAAGAATAAAATAGAAGCCGAATTAGAGCGCCTAGAAGGATTAAAAATTATTACAAAAGTTGAACAGTCAGACTGGGGAACTCCTATTGTGCCGGTTGTAAAACCAAATGGAAGTGAGCGAATATGTGCTGATTTTAAGACTACAGTCAATAAGCTAATAAAGAATGAAAAAAACCCGATTCCAGTTTAGATTATCCAGATGAGATATTCACCAAATTAATAAACGTAAATAATTCTGCACCTTAAACATTAGTAATGCCTATTTACACCTCCTTATGGACGACGAAAGCGCTTTGATTCAAACATTGAGTACACATCGGGGCCTGTATAAAGTGAACAGACTAATGTTTGGAGTCAATGTAGCACCGCCCATTTGGAATAGATTTATGGATAAAGTATTACATAGACTGGAAAGGGTCGCTAATATTTTGGACGATATAATCATCCAAGGAAGATCATTTGAAGAGACATTGAACAGACTAAAAAATATACTAGACAGACCTAGAATTTACAATTTGAAATTAAATTAGGGCAAGTGTTATTTTTTCAAGAACAGTATTAAATACCTTGGTCATATTATTGATGAAACGGGATTACACAAGACGCAAGAAAAAGTCAAAGCCATCCTACAGAATTAAGATAATTTCTAGGGATTGCAAATTACTATAATAAGTTCATTAAAAATTTAGCGACAATCCTGAACCCTCTGAATAAGTTACTAAAAAAACAAATCGATTTAGTTGGTCATCGGATTGTCAAACAAGTTTCCAAAAAGTTGAAGAAGAAATTGCAAGAGAAGTGACTTTGATTCATTTCAACCCAGACCTTTCAATAACTTTAGCGACAGACGCTTCACCGGTTGGGGTAAGAGCAGTATTATCGCATAGACTTGATGACGGTACCAACAGGCCCATTGCATTTGCATCACGTTCACTCAATGCTACAGAACAAAAGTACAGCCAGACAGACAAAGAGGCCACAGCAATTTCCTTTTTTGTTTTTTTAATAATTTTATTCGATAACACAACTACAAATTTGAATTGTAACAAGTGATAATGATAACATAGGTTATGTGGCGGGAAAGACATGAAGAAGAAGTAGTCCAGTGACTACACTTCCTTAGCAGTAAGAATAGTAAAATAATTATAATACAAGATAACTTTTGATAATAAAATAATGATAAAGTAGATTAATATTACTTATTTTACACGTTTAGGAATAGACAATAATAACTGTTTTTTTTTTTTTTTTTTTTTTTTTTTAAAAAGAAAGTACAGTAATAATAATAATAGTAAAACATAATTTAAGGGAAAAAGATATTTTAAGGTAAGAGATCTCTAGGCCACCTCCTCTTCAAACGTCTTGGTGGGTTGCTTGGGATGAACACTGAGGACAAGAGTTGTACAAGAGGATTTGGATGGTGGGATATGGATTCATGGAATTTTTTATATCGGGATATGGTTAGATTTCGGACAAAGGGCACATTCAAATCTTCGTGGAGAGTAAGGTTAGAAACATAGAAAGGAGCATTGGTTATTTTTCGAAGGATTTTTGACTGCAGGATTTGGAGACGATGGGAATTGGAAGGCTTGGTGCTGCCCCACACTTCCAGACCGTAGGTCCAAGCTGGTTTTAGAACTACATTATAAATACGAAGCTTGTTGTTAAGAGAAATCTTAGACCTACGATCAAGAAGACCGAGCAGTAACTTGTATCGTCGTGTGATGTCAGTACGTTTTGTTTTTGTGTGTAGTTGCCACGTTAATCGTCGGTCAAGGAAAAGGCCAAGGTATCGGACGGAGTCGGACTGAGGAATGAGAACTTGATTAAGGGTGACTGGAGGACAGGTGTTGTGACGAAGAGCAAAAGTGACATGAACACTTTTCTGTTCGTTTATCTTTATCCTCCATTTCCTTAACCAAGGTTCGAGGAGTAACAAATGACTTTGGGTATTATCAGATGCAAGGAGGTGGTTCTCTTGGACAGAAAGGATTGCCTTATCATCTGCGAATGTGGCAAGGAATGTTAAGGGATGCTGGGGAATATCATGAGTATATAGGGAGTAGAGAAGAGGTCCTAGGATACTACCCTGTGGTACTCCAGCACTCACAGGGCAAATAACAGAAAAGGAAGATCCAAGACTTACACGAAAAAATCTGTCAGTGAGATAGGACTTGAGGATAAGGTAATAGGTGAATGGTAGGATGCCCTTGAGCTTCCAAAGCAAGCCAGTGTGCCATACTCTGTCAAAAGCTTGTGACTCGTCTAGGAAGACAGCTGAACAGTACTTTTTGTTCTCAAGGGAGGATGCAATGACATCGACAATGCGATGACATTGTTGGATAGTGGAATGATGTGTACGGAAACCAAATTGATGATCTGGAAGGAAATTTGTGAGGATAGGAATAAGTCTGCGAAGTAGGAGTTTTTCTAGGATTTTACCCATTACTGGGAGAAGGCTAATAGGTCTATAGGAGGAAGGAAGGTGACTAGGTTTAGAAGGTTTGGGTATCATTACTATGGTGGCGAATTTCCACTGTGCAGGAAAGTGTGTGGTTCTTAGGACGGAATTAAAGACATGGGTGAGAAAAAGGATGCCCTTTTTCGGAAGGTGTTTGAGGATTTGAGATGTGATGAGGTCGTAGCCAGGAGATTTTTTTGATTGAAGTTGTTTAATTGTAAAAATTACATCTGAGGGATTAAAGGCTTTTGGAGGAAGAGATAACTGGAGAGGGGAATGTAGGTCACTGATTATTTTATTTGCATGGTTGGGGTCTATTATATCAGGATGTGGGGAAAACATTTCGGTAAGTTGCTGAGCAAAGACCTCCACCTTCTCAGTTTCCGACTTTGCCCAAGAATTGTCAGGATTTAGGAGTGGGGAAGGAGTAGATTTAGAGGAGAGGAGTCGTCTGGTCGCGTTCCATAAAGATTTGTCTCTGTCCGTAATGTTTGACGTGAATTCTGCAAATCTATCCTCATTGTATCGTTTGAGTAAGTTAGTTAGTTGTCTACGAATAGTATTGTAAATACGTTTGTCTGATGGATAACGAGTTTCTTGCCAACGGGCTCTAGCACGTCTTTTTTCAGTTATTAAAACTCGTATGTCAGTCGGTAAACTTTTTCTATAGTCTTTCTTGTAAACATATGGTACTGTCGAGTCCCAGATTGAAGTCTGTATCGTGTCGGTCAGTAACTGTACGGCTTCGTCGATTTCTTCATGTATTTTTAATGAAACATTAAGGTCGAGTCTCTGTTCAATTAGAGTTTGAAATAGGTTCCAGTCAACATGTCCGTTAGTTAGTCTAGATTTGGGAGGAATTTCGGAAGGGGAAAGATCCAGTGTGAGAATAACAGGGCTATGGTCAGAGGAAAGGTCATGAAGTACAGAAGCAGTTGGATGAAGGTTAGCTAGGGAAGAGGTTATGAAATAATCTAATATATCAGGTAATTTGTTAGGATCTGATGGAAAGTAGGTGTATTCACCAGGTGAAAGGATGTGGTAATTGGTAGAGGATAGAGCTTTTTGGAGGGAGAGGCCGCGAGGATTACGAGCACGACACCCCCATTGGGGGTGCTTTGCATTGTAGTCCAAACCAGCAATGAATTTAGGACCAAAGGATTGGAATAAGGATAGGAAGTCTTGTTGTGTAACAGATTGACTTGGAGGGCAGTAGATAGCAGATATGGTATAATTAAAAGGTGATGAGGTTAGAGATATGGAGGTGCACTGAACAGATGCTGTGCAAGTTGGTGGTAGAAGGAAGTGGGAAAGGGAATTTCGTATTAGAATCGCACTACCCCCGTGTGCAGTGTTATCAGGGTGATCTGTTCTGTATGTTGTGTAATTGTGTATGTGAAAGTGTGAACGTGTAGTGAAATGTGTTTCAGCAATTTCCTGGGATTAAAAAATTCTTTCAATATTGGTATGGTCGAAAATTTGTACTAATAACTGACCATAAACCCTTGGTTTCGATATTTAGCCCTACAAAAGCCTTACCCTCCATGACGGTAATACGAATTTATAATTATGCAAATTATCTTTCAGGTTTTGACTACACCATAGAATTTCGAAAAAACACAAGATCATGGAAATGATTTTTCTTTCAGGGTTTCCAGTTGAAGAGGCTAGGAGAAATTGCAGAGACAAAACAGCAATTTACTATATCAATCAATTAGATACATACGGGTCACAAAATCAAAAATAATTAAAGAAACAGAAAACGATTTGGAATTAAATGATATTATTATAAAAGTAATGAAACAAAGAAAAGTTTAAAACAGTGGGGACTAGAATATTGTGAATTTTCACTTCAGGATGGTGCCTCTTCAAAGGAAGCTGGATTGGTGCCGAGAAGTCTAAGAGGGAAAGTGCTACAAGAGCTACATGTTGGACATTTTGGAATGGTTAAAATGAAATTAATTGCCCGAAGTTACTGCTACTGGAAGGGAATGGACAAGAACATAGAAGACATCGTCATAACATGCAAGCAATGCTGTCTTGAGCAGAACGAACCGCCCCGAGCCTGAATACATCCTTGGGAACCAGCTGATGGTCCTTGGCAGAGAATTGATGTAGACTTTGCCGGGCCAATGTTAGGCTACTATTTCTTCATCATTGTTGATGGATAATCAAAATGGGTTGAAGTCATCCCTACAAAGAGTACAACTGCGGAGTGGTACAGAAAAACTTCTTTTGGCTTACCTATGTATTTGGTATCCGACAATGGACCACAATTTAAATCGTATAAATTTGAAGAATTTCTACTGAATAATGGAATAATACATCGAACACCAGCGCCTTACCATCCGGCTACAAATGGGTAAGCCGAAAGGTTTGACCAAACAGTAAAGAAAGGTTTACGAGCAATAACAGAGGAAGGAGGGGACATTCAACTCAAACTATGTCGGTTGCTCATGCAATTATGAAAAGCACCAAACTCAACATGAGACAATGCGTATCACTTAATGTTTAGTAGAAACATACGCACTCGCATTGACTTGATGATAGGAGATAGGACTAAAACAACAGCAAATAAGTGTAAAGAAGAAGCAAAAGACAAAACTCGAAAATCTGAGGTGGGGGAGAGAGTGCAAGTGCGCAGTTATGGGTCCTCTCAAAACTGGGCATTTGGAAAGGTGAAGAGAAAAGAGGGGACTACACTACACCGTGACGTTGGACAGTGGGGACGAGGTTAGGCGACATGTCAATCAGGTCCGCTCCCCTAGATTTGCGGAGGAGGTTTCATATGCATTGACATTATCTGTCAATGTTATTATTAGTTTTATATGTTAGTTTTCATTACAATTATCTAGAATTCATAAATATATAAATTAATATACTTTGATTATGGTACACGGAAACGATTCTTTAATCCTAACCAAAAAAATTCACGTCTAGTAACATTCAATCCACCTTAATTCAAAACTAGTTCATTGATCTTAAACTTAAATTATCCATTTGAAACCTTATGAAAAGCAGAAGTTTTTCCTGAAATCACCACACTTCTAACATCCTTCAATTTAGAGTAGAAAGCTCAGGAATTTCGTGGTCGAATTTTATAAAATCCAAATTTTTAAATGTGACAGGTCTTAAAAGATGCTTAGCACCTGATAATTCAAAAATTAATGAGTGATTCTGAAATTGTTTTTATGCTCATTAAAACGGTTCCTTAGCCCAATTCCTCTATCTCATTTAGTTTTTGAGATATTAGACAGTTTTTGAAAATTTTCGTGAATCACTTTAAAAAAAGAAATAAATAGATATCTCGAGAACAATTGAGAAACGGGCATATGCTTACATTGCTTACTCGAAATTTTTTGCTGAATATGACCCATAGAATCCGCCAGTTTCGTTATGACATTTTATCGCGGATCACCAGTATATATAATTAGATCCTTTATAAGGAGTACAGTCTTTCTCTCAATGTAACAGAATTGTTCGTTCTTTTCTACTTGTCATCGGTCCGACTTTTTATAAAAATTATAGTAGTTTAGATGTAATTGTTATGTGTAATCTATTAGTTGAATTAAATATAATTCTCTTTTTGACAAGACCACTGGGAAAATTGAATTTTATTGGGTTCTCATAGTTAATTAGCCTCTTCCCATTGTATTTTAAAATGTTAGTAATGCACTTGTCGCAAGTCAAGAAGTAAAAGGGTAATATTAGTTAGATAAGATCATATGATGCTTGGGAAGACCCGTGCTTAGGGCTTGCGAAAGGTTACAGTGTGTGCTGAATCGGAGGAGGTATAAGGGAACGGCATAACTGTGGCTGCCCGAGCGAGATAACCGAAACTCCAAAAAGGTGGTATTAAGGGGGTAGAAAGAAGAGAGGGGTTCTGGAACGGGAGGATGACTTTGCCGACACACCGTCCTAATGTCCGCGTCAATTTAGATGGTCGCTCCGGATAGCTGAAGAAAAAAAAGAACATTCCGCAGGAAATGCCGTTTTCTACCCGACGTCATCACTCTTACCTTCCATCTCCCCACGTTATTCGGCAAGGAAGAAACGTAGAAAAAGCCTCGCCTCCTGATAACCCGTTCCGGATGATTTGAACCCATTATAATGGAGTGAGAGCCGGGTAGTCGTAAGAAATTCCCGCTTTGGACTCAACTAGGAGAAAAAGAAAGCTCCCCCGGGTAATTACCGTCATGAGGACGGAGGCAATCCCCCACACGTGTCGAGTGATATTGCTCTGGAAACAGATAAGAGGATCAATAATTCTCTATCTGTGCCAAATAAAAGAAAGAGAATCGATTCCTCATTACACAACTTATCATACTCGTACCCTTGCACGAATGGAAATTCTAAGGTAGCAAATTCATGCGAACACTCACACTACTAAACATTTTAATCAACATAATATAATGGCTTTAATGAAAGTGGGATTCCAGAATTGAAATAATTGTGGAGTGGCTAGGAATTAAAAAACGGAAATAAATTGAGCTATCATTGAAAGTAAAATTATCTTTAAATGAATAGGTAGAAACATATATCAATTTTAACACTCTTTTCAATTGTTTTATTTTTATGCGTTTGTAATTATTATGACATTACTTTTATAGTGTTGGCATCACTTTAATTTTTTGAAGTTTTTATAATTAATTAATTTTATTTTTTCCCAATTTTTGTACTCCACGACCATACTAGGCAATCTTCTGAATTTCATTCATATATTTGTGATTGCGGTTTTACGTCAATTAGTTTAATACCTTCTTGTTTTCTAAAAATATCATTGACAGTGTGGTGTTTTTAAGTTTTAGATTTCATATCTTATTTATGTACTCAGGGTATCTGGTAAAAACCAATGGTAGTAGTTTTAAATTCAAGACTAAAAAAAGTTCTTCAACAGAACGATAACAATTCTTCCGGTACATTAAGTAAGCTTAGAAGCACAAATTGGTTTCGTGTCTGTTTGCCGGTCTGTCGTTCAACATTTTTACGAACAATCATACCTTAAAAAGTCTTCTTGTCCGATTTTCATAAACATTTAAATGATAAGCTGTAATTAGCCCCATATTCTTAGTCTCATATTAATTTTGACATTCTGCACTTTTTGCTATCATTACCGTGTGCACAGTTGTTTTTATTAACACAAAAAATACGTACTCATCTGATTTTGAAGATATACCTATCTGCCTTTGCCTTATCTAAAGTAGCCCTCAGATAGCCTTATATTAATTTTAACTGTCTGTGCACATGCACATCTAATATTGAATTAAAATAAAAGATCCAAATCCCTTGTGACATTTTGTCCAATAATAGGACGTGAGATGTGAGGAAGGAATATGCCCACTAGGTAGACAATTATTTTTTAAATTTCGGTACACAAATCTTAATCTTGGATAATTTCCTAATTAAGTACAAACAACATAAAACTAGTTAAAATTCGATGTTAAAGCTCAATCAATCCCAGGTTTAGAAGAGAGAAAATAAACAAATTCAAGGGGATACAAGTAAAGCTCAAGAGGTTTAAACATGATTCTAGAGTGGAAGGAATAAGGCGATAGAATACACTCGTTTCTAGACAACTAGTAGTTTCTGCATTCAAACTAGAAGCTGACTGTGAGGCAGCACGGAAGCTGTGAGGCGGCACAAGGCCCCTTGCCTTCCTTCTCTCTCCTCATTGGATCTCTGTCACTGTGGCCTTCCACTCCTCAACGGAACCAAATCAAGTTTGAAAAGCACTCGGGATTAAGCTGAATCCCTAGCAACACCCACTTCGAATAACCACACATTACTTCACTCACAAATCCTTACAGTCCTCCTTCTCAACAATAAAACTGAACTAATATATATATATATATATATATATATATATATATATATATATATATATATATATATATATATATATATATATATATATAATATAAGTGGCAATGTCCTGATTGACTGACTGACTGACATAGAATCAACGCACAGCAAAATCTGCTTAACCGAGAGACTTGAAATTTTGAGGATATACTCGGTTCATATCATAGGCATCCACTAAGAAAGGATTTTGCGAAATTTTTATTTTTGTACCCAGGGGTACGGGGTACAAATGTCAAAGAAATGAATACTTTTAATGATGCATATCGTTGAAAAGCTCTTTAAAAGTACAGTAATTGTTGTTATGTACAGTTTTGTCATATTTTCATTCAGGAGGGGGTAAAATGGAAAAATATGTATAACTACATCTTATATAAATGAAGAGTGTCTATGAGTGTCTTTTGTCTTATATAAATGAAGTGTTTATGAGTATACTGCTTACATGAGATTATAAAGTTAAAATGTTGGTACACAGGAGTACAGGGTACAGATGTCAAAGTAATTGATAGGTACCCTTTATGGTGCATGTCATTGAAAGGCTCTTTAAAAGAAAAGTAATTATAATGTACGTTTTTGTGATTATTTTCATTTAGGAGAGGGGTAAAAAGAAAATGTCAACGTAAGTGTGTGTGCGCGCGCGCGCGAACGGGCGCGTGTGTGTGTGTTCTTTATTCAAATCTACCGTCTTATTCCAATTCCAATGAAAATTTGCACACTTGACCTTCAAAGCAAGGGGAAAGGGGGGAAGGTCACTGACTTCATGCATTTTCGAAATTTTGATTTTGGTACACAGGGGTACGGGGTACAAATGTCAAAGTAATGAAAACCCTTCACGATGCATACCGTTGAAAAGCTCTTTAAGAGTGCTGTAGATTGCTGTACAATTATTGTTATGTACATTTAGGGGGGTAAAATGGAAAAATATATCTATATATCTATGTATAAAAAACTAATAATTATTGGGTCTGTATATTTATCCGATTGGGCTAAAATTTTGTATTTATTCATTTATATTATTTATTTATTATTTTTTATTATTATTATTATTTTTATCCCTAAGGGGAACATAAGGACAGAGTAAGAAAAGAAGGGGAATTGAGCCCTGACCGATCTTCAAAAGTTAGGAAGTTAATACTTGAGAAAGAGCTCTTATTTTGGATGTAAGCATGTATATTAATAAAAGCTAATTCCAATTTCAACCAAGGGATGTAAAATGACACGGGGAGGGGGTATAAATCCATTAAATTGAAAATAAAACACCCCGTAGCGAAGCACGGGTATTCAGCTAGTATATATATATATATATATATATATATATATATATATATATATATATATATATATATATATATATATATATATATATATATATATATATATATATATATATATATATATCATTTTTCGAGAAAAAGTTATTCTTTATAATAAGTTTTGCTTGTTTTCTAATGAAGAATTATCATATTAAAAATCTCTTACTATGTACACTGTACCCAAAAATAACAATTTTTAAAAATAGTACAAGAGTAAATTGGGGTTATTTTTGATTTTTCGAAATAATGTTACTCTTTATAAAATTGTTTATTTAATATACTAATGTAATTTATGACATAAAAAGTGAACATTTATGACAGAAATTACCCCTCTCTCTACTGTCTACCCAAAAAGTACAAATCTCTTAATTTATCCAAGGCATAAGAGGACTTATTTTTGACTTTTTAATAAGAAGTTTTTTTTTATCATTTTTTCTGTCTTGTCTAAAATGAAGGTTTATCTGGTTAAAATAATTGTAGCATGTACTCTCTACCTACAAAGTGCAAATCGTATTTCAAAATCTTTTCAAAAATTTGGTTTAATTTTGTAAAAAAAAAGGCAACACTGTCTTATTTGTGTTATTTACTTTTCTACAAACTTTTGTGAGTACTTATGAAGTTTTTTAATAAAAATTTTGCTCATTCTAAAACCATGATTAATCGTACAAAAAATATAGGACCATGCACTTTGTACCCACAAAGAACAAATCTCTAAATTTATCTAAGGCATAAGTGTACTTATATTTGACTTTTTAAGAAAATGTTATTCTTTATCATTTGTACGCCTTGTTTAAAATGATGATGTGTCTAGTTAAAATAATTGTACCATGTACTCTCTACCTAAAATACATTATTTAATTTTTACATACAAAAATATTAGACAAGTTCGGTAACATAAGTCTTCTATTTCAAAATGTAAGTTTTAATTACAATTTATAAAGTAATTAGTTAACGAAAATATTAAAAAAGCAAATAAAAAAAACTTATTTATGTCTCTCTTGATTCCAAGTTCGGTAACTTAAATCTTCTGTTTAAAGTTGTATCCAAAAAGCATGGTCCTTTAATTTTCGTTGATGTCATAGCCCACCCAACATTAACTTTTTCATATCTCTGACTATTAGTTTTTGTGACAAAAGCCCAAATTCTAATGTGCTGTGACGCTACGTGGCTGTTTGTAGAGAAAGTTGATTAATCACTAAAAATTATATTTTTATTAAATGAAATAATGCGTGTAATTTTTGCATCTAAATTTAACAAAAATCGAGCCTTAAAGCATTAACTCCATTTTCTAATTTATGAATTAAATTAGGCCTAAATAGAAAAAAAAATATTTTGTTAAAATTCTTTGGATATGAGGCTTACTGATAGATAAGAAACTATACCCAAAAACATTGGGTACATATTAAATAACTGAATAGCATGTTTGTACGACACATCACCTGTGCCATAACATTTTACTAAATAAATTCGCTAATTTATAGTCAGCATGATGAAAGTATTCAAATTAAATATTAAATTATAAATAAAAAATGTATTCAAAATTACCTTCAAAAAATTAAAATAAAAAATAACTTCATAAGTACTCACAAAAGTTGTAGAAAAGTAAATAACACAAATAAGACAGTGTTGACTTTTTTTTACAAAATTAAACCAAATTTTTGAAAAGATTTTGAAATAAGATTTGCACTTTGTAGGTAGAGAGTACATGCTACAATTATTTTAACCAGATAAACCTTCATTTTAGACAAGACAGAAAAAATGATAAAAAAAAAACTTTTTATTAAAAAGTCAAAAATAAGTCCTCTTATGCCTTGGATAAATTAAGAGATTTGTACTTTTTGGGTACAGTGTACGTAGTACAAAATTTTTATTATGATAATTCTTCATTTGAAAACAAGCAAAAAGTATTATAAAGAATAACTTTTTCTCGAAAAATGAAATTTTTTGTCATTTACACCTATAGGCAACCTGAACCTGTTACTGTAGGGAGAGGGGTAATTTCTGTCATAAATGTTCACTTTTTATGTCATAAATTACCTTAGTATATTAAATAAACAATTTTATAAAGAGTAACATTATTTCGAAAAATCAAAAATAACCCCAATTTACTCTTGTAATATTTTTAAAAATTGTAATTTTTGGGTACAGTGTACATAGTACGAGATTTTTAATATGATAATTCTTCATTAGAAAACAAGCAAAAAGTATTATAAAGAATAACTTTTTCTCGAAAAATGAATTTTTTTGTCATTTACACCTATAGGCAACTCGAACTGGGGACATACTGTATATATATATATATATATATATATATATATATATATATATATATATATATATATATATATATATATATATATATATATATATATATATATATATATATTGGGTGATGGATTTTTTTTAGAATACAAATTATTTTTAGTATAAAACCAACAGCAATAACGCTAGGAAGTGTTAAAGATAGCTAAAACGATTAAACGTTAACATTAGAGAAAACGTTTCCACCAATATTTTACGTTCCAACGTATTAATTTTTATAAAACTTTACTAAAATCATGTAATGTAGGTCCTGTTGAAACAGGCATGTAAAATTTGAACCTGATACAACCAGAAGTTTTTGTGTAGTGAAGTGATACATTTTATTATAATTTAAATAGAGATGGCCAGGGTGTGAGGGTCAAGGCTGTGCTATGGTAGATTTTTTTGACAGGAAAGTATCGTTTAATCAGACTTAGAGTGACACCTAGTGGCGCTGTTCCAGTATTAGGTCATCCCCTTTCAGGCACATTACGCCATCTAGCGCTTCCGCGCCGTACTAGAAAAGTCTAGGAGTGTCACTTGTCTTTAACTTTACGCTTGGGCCTTTTAATTTCGGCCCCACTCAATATCCCTCTTTGATTTCAATTTACTTAGAACTTTTCGTCGACAGTAGTTATAAAATTCCTATTACTCCCAGAAATTATCTCTCGCCTCTCCTAAATAAGTGAGACCCGTTCTGTATCTTCTTATCGTTCTTTTATTATAAGTATAACTTATCTTTGAGTCGTCGGCAACCCTGTTGGGAAAAGGTTGTTTTGTTTTTATAGTTTGCAAGTGAACCAGGCCGTTGCCATGGTAACCGGTTCTTTTTCGGCGATTTTTCCCTTTAATTTTCTCATTCGGATTTCATAGAACCACGTTGTGTCTGAATGTCTCGTTCCGTTATGAAGTTATGAAGATTTAAAGAATGGGTAAGGACCGACTACTGCTGTAACGTTTCTGAATCCGTTTCACCTAAACCGTAAGTAGCTTCCCTTAAATTGGTTTCAACTTTTCGAATTTTCTTAGAATATCCCTTGCGACTTGACGATTTGATTATTTAGCTATCGCTTAACTCGCTTGCGGCCCACCGTCTTGACTTTACTTACGAATACCTACACGAGAACTTCTCTTTATACTGGCTTTGTGGTAGCAAAAACTGTTACCAGTCAATCTCTAATTTATATAACGTTTGCCATTACTATTTCACTGTTATCTAATTGTATCCTTTTGTTTCTAGTCAACGATTACCCTTGAGGTACACTGCTCCAATACCAGGTGTCACGGAAAGTTAGGGCTCACAATCCGGACTCCCTCGATCGTGGGTAGGGGGTGACTTCCAGGACAAGTATTATTTGTATATTATACTGGTAAAGTATTATTTCATTTAGGCCTCCAGGGGTACTGGCCACTAATCCTGTCAGCCTAATTTATTATATACCTTTTATACTTTCACATTGCATTATATATATATATATATATATATATATATATATATATATATATATATATATATATATATATATATATATATATATATATATATATATATATAAAATAAATATATATAAAATAAATATAAAATATATCAATCTATAGATAAAAATTTATAGTTCACGTTTGTTTATTTATTCTGTCTTTCTACCAATACCTAGGTTAGTCACTACGGTGAAGTTGATCGTCTTGAACAGACCAGGTAAACTTAGACCCTTTCTCAAAGTGACGCTTACACCTTGGCAGTTTCTATAAATTTATGTGTACCTTTTAGGGCACAAGCAATAGTCCTGTTACCTCACTACACGGATCTTTACTACACTCATCCTCTTTAACCATCAATTCATAATGATTGACTATTCTCTTAATATTCAATATTTATATATTGTATTACTCTCGTTCCAACGAAAGAACCACGACTTTCCAGTACAACGCGCAAACCATTAATTTCTTCGTCGTAGCTTAGAAGTTAGAGAATTCTACACTATACTTTGTTACTAGATATGCAGAGATCGTGGTTGGATTCTCGGAGGTTGGGTGCGTTTTATCTGTCAATTCACCATTTTCCCAAGTGTCTTTTAATTATTTCTTTCTCAGTATTCCGCTAAATTAGGATTACACTGTCATTACGTGTCCTATGTAGCAAAACAAAGCTAATTAAATTGTATTAATTAACTTTAGAAGAGAGTTCTAAGTTAAATAGTAAAACTTAATGGCAAAAAATAAAACTTAAAGTTAATTGCAGCTGATTTCGTTGTACAAAGTAAGTATAAAACATATAATTTAGATTTGTTTTCAAAACGAGAGCGGATAAAAGAAAGCGGTTTGAATAAATCAAAGCGGTTGGTGTGGGTTCGTGTTAAGTGCAACAAGTCAAAGAGTTTAATGTTGCCAAAGTTCAGAAAACAAGGAAATATGGCCGAGTATTAAACTCGGCTTTAATTCAACAGATTCATACATTCAGTTTATGCTTCTAGCCTAATTTACCCTAAGACTACTCAGATATACTTGAACTAATAAACAGAGATAGTTCACGTTTGTTTATTTATTCTGTCTTTTACCAATACCTAGGTCAGTCAAATTCACTACGGTGAAGTTATCGTCTTGAACAGACCAGGTAAACTTAGAACCTTTCTCAAAGTGACGCTTACACCTTGGCAGTTTATAAATTTATGTGTACCTTTTAGGGCACAAGGAATAGTCCTGTTATCTCACTACACGGATCCTTACTACACTTATCCTCTTTAACCATCGGATGTTATGTTTCATAATAACATAATTGACAGCGCTACTCTACAAGGCAAGGTAAGAAATTAAAATATTTTGCAATGAAACTATAATTTAAACTGTATTTAACATATGAAGCGTCGAAGGAATTTATCTTAAGGAAATTATACAAACTTTCTATCTACAGATTATTTTTTTTTTTTTCTCTCTCTCTCTCTCTCTCTCTTATTTAGAAAAGCAGCATAATAAACAAATCACCAGTGTCTAACAACAAATTGCTACAAACTAAGTACAATATTAAAACTTACATTAATTAAACTGATAAAAAAACAAACTATCATCCTCCGCCTCTCGTCTTTTCTGTGTGCACAGGGCCTTAACATTTTTTCAAAATTGCCTTTTTATATATCAACTCCCGGAAATATCATAGGACCACATATTTTTTTATTTTGTATTTTTGCCTTATTTTTAGAACCTATCCTAATGTGTTTTGTTTTAATTTTTACGGGGATAAAATGACAACCATTTTGGAAACGTTATATATATTTATGATCTACATTTCAATACTTTAGAAATGATACCCAACTTAAAAATTATAAAAAATATAAAATATTGCGATCAATTCGCAATTGATCGCTGATCGCAGACAATTTGAGTGTTTAAGTTCGTAATATTTTTTCTGTTTTTGGGCTAAAAATTTTAACTTGTATACCAAATTTCAAATGTCTAACTACAGTAGGTCAGGAGACATACTCTATGATGCGACGGCTGAACGAACTACCAAAATCAAAAGGGTTTCAAGGATGACCTCGAAACCCTAAAAATAGAATATGCTAAAAGAAATAAAAGAATAAGTAAATTAGCCGTCTTAAAATAAAATGGAACAATATTTATGCATATAATAATGATAAATGATAATAATAAAAGTAGTAAGATGTCCTTGGAAAAGACAAACGAATTACATAATTAAAAAAAATAAGTGTGGAGTCGCGGGACACCCGTTAGGAACAAAGTTCATTACGCTTTTCATTAAATATAAATTATAAAATCACAGAGCGAAGAATACAATGCTAACTACATATACATGGCGGAGTTAGAAAAAAATCAAAATTAAAAGTAACTAACTATTTAGACTTAGCGGAGTTAAGGCAAAATTAAAAGAAAATCAATTTTTTTAATCATTGAAGAGAGCGTCTTGCAATAAATATGTATTGAATATTGAGAAAATAGTTAATCATGATGAGTTGATAGTTGAAGAGGATGATTGTATTTAGTGTGTGAGAAGTGAGGAAACAAGACTGTTCCCTAACCCTCGCTCCCCTGCTAGATTTAAAATATGCATTTAAAATATTATAAAAAAATGCATCACTTCACTACACAAAAACTTCTGTTTGAAAAAAAACCACAACCACTTCTTATGTGAAGTTTAATTAAAATCGTTATATGTTAGAACGTAAGATTTCAGTAAAAACGCGGTTTTCTCTGTTTTAAACGTTTAGGCCCGCTTTAATATATTTAGCGATCGTTAACACTTCATAGCGGTGTCGGTGTTTGTTTTACTAAAATAAAACATATTATATTTGTGAGACTCTCACGCATTAGAAGTTAAAGTTAAGTTCTAGAAACAGAATAAAAATTGCAATATGTGTATGAGATAGCACAATAAATCTTATTTAAGTAATGCATATTATATAAATAATATATTTAATATGCAACATATATATATTTATAAACAAGAGTTTACAATGCTGCAACAGTGAGATAACTTCTCAAAGAAACATAATTTCAAATAATAAAATATTAGCGAATAATGAAGAAAAAACATGAAAACAACATTAAATATATATTAATTGTTAAAATGTATATAATAATACCCTTATAAACCAATTCTGTGTACCGAATAAATCAACTACTCCCGTGGTAGAGTGGTTAGCGCGTGTGATTCATAACTCAGGGGTCAGGGGTTCGAGACCCAGCGTTCGCGGATTTTTGTGAAGAGTCAAAGGCTCGTATCGACGAGGCGAACACTCGGAGAGTGTGTAAACGGTCATTTGCGTAGTGGGAGCGACAACTCACGAATGTCGGCGGGTGACGAACTACAACGAACAATAACGGTAGTACCGCTGGTCCAAGGTCTATTCTGCTCTATTCTACCATCTTGCTGCTGGACCGCCAGGGGAATGTGCATGTGCGTGGAAAAATGGCTCTTGGGTCGAAGTTTCAAACAAACTATCGACTGTACTTTAAGATAATATTATATCAATGATCCTCTAGGCAAGGTCCCCTTTAGGAGTTCCGGGCTTTACTACCTTGCAATATTATACTATACTCTCAATAGGTGTAGTCACCATTTAACCTAACTCTCTTTCATTCCTTTTTACGATGATACAAATTATAATTGTACATAAAATGTTAACATTAGTTGATCCATTATTAAAAAATAAAATGTAATATTATTTTAACCAGTGTTTGCCACCAAAGTAATATTTTAAAACGTATAGAGATAAAAGATACAATTTTCAGTGAAGGAAAATTAATAACCGAAGGAAAATAATACGTCTGCTTTTGCTGAAAGGTTAACTTTAAAAACGGGTTTCCTACTAGTCGGATTTAATAATTAATTAGGGATAATGGAAAATTACATTTAGGAAGTAATCGTTCAGGGCATGGTAAAATGCACATGTGTGCCAAATTTTACCAAAATCAGTCATTTTTTAGGGTTTCGGTGGTAAAACCAAAAAAAAAGAATCCCTTATAGTTTCGTTCCTGTGTCTGTCTGTCACTCTGTACGGTTTCAATAACTTTTGAACCAAAAGAGATATAAACGTGAAACTTTCCAGTATAAAAGATCGTTTTGACGCGCAAACAGGAAAAATATAGCGAACTCAATATTATCAGCTGTTCAAATTTAAAATGGTGGATAATTCACGTCGCGAAAAAAAAATATTTTTTTAAATTTTAAGTGGGGTATCAAATGAAAGGTATTGAAGAGTAGATTACAAATATATATACCACTTAGGAAAAGTGCTTAATTTTCGGCGCCATTTTGTTAAAAAACATCGACATTTTGCATGACCCCCCCCCCCCCCCCCCTAAAATCGTATTTCCACTGTTAATAATAATATAGAAAAATATGCAAAATGTGTGGTCTGCTGGGCCATAGAAAAATAAGATTAGCAATTAGATCTTACCAATTTATTTATTCAAGTTATCGTCACACGTTTCCAACACACGCACTGGATGCATAGTTAGTTGCATGTAAGAATGTCGCTTACGCTCGCTTTATTTAATTAATTCAGTATATTTAAATGCGAATAAGAAGACAAGAAAAAAAGGAAAATTTAGTTTATTTACACCTTACACTATTTAAGTCATTTTTTTTAAACAGAATATATCTAGTCTTCACACATAAATATGCAAAAGATTGAAGACTAAATTTTATCACACATTATATAATCTAAGATGTTAACATTATCTATAAGAAAACATTTGTAAGTTCTCACTAAATACAATGTATTAATAAATCTGTTAGAAATAAATACTATATATTAAATAATGCATAACTCAAAAATACATAAATTTTATTGGAATTTTAATTATTACATTTACTTCTTCTACTATTTTTTATTTTAACATAAATAAATACCTAGTATGAAATAAGGGTTACATATATATATATATATACTAGCTGAATACCCGTGCTTCGCTACGGGGTGTTTTATTTTCAATTTAATGGATTTATAAACTACCATCAAGAAACATTAAAATTATTTTACAAAGCGAGAATTTGCTAATATCCCAAATTAGTAATTCATTCCGACTAAATTTTTAAAAAGGAAAAGCAGTGGTATTTTCCTTCTGTATCCCCCCCCCTCCCCGTGTCATTTTACATCCCTTGGTTGAAATTTGAATTATCTTTTATTAATATACATGCTTACATCCAAAATAAGAGCTCTTTCTCAAGTATTAACTTCCTAACTTTTGAAGATCGGTCTGGGCTCAATTCCCCTTCTTTTCTTACTCTGTCCTTATGTTCCCCTTAGGGATAAAATTTTAGAAAATCTCTATTGGCAGTTATCAATATAATTTAGAAATTATAACACTACGTATACACTCGTAGATTTTATTTTAGAATTTTAAAGAAGTGGTCATGATTAAGTTAGTAAAGGTTTAGGCACAGTAAGGCGTGATTGATTAATTATTGCGTTAATATCTAAAAATAAATCTAAATATTTTTTGACAGTGATTAAAAAGTAATTTCTTTAACAGTTCTTCCTATAGAAATTTCCACAAAACATAAAATATGGTCAGTAGTTTCTTCTGCAATTTTGGTTAAATACATTTTTTTTATGAAAAATGAAATAAGAATTTTGAAATCTATTTAGAAGCCCCGTTCTCAGCTCCATATAAAACTACCAAATCGTTTTTTATCCTTTATCACCCGCAGAATTAAGCTTAACATTGTACCCAAGAACTTCCAAAATCTATTCAGCCCTTTGGACGTTATTAAAGCACAGACAAACAGATATGATATTTTCTAAACTTAAATTCATTGTCAGGACTATTCATTCAGTGGAAATACAAAATTTTAGCCCAATCGGATAAATGTACAGATACAACAACTATTAGTTTTTTATATATAGATATAGATATATTTTTCCATTTTACCCCCCTAAATGTACATAACCGGAGACGGAAAAAGTCATAATCGTCATAGTCATATGATTTTGTCATAAAATGGCCATTTTTCGAATAAAAAAGTCATAAAATGGGGTTTTCTTGGGATAAACGTCATAGAATGGCCTTTTTTGTCAAATGTTTAGCAAAAAGTTTTTTGTTTTTTTTTTGTTAAAGCAAATTTTTATACTGAACATTCGTGGTCCGGTTCCAGGTAAAAGTGCAGTTCAAACAAAAAACCCTTACACCAGCTTAGTGAAAGGCCTGGGCTCTTAATTCCCTGATCACTTTCGGACTTAACTAATGCGCTTATGCATACCTGCAACTAGAGAGGCACCGAGGGTCATCCCTAATTCCAAACTAGGGCTCCTGATCGGCTCCTTCTTGGAACAAATCTTCCAATTAGAATCCAGGAAGGTCAAGATATATTCTCCAATCAGCCAATAGTAAACCCATCGGGTTGGGCAGTTTCCTGATTAGCTGTTCCAGAACTTAAGATTTTGTATATATTCATGGTAAGGGATTAGAATGTTTAATTGCTCATTTGATTTACTCGTGTTACTTGTTTTTTTTTTTTACTTGTTCTTTTACTTGGATTTCGTTGGTAAAACCAAAAAAGGAAATCCTTATAGTTTCGTTTATGTGTCTGTCTATCTGTCAGTCGGTACAGTTCCAATAACTTTTGAATCAAAAGAGATAGAAACATGAAACATTCCAATATTAAAGATCGTTTTGACGCACACACAAGAAAAATATTGCGAACTCAAAATAATCAGCGGTTCAAATTCAAAATGGCGGATAACTCACGTCACGTGATTTTTTTTTTTTTCTTTTTTAATTTTTAGTGGGGTATCAAATGAAAGGTATAGAAGAGTAGATACAAAACTATATAACACTTGTGGAAAGCGTTTAATTTTCAACGCCATTTTGTCAAAAAACATCAAAATTTTGCGTGTACCCCCCTTAAAACTATATTTCCGCTGTTTCTAAAAATATGCAAAATGGGCTTTCTGCTGGTCCATAGAAAAGTAAGAATAGCAATTCGATATGAATTACTGGGAAGCCAAGATGGCGGCTAATTCCTGTCACGGGAGATTTTTTTTTATTTTTAAATTTTGAGTGAGGTATATAATGAAAGGTATTGAGGAGTAGATTACAAAAATATATAACACGTGTGGAAAGTGTTTAATTTTTCATGCCATTTTGTTAAAAAAACATCAAAATTTGAATCATGGATGGGAACACGCCCAGGCCATAGCTGCCCGACTAAAGGGCAAAGAAGTTAGGAAATTGCCTGAAGGACGAAAAGCAAATGAAGTGTCATGCATGAAATTCGCTCCCAGCTCATCTGCCGACGTCGAATGGTCTTTTTCCAAGTTTAAAATTCTACTGACGGACAAAAGAGGCAATTTAACGCTGGATAATATAGAACAACATATGCTTATTTTTTACAACGTTGAAGCATTCTGCTAATTATTATTATTTATTATATATTGTAAATATAATTCTGTATTTATGAAATATTGAAATCTTTCTTTTGAACTGTTACCCTCCAAAATAACGCCAAATTTCGCTAAAAAAGGCTAAATTTTCACGGTGAAAATAAACGTCATAATTTTTGCTAAAACGTCATAAAACAACCGATTTTCTAAAATAGAGGTCATAAAATAGGATAATAAAAGTCATAAAAGTCATAGAATAAAGGTCATGAAATGGAAAAATAAAAGTCATAAACGTCCCGTCTCTGTACATAACAATAATTGTACAGCACTCTACAGCACTCTTAAACAGCTTTTCAACGGTATGCATCGTGAAGGGTTTTCATTACTTTGACATTTGTATCCCGTACCCCTGTGTACCAAAATCAAAATTTCGAAAATGCATGAAGTCAGTGACCTTCCCCTTTTCCTCTTGCTTTGAAGGTCAAGTGTGCAAATTTTCATTGACATCGAAATAAAACGGTAGATTTGAATAAGGAACACACACACACGCGCCCTTTCGCGTGCACACACACTTACGTTGACATTTCCTTTTTACCCCCTCCTAAATGAAAATATGACAAAACTGTACATAACAACAATTAGTGTACTTTTAAAAGAGCTTTTCAACGATATGCATCATTAAAAGTATTCATTACTTTGACATTTGTACCCCGTACCCCTGGGTACAAAAATAAAAATTTCGCAAAATCCTTTCTTAGTGGATGCCTATGAAATGAACCGAGTATATCCTCAAAATTTCAAGTCTCTAGGTTAAGCAGATTTTGCTGTGCGTTGATTCTATGTCAGTCAGTCAGTCAATCAGGACATTGCCACTTATATTATATATATATATATATATATATATATATATATATATATATATATATATATATATATATATATATATATATATATATGTATATATATATATATATATATATATATATATATATATATATATATATATATATATATATATATATATATATATATATATATATATATATATATTATTAATTCTAATTGATTGTTTGACCACGGAGCTCTCTAACCAACTAAGCTACGCAGGAGAGTGATTGTCTCTGATGTTAATGATACCTTGACCCGAATTGAAAGCTTTCAATTTTTCCACAAGTCTGAGAAGCCAACATTAACAATAATGACATAGAACTAGACCGAGAAATAACGCTTATAATTATAAAGTACCCAATTAGTACCTGTACCTCGTACAATCAATTAGAAATTCAAATTTTACGATTTTGGTAGTGTATGAATACTACGGAAAGATTAAATATTAATTTAAATCAAATTATAATTATTATTAACTACGGGAAACAGACAGAGAAAAATAGACTTCAGCGCCGGGATTTGAACCACGGGTATCTATCGGCGCTGGAGTCAATTTTTCTTTGTCTGTTTCCCGTAGTTAATAATAATTATCATTTGTTTTAAATGTTTATTATATTTTCTCATTTTTCTTTGTCTGTTTCCTGTAATTAATAATAATTAGAATTTGATTTAAATGTTTATTACATTAATATATTATATTTTATAATAATGTTATATCTTAATATACAAGTATGTATATACATAAATATAAGATATGTATAAAATATAATATATTAATATAATAAACATTAAAATATGTTTTCCACACAGTCAAAGTAAAATGAATAAATTCTAAAATGCAATTTTGTTATTAACGGTGAAGGAGGGTTAAAACAAGTGTTACAGTTAGGGGGAAAAAATACAATTTAACAAAACAGAAATAAAGCAGTATAAATTGTAGTAAAGGGTTAAATTGGTGGGAGAAATTCAATACGGTCTCACACAAGCATTTAGCACCTGTAGAAGCTAAATTATACAATATAATAATTTCAAACCAAACTTAAACACCATAATTTTGTTTTCTTTAGTTTAAAGAATTAAAATTGCAAGATACTTTATTCAGCCACCCTAAATTCCAAACTGTTTAATAGTTCCTAAGAAAAAAATGCTAAACCTATTACAGGGATAGTATTATATTATTAATACATTATAACAAATTATATTTATAATGCTTCTTGTACACCTAGCAATGCCTAATTTGAACCTCTGCTGATGGTCTAATAAAAATAATCAAAACACCGAAGGAGAATGAAACAGTATATGATATCAGTGGATCTCAAATTATAATTTTCGCAGTATTTTTTTTTTTTTACATATTATAATATGTACTCATAATTAAAAAGAATTTACCTATTTTAGGTATGAACGTAGCGTAAACATTAATTTTAACTTAAATGTTACACTCTTCCTTTGACTATTTTGATAAAACTGTATCTTTTTCATGTAAAAAGAAGCATAGATAGTTTCGGCCTGTTTTGAAAAACCTTAACTTCCTTTTTATATCTATATTCTTGCAACCTCTAGCGAAAAGGAACTAACAATTTTGGCAAAGGTAAAGGAAATTAGAAGAAAAGGGTTACAGGAGAGTAAAAACGTTGATAGGACGAGGACTCCAAGGTATCTAAAGGCGCCTAGACCCTTTTGGACCTGTGAACCCAACCGCCTGAACAAATATGGCATCCCTTCCCTACCCGTAAACACCCATAAAAAAAATAAACAAGATGGCTGTAGATATCCGTGGCCGGCTACCTCCTTTCATTTCCTTCCTTACTTTTCAAAAAGCAGACAAAATGGCTATGAGCGGGTCAAACAACATTTTATTTTTAAACTTAACAACGATTTTGTATTGCATAAGATCATATAAATTCAACATGATTAATGAAAAATCGAACTTATATTTTCTACCTTAAATTATACGCTGAATTGCATAATTTATTTGTTCAGTTATTATTAAATGTATAACTAAAATAAAAAGCTAACACATACCTCAAAGATATGATTTTGTTTGAGGGACAATCCATATGAAATGGTCCAAAAATAAAATAGTTGGTTGCTTGACCATCTTAGAAAAAAAATTATATTTCCCCTGTTGTTTCCCTAATACTGATGTTCAAAACAATGTCTTACATTTTTTTTTTTATCTTAAACCGTTTAAGTGAGGCGGCCATTTTATATCCTCCGCACACTAAATTTTTGTGTTTGCGGGCATTTACCTCAACGCTCCTATCTCCTAAACTATTGGTCCTAGAAAGCTGAAACAAAAACAACATTAAAGGTAATTTCCCAAGGTTTAAATTAGGTCATTTTCATATTTCGTCTAGTATTCTTTCTTCTTTGAGAAAACTTCACCTGAAATTGGATATCAAAATCAAGACATTTTTTAAGAAGGAAGGAGTAATATATACAGCGTGATATTTTTTTTTATGTGAATAGGTATATATCAGTAGCATTACCCCAAAAAATATCATTGATAATGCTTGCATACTTCATTTAACCCATTAACCCTGACAGTAACACGTTGTTTTTTAGCGCCTTTTAAACACGAGTAGGGGATTGGATGAGGCAGGGGATATGTTACTTCGCTTAATATATAAGTATTCAATGCAAAAATACAATGTTAGGGAATAATAAACATATTAATTAAATAAAAAAATATAATTTTACAGAAATAATTTTAAATTTTAAAAAATATACATACAGAAAATTTACAGGTAAGTAACATTCGGCTCGAGGGGTCTACAAAACCTTACATTTAAGCCTGTTTTTTTGTTATTTGTAAAATACTGACGTTGCAAAACGTAGATCCGAATTGAGTGACATTGATTTCACGACAAAATGTTTGAGGAATACCAGAGTTGTTGACCTTGAAAAATTAAAATATACGAATAGGGGGGGGGGGGGGGGGGGGATTGAAGCAGCTCGCGGGCTCCGGATACCCAACGTTACTCTCAGGTTGCATTACATTTATTTGTTTTAAATTTATCAATTTTAGACCTTCTACATCTCTGATGAGGCTGGTGATAAAATTCTGAAATATGTACAATTTTTACAATTCAAAGTGATTACTAGCAACGCTCATATTCCATGTAATATGACCGACCTGTTGTCGTTGATAATTCGAGAGGACTCAACTTTTTCAGAATATTCCTCATTGGAACCCATACATCATCAGTTTATGATTTCTTAAATAATGTGTGGGACCCAGAAGGATGATAAAAAGTAACTAATGATTACATCTGCACTCCTCACAAGCAACAGACTGATGCTTGGAGGCACTCTGCAGTGTTTGTGCTTCTTCACAATCTGTTTCTTCAAACTTTGGACTTCAGTTAGGATTGGCATTAAAAATCACTTTGAAATGTAAAATAGGCTTACAATTGCACAAGATAATAATTTACATATTTATATTTATATTCCAATGTAACAATATGATGACAGATGACAATGTGTATATTTTACATAAATAACAAGTTTAATCCTATGACTATGTTACACAATTTTAAATAAAATCATGTATTTGACTCTATATAGCTAGATTTAACCAATCGAGGCTCTGTCAAACCAATTTAATAATGCAGAAAAAACAAATTTACATTAAAAAAATCAACTGTCGATCAGCCATAAAGTATGCAGAAACGAGATTTTCTTGTGCTTTTTGAGAAACGAGATTTTCTCGTGATTTTTGCATAATATACCAAAATTTTTTATTTTTAAGATTATTATACAAAAACACTGTAAGTTGTACATATTTCAGAATTTTATCACCGGGCTGGTTTATCACCAGACAATCTGATGGGGCTCATCAGAGATAAAGAGGCCTTAAATTGGAAAATTAAACAAAAACTTTTGAAATATGTATTTATAAAAACAAAAGTATGCAAGAATTACCAATGATATTTTTGGGCTAATGCTACTGATATATACCTATTCTTCAGAAAAAAATGTCGGTAAAGTGAAATTTTCTTGATTTTGATATCCAACTTCGGGTGAAGTTTTTTCATAACAGAAAAAGTACTAAACGAAATATGTACATCGGAATAAACCCTGGGAAATTACCTTTAATGTTGTTTTTGATTCAGCCTTCTAGGAAAAATAGTTTAGGGATAGGTGCGTTGACGTAAATGCCCGCTAAGACAAAAATTAGTGTGCAAAAGAAATAAAAATGGCCGCCTCACTTAAACGATTTAAGATAAAAATAATTTAAACATTGTTTTGAACACCTTAAGTATGAGGGAAACAACTGGGGATTTTTTTTTTTTTTTTGAAACGGTCAAGCAACGACCTCTGGACCGGTTCATATGGATTGAGCCTTAAAACAAAATTAATCATGCAATTATATTATGTGAATTACAATTACCTATACATACTACTTAACAAGGTATATAGGATGTTTATCGGTAAATATATTGCTTTAAATTAATGCTTTTTCTCATATACGTAGCATATATAAAGGGAAAGAGATTTACAAACATAATGGTCCCCTTAGTCCATAAAAGTGGTTTATAACAAAATATCTGTTTGTTTGTCTAACTACATCAGGACGAGACACAATGAGATTTTTATAATGTATCATTCTAAATGTTGTATTTAAATGATTATTTCTATTATATCAAAGATAAAATAAACTAAGTTACTACATTTGACGCAACGGATAAAAAAAAGGCTAGACCTCGTCGAACAGGAAGTAGTGCCAACAAGAGATATAAAACATTTTTCTTTAGTCAGTTTAATCCAGAAGAGGAAAATTGGAGAAATTATAAACAAATGTCAGTTGAATAGTAGTTCTATAATTAGGTGTTATATTGCATTTAATAAATTGTTAATGAATCGTAAAAGGTGAGTATAAAATTAGCAATTGATAAATTTAAAATAAGTTTATATTTCACCCATTCACCAGTGGCGGGCATCATCAGACCTGAAAAAGATTTTTTTTTTTTTTTTTTACATTTTAACCAAGTAGTAAATCAAGTAATATTTTTAAACACGACTTAAATTTTTTCAAACCTGGAGTCCAAAATTAAGTTCAGATATCCCATGATTTTTTTTACAATATTAAATTACACGCTAATTATAATATAAATAAATATAACATAAACCTTAGATCATCTGTGTCCCACCGGACATCTATCACTAAAATTATAGTAGGGTACGTTAAAAGTACTATAATTGTTGTTAACATTTATTATTTAATTATATTTTTGAATCTGAATTTATTTATTTATGCGGTTAAAGAAAAAACATGTATTATAAAATTAGGTTATTTTTTAATTTTTTTACAACCCTGTTAAGGGTGATTTTTTAGTAGTTTTATTTTCTTTTTTGTCCCTTTTATATTAACTAAAGGTGTAGATGTGGGTCGTGAAGGGTAATAAAACTATGTGTGTTTAAAATTTAAGAATGGCTATATTTCGCCCCCGAATATAGCCATTCTTAAATTTTAAACACACATCGTTTTATTACCCTTCACGACCCACATCTACTCCTTTAGTTATTTTTTAGTTTATATTTATACATAAGTATATACATATGATGCCCGAAAAGGTTGAAATATAGCCTTATTTTAAATTAACCAATAGTTAATTTTATACTCGCCTTTTACGATGCATTAACAAGCAATCAAGTTATAAACCAATGTTTTCCATCGAAATAACAGTACATATATTTGATATACAGAATGAAAATAGAAAGAGTGATCTACTCCTATCAAAAATTGGTCCAAAAGGATTTTAGGTCTGGCTGACCATTTTTATGCAACTTTTGTAAGGGAAGATGATATAATTGAGGTACTCGGTAATTATTACGGTTTTAAATATTGCACGCTCGGCAAGGGGGCTGCATTTACTCGGAGGTTTAGAGATGAAGGGGAGTCAATATCGTTGCGTGCTATGGCTAGTAGATGAAGTTTTAGACAATCATTAGGCGAAATATTATGTGATCAACTTATTGTAGGCATATTAACTGTAGTGAATGGAAGAGAGAGTTATTACTTTTCCCAATATTAGGGCAGAAGAAATACTCTAACCAAATATTACAAATCCAGATATAGCTACAATCGAGATATTAGGGTAAAAAAATGTAGAGGTATTAACAACTAAAATTAATCTAAATTAAATTTAGCATATATATTCAGAAAAATTATATCCTGAGACAAAATTGAGAAATGAATATTATCTAAGTAAATAAATTCCTCAATTTCATCGACCCTTTTTCCTTCTATGATAACGATAACCTCCGAATCATCTCCACTATTAAATGTGAATAATTTGGTCTTAGCAGCATTTATTTTCAGGCCAACTTCCCTTGCTTTCCGAGATAGTTCTTCAGCCATCACTTCTATTTCAGTTTTATTTTTGCCGATGAGGACGACATCGTCAGCAAATTTCAAAAAATATAGACTCACTTTATTGATTAAGATACTATATTTTTCCCATTTTAAATCCCAAAAACTTCTTCTTATGTCGCTCCGAATATTTTTGCCGAGGGAACGTCTCCCTGCCTTGTACCTCTCATCGGTTTTAGAGATTTTTCTTTTTTACCCAATTTAATAAACATTTCAGACCCTCTGTGAACGTTGTAAATTATACTGATGTATTCTTCCTCGAAGTTGTTTCTTTTCATAGCTCTTAGGATATGATCATAATAAATGCTGTCGAAGGCCTCCTCGAAATCGACAAAAAGCGAAGAGAATGGAAACGGATACTCTTGAGTCTTTGTAATAAGTTGCTGGGTACATAGGGAGGTAAAATTAGCATGCCACATGGTAAGAATTGAGTTAAAAATAACTTAAATGAAGATGTGATATGCGAAAAAGAAGTTAGTAGTTAAGAAAGAAAAAAATGCATAAGCAAAGACAACGGATCGAAATGCAAGTATGACTAGATAAATTTGGAATAGACTTTCTTTTCTAATATCGCTAAAACCAGATTAGATAAGATAATTTCTTTTTGCTGTAATAAAAACCTCGATCGTCCTAAATCCTAAATTTTACAATATTATTTATACACAAATAAAAAGCCAAACATATGATGTCAACGGCATTTTGTGAATTTAATAGTATAAATTGACATGAATTAGTAAATGCGTGTAAATAAAAATGTATTAATTCAAAAATAATAAATATTTGTGCTGGTGTTTTGGGCCTGTCCCTCTATGTAAATCTTATTTTTTCGCCCTGTCACAATACTTTCTTATATGTACGTAATACATGAGAAAGAATAAAAGTAATGTCGGACGTCCCGACCGCTGGAAATCAAACCACAACTGATCGGAGGACGTGACTTCTGCACCGCACCACCGGCGGGCGGTCGGGACGCACCAGAGAAGACGGCTTCTGTCATTTTACCTGCGTTTTGACTGGCCAGCGTCAGGGTGGATTCGAGGCATGTAAATAAAAGTAACGTCGAGCGTCAACTACCGGGAAGTCACTGGGCTATCGCATCGACATTACAAAAAGAGTACGTCAACCACCTAATATCTTTTTAAACGGCGGTTTTTTTAAACGGATTAGGTTATGACCTATTCTTATTTTTTAAATAATTAATAAACTATTTCATACCGCAAATTAAAATAAATATTGTCTATGGTACAACCTGTTATAATCCCATTAAATCCCAGAGCAGGAATGTCCAAGAAAAGCAAAATTTTTAGCTATATAAAGACAACATGTGTGGTCGAGGTCAGCAATGTTCTACTAAAAAAAAACACGATTAATAAATAAATAGGTGGTCCTAACTTAAGGCAACATGTTAATCACTAAAAAAATGTCCCTGGAAATAAATAATTAACAGAATCCAAACACTAAGTTAACAGAAAACAATAACAAACACTAAATATCTATAGACCCAATGCGCACTCTAAGCCAAGTCAAACCGAACTCCAATTTAATTTAGGGATACGATCCCAAAAAAATGAAAAATCTTTAAAAAAAACTGGTTCCGACGATTTAGATTAAAAAAAATGTATTTTGTACTAGTGCATATTACAGTTCAAATACGAACTTAAGACATTTTTCTTATAAAAATGTAGTTTCTGAGAAGAAACAATATTTTCATTTCAAAAGAAGGGGGTTCGGTTCGATTCCCCGCGGAATGGGAATTAAGTTCATAGTATTTTTTACGATTTTTAATTTTAATACGCATAGTAGCCAGTTTCTCGGAAAAATATAGTTTTTGATGTCAAAAAAATTTTACTGAGTCACTTCGTACCCAATGACATTTAATAATTTATTTTTACAAAAGAACACTAATCATTTGCAGAATAAAAACTACCTCTCGAATCACCGAGCTTTAAAAGTATAGTACTATAATAGCATATTATACTATATTATTATAAATATTAGTCGGGTATATTCAATAATAGCATATATTATATAGCACAGTGCAAGAAGTCCGGAGATATTAAGTAAAAACGAATTGAAGGGTTAAAAGGTAGTGAATGAGTATTAAATTAGTAATATAAGAAAAGTGGCAAGTGGCGTATACAAAGGTAAGCTAGTGATATATGTAAGTAATAAGTATTAAGGGTTGAATCGAAACTGAGTCGTTTCTCGTTTCACATATCGAAAATGGGTTGTCAGAATACGAGAGGGATGTAGATATTACATGGGGAAAGGAGGGGGGGGGGGGGCTTAGGAGGGAAGGAAGAACCAACCCCCTCTCAACTACCCCTTGGGCTAAGGGCTGGTGAAGGTAGAAGCTACCTCCTGCAATTTGCTAACCTCCTCATACAGAAACCCTTGGGCAGGGTCAGCTTCACCCTCTAACCTTCACTCCCTAGGGACGAAACCCTAAAGCCTCCCTTCTTCTCACCCTTACCAACCCTACTATAGCTCTTATAACATCCCCTTCTCACTAGAGCTTCAGTTCAACAACCCTTAAACTCTTGATACTTCTCCTCGTCACATAATCATTCCTTCGTTCATGCCCAATCAATTATTTACACCCATAGCATACTAACCTACAAAACATAATTACTACCCCGATAAAAAGACAATATTGAAATCAATGATTCTTTTTTAGAAAATCAATTCCTTTAATCTGGCCAAATGAATCAACTCTTCCCACCAAATAACAAATTAACTTACTAAAAACATCAGACAAAATTTACTAGCATAAAACCTAGTTCAAAATACCGACATAACTGGTTCGAACCCCAGAGAGTAAACTTTGACACACATGATCATATTATATTATCAAGAATATGAGTATCTCGGCCGATCTCCAAGTCTACTTATAACCCTACAGATAATTATGATGATCGGAACTTAAAAGAAATGGGGGAAGAATTACGTATAAGTTATATAACTTATTCCTCCCTCCATCTTTAACTTAGTTTTATATTCTTACGTCTCTATTAAACATTTACATCAATAGTATAATATGTACACCACATTATTAATATGTCTCAATTATAAAAATGGGCCGTAAAAGCAAAACATCATTAAAGTACGCGGGAATGCTATGTGTGCCACACTTATTCCCAGAATATTTTTTATTACATTCTCATATATCAGGCCCTAAGAGAGCTTCAATGGGACCTTCCCAAACATTAGCATTCTGGCGGCCCCATAGTCTTCTATATTGCGAGCTTAAGGAAATTTTTAAAAAATCCGATGAATCCTTAAATTTAGTTTTAGGCAAGCATCTTATTGTTTTCAAATATAATTTTAGTATTAAAAATAAATGTAAATTATAAATATTTCTGCAAAATATAACTAATGTTCGGGACTACGGGTAAAATTATACTACGAGGGGAAATCAAGAAATTAATTTTACTCCAAAATCTGGGGGCGCAACACCCCACAAACTGTGAAAAACGTGAAAACAATTATTTCTCGAAAACTTTTCCGGTTATTTCAATTTAAAAATGGAGTATCATTTATTAAAAACAAGTATCTATCGATAGACAGCCTTTTCCCCGGGAAAAATCTAGTTTCCGAGATATGAATGAAATTAAGTGATTTTGCTGAAAATCGAAAACAAAAAGTAAACGAGTTGCGTTCCAGAGTTTGAAGCAAACACACTGGCTGTCACTTCAACTACTATTTTATCCAAGTTTTTGTTTGAAGATCTTTTTTATTTTTTACCAGGTGGTGTAGAGTGTAGTATTATTTTCTCAATGTTTTATTTTAATCAGAAGTGTTTCAGTTGTTATTTTAAGTAGTTTTAGTTTAGCTATTATTAATTAAATAAAGAAAAGCTGTTTCGACAGAGCATGGTAAGACGGCCTCTTATCTCCACGGTCTTCCGACAACCTCTAAAAGGTAAACAAATAGCTCTCACTCAAAATAAAATGAATGAGGCAGTGGGTCAAAGAAAGAAACGCCAAAACGTTGTCGCCCAAACCAAAGAAGGCAACTACAGGCAGCCCTCCCTTCTACCTTTGGCTCGAGGCCGACCAATCCAATCCCGCTTAACACTAGGCTCCCTACTAAAAGGACAGCCAAGCACTAGGCTCCCTTCTTAAAGGACAGCCAACTAAACCGGCACCAAGTTCGCTTATTGAAGGTCAGCAGTCATCAATTAATTCCTCTACACCAAATCCTTTTTTCTCCTTTTTCTTTTCTGTGATCTTCCACATTCAAGTGACCCTAAGCCACCACCAATTTATGTGAAAAACATAACAAATCTATCACATTTATCCAAGGGATCAGAGGTTTACTAGACAACGACGGTTTACCTGTATAGCCAGGTCCGTTGACGTTGCAGTAATTTGCTAATCAATGTAAATGACAATGCAAATCAAAAGGCTACATGAATGCCGTTCACTCTATTCGCGCTGAACATGTGACCTTTCACACCTTTCGGTCGAAACAGGAAAAGGCTTTCAGAGGTGGTAAAACGCTATCATGACCACTCTACTCCTCCAATGACGCTATAAAAGATGAACTTAAAGCACTTGGTTTTAAAATGCGGAATGCCACCAACGTGAAAAAAGGGGATTCCGCCCTTATTTTTTGTCGAGTTAGAGCCACACCTCAATAATAGAGATATTTTTTTAAATAAAAACGATCTTCCAGTGTAAAAAAAAAGTGGAAGCACCATATATGTAATAAAACAAGACTTGGAGAACAACTGAGTTTATTTACAATCTAGACGTCACAACTTGTCAGGTGTCAAAAAATAACATGAATAAATCACAATATTAAATATCCTACATATTCCCCCCCCCCCCTTCTATTTGAGCTTTTCGAGCCCGTAAGTGGTCCGCATGCTTCCGCCTGATAATTCCTTCAATTTCTACTTCATAAGAAAGCTCTCCGTTCTTTTTGTGGATTACCCCTTCTTTCCATATCTTCTTGCCTTCCAACACCCAAACCATTTCCCTTTCTTGAAAACTTTTCTCTTTTGCTTTTTTGTCATGGTTAATTTTCTGTTTTAATATATTCTTATTAATCTCCTCTTGGATGCAAGGCTTTAAAAGTTCTAACCTGGTTCTGAGGCGGCGTCCAAACATAAGTTCTGCAGGGGCTCTTCCAGTAGTAGCTAAGTCCGTATTCCGCAAACTCATCAGAACTTGCTGGATTCTTAACTTGTAGTCCTTTGTGTCCTTGAGTGCGGCCTCCATCCTTCGCTCATAAATAAACCACAGTATTAAATACCCTACATAAATGATGAGAAATTGTACAATGAACTCGGTGCCAGTCATACCTACGCACAGAAGCAAAATGCAATTCTGTACCAAAATTCGTCAAATCCGCAAGAGCTCTATGACTTATGACCGAACTCTGTACAAAAAAAACTTGAAGACCATCCCAAATGTGTTCTTTGCATCGGAGCCCACTCAGCTAACTATAGGGGCTGTAGAGTCCATAAAGAAATACAAAAAAAAAATAGAACAGACCAACAGAAACAAACTAACAAGATACCCACAAACAAACTGAGTTACAATATAGCTTACTGAGACTCTATGAAGAAGACAAATTCAGGACTTTCATTTCACTACTTACAAACTAAGACAAATCACATTAAAACTCGACCAGACGAATCCTTTCACAAAAATCAATCTCTTCTCCAATTCTAAATTCTGATAACTCCTGGGAAAAGTCTGAAACTGAAAAGGTTGAAGTCTTTGCCAAAACCCTACCAAACCGTTTCTCTCCACATCCTGATATAATTGATCATGACCATAAAACCCTTATAACCCAAGATCTCCTATCTCCCCTACAACTATCTCCGCCTCCCAAAGCCTTTAATCCCTCTAATATCCTTTACTGTATTAAAAACCTTTCATCACGAAAAACTTCAGGTTACGGCCTTATTTCGGAGGTTGAGATTAGATACATAGAAAGGAGCATCAGTGATTTTCGATTGAAGAGTTTGTAGTCGACGGGAGTTGGAAGGCTTGGTGCAACCCCAAAACTATAAACCGTCCAAGCCAGTTTAAAAACTGTGTTTTGAATGAGGAGTATACTACTCAGAGAAATTTTGGATATACGATCTAGAAGGCGAAGCAGCAACTCCGAAATCCTTAAACACCTTCCTAAAAAAGGCATCATCTCCTTACAACATACGAGTATTCCACTCTGCCCTTAAATCAACTCACTTTCCAAACAAATGGAAATTCACCACTATAATAATGATTCCTAAACTATATAAGCCTCCTCATCTGCCATCATCCTATTGACCTTTAAGCCTCCTCCATAGAAAAATACCTAGAAAAGCTCCTTCACCGTAGACTCCTTCATATCTGACCATCCGTTTGGCTTTCATGCTCACCACTTCACCATCCAACAGTGTCATCGCATTGTTGATGTCATTGCCTCCACCTTAGAGAAGAAAAAGTATTGCTCAGCTGTCTTCCTGGAAGACGAAGCACAAGACTTTGACAGAGTTAGGCACGCTGGGCTGCTTTGTTTATTTAAGAGCATCCTTCCTTTCACTTTCTACCTCATTCTAAAGTCCTTGCCTCACTAATAGATCTTTCTGTACAAGGTTAGGTACATCTTACTCTTCCATCTGCTGTAAGTGCTGAAGTACCTCAGGCTAGTATTCTTAGATCCCTCCTGTATACCTTCTACACACATGATATCCCTCAAAATCCCCTTGCCTCCTTTGTAGATGACAAGGCAATCCTATCAGTCCACCAAGACCCAAATTGCATCCAATAACACCCAAAGTCACCTTCTCCTGCTCGAGCCTTGGTTAAAAAAAAATGGAGGATCCGGATAAACGAACAGAAATGGTTTCCTGTCACTATTACTCTTCGACATAGCACCAGTCCTCCAGTCATTCTTAACCAAGTCCTCATTCCTCAATCTAGCACTGTCCGTTACCCTGGCCTTCACCTTGATCGACGGCTCACCTGGCATTATCACACTAAAACTAAAATTACTGACATCTTAAGACATTACAAGTTGCGGCCTCGTCTTCTAGATCGTAGATCCGAGATTACTATGAGTAATAAACTCCTCATTCATAACAGTTTTAAACCTGGCTTGGACCTACGGTTTGGAGGTTTATCTCCCGTCGACTACAAACTCTTCAATCAAAATTCACCGATGCTCCTTTATATGCATCTAATCTCACCATCCATAATTATCTTAATATTCCATTCGTCAGTGACCTGTCTTCCAGGCACCAGAAATTCCTCATCATAACACCCCAATCCATTAGTACAACTCCTTTCTTCTCAATCCATCCTTGATAACCCACCTCGCCACCGAAGGGGGCCCAGAGATCTACTAAATATGGGATTACTCATTAATAATTAATTATCACCACCTTACACCTTACTATTCCTAATATTATTATATATTTTGTTAAATTAATCAAAAGGAGTAATCAATGGATTTATATACCTTTGTCATGGATTCCACCGTCCAAATAACAATTTATCAGTATCCCTTATAACCTAATTGTGATAATCAATAATAAAAAAAAGTAAATAAATACAGGTAGAACGCTTTTTAAAAGATTTTTTTTTTTTTTTTTTTTAATCAATATTATGAGATATAATGGAATATAAATACAGTACATATCAAATCTATATGAGAAAGTTAGTCTGGTTCGTCTCAGACCGATTTTTAAAATTATTTTTGCTACCGAGCTCATGAAAGATAACGAAAGCTATTCGATAGTTCTGAAGAACAAATATTTTTTTATGACACCGATTTCAAAAATTACATGACAGAAATCCTTTTCAGACATCAGAAAACATTTCTAGTTCAATGTATGTTTATCGGTCTGTCTACTGTTCTATTTTTGCGAACCGACATATTTTAAAATCCACTCGTCCGATTTTATAGTAAGTCATAATTAGGCCATAGTTAATTAATGGCATGTAGTAGTAGTAGGGGTTAGACGGGTAGGTCGAACCACTTGTTTGAACCTAGCAATCAGGCCACAGTGGGATTTTACTAACCCTGTGGTGGAGAGTTCCAGCCAGTTCCCACGTCATACCAGTACATGGTACCGCCGAAGAGGATATGGTGTGGTTATAAGTGAACTATTTAAATCAGAGCATCATGGCACGGAATCGAAACTTGATTCACCTCGATTCATTGATAGCTGGGCGAGTGCCTAGAGCACCTCGGCCACGCAGGCTCCCTAATGGCATAACAGTTTCAACAGAACTATTTGTTTCTGTTCTACTTGCGCACAAACATACAATTATTAACGTCTATATCTTCATAAGTACTCAGCTGATATTTATGAAATTTAAATAGTTTATCTATAGCCTGAAGTAAGCCCTAGATTGATTTCAACCACCTGCGCACATTAAATATTGCTAAATTGATACTTTTTATACCCTCAATACATAGATTATGTTATTCCATTAAAATGGCCTCCATAGACGTTCTATATCTATCATAATTGATCGTTTTCTCGTACTTAGCAATGTTATTATGTTATTACGCGGGACCATCTAATAATACTTAAATTATACATTTTAAACAAAATACCTGGATTCACAAGCTGAATATTAGAATAAGGAGTCTCACCTATGAACAAAAAAAAAAAAAAAAAAAAATGTAATAACGATTATAAATATTTAATTTATAATTAATAGCTAAATATGAAGCTATTCAGCTTTAATTCAAGTATAAAATGAAAACAATTTTGACAGATTAAAAAAACGGAGGAAACAATTAAATAAAAATTAAACAATAATGGCTTCTAAATGCATAAAATATAAAATTAATAATGTACGTGATAGGATGCGAGGAAGCTATGTGCCATACCAATTGGCAGTCTATTTTATTATATGGGTCATTTTCAAATAAAATGTACCTTTTCTGACCCAAGATTTTACAATTTTATTGTAACTAAAAAAATTCATATTAATGAAAAATAAAAAAACCTTTAGTTTATTGATCAGATGTCTGACTATTATTTTGTTAATCAGGGTCATTTTATGGCTTATAAGGTGAAAATTACTTGCTTAAAAAAAATGTTGATATTAAAAAGTGTAATGAGTGTTACGTCCCACAGTAGTTTTGATAACATGTAATGTGATTTTTATTCATTTTTTTCATAAGTTTTTTTTCATTATATTTTTTTTTAACCAATAAAATATCCAAGTTTATATAAATGGGATAGGAAAAAATAAAACTTTAGTACAAAACTAAACAAATATATTTATATGTATGTCCCAAGGGTTTTGTAATGAGTGTTACCGATAACAGCTGGCAGAATTAGAGGGTGAGTATGAAAGGATGAAGAAGGGATTAGGGTTTGTTTATGTTAATAAGACATTTAAGTCAGTAATCAACGACTTTTTAGATTGATAGCACTTTTTTCTTCTCTACAATTAATATTTCACTAAAAAAAAAATGGTGAGTATTTTAATTCATTGTAATGAGTGTTACCATCATTTTTTGTAGTTGTAATCAACATTTATTTATGTTATTAATATGATTTAGTAGTTATTAATTAATACAATCAGTACACATTAAATTGGTTTAATTAAGAAACATAGTTTCCGAGGAAAGATTTTTTAAAGTTAAAAATGTAATGAGTGTTACTATTCCGTTAGTTCTACAATACTGTATATTTTAAAACTTAAAAACAAATGATTGAGTTTAATGTTTTTACAAAAAATAAATTTGCCGCATGTAAACAAAAATTTTAATTTTTTCTAGGTCCAATATATAAATGTGTAATGAGTGTTACTTGAATAACAACAAATTCTTATGGGTAGCCGTGTCCAACTATTTTTTTAATAAAGAAAAAATATTTTTTCTTCTTCTTTATAAAAAAAACTTTTATTACAATGCACTGAAAACGTATCCTTTACATTTTTGAAGCTTTGAGGAAACATTAAAAGATAATAAATGTAACACTCATTACTTTTTTTTAAAAAATTACAAATATTTTAGGTCTAAAAAATATTTCTGGTGGGATGAAAGAGAATATTTACGTCATATATGCAATTTAGTAACGTTTCATAAAAACAGAGAATCAAAATCTAAAAAAATGCCGTTTTTATGATAGTAACACTCATTACGACAAAAATGTGATTTTTTATGTATATATGGTCATATGTATGTAAATAAATTTGACAACTGACTGTTCTTGAACGAAAATGTCATCCTAAGTCCCTGACGTGTCAGAATAATCAATATTATCATGTCTAAGACTTATTTTTATTTTCTATAAAGTAGCCAAACTGATTTCCCTAAAGGTACATTTTATTTGAAAATGACCCATATAACTATATAAAACTTCGTATATATAAAATTTCTTATATAAGAAATAAATGTTTCATTAATATAGTTTTAGAATTTTACAAAATAAATTTGTTATACTGAGTAAAAAAAAAAGAAAATGCTAGGGGGAAAAAATCTTTTTCATTTTGATTAAAATGAAACGGGCTACTTTCGACAAACCATCTAAATTTCATAAAAATCAGATGAGTACTTTTGAAGATATAGGTGTAAATAAAAGCATGTTTGTGCGCTTGTGGAAGAGAAACAAATGGACGCTTATGATTAAAACTTATATGGGACCAACAATGGGCTAATTATGACCAACCATCAAATAATTATGAATACCATCAAATTTTATTAAAATCGGACTATTAGATAATATATGGTTCACAAAAATTGAACGACAGACCGACAGACAGATACGGATCCAAAAATGGTTCCAGATGTCTCAAACGGGTTACTGTCCTGGAATTTTTGAAGTTGGAGACATAAAGAAGGTTCGTTTTTCAGAACAATCACATAGCTTCCGTTACCTTCGACAACCTCGGAAGCAAAAATGTGTGGTAAATCTTTGGGGATGAAAAAAGCCAAATTATATTGCATTAAAGAATTTATGCATTTTCAGATAGTTACTCTCTCTATTTGTTTGGAGGCTTTCTACTGTCCAGATTAAAGAAGAAGTGAAAGAGAGAGAACACTAAAAATTTCTCGAGGCAAGGTTATTCTGGGAAAAGCATTATCATGATGAAGTGGAAACAGTGAGGGCAGGGGGCTCTAAAAAACTATTAAAAACTCATTTGGAAAAACTCCGCTCTTGGAGCTGAATGAAGGCACACAGACTTTCTTCTTGCAATGATATAACTCTAAAATACCAGATACAAAAAAATACCAGATGGAGTGAGGGAAAAAGAAGAAAAAAATAGTCTAACCATACTAATCTTTAAAATTTGTATATATTTTATGATTTTGGTAGTATTCATACTACGGAAAGATTAAATTTTAATTTAAATCAAATTATAATTATTATTAATTATATATTATTAGAGAAAAATACACTCTAGCGCCGGGATTTGAACCACGGGCCTCTATATTTGTATATACATATATATATATATATATATATATATATATATATATATATATATATATATATATATATATATATATATATATATATATATACATATATATATACAGGGTGATCCAAAAGTTTGAAAACGGCTTAATATTAACGGTTGTAATAAAGATATTAAGTTCCGGTTTGCGGGTAAATTCATCATTTATAAAAAAAAACTACTTTTTTTGGAGGGATAATAATTTTTTCCGCTATATTGATTGCCGGCATATTGGATTGAACTTCAAAATTTTAAATTGGGAAACACATAAGTGACTCATTTTTGGAAAGGTCTTAGAAAAAACATTTGCCGCAAACCCGAGCTTTCTATCTATTCCCGTTCCAAAATGGCGGACACTCAAAGTTTTAAACTTTACTGTTTGTTGGCAGTCAACGGTCCAGGATGGGGTATAGAGGACGGTAGAATAGGGTGTTGTGGGTGTAGCGGTAAAAGAGAGGGGGAGAGCTGTAACGTAACGAGAATCCCAAAATGCCAAACCAGCTAATAAATACAGTACAACTTACGTCTACCTCGTTACACCTCCTGTCTCATGAACAATTAATTCCCTATCCTTTAATTATAGGCCAAATTATTTATATTTTACACTTTTAGAGTTAACTTGTTGGTTTCTTTAGCATCATATCGCTCTTCCAATTTTTAAAAGTTTGAATTATCTATGGCTGACAAAAAAATACATACTATAATTTAGGAACGCAGCAGCGTTCCGCCCCGCCAAGTCAAAAAGTCAAAATTTCACAAAAGCTGCCAGTGTACGAGGTGCTACCCAAAAGTTCCCGAACTCATTTTTTTAAAAAAACCTGTTTTATTAAAATTTCAATTTAACAAAATATATCTTTCAAAATAATCCCCACCTACAGTTTTACACTTGTCCCGTATTTTTTTCCACTGTTCGAAACACTTTTTTTATTTATATTTTTCAATAGCGCTTAGGACCTCCATAGTTTGAATCTCCTCAGCAGCCTCAAATATATTATCTTTCAGTATGGGTTTCATTTTTGGGAAGACGAAAAAGTCGCAAGGAGCGAGCTCTGGTGAGTAAGAGGGATGGGGAAGAACATTTGTTTGCGTGCGGATGTCAAAAATTCGTGGACAACCAGAGATGTGTGGGCCGGTGCATTGTCGTGGGGGAAATGCCAATTTTTGCTTGCCCAAAGTTTCAGAGTGTTTTCGCCTCACATTTTCCCTTCAACGCCTCAAAACGTCAACGTAGAAGTTACCCGTTACTGCTGTACCCCTTGGTACAAAATTCGCGATGCACCACCCCCTTACAGTTGAAAAAAAAACAACAGTTAATATGGACGTAAATAATTCCAGTTGAAGGACGTCCAGAGCGCTTAATAGCTGGCCACACACGAGCGGATTTTTTGACGGACCTGGTCCGCGGATCTCAGGTCTGTCGTTCCCCCACTAACGTGCAAACCCCGTCCGTCGGATCTAGTCCGTCAACTCGGTCCGCAGACACGGTTCGCTCGTGTGTGGGGCAAATCCGCGGATTTTTCCTTGTTGGTCCGCGGACCCAGGTCTGTCCAGCATGCTCGACAGACTTGGACAACGGACAAGAGATCTCAGTACTTGCGACTTTTTATTAATTAATTAATAAACCCTTTATATTAATTTATTGAGGAATATTTTCCTTTTTAAAGCTTTTATTTAACTTGCAATGTTTGTATGTACATATCTATGTATGTATGTATGTATGTTCGGGTAAAATCTTGCAACTGAATTTTAAAGCAGTTATCCTCAGCTATCTCAGCAGTTACCCAATTCAATCGAAATTTTGCATACTGGTTTTATTTGGATGACAATGCATGGTTAGCTAAAAGACGTCATTCTAAATCCAATATGGCGGACAGCCCAAGATGTCCGACTAGTTATTTTTCAAGAACGCCCATGATATGGGTATCAAATGAAAGGGTTTGCTGAGAAGATTACAAAAAATGAAATGCCTTCACTCTAAATCCAATATGGCGGATGGCCAAAGATAAAAGCTTGTTTTTAAAAAAAAAATATATATTTTTATTATTATTATTTATTTCATTGCCTATGTAGGATTTTTTTTTATAATATATATCTTCTTCTCTTTAATATTATTAATTAATTTATTTATTTGGGATAATACAACAAAAAATTATACATAGTAATTGTTAGCGAATTTGGTAGCTATATTTCACATATCAAGTTAGGGCTTCTCTTCAGGCTACAACATTTAACATTTTATAAAAAGAAGGATTTTAATTTATCATTAAAAAAATCGGTCCGAGACAACTCAGACAAACTTTTTCATATACGAGTTCATAATTACTTAGCCCAGTGTTTTCCATTTATTAGTTTTCGTATGTACTTTTAATTATTTTTCTAAAATTTCATCAAATTTTATTATAAAAGTAACTTTTCCTGGTCGGGGGATCGAACCCGGGCTCTCTCCGTCCGCGTTTTAAGCTATTTTCTCAGGAACTAGATTATACCTGCTGAAACGGCTTATATCGTTTGATTCGAATTTAAATAAACTACATTTTAAATTTTTTTTCACGTTTTTGGAGAGTAGAGCCCCCAAAATTGCAGCTAAAATTCATTTCTCGATTTCGTTTCGGGGTATGATTTTTCTGAACATGTATGCCAAATTCCGTAAAAATCTGCCGAGTAGTTAGTTTAGACAGACGACAGACATTTTTTAAAAACCACTTTTTTGGACTCAGGGGACCTCAAAACGTGTAAATCCATCAAAATCGAATTTTTGTGCCAGCACAATAATTTCTCTTCACATGAGAAAGTAAAAAACGGTAAAAGACTGAATAAATTAATAATATAATTGAATAAATAAATGGAATGAAACGATGTTTGAATGAGCAATATAGAAATGATAAGGAGCAAAATCCGGAGACTTGGTCTGTACGTGTGTGTTGACAACGGCCGACAAAATCCGCGGATCTCATGTCCGCCGACAAGGTCCTGTCGTTTGTTTCTCCACTAACGCACATACCGGGTCTGCGGATTTCTCCAAATCCGTTGGAAAAGTCCGTGGTCCGTCATAAAAATCCGCTCGTGTGTGGCCAGCTAATGTCTTCCACACTTGTCCTTACATTCTTGAACCTCTAATTAACACCATTCAAAGGATCGGGTTTTTCCCATGACTTCATAAAAAAAAAAAAAAAAAAAAAAAAAAAAAAAAAAAAAAAAAAAACAGCCATAGTGAAGCATTTGGTGATTATCGGTCGCCGTTTTTAAGAGCTTGAAACAAAGTTTGATGCCAATGCGTTGCTCTTTCCAATCGCTATCGCAGAACACAACAAACAGTATCACGGATATCTACACACTGATAAGACAAAAGAACGCAAATTGTTGTGATAACGAAAGGGGAGGGTTTGGGAGATGTACTAGTACTGAGATCTGGCGGCATATCAATGTACTACAATAGTTAGAAGAGTTACATACAGAGTTGGGAGCTAGCGTGGCCGTGTGGGTTAAACCACGTCTGCCCAGCCATCAATGGATCAGGAGGTCGGGGTTCAATCCCCCGCCGTGATACTCTGATTTACATGGCTCACTAATGATCACATCATACTCGCTTCGGCGGTACAATGTGCAGAGGTATATGATGGTGTGAAGTGGCTAGAACTCTCTACCACGGGGGTAGTAAAAAGGGCCCGAATGAAGGCCTAATCGCAAGGTTCGAACAAGTGGTTCGTCCTACCCGTACCTTACTACTACTACTACATACAGAGTTAGGGAACTTTTGTATATCACCTCGAATATATACTCTAGGTGACAAACTAGGGTTTTTGAGAGTCTGCAGGGTGAAATACGTACAAGCTACCTAAATAATGTTTTTAATATCTTTGAAGGCCGTGTCCTGTAGATCAAAATAAACAAAAATGTCAAAATCGGTCAAGTAGAAGTAGAGAAAAATAGGTTTGAAAATGGTATTTTTGATAATTATTCTTCCTCTTATTCTTCCTTCATTTTACGTTGACCCACCTACAGCTTAAACTACAGAACCAATTTTAATGAATGAGGGCTTTTTGGATTCGTCTAGGGCCCGAGTGCATTCTTAGATCAAACAAATTTAGAAAACTCATTCCTACGTTGAACGCGGAGCGAGAAACCAAGCTAACGAACAGTCACTTAAACGTTGACGCATTAATTATTGTTATTATTGTTTATTATTATTTTATTATTATGATTATTTTATTTTTTTATGTTTTCTATGCTCCTACTATCAGAATGTTAAGTTCTTTCAATGTCATAGGTCTTGTAGTCCTCTAGTCTCCATAGACCTTGTCAAGCTCTTAACTTCACTTTTGTTTGACTCTAATGTGTGGGAATAAACAGTTTAGAGAATCCTTCCTTAGGAACCGTACAAGTAGTCATGAAATCTGACCAAAAACCACTTGTGAGGTAAAGAAATCACCCCGCCAAGTCTGTGGTCCAAAAATGTTGTGAAATCAACTTTCTGTCCCGCCAAGTGATGTTGACACTTTTTCCTGACCCAACACTGTCAACTTAGCTGGTGGTATTCCACGCATCCTCTGCAAAGAAAGTAGTAGTTGTGTGGGGTCATTCCTTGAAAGCTTAGTTTGTATATTACTTATTTCTATTTTATTTGCTTTTTGATAATGGGAAAGATTTACAGCAATGATTATTGTGGCATCGAGAAGAGCCTTCAACAACACTGTTAAAAGGCTTTCCTCTCCAATATGAGCCTGCATATATTAGAACTAGTTGTCTAGAAATAAGACTATGAGGTGAACAACTGTCTTTCCACACAAACCTCATGTGGCAAACGTGAAGGTGAAACAAGAAATTGTATTGGTGTTTGAAGAATATTAAAATTCCAGTTTCAGGAAATGGCAAGACACACCACCAAGAATAAGAAGCTAATAAGTATCTAAGTTGACAGTGTTGGGTCAGGAGAAAGTGCCAACATCACTTGGCGGGCAGAAAGTTGATTTCACATCTTTTTTGGACCACAGACTTGGCGGGGTGTTTTTTTTACCACACAAGTGGTTTTTGGTCAGATAGGTAAGTAGGTATGGATCCACTTGAGACCAACCCCACTCCTGACCCCCAACGTCATAAATAATAAAATCTTTGTTAATAATAAATTAATTTTTGCTTCCGAGCTTACCGAAGGTAACGGAAGCATTGTGTTTACGTTTGAGAACGAAAAACTTTTGCCTCCGATTTTTAAATTCCAAGACAGAAATCCGATTCAGACATCAGGGAACATTTTTGGTCTCATGTCTGTCTGTCGGTTTGTCCGCGAACCGTGAAACGTGTGACGATAACTTGAGTAAGAGTAAACCGATTTTGATGAAATTTGGTAGATATGTTCATTTTACCAATGCTCAAGACGAGTTCGTTGGACAACGTTATCAGCCCAAGCGTTCGCGTGCCACGCTCGTGTAAGCATGAACTTCAAATTTAATATTGGGATTTTAGGTCGGGGAAAAAATTGTACTTCATCTATTCAATGAGACAATTTTTTTTTTCAAAATTCAATTTTTTAATAAAACCAACAGCGACACCGTTATGAAAGTGTTAAAGATCGCTAAAACTAAATAGTTTTTATTATGAAGAGAACGCGGGGAGGGAGATAGACGAGGGAAATAGGAGGTGGTTTGGTTCCCCCACCTCTCTATATGACCTATCTCTTCAAAAGCACAGCGAGCTTAGGGTCCTCGAGACCAGGCGGCAAGGCTTCTTTCGGGAGGAAATTAAATAAATTAGACTTTTTTGGACATTAAAAGCCTAAAATCATTCATTAAAGTATGCGCGATAGGACGCGAGGAAGCTTTGTGCCACTCTAATTGGCAGTGTATTTAAGTTATGTTTATTTTTTAAAAAAATATACCAATAATTATAACAATAAAAATGTTTCCTCATTTTACCGCTTAGGCGTAAAATGACATTTCTCTGCCCGTAATCAGTTCAACAATGCCTCATTTTCCAGCCGCAAGCAGATAAAATATATACATATTAACTAACAGCAAACTGTTTAATCTCTTTGTACTACGTAACTGCGAAGTCAGAATCAGAAAATGTTTTTACATTAAAACGTGTAGTGATTAGGGATAGAAAAGTTTAAGTTTGTGAGGGACAGAAAATAGACATCAGTGCCGGACAATAGCATAAATGACTTGAACTGGTGGGATTAGATCTAGTAAAACTTACTCGTACAAGGGGAGACTTGGCTAAACCTATATATGATCTCACAACTTTTTTCATGGGACTTGGCTTATTTTTTGATATGTGTTTTTGTTGGGATTAAATCATATTTATAGGCACGATGTAGAGAGTCATTAGTAGAAAATAATTAAACTGGTTTGATTGGACAAAATACAATTCGACATTCAATCTCCTTCGACAAGAAATTAATGCTAATAATAACTGATAAAATTAATATGAATAAATAGACAAAAAATTAAAAAAGGCGACCAAATATTTAGCAAGATGATCACGTTTTAAGAGTAAGGGGGGGGGGTCTAAAGTGAGATAGTTTGTTGTGGGGCCCCCCACGGTGATGTAGCCGAGGCACGTAGCCCTACGGGTCCCATAACTTACAGGGATAAGGAGACATCCCTTATCCCAAACCTTCTTCTTCCTTCCCCAAAGCTCGCCCTCCAAGCCCTTTCAGGAATTCTCAATTAAAATTCCATTTCTGGCTATTAGGAAGGAGGGCGCCTTCACAAGGACCCCAAGGCGCCTCATTACCCCCTTTACCTTCCCCATCCTTAAGTTATTACTTCCACCGCAATCTTTCCACACGAAAATTTCAACTCATAAATTCGCCCCCCCCCCCCCTTCCCACTCCTCCTAACATTCCATTATGGTGGGAATTTCCTTCAACCTCTCCTCCCCATCATCCCTTCTATTCCTTTTCTTCCTCCAACCAAAAGCATATTAAACCAGGATACCAAAAAAAAGTGCAACAAAAAAACATTAAGGTAATTTTAACAACTAAAATCTTGATTATTTATCGTTTCTTTGTATGGAGGCATGTGTACGTATTTCCAATAATTTTGAATAAACCCTTTGTCAATGTTCATACTTTTAATTAAGGTACAAAAAAATAGCACAACATTTGTATCTCAAAAATATTAACTTTAATATTAGTTTTTACCTTTATTTACTCTTAATAAAAAAAAAAAAAAATTTAAGGCAATCAATGAATCTATAACTATAGCTACCCCTTTTTAATTTCCTTAATTCAAAATTGTGATTGAAATTAATTCTAAATTAAAAACTCGAACTAAAATTTTTCATACATACATTCGTACATACTAAACTTTGAGTTAAACAAGGTTTGGGATATTATCTCGAGACTCCTCCGAAAAAGTGAGGCCTTGAGAGTGGTATACTTATATAGATTAAGATGAAGAATTTATATTACATTAAGAGGGAAGAAAGACTGCATAGACTGGCCGATGCCATATGCCAGGACTGGACAGCGTAGACACGCATTCGCAACTTCACCGTTGATAATATATCCGTCAGTTTATGATGTGTTTCTATTTCCGAAGTCGAAATCAGTTCAGAGGGACACCATTATTGGTGACATTTTCGTTTTCGAACTGAATTAACTTATAATAGACATAGTTTTTAAAGGATGTTTTATCGCCTAATATATTTTATCTCCAGTAGGGAGAAAAAATAAAAGTAGGGAGAAAATGAAGGATTGCCAACTTAATTATTTTATAAATAGTAGAGAATGAATGGCTAAAGTAATGAAGTTGTTTGAAATCAGGTTAGCGACACTGCTTTTTCGGCCTTGTTTATAACCTGCATCTAAATAACCTTCTATTTTAGTTTAATACAATTCTTATTTGTTTTAAATTTTGTTTTAATCTCTTATATCTGCTACGAATAGTGCAAACAATTACTGAAATTTAATAAAATAATAAATGGATGGAAATGAGTATTTTCTCCCTACTGGAGATAATATATTTTACTTTATTATATTTCTATTTCGAATGTAATATTGTTTTGATTTTTTTAATAAAAAAAATATTTGTTTACAAATAATTTTTCTACGTCAAAAATTTGTCTTTATACAACATATAAATGTATTATAAGTATTCTAAATTTTTAAACGAAATTTAAGAGAAAAATACGTGTGGTGTCGCGGGACACCCGGTAAGGAACGAAGTTCCTTACATTTTTCATTAAATATAAATTATAAAATCACACTGCTAAGTATGTATACATTGCTAACTACTTATACTTGGCGGAGTTAGAAAAGAGACACAATTAAAAGTAACGAACTGTTTGTACCTAGCAAGAGTTAAGGCAAAATTAAAAGAAAATCATTATTTGTATCATTAAAGCAAGAGTCTTACTATAAATATATATTAAATATAAGAAAAAAATTGATCATGATGAGTTTATAGTGAAAGAGTATGTTTGTTAAAGGAGTATGGATTGAAATAGGACTGTTTTCTACCTACCCGGTCAATTAATTTAAAATATTTTAAAATATATCTCTTCCCTACTCTACAGTTTCTGCTTGTATCAGGGTGAAACTTTACATGATTATATTTATTTTCATCTAACTCGGTGAGCTCTTACTCAAGTTATCGTCATCTGTAGATTTCGTGACGGATTTTACGTGACGGTGATTTTAGTCGTTTCTTTCGGAATCACTCCCGGAATCCAGAACGTGCCATAAGGAACTTCGTTCCAAAAAAACAAAATATTTTTATTTAATTGTTCAAAAGTTATCTCTAAATTTTATTTAGTTCAATTTTTAGGTATTATAAAATTTTTTTTTATGGATATTGTTAAACAAATATTGTATAATCCGTTTTTTTGTTTTTTGTTACAACCCTGTTTAGGGATTTTTTTTTTTTTTTTTTTTTTTTTTTTTTTTTTTTTTTTTTTTTTTTACTATAGGTAAATATATATGTATTCTAAATGTGGTAGATGTACTGTGACTCATATGATCAGATGATCATGTGTTTTTATTTTAACTTTTTTATCATAAATATTTCAAATTGTAAAAGAAAAAATATGTAATATGAATAATATTATGTGTAAAGTGATTATTTTTAGATTTATTAGTTATAACTTTATTAATTTATTATTTTTTTAAAAAATAATTTTTATTTTAGGTCTGATGATGCCCGTAATGGGTGAAATATAACCTACATTTCAAAGTAACTACTTGTTATGTTTACTCACCTTCAATGATCCAATTACACATTATTATTAAAAAAAGATATATTTCTGCTGTTACTAAAAATATTTTTTTTTTAAAAATGCAATATGTGGGGTCTGCTGGGTCATATTCCGGGGGGCTTTTACACCCGAAGACGCAGGCCACTTTGGTGGGCCCATTGAACAAACCTTTAGAATAATTAGGCAAGGGAAGGGCTTCTTTTACTCATGCACGCGCCTAGAACATTCACCAGATAAGACGCTGTTTATTTTAGTTGTATTGCTCTGTGCATAGCTATTAACATTGTATTCGATTTTGTATCAATGCCGTAAATGTTTTGTGTCCTCGGCTTTGACAAAAAAAGTAAAAAAAAGTCGAATTCAAATAATTAATATACGACAGATAAAACAATCTAACAAGACCAGAAGAGATTGACTAAGAAACACGAGAAATCGACTTGTTTAAATGTTATTCACACTATAGTAAATACCAAACTCAGAAAATTTGCCAGCATTGTATAAGGATAGGGATGAATAGAGCAAGATTAAATTTTGAAAAATCCTAAAACGCTACTAGAGCGGGAAAGACAATTAGGAGGACAATAAAAATTACTACATAGAAAATATAACATTTAGATAAATGAGAGAATATATTATCACTGCAATATGCCCTATGAGCAAGAATGGGAAGGCATACAAATTTATTTGGTGGTCCCTGACGCAACATCAATATCCAAAAGAGCACTTGATAAAGTGAAACTTTTGTTTATATAGCGTGTGAAGATGTTTATAAGTATTTAATAAGTTTTAGGGAGAAGCCGATTATTTTCCCTTCCAATTTTCCGGGGATATTACAATGAAAAATAAATAACATTTGTAATAAAAGAAAAACTTGATCATAATATTTTATTTTATCCATTCTCTCTCCTAATATTCATTTATCTTTACAACCCCCTTCTTTTTTAACAACCACCCATTTCTTATAATACAACCAAGGAAGTAAGAAAAAGTGATTGGGGGAAAAATCTCCCTTAAAACAGAAAATCCTTCCAACCGATTTTTTTCTTCACCACCCTAACCCCTAGTAAGAATATAATCGTGAGCCATTAATATAATTTATAAGATTAATATTGGCGAAAGAATAAAGAAGCGAAATATTTCCTTTTATTCGCCACAGGGAACATTCAATTATTTGTTTGCAAAAGCAGAACTATTGGTTAACGCCGAAATGGGTTTTGTACAATCAAATGAAAAGAACTTTTCATTGCTTATCATAATCATAAATTAGAAAGTTTCGGGGAGTCGTGATATTTTAATTAACGGAATGAAAACCTCCTCCAATAAGGCATGCAATTTCATTTCATTTTTCAATTACTGAATAATTTATTTAAAAATAAAACGGCCCTTTGAATTTACTTTGAAGTACGTGATAGGATGCGAGGAAGCTATGTGCCATACCAATTGGCAGTCTATTTTATTATCCAGTATCTTTGTCCCCTGAAAGTATGGGGTAGTATGCGTCAAATCCGGTAGTTCTGATTTTTTGCAGACTTGTTTATGATGTTGGCCTAATGAATAATCCAAGTTTGTGACCTCGAGCGCCGAACGCAACTAAAAAATCGAAAAAACCGCGGAAAAATCTATATTTTTTCAAATTTTGGCGATTATAACCCTAAAGGACTAGTTTTTGAAAAAAACTTTTTTAGGACTTTTTTAAAGTAGACTAAATTTTCTACAATATGATACTAGAACTGTCTCTATAGACCCAATAGTATCCAAGATTAAGCCTTTCAAAGTTCATCATTTTTTTCGAAATTCGCAATTTTTTACAATATTTTAAATACACGTTTTTAACCTTCCCTAAGTTTTTTTTTTTTTTTTTTTTTTCATTTCAGTTGTTGACTGGCCTGCTGCCCATAACGTGAGTGACGTTTAAACTCAAAATCTACAGAATGTCCAGTCGAGTCCCAGCGAGGGTTTGTGTTTTATATTTAAGGAGACTTTAAGTGAAGGTTAAGTGCGCCTAGTGAAGAAAGAGGTGTAAAACCCCTTCTTGCGTCGAGTATTTCCCTTAAGAACATAGAAAATCAGCGTTTATTGAAGGGCGTAAATGAGATATATGTGCACAGTGCTTGTCAGATAAAATACAACAATCCGAAGTTGATCAAAGCAGCTTTTAGCTGTGGAAAATCAAATATTACGCCATCAAGGGCCACGAGATACGTCTCTAAGCAGTTCAGACATTCAAGTTCGAAAAAAATGATAAACTTTGAAAGGCCTAATCTCGGAAACTATTGGGTCAACAGAGACAGTTCTTAGTAAATTTAGTCTACTTTAAAAAAGTCTAAAAAAGTTTTTTAAAAAACTAGTCCTTTAGGGTTATAATCGTCAAAATTGAACAAAACCCGATTTTTTCGATTTTTGACAAAGTTGCGTTCGGCGCTCGAGGTCACAAACTTGGATTATTCATTAGGCAAAAATCATAAACAAGTCTGCAAAAAATCAGAACTACCGGATTTTACGCATACTGTGATGTTTAAAGTTACTGGACTATTAAATAATACTTATACTATTTCCTCACACAACATTACCTTACGTTTGAACCAACAAGGCCTGTATTTTAACTTTTATTCCTTTAGGAAACTACAAACCACCTAATAAATAAAATGGTGGAGAAAAACAATCGCATGTACTATTCGAAATAATAACGGTGCAAGTGATCTGTATTGTGCTAACCCTATTTTAGAAATGACAAATTGCAATTGTGGACGTCAGACGTCAAACAATCACGAAACAATATGAATATAAAAACGTCATTGATTTAAACAACTAAAAATAAACTGACATTTTCCCGACGTAATTAAAAAAAACGGTATATGCACGCAATTGTTTTCGCTTTTTATGTGAATACTTCTGCAACCCAATAAAATTGTAACTTGTGAAGAAGATGATGGAATAAAATTACAGTTTTGTTTTTTAAACTCTTGGTCTGCAGGGGGTTATAATCATGAATCATGAATATGGTAAAGAGGATCGCTCCAGTAAAGTGTTATTTGTGTCACGAAGCTCTTTGTCTCTTGATAATTAATAAGTCAAAGTCGTTTTCCACATTTAATTGGACGTCATGTGCAACGCAGTTATAAAACGATTCCTTTCTCAATTTTACCTTTTATTTGTATAGATTTTTATACCTATACCTTAGAGTTTTTTTGGTTTTTTTTTTACAGAAAAAAGCATTTGTTTCATCTTATTAAATTATCAAGATAAAGAAATTTAAACAACATTAGTAAATTCGAAATTCGGGAATACTCTGACGTTCAAAAATTAGAAAAAAAATGTTTTCACAACAATTATCCTCAGAAATTTTAGAAACAACTTTGGCAAATACTTTTTTTACTACGTTTTTATTAGCTTGCTTTCTTGTTTGTTTGTTTGTCCAGTAAAAAATCTTGCAATCGATTTTTAACTAACTTTCCGAGTAGCTAGAGATTTGAAACTTTTAGAATAGCTTAGAATACGATGAAAATGTATTACTTTAATACTATCAGCAGAATTTAATTCGTTTTCAGCAAATTTTGCTGTATAGAAAGTTAGTTCGGAAAAAATCCGCAAGTTATTTTATTTGTTTTGACATATCCCATAATTACAATCTTCATTTTGACGGGTTTTAAATTTATGATTTATGATAGAAAATTTAAAAACGTACCTAGTATAAAAATTTCTTTATATCTCGTAATTTTATTTATTTACTCCTACATCTTATATATAAAATTAAAGTTTTGTCTGTACATTGGTCAGAATTGAAAATTTTATTTACATATTTACTGACTATATAGAAACTTTTTCATTTTATCATTCCGAAAACCGAATCCGGCCTTAACTTTTTTGTGTATGTGTGTCTGTCGCCCCAGTCAAACTTTATAGGCGCAAAACTGATTAAGCGAAATCGATTAAATTTTTTCAGAAATGAGCGCAAACTTGTTGCGCAATTTTTTTTTGCTTGGTTTCATCGAAAAATATTGAGTAGAACCACAGTTATTAATTTTATAAATAATTATATCCTAAAAAAAAAACATAGGTTGACAGTGAAGGAGATTATTATGATTTACTGTTTCTGTTGACCCACCATAACCAAAACCCACCAGACCAATCAAAATGTTTGGTACTTCTAGACCACCTAAAGACTCCCGGTTTTTTGCGTTTGGACGGAAATTGGCCAAACCGATTGCGGACGCAACTTTTAGGTTCTTTTAGAGGCTTCGAATCTTCTTTTAGAGGATATCGTATCGAAAAGCAGATTGAACCAGCGGTAACTGATTTTAAAAGATCTACAACTTTGGTCCTATGACATTTTGTCGTACCTCTATCGGTTCTACCATAAATAGAGCTAAATTTGATATTTTTAAAAAAAAAGATAAATACATAAATAATACTTTGAGCTCTTATGGCGTCCGCAATTGTTGACCAATTTAATTTCTAATTGGGGTTCATAAACCTCACACTAATGCTCGTAGAATCAAGTATTTGTTATTTTATTAATTCTTCCTATAACTATAGTTATTAAATATTTACAGGTGAAACTGCTGTATTAATAGAAGAGACTGGTAATTAAATGAATGCACTATCATGGTTGATGACTGTTCAATGAGTTTGACTACGTTTATTTTCTTATTTTTTATACCTATTTTTAACATTGTTATTTATTACTATGATATTAATATTACTTAGTTTCTATTGGTTATTTTTTAAATATATAGATAGACTCCAAAATACGATTTGGAGAGTATTGTATTCTTAATGAAGGAATGAATGAATGATGTATTATATAGTCCTGATATTATTCCTAGAAGGCTTTGGAAACAAAACTATTTAGGCACTTCATTCAATTGCTAGGCCTAAATGATTATAGGAAACATAGCCACTAATACCTAGCGTGAGCTCCGGGGTGAAAGCTAGTCAATTATAATAATTAAAAATAAGATAGGATATGAGCGAACAAGAAAATGTATTTAAGAGATTGCTTATAATCGTGTATTGAAATTTATAATAATAATAATAAAATAATGATTGTATAATATAATTCTTGTTAGATTGCACCTTTTAAAAAAATTAATAATAGAAATACCACTTTAAAATGTGGTTAATGAAGTGCACTGTAGAAAAGATTTAATGCAGCGGGTGGTTAAAAAAGGAGAGGAAGATTTATTGTGTAGAAGGTATCTGGGGTATGGAGAAGGAAAATGCAACCGTAGGGGAATGCAATTCAAAAATGTTTTCCCTACAGTGAGTGAAAATGAACATTAGAGGGCTTGAAAAGAGTCAAAATTGTTGTTAGTTCCACACTGGAGCACTAACAGAATGCTTTTTTAGCTCTCACACACAACACACAGATAAAAAACAGGAAAGAGGGTAAATGCATTTATGGCTTGGAGGGGAAACAGAGACGCAGAGAAACGTGCAAATTAGAATCCCCTCACGTCGACGTTTTTCTCACGGCAAATTGACACGAAAATACGCCTCTAGTGCATTTCACCTACACACAACTACAGATGAAAACATTTATTACTGGCTCATTCCCCTTTCCTATTTCCTCTTTCAGGATAAAGGGAAGGGGGAAATAGGAGGAGGGGGAAGTGCCTGAAACTTCATTTAATTATTCCTCCATTTCCCCGGGTCCTCTCATTTGGAACTATTTCATTATTTAGTCCCGAAAGAGCCGCGCTTTCCCATCCCCTCTTGACGACGAGAATGACGAAACCAGCGGATAATTTGGAGCTCCCGAGAGCTTTCGGCTTGAGGCTCAAAAAATGTAAATAATTTTCTTTGAAAATAAAACGAAAAAAAGGGAAATTTAAGTTAAAAAAAACAATTAAGTGGTAAAAAGACGGTAATTGTCGAATAATGGGAAAAGTTTTTTAACCCATTCTCTTTTCTCTCCAATAACATTACAAAAGTTAGACTTAAATAAAACGATTTATATAATAACTAAAATTGCGACAACTAATACGGTCTGTTATTAGTACCCACGAGTAATAATTTGTACAACTCAATATCATAAATTATATAAAGATCACGTGTACAAATAAGTAAACGAGAAATTATAAAGTAGTATTGTCGAATGGTTAACTGCACTCTAGCTTTTGATGACGATATAAAAATTTTATCAAAGGATTATATACAAACAAAAAGAATGAATTCTGGATTAATAGAAGTAACCGGCAATATAGGAATATACATAACCCAGCGAAAACTAATGTGTGTAAATGTCACCGTTCTAGTGATAAAAATTAAATTGAACAAGTTGGCGAAATCCGGAAATAAGGAATATAGTCTAGTCAATAAACATACTATAGTTGAGTGCATGAATGATTCGAGAGTTTTTGACCTCAGGGCTTTGTTAGGAGTAGTTAAGAGGTAAACATACTAAAAGTCCCCGCCCCTATAGGGTGAGCATAGGGTCAGAGGGGGGTAGAAGTTCCAAAAATTGGGTTTTTCCATTATACCTCGGAAACGGTGGAGTCTAGAAAAATATGTTACAAATAAAAATTAAAGATTATTAAATTTCCTATAAAATTGTTTCTATACATATTTGAGTCGTTTTCAAATAAACTGGGCATTTCATGTCCCCTACCTTTGAAGACGTGTAACTCAGAAAGTATACGGAAATTTTTAATTTTGATTAATACGTTCTTTTAGAGAGAATGAAAGGAACATTTTTCTGCTTTAAAATTTTAAATACAACAATCAACAAAAGTTTTAATCAATTAAAAAAAATAAAATGTCACATACGTTACTGTCCCCGGGTATATTTTCTAATTTTTACAAAGCTTTAACTATATTATGTTATAGTTGTTAGATTAAAATGATACTTGGTTCAATTTTGTATAGCAGACTTGGCTACGAGAGTCTATCGTATTATGAGATTAATTTATTATTTTATTTTCAAATGTGTTTCTTGTCACGAATTATCAACATTTCTCAAAGAAAAACGTTTGGATGAAAAATTGGGAATTAATTGTGATACAAATAATTGTTACTCATGTTATACGATCTTTTTTTATCTTAATATTTTTACTTTCTCATATAAAGAGAAAGTATTGTGATGGCGTGAAAATTCGATTTTGAGATTTTGATGGATTTACACGATTTGAGGTCCCCTGAGTCCAAAAAAGTGGTTTTTAAAAAATGTCTGCCCGTCGTCTGTCGTCTGTGCAGACGCCTGGAGCCTAAACTACTGGGCCGGTTTTGACGAAATTGAGAAAAATCATACCCCGAGGCGAAATCGAGAAATGAAATTTAGCTCTAAATTTGGGGGCGCTACCCCCCAAAACTCTTAAAAAACATGAAACATTTTAGATCGTTGAAGTGTGGGTCGGTAAGGGTTAAAAAATTTGTTAATAAAGACAAACTTTCATCTTAATCGGCTATATTTCGCCTCCACCAGAACGTCAACAGAACAATGGTGAAATATCCACAATATGGTATGAAAAGGAGATTAAAAAATACCAATTTCTTAATTTCTTCTCAAACCACCCGTTTTATCAACAACAAAACTCCATTCTTAACCTAATTAAAAAAGCTATAGCTTGCACAGACAAAAAATACATACCTAATCTAAAAACAACCATATTCAAGAAATTAACAAAAAATAACTACCCCATCAATATAATAAAGAAAGCATGGTACTCTATAGCAGTGGTTCTTAACCTTTTAGTAACCACGGCCCCCTGAAAATCTCCAAATATAATATATATAGTACCTAAATACCTTTCGAGGCCCCCTGGGGGGCCGCGGCCCCCCGGTTAAGAACCAATGCTCTATAGTAAATAACAATCCTAAACCTAAAGACCCAACTAATAGCATAGAATATTATAAATCCCTCACGTATGTACCTGGCCTATCAGAACAAATCCAAAAAACTTTCAAAGCATTTGACTGTGATAAAATAAAATTTGGTTTCAAACCAACTAGTAAATTAAGATCTGTATTCCACCATAATTTAAAAGACCCAACTGAAAAAAGCAAAAAATCTAACATAATTTATAAAATTAATTGTAACGATTGTAACCAAGTATATATTGGTGAAACTTCACAAACGCTGGAAAACCGTTTAAATCAACATAAATATGATATAAAAGCTAAAAATGATAAGACTGCCCTTGCCATACATACAAAAAGCAACAACCACCAAATAAACTTAGACGTAAAAATATTAGACACGGAAATAAAAGAATCCAAAAGAAAATACCTAGAAGCCTGTTACATAGCAATGACGGATAATACCGTCAATTTTAAAACAGACTCAAAAGACATTAACAAGTACTATTCTGCTGTCTTAAAGAAAAAATAACCATTTAAATCAAAATTTCCCGCCACAAAAAATAAAATCGTAAAATTAAATTTTCAGCCAGCATAATTAAAATAAATATGTAATACTATAAATAATAACAAATTAATAATAAAAAGTCTCAATAAAATATCCGTCCTTATCATAAATAGTTTATTCTTATCTAGTGTTTCTTCTAAATAAAAAAGGAAGGTAAAAGTTAGGTAGCCTCAAGTTACCAGGTTGATAGTTGATCTCGTCCGTAGTTTAATTGTTAACATTAAATTAGTACGATATATGTTTTTGTTATATTGTTATTTGTTAAAATTTATTTATTCAGATGTTCGAGGAAGTGTAGAGATACTGATAGATGTATGACAACTCCAATTTGATTGGAAGATTATTGATTTTATATCTCACCTACCTATGAAAAACCATAGTTCAGTTTGCCGGTATGTTTCTAAAAAACAATTTAAAAACTAAAATGTATAAACTCCTATCAGCTGTTTTAAAAAAAATGTTTGTTCTATATTTGATGTAAGTTAATATGATGTTTCAGGCACGAATATGCCTCGGTGGAGGCGAAATATAGCCGATTAAGATGAAAGTTCGTCTTTATTAACACATTTTTTAACCCTTACCGACCCACACTTCAACGATCTAGATACTAAAATGGACAAAACCAACAATCTATGAAACATTTTGTTTTCTCGAAAACGGTTCCGACGATTTACGATCTAAAATGTAGTCCATTTGAATACGAATCCAACGATATAAGCTGTTTTCCCGGGAAAAATCTAGTTCCTAAGAAATTAGCTTAAAACGCGGATGGAGAGAGCCCGGGTTCGATTCCCCGCCCAGGAGAAGTTATTTTTATGATGAATTTTGATGAAATGTTTAATAATATTTAAATGTACATTTGAAAACTAATAAATGGAAACACTGGGCAAGTAATTATAAACTCGTATATGAGAAAGTTTGTCTGAGTTGTCTCGGACTGATTTTTTTCTTTCGTGATCTTTAGAATTGGGATGATCATTTCGATGATTTCTTCTAACAATAGTTAGTATCTAAATCTATATTTCTCCGGCGTTGAAAAAAAGCTAAATTGGCAGATCTTTGGACGTGGCATAAAAAAGGTCCGGGTTCACGTCCTGGTGGCTGAATATATTTTTACTTGGAATAAAGGAAACAACCCAACCAAACCGTCACGTTTTTCATGTCGTTTTTTGCGTGACGGAAATTTCTTTTGTCCCCCAACTCAAGGACAAAAAAATTACCGTCACGCAAAAAAACGACATGAAAAACGTGACGGTCTGGTTGTTTTCTTTAAACATAGCCAAGAATGTAACAGGAGGTAGCTCGGTTTACACTTTTTAGTACTATATTTTACCACCAAGAGTGAACACAATAACCCATGATTCAATGTTTTTCTTTGAAGCAGAAAAATTATTTTAGAAAACAAAGGTTACAAGATTAAGGTTATAAACAAGTGTGATTTCGTGATTATTTTTACTTTCTCAATTTAAAGAGAAAGTATTGTGATGGCGCGAAAATTTGCTTTTGAGATTTTGATGGATTTACACATTTTGAGGTCCCCTAAGTCCAAAAAAGTGATTTTTATAAAATGTCGGTCTGTCGTCTGTCTGTGCAGACGCCAGGAGCCTAAACTACTGGGTCGATGTTGACGAAATTTGGCATACATGTTCAGAAAAATCATACCCCGAGGTGAAATCGAGAAATGAAATTAGCTCTAAATTTGGGGGCGCTACCCCCCAAAAACTCAGAAAAAAGTGATAAAAAAAATCATTTCTCGGAAACGGTTCCGAGATTTTGATTAAAAATTCTAAAATGTAGTTCTTTTAAATACGAATCTAACGATATAGTCAGGGTGCCCATAGGCAAAAAAGTCAATTATACATACTCTTTCCAACCCTCCTGTATGGCTTGTTTAGGCCAAGTCTGACACCGCATTCCTCTGTGATTTTATTTGGTTTTGGGGCGTTTTTCCTGTATTTCTTCTGAAACATGCCGTTTTTACGCATACTTAAAAGTGATAGATACTGTTTTTATTTTTATTTGAATAGCTTGATAACTTCAAATGATAGCGTAAGATAAAATTCTCTGACACCAAATATGGGCCAATTTGGGAGTCTGCTCTCCCGAACATGCCGGAAAAACGACTATCGGAAAACTGATTAATAACCAGCTGAATTTCTCAAGATACATTATTTGAACCCTATCATTCAACATTTTAATATTGTCTGACGCAGAACTTTTTCCAACTTTCCAGTCTGACGCGTCAAAGATGTCGATTTCACGACATCAAAAAAATTATTAATAACAATTTTTTTTAAACATTTTTGATTTTCAAATTGAGTATGCAATTTAGTAAAAAAACTGTCTGACGCTAAAAGTGGGGCATTTTCATTAAAATTTGAAATAAAACCATTTTTAATCTCCTGTTTGGTCCCTGCATTCATAAATATATAATATAATATTGAGGTCAAATATATTAATAACCAGATGACGTTTTTTAATAAAAACAAATAGAAATCAAATTTTCAACTGTATCTGTATTTTCATATGTGTTTTCCAGGCAGAATTGTTTTCAAACTGTTTGGAAAAAAAAAAACTAAACTAAAATAAAACAAAAGATAAAAGGACTTAATGCTTCAAGTATGCCACCAAAAAGCAGAATTACTGCAGCAAATTAAAAGAACTATGTACATATGTAGTATTTGGTGCAACGCCCATTTAAGATGCCCAACCGCATTAAAACCTGAAGATTGTGGATGGACATTAATAAATAACGAGTTTCATCATTATTGGTTTGATGGGCCTCTAAGTCCTTCATTTAAAGATATTTTTTCTATTACCGAAGGTAAATTTATATTGAAGTATGTTAAAATTTCCTGATTATTATTTATTAAAATGACTCAAAAATGATCTTAAAATTAGCTATTTTTACAATCAATCAATAGCTTCGTTCAGAGAACGAATTGTTTTTTACGGAATATTCAGTAAAATATTTATTATCTCTTTAAAATTAAGTCCCTTGTCCCTTTAAATAATCATAATTAAAATTACAGATTCGGAGTATGAATATTCGGATTCGGAAAGTAAAAATGAGGAGACAGACCACTATGAAAGTGATAATACTGATGAAAACAGCATAGCTAAAGATGAAAGCAAAACAGAATAAGAAAAAAATTCCTTTTTATTTTTTTTATTTTCGCAATTTTTTATTTTATATATATATATTTTTTTTTTTTTTTCATAAATAAAATAATTGAACAAAAAGTGCGTATGTATATATTAATTTATAAACGACCCTCATACTGCACATTTTATTTATAATACCGTATGCACATGATTAATTATTTAAGCTAAACTTACATTACTAGCCAATCAACAGTACTGTTATTACAGAAAATTAATGTTTTTTCGTCAGACTCGAATTATGCCCCAATGAATTTATCAGACTCCTTTACCAGATGTTAAGTATCGATATTTTGCACATAATATATAAATGTCTGACGATTATTAATAATTTTTTGATGTCGTGAAATCGACATCTTTGACGCGTCAGACTGGAAAGTTGGAAAAAGTTCTGCGTCAGACAATATTAAAATGTTGAATGATAGGGTTCAAATAATGTATCTTGAGAAATTCAGCTGGTTATTAATCAGTTTTCCGATAGTCGTTTTTCCGGCATGTTCGGGAGAGCAGACTCCCAAATTGGCCCATATTTGGTGTCAGAGAATTTTATCTTACGCTATCATTTGAAGTTATCAAGCTATTCAAATAAAAATAAAAACAGTATCTATCACTTTTAAGTATGCGTAAAAACGGCATGTTTCAGAAGAAATACAGGAAAAACGCCCCAAAACCAAATAAAATCACAGAGGAATGCGGTGTCAGACTTGGCCTAAACAAGCCATACAGGAGGGTTGGAAAGAGTATGTATAATTGACTTTTTTGCCTATGGGCACCCTGACTAATATATGCAGTTTCTCCGGGAAAAATCTAGTTCCTGAGAAAATAGCTTTAAATGGGCACAGAGAGTGGCCGGGTTCAATGCCCCACCGAGGAGAAGTTATTTTTATGATAAATTTCGATGAAATATTCAATAATAATTAAATTTAGCTTAGAAAACTAATAAGTGAAAAAAACTACTGGGTTAAGTAATTATGAACTCGTATATGAGAAAGTTTGTCAGAGTTGTCTCGGACCGATTTTTAGGGTTTTGTAGATTCTTTTCAAAACCCTTATGCCGAGGGTGATGTGTCCGTCTGTCCGTCGCTCTTTGGTTCATAGGGCCCGAACCGTTTAAGCTAAAGAGCTGAAATTTGAAATACTGGTGCAACTTTTTGACCCAACCACATGACAAATATACAGAAGTTCAAAATTAAATATGCGCATGCGCAATTCGCAAAAATGTTGTAAATTCAAAATTTTTTATTTTTTTTAATTTTCGTGTGGGGTATCAAATGAAAGCTGGTGAAGAGTAGGATTCAAATATATACTTGCTTTTTTAAATTTTGCATTCCTTATTGGGTAAAAAAATCAAAATATACCCAACAAAAAATTGCCCCCCCCCCCCCCCCAACCACTATACTTCGGCTGGTCCTAAAATTTCGAAATAATTCATGCTAATGCCTTATTGTGGGGCGATGAAAATTCCGGGAGTTCGTCCCAAATTTTAAATAATTGCTAATTTTAGGCGCGAAAATTTGAAATGTGCCAAAAAATTTATTTTTTTAAAATTTTGAGTTGGGTATCATATGAAAGCTGGTGAAGAGTAGGATTCAAATATATATTTGCTTTTTTAAATTTTTTATTCTTTATTAATTTTATAAGTCAAAATATACCCCAAAAATATCCCCCTCCCCAACCACTATATAACGGGTGGTCCTAAAACTTCGAAATAATTATGGTTATACCTTATGGTGAAGCAATGGAAATGGTCTGAAAAAATGAATTTTTCTAGTCGTTATTACCGATGAAAAACATTGTGACCCCCCGGGGGATCGAACCCGGACCCATGAGATCGAAGAATAAAATCATAATTACATAACGGGCATGCTTAATCTTCTACAAAACCCTAAAAAGTACTTGGACGCAAGTACTTCCCTGTGTTTTTTTTATTGTCATTTCTATTATTTTGCGTAAAATTGGTTCTTTTTGCAATGATTAAAGTGCAATGATTTTTCTTAAAAATTTATTTAAGACATAAACGACGATATTGATTAAACATTTTTAAAATGTAGTCCACTTAAATACGAATCTCGATATAAGCCGTTTTCCCGGAGAAAAAATAATATTTAAAAAATTTTTCATTGGAGTATTTTACATTTTTATTTTCCCAGTGCAACTTATTTCCCTATGTCACGTACGTTACTCAAATATATGAATTTCTTTTTCTTCTGAAAATTACTTTTCCTAATAGTTTATGCAAGGAAGTATATAATTTTGTTTAAAATATGTTTTTATAACAATTACAGCTCATTACTTTAAAATTATCAGCTTTGAAACTACAAATATTGGAACTTTTCTAATATTGCAGGTAACGTATGTGACACATGTTGGTAATTTTTTTAAATTTACTCCATTATTTACTCTTAAATATTTAAATATTTTTTTACATTTTAGGCCGGGTTCGATTCCCCAAAGTTATTTTTATGATATATTTTGATGAAATGTTCAGTAAAATAATTAAATGTACATACAAAAACTCGAATGCTAATAAACGGAAAGCACTGGGCTAAGTAACTGAACTCGTATATGAGAAAGTTTGTCTGAGTTGACTCTCATTGTCCCTCTCTGAATACGTCCTTGGAGAGTATGTAATTAAAATAAGTTATCATAATATATAAGTAAGAATGATAAAACTGACACATATATCAGAACTTATACAAAAGGTCAAATTTACTTGTATTCTGACTACAGATTAACGAATACGTTACTAAAATCATTGCCTACAATGAAGAACTTTAGTAACAAACAAAAAACGTTAAATTAATAAAAATATGTAGAAGGAGAAAATAGGCTAGGTTGAATCAACAATAAAAACAAACGAAATCATAGAAAATAAAATTGGGTAAATGAAAAGAGAAAAAAGCGTTAACAAGACACAAACCAATATTAATAAGCTAAGGAGGCATATTATACAAGTAGGGTATACAAAGTGTATTATAATGTGAAAAGGTTAAAATAACAAGGAACACTACATAAGAGTTCTTAAAAAAAATCTCAAACAAAGGGTAATAAATCGTGCAGGTGTACTAGATAGTCTAAGGAGATTCACAAAAAGTTAACAACCAAAACAAGAAAGAAGAGAGATTCTTAGAAACACCTGCCAGCTAAGTAACACCTCACTCATTCCTTTCTTTTAAAAGAGCATAGATGTTTTCTTCCCAGGAAATTAAATTAGAATATAGACTAAAACCATACAATAATACAGCCTCAAAGCTCATGTAACACAATGACTACTGTTGGAATTAATCGATTTCCGGTAAATCGTTACTTCTGTTTTTGTTTTTTCATAGACCAAAACCAAACGAATTTAAACATTTTATTATTTCTTAGAAAACACAGTCACGTATATTCTAGGTTTAATTTTCAACTCCATTTCCGGTTTATCATTTATCATTACTAACATTTTTTCTCAGCATGACATTTTCTTAGGAGTCATATATCACAAAAGCCAAATGTAGGCTTAAAAAAAAGTCAGTCTAAATGAAGTCAGAGCATATCCGTGGCTTATACAACAGTGCATTATAATGAAGCCGAAAGATAAAATGATTTTGATCCCCGGAAAACAAATTGTTTCATTTATTGAAATACACAAGTTTGACTAACCTTTTGAACAATATCGTCCATCAAAAGTACATTACTTGTATTAGAGGTATTACTCACAAGTTTATTAATTTTTCTCGAGCTTGAAACTCGTTTAGGATTCGCATGACTGCAAAGAAACGGCGCGGAGCAGCGAAACGATATTTCTTTCTCTGGAAATGTCTAAATTCAAATTTAGCAAAGTTAAATTATTTATCTTTATGTTTGTACACTAAGTATAATATGCATGTATAAAACCAAAATGTTTAATAGTTAATAACAAAATGCCATGACAGCTAAAGTATGCTTCGTACGCTGCCTTCAAAATAAACCAAAAAATAACAAAAACATATTTGGTCGGAAATACCGAATGTTGTCAATTTCATTTTTATTCGTTGCATATGTAATTAGGGATCATAATACAATTACGTAGGCTCCCATGGTTGGTCTAAAAATGAAAGTTATTGGTCTTCTAGTGCCGGTGGTGACCACGTCTTATAAGGTTTACGCCCAGCGAATATTGAACCCAACCCTCGCGCATGGTCGACCGTTTTATGGGTATGAATACTTCACTACATATTAAACCGTTTCCACTTTCAGCCCACTTACTCTTCACCCAAGTGTGGAAAGGTTTGTGCAAGTCGCACAAATTTTTTGGTTCGTGGGTCGAAATCTTGCCGGAATCTCTTTCTCCCCAAGGAGAAAACGAAACCTTGTTTGGTTCTGGGTCTCTAAGTAAAACTTTATATTTATACCAATAAAGTTTATTATTATTGTTATACCTATGGATACTTCAAACCATTAAATAGAAAATAGACTGCCAAGTGGTGTGGCACACATAGCTTCCTCGCATCCTATCACGTATTTTATTAACTTTATGCTTTGACAAGCCATTAGTGCCTAAATTGTTTGTTTCCCCCGTTTTTTTAATCCGTCAAAATTGTTTTGATTTTTTACATGAATTAAAGTATCAATTTAGCAAAAGTTAAAAGTGCAGAAAGTTCAAATTTATTTGGGGCTATCTGTGGGTTACTTTTGATAAATGTCATACAAATCAGATAAGTAGGTACTTATGAAACTGTAGGTGTAAACAAATGTATGTTTGTGCGCATGTGGAAGAGAAACAAATAAGCGCAGAAGGTTGAATCTTATATGGGACTAACAATGATCTAATCATGGCCGACCTTACAAATTTCATTAAAATCGGACGTGTAGTTTTTAAGATATGTTAGTTCTCAAACATTGACAGACCGACAGACAAACACGGAACCAAAAATGTTCTCTGATGTCTGAAACGGAAAACTGTCTTGGAATTTTTGAAATAGGAGGCATAAAATATTTTTGTGCTTCAGAACGATCACACATAGCTCCCGTTACCTTCAGTAAGCTCGGAAGCAATAAATAAAAATTATAAAATAAAACTATTTTTATCCTTTTTCAAACATTCAAAAGTGTCAGGGGCATTCATTTAAGTGTTAAGGGGTATTTATTGGTTTATCTGTTTTTTAAACAGATTTTTTTTTTTTTTTTTAAATTTTGGTGTTAAAATGGAAAAAGAGGACGCCCTAAATACAAATATATATTTGATTTGAAACCCCGTCCCATTCTAACTATGGACAATCCTACTGTACCCAGTCAAATTAAACCCAAAGAATGTGTCGTGTAAAAAAATAAAACTTGGTTCATTTGTTCGTTTGGGTATATTTTACAACATACTAAATGCCTCCGAGAGGGGGGAGGGACCAATTTAATAATAAATTTTCACACTTAACACTATCGTAAATACATCCAAAACTACCGTTCCTAGCAAAAAACTCTTTATACAAAATTAAATTATACAATATTTCCAACCAAAAATGTTCGTTTAATTTTTTTATAGGGTTAATACATTCGAAGATACATGGCAAACAAAATAATGACTTGTCAAAAATTATTTTCATAATTTCTCCGGAACGACTTTGCCTATGACCGCATGGCCATGAAATTACACAAAGGTCCATTGCGGGTAATTTAACAAATCGGACGAGTTCGTTAACCAGCATAAATAGACCTAGGCGTTTTAAGATGCAGTCCATTTAAAATTTTGTTTTAGCTATTACTTTTGAACTGTTTAATAAAATGACGTGAAAGCATTGCCTGAAAATCCATTTTTGTCCATCTTAATCAAAACGTAATGAAACAACTCCTGATAATTTAATTTGACAAAGAAACTGATTTTATAAATAATCTTCCAATTAATGTGGCACATAGCTAACTCGTGTCATATTTCTTAAAATTTAATTATTTTATTTATTGAAAACCTAATTTTATCCAATTTATTTAATTTTCCCTCATTTTTAAAAACTGTCAAAAATTTTTTTTTTACATGAATTTAAGCTCAGAGCAAGGAAGGGGTAGAGGGAGCAATGCGATTTGAAAAGACATAGACCTATAGTAAACCTTCCAAGCGAGCTCAATCCGAACTAAAGTGATTGCGTGGTCATTGGTCCTAGTCTTATTGGTCTATTCCTTCTCCTTCCGTACCCACAGACGCTTGTCACAAATCCTTATCAGTAGCATATTTATTTGCTCACTACCCCACTAAAAAAAATAGTTGCTATTGGTTATCTAGGAACTGTAACACGTATATTAACGACGTTAGTGCCTTTAGATAATTTATAAGGTTAGCAACAAATATTAAAGTACATATTTATAAGGAAAACTTTAATAAAAATATTAAATGTTGTAAGAAAATATCACTTATATCAGCTGATATCAGATAAATTTCGAGATATTGATACTGTTACCAAACTGCCGCTTGGGAGGTTTAGTGTAGGGGTGTAGCATAATGAACCACTTCTTGAGACCCAGATTCTATAGTATTGTTCCCTCTACCCCTTCCTTGCTCTGAGAATTTAAGTATCAATTTAGGAAAATTGAAAAATCGCAGACGGTTGAAATTAATTACCATGCAAATTTCAATAAAATCGGACGAGTAGTTTTTAAGATCTGTTGGTTCGCAAAAATTAAGCGAAAGACAGACCGAGAGACATCACATAGCTAATATAGGAGGCTAATAATATATATTATATACATAAGCTAATATATCACAAAATATAAGAGAGGGCGACACGAAAAATGCAATTTTTAAAGAAATATTGCGCAAAGACGGATAATTGGTTCAAAAACTAAATCATAAATTCTATTTTACATTCTAATAAATAATTTTAAAAAATGTATATTTATTTTTATACACTTCCGATGACGCTTTTTTTAGACGTATCATATAATCTATATTTTAAATCTAAATATTTTAAGTCAAAGTGATCTTAATAAACATATTCATAGTTATTTAAAAAGAAAACAAAAACAGTATTTCTGTCTAGGCATTAATTAATTCGGAGATATAAAAGTCATTGGTACATCAGATTGATCACAATGCTTCTGTTACCTAGGTAAGCTCGGATGCAATAATTGTATAGAATACATTTAGTAACAAGCATTATTTTTGTTTAAAGTAAGTTATAATTATATTTAAATTTAGGAAAGCATGAGATAAAAAAAGAAAAATTTTAAATTTAAATATGTAAATAGAATAGAATGAGAAAAAAAAATCTAGTAATAGAAGAGAATTTGCCTATTGTTCTGAATTTTATATAGTTAGAGCGGAAGTAGGAGAGAGGAAGGAGTGCGGGTAACAAAATGTTAGTAAGGTAAAAGCTCAAAATATGAGCTAGGGGTGGTAGTCATGATAATTTGTTTAGTCTCATATCTCGATTTTCATATTCTAAGAGTAGCGGAGAGAGGTATGAAATATTAGGTCGAGTTTTTAAACACGGTAAAGGAGGAGGGAGTCAGTATTTCACAGTTTTGAATGTTACACTGAAAAACATTCAGGGGACAAAGACCCCCTTGCAGCGACACTTTATATTTTGGGGGCTTTTTCGAAAGGGGGTTAAAAATACCTCCCCCCCCTCGCGAAAAACAACCCCCATTTGATAAGAATCCAGTGGCACTTAATTAATAAAACAATGGTGGCTTCCGACAAGAATAGTGAGGGAGGAAAGCGGTGTTAGAACGATATAGAAGGTAGGGGAGGGGAGAGGGGAATAAAAGATAAAAACTTAGGTGCCAGCGAAAAACCAGACAGGCAAAAGGGGAAAAAATCTACAACAACTAAAAGAGAGATTTTCAACTTCTTCCCCTCCCCCCTGGAAACAAAGATAGAAACATTTATTTATAAATACGAAAAGTATATAGAAAAAAGAAAGAGATGAAGAAGGAAATCAACGGTTTTAAAGATAAGAAGGTAGACTCAGTTAGCTCTCTTACCCACTCAAAATGCCCCCCCCCCCAAAAAAAAAAAAAAAAGAAATTAAAATATGTATAAAATAATCTGTAACTCTCTACTTCTATCGCTACCTCTTTAGCACCTTTTTCTCAGAATAAGAGGAATACTTGTAACCACAGACCAAATTTATTTTACCTCTCATCCCTTTGAAAAATATTTTCTCTCTACTACAAATATGCAAAAAGAAACACATAAACTGCATGTTAAAAAACACAAGTAACCACTGTTTATACAATATTGTAATATGAAGGACAAGAAAATACAAAATAAATATATAAATGATAGTAAACTAAATAAATTGGCCAAGTTTAACTATCAACACACACGAATTCGTTAACGAGCATTATCGGCCAAGCTGTATCAAGATGGCGGCTATTCATGAGCCTTTTATTTAACATACAATATGACACACTTCCGTTGAAACAAATTTCAAGGAATGACTGTTTTGGAGGATTATGACAAATACCACAACAGCAAAACTTCAACTTTAAGTTTGGAGATCAGGTGCGTCACAGACAGACAACAGACAAGCGTCGGTTCATAAGTATACTATATCTATATTCATAAGTATTACTATATATTTTAATGTATAGTAGAAATTAGATAATATTAATATTATTATAGTAGAAATTAAATAATAGAGATTGATAAAAATTTGTTATTGCTTATTTATTTATTAATTTAAAAACTGCACAAAAAAACCAAATTAAAATAACTACATAAATGTATAGTTATGGTAGGTATATATTAGTCTTGGCAGATTTCCATAAGGCCAATATAATATTTACTACCTCTTGAAGAGAAGAAAACATAAAACTATGGCGGATTTATTTACGAGAGCGAGAAAAAATGCATTCGTTGAGGAAACTTGAGACTTGGGCATGGAAGGTTTAAGTAGTTTGATATATGAATTATTTTAACTTCCATTTTTTAAAAAAAGGGTTTAAGTAGACTGGTTGAACCAAGTCATGTTATAAAAAAATAGGTCCGAGACAACTCAGACAAACTTTCTCATATACGAGTTCATAATTACTTAGCCCAAGCCCAGTGTTTTCCATTTATTAGTTTTCGTAGGTACATTTAATTATTATTGAACATTTCATCAAAAAATAACTTCGGGGAATCGAACCCGGCCGCGGTTTAAACCTAATTTCTCAGGAACAAGATTTTTCCCGTGAAACCGACTTATATTAGATTTATATTTAAATAGACTACATTTTAGAATTTTTTAATCAAAATCGTGGGAACCGTTTTTATGAAATACTTATTTTGGGGGAGCAGCGCCCATAAATTTTGAGCTAAAATTCATTTCTTGATTTCACCTCGGGGTTTGAATAACATGTACGCCAAATTTCGTCAAAATCGGAGCACTAGTTCAAGCTATGCGTCTGCACAGACAGTCGACCGACAGAGGTAATAATATCTTATTCTAAATATCTATAATATCTTCTATAATATCTTATAGAAATAAGTGTTAGTTTCTGTATTTATTTCTTCAACATTTATGTGGGAAGACCAAATTGTGTCTAGTGCTGGTATTGTTGTTTTGCATTTGTCTCTCTTTTGGTTTCCTTTTTTAAAAAGAAACATCGACAATAACTCTTTTTTAAGGAAAGTTGTCTGTTTAAATTTTATTGTATTAACTTGGAGCCCGGTAGAATAAATCTGGGAAAGCAGTTGTGAGGGAAAAGCGGAAACAAGCTTGTTATAAATTAGCAAGCCAAGAAGACCACGATATTTATGGGTAAACTTGTTTTACGAGACTGCCCTCTACAGCTGTGAACAAGGCAGAAGGTGCAATTATACAACCCTTATAAAGTAAACCTAGGTTCGAGCCCCGTCCACCCCATCTCTTTTTTATCTCTTGGGTGATTATTTTTTTGTGCTGAGGTAAAATTTATTATGGGTAATTGTTAACAGCAGTTATATATGACAAACTATTCATTAAAATTTTAGAAATGGTGGCTATTATAATCGTTAGTAATTTGAAATGACGACCATTATTCGTAAAAAAAAAATGTTTTCATTGTCTTGTCGTTAATAGGTATAATCTTTTATTTCTTAATTTAAGACAAATTTCATAATTATCTTTATTTTTTTATTCGATAATAAAAACTATATATTTGTACACATCGAATTAGTTTTTGGTACTTCTCGAATATTATATTTTCGTTGCCAGTAAAATGCTTCCTAGTAATCACATTTGCTTCCAATTTAAACAAAATGAATCAATGTTTTCACAATTATAAAACCACACAGTCAAACAAATTCAAATAACTTTTAAACCTATAAACGCAGTGACATCTTTAATAATATCTTAAATAATTATGAAGTAGATTAATCTAATAATAAACACTGGATTGGAAAAAATCAAACTTATAAATCTCAATAACGATGAATTAATAACCTTCTTCAGTATTATACGTGGGATAAAGGTACCATTCATACCACTTTTTTAATTTTAAGTTGAATATAAAACGTAAAAAAAAAAAAATTATAATATGGGCTTCAAAGCAATTCAACTTCCACTTGTATTGAATTCAATGATTTCAGGATAGTATTTTCTATAAAAAAGATAAATAAATTTAGCTGAAATGTAAATAACTATATAGAGTAGGCGGAATGCAGACTAGAGGTCTGAGATAGCTGGTTTTAGGCCGAACCGCTATGCTAGCTTGTATTTTCTCATTTTTAAAACTATTTACCCTTAACACACTAGCACACTTCTTATAAACATACAAGCTAGTGTATTCTTTTATATACTCTCTACTTTACTATAGAAGTTATACAAAACTAAATAACAGTGGTCGCACAAACATATAGCTGTGAAATTAGTGTTCATGTGAACTCCTAAATAAATAAATGCAGGAAAGAAAATTAATAGATCACTGTTTACATACACAAATTTTATTAGGTCGATTATTGATGGGATTTAATTCAATACATTATTCCTATGGACATAATCAAACAATCGATATTTTAGTGTTGGTATTATAAAATTATTGATCGATATTAGAAATGAGATGTTAAAAATTGATAAACGTAAATTCCTTGTAACGCTCATCTTTGACACTTACATTTTACTCTATTTATTTGTATAATTTTAATTAAGAGAGCTGCTTTTTGTTTTATTGCCCATTATCAATAAGTAAGAAAAAATTCCGCATAAAACCAGTCACATTTTAATATCACTGAGTTGGAGTGTTCAGGTACAAACGATATATTCATAACATGAGAAGATACGATAGCTCTGAGAAGAGAAAAATAAGATTTTTTTTTTTTTTAAATAAGTGAAATTCACATTACTTTAATATAGGTGAACATTACAATGAAATGAATAAGATTAAAAAGGACTTTTCAAAATACACTTTTATCGTTTAATCAGTCAACTTAAAAATGACCCAAACTTTGTGATGTTTCCTCGGTACTAAAGAACTATTTTCCTTGCAACATTTATTTTTTATCTTTCCTTCTCTCTTTTCTGAAGCGTAGTATGTAGAACTAGGAGGTCAGATCGAAACAGGAGCTTGATGGGAACTAAATTACTGAGTCGCTTAGGGTAAACGAAGAAACGACATGATAGAAGTGTCTTCGGAAGCAAAGGCTGGTTAGAGTATAGCCCAGGGCATGTCTTGCCTTGGCCCCGACAGTAAAACTGCCCTTCATAACCTATTCATGATCATTTTTAATTCAAGGGTTTGGGGAGGAAAAACACAGGGATCTATCGGTAACGCAAAGGAAAGCTCTTCTCAAGCAAGGGAAAAACAGACTCGTGTGACGTCACAGGGCAATGCTTCCCTAATATCACCTCACGACTATAGACTGCACAACCATCAAACACAACATAATGTTTGAGAAAATGGCTACAATATAACTGACTGCAAAACTACCGATCACATCTCTTTTTCAACTCTACTGAAGTATATACTACTAAATCATCATGATGGAATAAATATTAATTAGCATTCTACAGATAGGCATTTATCAGAAAATACAATATTAATGAATCTCAATGTACAATATCATCTTCCAGTTAGCATAAAATACAAAAAATGACAATATTTTGATGTTTTTTTGACAAAATTACATAAAAAATTAAACACTTTCCACAAGTGTTATATATTTTTGTAATCTACTCTTCAATATTTTTCATTTGATACCCCATTCAAAATTTAAAAAAATATATTTCCCCGTAACAGGGATTAGCCATACCATTTTGGATTCCCAGTTAATCAGATCAATTGCTATTCTTATTATTTCTATGGCCAAGCAAACCACAAATTTTGCATATTTTTTTTTTTATATTTTTAATAACAGCAGAAATATATACCTAAAAAAGACAACTTAATTGACAATTAAAGGTGACCGCATCAAAAATGGAGCAAACATTTTTTTTTGGGGGGGGGGGGGGAGGGGGGACCCGCAAATTTTTTTATGTTATTTGACAAAATAGCATGGAAAATTAAACACTTTCCACATGTGTAATATACTCAAAAGAAGCTCTAAATCCAATTTCATGAAAAATATTACAAATTTCAATTAATTAATAATATATAAATGTAACCCATCTCTTCTTTAATATATCTACATCTTGACCTAACATTATAATCAATAATAATAATTGCCGCTGTAAAGAAAAAACTCACTTCACAGCCTAGTAACATAATATATATAATATTTAAGCTCTAATTTTAGGAGCGCTACTCTCGAAAACCTCTCTGTCCCTATGCATCGGAGAGCAATAATACTTGTGATCAACATTGTATGGGGTAAAATTAGAAATTTTAAAATCTCGTTTGCGGCAGGGTCCCTCCTGAACGCTTTGACGGATAATTCTCCTCACCTTGCTTAGCAGTAAAAAAAACCCATAGTCTAAGCATTAAAATAAAGAACACGTGTACCAAGTTTCAACTAAATCGACATTTTTTCTTAGTTGTCGTCATGCGTAAATATATTTCATACAATACATTCATACTGCTCTATAGTCTGATACTCGTACACCGTAGAAAAAACAAATACAAAAATTGTAGCAAATTTCAATACTGATTTCATCAAAGCGTTTACGCTTAACCCTCGAGCATTTCATATTGAAATTTGAGGACGGGAAAAGATTCTATATTTATTTATTTTTGAGACTAATATTTATTTATAAATACAATTTTTTTTTTTTAGTTGATAGCATAAAAGCGACATGGCTAGGAAGTGTTAAGTTTGGCCAAATATAATTAATCGATCTAAACGTTACAAAAGGGGAAAAAAGATAAATACCAAGTTAATAATATGTATAATATAGCACTACAATATTGATAATATCTAATTTTGCTCTCTGACGCAGGAACATAGATATTAAGTAAAAGTCGAAAAAAGTCCGACATTTTCGGACCATTTTCAATTGTTATGGGTCTATCTCTGGCTACATTCAACAAGCCATCTACATTTCTTAAAAATCAAATGAATAGATATGGCTTAATAAAAAAACTTGTGGCCAGATTAAAAAAAAAATATATATATACATATATATGAGCGCAGAATAAGGAAACTTATAAGTGTGACGAACAATTGAACATTTTGATCTACCACCCAAATTCCATTAAAGTCGGACGAGTAGTTTATTTGATACGTTGGTTCGCAAAATCGTTGGATAGAAAGACAGACATGGGACCAAAAATATTCCTCGATGTCTGAAACGGATTGGTCTTGGATTTTTTGTCCGTTCGGTAGTTCGAAAGCAGTATATACCATTAAATGATACTTCTTTGCCAATTAAAAAAACTCTGATGGGAGAAAACGGAAGGAAAAACGAAGAAAATAGACTCACAAGATATAAACTACAAACTGGAATGAAAATTCGTGTAAAACTTTCCTCCAAGAAACCAACACACGAAAACTAGTGTAAAAACAACGTATGTATATATACAAAGGATGGCGCTACTGTAAAAGAAGGAGTACGGAGGGGTCTCCTCAGAGAATTAAGAAGTAGAAAGTTAAGCCATTACATAAGATAGTGTCTGAAACCTGTGGGAAGGGGGACTTGACTTTATCTTAGTATTCCGGCAGGGTACTCGGTACACCATCCACCGTTAGTACCCCCCCCCCCCCCCTCCTCTACCTCAAGTTAAATATTTCTCTCCCAGAGTCTTTCAGAGTATATCTTAGCAAAACATCTACTAAGCCTACTCTTACAAAAGTACTCTTAATAAATAAAAGGAAACGAGTTGAACTTAAAAATAAACAATGGTGCAAAGGAAACAAATTAATTTTTATTTTTTCAGATAGAAAGTGTTGTGGTGGACAATATTCCATTTTGAAATTTTGATTGATTTACAGGTTTTCTATATCCCCTGAGTCCAAAAATGTTTTTTAAAAACATTTAAGCTCTAATTTTCGCCTAAAAACTGTTGAAAATATGAAAAAAAAAAAAAAAAAAAAAAAAATTAAATTAAGTCCAATTAAAAAGTACCTAGGAATCGAGATGTTAATGAAAATATCGATAGCTCATTTTACTAAAACTATACGATAGGTAAAAGTTCGCCTGTTTAGCACTTGTAACATTGATTTAATAATAAATAAATTAAATGAGATATTATTGGAATAAAATTCAGTATCACAATGTAAATGAAAGTTTGGGTCATGTTTGCTATTTTGATTAATTTTTTTTTTTTGGAACCAAGTTCCTTATGGCACATTCTGGAGCCCGGGAGTGAATCCGAAAAAAACGACCAAAATCACCGTCACGAAATCTACAGATGACGATAACTTGAGTAAAAGCTCACCTAGTTAAATGAAATTTGGTACACTTGTTCATTTTACCAATGCCCATGCTGAGTTAGTCAAAAAAACGTTATCCGCCCAAGCGTTCACACGCAACGCTCGCGTAAACGTAAGCTTTAGAAGACGGGAAAAAGTGTTATTAAGGAAGCCTGTTACTTGACTTGTTTTGATTATTTTTGTTATATATGTCAAAAATGTCACTTTGTTTTGTAAATAAATAAAATATAATCATGTAAAATTTCACCCTGATACAAGCAGAAGCTGTAGAGTAGGGAAGAGATATATTTTATAATATTTTAAATTAATTGTGGCCGGTTAGGTAGAAAACAGTCCTATTTCAATCCAAACTTCTTTAACAAACATACTCTTTCACTATAAACTCATCATGATCAACTTTTTTCTTATATTTAATATATATTTATAGTAAGACGCTTGTAATTATCCAAATAAACATAACATACTCTTTCACTATAAACTCATCATGATCAACTTTTTTCTTATATTTAATATATATTTATAGTAAGACGCTTGCTTTAATTATCCAAATAATGATTTTCTTTTAATTTTGCCTTAACTCTGCCAGGTACTAACAGTTTGTAACTTTTAATTTTGTCTCTTTTCTAATACCGCCACGTATAAGTAGTTAGCAATGTATACGTACTTAGCAGTGTGATTTTAAAATTTATATTTAATGAAAAATGTAAGGAACTTCGTTCCTACCTGGTGTCCCGCGACACCACACGTATTTTTTAATTATAGATCTACTATTCATTGAACTTATTTAACAGAATTAACTAATAAAAACAAATTATTTAAATATTAAAACGTTTATATCTTAAATTTTACTTATTCAACTGTAATATACAATGTTATAAGATGGAGATAATAGTATAAACTGTTATTTTTTTTAAATTGTAGGTGTTATTTCGACTAAAACAACAGAATAACAAATGAAATAATTCAATATGAAATATGTAACTATACAATTTAATAAATAGGTAGAACCCTGTAACTTATTTTACAGCTGAAAATATAACAAATCAAATATATGAACCATGTTTACCTGGGTCTAAGGCTTGAATTTCAGTTAGCATTTGAAGGCTCACCTGTAAAACAGAAATGCTACATATTATTAATACTTACAAAGCATATCTATGTGTTAGTATTAGTTAAAGTACACAAAAATATTATTTTTAATTTTTGTAATTTAGAGTTAACCAGGATTTCTGTTCAATTAGAATATAATAAACAAAGCAACCTAATACTAATACTAACAACACTAATGAAACAATACTAATGAAGAACCTTTCAACTTATATTGTTCGCAGTACAACTCAAGTGAACTCTTCTACAATATTAATTGTCTATGTCGTTTCTCCTACGAACTACTTAATCCTATCCTCTTACTAAAAAATGTATTATTATCAATCTATAGTTCGATGAACATATTATCTCGATATTCAGCCTTTTTGAAGTGAACTATTTTTTTTTAAATATGTCTTGTTGCTATGTCAACTTAATACATATTATGTATCTATTAAATTTCAGATAATTTGTTATTAATATTTTAATATTAGATTAGATGTGTTATAAAAAAATCTTTGCTTAAATAAAAATATTTTCAGTTCCTTCTCGTGGTATCATTAACAGGTTAAGGACTTTCTCTCTCTCTCTCTCTCTCTCTCTCTCTCTCTCTCTCTCTCTCTCTCTCTCTCTCTCTCTCTCTCTCTCTCTCTCTCTCCCTCTCGCTCCCTCTCTCTCTCTCTCTCTCTCTATTCCACACGATTCCACCCCTCTGATGTATTCAATATCATAAAGACACTTCGAAGAATTAGGCCCCAGTAAAAATGCTATTGGCAGATGAATGTATAAAATGCATCGAGGGACCAATATCATTACCTAAAGAAGATGAAAAATCTCATCTTCAAGTAGAAAACTGTTACTTTAATTAAAACTGATCGTAAGTGCGTTACTAATAACTACTTTTCTATAATATAAACTAATTGTCATCTATATTAAAGTCATCTATATATTAAAAATAAAGATCAGCATATGAAATGTGGAAGGCACTAGAAGATACTTTCAATAGAAAAGGCATTGCTACATTCATGTATAGTCAAAGAACACTGCTTACATTTAAATTTACTGATGGAAGTCTTTTCGATCATTCTTCAAAATTTGATTCATACGATAGAGAACTCAACCCTAAAGGAGGAAGTATTGACACTCCTACTGAAATATGATATCAACTGCTATCTCTACCTGATACATAATATAGTACTTTAACGACTGCTGCAGAAACTGTAGCTGTAGAGTTCCTACAAATGGACTTTCGTCGGAAAAATCGTTTGTTAGATGAGGAACAAAACTTTTACAAAAATCATCTAGTTAAGATGCGACTCATAATAATAATGAATGCGCTTTTAATACTAAACAAGCAGGAAAGCCCAAATGTGAATATTGTAAGAAAAGTTCACATAGCTCTCAAGACTGTTAGTTGAAAAATAAAAAGAAGAAAAATAACTATTATAATAAACAATCTAAAGCTACATCAACTGCTCGCTATGTTCTTCAAGAAAATAGTTCTTATGAAGAGGATATGGTTATTTTATCTGTGGCTAATAAAGCAGGTACTAGCAGTAATAAAATTATATACTGAGACAAGCATAATATCTTTATTTTAGACAGTCGCTGTAAAGAACATCTAGTTAATGATTTAGAACTATTGAGTGACTATAAGAAACATAATAATAAATTTGTAATAAAAAAATTGCAAAGGTGCAAACTTGTAATAATTTTTCTCCAACTGAGATATACAACGAATGATCAAAAATATCGTTTATTTAAAGTTATAACTGAGTAAAGTGATTTTAATTTTTTTTTTATAGATGTTTAATTTGTAACTTTATTAATGGAAAACATTTTTTATTTAAGGTCTTATGACGCCCGTAAGGGGTGAAATATAACCTTATTTAATTAACTAATTGTTAATTTTACTCACCTGAATGATCCTAAAAACTAGTAATCCAGAATTAATAATAATATAATCGTTTATTTTTTAACCAATTAATTAAATACAATATTTTTAATATTTTTAACAATACGATAGCCTTTGTCAGTGGACCGTCAGGCGAATAAAATAATTATATTTCTCTCCAGAACCATCTTGCAACTTAATGACAGTAATGAAAATGGAAAATAGTGGATTAAAAATGATCTTTAATGAAAGCTAGTATTTATCTAAAGAAAAACATTTGTTTTACAGTGTAAAAATTTCCAACAATACATAATAGAATTTACTCGAGGTGAACGTGATAAAAATAAAGCTTTTTTAACAATACCTAAAGCTATATGGCATCAAAGATTGGGTCGTATATCAGATAAAACATTCTCCTCAGATATGGTTGAAGATAGACTTATAAAGAAGGTTAAAAAATTAAAACAAAAATATTTTTGTGAAACTTGTGTTGAATAAAAAAAAACTGGAACTCCCTATACAGGAAATAAGACCTCTTCAAACCCATGCAGACCTATGTGGACCAATTAAACCTATATCATGGGATGGATCACGATAGTTTCTTACATTTATTGACGATTACACACATTTTAGAGTAGAGTATATTTTAAAAGAAAAATCTCAAGTAGAAATTTTTTTAGACTATAATATATAGCTCATGTTAATACTAAATTTTCACATTATAAAGAATACGCTGTCAGGTGTGATAATGGTAAAGAATACACGTATCAAATTCAATCCAAGAATTTTGTTCAGAACAAGGCATACAAGATAGTTTTACAACACCGAACACACCGAAACAAAATGGTGCTGAAATATTAAATAGGACTCTTATTGAAAAAGCAAGAGCATTAATACTTGGAAGTAAAATTAATTAAAACGTTCTCGAATGAAGCGGTTCGTACTGCTGCATATTTATTAAACAAAACTTATTCTTCTGCACATGAAGAAAGAATAACACCGGCAAAATTGTGGTACTCTAAGAAACCTAATTTTACAAAATTAAGGACATTTGGTTGTACAGCATACTCTTCTTACTAAAAAAATTCACCGAAATAAATTTGATGATGAAAATGAAAAATTTCTTTTAATGGGATAAAAAGAGAATGGTTATCGTCTGTGGTTACCTGAAAAACAAAAATTAAAGTATCTTGCAATGTTTGCTTTATTGAAGATGTTTTAAAAATAATTCTTATTCAAGTGATTTATATGAAGAACATTTAAATGATAACCAATAAGAAAATAGTGATGACGATCAAACTAAAACAAAAAGGAAAAGTCAAAGAGAAATTAAACTCGTTGGTAAATATAAATATTTTAATGTCAGCACTAGCTTTGAACGCATTTAATCATGATTTACCTACTAAGTAAGAAGATAAGATGAAAATCAATGGAAACAAGTTATAAGTGAAGAGCTTAACTCATTATATTAAAATAAAATACGGATTGCTTGCCCTGAAGAACCAATAAATAAAAATACTATAACAACAAGATGGGTCTTTAGAATAGAAGGAAGTGAAGATAAACCACTCTACAAATCAAGACTTGTTGCAAAAGGATTTTTACAGCACACGGGAGCTCCAGTAGCAAAATTTAGTACTCTTCGTGTATTTTTAGGCAATGCTTTACAGCAAAATATGCACATTTGCCATCTAAATGTAAAAACAGCTTTCTTATACGGAAGCATTAATGAAGATATATATATTCCCTTATCTCCTGCTTCAGATAAACCTGGAGCAATATGTCGACTGCAAAAATCTCTTTATCGCCTTAAACAAACACACAGGTCCCAGGTGGAATAGACAAGAACAAGCGGGATTCAGAGAAGGTCTTTTATGCACAGACCAAATAAACACCTTGTGCATTATTACGGAGCAGTCTACAGAGCACCAGTCTTCTCTCTATCTGAAATTTGTCGATTTCGAGAAGGCGTTCGACAGTATAAGGAGGAGGAAGCTGTGGAAGGCCTTGCAAGTTTTTGGAATACCAGAAAAAATAATCAGCATCGTCAAAAATATGTACGAAGGCTACACATGCCAGATTCAAAATCAAGTAATGCTAACTGAACCTATTCCAGTCCACTCTGGCTGGAGTCAAACAAAGCTGTCTCTTATCCCCAATCCCGTTCCTTATGGTACTCGATCTGGGGATGAGGAAAGCAATGAATCGACGCAGAGGCATACAATGGAGACTAGCAGACAGACTGGAGGATTTAGATTTTGCTGACGACTTTTGTCTCTTGGCAAGCAGCTTCAAGGATATGGAAGCTAAATTGAACGACTTAAAGGTTGAAGCAGCAGAAGTGGGTTTAAATATTAACATTAAAAAAGACGAAGGAAATGCGGTTCATGTGCAGAAATAACGAAAGATTCTTCCTTCTAAAGTTGTGGTATTGCTTTTTTTTATAAAATCAATATGAAAGCATTAATTGAGAAAATCGTATTTATTATTTAATATTATTTATTTTCTTAACTGATTTTTCCTTTAGAATAGCTTTCATATTTCTTTTTTACCAAAACATGCAATACCACAACTTTTAATGCACTCAATGAGACCTTTAAATCGACCCCACATGTATTTGAATCAGACAAATTTGACTTTTTATATGTGGCAGGGGGGGGGGGGGGTGATTTTAAAAATTTTACCATTGACATTTTTATGCGAAAAATAAATTTGGTATAGTATCTAAAAGAAATGATAAAGAATACTTTTTTCTCGAATAGTCGAAATTTGGACCGGTTTCCTCTTGTACAATTTTAGAAAATTGTACTCTCTGGGTACAGGGCACATTTTGAACAAAAAGTAATACTATAAATCTTCATTTAAGAACAAGCAGGAGATTTTATGAAGAGAGACTTTTCTTCGAAAATTGAAATTTTTATAGGCAACTCCATCCGTGGACATACTGTATATTATATATATATATATATATATATATATATATATATATATATATATATATATATATATATATATATATATATATACATACATACGAATTTGACTAAGTTAATAAACCGGATAATAAACTTAATATAATTAATTAAATGTTTATAAACAAATCTGTTCAGTATACTTCATGTTTCCCTGATACTGGTATTGTAAAATTTAATATTAGAGAAAGAAATTGGTTGGGAAAAATGCATGTATATATTATACATGAGTAAGTATTTGGTTGGTATGCACTATGTAAGTATGTATATAAAAGGTAGTATTTGGATGCATTATGTAAGTATGTATGGATTAGTGTTTGTTCGTTATGCATTATGTAAAGTGACAAGTCGAGCAAGTAAACCCTCAGAGAGATTCCAAACTAATTCACACATTTTGAGTTATCTTGTTATTTCCTACTTTCTTTATTTTGCCGTTTGTTTGTCTTACTTTATTTGTTATTTGTGAGGCAAAGTTTTCCCTGCCAAGGAAATTGAAAGAAAAGGGGAGTGAATTTTAGACTCTGCTCGCGTTTTAGCCACACAACTCTTAGACCAATAGGAGCCTCCTACTCTAGGTCTTATCTCTCCCTTACCAGCTTTGAAAAGACGAATTAATAAAACAATTTGAATTGAGTGAGCAATTTATTTTCATTGTGACAGCACATTCCTGACAGGAATCATTCCGTTTCAATAAATCTATAACATTTATTGCGTTATAACAACCGAAATAAATTACTTAAAAGTTAAAGATTTGGGGGTGGACGAGGTTTTTCTAAAAAAAAAAAAAAAATAGTAATAATAGACGATGAATAATTTTTTAAAAATATTTTTTGCTTATTGACTAAGAATAACTTATTACTTTTTTTTGTCGATATGTTAAAAAAAGGGCGGGGGTACCAAAAACGCAATTAAAATGAGAATTGGTACAAAACAAAATTAAATAAATAATTGTACTCAGAGCTTCCTCTCCTTCATTTAACGCACCCCACATGACGCATATTTGTTAAAAAAATTACACCCTCGTTTTAGTTTAAAGGAATGATTTTCGGGGGTTCCGTATATGTTTTCTGGGTTGGGTTATTACACTTAACATAACCGCAAAGGTTAAAAATTTTTTTATTAAGATACTACCGGAGATGCAGGTGCGTGAACGACAAGCAGGCAGACCGAAGGATGTTCAGGAAAATATAAGGAAAAATTTATAAAATGTTTGTTGTACAGTGTACAGCATTTTAGTAAGGCTACAAATTATCAGGGATTGATTTAGGTTGGCCGCATGAAGAAGTGAGCAGAGTATGTTAAAAAGTGAGTAGGGAGTAGCCCTGTTAGGAATTTAGGTAAGTAGTGTTATCGCGTATCGCGTGTGTCTAGAAGCCTGCCTCCAGATAAATACAACCACGACCCTTCACGTCACCATTACACAACCCGGACTATAAATATGAGGGGTGACCTCAGACCTTCTACTATCATGACTACCAACAGTTTTACGTGACCAATAACTCTATTTCCTAAGAGCCTCAACCAATCCTCGTTGACTCCATACGCGCTACAACAAACTTACCATTGTCAGACAATGGAAAATTTAATTTTTCCCTTGAACTTATCAACTTATAAAAATAAAAATTGTTTTGACAACCATTGTGGCACATAGCTTTCTCGCATCCTATCACGTAATTTATTGATAAATAGATACAAAATCAAAAATGTTCCCTGATGTCTGAAACAAATTTCTGTCTTGGAGTATTTTTAAATCACGACATAAAAGACATTTCGTTGTTTAGAACGATCACATAGCTCCCTTTACCTTCGGTAAGCTTCAGAAACAAAACTCTAAAGAAATAAATACCTAAAGATTATTCCTTTTTCTATAAATGATAATATGATCCTTTTTTTATACATAAATGATTTTTCCTTTTTTTTATGGATTGTTTTAATTTAAAGATTAAACTAAAACTTGTCCATTTGTAAACCTGATTATAATCATTAGAGGGACCGGCGTAGCCGAGTGCTTAGCGCACCCGCTAGCTCTCGACTGAAGCCAAGGACATTATCAATATCCGTGGCGATGGATCAAATCTTAGGGTGGCAAGACATGATTTACACAGATGAGCATAACAAGTGGATGAGTGACGTGCCAATACCCCCTCCCGGGTTGGTTCAATAGACACATAGGTGGCCAATGTCTCCGTCGTACCCACCAAAGGGGACCAATTTGGTATCCACCCGGTTAAAGGAAAAAAAACTAACTAAATATTAACTAATTTTTATCACACTTCTTACTATAGATTATTTTGATGTAAAGACTAATGTTACTTGTCCATATGAAAACGAGATATTAAGTTTATCTTACACTAACTAACAACTAACTTTTTCAACTTTTTTATGTTCAAAGTAAATAGTATATTAGTATATTTCTCTATATTGCGTGGAAAACTCGATTGATTTAAAATGCTGTCTCTAAACTTATTTAAATTAATCAAAATATATTCATTCATCTATCTCTACTTTTGAGTTTAAATGTTTGTTGTAAACAGATTTGATCAATAACAAACTATTTTTATATATTACAGTGCTACCTAGTGTCTATAAAAATTTGAAAAGTTAAAATCCCACAGGAAGATTTTAAGTCCAGGGTGTGAAAGTAAAAAATAAGCTTATATCTAGAAGAAAATAAATAGAAGAGACTCCCTTCTACATAGCTCCCTTTCTTTAGAAATAGGCAGAAGCAACAAACTTGTTAGTTTATACAAAGGCCGAAGGGGTGTTAGTATTCACCCGACGCGGTCCTCCTCTCCCGCTTGGGACACTCTTTTGGACCCCCCCCCCCAGTGAACTTTTATATCCCTTACAAGTATTGCATTTAAAATTAAAGAGGTTCAACCCTATTTAATTAGGTGAATATAATATACACACATATATATATATATATATATATATATATATATATATATATATATATATATATATATATATATATATATATATATATAAATATATATGTAGATGTAAAAAAAACAGTACCCAAATAATTTATAAAAATCACAGGGAAGTACTTGCGTCCAAGTACTTTTTAGGGTTTGTAGATGAGTAAGCATACCCGTTATGTAATTATGATTTTTTTGTTCTCGAACTCAAGGGTCCCGGGTTCGAACCCCCGGGGGGTCACAAAGTTTTTTATCAGTAATAAAGACAAGATAAATTACATTTTTCAGGAAATTTGCATCGGCCCCACCATAAGGTATAACCATGAATTATTTCGAAATTTCAGGACCAGCCGTTATATAGTGGTTGGGGGGGGATGTTTTTTGGGTATATTTCGATTTATTTAACCAATAAGGAATGCAAAATTTAAAAAAGTATATATATATTTGTGTCCTACTCTTCAGCAGCTTTCATTTGATACCCCACTCAAAAATTTAAAAAAATAAAAATGTTTGAGTTTATCACATTTTTTCGAATTGCGCATGCGCATATCAAATTTTGAACTTCTATATAATTTTCCTGTGGTTGGGTCAAAAAGTTGCACCAGTGTTTCAAATTTCAGCACTTTCGCTTCAACGGTTCGGGCCCTATGAACCTAAGAGCGACGGACACATCACCCTCGGCATAAGGGTTTTTAGAAGTATCTACAAAACCCTAAAAGGAAGGAAATTTCAGAAAAAAGTTATTAAAATCAATTTATTACTTTCTCATATAAAGAGAAAGTATTGTGATGGCGCGAAAATTCGATTTTGAGATTTTGATGGATTTACACGTTTTGAGGTCCCCTGACTGTTGGACTGTTTGAGTCCAAAAAAGTGTTTTTTAAAAAATGTCTGTCTGTCGTCTGTGCAGACGCCTGGAGCCTAAACTACTGGGCAGATTTTGACGAAATTTAGTATACATGTTCAGAAAAATCATACCCCGAGGCGAAATCGAGAAATGAATTTTAACTTAGGGGCGCAAAGAAAACAAATTTAGGGGCATTGCTCCCCAAAAACTCTGAAAAAATGAGAAAAAAAAATATTTCTCAAAAACGGTTCCGACGATTTTGATTAAAAAATTCTAAAATATAGTCCATTTAAATACGAATCCAACGATATAAGCCGTTTTCCCGGGAAAAATCTAGTTCCTGAGAAAAAAAGCTTAAAACGCGGACCGAGAGAGCCCGGGTTCGATTCCCCGCCCGGGAGAAGTTATTTTTATGATACATTTTAATGAAATGCACAATAATAATTAAATTTACATACGAAAACTAATAAATGGAAAACACTGGGCTAAATAATTATGAACTCGTATATGAGAAAGTTTGTCTGAGTTGTCTCGGACCGATTTTTTAATCTCTTTTTGGATGAAATAAGCCCCGCATATTTTATATATATATATATATATATATATATATATATATATATATATATATATATATATATATATATATATATATATATATATATATATATAGACACAGTAGAGCGTCGATTATCCGAACTAATGTTGTTTGGGGTGGTTCGGAAAATCAAAACTTCGGATAATCAAAATTCACTAAGAAATTAAAAAAAAAATAAAAGGGAAGATGTACAAATAATCAACCACGTTTATGCAAAAAGCACCTTTGTTCTATTAATCTGGTAAATAGTAAAAAAAAAATTGTATCACCTAAGATTAATTTGGCATAAAGAAAGTTGTAATACTTGTCTGCTTATTTTTATTTTATTTTTTTTTTTTTTACTTAACTTTTCTACTTGCCGATTCCCATGTCGTAATTTAAAATATTTCAGCCACCCAGAACTGGCGATGAATGCAGAGGCAGAGTCACCACCAACCTTCATGTTTAATTCTACTGCTTTTTCACACAATATAGAGGCTCGTTTTTGCAAAAACCAAGTGAATGCAGTATCTTCCAACAATTCGGATTTCGGTTTTTTTTTATAGTTTTACGATATAAACTGCTCTCTTCACTGCCAAGATTAAGTGTATACCTAGTGATTAAGTCAGAATTATTTTTTAATCCCGTAATCATTGATTTACCAACACCGAACTTAATAGCTAATGCTTGACCCGTTTCACCTTTCTTTAGCCGCGTAATAATTTCCATTTTATCTTTTAATGAATGCACTACTTTTTTCGTTTTTGTCGACATGTTGTAAGTTTTACTTAAAATACCTGACCACTAACTAATTCACTGTATACCTCGCAATGAATGATTTGAAACTAAGAGAATTGACATAACTGACCAACAGAATGGAAAGGTATTAAGTGGAAAAATGCTGCAAATGATTCCACAAATTACATAGACAAATAAAAGTTAGTTCTAAGTAAACAAATGTTAATGCCTGCCCGTCAAAATGAATTCATCGAAATCTGGTATCTCTTTATACAGCTAACACCACTCTTTCTAGGAATTAATTTGGCGGTTGTTGGCTTTCGATTTTTGGTTGTTTTTTTTCATGAAGCCAGTTCGGATAATCGACGCTCTACTGTACATATATATACATATATATATATATATATATATATATATATATATATATATATATATATATATATATATATATATATATATATATATATATATATATATATATATATATATATATATATATACCCTGAGGTAAAATCGATAAATTTATGATCAAAATGATGAAAAGTGAATAATTGTAACACAATAACCCAAAACAAGAAACAAATTAAAGGCTCTGGATACGTAATTATAACGAATATGAACGCATATGAAATAGACGTGATTACGTATATGACTAGACGTGTATATGAAATAGAGTTTTTTTTTATAATTTCTAAATTCTTAATAATTAAAAATTACGACAATGAATTAGGTGTTGTAAAAAAGTATTTAATAATTATCTAGTACTGATAAGTAAATGTACAGAGTTAAGGTGGGTTTACAGTGTGCGTTTGGGCTACACATAGATAAAATTACATTCATAAAGTCAGTTTTCCCCTAACCTTCCTTTCTTGTGCACTTAGTATTCCGTTTAGGTTATAAACAAAGCCAAATATATAATTAAATTACATTAATAAGTTTCTAAGAGGATGGTTTGAAATTTACTTTTAATTTAAATGGATTTCTAAATGGAATTCTATGTAAATGGATAAAATCAAAAATATAAACAAGAAGGAAGACGACTGGAAGGTTTCATTGAGGTTGGCTTCAACGCGAGAAAGTTGGTTTGGAACCAACTTTTCTTGAGTCATTTTATGACAGCCTATAGATTATTCTTAAGCAATTTAAAAACGCAGGGAATGAACCAACTTTAACTAAGGGATACGTTTTTAGTAAATAAATACGACAAGTCAAAGAGTGGTTTAACAAGTAAAAGTAGGAACATAAAAAAATGGTCTGAAACCTGAGAGGCCAAACATCTTAGTTTACAGTGTCTTCAAATAGAATAAAATGTATTTTAGTTGTCTAAGGCAGGTAGAGATAGTTATGTCTAGTATAAATTTAAGTCTATCATTGTTCTCAGCAGTCTCTAAGTTCATTTATCAAACTGTCACTGAGAGATGGGCCCTCTATTGAGCTGTCATACCGCCTCCCCTCAAAATTGCTTGCCTGCCTACCCTTCTTACCAAGCGAGATATCTCTCACCCAAGCGAATTACCTGCCCTCTACCCAAAATACAATATCATTGTACAACCACTCTAAGCCGAGTATTAGTAGATTGTTACACCTACAACCAACTTGTTTTATCTTCTAAGGTAACTGCTACAATCTACACTTTTAAGAAAACTTACAGCATTTAATTCTTTGTTCACTTCTTGTGGTAAGAAGGACAATAACGTGAAATAGAATATAAATAGAAGATATAATACAAATAGATACTTACATTAAAATAAATAAAGGAGTTATTATGTATGCAAAAAATAGTGTGGCACATAGCTTCCTCACGTTCTATCATTGGACGAATTGTCACTTTAGTATAAAATAATTTGAACCCACTAGGCTACCAGTATATATGCCTATACAGATTAAATGTCAATCTCTAGCTAGATTCCCCCTCACTTACTTCTAATTATGTACCAATTGTCCCGAAAGGTAAAATGTTGAAATTTGGTTCCGTTATTCAGTATGATGTACAAGGTACAAGTAAAACTGAGCATAAATAATTTTATAAAATCTCTTTTAAGGGGTTAGCCCATAAGCTAAAATAATTTTCCCTTATAAATGCAACCTCGAGCTAGGAAGTTGAAGTGTTAATATCACTTATATCACATGAAATTATTAGAAACTAATAAAATGGTCAGAACTGGTGGATTAAAATTCTAGAATCGAAATTAACTAGTGTATAAATATAAAATTATTTATTGATTTATTTAACAAGACATAAAAGAGACAGATAATACTTAAAAAGTTAAATAAAATTAAATTGCTACGTGTCTATCTGTCTGCTCCAACACGGAATCTTTAAAACCTTGAAAGTTGTCATGCTTATATGAACCAAATTTCCAATCTTCACAGAGTAGAAGAGGAAATTTGATCACCGAATAATACCGAAAATCAAGTTAACCGGCCATATCATAATACATATAATATACAGTAAAACCTCCATAAAGACATATAATTTACTAAGAATATAAAATAATATTATAATTAACAATTAAATTATAACGACCAAGAATAAAGAAAACAGCTTCGTTCTAGTTAATCCTCATTTTTAACCAGAAATCAATAAGAAAATAGAGATTTTCAGCGTTGTAATAATACCTATTTTAGATGAGTAGGGGTGCTAGGGGTGAAAAAAAGAGGATTTCTAGAGGAGCTTTCCGAGGGACCCTGAGGCTTACAAGACTTCGCTTTTAACCCGAAGGAGGTACTTTAGTTAGAACATCAGGGTTGTTGAGAGAAAGTGCTTTATTTAGTAATATCAACCCTTTAAATCTTCCTTTCTCAACATCATTATTAACATCATCTTAATTAAAAATATTTTTAAAATGTTTACTACTAATTGATATCATGATTTACGAGTATAACAATCTAGTTACCTTGCTCTATATCTCATGTGTACCTATATGCAGCAATTAATCAGGTTTGTAAACCTACAGTGTGGATATCTAGGCATCTATAAAAAACCTAAAGTTAAATGCAGTCTATTTATAATAGCACTCAAACATTTTGACGAATACTGGGGCACTAGAATGCTATTTCACTGGGAAACGAGCCCGGATATTACAATTAGTATTAGGACGGAGATTTCAACGAAATCAGAGCGTCGTCAGTCGTCACCACACTTTAAGTAAACCCCCTAAGATAAATGTTACACCCCCAACAGATATTTTAAACATTCACATTACATTCCTACTTCACTACATTACAATAGAAACTCAATATGAAATAATATATTAATAAGGAAACAGAAGCTCATAATAAATTAGGTTTTATTAGTTTAATGGAGGTCATGATTTAACTATACTTACTTTCAAGAAGGGACAGTGTAAAATAAAGGAGTTTCTTGAAAGGTTTTGTCTACGTTTCTAAGTACAATTAACAGGCATATCTGAGTTGTAGTAAATGCTACTTAGCGTGGAAACTTAACAGAGATTAACTTTCTTGTCTCTAATCCTAGATAATTAGAGATTTGCAATGCCGTTTATTTCATCGAACTGGTCATTTTTATTGTTTCTTGCCAATAATAACTTCGATTTTATCCTAAAATAACGGAGAAAATACATCGTATAAACTTAAAATTAGTTTAACAAAGAGTTTCAAAGTAATTGGGGGCAAATAATTGAGAACAATTTTATCATGTCATAAGAGTATCAAAGGTTTTAAAAGAAAAACATGGCGTCCATCTTAAAATCAGTAAACCAGATGAGAATGTAAAGCTACGTAAAAACTTACGCCTCTTGTTATCCTTGTAGCTTCTAAATTTGAAATTTATAAGTCCGAATTGGGTCATACATAATAATTCATTTAAGAAAGAGAGGCCTGAAACTTTAAAAAGAATACGTCCCAATACTTAAACAACCCAAGATCACTAATAACTTGAAGGTAAAAAAACAAAACTTAATTATGTATTTACAATAATAATTTTGAACATCTTACCTTTGTTTTACAACTTGAATAATTGTTTTTACATCATTAAAACTATAAAGAACACTCGGAAAATGTAAAATTTCAACAAAAGAATAAAGAATAAAGAAGAAATAAACTAACACTCCAACCGAACCGACTAACTAGAAAAATCCAGAAAAATCTATCAACTTCAAGTCCTTCGAGGACAAAGACTGGAAATCAGTGATGTAAAAAAAAAAAAAAAAAAAAAGTCTATAGGGTAGCCAACCAATTAATTTATTTATTTTTACATTCGAATTCACGTAATATTTTATACTTAAGTAAGATAATTTATTTAGTCATATATGAATTTAATGTCCAGAATAGTTTTTTTAAAAGTATTAAATTTAATTTTTAAGAGAAAACAAAAAAATCATTCTCGAAATCGAAGTTAATTAAATTTTATTTTTTCCCATTATATAATTTAATAAATTTAACTCATAGTATTTAATGTAGTACAAATTAAATTTACAAATTTTGATAAGGAATTGTTTAGAAATATTAACGAAAAATGTAAATCAAATAATATCAAGGAAAGGGAAATTATCGTTTGAATGTTGGCAGTACTGTATTGCCACGTCAGAACTCCCATTTTGTTTTTTCAAGCCAGGAGTTCTTAACTTTTATTTTTAGCTATTTAAAATTAGTAAGGATTAAATTGTTTTCAAATTGGATTGATTAGTTTTAGGAGTTAATCGCTTTATATTATTGTAAGTATAACATATTTTTATTACGTTTTATAGAATAAGATAAGCAATATTTGAAAATTTCTGTGATAATAATTCATAATGTTATGCGCGACTAGGAAAACAGAGCTTGGAAATTAGGGAGAGATATAATTTTTAGTTTTATTTTATACTAATATTGATCACCACTAAATTACCAAAAAAAAAAGTTTTAAAACAATTCATACATAATTGGATGACACCTTTAATAGGACCTATTACGTCCAGGTCTAATTGTTTTGGGAACGTTTATTTTAAAATCAGTAATCTTTGCACCCTGGGTAAAGTATTCATATAGACTCCTTCCATTTTTTCCTTTTAACACCCTCACAATTAAGTTATTATTCTGAGACCTCCGCATATACATTATAACTCAAAATGATGTAATGGATTTGCCTATAATGCTTATCCCCCCCCCCCCCCACCATTTCGCTATTCATAGCTACTTTAACATCTACACATTTGCATAGTCTATTCTATTCTAATTAGACTGGAGATAATCCTACAATAATTCCCTGACCAAAATTAGCATTTTATAATTATGTATTTCTTGAGTTATTGTAAATTATATTAGTTTTCTGTAAATAGTTTAGTTACCTGAATGGTTATTTAAATAAGGACAATTTACTCAAAACTAAATTAGATTTTTTTTTTTTTTGAATGCCTAACCTGCGTTTGTTTCACTTCATTATTATAAATGGTTTAAAAGGATTATCTGAAACAAACTTATTAATCCGCCATCTTGATACAGCTTGGCTGATTATGCTGGTTAAAGAACTATTCCTATTTGATAAATTACCAACGAACTTTTTTTGTATGCTGAATGCATATACTTGACTAATAATATAACATTTATGAAAACTATGTAGGTTTAATAATTATTATTTTTTGTTTATTATTATTAATCTTTTGGACGAATTAAAGCGCTCGTTCTTGAACTATATAATATGTGTATTATTTGAATAAAATAAAGATCTTTGAATCCCTTTTAAATTGATTGTTACTATGTTACTTTTTACTGTGTTGCTTGTTGCTACCATACAACTGGATGGTTGCAATGTTGCTTGATATTGTAGCTTAACTTCACAAGCACAGAGATAGCTTGAAATATTAGAGTCAATATGAAATAGATATTTAATTTTATCAGACTTAGTTTATTTTTAAGTCTCAACATTTGGTAAATTCGGATTGTACGTGCCACCACATTGAGGTTAGGTGATAAAATCCCGCATATTAAATTGAAAACCTAAATTTTGTGTACCCTTGAATTTTCAATAGCCGCTTCGCGGTGCTCCGATCAATTCCTGGAGAAAAACAACCCTCCTGTATATAAACCAGGTAGAGGTCCAACTCGAAGAAATTTCGATGGCACGTACAATCCGAATAAGCCCAACATTTTTTTTAAAAAATATATTCTAAGCAAATAATGTTTATCCTAATAGAAAAAAATATTTTAGTATGGGTATATAGAAAATATTCTGTCATTAATCTGACCTAGCCTGGTATTCTTTCTCCCCCTGGTCCCATAATAGATTCTCCTACAGGAGGTCTGGAATATAGGGACTTCGAGGGCCCCCTAAAATATTCCATTAACCCCCCTTGAACGCCCGCGCCCCCCTTAAAGCAGAACCGGTTTGGAGGAGGCAACCTCTCAGTGGCTTTTATATTCATTGCCTGTTCCCAATCCTTTACCCCTCTTTTTCCTTCAACTTCTAATTTTCATATTTCCTATATTAAATCCATTTATAGTTCTACGAGAAAAGAAACCCTCTCTTCTTTCCTCTTTTTTTAAAGGTCTGTATAGAACACCGAATTTCTAAGAGCGATAAGGAAGAGGGGAGATCGTCTGCTTCCCTTACGTTTATAGCGAAAAAGGCAAAGAGAAAAAAAAAAAAAAAATCCCAATTATTCATGAGGGCAAGAAAACCCTCAGAAAATGAAAATGTCTGAAGCAGCCCGTTTAAGTCAAATGAGGCCTTCATTATGTTGAAGAAGTTCTAAATAAAACCATGGTGCAAAATTTCCAACTAAAATACAACTACCCACCCCACTTTTCTCTTAGACCTATGGAAAAAAAGTATTATTATAATATACAAATAATAAAATTTAACTGGGATAAATATTTAATTTTTTTAAATTTAAATTTACTTAGTTAAAACGAACAAACATGAATATGAAGGAATGATATAGTTGTCGGTTATTACCTTAAAACTGAAAACATCTTAAAACATATGAATAATTACTTGATGTAGGAGCTCAAATATGAGAAGTCATAAAGGAGATTTTCATTATTCAAAAGAATAACTGACACTGACACAATAAGACACACTCGATTTGATAAACTGGAAGTGTTATTTACACGTAAAATATGTAGTATAAGCAGTAGAAGTGGCAGTAAATTATTTACACTCAATAGAAAAACTTGAATAAATTCAAATGAGACAGTAACGGAAAGCGGCCAAACGCGGGGAGGTAAGAACGGTGACTGAGAGAGGGCAAGAGCAAGAGGTACGCTGCACGGGGGCTGGGCTATAGTAAGCTCGAGTGGACTCTTCCATCCCCTCCTATTGTTTCTAACTTAAAACTGTTTACACCGAGCTGCTATTTATCGTCTGGTTGCCTCAGTTCTTCCATAGTCTAAACTAAACGCGCCCTTACTAAAACCAACTCGCGATCCTACCTTACATGCTCGATGTTTTTTGCTTGTTATCTCCATCTTGGCAATAATTGATACATGCGGATGGAGACAATGTTACTTATGTAATTTTCAATGTGCATAATAATTATATTTATAGTGATGAAAAAAAATCTACATATTTAAGAACGATATACTTTATTTATTTTATTCATATTTGTAAAGCATGTAAATATTAATCTAGTTTTTGAAATATATCTGTAATACGTTATGTATACTATTCTTCAAGATAAAAAAAGTTTATTTTTAATTATTAAATTATTTAATAACATCGTAAAAACATATTATTGCATGAGTTTATGAAGGAAAATCACAAAATCTACCTTGGCCTTTTTGTAAGGTTCTCTAAAAAGTTTCGAGTGCCAAATCATTTGACCGACTTGGCGGGGTGTTTTTTTTTTTTCCACGTAATTGGTTTTTGGTCAGATAATTATATATATCCCACTATTATTTTTCAGGTTGTATAGGATCCTTGCTCAGCTGTATACGCTGCTGTGGTTCTAGTTGTGCTGAACCCTACATTAACAAGACGGTCAGAGGTGGAGCCGAGATAAGAAATCGAACACCATGTACGTTCCCAAGAAAGGACACAGGCTCGACTCACTGGAGAACTTAAAAAGTATCAGAATCAGAAGTCAATGAAGAGCGGGAGATAAAACTCTTAATGAGCGGGGAGAAGTTTCCTCTTTGATGAGAAACCTAGCTGCAGCGTCGACTAGGATCAGTCTTACGTTAGTCTCCGACACCATATATGACTCTATCTGTAACTATATTTTGATTAATTATTATCTTATTTATTTAGTTGTTTAACTTTTTCTTAGCTTATTAGTTATTATTTATTTATCTTTTATTTTTGAAGATTATATTATAAGCTTTTACTCGTTTTCTTTTTATTTCGATTTATTTATATAAACAGCTTGTCAATAAACAGCTTGGTTTTCCGGTGAAATCCGCGTCACGAAGGGATTGAAGTCAGACGTTTCGCTGCCACTACTGGTAGCATCTTCAGGGGTGTGGTGCATCGTGATGTTTATTTGAAGCAATAACACATGTCTATACACTATAAAATATTTATGTTAACATATTTATATTATAGTAAGTTTTAACGCTTAGTGTCTGTTCAGCATAGGCACTGTTGTTAGCTTTATAAATGCCAAAAGCTGCTTTGATAAATAAACAAGTATTATTTTCCGTGGAGAGACAATTTCTTTGTATTTATTACGACTAGTTAAAATGAACAATTTAACGGTGAATGTCTAAAAAAGAAATCCATGTTGCAATAATTATATCTTAGAGATTATGAAATTCAATTTCATGACTTCAATTTCTAAACGCAAATGAGTTCATTAGCTCGATATAGATAACGTATGAAAAGTAAAAAGAATTATTATTATTATATTAGTATTATTATAAAGAATATATACATGCTACACATTAAAATAAAAGTTAGAATAATAATAGATCTGAATTGTGGATTTCGTTCTTTTTAAAATGTTTTTTATGCTTATATGGAATCAGCCTCGAAGAGCAACCCAAAAAAAGGGGGGCCTTTTTGTGCCGACCAGGAGGGGGGATGGATTGAAGCCCCAACAGCACAAAATATTCCATTAACTCTCTCTTTCTCCTCCTATCCTCCTACCCCTTGCTCTGTCCGTCCGTCCGAAAACCTCTTTTATATTCATTGCAGCATATTTGGAAATCTCTATACACTCGGAAACCGACCCCCCACCCCCTTTCCACGGCCTAGTCCATGTTTCTAAAAGAACCTCCTTTCCTTCTCCCTTTATTATAGAATCATGACATGAAAAAGATATTCTAACCACCCCCCCCCCCCTCATATTCTACTCTAATCCCTATCCAAAAAAATAAAAATTGTATTTTTAGAATATATCTAGTTGTACCACAGATTGAGATTAAAAAAAAAGAAATTATAAAAAAATGCATAAATGAAAGTATAATCCTTGATTTTTACTGCCACTATATTATGCAACGTTCTTTTTACTTTCTCATATAAAGAGAAAGTATTGCGATGGCACGAAAATTAGATTTTGAGATTTTGATGGATTTACACGTTTTGAGGTCCCCTGAGTCCAAAAAATGGTTTTAAAAAAATGTCTGTCTGTCGTATGTCGTCTGTGCAGACGCCTGGAGCCAAAACTACGGGGCCGATTTTGACGAAATTTGGTATAAACGTTCAGAAAAATCATACCCCGAGGCGAACGCGAGAAATGAATTTTAGCTCTAAAATTGGGGGCGCTACCACTCAAAAACTCTGAAAAAACATGAAAAAAAATTATATCTCGAAAACGGTTCAAACGATTTTAATTAAAAAATTCTAAAATTTAGTCCATTTGAATACGAATCCAACGATATAAGCCGTTTTCCAGGGAAAAATCTAGTTCCTGAAAAATTAGCTTAAAACGCGGACGGAGAGAGCCAGAGTTCGATTCCCCGCCCAGGAGAAGTTATTTTTATGATAAATTTTGATGGACTTTTCAATAATATTTAAATGTACATTTAAAAACTAATAAATGGAAACACTGGGCTAGGTAATTATAACTCGTATATGAGAAAGTTTGTCTGAGTTGTCTCGGACCGACTTTTTTAAATTAGCACTACAAAATTACATTTTCATTATATATTTACATAAAAAATTTGAGAGAATGCAGACTGATTTCTGTTTTCTTTCTTTGCCTTAACTTTTTTTTTTTTTTTTTTTTTAGGTACCGAGATTACGAGCTAAACAAATTTATTTTTCAACTATATTGGATTTAAATTTAAATTCAGGTTGTTGATTTTGTTCCTGAAGAGGACAGCTTCAGACTACACCCATCTTATTTAAAAGTACTTAAGCACTGAGTATTACTTCTTTAAATATATGACAAATATTTTTCTAATTACAGGATAACACATCATTTAGATATATATGTATATATATATATATATATATATATATATATATATATATATATATATATATATATATATATATAAATGATGTGTTATCCAGTAATTAGAACATATATATATATATATATATATATATATATATATATATATATTATATATATATATATATATATATATATATATTATATCAAGATGTGGCAAACGAAATATAAACCATGGTTCAATTCTCAACCGTTTCGCTACAATAAATGTTTGTTATTTTCCAAGGTACAACAATTATACTCTAAAAAAAAATCGATTGCTCCTACTTAAATAATGATTATAGAGCTAAAATAAAGATATCTATGAAAAGAGGAGAAAATTTCAATTTAAAAAAGGTCTATTTTAAATGCTTTAAGGGGAAAAACCTATACCTAAATTTAATTTTATTGTTAATTTTATTTAAAAAATTATAATTTAATTTTGTTTCAGCCTTTAGTAATGCCAAAACGGCAAGTGATGCAGTTTTATAAATTTCAGTAAAACTTCTTTATTTATTCCCCTTTAGTTTGAGTACCCTAACACCATCAGTTTAAATGTATTTTTTTTTTTTTTGAGCTATGATTGAGTTTTTGTAAATAGTCTGCCAAGGTGTGGCACATAGCTTCCTCGCATCCTATCCACGTACTGTATTGGTTTTATGCTTTTTTTAAAAGCCATTATTTTCTAATTTGTTTAATTGTTTCCCCGTTTTTTCACCTGTCAAAATTGTTTTAATTTTTTACATGAATTAAAGTATTAAATTAGCAAAAGTTAAAGAGAGCAGACAGTTCAAATTAATCATGCAATATCTGCGGGTTACTTTCGATAAACTGTTAAAGTTTCATACAAATCAGATAAGTACTTTTGAAGCTATAGGTGTAAATAGATGTATGTTTGTGCGCTTGTGGAAGAGAAACAAATAAGCGCATAAGGTGTCAACTTATATGGGACCAACAATAGGCTAATTATGACCTACCATATAAATTTCATTTCTAAAAAAATCGCACGTGTAGTTTTTAAGATATGTTGGTTCGCAAAAATCGAACGACAGACACGGAAACAAAAATGTTCCCTGTTGTGTGAAACGGATTTCTGTCTTGGAATTTTTGAAATCGGAGACCTAAAATATTTTCGTTCTTAGAAACGATCACATAGCTTACAAAAAAACGACCGTCAAATGGCGTACAGACCACCTTACGCGTTACTGCGAGTGCTGTCCTAATTTTTATTATTACACTAATTTGTGAGATGAACCAGAGGATTTTAAAAGCTTTTTTTTTTACATTTAATTAAAGTGGACCACAGACCTTACTGCTAGGATTGTCCTATAATAGTTTTAGCGTCATCACTTCATAGCGATGACGCTGTTGGTTTACTTAAAACAATTATATGTGAAAAATGTAAACAACGCCTCATCGAATAGGTGAAAATCACGTTTACGCGAGTGTAGTGCGCGAATTCTTAGACGGACAACGCTGTCCAACGAACTTGCCTGAGCATTAGTAAAAGGAACATGTATACGAAACGTCAACTAAATCAGTGATCTTTTGCTTAAGTTATCGTCGCACACGTAAATTTACTGACACACAGACAGACGACGTACAGACAGGATGCATATTTTCTTGAATGTAAGAAGATCGCTTACACCCGCTATAATTAATATTATTAATTAGTATAATTAATTAATTTTAAGTGCCATAAATAAATGGAAAATAAATGAATAATAAAACTTAATACCCATTTAGATGAATATTTTTAGGTAGTTAAAATAATCATTATCAAATAAATGATAAAATGTAATAAGTAAGAAGTGTAAGTTAAAAGTTAAAATTCTAATAGATACTTATTTAAAGTATAATTAATCATTCTTAGTGTTAATGAATAGTAAATATTATTCAGATTACAATTATTTAATAATTAATAAATCAAACTATTCTAAAAAAATTAAATGGTTATTATTAGTGCTCTAAGAATAGCTAATGTTTCTGACAAGTAATAAAAACAACATTTTTTTCAAATTTAGATGTAGCATCAACATTTTGTACGAATTTTGGATATAAAATTTATTTAAGGTTACGGATCTTGTGATCATTCTAAAAAAGTTTTGCTTCCGAGCTTACTGAAGGTAACGGAAGCTATGTGATCGTTCCGAAGAAAGAAAATATTTTATATATCCGATTTCAAAATTTCCAAGACAGAAAACCGTTTCGGACATCAAAGAACATTTTTGGTCCCGTGTCTGTCTGTCGGTCTGTCTGTCGGTGTGTTGGTCGGTCTGTCGCTCAATTTTTGAGATCCATCATAATATCTAAAAAACTACTTCTTCGATTTTAATGAAATTTAGTTAGTAAGTAATACTTTGCCAATTGTTGGTCCCTTCTGCGCTTATTTGTTTATCTTCCATATGCTCCCAAACATACATTTGTTTACACCTATATCTTTAAAAGTAATGAAGTATGAAATTTGGATGTGTTGTCGAAAATAGCTCGCAGATAGCACCCACCTATTTTCAACCATCTGCGCACTTTCTTTTGCCTCCCCTTCCCCTCTTAAAAAAAAAAAAAGGGCCAACATGTTTTTTAAGCTGTTTTGGTGGCTTATTGTGGTTAAACGGTAAGTCGTATTGGAAAGCAGATACCACCAGCGGTAACTTATTTGAACTGACTTTTTGTCGTATCATCATCGGTTGTGCCTTAAATGGTGATAATTTTGGTATTTTTTTCCATTTTTGTCTTTGAATGGCCATAGTTTCTATAATAGTTGACCGATTTTATTTCTGATTGAGGCGCTTGAATCTCACACTAATGCTCTTTAAATTGATTATATTTTATTTCATTAGTTCATCCTATTTGCTGAGAACATAAGAGTAAACCTTTTCCCGTGTACCGTGTAACGTGACCACTTTTTGGTTTTTAATATTGTGTCGTATATCATTTGAAAGGCCTTGATATTATGTACATTAAAGCTATTTTATTGGTTTATTTTTAAAAAATGTTGTACACGTACTTTTGTACCGATTTATAATTTTGTTTTAGGTTAAAGGGTTTAAATCATTTTTGATTATTAGGTTTTTATTTATATTTATTTATTATTTTGATTATTGCCCTTTTGTATTGTTTGTTTTTTAAAAATATAATTTTGGATCCTCAAAGTAGAGGGGTACAAATGTCAAAGTTAATCTTTTATATTATGATGTATATCGTTGAAAAGCTCTTTTTTTGTTACGTTCTATTTTGTGTTATTTCTAGTTTTGAGGGGGTAAAATTGAAAAACCATAATCAATTGTTTTTTGTTTTGTTTTTAAGACAAGAATGGTTTGTAAAAGTATAAAATCAATAAAGTACGTGAATAGGATGCGAGGAAGCTATGTGCCACACCAATTGGCAGTCTATTTTTTTTATTTACGGATTCAAAAATGTCTGTACAGAAATCCGTTCCAGACATAAGGAATCATTTATGGTCAAGGGTCTGTCTGAAGTTCAACATTTTTGGGAACAACAATATTTTTGAAAGTACACCTCTGACTTAATTCAAATTAGAGTGCCAGGCCATAAAACTAGCCCACTGTTGATACCATATTAACCCTCTGAAGACACCATACATTCACAGGACATACTCTACAACGTGGGGTCCACCTAGACCGGTTTAGAGTACAGAATTAGAATGTTATTGTACACGTAACAATAAAAACGTACAATTTTTGTAACATAAAATAGTTTTATATCAAAATATATAATTTAAAAAAACAAAACAGTAATAACATAATTTTACAGTAAAATAACTTGAAATATGCAGACATTCCAATTTAAATATAATCATGAGCTGGAATAGAGCAGTGAAAACGACTCTTCTCTTTTTTAAGGCAATAATAATTATTTTCCTTGAGATTAAAAAATTATGATTTGAAGTTACATCATCTCATACTAAACCAAGATATCATTTGATAATTAAAAAAATACTTAGCTTAGAAGTCTGAAAAAATATCACATAATCTCTAGAACTAGAACCGACTAGGTAATAAAAGTGTGCGGTCGGTCAAGAACGAGCGTGCGCATGTGCAGATAAAAAGTAGTGGCGTTTGGACCCTGTGTTGTCTCCGAAGGGATAATATTACAGTCTGCGCACATTTAATATTATATATAAATATACGTGATCCCACTAGGACTCGCAACAGGTCCAAATGACCAAACTTATAATCCCATTGGCACACTATTCTATATCATAATATGACCATTCATCCAATAATGAAATATGAGGAAAATATGTGCCCCACTAAATGGCAGACTTTTTTTATTATAATATAAATATAAGTAATAGATTTTTTTTGTAAAATATTCAAAACCAGTTAGCATTAAGCATGTGATATTTATTGGGTTGGTATTGAAATAACAAATGATATTAATTTAGTAATAAATCTTTTTTTCTTTTTCAGGACGAAAGGAGTTGAATTCGTAAGTGCGGTGGTGACTTGAGGACAGTTAAGCAGTTCTCCCTTCTCTAAAAATTCAAACCTGATATCACATTTTCGTCCCCGAAGCATTAAAAGTGAGTAATTTATTATTTATATGTGATACTGTAATTAATAATTAAGTAAGTTCACTAATAATCATAAAACATATTATCAGTAATCATATTTCCTATGATAAATAGAAAAATTGGTAGAAACTAGAAAGTTACGGAAATGAATATTAAATTACAGGCACCTTTAAATTTCTTAAGATTAAATTATCACATCGATTATATGAGTTAAGGGGCCGGAGCCTCCGCCATATAACCTACATGTTTATATGTTTATGTTTCTATTGGGGACAGTAGCTGCATGTCCTAGTGTTGACATATTAAATTATCATGAAGGCCAAGTCTTTAAATGAAATATCTTATAATTATTTCTTAGTTGTTCTTCGACGCATACATGAATAATATGGTCTATGATCTATATATAGGTTAGATATCGCTTAAGGTTTATTTTCACTTATTGGTCAAGTTGACAGTTGGTTTAAAGTATTTTTACTAGTTTAGTTATACATTTTTCCATCGATATTGCTTAAATACTTGCTGTGAATTGATCAAAGGTCGGTGAATAAATGATAAGGTAATTTTTTACTAAATGATTGGTTATCTCTTCTTCGTTACATTTAGGGCATAATAGTTAACGTTCTAGGTTTTTATTTCTTTAAAAATTCCATTTTCTATGCTATATGTTGTAGATGTTACACATTTTACAACCCAACTAAATTATTCAAATAATATGTTTAAAAGAATTATGTGCACCAACTTCTAGTTGAATCATTTCATATTAATTGTCAGCCAAGTTTAATAATATATGGATGCGAAGTAAGTACTTCATTTTAATATAACACAATTTTTTTCAATTGCATAATATTATCTATAATACCAATTGAACTTGGTGCGTAGGCTTCCGCGGGTAGACTCATAATAAACTGCTTGGTTTTCCGTTGAAATCCGCGTCACGAAGTGGTTCACGTCCGACGTTTCGCTTCCACTACTGGAAGCATCTTTAATTTTTCTTCCGTGATGGTTACTTGAAGCAACAAGGTATGTCTTGTTGTTGCTTCAAGTAAACATCACGACGCACCACACCCCTGAAAATGCTTCCAATAGTGGAAGCGAAACGTCGGACTTCAACCCTTCGTGACGCGGATTTCACCGGAAAACCAAGCTTTTTATTGACTTATAAATAAATCTAAATAAAAAGAAAACGAATAAAAGTATATAACAAAATCTACAAAAATAAGAGATAAATAAATAATATCTAATAAGCTACGAAAAATAAGATAAGATAAATAAATAAGATAATAAAATGAAGCTAAATTGCGAATAATAACTAAATAAATAAGATAATAATTTATCAAAATATAGTTTAAGATAGAATCATATGATGTCGGAGACTAACGTCTAACGTAAGACTGATCCTTGTCGACGCTGAAGCTAGGTTTCTCATCAAAGAGGAAGCTTCTCCCCGCTCATTAGGATTTTTATCTCCCGCTCTTCATTGACTTCTGATTTCTGATACTCTTTAAGTTCTCCAGTGAGTCGAACCAGTGTCCTTTCTAGGGAATATAGTTAGGTTATTTATTTATAAAGGAAAGAGTTTATATTTATGATCCCACATGTTGATATGTTATGCAACTACCAACACAAGGAAGATTAATTTGTCTAAATAAATAAGAGTGCATCTCTATAAATTATTTTATTATTTTGAGAAAAAGATATTAGTAATCCATGCCTATTATTGCAAACATATTTTTAAAAAAATATGTATACAGTATTTTTAAAGAAGGAGACGATATTTAATTAATGCATCCTGCAACCGGAAATCAAACACGCATATCTGGGTGCACGACCCAGTGCTCTTACCACTGAAGCGGTGTGGAGTAATCTTTATTTTTATTTAATTTCTGTAGCTTTTTAGTTTATTGTTATAAACTTCGGTTTTTTTAATTATTAAAATAAAATTGGCAAATGGCTTACAAAAAATAAGTTTGAAGGTCTTTTCAGTAATAGATATTGCATAATTAACAAATATTAATAATATATTTCCTACTACCACTAACTTATTTACAAGCAAACATATTATATATACTCAATATATGTTTAACAAATACAAATAATTAATATACTTACTGAGTACTGGTCGAGTAGAAAGAGTGAGAAGTCTTAACTTCCCTTGATATAAAATATCACTAATAAAATATAACTACTTTTTACCTAATTACTGGTCAACTTTTTTGATCAGAATAAATATTACAAAACTTTATTATACATTTGTCCCCTACTTAAATTCTATGTTTGATTATTTTATTATTTATTTTCGTATAAAAAACTCTATCACAAATTTTCGAATTACGTTTTTTACTTATAATTTAATTTAGTCTATAAAATTAACTAATTATTATATCATAAATCTATCAATTTAAATAGGAAGCAGTTAGATTTATTTAATATCTATTTAAACTAAAAATTATAATTATAATTATTTAATTTTTTTGAAGCAATTAATTATTGAATATTTGTTATTTGCTAGGTAAGGCCAAAATTTATACGCTAAATTATCGTTAATAGAATGATTCAAACAAATTAAAACTAAATTAATCCTTTCTTATTTATATTCGTATAAATTATCAATAATATTTTATTAGGCGATTTGTTAGTCTAGTGCATATGTATTGTTTTAATTTAATATATTTTTTTATATTTATAAAAATTCCTACCAAAAATAAGACCACTTATATAAGTACACTTTGATAAAAACGGTAATTTTCAAGTCGGTTCAAAGGTTTTTTTTCTTCTTCTTTTTCTTAATTTAGTTATTTTTGTAGTATTTTTGTTAGTATTTAATTACTACTTTAATAGATTTATTTGTTATATTTGAAGTGCTTTTATAAAATGGGATGGGTTTATGTTGATAAGTCCACGTGTTGATAATTATTTTAAGGCGGCCCGAATTTTCGAAAGTATATTAATGTATGTATATGCCGTTATTTCTTGGTTATATTGGAGTCGAGATGTTTCTCCGGGGGCGTACGGGCCCTATACTGAAGGGGCCCTCCACCCCGCCGTTTCTAGGGAGGGAGCCAGCAAGGGGGACATAGCCCCCTCTTACTCCCGTAGTGGGGGCGTCGATATCCCCCTCTCTCTGCTGGCCCCAAATCCGACGAGTTCTTCGTTCTTCCCCCTCCCCCACTCATCCTATTTCTAAGAGTGAAGAGACATTCCCCCCTACTGGTCAACATCTCTCCTATACTGGACCTCATAGTAATAGTAGTACCTATTATTATAATTAATTATTTGCTAGTTATACAAATAGTTATATAGTTGATAGTAAAATCCAAATATATTAAGGGTATAATAGGAAGTGGCGATAATGGAAGAACGCTATGACACGAAAAACTTTTGGTACATAATATGTTCCAGAGCAGCATTTCTCAACCCAAAATAGGGTCGCGACAAAATATCTAGGGTCGGTAAAAATCTTTTAAATCATACAGACATAAATTAAAATAATTACAAGATAATATGAACTTTTTATATACTACGTTTTTAAATTTTCTGTTGAATCATATGTAATGTTTATAATATAATTGTCATTGTTATATATAATGTTAGTGAAAAAAAAATACATAGTACCGAATTTATTTACTTCACATAATAATGACAACCATCTAGAGAGCTGATCTTAAATCTAAGGACAAATCTTTGTACAACGGATCTCACCAACACCGAATCTAAACCGTGCCATTGATTATGCCCCTGTGTAGGGACAGTAAGAGAAGAAAAATGTGTACAAGTAAAGAAGTGTGAAGATGCAGAAAAATTAAACCTATACTGGGTGTCACACGTCAATTAATTTATTTCTTTGTTTACTTTTCGCGGTCATTCAATGTTTACCTCTGAATAAAAAATCACAAATTTGAAACCCGTCAAAATGAAGATTGTAAATACTATGGGATATGTCAAAACAAATAAAATAACTTTCCATACAGCAAAATGTGCTGAAAACAAATTTAATTCTGCTGAAAGATGGCTAAAAGTATTAACATAATGCATTGTCATCGTGTTCTGAGCTATTCTAAAAGTTTCAAATGTCTAGCTACTCGGGAAATTAGTAAAAAATCGATTGCAAGATTTTTGCTGGACAAACAAACAAGAAAACAAGCTAATAAAAACGTAGTAATATATATACTTTTGAAAAACATAATATATAAATTAGTTCAATGGAGTTAAAATAGGTGTGGATATAAATTTAATTTAATAAAGTTTAAATAATAAAATTGTTTCGATAAATCCAAAAGAATAAAGGCCTGTTTTTAGGAAAAGATAAAAACGAATACTTGAAAGGTTGACAAAACAAGGGGTAATGACAACGAGGAGTAATAAAACTTCCTAGCTTTAATCACTTCTCTTCAAACCTCCGACGTAGTGTCATCAGCCCCCCAACATTAATTCAGGAATTATTAGCCGCTTTATATAACACAAAACTAATATAATTCAAAACAACACAATAAACAAATCAAGTAATGGTATTAACCGTATTAAGATGATCAGTGTGCTCAGTGTTTTTTTTTTTTTTAATAATAAATCAGCCTACTGTCCCTCCTCCTAACCCAGTAATGATTTTAGTAGAATTCATGCTTTTGGGATCATGTGTATCCCTGCAATATGCAGAAGGCAATATGCAATTCACCATATTGAAGGTAGGGTCGCGAAAATATTAAGGAGAAATCTATAGGGTCGCAGCATCAAAACGGTTAGGAAACACGGTCTAGCTGAGAGGGCAAATAGGATTTTATCAAAGTGCCAAAATTAAAATAAACTGATTTTTTTTTTTTTTTTAATTTTAGTGCCAGCACCTAATGTTTTATACGTTGTACCTATATATTATTATTTTATTATGAGATAAATAAAGAAAACATAGGAATAGATTGGAATATTTATTCATTATAAAACATGTTACTGTAGTTATTAAATTTTAATAATAATTATAATTAAAATAAATTACGACTATAATTCGTTAATAGTTTTTTGCTTCATATTACTTGCAAGATTTTTAATATCAGGCACCTTTCTTGTCGATTGCAAGGTAATACATGTTGCAGAGTCTTCCTTGGTCAATCTGTTGCTAGCTTTTGAATGTACATGATTAAATATAGCAAAAGGACTAACACAAAAGTTAGTGCAAGTGGACGAGATAATGGTTAACAAAGCGATTGCAAATATTGTTTAATTGAAGTAAACGCATCTAGCAAATTATTCCATACTTCTAGTATTGAGTTTTAAATGCTTGATTCCGATCCTCCATCCTATGACATTCGATAATGTTCCAAGTTTTCTAAATATTTTCACATAGAATCTGCGAATGTTTGTGTCCAAATAGGACTACATAGTAAATCAACTAATTTTTTAATTATATCCAATAAACAAGGTCGCTATCGAAATCCGATATGTTTAATGTCAAAATAATTTACAATTTATAATAGCCCCTCAATTATTTTGTAATATTTTTTAAGATTCATAGCTGAAATTCCAATCAGTTACATAAAAAAAAAAAAAAAAAAAAAAAAAAAAAATCGATTTCATAAGTTTTGCCAGATTTAATATCCCTAGAAAAAATATCTAATTACATTCAAAATACTTTTTTAGCCCACTCATAACTTTAATTGTTTTGCCACAGCCTAGCAACTTTATTATTAAGAACATTTAAATGTAATGTTATTATATATGATTGGTTATTTTGACTGAGCTTTTGTGGTGCCACTTTATAATTATGACTAGAGGTTAATACAAAGCAACGCAACAATATTGTCACCTCAATTTTGAATTAATTATTGACAAATACGATTCTACATTTTACATCATCTTCAGTGTTAAGTGTTAGCATAGTAAGAGTTAAGATCTTTACTCTTATCCCAAAACAGGAATATATTTAATAATAATAATTTCTTAGTTATGAGATTCATTACAGTTGAAGGGGTAGGTTTGTAAATATCTTCATTAAACCAACTGTATGTTTGATAGCCATATTTTTAAATTAAAATGGCTCTGCTACAGAGGCGGTGAAGTAGTGCGTTGAAAGAGATATAGTACTATAAACGAGTGACATTTTATTCTAACCTTAGTTTGGTGTTCAGTCACTTTTTATAGAGGCTTGGGATCTCCCCAGCACCGAAGATAATCATTTTGTGATTTGATACGACATTTATTCTGATATACAAGTGCTTCTAGTGGAAATACACCAATATATATTACAAAAAAAAGTGTCTGTATGTATCAATGCAAATTTGTTCTTGGTAAGCCTTTTTTTATTTAGGTATACTCTGAGTTTCATTTTTTTTATTAATCTATCTCGGTTAGAATAAATTTGAGTTTTTATTCGGTACAGAAATATGTAAATATTATAAACGGCGAATCGACGCAGAACAGTTTTTTTCTTTAGCTCGAGTTGTCGCAAGAAGGGGTTCTAGACAAATCAGTTTAGCTCCCCCTACAGCCCGTGAGAATATTGTTCCCTAGGGCCGCGGGGAAGCCCCAACACAGCAGGGCAAAATTCCAGCCCCAAATTAAATTCAGGACCAAGTTTCTTCCTGCCTTGCCTTAAATAAAATGGGGACCACAAAAAACTTAGAATATAAAGGCAAAACTCCAATCCTAACTAACTATTTAAAAGTTTTATTCTTCTTCCCAGGCTTAGTTTATTATTATTACTACAATTATTATTATTTTTTTAAGTAATGCTCTTAAGCTCTAACTGGACAATGAGTTTTTCACTTTAATTCTACTCATTTAGAAATTTCTAATGAATATTCCAAGAGAAGAACTAATATAAAAAACAATAGAACCTTTCATTTCTTTCTCATTTTAAAATGTGCTTCACACTTTCATTAAAAATTATTATTATTTTTTGAATATTTATATTTAAAATGAGATAAAATGCCCAAATTTTAAAATATATATTTTTATTTTATTTTATAAATTATCAGTGTTAAAAAAAGTCATAAGTAGAGATATTATTTATCTTTTCAGTAGCATGAAAGATAAATAGTTTTTTGTTTTTAAAGAATGATCGTGGGAATATAATAACAAGAGTTTAAGAGAGTAGATATAAATATACAGGCTGACCCACGATAAAATGTCATTACGAAATTCGTGGATTCTATGGTTCAAATGCTGCAAAAAATGCCTAGTAAGCAATACCCATTGGTTTTTTTTTTAAGACTAGTAGCGGGTTAGTAGCCTGGTTAAAACCCATCCACATTTCCATAAACAGTTGAGGCTTGGTGAGGGTGGTTTAAGCGTGATTAACAGGCTCCTGGACTTTAGCCAGAATCCACTTTTTATATCTACCGCTCAAAATCTGCCCAATTGAACGATTTCTTTGGTCATAACTCTCAACACGAAGAACAAAGACAAAATCAAAAAATGGTTAAGAAATAAAAATATATTCTCTAATACCATTTTAATATATACTGATAAACACTTCATGTCACTTTATTATTTATTGTATATATTGGATGTTCTTCGACTAAATGATGTACTATATTATTTTTGCAGTAATTGTAATCAGGAATCTATATTTTTATCCAAATATATTATAATCAATTAAATATTGATTGAGTCGTATATATTTGTTTACTAGCTGGGTACCCGTGCTTCGCTACGGAGTGTTATTATAATTAGATAAGTTTATAAACAACCATAATGAAACATATAAATTATTTTACTATATGCAAGAATATCTAGATTCTATCTCTCCCACCTATTTCTATACCCCCTCCTCTTTGATAAGCTAATTACAAATATCCTAAATTCGCCCCCCCCATGACTATTAAAATATGACAAAACTGTATATAAAAACTATTACTGTACTTTAAAGAGCTTTTGCATAATGAAGGGTATTCATTACATTGACCCCGTATTCATTACTTGTACCATACCTTTGTGTACCAAATTTAAATTTCGAAAATTCATGTAGGCTGTAATTTTCCCCTTGCTTTAAAGGACAAGTGGGCAAATTTTTATCGACATCGAACTAAAACTGTAGATTTGAATAATGAACATACACACACATACGTAGATTTATAAATGTATAGCTATAAATTTCCATTTTACCCCCTCCTAAATAAAATTGTACATAACAACAATTACATTTCTCTTAAAGTGCTTTTCAACGATATGCATCATATGAAGGGAATCCATTACCTTGACACTTTTACACCGTACCCCTTTGTAACAAAATTTAAATTACGAAAATTCATGTAGACAGTGACCTCCCCCTTGCTTTGAAGGGAAAGTGAGTAAATATTCATCAAATTGGGATAAAACTGTAGATTTGTATAAAATATATTCTCTTATATAGATACTCTTCTTATTATATACAGATATATCTATATTTTCCATTTTACCCCCCTCCTAAATGAAAATATGACAAAACTACACATAACAACAATTACTCTACTCTTAAAGAGCTTTTCAACGATATGCATCACGAAGGGTATTCATTACTTTGACTCCGTATTCATTACTTGTACCCCGTACCCCTGTGTACAAAAATTTAAATTTCGAAAATTCATGTAGACCTTGATTTTTTCCTTGCTTTGAAGGTCAAGTGTGCAAATTTTCATCGAGATCGGACTTAAACTGTAGATTTGTATAAAGAACAAATAAGATATAGCTATATTTTTCTATTTTACCCCCCTTCTAAATGAAAATATGACAAAAGTGTACATAACAACAATTACTGTACTCTTAAAGAGCTTTTCAACGATATGCATCACGAAGGGTATTCATTACTTTGACCCCGTATTTATTACTTGTACCCCGTACCCCTGTGTACCAAAATTGAAATTTCGAAAATTCATGTAGACCTTGATTTTTTCCTTGCTTTGAAGGTCAAGTGTGCAAATTTTCATCGAGATCGGACTTAAACTGTAGATTTGTATAAAGAACAAATAAGATATAGCTATATTTTTCTATTTTACCCCCCTTCTAAATGAAAATATGACAAAAGTGTACATAACAACAATTACTGTACTCTTAAAGAGCTTTTCAACGATATGCATCACGAAGGTTATTCATTACTTTGACCCCGTATTTATTACTTGTACCCCGTACCCCTCAAGTGTGCAAATTTTCATCAAAATCTGGCTAAAACTGTAGATTTGTATAAAGAACAAACACTCACACACACACACACATACGTTGACTTTTAATATAGATTTTCTTTTTATGGTTAGACTAGTCTTCAACCTGTGCTACGTGCGTGGCACATGATAGGATCAGTGGCTAGTTTCCTATTATCATCTAGGCCAAAACGCTATTATCACGGTTTTTTTTTCAAAAGTCTTCATAGAAGAGAACCAAGACTATACAATGCATAATTCATATCATTATTAAGATAAAATTCCTTACTATTCGCAGTTTGGAAGCTTATGCATAAATGCCTCTAGTTCGGTGTAAGGTGATGAAAACAATTTTATCAAGATTAAACATAAACTCACAATGATCATTATTGTGCTTATAAAAATAAGAAATACCTAAATATTATTAAGATACGTCTTAAGAGCTTTCATATACTGTGATTATGGGATATCCGCTGGCCCCGCCTGTGCGTTAGTGGAGATATTACAATGAGGCTCATTGGACGGATATTGGATCCGGCGATCTCGTCTCCCACACGTACGGATTTAAGTTAACAGCTATCCTGCTTAATTATTTCACTCTCCATTTTAGATCTTGAATTCCAGTGAGAAAAAAAAAAATCACGTATGTTTTATTTCGTATTTAATAGACTGATTTAGGATTGGCAGGCTTTAAAACCTTTAAATTTATATGCACTAATTTAATTATTTAATCGCTTTATATTTCAAGTTAAGTTTCAAAGTATTGAACTATTATTGCGATATTGATCAATAATCAATAATTAGATTAGTTTGGTTCATGTAGTTTTAGGAGTCGCTAAGTAATAACCGTGGCCTGGGGTAATATAGGCGGATGCTTTGGCTATAAATCCAACTCAGCTCGGTTTAGTTTCATAGTTTGATTCGGGGCGTTGTCCCCTCCCTCTCCTTTGGTTCAGCTGTTTTCAGTAGTTCGTCTCAACAGCCTTTTAGAGCAGTAGGAGGGCGTTGGGCTTGAACTCTCGAAAGGAGATATTTCTAAGCAATTACCTCTATACCCATCAAAACTAAATTAAGATAATATAATTAATCTATTGTTATAGCTCCAAGGACTTAGATTTCAGAGAACCTAGTTTAATAAATTAAAACTGCTCTAAGTAGAGTGAAACAATAAATCTATAGAACTCGTTCTAACCACTACTACCAAATCTGCACAGACCTTTTATTCTGATTTAGAAATAGTTGAAGGAAATAATTATAGAAATTTAAAACCGCAATCAATTTCTTGTGCCGTTATAAAACCTGCTAAGGACACCTCGTTGCATAAATGAGTACCAAGGGGAGGCATAAATTTATATGTTCTACACACCGATGTGTAAGCCCACGTGACAGTAAACCAATAAACCACTTTGATCTCTTCTTTTAGCTTCTGGTTTAATATATTATATTTGATAAGATTAATAATAGACTACCAGGGAGTAAATGATCTTATCTTCTCGGTCAAGTGCCTATACTAATAAGCAATTCATGTATAAATATTCTATAGCAGTATTTTCTATCCATTAATGAATGATATAAACGTGTGTTAATTCTCCTAACGCACTTTCTAATTTGAAGCTATAGAATGAAACTATTTAAAGGCACATCGGCTAATTCATTTAAGTAAAAGGGTTCAAATAATGGGAAAGACAGAAATATATAGTTTATCAAGCACTAAGAACATAAATCGGAATGATATGTGTATGTCTGTCTGTTATTACCTCGACGAATCCATCTATAATAATTCTTCATGTTTCATTTCCTCAATAAGAATCGTTCGTATCCAGTGTAGGGAACGAGTGAGCTGTAAAAAGTGGTTTTCATTAGCAATAAATACATGGAAAGGTTTTATGTTCCAAAGGGGAGGGATGAATAACTGCCATCAACGGCCCCCCTTCCATGAGTTCTTCTGCCGATAACGGTTAATAAAAGCGGATTAATATCCCGCCTCTTCCTAAATTCGAGGTTGTACTAAAACATGGACCTAAAACTTAATTTAAAGCCGTCATTGTAGCCGAACTTCCTCAGCGTCCCTTCCATGCGTCGTAAAATTTGGTAACGTAAGTTTGCCTTGTTTTAAAATATTTATGTTTGTTTGCATTTTCTAAAGAGGGGAAGATGTCATAAAGTCATGAAAAGCATAAAAAACTAAGTTATAGAGGAAAAGGATACCAACAGGGTGCAACCCTTAAAGACAAATGAAGGACGACCAAAAAAGTGGTTTATAAAAAATGTCTGTCTAATCGTCTGTCGTCTGTGCAGTCGCGTGGAGCCTAAACTACTGGGCCTAAACGGTTCCGACGATTTTAATTTGAAACATCTATAATGTAGATGTGTATAAAGTTAAACCCCCATTTTTTTTATATTTAATATTTTTTTAATAGTTCCACATTGTTCTATGGTTGTTCTATATTGTTCCAAAGTTATAAGGCCAAAAACCAAAAAACAAGACAAAAAACGCAAAAGACAGTGTTTTTTAGCGGGCGGCCTCCCTTTTTTTAAAAAATCCCATTTTTTTTTTTTGCTGTTCTGGATTGTTCTAGGTGTTCTCTAAACATTGTTCCGAAATATCAATTCTCTAAAAAATGATTTAACGAAGATACACCAAAAATAGTCATTACGAAGGCCACCAAACCAAAATACAGTTTTTTTCAAAAGCCCCCCATTTTTATAATTTCTTGTTGTTCCGGATTGTTCTAGGTGTTTTAAATATTATTCCAAAATATAAATTCTCTAAAAAATGTTTTTACCAAGATACATCAAAAAACAGTTTTTATTTATCGGTCCCCCTTTTTTTTGCTGTTCTGGATTGTTCTAGGTGTTTTAAACCTTATCGAAAATACCAATTCTCTATTTTTTTACCTAGATTTGGTCCATCAAACCAAAATTTAGTGGCCCTCCATTTTTTTAAAAATCCCATTTTTTTAAAAATCCCATTTTTTTAAAAATCCCATTTTTTTGGGGTAATTGGCAATTGGTATTATAGAATACATTTGTACATTGTTTAAATTAGTATACATTGTACATTGGTATTATAGTATACATTTAGAATAATGATATTGTTTATTGTGAGGGGGGGGGGGGAAGGGGGCAGGGTAATATTTGTAAGCTATTGGGGGGCGCATTTTCAAAAGTTGGGGGGGGGGGGGGGGCGGACATCTTAAATACGCCACTGGGTTAAAGTTTAATTATTTTGGACGTTTCTTCCGTGGGCTTTTTCCTGGGCTTTTTTTCCGTCTACAATTTTTCTCTGTTTATCTCCCGTTGTTAGTAATAATAATTTGATTTAAATTAAAATTTAAATCTAATTGTATAATTTGATTTAAATTAAAATTAAAATCTAATTTTATAATTTGATTTAAATTAAAATTTAAATTTAATTTTATAATTTGATTTAAATTAAAATTTAAATCTAATTTTATAATTTGATTTAAATTAAAATTTAAATCTAATTTTATAATTTGATTTAAATTAAAATTTAAATTTAATTTTATAATTTGATTTAAATTAAAATTTAAATCTAATTTTATAATTTGATTTAAATTAAAATTTAATTCTAATTTTATAATTTTTTTAAATTTAAATCTAATTTTATAATTTGATTTAAATTAAAATTTAATTCTAATTTTATAATTTGATTTAAATTAAAATTTAAACTTTCTGTAGTAGAATACTACAATAAACTTCAAAATGAAGTTATATGTATTCAAAACCTACAGATTATGTGGACAATTCTGGTTTTCAACCACACAACAGCAAATCTTTCCTAGAATTGAGAAGAAAGATAATTGAATTGAACTAATATACATATATATATATAAAAAAAAAAAATATTTTTAACTAAGCTGATACACTTTCTTAAAACTGGTTTACAATTAGTTTTATTTGTATTTTTTCATCACAACAATTTACCAAAACATCCCATTTAACGAAACCGTACTTGGAAATCAAATTAAAAAACACAAAACAAAAAGACAGGTGGTTCTAAATCCAGAGTATACGTTTCCGAGAAAATCTAAAACTTTTGAATACTGTAACTCAATATTACATGAAAAAACGTTTATTGGTAATTTAATTCATCAAACAACAACGTTACCTGGAAATATAAAGGGTTATATATAACATAACATATAATTTCTTATTATTATATATTTCTTTGCTTGTTAATAATTTATTCTCCTCTCTTTTTATTTATGTACATAACAAAAGCTATGTGGGTCATTTTCAAAAAAAGTGACACTTTAATTCTAAGCAAGCCTATATGCCCAAAATTTATTTTCCAGTTCTTGATCTAGCTAGTGCTTTATTTTGAAGCTGACTATCTATACAACAACAAGAATATATAACTATTTTATCGTAAAAGAACAACTCTAGAAAAACACGAAATTTGCCACGATAGTTACCCAGGAACAAGATAGATGTCACATTAGTTACCCAGCGTACTACGTGTCACGATAGTTACTAAACAAAATTATATTTAAATAGGTTTTTTTAAAAAAAAAAAAAAAAAGTACAATGACTTATTTAGGAAAAAAAAAATGAAATAAATTATTTTATTTATCAATTTAAGAACATTAAAATGTGTTTCAAATAAAATTATTAACATATAATAAGTTTATACATATTTAGAATCTTCCAATATACGAGTATATGTGTATTTGTGTGTGTTTTTATGTATGTATATATATAAAATATTTATATATATACAAATCTTTTTGAGTATAATGAGAGAAACAAATGGACTCAAATTATTCAAGTACTCCAAAAGAGCCCCCAAATTCGAAGGTAAAATTCATTTCTTGATTTCGCCCCTAGGTATGATTTTTCTGAACGTGTGTTGTGTATGCGAAATTTTGTTAAAATCGACCTAGTAGCTTAAGCTCCAGGCGTCTGCACAGACAGACAGACGTTTAGTAAAAACCACTTTTCTGTACCAAGGTGACCTCAACCGTGTAAATCCATCAAAATCTCAAAACGAATTTTCGCGCCATCACAATACTTTCTCTTTATATGAAAAAGTAAAAAAGTGTTTCATTTGCTTACTTCGTAATAAGCTTTTATCTTTATTTGGTGTATCTTGGTAAATTCATTTTTTAGAGAATTGATATTTTGGAACAATGTTTAGAACACCTAGAACAATCCAGAACAGCAAAATAAATGTGATTTTTCGAAAAAAAGGGGGCCACTAAATTTTGGTTTGGTGGACTAAATCTAGGTAAACATTTTTTTTTAGAGAATTTATATTTTGGAACAATGTTTAGAACACCTAGAACAATCCAGAACAGCAAAATAAATGTGATTTTTCAAAAAAATGGGGACCGCTAAAAAAAAAACTATTCTTTGCGTTTTGGTTTTTGTCTTGTTTTTTGGTTTTTGGTCTTATAACTTTGGAACAATATAGAACAATCATAGAACAACTTGGAACAATTAAAAATATATTTAAAATTTAAAAATGGGGGCTAACTTTATACACATAAAATGTAGTCCATTTAAATACGAATTTATCGATATTAGCTGATTTATCGGGAAATATCTAGTTTCCGAGATATTGATGAAAATAAATCTGATTTGTTTTATAATCAAAAACAAAAAGTTTCTGGGATCTGGGACCGAGATAATGAGAAAAAGTTAGTCTGAATTGTATCGGACCGATTTTTTTCTTCTAAACAAAACCTAAACTAATTCCTAAATATTTTCTTACTTAAATCAAAAGCAATTACCTTTTGATTTTTATAACCTTACTTTTTATTGAAGCGAGCGTAAGCGAGCTTCTTACATTCAACGAAATATGCATCTTGTCTGTCTGTCTGTCTGTCTATCTGCCTGTCTGTCTGTCAGTAACGTTTACGCGTGTGGCGATAACTTGAGTAAAAAAGTTGACCGATTAAGTTGAAATTTGGTATAAATGATCTTCTTACGAATACTCAGGCTTTTTCGTTGGACAGCGAGATCCGTCCAAGAGTTCGCGCGCAATGTTCGCGTAAACGTGAGCTTCAAATTTAAAATTAGAATTTCAGGACGGGAAAAAATTCTATCATCACCTACTCGATGAGACGAACCTTTATTTTAAATAACATTTTTTCAGTAAAACCAACAACGACACTGCTATGAATTAATAAAGATCGCTAAAACTATTAAAGCGGACCTAAACGTTTAAAATAGAGAAAACAAGCTTTTTACCGATATTTTACGTTCTAACGTAACGATCTTAATAAAACTTCATGTACATCGTCTAAAGTACAATTGAAACAAGTATGTAAAATTTCAACTTGATACAAGCAGTAGTATTTGAGTAATGAAGTGACACATTCATAATACTAGGCATCGCGTGGCTCTATCATTGAAGCGAGCGTGTAGTAATAAAAAAAATGTTCGTCTCATTGAATAGATGATGATAGAATTTTCTCCCGTCCTGAAATTCCAATTCAATTTTTGAACCTCTCGTTTACGCGAGCGTTGCACGCGAACTCTTGGACGGATCACGCTGTCCAACGAACTTAGCCTGAGTATTAGTAAGAGGATCATGTATACCAAATTTCAACTAAATCGGTGAACTTTTACTCAAGTTATCGTCTCACGCGTGAACGTTACTGACAGACAGACAGACGGACAGACAGACAGACAGACAGACAGACAGACAAGATGCAGAGTTTGTTGAATGTAAGAAGCTTGCTTACGCTCGCTTCAATTAGTTTAAAAGCTATTACGGGTGGTTAAGATTCTTATAGTCGTTTTGTGTATAGGTTTGTTATGAAGTAAAGCTTTGTACCTCTTAGCTTTGTACACTCTACCCCTTACTACCCTCTTCCACTTATCTTCAACTATGACATTCATCATGATTAACAAATTTCAATATTCAGTGTTTTATTGCAATACGCTCGCTTCAATGATAGAGCCACGCGATGCCTAGTTTAAATTAATAACCAAATTAATAGCCATTAATATAGCCTATAATGGCAATAGGCAGATATTTTAAAAATTACCACGAAAATAATACGACTACTTGCTACACTGCAAGTCTACATGAAAGAAAATATGAACGTAAATGTTTTTTTTCGTCTTACTATTTAATTTTACACTTAAGTAATCTACATGAGGCCTCTTAAATATTGCATCCTAGTTTACCGAAGATAACGGAATCATTGTGTTCACTTTTGAGAACGAAAAACTTTTATGTCTCCGATTTAAAAATTCCAAGACAGAAATCCTTTTCAGACATCAGGAAACATTTTTGGTCTCGTGTCTGCCTGTCTGTCGGACTGTGTGTCCGCGAATTATGAAACGTGTGACGATAACTTGAGTAAATATCGACCGATTTTGATCAAATTTGGTAGACATGTTTATTTTACCAATGCTCAGGACGAGTTCGTTGGAAAACGTTATCCGTCCAAGCGTTCACGAGCAACGCTCGCGTAAGCGTGAACTTCAAATTTAAAATTGGAATTTTAGGTCGGGAAAAAAATCTAACTTCATCTATTCAATGAGACAAACATTTTTTTTCAAATACAATTTTTTAGTAAAACAAACAGCGACACCGCTATGAAGTGTTAAAGGTCGGTAAAACTATTAATAGTTTTTATTTACGATTGATACGAAATATAAACATTATATCTCTGTTTAGATGCGTAGAAAGTGATTATTTACGTACTTGTATTCATTGCGCATGCGCGTCTCATAGTTCTAAAGAATTCCTCTTCTTTACCACACTAGTGCGGTAAAGAGGAGGAATTCTTCAGCTTTACGCACGATTAGAGAGTTTGTTTACATTTAACAAAACTAATTTGCTATTCTTTTATTAAAATAACTGTTTATATCGAGTTTTTAGTGAAAAACAATGAATGAATCAAGTGGCTTTGACGAAAATGTAGAGAATAATACTCCTCCAGAAATAATTAATTCGGCAACAAATACAACTCAAGATTAATGCCATCTTTATCAAGAGAAGAGATACGAGCTTACATGCAGCAAGTTTATTTTTATCTGTATTTATTATTTAAATCTAACAATCGTAGATAAAGTACGGTACGCAACTCGTGCGAAAACGGCATTTTGCATTGCTCGTGTGGTTTTACAACCCTCGCTGTCGCTCGGGTGCAAACTCCACACTCGCATGCAAAATGCTACTTTCCGCACTCGACGCATAATGTACTATTGCACAATAAACAATGTAACAATAAAGTAATATAACAATAATTTTAATGTTAATATAACAATAAAGTACACGATAGGATGCGAGGAAGCTATGTGCCACACTAATTGGCAGTCTATTTATTGTGTGTTTATCACTTTCTAACAATCTTATTTACGTTGAATAATTAAATCTAATTATTTTATAGTTCAACTCATTTTATCGTAAATTAAACAGAAATAAACAAGTTAATTAGTTTCTTTGATAATAATTGAATAGAAACTTCAACTTTTTAAAACACCGCCTCCTTACTGATAACTATTTGTATTTTAATGTTGTCCCCCCCGCCTTCTACGAATTATTGTAATTTCATGCATTACTATATTCCTCTTAAATATAGGAATGTTTTGAAGGAGAATATTATTTAAAATTGTATCAGAATATTAGGTTGGTACCAATGCTAGTTGCACCATTAATTTTACTGCTACCGTTTTAAGTTACTGTTTATCTATAAGATGTGTTTTTTTCTCGTATAAAAAGCTAAACTCGGCAGTGCGTGGCTCTTTATTGAAGTGATCGTAATACAATAAAATATTGATTATCAAGAAAATGGTAATCATTATGAGTTGATAGTTAGAGGATGATTGCAGTAACGAGCCATGTATTGAGGGAACAGGACTATCCTTAACCCTCACATCCCGACCATCTCCTTTTAAACTATTATAACATGTATCACTTCACTACACAAAAACTTCTGCTTATATCAGGTTGCAATTTCACACGCATGTTTCAATAGTATATTAGATGATTTAAGCGAAGTTTTATTAAACTTGATAGTTAGAACGTATGATATTGGTGAAAACTTTTCCTTCAAATTCTGTGGAAATGTTTGTCTGGTGCAAATTTTAGCGCAATAGGGTTTTTGTTACTTCTTTAGATTATCACTCCCCTATGTTGTTTTAGAATATAAATGACCTTGACTAAATAACTATTAAGACAAAGAAATGTTTAGTTCAATGTACTTTGAGACAAAGGAATATCACTCTTCTGTTTTATAAGGGGAGTAACAGTCTAAATAAGAAAATTCCGTACACCTTCTTTAGATTGTTACTCCCCTCTATTATTTTTTATAAGGGGAGTAACAATCTAAAGAAGTGCCGGGTTTTTTTTCGATTTTGTAAGAAATTTTGCTGATTCAGGAACAAGGGTTAATGACGTCACAAATTTATGATTTTTTGGGCTGCAAAGCAGCATGTAATGACTGATTTTGTTTATTATCTTCAATTCATTAGTTTAAAAATTGTGGCAGATATGCGTGACCCAGACAGACACACACACAGATAGACTGATAGACAGATAACCACTAATAACTAAAATACCACCAAAAAATAGAGTAGTTTATTTTGTTTACTCTATTGGGTCTGAGGAGGAGGGGGGAGGGGCACGTGCCGCCACTGCCCTAAACGGATTCTTGGGTGAAAACAATACTTTTCCTTTAACGTAAGGAAAAGTAAAAAGAAAAAAAAACATTTAAGATAAAGTGTCTAAATGAGATTATACAGAGTGTTTCTCGATAAATGTGACAAACTTCAGGAGGTGATTCTACGCTCAAAAAAGAATAAAAAATCTCCTCTTGACCCATGTCCGATTCTCAAGTATAAGGGAGATATTTCGGTTTTCTGTTTTTCTATAAAACACGAGTTTTCATAAAAATGGCCATATCTCATAAACTATTGGTCCTAAAGCAAATTTTGAAAAACCATTCAAAAGCCCATTAAATTAACTTTAAGCATACAAACCCTAAACGATTCTGAACACATTTCTAATAATATCAATACAATCGCAATTGGGAAAAATATGTTTCTAGAATTGGGAAAAATTCATTTGTATTTGATGCAAAACAATTCTTTAGCCTTAGCCTCGAAAATTTCTCCAAAACTTCTCCTTTTAATAAGCTTTCCAATGGTATACTCAACTTTGTGATTCCGTAAGAAATTGTTGTATAAATTCAAGTTAGAACGCGAAAATCCGTACGGTAGGGACAGAACGGGGTAGAGGGGGGTGACAAACCAGCAATCCACACGTATTTCCTCGCGATAACTTTCGAATGGTTTGAATTGGTGATTCTAAATTTGACACAAAAACACCACAGACTTCGTTGGCCAGGGAAATTGGTATAGTAGATGTGGTTGAAATTTAAACTTGAAACGTTGAACAAATAAAAAAAAATAGTGGTTTTAAAAAAAATATTGGAATTTGGTGTCATGTTCTTTGGGTTTATTTATTCTGCATCGATTAGAACTAAAGTGATCTCCATGTCCACATGCGTTTCTTCACACTCAATTACCCGAAGTTACATTTACCTGAAATTTGGAAATCGTGGGTATGAAAAAAATCAGTTTACCTCAACAAGTACTCAAAAATTAGGTTTTTATTCGATTACAGTGGTGGTTACACTTATTGCAAAATTTGTTCAAAGTGCCAACCATTTTGTCTCAAGCAAGCACGAGCTCTCTCACGCATTTGCTGTCCAGTCACTCCTGCTGTCGTCATTTTTCACAGTTCAATAGTTTGCTGAAGAATCCTCTCCCTCAACTCTTCTTCAGTGTTCACTTCTTGGTGGTAGACTTGTTCCTTGATAAAACCCCACACACAAAAATCCAAAGGATTTAGGTATGGTGATCTTGGAAGCCAGGGATTAGTGCCACCTCTACGAATCCAAGTAGTGAAAGTTTTATGTAAATGACCTCTCACTACTCTACTAACATGTGAGGTGCCCCATTATGATGAAAAATAAATCGCCGTCTTTCTTGTAATGGTAATCCTCAAGGAGTCATTCCCTCCTAGAGTCCGTGGAAGACCCAAAAATGGTCTATCAATTACACCATTAAAAACACCGATCCATACATTGTTTGAAAATCTGTGCTAAAAACGTTGTTGTGTATCAGACGGGGATTCAACGGATTCTTTCAATGTTTCAATCAAGTTTAAATTTCAACCACTTCCACTTAACCAATTTCCCTGGCCAACGAAGTCGGTGGTGTTTTGGGCGTGATTTTGTGTCAAATTTGGAATCACAAGTTCAAACCGTTCAATGGTTATCGCGGGAAATGCGTGTGGATTGCTGGTTTGTCACCCCCCCCCCCCCCCCCTCTACCACGTTCTGTTTCTACCTCACGTTTTTTCGCGTTCTACCTTGAATTTATAAATCCATTTTTAACGGAATCACAAAGTTGAGTATACCGTTGGAAAGCTTATTAAAAGGAGAAGTTTTGGAGAAATTTGCCAAGATAAGCCTAAAGAATTGTTTTGAGTCAAACACAAATAAAAATTTCATAAATTTTGATACTTATTTTTTTTCCAATTGCGATTGTATGAGCATTATTAGAAATGTGTTTAGAAACTTTCAAAATTTAATGAGCCATTGAAAAGGTTTTTTCAAATTTGCTTTAGAAACAATAGTTTAGGAGATATGGCCATTTTTATGAAGAAAACTCGTGTTTTACAGAAAAATAAGAAATTCGAATAATCTCCCTGACAGGGGTCAAAGGGACATTTTTTTTTTTTTATTGCTGTTAGGGTGTAGAATCACCTCCCGATGTTTGTCACATTTATCGAGAAACTCCCTGTATTATAGAGGTGATTAATAATCGATATGAAGTTGGTATTTCGGAAATGCAAAGCTCTTTGTCAGTTTCGTCTGAGGTATTGCAACTGAGCTGAGAACAACGTGCAGTTCTAGATTCTGGAGCCGACCTTTACACCAGCTCACCACTTGCCTTTGTATCAAATAGCGGAAAACCCATTTTCCTCAACCTTGGCATAGTATCCTTATGAAAACTTTATACCTACCGATCGTTGAAACCTTGTTTTTATACCCGTAGCCAATTCAATGAAATCCAATATTCCCAAGGTTTGCACAGCTCTCTTTTGAAAATAACACACTGGCATTTAAACAATATACCTGAACCTATATGAACAGAGGTTTTTACACATACCTGTTCGAACTCTTTTCTACAGCTTACGAGGAAAAGCAATGGTAAATATTGTTCCGTTGTATAGAATCTTGCTTTAGCTCTACCATTAAATTACTTTTCGAGCTATCTTAGTAACCATTTTATAATATAGCCTGCCAATTAGCATGACGCATAGCTTCCCCGCTTCCTATTTCTTATATTTGAATGATTTTATGCTTTTCAACCAATTGTTGTCAAATTCATTTAATTTTTCCCCGTTTTCTAAATCTATCAATATTGTTTTTTTGTTTTTGCTTCCGACGTTATCGAAGGTAACGGAAGCTATGTGATCGTTCCGAAGAACGAACAATTTTTAGGTCTCCGATTTCAAAATGAAATCATAAAACCATTAATGTACGTAGATAGGATGCGAAGAAGCTATGTGCCGCACCAATTGGTAGTCTATTTTTACATGAACAAAGTATCAATTTAACAAAATTTAAAGAGCGCTGACGGTTGATTAATCTGGGGCTATTCACGGGCTCGTTTCTACATCCAAATTTCATAATAATCAAATGAGTGCTTTTAAAGATGTAGGTGTATATAAATGTATGTTTGTGCATTTATCGAGCGCAGAAGGTTAAATAGGAATAACAATGGGGTAAGTATGACCCACCCCCACCATGCAAATTTAATTAAAATCGGACATGTAGTTTTAAGGATATGTTGGTTCGCAAAAAATGAGCGACAGACAGACACGGAACCATAATGCTTCCTGATGTCTGAAACGGATTTCTGTCATGGGATTATTGAAATCAAAGACCAAAAATGTTCTATAGAACGATCACATAACATCCGTTACCTTCGGTAAGCTCGAAAGCAATAAATAAAGAACAGTCTAAATATGCTGTGGTATGAGTGGTTTTATCTTAATTCTCAACATGAGGACTCTTATACTTTAGCATTTCGCTATCCTAAAAGAAGCTTTACCTCAAGCCCCAGGGATATGCTTCGACAATAGACGTCACAAACTTATTCACTTTTTTCTTAAGGAAAAATCCAATTATTACCAATTCTAATTAATTATTACCAATTCTACCCCATGCAATGATGTAATTGATTCAACTGCCTATGAAGATGTTTGAAATGATTCATTTATTGTATTTAACAACCACAAGTAATTATTTGTTCTTTTGTTCATTGTTAACACTGATGATGTTCAAGAGGCCAAAAGCTGACTTTGTTAATTACCATTTAATTGTTTAAGAGGTGTTTAGAAATCCTGATAATCTAAAATATAATCAAATAATATAAACTAAAATCCTCATAAATAAACATAAGAAATAAAATAAGGTATGTTCTGGTCAGCAAACATATGACTGTCTGTTAATGACTGCATATCTTCTTAACAGAGGTATACATTTTGAAATGTGTGACGGGTGCAGAAGAGAGAGGTGAAGGATTTAGATTACTCTTGCGGTACGGTTAATGGGCAAAGTTAGAGAAAGGGTCGAGAGGTCTGGAGGGCTAACTCCAGGCCTGTTAGGAAAACCAACGTTCACATGTCGTTCCTAAACTAAACAACTTTCCCTCTACAACCCTATTCCCTTCTGGCACAGGAGGAACTTGTCCACAACTTCAACAACCTGTCAAAAAACCCTGTTTTCTCTCTTTTTTTCTCAGGTTCAGTAGTTTATCTCGAACTTATCTTTAGTGACAGTGAAGTCGTTACTCTATTTTTTTCTTCCCAGGATCAGTTGATGGTTTTAAAAGTTCAATAGGGCTGTAGAGCTGCTCATCCTGTTTTTGCAAGCTTGAACTAATTTAAAAAAAAAAAAAAAAATAAAAATAAAAAACACAAAACACAAAACACAAAACAAGGGGATTTACAAGGTACAAGCTGATATTGATGTCTAAAAGAACGATCATTCATGTTCCAAATTTTATTATAGAAGTAAGTTTTCAATGTAACTGCGAAACATTAATTGCATGTTTGCCTGCAGTGAAATAAATATTGAAATGTTATTGACATCTTCATAAACTAGATATTGTTTGCCAGCCAAGTGTCGAAGCATGTTCATGTTATATTTCAGTTAAGCTTCTACAGCGGAACTATATTAGTAAGTTGTTCGTTGTTGTCCCTACTTATTCAATCCTTCTTTTCTCCTCCAACAAAAAGAGAAGGAAGGAACTAATTAGTTAATTTTTAGTGGGCTTTGTCACTGTTGACCAGTTAATTAAAGACTTTTTTCTTCAAAGCATGCCGAAGGTAAAAGAAGCATTGTGCTCATACCAACCTTTTTATTAAAGTCTCCAGATTCTGAAATTCCATACATCTGAGTCCGAAAATATTTTCGGTCAAAATGTTTGCGAACCACCATGTCTTAAAAACTATTCGTCTGTCGTTGGCCAAAAGTTGTCCACGCATTATCCCATATATTAATTTCAACCGATAGCTATAACAATGATTATTTATATTTTTTGAGTTTCCCGAAGAATTAAAGAAAATATAGGAAAAACTTATATTGATAAATATCATGATAATAAAAAGGAAAAAACTTTCGAGCCATATTATTCTATACTTGGTATACGGGAAGACATACAATGTAATTCAGAGTATCACTGATTTTTCTTTTTAATAATCATCTTTTTACCTCGCAGCAAAAGAGTAAAGCAAAAGGTAGACGAATTACTAAGGAAATAAACGAGGAAAATAAAAGGGTTAAAGACGTCAGTCCCCATTTAGAAGATGAAACATTAGCAAAATGAAATCAACACCAAGAGCCTCTTAGAAGAGTAGGAAGAGGGGATAAGAGGATAGCCTCTTCTTCCCCCTCCCTTATCCTTCTCCCTTTCCCATTCCCTTTAGGTCTGCCCTCTTCTAAAATTAATTCCCCCTACCTCTTTTCGATTGTCCTTTCTCCCCTTCTTTCTTTACTTCACCGAAACCTATTGTAAAAAGAACTAGAAAAAGAAACAGTAAAAAAAAAAAAGTGTATATCCGTTTCACTTCAACATCGCAGGAAAAAGGAAGCTTTTTGTGTTTTATTTTTTTCTCGTTTCCTTCATACTATTTTTTATTTTTATTCGTTACATTTTTTTTTACCCGAAGGATATCAATATTACTTTCCTTTTGTTATTCTTAACCTTCTTCAACTCTTTCTGCTTCTCCTATGTGTGCGCATGCAGGCATGGGGTAATGTCTTTATTAATTAGATAAGAAATAAAACCAAACATTGTTTTTCTCTAAATGAAAACTATTTTCTTTTAAAAAAAACAGTCAGTATTAAAGAAATTGCTGCAAAGAATTTGAAAATATTTAGTTTTTAATTGTCACCAAAGTGACTTCAGATTTACATTAGACAATGACATTAAATATGTTCTTGTATAGCTTAGGAGAGAGAATAGGGCAAAAGACGCTTATATCTAGTGCCCATGGATGCAGATTCAAATCGACCGTGGTATAGCATATTTTATCTAAAACGTAACTGACAATATTAATAAATTGACAAAGTATGTGTTTTCAGTATACTCACAAGGCGTCCGTAGGCAATTAAACAAATAGGACGAGTTCGTTAACAATCGAAATCGGCCCGTAAGCCGTAATAAGATCGAGAACGGGTGCGTTACAAATAAACAGACAAGCGCAAGAATGCATGAGGGTCATCGTTTTTGCTGAGGGACCAAAAAAATTCGTCCTATAAACAATCCACCGACGCTGTACAATTATGTTTTATAGTCACGCCTCGAGAGAGAATCGCAAGCAGAGTAATAATGATGCCACGATGATGCCCATTTCATCAGGGTGATAAAATGGAGAAATGCAGTAAAGTTCAGGAGCGACCGGTTTCAGTTTTGCTTCTCTATAGAGGGTGGCTCCATTAATCAATATTGCTATATTCTCAGGAATTCGACCTCCATCTGTTTTGAAACTGGAAATGACGCATACCAAGTTCCTATACCTAAGTCTTATCTTATATATATATATATATATATATATATATATATATATATATATATATATATATATATATATATATATGTGTGTGTGTGTGTGTGTGTGTGTGTATTAATATTGGATAAGATCTGCTAGGGAAGTATAAGAAAAGGAAATTGGTTCTAAGATAAGATATTGCATAGTCACTTGTCACTAAGAGAGTAAATTTTGCAGAAAGCGTACTTTATAAGAGAATGAATGCTTTGCTTTACAAACCGTGCCGGCAGGACAGTTCAAGGGGCGTTGGATTGTGAGCGGTTAGTACAAAAGCATGCGTATTTAATGGAAGCTTTCCTACTGACTACACACACAGAAGTGCTACCTGCGTAGCATGCTTCTTCTCACTAACAAGCGACCATCATGTAAAACAATAAAAAAAAACTTGAGATCCCGTTATTCTCTATCTATTTGTCGAACCTGTTTTGTTTACTCGACCTAAAAACATTCTATAATATTTTTTTTTAATTTTATTTTTACCGAAAAGCAAAATTATTAATTACTTTACATCGAAATTATGGTAAACACAGATAAATCGTGCGGGAGCTTGGAAATGGAGAAACGGGATGGTTCGTGAAATTATTAAGATTCCATAAAAATACAGCTAATTTTACTATTTTCAGATGTTAGGAGGTTTTCAAAGAATAAATTGTCCACCCCAAGTTTAAACATTATTTTCCTACATTGCAGTGCCGTATCTTGTTAGTCAAAATCAAGAAAAATAAAATAATTGATTTTGCTTTGTAAGTGTTATTTGGAAACTGGGTTTGAAGTTGATCGGGCCAAAGTGAGGAACTTTCAATAAATTTTAAAATTTAATTAAATTCATTTTGAAAGCATATATATATATATATATATATATATATATATATATATATATATATATATATATATATATATATGTATATGTATATATATATATATATATATATATATATATATATATATATATATATATATATATATATATATATATATATATATATATATATAGAGTTAAATGTTGTATTCAATTAGTAAATTTGTAAAAATGCTTTAGGGTTTGGCGCAGCCGAGAGGTAAACCTACCAGCAATTCCTCGAAGGCTTCCAAATACCCGGTGGCAGTTCAAATGTTAAAGAGGAGTTTTATTTAAAACCGATGATTACATCTATCTATTAAATGAAGAAACTTGCCAATCCCATCGTCCTCTATTTTAAACTAATGGTGTGTGTTGAACAGGACGTCAAATTGTATGAATAAAGTAATTTTATATGAAACTAGCTTTCTCCCCTCGTGGAGCGCGGGGCTCATGCTAGGTATTAGTTGCTATGTTTCCTATAATTATGTAGGCCTAGCAATTAAATAAAATAATAAACGTAGTCAAACCCAATCAGACTGGATAATTGAACAATCATTAACCGTTGGTGGATTAATTTAATTATCAGTCTCTTCTCTCAATACGGCAGTTGCACCAGTAAATATTTAATAACTATATAGTAATCACATTATAGTTTTTAACTCTGACAGCTTAGGAAAATCGAGAAAAAAAATGGGAGGAGAGTGAATGAGAGCTTGAGATTTTGGCGGGTAATAGGTCATTGCCCGACCTATTACCCGCCAAAATCTCAAGCTCTCATACACTCTCCTCCCATTTATTTTCTCGATTTTCCTAAGCTGTCAGTGTTAAAAAGTATGTGTTTACTATAGTTCTATGAGAAATTAATAAAATAATAAATCCTCGATTTAAAGAGCAGTAGTGTAAGTTTAAGCACCCCAATCATAAATTAAATCGGTCAATATTTGCGGACGCCATACCAGTTCAAGTCAAAAATTTAAAAAAGAAATAAAATTTAGCTCTATTTAAGGTGGATGGAGGTACAGCAAAAAGTCGTAGAACCAAAGTTGTAGATCTTTTAAAATCGGTTACCGCAGGCGCAATCTGCTAATCGATACGACTTTAGCCGCAATAAGCCTTCAAAAATACCAGTTGCGTCCACCATCTTAAATTTTTAAGGGGGGTTAATATTTGTATTTACTTTTCAGATTTTTTTGGTCGGTTTGGGTCAATTTCTAAACGTAAAAAACCGCGTGTCTCAAGGTGGACTAGAAGTACCCAAACATTTTGTGTAACGAGTCTGTGGGTTTTGGTTAAACAACCTAATTTTTTTTAGGTTATTTTTTTTTTTTTTTACTTCTTTATTTTTTTTTTTTTTTCTTATAAAATTGTTAATAACTTTGGCTCCATTCTATATTTTTCAATGAAACTAAGCCTACAACATACGCAACATGTTTGCGCTCACCTCTAAAAAAAATTAATCTATTTCGTTTTCCAGTTTTACGCCTATAAAGTCGGACTATAATAAAGTCGGTGGTGACAGACACACATACATACACGAAAAAACTTAAGGCCGGATTCGGTTTTCGGAATGTATGAAATGAAAAAGTATCCAACAAATTTTCAATTCTGACCAATGTATAGAGAAAATTGCAATTTTATATACACGGTGATCCACGATGAAATGTCAAAATGAAACTGGTGGACTCTATGGGACAAATGCAACAAAAAATGTCAATTAAGCATATGCCCATTACTCAATAGTTCTCGAGATTACGATTTATTTCTTTTTTTAGAGTGGTTCACGAAAATTTCAAAAAATTGTATAATAAGTCAAAAACTAAATGAGATAGGGAAATTAGGCTAAGGAAAAACTTTAAAGAGCATAAAAAAAACCTTTTAGAATCACTCATTGATTTTCAAATTATCAGGTGCTAAACGTCTTTAAAATCCTGTTACATTTAATTTTTTTTTCTTCGAATTCGACCACCGAATGCTAAAGCTTTCTTTTCTTAATTGAGGGATGTTAAAAGTGTGGCAAATTCAGGAAAAACGTCTGCTTTTCATAAGCTTTCGAATGATATCTATTAAGTTTAAGATCAACGGACTAGTTTTTGAATTATGGTGGATTGATGCTACCAGGCGTGAAATTATTCGGACAGCCTCTTACCTAATTCTTGGTCAAAAGCAAAAAAGGTTTCCCCAAACAAATCAACAATACTTCGGCCTCTCATAGAAAATTTGATGCTGAACAAAAAGTTTCTATAGACATGAATCCGGAACAGCTTCGTTTTCGAGATATTCACCAAAATCATTTTAAAAACACAATTTTTGAGCGATTATCCTTAAAATCCTCAAATACTACTCTTTTTACCATAATACAACTTGCAGGATACGAAATTTATTCTGTACAACAAACCCCCGAAAACAAATTTTAAGTCCTTGTTATTTTATTAGTCAATCCATTAAGATGCAACCAACTGTAAACATCAACTGTAAAATTCCTAAAGGATTTAGATGGAGAGAGCTAGAATTAGCCTAGTTCGATTCTCTACATTCGCTTCAATGTGTATCATCGTAAAGACATTACTGAAGAACCTCGTCATAAGAGAATTTAAAGAACCTGGGAAAAGATTCCAAGGATGAGACAATCCAAATTATTTATGAATGGACCCTCTGCAGAGCATAAAATATTATTTCTCTACATAAAAAATAATTCCTAAAATTGAAGGGCTTCTTAACGGTCACTGCAAATTAAGCAGGCTTATAAAGCTACAACCTGTAGGGTGTGTGGTGAGGATGAAGAAACTGTTTTACATTTGATTAGCCAGTGGCCTGGGCTGCTAAATAATAGATGGCTGATTTGCGGGGAGTCAACCGCCAAGAGAACTGAAAATACACCCTAACAGACTGTTGGCATTCTGTCAATGAATAAAACTGTTAGAAGTGCTACACAACCGAATTTGTAATAGATCTTGTGCCAGGATGTGTTTTTTTGTTTATTGTTTTTAACTGGTAGGAACTAATCCTAGATACATAGATCACAATGTGGGCCATTTGAGCAAACCCAACCGTATTTTTTTTTTTATTTATTTATTTATCTATTCATCGTCTATTCCCTATTTAATATGATTTTGTATTTAATTCTCCTTTTTCTCTTGGCTGAGGTAATTAAGGGGGCGCGGGCGCCTTCTTCAGACGTGTCTAATTATTTCCATGATTTGAATGGTAGAAATAATACAGTGTCAATAAAGTAGGAAGGCCAGGTCCCTTCATGGTCAGTAAAACTGTATTAACATAAGTGAATTTAGAACGTTTTTGTATTTTTAAATACGTCCTTTGTAAATTATATATATTTTCATTTTGTGATAGGAAACAGTTTTATAAGAAAAATCTTCTATTCAAACGATATTTATAATTGTTGTTGAATGTTTGACCACGCATGTAACGGCAACAAGGTAAACACAATCAACTAACCTTACCTAAAGCAAACATGAACGGTGCAGTAATTGGGGAGTTAATTGGATTTACGCATTTACCATGTGCTGTTAGGCTTCCAATCTACGATTGATCTTTCCTAGTGAATGGTATTCTGCCGTCATAGGTGATTTACGGAAAACCAATTCCCTCTTTAAATTAGTTAAAAGTCATCAAACTTTTGGAACGGTTTTATCTACTCACACTGTGTTCGTTAACAAACATGTCTTTGAGTTTCAAATAGCTTATGTGCTTCAAGGATTAATATTCACGACTGTAAATTTTGCATACTTGACCGTAAACTCATGAATTACTAGGATTAATATTCTCGACTGCAAACATTGCATACTTGAAAACGCCAATTGTTTAATTTTGTTGTTGTTTGTTTTTGTTAAGTACAGCATGATGCCCAGAATCCCCGTCGATCCACCAATTAGTATCAGTAGAAAACAACACATGCTCATTTGTGTGATGCCCCAAAGGAATAGGCTTGCCGGTCAGAATTAAAATTCTGGTGATTAGTTGGCCATTATTTTTTTACTAATTAACGTGTTGAGAATTAGATATTATTTCCTATAGTTCTGAGTCAGAATTCGAATGTCTTACGTGTACAGCTTGTGGTCTAGCAATGTAGGGAAGATTCCCTTACCTTGCAAGGCTCCATTTTGGAAAATAGTATCACAGAAAACATTTCATCTCCCTGGAATTGTTCTAGGTTAGAGTCCAAGATAAGGAAAACTCTTTTAAAAATATAATTTAATAGTCAGTACAGTAGTTCGTGCCTTGTATTAATTAAATTAATTTTTGTTTGGTCTTAAGGAAAAAATAAAACGCTCCCTTAAGCGATATTTCGACCCCTTTTTAGTCATTCTCAAGCTGACTGACTAGAAGATTACACTACATTGAAATTTTGTAATTATAATTGAAAAAAAAAAAAAAAAAAAAAAATGAATCTTAATGAATCTTAATGAATCCTCTGATTCTCGTCAAAATCTCTGCATTTAGATAAGTTCACTTAAAGGTAGTACTCGTATGTACAATTTATTTAAAATTAAAATTTCATTTTAGTGTAATCTTCAGCTTGAGAATGACCCAAGGTGGGGTCAAAATATCGCTAAAGGAAGCGTTTCATTTTTTCCTTAAGACCACACAAAAATTAAAATATAATTTAAACTAGCTGGATTGTGTCGCTACGAAGTGTTATATTTAATGTATTTTCTATAAACAACTATGACTTTAGGTTCATAAAATACATAAATGAGTACATTAAAATTTTACGCCTGTCTGAGTCTCTCAGAATATTAGTAAACATTAAGAGTAAATAAACAGGTCAAGTGTGTGCTAGTCAGCACATAGCGAGGGTCCGTAGGCAACCCTGCGTATAGTTTAAGTAGTACCGTATTGATAGTGTTTTTTAAAAGGCTAAAGAGCTTACTTTGAACTTCGATATTCTCAAACATATAAACAAACTTCTAATAAAGTATTTTTTTGCCACTGAACCGGACTACAACCATATAAATACATCGAAAAGACCATAGTTATAAAAAAAAGTATTTTGTCAATGAAAAATAAAATGATAATTTTTCAGATTTTTTGCACTTCACATTAGCGAGATAGAAGGGGGGGACACGTTTCACACCCACTTCAAACTTGCCTACGCTAGCCCTATCAAAGTTATAACCAAAGAATTATATATTTTTGTAATCAGCTCGACGTACCCTTTCATATGATACCCCTCACGGTGTCGAAAAAAATAATACAATTTTAACCCTTAAGTTTTTTTACCCTAATATTTTTGAAAAATATTTTTTTTAAGTCGCTATATTTTTAAAATATGTGGGCAGGTACGAGACACATACATGCCTAATTTCAAAGTTATCGGACGAAAGGTGTATCCGTGAGAGCAGGCGACAGGACGGACGGACAGACACATGCAGGAAAATATAAGGGTCCTTGGTTTTGCCTACGGACCCTAAACTGTAACAGTTTAATTTAATTATACAATAAATATAATCTGAGCGCACGGCAATGCGTAAGGCCAAGTTCCATTAAGCATGCAGAGAAATTTTGAAATTTGTATTATAGATTAAGCTTAAGTTTCTTAGGACAATGTGAAAAAATTGAGCGCTAAATATGAAGCCTTTTTCAAAAGGGAAGAGTTTCAAAGTTAGTATTTTATAAGCTTTGAAAAATTATCAAACTATAAGTGACTTTCAGAACAGCTAGAAACTTGAAATTTGGGACACTTTGTAGAAATAGCCGTGTAAATGGCGGGAAGGTTTTCAAAAAAATAAATTCTTCATTTTTACCCTAACGGTGTTTGCCTAAGCGTTCGCACGCAACTCTCGCGTAAACGTGCGCTTCAAAACTAAAATTAGAATTTTTAGGACGGGAAAAAACTTTAACTTTTCTATTTGATGAGACAAACATTTTTTACAAATAAAATTTGTAGGAAAACCAACAGCGACACCGCTATAAATTAATAAAGATCGTTTAAACTATTAAAGCGGACCTAAACGTTTAGGTGGATGGAGAAAAAAACAACGTTTTTACTGGTGTCTTACGCCGCTGTACTATCATACCCTTTATCTATCAACTCATCATGATTCATGATTATATTTTTTTTAATATTTAATAGATATTTATTACTATACGCTTGCTTCAATGATAGGAGCCACGTGATTCCTAGTAATTTTTAATTTTTGACCTTGATCTCTTATTGCTTCCGTGCTTAACGAAGGTATAACAGAAGCATTATGTATCCGATTTTAAAAATTCCAAGACAGAAATCCGTTTCAGACATCAGGGAACATTTTTGGTCTCGTGACTGTCTGTCTGTGTGTCTGGGAACCCTTCTGTTTGTCTGAAACGTGTTACGATATAACCTGAGCAAAAGTAGAACGATTTTGATAAAATTTGGTAGACATGTTCATTTTACCAATGCCTAGGACGAGTTCGTTGGACAACGTTATCCGCTCAAGCGTTCGCGTTAACGTAAACTTCAAATTTAAAATTATAATTTTAGGTCGAGAAAAAAATTCAAGTTCCTCTATTCAATGAGACAAACATTTTTTTCAAATACAATGTTTTATTAAAACCAACAGCGACACCACTACGAAGTGTTAAAGATCGCTAGGTCTATAAATAGTTTTTATTATAGAGAGAACACGGGGAGGGAGATAGATGAAGGGAATAGGAAGTGGCTTAGTTCCCCCCTTTCTATTTTACCTACCTCTTTAATTATAAACTGGCTAAGTGTGACACTGGCCAACAATCAAAATAAAAGAGAAGCCTTGGGCACAATGTAGCCATTACAACTTTAAGAGGCTATTTTTTTTTTTTTTTTTTTTTTTTTTTTTTTTTTTTTTTTTTTTTGAGGGGGTCTGGAACATGGCCCTTTTTTTCACAGTTAGGTTTTTTTGGGGATATTTATTACTTTGACTATAACTGTTTCTATCTATCATCTCTGAGAATAATTACCATATTATGACGAATGGAATATAAACATATTAATTACAGCCAACTAGACAGCTGATAAAATAAATAATATTAAATAAATCAAAATGTAAATCAACTTTTTCCTATATCAAAAAATGTACCCATTTGAAAAATATAATCGCTTTTATAACTTTCAAACTACTCAATTTATTTTGATCGAACATGTTGCATTTTGTTATTTTTATGTTAAGTTAAACAGTTTCTATAGAAATAGTTCCGAAATTATTTAGCGATAAAGTTTAAATGTTCAAAAGTTGTTATTTTCAAAATGGCGGCAAATATCAAAACAAAATTCAGTAGAAATGTTTGCCTAACAACGAGGTATAATTTATGCTAATTCCAGCTCAATCAGAAATTTTTTCGATTTTTTACGACAACGAAATGGGTTAATAACGTCACAATTTTATAATTTTCTGTCGGCACAACGACTTAAAAGGACTGGTTTTTATACCAAGTTCTATCTCTCTAGCTTAAACTATGGGGGTTGTGCGTGATAAGATAGACATCAAGCTAAAAACATCTCAAAGGATCTTAAAATTCCAAAATGAATAATTCCGTTGAAATCTCAGTTTCGAAATGTTTAGGTAAAAATAATACTTTTCATATATCTTCGGGAAGGTGAGGAAAAATGAATAGTTATTTATGCCTAGGGAGTAAAGTAAACCATTATTCCCTGAGCGAAATAGTTGGTTCTTGAGGCGAAGCCAAAGGGACCATGGTACCTAAATCCCGAGGTGAAGCCGAGGGAATAATGGCACTTTACTCACGAGGTAAATACAATATTTTATCTCCAGTAGGGAGAAAATACACAATTTCATCCATTGCACAATTTTTATTTATTATTTTAATAAATAACAATAATTATTAGAACTTTTATTAGCAGAGATAAGAGATTCAATATTAAAAACAAATAAGAATTGGAATTAAACTCAAATAGAAGGTTATTTAGAAGCAGGTTATAAACATGGGTCGAAAAAGCAGTGTCGCCAACCTGATTTTAACAGCTTCATTACATTAGCTATTCATTTTCTACTATTTATCAAATAATTAAGTTGGTAATCCTTACTTTTTCGCCCTACTTTACTTTTTCACCATACGTTTACTTGTTCTCCCTACTTTTGAGTCCAGGGAAGAAAAGACTTACTTTAGTCCCTCTATACTAATCCAAAATCATAACTTTTTCTCCCTACTGGAGATAATATGTTTATCAAATATCTAAAAAAAAAAAAACTATTGTAGTAAAAAGAGTTTTAAAATGGTTACTACGACAATTCACTTAATTCTACAGGTACCATGTTCCACAGGTGACATCTTCCACTAATTGCTAAATAGGAGTAAAATTTACCTTTATGAATGCCAGTGTGTTTGTCCTTGAGTACGCTGAACTCGTAGATTGGCCCGAACTGTTCGAAAATCGGTCTGAGATGTTCTTCCTCAAGAGTCCTAGGAATTTGCCCGACGAAAAGTTTAACCATATCCGGACTAGGACTGACATCTCCACTGACAGTTCCAATACTACTACCTTTGCACAGTTCCCGACCGGCATATAATATTTTACTAACGTCGAGCACCATGATTTCTACTTCCTAATAAAATTTGTAAATTAAAAAACTACAGAAATTAGTTATTTTCGTATTAAATGTCTTCTAAAGTATTAACCGTATAAAAATAAGTTTTGAAGAATGATAACTATGTAACCATCCGCAATAAAAAAGCGATTATATTAACAACAGCAGTCTTTTCGTTACTACTAACTAATAGTTTCTTCAAATTAAGATACTTTTATCACAGTCGGAATAAACTATCGGTTTTATTAGGTCAGTTAGGTTGTTTCAGCAAAACACAGATTTATTATTGCACTTATAAATTTTCTCTTTGGTCGATTTGGTGTTTTATATTGATAAATGTTAAAGTTTAAACACTGATGTTAACATTTAAAGCACATCAAACATTATAATATTATACCGACATTAAGACACTAAATAAAGTTTCTTTAAGAAGCCGAGGCAGTATTATTTTTAATATAAGTAAAAATGTAATAAATATTAAAAAGCGATTTAAAATTTATAAATAAAATAGTCTTAAAAAGCCTGTTTGTTAATTCTACTAAATGAAAATCTAATGGCAAAGAACTTAAGAATGGATTGAGTACTTGCTATGATATAGTTAGTGTTTATTTTTTAAAAAATGGACGAAATATCAACTAAATATAAGAAAGAAGGACACCTAGACAAGAGACGAAGACGCACGACAAACACAGGACCAGACAAATACAAAGACTGAGAGTGTAGGGGTGGTTGTGAAGTGGGGTAGGAGCTCATGGGGGCGGCAGCCTGGGGGCGGGTGGGGGCACAAAACCATTCACCCCCTCCCCCTACCTCACTCTACACTCTACTGAACTAACTGAAAACACATCACTCAACATTTTTTAAAATGTATCTTTTAGCTCTGTCTCACTCAAACTCAGTGATCAAATTTTAAACTAACTCATTTACTTTGTTTGAATTGAATCGTCACTATTTTCTGTCATTTCTGCTCATATTTTCCTTCCGAGCTTACCGGAGGTAACGGAAGCTATGTGAAAAATCAAAACATTTTTGACATAATATTAAGAAAAGACTGCCGAATAGATTGGCACTTAGCTTCCTCGCATCGGTATGATTGCGTATTTTATTGATTTTATGCTTTTACAAGTCAATATTGTCTAATTTATTTAATTGTCTCCCCCGTTTTTTTAATGTCAAAATTGTTTAGATTTTTTACATGAATTAAAGTATCAATTTAGCAAAAGTTAAAGAGCGCAGACGGTTGAAATTAATCTGGTGCTATCTGAGGTCTACTTTCAACAAACTATCCATATTTCATAAAAATCAGATGAGTACTTTTGAAGATTTAGGTAAAAATAAATGTTTGTTTGTGCGCATGTTAAAGAGAAAGAAATGGGCGCAGAAGGAACTTATATAGGACCAACAATGGGCTAATTATGACCTACCATACAAATTTCAGTAAATTCGCCCGTGTAGTTTTTAAGATATTTTGGTTCGCAAAAATTGAGCGAAATACCGACAGAAAGACAAAAAAAATGTTCCCTGCCGTCTAAAACGGATTTCTGTCTTTGAATTTTTGAAATCGGAGACATAAAATATTTTTGTTCTTCAGAACGATCCTATTACCTTCCGTCACCTTCGGTAAGCTCAGAATAAAAACGGGGGTTACAATTAAATAAATTAGACAATAAAATCAATAAAGTATGTGATAGGATGGGAAGGTGCTATGCACCACACTAATTGGCAGTCTATTTAGTTTAGTATAGGGTTAATAAAGGAGATAATAAACGGTGTTTCGACGGATCTCGTTAGGACGGCCTCTTATCTCCAAGGCTACTCACCTACCTCCAAAAGGTAAACAAAAGCAATTCAATATAAATAATATGAATAAGATAGTTGGGAGTCAGTGGAAGAACCGACGGAGATCAAAGATACATTCCACAAAACCTAGTAAAGTGACAGTTACAGATAGGCAGGTCGAGGCACGCGTTCCCTCCCGCTCTACTTCTGACTCAAGGCCTAATTCTGCAGGGCAACTTATTCCTAGTATGTCAGGCTGTCAGGCTTGCCCTACAGTCACATACTGAGAGCCAATCGTCCACACTAAATGTTGAAAGCAATTTTTCTACTCCAAATTAAAGAGAAAAATAAAGAGGTTTACCGCAAGAAGAGGAAATTAATTTCATGTTCCCCATTACCAAATTATCCCAAACCCCAACCAATTTAAGTGAAAAAATATAAAATCTCCACACTATTTGTACAACAACTTCGAGATCTCATAGGAGCTAATGTATTTACTTGCAAGGCCAGGGCTAACGATGTAGCAATTCAATGTAACGCTGTAGAAGGATAAAGGGATGCTCTAAATTCTCTTCGTACCAAATTAGTAAATTTCCACACTTCTTAGCCGAAAGGAGATAAATCATATAGAGTTGTAATTAGACATTTACACCACTCTTCACATCTGACCTAATAAAAAAGGAACTTCAAGAACTCGGCTTCAATGTGTACAACGTAACTAAAGTACAAAAAAGTAACTCATCCCTCTCTCTCTCTCTTTTTAGCGACTTGGAGAACAATCCTAAGAACAAAGAAGAGTTCAATGTTACTACTATTTTCCACAATCAAATAAAGTTAGAAGAACCTTATAAACCGAAGGAAATAATGCAATGTGAGAACTGTCAGTCCTACCTTCATAAAAAGGCTATTGTAACCATGCACCTAGATGTGTCAAATGTGCTAGGCTACACTTGACTGAAAGTTGCCATTAAAACCCAGAGGAACAGCCTAAATGTGCCCTTTGCGGTGAACACTACAAACATTTTAAGATGATAGAAGTTGCTGCTCGTCTTCGAGATCGTAGGTTTAATCTTACCTTGAGTAGTATACATTTCGTACTTAAAATGTAATCTTATAACCAGCTTGGACCAAGCCTTTCAAGATCCGTCAAATCAAAACTCTCCAATCCAAGATCCTCAGGAAAATCACAGATGCCCTCTTCTACGCCTCCAACCTCACTTTCCACAACGATCTTAATGTTTCTTTGGTCCGAGACCTATGCGTATCCAGATACCACACATTCCACGAATCACTACTCAATTACCCCAACGAATCCCCTAATAGAACTCCATGCATCCCACAAAATCGTCAAAGTATATGAAATAGGAACCAAGGAAGCTATGTGCCACATTAATTGACAGACTATTTTACATAACTTATAGTATCAATAGCAAAAATTAGCGCAGGTGGTTGAATGGAATCTGGTGCTATCTTCGGGCTGCTTTTGATGAACCATCTAAATTTCATAAAAATCAGATTCATCAAATCATTATATTACACGTGGGAACTTCCTATTTTAAATAAATCTTATTTTACTCGTATTTAGATTCCATGAAACTTCCCACCCTATGACCTACCATCAGAATTTCATTAATATCGGACAAGTAGTTATTAAGAAATTTCGGTTCGCAAAAATGACATGAATGACAGACCTATAGAGAGACACGGATGCAAAAATGTTCACTTATATCTGAAACGGATTTCTGATATGGAATTTTGAAATCGAAGACATAAAAAATGCGTGTGGCGCAACTGGACACCCGTTAGGAACGAAGTTCATTACGCTTTGCATTAAATATAAATTATAAAATCACAGTACTAAGTATACGATGCTAACTACTAATACATGGTGGAGTTAGAAAAAAAAAAAAAAAAAAAAATTAAAAGTAACTAACTATTTGTACTTAGCAGAGTTAAGGAAAAATAAAAAAAAGCTTTTTCTAGCATTGAAGCGAGCGCCTTGCAATAATTATGTATTGAATATTGAGAAAAAAATTAATCAAGATGAGTTGATAGTTAAAGATGATGTTTGTAGTATAGTGACGAAACAGGAGTGTTCCTTAATCTTCGCATAGGCGTAGGGCCTGCTCAATTTAAAATAGTATAAAATATATCACTTCACTACACAAAAACTTCTACTTGTATCAGTTTGATATTATACATGTCTGGTTCAATTGTACTTTAGACTATGCGCATGAAGTTTTAATACTATCGTTACGGTAGAACGTCAGATACTGGTGAAAATGTTGTTTTCTCTATTTTAAACGTTTAGGTCTGCTTTAATAAATTTACCGACCTTTAACACTTTACAGCAGTGTCGGTGTTGGTTTTAATAAAAAAAAAAAAAAAATGTATATAAGTTGTTTGTCTTATTATATAGATGAAGTTATAATTTTTTCCTGTCATAAAATTTCAATTTTGCATTTGAAGCTTACATTTACGCGAGCGTTGCGCGTGAACGCTTGAACGGATAACGTTGTCCAACGAACTCGCTCTGGGCATTGGTAAAAGGCATTGGTAAAAAATTGGTAAAATTTCAACTAAATTGATCATTTTTTACTCAAGATATCGTCATTGGTCAATTGCCAGACGGTTGATTATGTGATGTTCGTTTTTTACTTTCTCATATAAAGAGAAAGTATTGTGATGGCGCGAAAATTCGATTTTGAGATTTTGATGGATTTACACGTTTTGAGGTCCCCTGAGTCCAAAAAAGTGGTTTTTAAAAAATGTCTGTCCGTCGTCTGTCGTCTGTCGTCTGTCGTCTGTCGTCTGTCGTCTGTCGTCTGTCGTCTGTCGTCTGTCTGTGCAGACGCCTGGAGCCTAAACTACTGGGCCGATTTTGACGAAATTTGGCATACATGTTCAGAAAAATCATACCCCGAGGCGAAATCGAGAAATGAATTTTAGCTCCAAATTTGGGGGCGCTACCCCCCAAAAACTCTGAAAAAACGTGAAAAAAAAATATTTCTCGAAAACGGTTCCGACGATTTTGATTAAAAAATTCTAAAATGTAGTCCATTTAAATACGGATCCAACAATATAAGCAGTTTCCCCGGGAAAAATCTAGTTCCTGAGAAAATAGCTTAAAACGTGGACGGAGAGATCCCGGGTTCGATTCCCCGCCCTGGAGAAGTTATTTTTATGGCAAATTTTGATATAATTTTCAATAATAATTAAACGTACTTACAAAAACTAATAAATGGCAAACATTGGGTAAGTAATTATGAACTTGTATATGAGAAAGTTTGTCTGAGTTGTCTCGGACCGATTTTTTGGGATTCACTCCTGGGCTCCAGACGCTGTAACGAGCCATAAATAACTTCGTTTAAAAAAATTTCATTCTTCAGAACGATCACATAGCTTCCGTTACCTTTGGTATTCTACAAAGCATTAAAGTGACTAGGGATAAAATAATTTAAAAATATAATAAATAAAAATAAAACATAATTATATTAAAAGTACAAGCTATACCTGGGACTCAAGAAAGCATAAATTAGATATCTTAAATGTATATCTAATCTAGTTATTGAAAAATCTTTCATAACCTTCTTAAACGTTACCTCTTTTAAAATTATATAAAACGAAAAAAAAACTAAAAAAATTTGTCAAAAAGAGTGTGGGTACTGCTACTTGGGTAAGCTACTTCGCGTCCTATCGCGTACTTTAATAATGTCATGCTTTTACAACCCAATATTGTCAAGTTTATTTAATTTTTTCCCTTCTTTAATTTTAAATCTGTAAAATAGTCCAGTGCAATGGAACATTGCACTTCGGAAAAATTAGGGGAAAGCTGAATTTTGGCATGAACCTTGATATTGCGGTTCTAAACAAAATGTAAAAAGTCCCCATTGATTCGAGTGCCGCTAAAAGAACTACGCGGGGTCAAAGGTCATCAAAATCGGTTATTTGTGAATATCGCATTAACGCTCACGTTTAAAGAAAAAATACAAGTAATCAAATTTGCAGCTTAGAACATTTCCTACAGAAAAGATCTCTTGATTTTTATTCGTAGGTGTAACGGTTTTGGAGATAATTCGATTTACAGAGTTGTTTCAAATTTGTTCAAAAATGTTTCAAATTTCAGAGTTGAGTTTAAATTTGTTCTTGATGGATTTTATGAATTATTTCAAAATGTTAGGACCAGCCGCTATATATAGTGGTTGGGGGCGAGGGGACTTGTTGGGTATATTTTAACTTATTAAACCAAAAAAAGAATGCAATATTCAAAAAAGCATATATATATATTTGTATCCTACTCTTCAGCAGCTTTCATTTGATACCCCATTCGAAAATTAAAATAAAATATAACATTTTGAGTTTACCACATTTTTACGAATTTCGCATGCGCATATTTAATTTTTAATTCGTGCATATTTTTTCTGCGCTTGGTTCAAAAAGTTGCGCCAGTGTTTAAAATTTCACATCACCCTCGGCATACTTTACCTTGCACTTTACCTCTAAGGTGGTTCGGAAAGGAGTGCACGTTTCATGATAAATAAGAAGGTAAATTGAGGTTCTCCAAAACCGTTACACCTACGAATAAAAGTCATGAGATCTTTTTTGTAGGAAATGTTCTAAGCTACAAATTTAATTACTTGTATTTTTACAGTAAACGTGACCGTTAATGAGATATTAAAAAAAAAAGATTTGATGACATTTGACCCCGCGAAGTTCTTTTAGCGGCACTCGGATCAATGGGGACTTGTGACAGTTTGTTTAGAACCGCAATATCAAGGTTCATGCCAAAATTCAGCTTTCCCCTAATTTTTCCGAAGTTGGGCCTTTTTTTGTCTAATTGCACTGGACTAAAAATTGTTTTGATTTTTTACATAAGTATATAAAAATATCTATTAAGCATAATTAATGAGTGCAGACGGTTGAAGTTGCTTATTTCAGGGCCTCATTTATATTTCTACAAATTCAGATGAGTAAATATAAAGATAAACTGGATAATACGAGTAAATAGAACTTTTTGTGTATGGGGAAGAGAATCTAATGGACAAAGAAGTTTGAAACGTATTTGGGACCTACAATTAAAGTTTTATTAAAATCCGACGATTGACCGATAGACACGGGATCAAAAATGTTCTTTAGAACGATCACATTACTTTTATGTATATATATATATATAAGTCAACGTATGTGTGTGTGTATAGTATATATATTTGTCTGTTTTTTTTAAATAAATCTACAGCTTTAGTCCAATCTCGATGAAAACTTGCACACTTAACCTTCAAAGCAAGGGGAAAATCACTGTCCACATGAATTTTCGAAATTTAAATTTTGGTACTCAGGGGTACGGGCTACAAGTAATGAATACTCTTCATGATGCATATCGTTGAAAAGCTCTTTAAGAGTACAGTAATTGTTGTTATGTATAGCTTTGTCATATTTTCAATTAGGAGGGGGTTAAAATGGAAATTTATATCTATTTATATATATATAAACAGGGTGTTTGGTCGAGAATGTAACAAACAAAGAGGGCAGACTCTATCCATCATTTGTAACAAAAAGCACTAGATATACCATGGGACAATTCTCAATAGTTTCGCCACAATAAATTTGTTTTTGTTATTTTCCAAGGTACGACCATTATACCCTAAAAAATCGATCGATTCTCCTAAAATAATGATGACAGAGCTGAAATAGAGGTACCGTTGAAAAGAGAAGGAAATTTCAGTTTAGAGTAAGTCTATTTTATGTGCCTTAAAGTGCCATAACATACGCCAAAATTCAATTAAAATCAATTAAAGATGACTGCAGACCTTACGTCAAGTCAATAGTCTAATTTATTGACTTTGGACTATGTCAAAGGAAATTTATTCTCTTAAGATATTTGACCGGAATGTAATTTATCATTATAAAAATATAAAATAATAAATAAAAAACTGAATTTTATTTTAAACTTAATCATGTTAAATGCAATTATAGTACGTTAAAGAATTTGTGCGTTAAAGAAAGTGCATTGTTTTTTTTTTTTAACAATATTAATCTTTTAATTTTTATTCTTTTAAATATACTTGCATTTAACATGATTAGACGTAATTGCGGAGGCCCAAACTCTTTTGCGGCCCCGCAGAAAGTTGGTTCCTAACCAACTTTTTTGCGGTGCCGCTTTAAAACATGTATGACACCTTCACTTCGTCCTCTTCTTATTTCCTTTCTGTTTTTATGTTAAAATTGTTTTATTATAATATATTTGTATTAGTTCCTGCATTATTTTTATTATAATCTGTGTTTTATCTGTTTTTAATATACGTTTTTATCAGTGTTTTATCTTTATCTGTGTATTATGTCCATGTTTTTTATATCTGTGCTTATTATATCTGTTCCTACATTATTTTTTCTTCAACGCATGTGTCATGTGTGTATGTTCTTTATAAAAATCTACAGTTTTAGTCCGATCTGATGAAAATTTTCACACTTGACCTTCAAAGCAAGGGGAAAATCACTGTCTACATGAATTTTCGAAATTTAAATTTTGGTACACAGGGGTACGGGGTACAAATGAATACGGGGTCAAAGTAATGAATATCCTTCATGATGCATATAGTTGAAAAGCTCTTTAAAAGCACAGTAATTGTTGTTATGTACAGTTTTGTGATACAAGATATTCGCATAGTAAAATAATTTAAATGTTTTTTGATGGTAGTTTATAAACTTATCAAAATTAAAATAACACTCCGTAGTGAAGCACGGGTATCCAGCTAGTTAACTTATAAACACGGAAGCAATAATTAAAATTAAAATGAAGTTAATATTATAAAAAATATTAATAAAATGGGTAACCAAATATTATTATAATTTTTTTTTAAAAAAATCATACTACTCATTCTACTTCTTCATTTAAATAAAAGGAATTTGGTATGCTCTTGTATAGTTAAGCATAGGAGACTTCATTGCGGATACATTTAATAATGAAAAATGTCTTTCCACAATAAATCATTTTATAGATAAAGTCGTCATTAAACCAATAATCGTTATCTTTGATCTGTGATGACGTGTAGGCATGTCAGAGATAACAAAAAATTGAGTTTAGTCAGAGGTTTTATCTGAGTCTAATTTAAACTATTATTAAATTTAATAAAATGTAGTGAGTATAAATATATTCTCACTTTAAACCGTTGAATTAGATCATTTATGATTTAATTGAGGCTAAGGGATTGTTACAACTTTTTCAAAGCTGATTTCAAACTTGGGTTTTCTAGAAACAAAGTACACTTTAAAGTATATCCTTAGTACATATTAGAAAAAATCTGATTTAAATCCTTTTGATTTAAAAATATATATATATATATATATATATATATATATATATATATATATATATATATATTTCTTATTTTTAAGTATTATATAGTTTTTCACTTATTTGTAATTTTTTTTCTTTAAAATTAACTCCAATTAAAAATGATAAATAATTTTGGCGTTACTTTGCCCCTCAACCCCTTCCCCCACGACCCTCGTACCCTCAATTCTTAAAACATAGATCTGTCTATAGCTATATTTCAATTAAACACTGGAGCATTAAATATACTACGACAACAGATACACTTAATTATTATCAAGCCCTTCGAATTTCCTGCAAAAAAAATCAGATTAACGTCTTTAACAGTGCTATTTGAAAAAACAAAAAAAAAAAACAATTTCACCTTTTCCTCAACCGGCAAATATTAACTGTATGTTATATTGAACGTGATTGCACAATCAGGACCATGCAAACTAATACCATATCTTATTTCCTCTTAAAGAAATAATATCACAGGCAACGAAGCTTGAAATGTTTCAAACCATTACCTAAATTAACCTTATGATTGGGAAGAGAGAAAGGAAGAAAGCTCTTAAAAATATAGTTAATGTTGCCCGGACATGTCATGACAGATGTCAGTTTAAGTGTGGGGTAAAGGTTCATGCCAGGTTAGATTATAAAGTATTTTTGTTTGTTGGGAGTGTTCTTGTTCTCTTTGATTCTTTATTCTAATGATGGATGGATGATTTGAGAGCTGACAGTCCCTGAACACGCTAACCCAGAAGAATTTTTTTCCTACGGGTTCACGAGTCGAAACTAAATAACGTATTAAGCAAACACCTAATCCGATGAAATATCATTTCTTTTATGGTATTTTTCGCGTGAAACAAATAAATACACAATTGTATATTTTTCCCTCTTTTAAATTTGTCTACCTCCAGTTTTTCCGGTTATATTTATTTATTAGCCTTTACCTATGCCAATAGTTAGTCTCTAAATCAATTTATTTATTTATTATATTTTCCTAAAAGTAGATCTTATATTTAATTGAAAATTTAACGTAATAAATAAAACTGAAGGTAAAAATCGGAATCCAGTCCGAGATTCGACGGCTTGGAAGAAGACTGTCACAAAACCGTGTTTTCAAATTTTACAGGAGAAGCAAAAGAAAAAAGTGACTATTTTTGATGTCGAATTTATTGACCTTATGGTTGTTGGATTTGCTTTATATTATAATAACTTCTTCTATATACTTCAGAAAACCTAGCCATACTATTACTTTTTACATATTAAGCTCAGTGCTTAATTTTTAGGCAATTTTTCAATTAAAATCAGTACTTGTGACGATATTCCATAAAAAAGAGTAAGCAAATTGCATATTAGTACATAAGGGTTTATAATAATTTGGTAAAACATTTTACAAATTAACATCATTTATTTACTAAAATTAAAAGTAATAAAATCAAAATCATACATAAACTATATAACATGTCTAATAAAACGAGATCAGGCACAATTCTATTCAGTCTTTGTCTTTAGTTAGTAAATTCAGTGTTGAAATAAATAGGAACTGTAAGTGACAAGGCTATTGCATTTAGACAAGTAACTTATTTTTAAATGTTCTTTTGTTTCATATAATTCTTCTTAAATAAATAAAGACAAAAATAATAATTCTGAAAATCAATTGACTTAGGTTCTTAGTCTATACTAGTGCCCATAAAAATAATATCACTTTTCCATATTTATATAATAATGACATTTAGATTTTCCAAATTACCTTTGAATTGAATATTGATTGAATAAAATAAAATGAGATCATAAAATGCCATGACAATGAAAAGTAAAAACAGTCAAATTGAAATAAGTTGAGACACAAATAAAACATTAAAAAAATAAAAACAGTTTTGAGTCTTTATTAAGGAATCGATAAATAATTATACAATCATTGCTGCAATAAACATTCAAATGCATAAGCAGTATATCATGCATAGGTATTGTACGCTATGCTTGTATTTTTCTTACTTATTAAAAAAAAATAGATATAGTATAAAACATAATATCAGGTAAGTATAAAAAGTTAAAAAAAAAGAAAGAAAAAATATTATGATGATTAAAATTCAAACACAAATAAAACAAGTTATAAATTTTTATGTTTTCATAAAATGAAGGAATATTTTTTTTTACTTATTAATTGAACTAACGTGTCCTTTTTTACCATTGAGTCCAGTTTTTGTTTATAAGCTGATGTTAGTTTAACCTTTTTTATTTCGGTTGATTTCCATCTTGCTGCTAAACTTTTGTCTTCCAAACAACTTAAATTGATAATAACATCACCTTCACAAGGCCTGGAGTCCAGGTATCCCACGGAACAATCTACTGCCTCCAATTAATAGACTAGATTAGAGGGTGCTCAACTCCACCCCAATGCTGATAAGAAATTTATAATCAAAATAACATACACATGAATGACAATAGTCACTAGTCACCCACGCGACCACTGCAGGGTTAAAACTCCGATTGGTAAATAAATATAGGGAATACGACGGAGAACACATAGATAAGAAGTAGTAGGGTTAACGATTTCGTGAATGACGAAAGGTTACTAATCTACGGTTGACAATTCTAAAAAATAATTGTTATATGTAAAATTATATTTATTAATTTAAATAAAGCTTTATTTTAGTGGAAAACTGTTATAAAATTATAATATTGTTACAAAATGCTATAAATGTAGATAACATTGTATGCAAGAGGGTCACTTTTTTAAAAAATAATTGTTTTAAAAAAATAAAAGAATAATTGTTTTGATCAAAATTGTCATAATATCGCACGTATGACGGTTTGATCAATTCATTCAATAAATATTTTATGGGTAAAATAGTCATAAAAGCATTTGTGTCGTTATTGCACAAAAATGAGATATAAATGTCTTCTTACCTTATTTTGAAGACTGCAAGAAACACTTTTGTGACAGTTTATTAAAAAAAAAACGCGACGTTTCCACTTAGATGCCAAGTTGAACACTGATTTGTTACAGTTTAGACCATAATACTAATACAATCCTCTCTAATGTCAGACTGGCATTTCATTCATTCTGGCGTTCTGTGTTTGTACTAAAAATATGACAATATTCTACATAAAAGTACTACTCCTTAGCAGTGTTTTGGTACAAAAAAAAGGTTTTCTCAAAAAATCGGTTTTGTGACGGTCTTCTTCCAAACCGTCGAATCGTTAATAAATTTTAATTAATCAAATTTAAAGCTGAATTAATGAATTTATAAAGCTGAAAATAAAAGTAATTTTATGATAACAATAAAATAAAAAAATCACAGGGAAGTACTTGCGTCCAAGTATTTTTTAGGGTTTTGTAGATGATTAAGCATACCCGTTATGAAATAATGATTTTTTTTCTTCGATCTCAAGGGTCCCGGGTTCGATCCCCCTGGGGTCACAATGTTTTTCGAAATTGATATGGAATCACAATGTTGATTATACCATTGGAAAGGATATAAAATAAGGAAGTTTTTGTGAGAATTGACAGTCTCCAAGAGTTTTTCTAGGAAAATAGTGAGCGTTCAAAGAATTACAGAAATTTTAATTTTTCAAATGTTTGATCGTTTAAACTGTTACTTCGGTTTTTAGTTAATAACATCCAATAAACAGGTCAAGTGTGTGCTAGTCAGCACACAGCGAGGGTCCGCAGGCCACCACACTGTATAGTTTAAGTAGTACCCTATTGATGGTGTTTTTTAAAATGCTTAAAAGCTTACTTTGAACTATCGTATGGGTCTGATATTCTCAAAACACATAAACAAACTTCCGATAAAGTATTTTTTTGCCACTGAACCGGACTACAACCATATAAATACATCGAAAAGACTGTAATTATAAAAAATCGTATTTTGTCAATAAAAAATAATATAATATTTTTTTCGAAATTTCCAAAAAGTGGTATCTTTACTTTTGGTCGAAGAATGTTCAGGAATTTTTTCAGATTTTTTGCACTTCACATAAGCGAGATAGAGTGGGGGGGGGGGGGCACGTTTCACACCCGCTTCAAACTCGCCTTTGCACGCCCTATCAAAGTTATAACCAAAGAATTATATATTTAAGTAATCAGCTCGACAAACCCTTTCATATGATACCCCTCACGATGTCGAAAAAAAATTAAAAATGTTTAACCCCTAAGTTTTTTACCCAAATTTTTTTGAAAAATATTTTTTTTAATTCGCTATATTTTTAAAATATGTGGGCAGGTACATGACACATACATGCCAAATTTCAAAGTGATCGGAGAAAGGTGTAGCCGTGAGAGCACGCGAGAGGACGGACGGACAGACACATGCAGGAAATTATAAGGGTCCTTGGTTTTGCCTACGGACCCTAAAAATTAAAGTTCTTCAGTTTTATAGGAAATTTAACGCTGATTTCGAAAATATGATCAAAAGTTAAAAATACTCTGCCAATAAATGTGGCACATAGCTTACTCGCAAAGAAAAGACCGAATTAAGAAAAATACCTCGATAAAAATTAATAATAAAAAAGTTGGAATATGAAGAAGTTTGATATAAAGTATAATAATATAAAGAAGTTGGAAGTATGGGCCCATTGTTGGTCCCATATAAGTTTCAACCTTCTGCTCTTATTTGTATATCTTCCACATGCTCACAAACACACATTTATTTACTGCCATATCTTTAAAAGTAATCATATGATTTGTATGAAATATTTATGGTTTGTCGAAAGTAGCCTGCAGATAGCACCTGCCTAATTTCAACTTTCTGCGCTCATTAAATCGTGCTAAATTTATATATGCCCTATACTATAAAGCCGCATGGCTAACTGACTCACTGAGTGACATTAATGTTTACCCACTTCCAGAAGAGCTACAGACTTGCGGTTTGCGCCATTCGACGCGCAATGTCCATATTGTGAACAAAAATAACTATACAAAGTTCACTTTTCCCCCTTCTTCCACCCTTAAAAAAATAATAATGGGCGACTTGATTTTTAAGCTGGTTTGGGGGCTTATTGCGGCTAAACGGTATGTCGTATTAGAAAATGGATAGCACCAGTGGTAACTGATTTTAAAAGATCTACATCTTTAGACGTATGAGTTTTTTTCGTATCATCATCGGTTGTACCTTAGATGGTGATAATTTTGTAATTTTATGGTTTTATTTTTTTTCCATTTTTGTCTTTGAATGACCATAGTTTCTATAATAGTTGGACGATTTTATTTCTGATTGCGGCGATTGAATCTCACACTAATGCTCTATAAATTGAGTATATTTTATTTCATTAGTTCATCCTACTTACTGAGAACATGAGAGTAAACTTTTTCCCGTGTGCCTTGTCTTGTGACCACTTTTTTTTGTTTTTAATATTGTGTCGTATATCATTTTAAAGGCCTTGATACGTACATTAAAGCTATTTTATTTGTTGATTTTTTAAAAATTTTGTACATATACTTTTGTACCGATTTATAATTTTGTTGTTGGTTAAAGGATTTAAATACTTTTTTGATATTAGGTTTTTTATTTATATGTATTTATTAGTTAAATGAATGCCCTTTTGTATTATTTGTTTTTTAAAAATATAACTTTGGTTCCTCAGAGTACAGGGGTACAAATGTTAAAGTTAATTTTTTATAATATGATGTATATCGTTGAAAAGCTCTTGCATAGTAGATTAATTTTTGTTATATTCTATTTCGTGTTATTTTTAGTTTTGAGGGGGGTGAAATAAAAAAAAACTTTTTATACAGCGGTTTCTACGATTTAGTTGCAGTTTTATATTTGCTTATTAAATTAATTATATGTGCGCTAACTTTCGGTGCGTGTTGGAGGCTTTGTTTCTCCAACAAATGTTTAAATTTCTTCAACTTTATTAAATATTTACTGGAACAGTGCCGCGCCGTTCCAACTTTTTGATTATGTTTATCGAGGTATTTTTCTTAATTTACTCTTTTCTTTTCGAGGAAGCTATGTGCCACATTTATTGGCAGAGTATTTTACAAAGTTGGTGGCTTCTATTTAGTTATTCTAAAATGTTTAAAAAAGTAATTTTTCCATTATTTACTTTTATTTAAATACTAGGTGGGTACCCGTGCTTTGCTACGGAGTGTTATTATAATTAGATAAGTTTATAAACAACTATAATGAAACATATAAATTATTTTAATATGCAAGAATGTCTAGATTCAATCTCTCCCACCTATTTCTATACCCCCTCTTCTTTGATAAGCTAATTTTCAAATATCCTAAATACGCCCCCCCCCCTAAATTAAAATATGACTAAACTGTACATAAAAGCTATTACTGTACTCTTAAAGAGCTTTTGCATCAAGAAGGGTATTCATTACATTGACCCCGTAAACATTATTGTACCATACCCCTGTGTACCGAATTTAAATTTCGAAAATTCATGTAGGCTATCATTTTCCCCTTGCTTATAAGGTCAAGTGGGCAAATTTTTATTGACATCGAACTAAAACTGTAGATTTGTATAGAGAACATGCACACACATACGTTGATTTTTATATATATAGCTATAAATTTCCATTTTACCCCCTCCTAAATAAAATTGTACATAACAACAATTACTTTTCTCTTAAAGTGCTTTTCAACGATATGCATCATATGAAGGGAATCCATTACTTTGACATTTTTACGCCGTACCTCTTGGTACCAAAATTTAAATTACGTAAATTCATGTAGACAGGGACCTCCCCCTTGCTTTGAAGGGAAAGTGAGTAAATATTCATCAAATTGGGATAAAACTGTAGATTTGTATAAAAGACACCCTCATACAGACACTCTTCTTTTTATATAAGATATAGCTATATTTTTCCATTTTACCCCCTCCTAAATTAAAATACATATGACAAAACTGTATATAACAACAATTAATGTATTATTGTACCCCCGTATTCATTATTGTACCCTGTTCCCTTTGTACCAACATTTAAATTTCGAAAATTCATGTAGACAGTGATTTCTTCTTCCTTTGAAGGTCAAGTGTGCATTTTTTGATCGAGATCGGACTAAAACTGTGGATTTTTATAAAAAACATACACTAATAGGTTGACTTTTAGATATATTTTTCCATTTACCCCCCTAACTGCACGTAAAAACAATTACTGTACTCTTAAAGAGCTTTTCAACAGTATGCATCATGAAGGGTTTTCAATACTTTGACATTTGTACCCCGTACCTCGGTGTAACAAAAATTAAATTTCGAACATTCATGTAGACAGAGATCTTCCCCTTGCTTTGAAGGTCAAGTGCGCAAATTTTCATCGAGATCGAATTAAAACTGTTGATTTGTATAAAGAACATAAACACACTCACACATACGTTGACTTTTATAGATATAGATATAAATTTCCATTTTACCCTCCTCCTAAATGAAAATATGACAAAAACGTACTTAACAACAATTAATGTACTCTTAAAGAGCTTTTCAACGATATGCATCATGAAGGGTATCCATTACTTTGACCCCGTATTTATTACTTGTACCCCGTACCCCTGTGTACCAAAATTGAAATTTCGAAAATTCATGAAGACCTTGTTTTTTTCCTTGCTTTGAAGGTCAAGAGTGCAAATTTTCATCGAGATCGGACTAAAACTGTAGATTTGTATAAAGAACAAACACACACATACGTTGACATTTATATATATAGATTAAACTTCAAATTTAATATTGCTTCTGAGCTTACCTAAGCCAGCGGAAGCTATGTGATTTATTATGTTTATGACTTCAAATTTATTATGTCAATGACTTCAACAATTCTAAGACAGAAATTCGCTGCAGATATCAAAGAACATTTTTGGTTCCGTGTCTGCCTCACTCAATTTTTATGAACCACTTAAAAACCACTCCAATTTAATGAAATTTAAGTAGTACGTCATAATTGGTCCCATACAAGTTTTAACCTTCTGAGCCCATTTTTTTCTCCTCTACATGCGCAAAAACATACATTTACATCTATATGTTAAAAAGTACTCTTCTGATGTAAAGAAATTTGGATGGTTTAACGAACGTAGCCCTCAGACAGCTTCAGATTAATTTCAACCGTCTGTGAAATTTAAATTTTGCTAAATTGCTACTTTAATCCGTTTGAAAAACGGGAGAAAATTAAATAAATTTGACAATAATACGTTGTAAAAGTATAAAATCATTATAGTTTACGAAATAGGACGCGAGGATGCTCTAAAATAATTAAATTTTTATTGTTTCAAACTACGTAAACAGTAATCATTTTGATATTCCAAGTACATGCTTAATGTATAAAAAAATTAGTGTTAAACTTTCTTAATACATTTTAAGAGTTAGTTGGGTTTAATTACCGTCATCATAGAACAGCAGTTGTTAATTAGGGTACGACAGACAGACGTAAAGTTTAGAAGGGGCTTTGGTTTTATCTTCTTTTGTCACTAGCTATTGTTGGTAATTTTCGAACTGAAATAAAAGCAAATTTTATTAATATTACAAAAAAATTGTTTTTTTATGTCTTTTTAAAGATATTTTTGGGAAATGTACCGAATCGGAGGGAGCAACATTAGGTTCAGAGAGATATTATGAAGTGTGGAAAGAGACACAAGGGACAAACTATTATCCCTTTTTGTTTAGTGACCTTATTCCCAAGAATAACGTTAACAAAGAAAAAAAATAAAAAATAAATAAAATAAAAAAAAATAGTTTAAGATGAAGTGTATTTTTTATCCCCAGTTTAAGAAAAGAAATACCCACGACACCCAGGATGTTAAAGCAAAAAGTCGTGCTTTTTTAAAGAAAGGCTTCCTAGTTTATTTTTTGGGGGAGGAATTCTAGAGGTTTGGGGCCATGGTTGAATTCTAGGGCCCCAGGTGGTATCTAGAGTTGTCTAAGTGCTTTTATTTATATGTCTGGGCAAAACCTTGCCCTTATTCCATACTTTGTCGTGTAGAAAAGGCCAACTTTTCTGCTTGTTGTTTATTTTTTTTTTAGTTTTCGTAAACGTTAGTCTTTATACTTATAGTAGTCTCATCCTTTAATAAAAAGCACGACCAAAATAAAAAAAAGAAAGAAAAAATAACGTCATGATACAAAACGCTAAGCAATTCTTTTGATAAGTAATTATTCTGAAAGCTCGCTAGACAATAAAAAGTATGAATAATAAATCAAGTAGTTACTGCAAAAAAAGCTACATTGTCATAAAATATAAAAACCTTACACATTTTTTTTTCTTTGTTTATCCACTTTTAACCCATAATTCTCCTTGTATCTTGACAAGAAGTTTAAAAACAAAAACAAAAAAAACTACATTAAGTCAACAAGGTCGCATAGATAAAAATGAAACTTTAACCATAGTTTACAGTTTTAAATTTTCACCCTCAAAAGTTAATACGTTTATATTATGAATGAATTATTATTAAAACCCTTAACCCACTCTTGAAAGTGATTTTTGTAAGCAGTGATGTATACATACAATTTTATAAAAAAAAAGTGTAACTTCAAGCCTTACGGCGCCACGGCATCTAGCCGATTTGTTAACTAGATATTTAAAAATGCATGTCTGTAATTTATCATAAGAAATATGTTTAACAATAAATGGCAATTTAATTTAATTTAATTTAATTAACCCACGATACTTCTTTAAAAGAAATTCCGTTACTGCTTTATTTATTTTAATTAAAGAATTAATATATAAATAAAATATTTTGTAAAATGAGAAGTAATAACTATATATTCCATATAATAACTTTTGCTTAAACATTTTTATAAATAATTTTTATTTTTCAATGTGTTAACGTATGGGTACTAAGTTGATTTCATTACAAATTTATCTACAGCAAAAACCTAACCGTGAAAAAACAGTCAATTTCCAGACCCTCTCCCAACAAATTCAGGATGACTATAAGGATTATCAAAGTAGTGAAAGCTACATTGCGGCCAAGGCTGCTCTTTCTTTAGACTTTAGACCAGGGGTTCCCAAAGTTTTTTTTACCAAGCCCCCCACAGTCAAGAATAAATCGTTCCACGCCCCCCCCCCCCCCCCCCCTTCTTACACAATTTTATGAGATATGTAATGAAAAAAAAAAAAAAACTATTATTACATTGAACAACTATTCATTTATTTGTATATTACTATTTTTATTTTCTCATATAAAGAGAAAGTATTGTGATGGCGCGAAAATTCGATTTTGAGATTTTGATGGATTTACACGTTTTGAGGTCCCCTGAGTCCAAAAAAGTGGTTTTCAAAAAATGTCTGTCAGTCGTCTGTCGTCTGTCGTCTGTGCAGACGCCTGGAGCGATTTTTTTTTTACTTTTAATTTTTTTTTTACTGGGCCGATTTTGACGAAATTTGGCATACATGTTCAGAAAAATCATACCCCGAGGCGAAATCGAAAAATGAATTTTAGCTCTAAATTTGGGGGCGCTACCCCCCAAAAACTCTGAAAAAACATGAAAAAAAATTATTTCTCGAAAACGGTTCCGACGATTTTGATTAAAAAATTCTATAATGTAGTCCATTTGAATACGAATCCAACGATATAAGCTGTTTTCCCGGGAAAAATCTAGTTCCTGAGAAATTAGCTTAAAACGCGGACGGAGGGAGCCCGGGTTCGATTCCCCGCCCAGGAGAAGTTATTTTTATGATGAATTTTGATGAAATGTTTAATTATATTTAAATGTACATTTGAAAACTAATAAATGGAAACACTGGGCTAAGTAATTATAAACTCGTATATGAGAAAGTTTGTCTGAGTTGTCTCGGACCGATTTTTTTTATAACATTTCAAGTTAATCTTATTACAGATGTCTTATGTATTTTACAAGATTCCTTATTCTTGGATGAGTATTAGAAAGTGCACAACGAAAATCAAGCACAACAATATCAAGTTTGCCACGATACTTTGTTTTTATTGCAACAAGTTCTGAAAAATCTTCTTTTTGCACAAATAAGTGCTTGAAAAAGGTAAATTCAATTAAAGTGCATGCTGTGATATACTGGGGTACAATTTGTAATACGTAACCCAAAACGATGATTTGTCCATTTTATCAATTCGGCAGCAGAACCTTTTTTTATTTCTAAAGCTTGTTCTTGAAGTGTTTCGAGCAGGGAATCTATGTTGACCCTGAAAGGATCCATTGTTAATTTGTAAATGTTGTCATTACTTGTGTTAGGAAATTATATGTTGAATTCGTCAGTGAGGTTTCTCCAACTGGTTTGATATATGGATTTTTATATAATCGAATTAGACGTTCGGACGGCAAAGCTATCTCGATCGCGAGGTCCCACGCCCCCCTTGACTTGTCTTCACGCCTCCCTTGGGGGGTGCGCCCCCCACTTTGGGAACCAATGCTTTAGACTTTAGACCATAACCTCACTTTACTTTTACTTTCATAAGCAACACTGATCTTTTATTTTTGGCCAGTTTCTGAATGAGGCATAAAACAGACTTGACTGGAATGTAGATGTCACTACTTTGATAGACTGAATATTTAGGGAGGGGGTCTTTATCTTTTTTCTTTTTATTCTCTTCTACCCATCACCCAATTAACTCTTATGTGAGTACACAATGATACTGATGTTTTAATGCCTTATGCAGAAGGCAGAAAATAGCCATGTGTTAAGCAATCAAAATAAAATAGTAATGTCTGCCAAATAGTACACAAAAACTACACAATAATTAAATAGTGAGTCTGACACTAGACTTTCTTACTCTCCCCAATATTATTAGCAGAATATTTTATTCTATTTGTAGGCATATGTAACTGCATGTATACAATGCTAAATTAACAAGTCCGATAATTAAACGAAAGTGCCGATACTGCTCTTCTTAAAGAGATATAATACAATAATATATATTACTTAGGCTATTGTACCACAGACCATGACACCCCCCACCCATAATTAGGCTCTGGCACTCCATAATGCCTACCCAAATCTTCATCTGTATCTTCTAACTTCTACATAATTAAGTTTTATGTAATATGGCTAAAAAACGCTGTTACAAGCAAATATGTTTATAATAATAAATATATGTTATAGGTTACTTCCATATCAATAGAATGATAAAAACAAAAGCCTCTTCACAAAATAAATTTTAATTTTAGAAACTGACTTTTAGCGTCTCAGCCATTATCAGTGTCGGTGTCGGTAAAAGGCAATGGGAATAACCCGTGGGGTCGGAGGTGTCACTTAGGAAACAATAATCTGACTGAATGAGCTGGCATGAAATTAATACTCATTTTGAGCAGAGGCATTCGTTTTTAGGGTTTCATAGACACTTCTCGAATCCCTTATGGTGGGTGATGTGTCCGTCTGTCCGTCGCTCTTTGGTTTATAGCGCCTAAACCGTTTAAGCTAAAAAGTTGAAATTTAAAACACTGGCGCAACTTTTTGACCCAACCATAGGAAAAATATACTGAAGTTAAAAATTAAATATGCGCAATTCGCAAAAATGTGGTAAACTTATTATTAGGCTCAGCTGCTGAATAGTAGGTTACAAATATATATATATAGTATGCTTTTTTAAATTTTGCATTCATATTGCATGCATTTCATTTTGCATGCATATTGGTTTAATAAAATAAAATATACCAAAAAACAAAATCCTCCCCCACTACTATATAACGGCTGGTCCTAAAATTTTAAAATAATTCAAGCAAATACCTTATTGTAGGGGATGACAATTTCCTCAAAAAAAATTATTTACCTTGTCGTTATAACCGATAAAAAACATTGTAACCCTCCGAGGGATCGAACCAGGGACTCCTAAGGTCGAAAAAAAATATTATTATATAACGGGTGTGCTTAATCAACAACGATACCCTAAAAAGTATTTGGACGCATGTACTTCCCAGTGATTTTTATTATTGTAAAATACATTTTCATTATATTTAATGATAAAAATTTAGATTGAATGTAAAAAAAAAATTTCGAATCCTTGAGATTGATTTTGAGAACACTTGACCGACCTGGACAACACGGACACGACTTGACAGTTTAACTTGTTATTAAATGAATTATTGTTTTATTGTATGAAATAATCTCAATACATTTTGTTTCTTAGTTTTCTATTCAAGTAAATAGTTGCCTTGTTTAATTAATTATAATAATATCCCCAAACAAAAAACTAAATGTGCTATGTTTTTACATAATAATGCAGACAAAATCTGTCTTCGAATATTTTTTTTCAACGAATCTCTCTCTCTTTTTTTAACAACATCTTGCGATCATGGGAGGTAATAGAATAAACACGATGTTCCCTTGTATATTGTATACTGTATACTCTATTTTTATTTGTTCACCTTATTTTTTCTTTATCGTTTTCAATAATGTTAAGTTTTGTTTATGTAAAATTCGAGGAAAGATTTTTGTATCTACAACAGGTCCCCCTGATATTGCAGGTGAAAGGGTAGCCACGACCAAAAAGGGCCTGAAATGCTAATCTGACAAATTGATAAAACACGCCCGGTCCAAAGCCCACCGGCTTTGGACGCCCCAGGGCACGCGATATCACAATTCTTCAGCCACACCCCTCAACCTTTCCTCCTTATCAGAAACCACACTGATAGTGCTTATCACACCGAACCCTTCTTCCCCTTTCAAAATCCAAACCCTTTTATCTTGCTCATATCGATAACGTTTCTTACTATTGTCTTCCTCTCTTTTCTAGTTCAAACTCATAAGCAAAATTCCTATCTTATATATATATATATATATATATATATATATATGTACACACCCTATACGTCACTTATTTAGAAAGTAATTTTTTTTTTAACACATTGAGTAAAAACCTTCGATTTGGTTTTTTTTAGTCTTAAATATACTAGTGAAAGGAAGAAAAGTGTGTCTTTATTCCATAACGGTAAGAGGGATTCTAGACAAGGTGGTAGCAGAGCGTGTGATAATCTTGAACGCCGGGATTCAGATTGACAGAATATATAGAGATAGAGAAGATCTGAAATCAAATCAAACATATTTGAAAAGGTATAAAAAACTACAATATGACAACAACGGGAATGTAAAAAAAAACTTTAGTTAGCCCTATCAGCAAAGGCTCGGCTGGTAGAATTACTTTGAACAATTTAGATAGCTGAAAATGACAAACAGTTTAGAATTGTAAGACATTGACAAACATTTAGAGAAATAACGAAAATTTAGTGACATAAGAAATAGACGATGAATTTGAGGAGTAGACAGGAATTCAATTTGAAATAGATGATGTGATGTTTGACTTAATACATTTAAAAATTAAAATAATTTAATTAAAAATCAGGAGAAGCCTAATTCACTTCAAAGTACTCCTACTAAGTATTGAAAACTTCTAGAACTAGTAATTCAGAAATTTAATGAGGATACTTAAGAATGGGGAGGGATTTGGGATTCTTTTGAGGCTTTGATTCATTCTGAAATAGAAATACAAGACGTTGACAAGTATAATTCTTTAAAAACATATTTGACAGATGAAGTTTTAGGTAGCATTGCAGGACTATCAATTATGAATTTTAACTACAAAATTGCGACTAATGAATTCAAAAAGAGACAAGGAAACGACGGCTTAATGAAATGTAACTAATACCATCGACTAAGACTTTTAGCTCTTAGCTCGAGCTACAAATCAGACATCAAAATTAAGGCCGAGAAGCCACCAGAAGCGGATCGGAGCTGAGCGTTGATGAGCGGACTCAGCTTGTGAAATCGGACCCCATTGTTTTGAATGGAAGGGTGGCCACTGGTTGCGGAGCGGAGTTGAGCTGAGCGTATAGCGGTGCATCTCTATACCGCTTTCTTAGTCGGTTTTTAAAGCTGATTCAACTTCCCCCTCCACCACAATAATATTTTATATATTAAAGGGGGAAAATAAATAAAGTTTATTGTAAGTTAATAAATAAAGTATAAAATAAGTCATTATACTCTTTTTACAATTAGTATTGATTTTTGACAGCGCGGGAAAATCGAAAAAATGTGGAGGGGAGCCAAAGAGAGCGCTGGATTTTGAATTCGAGATGGTCTGGCCAACTAGGCAAATAAAAATATCACTAGTGGAGGGGCATGGACCTAACGTTAACCGTTTGAAGAGACTTTAAAACCTCCACCGCTTGAATTTTACATTTCTTAAATTAATTAACTCTGTAACCGTTATCGTAAATCATGTACGAAACAATACGAAATATGCAGTATGAAACGAAAAAAATATTACTATTATTAGCAAATTTAGCTATACATAAACAAAAAAGGACAATATTTCCATGTTGTATAATAGGGTTTATTTTTTAGTTGCTGAAAAGTAATAACTACAACTTTTTCACACTGTAAACAAATTTAATACCTTAAAATATAAACCTCGACTGAATTAATGACTAACAAAGGTTCTTACAATTTATTTTATTATAATTCATCGTCTGTTTAGTAAATTTATTCTTCATCTAAGTAGTTTTAAGTCTACACTTTTTATAACATTTTATACCGACATTACATTTAATGATTCTATAAACGAAATAAACTCTTACATTAAATTTCAAAACAAATTCGCAAATAAGAAGTGAAAATCTATGTGGCAAAATCAGGTAAAAATATCGCGATTTGTTAAAGGAGTAAAATAACCTTCTTCTGTTGACAAACAAATAGTGCTGCCCCATCCCTCCCACAGGCCTAGTGGCTTTATTTTTTCCCTCGCATAGGTTGGTCAACCTGAGTGTCAAAAGACAATACTAATTGTAAAAAGAGTATAGTGTCCATTTAGGGGTCAAATTTTGACCATATAGTGTTTTTTCCATTTTACCCCCCTTTTATGTGAAAATATGATAAGAGTGTAAATAACAACAATTACTGTACTCTTAAAGAGCTTTCCAACGACATGCATCTTGAAGGGTAAATACTATTTTGACTTTTGTACCCCGTACCCCTGTGTACCAATTTTTTTTTTCCCCCCTAGCAAATTCTAAACCAAAATTTTCCTATATTAGCATAAGCCAATAAAACGCAGATTTCTTTGAAAATTCACTCATTAAGTCATGGTGCATGACTGGACTTTTAATTTGTGAAAGGAAAACATTTTAATGGAAGAAAAAAATTAATAGAATGAGTACAAGGTGTTGTTCGACACTGGAGACAAACTATTTGAATGGACAATAACTACAAATCTGAAAATTGGAACGACATACCATCTCAATTTGGCTTCAATTCATAATGGATACATGCCATTAATGATTGTGTGGATAATAATGTGACTAATAATAATGACCTAATGAGCTGTTGAACGGGACTAAAACTAAAAAAAAAAAAAAAAAATAAAAATAAAAATAATGTGAATAAGATTATGTTCACCAAACAAAACAAAAATGGTTTCAATCGAAGGGAGGGTTCGAATCCCCCCCCCCTTGAACTTGTAAATTGCTCTTGCTTGCTTCTATCACATCCAGATATAACATCCGTTATTTTAATGAGAATTTTAATGTACAGGGGACGTGTCGTATGGAAATAGCACTTAAACTGTTCATGGTGTAGATGTAGATCATTAATCAGTATGTAGTTCAAATTAGTGAAATTCCCCGGAAATAAACCCTTCTTCTCAGAAAGAGACTTTCCCACTCTGTCTTATAAGGTTTTGAAGCGACACAAGCCACAAGAGAAAATTCGGTTTCAGAATCATCGGATTATGAACTTAAACACTGAGCTATTAATAATAGTACTTCCTATTAAGCAATAGTATAACTCTCGTAGGTTTAACATCTTGGGTAGAACTAAGCTAAATTCACTCCGCTTTCGGTTGTCATACCCCCTGTACACAACTCCTCTCAGCTGCGCTTAACTCCGCTCCGATCAGTTTCTGATGGCCGCTCCGCATATGACAGACGTACGTCGAGATAAAGGGATTCCTGAGATCACTACAAGCACTAGGAGAAGATAAATCATACATTCTTAGTCCCATTCATAAAATCTAAATTTCTTCCGGCAATAATTTTAAAGTTAGAAGAGGAGAAAGATACTTTGAGTATATCTCCTAAGAATTTAAGAGCATACCTATTGTATTATGGAATAGGCTCATTCCAGCGCGACAAAAAGTTAGAGACTCGTCTGAACGAGTATAAGGGGGAAAGATAATTTCAATGGAGAAACACCCAGAAAAGTAATGATATTACAAGATGGGAATCATAATGGATAAATGGGAATAATAATAGAGAAAAACGGACTACCTACTACAGAGGCATTATTTGCTAAAGCCCAATGTAAGCTGTGCTCAAAAATACTAGTAGACCTATCATGCTAGTTCCATTTAGAATACATCCTACAGTAACGGAAATTAAGGAAAAATATCCGAAATTAGGCCTGGCAGACAACCAATCAATTTAATGGGAACGAGGAAGAGATTGACATAACTGTTTCCTATTAAAAAAAATAGGAAACGGATGTTACTTTGATCTGATTGAATGTATTGATAGAAATATGTCCAGGGTTACATTTAAATAGCACTTTTAAACGAAGGCAACCACCAAAACACCATAGACTGAAAATCCACGACCTGGATGTAACCAACATCACACTTTTATTAATAAAAATACAGGGTCTCAATCATGCATCCCGATGCACGACTGAAATTGAAAGAGTAGGTAAAATAAAATATCTAGGAGTTATTCTAGATAATTTTTAAATTAGAAGTAGCAAATCAGTGCACTAATCTCAAAAGTTAGGAAAACTATTTGATTGACTTAATATATATAATTTAAATATTATAGAAATAATTGTTTAAACAACATTTATCGATATTTCATAAAAATAACAATTATGTAAGCAAGCTTTTTTATTGGAAACTTATTTAGAGACGGGACTCTCGCTCTAGGCGATTTGACATCTATTAAGAGCCCTAACCATTAATTTATGTCTGGAAATTATTTGAAACTCTAATGTATGTAATGTGAGTGTGTGTGTCTAATGTATGTTTTGTAATTAGTTCTTGGAAGTAATTTTTGATGGTGGAAATATAGTTATTTATGCACCTAGGGAGTAAAGTAAGCCATTATTCCCTGAGCGAAAAAAGTTGGTTCTTGAGGCGAAGCCGAAGGAACCATGGTCCCTAAATCCCGAGGCGAAGCCGAGGGAATTAGACTCTTTAATTCCCGAGGCGCAGCCGAGAGAGATAATTATCGCGAGAATATGCTATGGATATAATTATGCTATGGAAGAAAATACACATTTTCGTCCATAGCACAGTTTTTATTTATTATTTTAATAAAAAACAATAATTATTAGAACTTTTAATAGCAGATATAAGTGATTCAATATTAAAAACAAATAAGAATCGGAATTACACTCCAATAGGAGGTTATTTAGATGCAGGTTATAATGTTGTAAACAAAGATAAACATGGTCAAAAAAGCGCAGTGCCGCCAACCTGATTTCAACAACTTCATTACATTAGCCATACATTTTCTACTATTTATAAAATAATTAAGTTGCAATCTTTACTTTTTTACCCTACTTTACTTTTTCGCCCTACTTTTACTTTTTCTCCCTAATTTTTGAGTTCAGGGATGAAAAGACCTGTTTTAGTCCCTCTAAACTAATTCAAAATCATAACTTTTTTTCCCTACTGGAGATAAAATATATTTATTATTATTATTTCTTGTTAGGTCTTGGCAATGATGATGGTTTGTGAAGGCTGAAAGCTGCTTTGTTTAATTAAACAGTTTGAATTTACGTGGAGGACAATTTATGTTATTCCTTTAAGATGATCCCCATAGACGATCCTATATCTATGTTATTTTATTAAATTTTCAGTTTTAAAATATAAAATTTACTTTTTAACATTACTATTTCCCCATTTGAAACTTTTTAAGAAGGGGTGAAAGCAAATTCACGACAAACTCTTCCTTCACAAAGATGATAATGAAGCTCCATTCAGCTAGAAGGGGGTTTACTGAGTCTTAGCCATTTTAGGAGGGGTTTATACACGACACTTCTATTATTGTTCAATAAAAGAGCCTGTAGAACGAAGAGGCGCCCTTAATTAAGTCTAAAAAGCTATTTATCTATTACTCTAATCCTAAAAATAAACTTATTTTTTATTTTAATTTTGAAGTCACCCCCTCTCCCTTTAACACAATGAACGACAATAAATAATATAAACAACATTTTCCCCATCCCAGCAACTACAATATTAAAATTACTCAAGAACAAACTTTTTCTTCAAAATGAAAAACCTTACCCCCTCTCATTTTTAGAAAACTTTTTAGAATAAAATAAAAAATTACAAACTTTTTTGTCAACCTCCTCCCTATTAAATGTACCATCCTCTTGACCCTTCCTTGTTTTTACCCAAATTAATTATCATAATAAAAAAAATTAAGTGAAGGAAGGAGAAACTACTGTTGATAAAGAGGTTTTCTCAAGGTTCCCCTTCCCCACCGTTTCTGTGTTTTATGGCTAATGTCACATTAGTTTAATTACAGTTTGTTTATTAAGCAGAATTGTTCTCGCTGGTTTTCCACCATCCGGAAAATTGTTTTTGTTTTCTTACGAACCCCTCCTATTCTTTATAAGGAAATAACTTAAAAAAAATTCTCCCCTCTCTAAAAAAGTTTTTAATTTCTCAAAGATGATTCTCTCTAATTTTTACATTGTTCTTAGAGATGTTTTATTTAATTTTTGAGAAAAAAAATACAATTACAAAGTTTTTGTAATTTTTGTTTAATTTTATAATTAGTACAATGTGTATTAGTATTTTTTCGAGAAGACCGTTAAATAATTAAACTTTTCTGGAACACTGAAGGTCTTTTACACACATCCGTAGAGTCACTGTTCAGTCGCTGTTCCGAATCAGAACTGTCGACGTTCAGTGACAGTGAAATGCATAGTTTTATTCACATCTATCCTTCAGTTTTTTACTCCATCAGTAATTTTTTCTGTAAAGTGTCATTTCTATATTTTTGTGATGATTTCATTAATTCGGACAGTGTCCTTCCTGTCCGACTGAATGAAATTTTCATCACCTGTAATTCATTAGAAATTTAGCTAATCTTGAATTTATCCAGTCTGTCTTGTTTTGATGCTTAGAAACATCATCTTAAAGTTTGTACTGTTCTTTCGGTATTGAGAATTCTATAGAACTCTTCAAAACGATCAGATGTAAGTTGTGGCCAAGTTGCACATTGCCTGCATATCTTAAATAAATGTCTGTCTTCATACCGCCACTGGGTGACCCTCGTGTTAGATGTTCAAAATGTTGCATTCTTAATCGCCGTGGTGTTGCAATCCTTCCTTTCCATAATAAAGTTGTATCTAAAAAGGGTTTCGTTGGTATCGTGAACATAAAATTAGTGTAAGGGGGGGGGGGGGGGGGGGGGGCAAAATTTGTATGTTTTTTTGACAAAATGGCGCAGAAAATAAAATATGACCCACAAGTGTTATATATATTTGTAATCTACTCTTCAATACCTTTCATTTGATACCCCACTGAAAACTATTAAAAACATTTTTTTTCCCAGTGACAGAAATTTGACGCCATTTTTTATTCCCAATTAATCAGATCAAATTGCTAATCCTATGGTTTATTTGGCCCATCAGACCGCATATTTTGCATATTTTTCTATATTTTTAGTAAGAGCAGAAATATAGTTTTAGGGGGGAAATACGCAAAATTTTGATGTTTTTTGCCAAAATGGCGCAGAAAATTGAACACTATCCACAAGTGTTATATATATTTGTAATCTACTCTTCAATACCTTTCATTTGATACCCCACACAAAATTTTAAAAAAATATTTTTTTTCCTGTGACTAGAATTAGCCTCCATCTTGGATTCCCAGTTAATCTGATCAAATTGCTATTCTTATTTTTTCATTGGCCCATCAGACCGCACATTTTACATATTTTTCTTTATTTTTAGAATTAGTGGAAATACGATTTTAGGGGGGGGGGGGGGGGGACACGAAGAATTTTGATGTTTTTTAACAAAATGGCACCGAAAATTAAACACTTTCCCTAAGTGATATATATATGTGTAATCTACTCTTCAATACCTTTCATTTGATACCCGTCACAAAATTTTAAAAAAATATTTGTTTTCGAGTGACATGAAATATCCCCCAACTTGGATTCACAGTAAATCAGATCAAATTGCTAATCTAATTTTTTCTATGGCCTACTAGACCACACATTTTGCATATTTTCCTACATTTTTAGTAAGAGCGGAAATACGATTTTAAGGGGGGGACACGCAAAATGTCGATGTTTTTTGACAAAATGGCGCCGAAAATTAAACACTATCCACAAGTAGTATATATATATTTGTATTCTACTCTTCAATACCTTTCATTTGATACCCCACTCAAAATTTTAAAAAAATATTTTTTTCGCGTGACGAGAATTATCCACCATTTTGAATTTGAACAGCTGATAATTTTGAGTTCTCTATATTTTTCCTGTGTGCGCGTCAAAACGATCTTTAATACTGGAAAGTTTCATGTTTTTATCTCTTTTGATTCAAAAGTTGTTGGAACCGTACAGAGTGACAGACAGACAGACTCAGGAACGAAACTATAAGGGTTTCTTTTTTTGGTTTTACCAACGAAACCCTAAAAAACGAAATTATAGCTTAAAGTTGAAGATCTTTTGCCGTATTTTCTTTCAAAATGTTCCCTGATATTGTAATTTCGTCAAGTCATAGCTGTAAAATTCGTTTGCCAAATTCACAACCACCTTTTTTTCTGAACATCATTCAGAGGTAGAAAGCATGTTTGCCCTGCGTTATCTACTCCTTTCACATGTTGCATTTCATATGAATAAACTCAAGATTAAAGTGCACCTATTTGACGTACTACATATACTATGTAGTATGTAGTACACATATACTATGTGCTAAGTAGGAAGATAATAATTTTTATTTAAAAAAAATATATAAGTTACTATATAGTTGTTGGTGTATTGTTTTGTTTGTTTTGATTTGATCTATTAGGCTATTTATTAGACAATTATTGTGACAAAATTCTACAGAATTTGTTAAATACTTTTGACTATATTCAATCCCGGGTAGTTCATATAATTCAGTGATCTTGGTACATCTAGGTGAATTTGTAGCAAGTCTTAATAATGTTTTTTTAATTATTTGTAGATTTTTTACTTTCTTATATAAAGCGAAAATCGAGAAAATGTGAGGCAAAATCGAGAAATCAATTTTAGCTCCAAATTTCGGGGCGCTATGCCCTAAAAACTCTGAAAAAAAAACTGAAAAAAATTAGTTTTATAAACCGATATAATTAGTTTTGTCGGGAAAAATCTTGTTCCTGAGAAAATAGCTTAAACGTGGACGGAGAGAGCCTGGGTTCGATTCCCCGCCCAGGAGAAGTTATTTTTATATGAAATATTTTGAAGAAATGTTCAATAATAATTAAATGTACATACGAAAACTAATAAATGGAAAACCCTGGGTTAAGTAATTATTAACTTGTATATGAGAAAGTTTGTATGAGTTGTCTCGGACCGATTTTTAAATTATATTTTGAAGTGTATTATTAAGTTATTGTGCGAGGAAAGTTTCGAATCCCTAGTTCTAAAATAGGAAAAGGACTCCAATTAGATTTTTGCACTTGTCAATCAAAAGTCGAATACGTGTTTTAAAATTTGGTTTCCTATCCAATAATAATCCTAAATACTTTACTGAATTGACCATGGTAGAACTAGTCGATAGTGATATTAACAGCGATTGTTGAGTGGTTGTCTCGTTGAAAAAAGCATGGCATCGAATTTGGTTTTTACCACCAATTAAGGAAGTAATTTTGAATTTTTGCTAGATATTTTATTACTATTCTCACAATTGTGTCAGTTCTCAGAGGAAATATATAACATCGTCGGCAAATATTGCCAGGTTTACTTGTATGAGACGTGGAATGTCAATAGTATGGATGCAGTAAAGTAAGGGTCCAAGAATAGAACCTTGGGGTACATACGCTAGAAGATTAATATATTTATACTGACACTTATTTACATTTACTTAAGATTTCTGTACTGGGGCTAGGGGTCTTATACTAAATAAAGAATAATTACTCCATAGAACGAAACATATATAATTTTCTTATAAACTTAAAAGTATATTATTTTTATTTGACAAATGTTTAATTAATAAAAGAAACTTTATAAAATATATCTAGTTTAGTAATAGAAATCAACTATAACTTGTATATTCAATCAACACTTTCAATTCATTACAGGTTATATTACTCTTAATTGATACATTCAATTAATTATGAGTTGGGTTATATTATACTAATTATTACTTTCATTTAATTATTAGGTATATTATATCTAGTTAATACATCCCATCATCTATTACTTTCATTATATTTAATTAAGAAAAATCAAGCATAACACCAATATCTTTCATTATAAAACCCCCTATATCTACCCCTTTAGTAAAACAAATGATTTAGTATTTCCAAAATATCCTAACTACTATTAATGCATATAATTAACCTAGTGTTTTGTAGCACTCGCTAACTTTCCCTTTACTATAGGTCGCCACCTACCAACCAGAGAAGGAACAAAAAGGGGAGTAATTATAGCACATTTCATTTACTCACAGATACCGGGTATCAGGAAAAGTACTAATCCAATATAGTCCATACTGAGTCTCGCTCGCCTGCTCCTAGCACTTGGTATATATATATATATATGTTCACTCGCATCAATCTGGCACAAGACTGAGCTCCCGCTCTTCGTCTCGGGGTGGGACGGCCGAGAATGTGCTGACCGCGCTCTGCCCCGCCTAACTCCCACACATTTCTACTGACTCTTATTCACTTTGGATTAAATGCGAATGCATATTTACGTTTCGGGGGTCCTAGGCCGCGTTTCCTCCCATTACACTACCCCCCCGCAAAACGAAAGTGGTGCCAATGGCAGCACTTTCAACACCCCTGAGCTGTGGGACAGTTGGAGCGTTCCCCTCTGACTGGCAGGCGCCGTTCTCTACTCCTTAACCATACTGTAACTATTACATAATTGTACAAACAGAAGTGTACATATAAACCTAAACAGAACAAGTAAAACTGATAGCAAATATATATACAAATAACTTAAACCTAGCGAATGTTCACACATTCTTAGTGTCTCTGTTTTCCGATCGGTGTCACGGATCCTCCGGGCAACTGCGAGGGTAACACACTGGAAAGGTCGGGGTGGCTTGTAATTCCGTCGTGGTTCCTTCCGCCTCGGTGGCTGTGGTCTCCCGGGGCCGGGAACATCGGCGGTACATCCAGAATCCAACGACTACAACAACTATCAGCGTGAAAGCTAGAGTCCCACCGCTACTGCCGTAAAGAATATACCGCCGCCTCTGGTCTAAGTGGTCGTGCAGATTTCTCGATTCCCTCTCTAGGATGTCTAGAGGAACCTCCAGGTCTGCGTAGGGTCCCCGTTTTACCTCCCCCAGTTGATGTAGCTTCTCTAACAAAGCTTGCTCCTGCTCCCCATGTATTAACGAGTGGTTGAGGGTAGGAGGAATTTTCAATTCTTCTTTGGCGAACTCCCCCGCATGGCTGGGGATTACCGCTGTACTACTTCCTTGCCAATTGGGGTATAGCTGGTAGTGCGATGTGCGCACTGCACACATCTTGGCCAGATGCATGGAACCATGCCCGGCCAAAGTCATCTCCTTGGTGGTAGTGGTGCCATTTTCAGCTCGGCAGCTAACAACTGCTAGCGTGGGGGAGGGTAGACTGTAGACCCAGGAACTGCTCCTGGTATCTGGGATCCAGTACGGGACCCACTCGCTGAGAAGCACCAATTGATTGCAACTTGTTAGTGCGCTTAATCTTTTCCCAAAATATAGCTGGCTTTCGCAGGTCTCATATTCTCTTTTGAAGATGGGGAATGCTGAGGGACATAGAGTTATCGCTCCCGTCCTACAAGAGGTATATTGTTCCTGAGGTAGGAAGGCATAGCCATCCCTCTCCTTGTTGACTATCATATATTCTACACTGGTCCGCACTACCACTGTTCGTTTAATGTCTTTCCGATATATCGGGAACTCACGCACTCTATACAGATCGAATAGGCGGTGGGTGGTAACAAGGGGTACGCTTAACATGATGTACAGACGGCCCTTTTCGGGGGCAGCAAAAGCACTTACTTCACATACGTCATAATATTGGTATATCTCCTCTACGGTAAGTTTGGACATTATCCCTAATCCTTCGGGTAGGTGGGCGACTATATTGGTGAGTATAGCAAGCAACTCGAGAGGGGGTATTATAGTCGAACTGAGCCTACCTAGAGCTACTACGTCTAAGGCACCCCTGAGTTTCCCTAGTTCATATTTAGTTTGTCCTATCATGAACTCTAAGTTTCTAAAACATGTCGTTATATTGACGTAATTTTCTAATATAGTTAAATGGTCCGTGAGAGCTTTGTGTGCGGTTATCGACAAATTTATATGTTCCTGCAGAGTCTCTGAAAGTAAGAACAACTTCCTCGTTGCGTCCTCCGCGCGTAGTCCTAATTTACGACTAACACTAATTTGCCGGTCTAACAAGTGGATGATTTCATCCTGATGAGTTTCCAATTCCTCTAAATCTGTCGCTACGCGCCCTAGCTCCTCCTCCGTCGCCGTGCCGAATAAAGCTTGAAGGGCATACCCCCCCATATTAATCAGGCCCCTCTTGACTCGACGCGTGGGTAACACTTGCACTAGTTCCTCCGCATACCCTCGTACTTCCTCCATAGCTTGGGTCACACGCCGGAGTTCACCTGCTAGCATTAAGTCGGTCGTCGCCCCGTTCATCCTTTGTTCCTCTAAGGTTATTCGTACTCCTTCTAGACTTCGGGAGAGCACGTCAAGATCTTCTCTGTATCCTTCTACTCTTAGTTCTGTGATTACCCTCCACTGGCCTCCGACAACCAGTGCTTGGCCTAGCGGTAAGAAGGCTAGTCCTTCTCTTACCTCTCCCCCTGTAACATAGAGCATAGAATCAGTCTCTCCGTCTTGGCCGAAGCCGGCTAGCTATGGGTGGAGAACTGGGGTTGGAGGCTGGGAGGGGGGAACTTGGGGGTGAGAATATATCTCCTCCGTCTTCAGGAAACCACGTAAAATCATGGGGGTCCTCGTTGCTTATAGTTACACTGTCATCGTCCTCTTCCCCCGTAATACTCCCTCGTGGAATTACTAAGGCCGCAGGTGTTTCCGGTTCCTTCTCCTGTTCTGCTCCTGAGGGTAGCTCGTCGAGTACCGGGATGAAACCGCCTTCCCATGCCTCGGTGGTGGGCATCGTCGCTGTCCACTGGTCGTCGGTATCTTGATTGGGGTTTCGGGCTTCAGCCAGCCTAGGGCTCAGATCTAGGTCGTTATTCGAACTCTTCCCTTCTGTGGTTGTCAGTCGCAGGTTCTCACCATGAGCGCGTTTCAGCCTATTCGCATGGACAATAGTGGTTTTCCCATTTCCTTTGTCGATCTCGAAGTCTAGCTCCCCATATTTCCTCACAATGCGGAAGGGTCCTTCCCAAGGGTGGCGGAATTTCTTCGCATGCCCTGGCGTTAACACAGGGTTGTGTAGATATACATGATCACCTTCACCGTAGGTGGGGATTTTAGCACCGGCATCATGGTATTCCTTATTCCTTTCTCGGTCCTTTTCCGCCTGTTTCAACGCCTCTTTCCTTGCTTCTCCTAACCTTCTTTGGAGCTCCTGTATGTGGGGAATTGGCTCGGAACTCATCTTAGGGGATATGTCACATTCAAATGGGCTGGTTATGTCAGTTCCATAAAGGAGATAGTGGGGAGATTTCCTGAGAGTCGAGTGAGGAATACTTCGGTAGGCCATCAGGGCGTAGGGGACCCACCTGTCCCAATTTCGGCCATCCTTCCGGACAAAGTGTGATAGCGTATCAGTTAGAGTTCGGTGGAAGCGCTCAATCATACCGTTACACTCCGGATGGTATGGAGTCGTCTGTACTTTCTTAATATTCAACAATCTACACACCTCCTGCATCAATTCGGAAACGAAGTTCCTTCCCTGATCCGTTAGCAGTCGTTGGGGTATTCCATGTCGAGTCACTATTTGGGTGACGAAAGCATTTGCAATGGTCTCCGCGGTTTGGTCTTTCAGCGGTATGGCTTCCGGGTAGCGGGTGCAATGGTCTATGAACGTCAGGAGATACCTGTTCCCTTGGGTCGAGGTCGGCAGAGGACCTACGATATCCATCGACACTTGTTGGAAGGGTAATGTGACAGGGAAAGGGCTACCCATCGGGGCTTTAGGTTTTCGCGTCGTTTTCCTAGTGGCACAAGAGGTACAACACCTGATATAATCCCGAACATCTCTCTCCAAACCGGGCCAGTAGTTGTTTCGCTCGACTAGAGCTTGCGTTCTCGCCGCCCCTGGGTGGCCTGCCGCCGGCGCATCGTGATTAGCCTGTAACACTCGGCTCCTCATAGGTCTTGGCACCACCAGTCTCCACGCTCCTAGCTCTTGCTCCTGGTAGAGTATTCCGTCGTCATCGGTATGGTGTTTACTAGTCTCCTTCCGTAGCTTCTGACAATCTTCGTCCTGTTCTTGAGCAGTTCTGATATTCTCCCTGGTCCACGAGCTCGCTTGCACCGGGGCCACATGCCTGCTCAATGCATCGGCGTTCGTGTGTTTTCTACCCGGTTTATGTATCACTTCATAATCGTATTCGGCCAACCGAAGAGCCCACCGCATGAGCCGGGAGCTGGGATCTTTCAGTCCTAACATCCACTTCAGGGCAGCGTGATCAGTGATGAGAGTAAATCGTCGCCCATAGAGATAACATCTAAAATGTTTCACAGCCCAGACGACCGCCAGGAGTTCTTGTTCTGTAGCAGTATATCTGCTCTCCGCCCCTTTCAATTGTTTACTCGCATAGGCTACTGGTCTCTCCTTCCCGTTCCGTATCTGGGATAGTACAGCTCCGGCTGCGGTTGCTGAGCCATCCGTGGCGAGGATGAAAGGCTGTGTAAAGTCGGGGTAACAGAGAACAGCGTCGCTACATAACTCATCTCTCAACCGGTTGAAGGCCTCGTTTTGGGGAAGTCCCCAGGTAAATTTAGTCCCCGTCTTTGTTAACTCAGTCAATGGTTTCGCTATTTCTGCAAAGTGAGGGATGAAACGTCGGTAATAACCCACTAACCCTAGGAAGGATCGAATGTCCTTGGCATTGTAAAGCATCGGATATTCCTTCACAGCTTTTACCTTGCTCGGGTCGGGCTTCACGCCCTCTGAAGAGACTACGTGACCCAAGTATACAACTGATGACTGAGCTAGCTGACACTTCTCTAATCGTATTCTTAGGTTGGCCTCTCGAAATCGTTGCAGTACGTGTCGCAGCCGCTCCGCGTGCTCGGCTAGGCTCTCGCTGTATATTATAACATCGTCCAAATATATGTAACACTCTACTCCCTTTAGGTGGTGTAGGACGCGGTCCATCGTGCGCTGGAACGTCGCAGGAGCCCCAACCAATCCGAACGGCATGCGGAGGAACTCGTAGTGACCATCCGGTGTGGAAAAAGCAGTCTTCGCCCGATGTTCCTCGTGTACTGGGAGCTGGTGATATCCACTTGCCAGGTCTAGCGTGGAGAAGTATCTACATCTACCCATCCCTTCCAGGGTTTCGTTTATGTTTGGCAGAGGATACGCGTCAGTACGCGTCACTGCATTTAACCCTCGATAGTCAATACAAAATCGGTATTTCGTCGTTCCATCTTCCGTTTTCTTCGCGACTAATACAACTGGAGCCGACCAAGGCGAATCGGAGGGAACTATAACCTGTTCTTCAAGCATACGGTCCACCTGCTCTTTCATCTCCTGTCTAAGGTGGTATGGTACCCGGTAGGGCTTCTTTACCACCGGGGGCGAGTCCCCCGTCTCTATTCGGTGGGCTACTCCTTTGGTGCAGCCCAAGATTCCATCGCAACCTTCAAAAAGCACATCCTGATATTCCTCAAACACTTGGCCTATTTTCTCGGCATCCCGCTGGGACAGATGCTTGAGTTTCTCCCTTACTAAACCCCTCGCCGTGTCCCCATCCCGTTCTCTATATGGCGGTACCATGGTGGTACTAGCTACGGACTTGTAGCTCTCATTACCTCTGTACGTCGTGGCTTCTGCTAAAACCTGATGATTATCAATGACAACAGCCCTCCCAGTTAGATTTACCCCTTTCACATATACTTTTCCATCCTGGACCGTTCCCAAAACCCTCGCAACACGGAACCCTGGTTGCGGTTGTGCAACTGGTTCGCACCAAATCTCCCCGGTCATTCCCTCTATTTCCGCCTTAACCAATCCCTCAGACCACGGTGGGAGCGTTTGGGCTCCATACGCGGTTACTCTCCTTACAACAATCCCGGGTCTCTTTTCTCTACCGGCTTCCTCTGGTCGTACGTCTATCGCCATTGCTTTCTCCGAAGGTACCATTCCTGTACTCGGTTCCCCCTCCCTTTTCCCTTTCCTAGATTTCGGGGTCCGCTCTGTCTGCTCACATGCTCTTCCTTGGCCGGTAGGCCTAGGGACGTATGAACTCTCCAGCTCCTCTTTCCTGCTTATCTGCTTGCGTGCTCTCCCTTGGCCGGTAGGCCTAGGAACATACAACCTCTCCAAGTCCTCCTCTTCTCCTTCTTCTGTCACAGTGTTGGCTGCGACAAGTTTTGTCAACCTTACATCTCCTCCGGCCGCGTCAATCACGGCCCCTACTTTGCGTAACAGGTCCATCCCTAGAATACCATCATATCCCTGGAAAAAGTCAGTGATGATGAACTCGTGTTCGGTTTGCACCCCTCCTAGGGTCACCTCCAGGACTTGGTGTCCCTGGACAGGCATACATTCTCCTGTCACTCCTCGGGCTTGGATTCTGGCCTCCGTTAGTCGCACGCCTGGTCTCGGCGAGCGAAGGAGCGAGATATCCGCACCCGTGTCTACCAAAAGAACGAGTTTTTTTCCTTGAACTTCCACTTCGTAACCTATTCCTCCTTCACGCCGCACGATCACATTCGGGACGTAGGCGTCCCTTGCCCCTGTCCTTGGCCACCCAACAGTGGGGCGTCTGTTAGGTGGTAGGCGTTTGGGTGTGTTGGACCCGAAGGTATCGACTGACCCCTATATGATGTTGGGGCGGAGTCCGGTGGAGGGAGGGCCCTTAAAGGCCGTTGCTGGTTGCCCCAGGCCTCCCTTCCTCTCTGGGGACAATCCTTCATCAGGTGGTTCACTCCATTACACGTATAGCAAACCACAACGCGTCTGGGACACTCCCGAGCTAAATGATCCGCTCCGCAGACGTAACATCGCAATGGAACTCTGGGTCTACTTCCGGTCCTTCCTGGTCCGTTCCATCTCCTTCCGCCTCCTGGATCTTGTCCCCACTCGGCGTTGGACCTTGACCCGCCCCCTGAACCTTGCCCCCAGCCGCCGTTGGCCCGAGGCCCCCTCAAGTACCTACCCCCTGTCGCTTGGCTGTTTACCATCGTCACGCCGGCGGTTGCATGTAAGGACGGGGCCCCTCTCTCCCCGGGGTCTGGTCTTTCCCTATTAGTGGCCACCTCAAACACGTGTGACGGTGTAATCTCCTTGACCTCTAGTTGGTTGGCCCGTTCAACCCTCTCGGCTCTCAGCACTGCGTCTTTGAGGTCTACAGGCGGCTGGTATCGCAGCTGCCGCGCCGCCTCTCCCTTCAATCCGGCTATGAACACGGCTAAGATCCGCCTGCTCAAGTCCTTTTTCGCCCATTCCTGCTCCTCGATCGAAGGGTATACACTAAGAGTCTTCAACCCGAGAGAACTGCATCGATCCGCAAACTCCCTCACTCCCTCTCCTTTTGTCTGCCTTGCTGCGTGGAAGTCCTGCTCTAATGACTCCCTATCACGGGTTTCCCCAAATCGGTCTTTCAGTTTCCGACTATAGTCGGAGAAGCCTGTGTTTTCCGGTTTCAAATCCGGGCACGCAGCTACAAAAGTGGCGGCGGCCCCCGTTAGTTTAGCCTCACAGACCATTACTTTGTCTTCTTCGGTCCATCTCCCATTTTTAGCAGCCCTTTCTATGTTCCGGATAAAGTCCTCTACCGGTATATCCGTTTTTATGTCCCCCGACCATGGTTTAATAAGATTCTGTAGTGTCAAGTCTCTTCTTGGGGTAGAAGAGACTTCACGGGCCGCGAACTGGGCGTTCGCAATCAGGAGTTCCCCTATCCTGCCCTCAAGTTCCTTAACTTTCTCCTCCATATTTATATGCCTTAGCACCGCAACCCTATTCTCTTAATAAGTAACTAATTCTAAGTTTAAGTCCTATCTCACAACTCGATCTTGGACGAGGACCGTCACGCACACAAAGCTCAAAACAATAACCAATAACCAGCTCCTGCCTCTTATGATACAGGATATTTATCGTTGACAATAAAGTTTACACAACATAACGACAGAGTACAAAAGAACAATTAAATAAACAAAAGAATTAAATCAAGGGTAAAAGTATAGTTAATAATTAACATAAAATATTGGTCGGCATACTAGACCGGTAATACACGCCTGCTCTGGGGTCTGGCGTACCTAGCTTCCCCAGGCTGACCTAACTTACTACCTAGCTTCCTTAATAAAATAATAATCCGGCAATTCTTGCAGCCGGATACCCCACATCTGACACCAATTGTACTGGGGCTAGGGGTCTTATACTAAATAAAGAATAATTACTCCATAGAACGAAACATATATAATTTTCTTATAAACTTAAAAGTATATTATTTTTATTTGACAAATGTTTAATTAATAAAAGAAACTTTATAAAATATATCTAGTTTAGTAATAGAAATCAACTATAACTTGTATATTCAATCAACACTTTCAATTCATTACAGGTTATATTACTCTTAATTGATACATTCAATTAATTATGAGTTGGGTTATATTATACTAATTATTACTTTCATTTAATTATTAGGTATATTATATCTAGTTAATACATCCCATCATCTATTACTTTCATTATATTTAATTAAGAAAAATCAAGCATAACACCAATATCTTTCATTATAAAACCCCCTATATCTACCCCTTTAGTAAAACAAATGATTTAGTATTTCCAAAATATCCTAACTACTATTAATGCATATAATTAACCTAGTGTTTTGTAGCACTCGCTAACTTTCCCTTTACTATAGGTCGCCACCTACCAACCAGAGAAGGAACAAAAAGGGGAGTAATTATAGCACATTTCATTTACTCACAGATACCGGGTATCAGGAAAAGTACTAATCCAATATAGTCCATACTGAGTCTCGCTCGCCTGCTCCTAGCACTTGGTATATATATATATATATGTTCACTCGCATCAATCTGGCACAAGACTGAGCTCCCGCTCTTCGTCTCGGGGTGGGACGGCCGAGAATGTGCTGACCGCGCTCTGCCCCGCCTAACTCCCACACATTTCTACTGACTCTTATTCACTTTGGATTAAATGCGAATGCATATTTACGTTTCGGGGATCCTAGGCCGCGTTTCCCCCCATTACAATTTCCTTTTGGTAATATATGAAAGTATTAATTTAATAATTTATTGGGAATTTTCATTTTACTACGTTTATATTAGCTTGCTTTCTTGTTTGTTTGTTTGTTTGTCCAGTACAAATCTCGCAAACGATTTTTAACTAACTTCCCGAGTAGCTAGACCATTTAGCAAACGTATGAGGTAAGTGTCAGCTCAATTGGATTACTGGAGTTATTTAGCCATCCAAAGATTTTGACAACAGCTGACCACACTCAAACAAAAATGTTGATTTTAAAGCCCAAAGTTAGGTTTTGTCAAACATCACATTGGACAAATCACACAGGGTCATCACAATTACTGGGTACACATGTACACATAAAATTAATTTTTCACCACCTATTTTTAAAACGAAAGAACACACAGTGCACGTCAGTCAAATCAAAAATTATTTGTTGAATAGAAATGTGATGTAGACTGTAGAATGTTCGGCGACAGGGATGGGACTGACTTTCAAGCTGTCAGAAGGTAACGGAAGCTTTGTGACCGTTCTGAAGAATGACATTATTTTGTTTCAAAATTAAAATATTCTTGAAAATAGTCTTAAAACTACTCTTCCGATTTTATTGAAATTTAAATGGTAGGCCATAATTAGCCATTGTAGGTACCACATTAATTCAATCTTCTCCAAACTATTTTTTAATTGAAGTTAGAGTGTCAATGCGACCACTGAAGTGACTCTAGTCGTACGGCTCTAGCCGCGCGACTCGTATAACTTCCGCTCCTAGCCACTTGTACAACTTGAAATCCGATTTTTAGTAGCCTCGGTAACGTTATGAAGGAAACATCAATGTTATTATCGTCTCTCTTTTTGAAGAAGTGAAAAAAGAAGAACAACAAATTGTACTGATACGGCAATAAAAAACAAGTATTCCTCATCCGATGTACTGGTTGAGAGACACGGACGGATTTCAAAACATCCTTATTCAGAGACATTTATTAAAGGATGAATGTGTGCTTAGAAAATTTCCCGTTTAAATATTTATCAGTTCAATTTCGTTTTGACACTCATTGAAAGTGAACTAATGAGGCAGTCTTAAGTAAAGTGAAGCAGCCTATCACCCCTGTTTAAAAACTGGGACCTACTTTCAAAGACAGTAAAAATTTTCTTTTTTTTCTTAAATTTGTCATAGATATTTAAAATATATAGAACGAAATTGAAAAGACATCGTGTTGAGGGTTTAAGACACTTGCAGTCCAGGAGATAACGTGTAAAAAAGTGTCTGACTAACATCAAGCTAGAATTTTGTGCATAAGTAAATCTTTTGGTGCCTATTAAGAATATGTGGTCGGCAAAGTTCGTCTGCGGGGGCATAGCTTGGCAATACGCATTTGAAAAAAAAAAAACCGGTGGAGAGCGGCCATGTCCTACCCTTTTTTTGTGATTTTTACATTTATTAATGTGATTTTTATGATCTTGAGTACTAACTTTAACCAAAAATCATGTTGATTATAAAATTTGTCACTTAATAGGTTAGTTAGTCGAATATTACTCCAAATCAAAGAGGTCATCTGATTTTGGGTCTACTAACTAATTTTGTACTCAGGCTCATGAAAATCACATTGTCCACCATAAATGGCGGGACATGGCTGCTCTCCCTAGGTTTTTTTTTTTTTTTTTTTTTTTTTTTTTTTTTTTTTTTTTTTTTTTTTTCAAATGCCTATTGCCAAGCTATGTCCCGCAGACGAACTTAGCCAACAACATATTCTTAAAATGCACTTAAAGATTAACTTGTACACAAAATTGTAGCTTGATGATTGTCAGACTTTTTTTGCATGCTATCTCGAACTATTGGGTGCTCTCGTGCTCACAAACTTGATTTATTGAGTGCTCGAGTAGGCAGTCGAGTCGTGCTGCTCTGAGCCGCCTTACTAGAGCAGCTTCAGTCACACGGGTACTGCCGCGTCATTGGAAAGGGTTCCATTAATTAAACTAAAAGGAGTCCTTTTTATGAGCCGCACGACTAGAGACGTTTCAGTTACTGCATTGACACTCCACCTTAATATCTACACCTTTAAAAGTACATTCTCATTTGATGTTTAAGAAATTTAGATGATTTATCGAAAGTGCACCTAGGTGGTCTCATATTAATTGCTATTTTCTGCAAGCATTTAAATATTGCTTAATTAATACTTTTAAAAAAAATACAGACAAAAATACAGACTTAAAAGGTGGGGTGGGGGGGGGGGGGGGGGGTTGATTAGATAAAATACAAAATAATGAGTTGTAAATGCAATACACTATTAAAGACCAATTATGACTAGAAATAGATTGATTGTTCGTTCTTCAGAACGATCACATAGCTTCCGTTACTATTGGTAAGGTCGAAAGCCAAAGTGTTTAAAAGAAAATTCTTCGTCAAAGATTATTCAATATAAATAAGCAAAAATTATGATTAACGATATTATTTATTGTAAAAGGGCAATAGAACAAAGTGGAGGAGAAGAAAAAAGCTTCTAAAAGGTGTTATAATACGTCTAATTCCACAGGGATATATTAGGGAGTAATTCAGGCAAATGTCGGGTGCCTAATAATTCAGGTGTTTTTCATAAGAGGCCCCCTCTCCTTCACGTTAAGGCCCGGCGGCTTATTGATTGGCTTAAAGTCGGAAGAAAGTTTAGGCAAAGGGAAATGTTGGAAGTATGTAATATATTTCACTGGTTCGAGCATAACTGGTGTCGAGTATACTGACATATCTATAATTGGCAAGAAGTTGGCTCTCCATTACCGCCCGAGTGGCATGAGGAGGGGGGACAGCATTTATCAAATTTGAGTTGTAGGCTGGGTTACACTACCATCCCTTCCTGGAAATGCATTAATCTTTGCAATACCGAGAGGGAGGGGTGCTCCAACCTTCTGTGAAAACACAAATATAGAATATCATAAAACTTTTTCAGGGTTTTGTAGGTACTTCTCAAAACCCTTATGCCGAGGGTGATGTGTCCGTTTGTCCGTCGCTCTTTGGTTCATTGGGCCCGAACTGTTTAAGCAAAAGAGCTGAAATTTGACTGACGCAAATTTTGGACCCAACCACAGGAAAAATATACAGAAGTTAAAAATTAAATATGCGCAATTCGCAAAAATGGGGTGAAAATAAAAAAAGTTTATACATATTTTTTTTTAATTTTCGAGTGAGGTATCAAATGAAAGCTGCTCAATAATAGGCATATATATATATATATATATATATATATATATATATATATATATATATATATATATATATATATATATATATATATATATATATATATATATATATATGTATATGTGTGTGTGTGTGTGTGTGCTTTTTTAAATCTTTTCATTCTTTATTGGTTTAATAATTTAAAATATAGCCAAAAAAATGCCCCCCTCCCTGAAGGCTGGTCCTAAAATTTCGAAATAATTCATGCTAATATCTTATTGTAGAGCAATGCAAATTCCAGGAGGGAATTCTCAACTTTTAAAAATTTGCAATTTTGTGCGCGAAAATGTGCAAGCTATCCACAGACGATAAACATTGACTTCACATCACTGGCATAGTGTCAACAAGGTTGGCAACCAAGTTGGTCGTTTAAACTGGCCTTTTTGTATAAATAATACTAGTTCTCACGAAAAAGGACCAATTAATAAAATATATTATACTCGATTTATTGAGCATAATTGTGAAGTATAAGCGCCTCAATCAGCAATTTAGATACTTTTATTTTTGTAAAAAATTAAAACAATTCTGACGGATTTAAACAACAGTTAAAAACCATTTTATGAAAAGGGGGAAAAATAGTCTGCCAATTAGCGCGACAGAGAGATTCCTCGCGTCCTATCGTCTCTTTAATTGTTGTATTTAATGAAGTTATTCTTTTACAACCCATAATTGTCAAATTTATTTCATTATTTCCCTCCTTTTCTTTTTAAATCTGTCAAAATTGTTTGATATTATACATGAAAAAAGTATATATTTGGAATAATTTAAAGAGTATAGACGATTAAAAGGACCAAAGGGGCAAGCAATTATAAATTAGATGAGTACTCTTAAGATATAGGTGTAAATAAATGTATGTTTGTGAGCATGTGGACAAAAAAAAGAAAGATAAACAGGTCAAGTGTGTGCTAGTCAGCACACAGTGAGGGTCCGTAGGCCACACTGTATAGTTTAAGTAGTACCCTATTGATGGTGTTTTCTAAAATGCTAAAAAGCTTACTTTGAACTATCCTATGGGTCTGATATTCTCAAAACACATAAACAAACTTCTGATAAAGTATTTTTTTTGCCACTGAACCGGACTACAACCATGTAAATACATAGAAAAGACCAAAGTTACAAACAACGTATTTTGTCAATTAAAAATAAAATAATATTTTTTTCGAAATTTACAAAAAGTGGTATCTTTACTTTTGGTTGAAAAATGTTCAGGAATTTTTTCAGATTTTTAGCACTTCGCATAAGCGAGATAGAGGGGGGGGGGGGGACACGTTTCACATCCACTTCAAACTTGCCTACGCTCGCCCTATCAAAGTTATAACCAAATAATTATATATTTTTGTAATTAGCTCGACGTACCCTTTCATATGATACCCCTCACGGTGTCGAAAAAAAATAGATAAACATTTTAACCCTTAAGATTTTTTACCCTAATTTTTTTGAAAAATATTTTTTTTAAGTAGCTATATTTTTAATATATGTGGGCAGGTACAAGACACATACATGCCAAATTTCAAAGTGATCAGACGAAAAGTGTAGCCGTAAGAGCAGGCGACAGGACGGACGGACAGACACACGCAGGAAAATATAAGGGTCATTGGTTTTTCCTACGGACCCTAAAAAACAATGGTCTAATAATTTTTACCTACCATCTAAATAATGAAAGTTGGGCGTGTAAATTTAAAATAATGTGGGATCGCAAAAATACATAGAGGTACACAGACAGACATGGGACTTGAAATTTTTGAAATCGGAGACATATAACTGTTTGTTCTTCAGAACGATCACATACCTTCGGTATACTTGGTTGCAAAAGTATTAAATTAGAAAACAGAATTGGTATAGTCAAAACATTATAGGATTTAATAACGAAAGGATGTGGGCAAGCTATACGCCACACAAATTGGCAGATTATTTTTATTTTGCTTCCGTGCTTACCCAGGATAGCGGAATCGTTTGCGATCGTTCTAAAGAACGAAATTGATATATTATGGTCTGTTTTATTTCTCCCTTTTGTAGGTAATTCGTAGGATTTTTGTGGGTCGTTGAAGGGTTTTGAATAATAACATTTGGCTATATTTCGCCCCTCTCCGAGGCATAGACTTGCCGGTTTTACGACGTTTTTTTTACATTTTTTATTAAATATAAGTAAAAAGCGGGTCAGATTCTCTAACTAGTTAGATTCGTCGGTCTGAATAACTCTCAAACTGTCTTCTATACTGCTTTACCATAAACAACATTTAACAATGAAATAAGTATATATGACAGAATTAAAACGTAACATTTCTAAATTGATATATTTATACGGTATGCGAATAAAAACAATCCTGGACAGAAATCCGTCTCCCACAACGGGGAACGTTTTTGGTCTCGTGAGTTAAATGAGTACTTCGGGAGAATGAGTTATTAAAACCTTTATTTTTCACTTTAAGACATAAAATACAGAAACCCAGTGATACGTGGATAACAAGCACTGAAAAATTATAAAAAGAGTGAGCAATAATAAGTGAGCTTAAAGTAAAATAATAATAAAATGAGCAAGGAGCCTGAAGCTCCCTCGTATATACCTGCTATCTTGCTGCAGTCAACAAGTCTGTTCATGCAAGCTTGCTTATAATTTGTTTACATCAGCTGGTTATAGGAACATAACGCGAGTTTGTCGGTCTGTCATTCAAAATGTTTGTGAACCACCATAAAAAATGACTTATTACTTACTACTTTTCTAGATTTAGAATAAATGTTGATGGTAGGTCACAACAAGCCCATTGTTGATCCATCGAAAATTTCTGGCTTGGGGTTTTCTTGCACAAGAGTGCATTTTTAGATTATAGACTGTAGTAGATTGGCATTATTGGGCAAAAACTTTATACGTTTTGTTATTCTTCCTGAATAATATATTTACCACCTTTATCGATTTGTTAAGTGGCCCTTTAAAGCAGTCTTTTAATGTAACTTACAACCTTATATATTGTGGAATAACTTGAATTGAGTAAACATTTGTCCATCCTAGTAGACAATTGAGTAAACATCCTCATTAATTTTTAATGTTTTTTATTTTTATTCTATCGAGTTTTTATATCATAACGGTTGTTATAATTTAAAAAATTTAAAGTGGGTTTTATAAATTTAGTCATTTTTTCTATAGGACAGTATGTATAGCGTTTATTATTGGTCTTATTGGATAGTTGTCTTTATGGGTTTTTATTAAGCCGTAAATGCACCCAATTCATCTATAATTAATATTTAACCTTGTCTTTAGTTCTGCCGAAAAACGTTCGCCGCCTAAAGTATTATTAATTTGATAGTATCAGCTAATTCTATTCTATGTCTATAGTATGTAATCGTAATCAATTAACAACACGATAGTCAACTGTATCCTTAGCTTATACACTGTATTAGCACCTTAGCTTATATACTGTATTTAATATAAAATTCCTTATTGAAAAATGCTAGATGTTAAGGCGTGAGACCAAGCGTAAAAATTAAAAACACACCAAAAATGTATGCCTACCACATTCCCTTCGTCTTTAGCCAAAAAGAGAGAGGATGGTCCCCAAGGACTACAAAGTTAAACGTGAGGGAATGGGCCTCCTTAAGTGGAAACCAAAATTCTAGTGGTTCCATCCACTTTCTAGACCTGTTGGGAAATCTAGTCCTGTCCAAATCAAATAATATCTACTTTCATATGAAACAATTAGACTTTAATTATTTCCGGAAAATATTATGAGCTCGAGAAATTTGTACTATCGGATACAACAACCGAACAACTCGTGGAAGGCTTATTCCTGCTAAGATAAAGTCTCATGAATTGGTTGTAATACCTTCTATCTAAATTTCTAATAATAATTTATAACTGATGCTAACTACCGCTATGCTTAATTAATTAACCGATAATTAATTAAAAATACGTGTGGTGTCGCGGGACACCCGGTAGGAACGAAGTTCCTTACATGTTTCATTAAATATAAATTATAAAATCACACTGCTAAGTAGGTATACATTGCTAACTACTTATACATGGCAGAGTTAGAAAAAAGACAAAATTAAAAGTAACAAACTGTTTGTACCTAGCAGAGTTAAGGCAAAATTAAAAGAAAATCATTATTTGTATAATTAAAGCAAGCGTCTTACTATAAATTGACTTAAAAGTTGATCATGATGAGTTTATAGTAAAAGAGTATGTTTGTTAAAGGAGTTTGGATTGAAATAGGACTGTTTTCTACCTACCCGGCCAATTAATTTAAAATATTATAAAATATATCTCTTCCCTACTCTACAGCTTCTGCTTGTATCAGGGTGAAATTTTACATGATTATATTTTATTAATTTACAAAACAAAGTGACATTTTTGACATATGTAACAAAAATAATCAAAACAAGTCAAGTAACAGGCTTCCTTAATAACACTTTTTCCCGTCTTTTGAAGCTTAAGTTTACGCGAGCGTTGCGCGTGAACGCTTGGGCAGGATAACGTTTTTCGACGAACTCAGCCTTGGAATTGGTAAAATGAACATGTGTACCAAATTTCATCTAACTAGGTGACCTTTTACTTAAGTTATCGTCATCTGTAGATTTCGTGGCGGTGGTTTTGGTCGTTTTTTTTTTGGATTCACTCCCAGGCTCTAGAACGTGCCATAAGGAACTTCGTTCCAAACCCTCTTTCCTATGAGTTATAATATTGATTTTAATACTCGTATTTTGTTAATGTAATATGTATAACTTTCCTACTTTAAACAATACAAACTTTATAGATATGCAAAATAAGTAGGGTCATCTTACAACTGGTTATAATGTTGATTAGATGGAAGGTTAAAGCATTTTTAAGGAAGAAAAAAATCAAGAAGATAGAGGATCGTGTAAGGAAGTGTTAGAAAACAATAAGTACAGAGGAAAAGATTTCGTCCTGTTGAATATGCAACAGGAGAGAATCGAGTGGCAGATTCCCTCTCGGGCCAGTATGAGCACTTCCATAGTCAAACTAACGCTGTTTATTTATATCGTAAAGACGAGCAACGGCTTGCAGACTAGACTTGACTCAAGCATCGCGTGCTCCCTAAACTTACACAGTAATGTCACGAAATTAGTTCAATAACATATTACAACTTTACCTTATAAAAAACTTCTTTATTCTCACGTTTCAATTATTATTATTCAATTTTTATTAAGAAGGATAATTGATGACAAAACTTTTGTTCTTATATCTTGTTATCCAAGAATTTAAAAGAACATTAAATAATAAAATTAATAAATATGTTGTCGAATAAATGTTAATATTTATTTTTGCTCACTTGTTGATTATTGATAATGTAATAGATAGATACATAATACTATAGCGTAATCGCAGGGTCTGTGCTTCAATTCCCGGTGGCTGAAAGTCTTTCGTCCTTCCTTATTAATATTGTTAATGATTCGACTATCGGGCGAAATCTTTTACAGTATAAGTACTATTACAACATTTAATATTAATATAAAAGTACGAGTATAAATCATGTTATTTAATTTGGTAATTATTTTGGAATAACGTCAAGTTAATTAACGTGTGTTTTTAATTTTGTTAATCGGGTTAAAAATGTTGTTATAGTGTAATATAATAATAAGATAGCGATAAGAAAGGATTTTCACTTTTATCACTTTTTATTAGAGTTATAAAAGAAATATCTGGCTAAGTCTGTAAAAGAGATAGTGGATATAGAAGCTGATTATTTGCCCAGCGGGTTCTTCTAGGGCCTAGGGCCTTTAGGAAGAGGTTAGATCGCAGAGTTGCCTGCCCTGTTAATGAAGGGCAAACAGAAGGCTTGCAGCCTCGATAATCCGGTCGGACCATACAAACAAAACCCCCCGGTTTTCCCTACAGTTTGCCGTAGCTATCAGACAAATACTGGATGAATCTCCTAGCTCAGCGAATCTCTCGGCTAGCCAATAATTCTACAGACAAAAAAATCTTCCTCTCAGCCCCTCCAATTAAAGCATCCTGATGAAGAACAACCGAACCTTCCTATTCCCAATTTCAAACAATAGAAAATATCTGAAACTCGGATATGTGTTATATTATACATAATGTCTACTTCTGGTATTGATCATTTCTTTCGTAAGTAATTAATTTTCTTAATTAATTTTTTCTTGGGAAGTTGAAAAAAGTTGCTAACAATTTAAATAAATTCAAAACAATATATTATGTTTCTACCGATATTATGAGGAATTTGTTCGGGCTAAATAAAACCTAATAAGCAAAATTTATCAATAGCATACAAAAACTGGATCATTGAAAATAAAAGCCGTTTTGCTGACCCACGAAACCCCTTATGCTATTGTGCCAAGGAATACTAATAATATTAATATCTTTTAAAAATCCCGTCAAGTACTTGCCAGCAAGTTACTAAAAGGGTTTCTTCGGTCATATAACGTCATAAATAGAACATTATTTTTATTTTTATTATTTTTTTTTAACTGAAATATGTATAAAAAGTTTCAATTTTAAGAAGCAAGTTGTGCATGCACAATGTGCATGTAGTATCCTTTAGTATCTTAGGTATGCACTTATTTGGTTCTTTTAGGGGTAAAATTGCCGCCATTTTTAAAACGTGATATATATATATTTTTGAACCAAATTTCAATACCTTTAAAATTATACTCAACTTTAAATAAAACTTTCGGTCTCCATAATTACGGCCCCCTAAAATTTGAATTTTTTATATCAACTCCCGGAAATATCATTGGACCACAAAGATGTATATTTTTGTATTTTTGCCTCATTGTTAGGACCTTTCCTAATGGGGTAGCGGGGGGGGGGGGACTTTTTTTTGCAGGACCTTTCTTAATGGGGTAACGGGGGACATTTTTTTGCATTTTGTTTAACTTCGGGTTTCCCCATAGTTACGGCCCCCTAAAACTCCCGGAAATATCATTGCCCCACAGAGATGTATATTTTTGTATTTTTGCCTTATTTTTAGGACCTATCCTAATGGGGTGGCGGGGGGGGGGGGGGGGGGGGGGCACATATTTGCTTTTTGCTTTATTCTTTTTGGGGAAAAATGGCCGCCATTTTGAAAACGCGATATACCTTTGTGAACCAAATTTTAATACCTTTTAAATGATACCCAACTTAAAAATCACAAAAAGTATTAAATATTGCGATCAAATCGCAATTGATCGCTGATCGCAGACATCTTGAGTGTTTAAGTCCAAAATATTTTTTCTGTTCTTTGGCAAAAAAGTATAACTTGCATACCAAATTTCAAATCTCTACCTACAGTACGTCAGGAGATATACTCCAAGATGCCACGGACGGACGAACTACCAAAAGCATAAGGATTTCTAGGATGACATCGAAACCCTAAAAAGTAGGCCTTTCAGTAACAATAAAATGCAGCTCTATTGTCGAAATATTTAGTAGACTGGTAGAGAATAGGAAGTTATTATTGAGTTATTATGAGTTGAGAATATTATTGCCATAATAAGCAAGGAAGTAATAATTTAAAGTAAATTTTATTAACTTCAAATTCCTGCTACCACAAAGGTAATATTTATAGTATTATAGTAACCTCTATGCATAGCACATGCTTTGATTCATCTAGAGATATACATGTAGATAATGATTTAAAATTATATTCTAGTAAAAGAAAGTAACAAATCTATGTTTTCCACCCTGAGTTTTTTTTGTTTTTTTTTTTAGACAAAAAGAACTTTAGTTTCAACTTTTTTCTTAAGAGAATAAAGTCCAAGAGGACCATTTAACATCTCAAAAATACCGTTTAGATACGTTTCTTTTAAAAATCCTTTTACTAAAATAAAATATATTGCAGAAATAAAAATAATATTTCCTTAAATAGAAAGAAAAGTCGAAAGACAATAACTCTTTATTAACATAATCATATCAATTAGGATAGATCTTTATTTTAACGAGCTGTCGTGAATTTTAACGTCGGGCGCCCTGTAGTGTATGCCGAAGATGGTTTGGACGCCTCCTCGATTCTTAGGGGGATTTTATTGCAAGTTTAATGTTATAGGGCCTCGTTTTATTCGAAAGGGCGCCGCTCTTTTTAGTGGCAGGGAGACGAGGGTATATTATTGGATCCTCTTCAGCCGAATAGATAATGCCAATAGTCTATAATCATAAAAGCATTGCGCCCTCTCTCCTTCTTTGCTGGCTCAAATTTGCTTCCTATTCTTCCCTGTAAAAGACCGACAGAGTCCAGAGCCAATTTAAAATGTCTATTTCCTGGGGACAGTACTAAATTTAAATTTGACTTTGAGAGGACAGATAGTGAACCTTTTACAGACTTATTTTGATGGAAAACAGTTTGATATTTTTACGGTAGGGATAAAAACTGAATAAACTGCTGCAGCGCCAAGTCTAAATGTATAGTATTATATAGGACGTCATATTTTAATGATAATGCTCTTACACTATTCTCCATTTTCCCCCTTTCCACTTAGACAAACAGGATTCCATTTACTTTATTTTACTATTTATTCTCTTTTAACACTGAATAAAAGTAGACTCATTTTTTTTAGTATTCACTGATCTTTCATGAACTTTTTCGAACTGATTCCTGTTAATATCTTCAAGTTTAAATAGTTCAAGGACCTTACTTTCGTGTTCGTGATCTCCCTCAACCAGATCATATGTTCGGTTTTGGTCTGTAGCTTGGATTCCAAAAAATCTTCGCCGTTACAATAACCAGGCTATTAAAAAAGAACTCAAATGGCACTATTAAGTACCGTAACAATATAGTAAATTATAATGAATTGAATACATACATATGATAAAGTTGTTTTTTAAGCTTTCATTAAGTTTGTTTAACACAATACAAAAATGAAAAGGGGCCTTAGTTCTTAGTGTAACTCAATAGTAGATTCAGAATAATCTAATGAAGGGAAATAGGGAAATATTTAAACTAAGGGAAAAGAACGAATATTATCACAACTAAACCGTCTGTAAGAATCATACTTGCTTATTTTTAACTCTATTCTTGGCTTTTTGGTAGAAACCTTTGGAAAAGTTGTAACAATTACATTTAGATGTGTGTGATATTTTTAGAAGTTGTAAATTTGTATTTAAAAGATCTGGCAAGTCTGAGTTGTGGGGGAATTAGGTAAGGCTAATATCCTAGCGTTGCCATATGGCAACAGCCCAAATTGGGGTAAGGATTTTTTTTCAATTTTTTTTACATATTAAGGGACCCTTTAACAGACAAAATCCCCAGAAAAAGAACATAAAATTCCCCCCAAAAAATTTCGGGCAGTTAACGGTTAAGATTTGCAAAACTCCTTAACACTAAAAAACTATAAACTAACTTCCTCAGAGTACTTGTTGCTATGTATGTGGTCCTTCCAGTTGAGATGTTTGTCTATTAAGATTCCCAAGTATTTAATACGAGGTACCCTGACAATGCAAGTAAGGCACGTGCAGTTCTCCGTCATGTCACAGTCACGTTGTAAATATAAATAAAATATAAAACACAAATTTACCTTCTTCTGCGATAGCCTTAAGACCCTCATATATGGTCAAAATGTTTGCACAAACATTTTGACCGTGTATGGGACTGTTTGATGTTTGCGCAAACATGATGTTTGACGTGTATGGCCTAAATTTGCCCGACATCAGGTTAATGTACCGGTGTGTGTGCATTTTGCGCTGAATGTTTGCGCAAACCTTTTGATGTTTGCGCAAACTTTGAATTTAATATTTTTATTTTTTATAAACGTAATACAGTAGGACCCCGTTAATCCGGATATCGGGAATCTGGAACCTTCGGCAATCCAGTCGGTCCTCAATGGAGAATGCAAGCCTGCAACAATGAAAATTAATTGAAAATCGCTTTTTACGAACACCTTCTCGCTGACTTTGTGCGCAATGACAACTTGGAAGATGCAATGAAATAATAAAATTTAAAAGATAATGTGTCCAATATAGTTAGTGTCCATTCACATAAATTTGTAATTCCAAAAAAGTCCTTGCAGTACTTTTAATTTATCCGTACATAATATGATAATACAAATAACGCAATCCTATATACATACAAATTATCTTTAAAAATGCTTTACATCATTATTATTCTCTTCTAAAATAAGTGTTCGCTACGAACATTCATTTATTCAATTCAACTTCTTCGCCTTCTTAAAAGCTAGGCAAGATAGGAAGCAATAAAATACCCTTATTGAAAATACTGTGTGTAAATAAGTAAATAGATGTTCTAAAAAATCTGTATTGTAACCATTATCAAATAAAGGTTGGAATAAGCGAAATTTAATAAGATACTATCTTATCTATTTCTCGTGATTTGTTTAATTTTGTCACTTGAATTAATTAAAAAAGGTTTTAATAAAGTCTCATATCAGCAGAAAGAAACATACACAAATATAAATTTATATTAAAATAAAAATAGTATCTACTTTATTTTTAAAGGAAAAATACAAAAATTAAACTGATGCACACTGCACACGTACAGATAGTAAATAACTCATTTCAGACATCACGAAGTCGTGATGAATTCCCGAAGCAAAACGCAAATCCAATTAGCATTCTCAAGCCGAGGCTTACTGAACTAACAAACAGGGGGTAAAAAAAACTTTTAGCATTTTTCCCGCGGCCCAGTAATAAACGGCTCTTTTATTTACTCCTACAAAAAGGAGGGGAGGAAAAAAATGGCGAATGGAAAATGAAGATTAAAAATTGCATAAATCTTTGAAGTGCGGGGGTTTGGTCATATTTTCTAATATTGCGAGTGGATCAGGGCCGGGGAGGCCGCCCTGCAGTGCACCCATAAATTAATAACGTTTTCTACTGACCCGAAACTCTTCTCCCGCTGTAGCCTGTTAGCAGACATTCAGCTTTCGGATCTTTTCAAATATATTGTGATATTGAAAGTGTAACTTCAAAAATAATATTGCTGTGGCAATTCCTCTCTCTCTTTCTGGAAAATGTAGTATGCTTTTGCGAGATCTTTTTATTTTGTTCTCTCTTTTCATTTGCATTTAGCTGTCAGTGAGAGTTTATTTATACATGGTTGGACATGGTAGGTTTTTTTTGTTTTTTTAAATTGTTACCCCACAATTGAGATATGGTATATCATTGTAAATTGACGATCCTTATAAATTGTCATCATATATTACCATTATAATTTTGAATGCAATATCTAAGGTTGTAAAAAAAAATAACAATAAAAGCCAATGTAAGTAATTAGTATGTATGTATTTTAAAATTCAGTAACCAAGTAATTTCTAGAACAGATAATATTTTAGAACTAATTACTAAAGGAATTAATAAGAAAATTGGTAAATTTTTAAAAAATCAAAAAAATATTAATATAGACCAGTTTTAAGCACATTGATGACGATCTGATTATGCTGATAGTCTTGTAACTGCTGATAATTACGACCCAGTATTGTATAATCAAATTAATTTTATAGGTCTTCTTTTAAATCCGTCAAAAGTTTTTTGTTTTTTACATAAATTAAATTGTCAATTTTGAAATATTTAATGTGCGAAAACAGTTGAAATTATTATGGCACCATCTATGGGCTACATTCGGCAAACTATTCCAATTTCTTTAAAAAAATGAGTACTTTTAATGATATAGGTGTTAACGAATAAAACTTTATGAGAATGGAGAAGAGAAACCAATAGGTGCAGAAGATTGAACTTAATGATACCTGCCATCCAAATATTATTGAAATGGGACGAGTAGTTTTTAAGATATGCTGGTTCGCTAAAAATTTGAAAAGACCGACAGACAGACAGTCAGAAATGGGACTAGAAATGTCACTTGATGGCTGAAACGGATTCCTTTATAAAAAAAATATGAATAGGTTCAGAAGATAAAATCTATGTTTACTGGACGCTTCGACCCGCCAATTGTAAGGGGCTACAACCCTCCTCTCCCCTTCAAATAAAATTTACCCTTTTTAAACTTTAATCATGCTTTAAGATAACCCTAGAACGACACACATATTTTTTAGGGTCCGTAGGCAAAACCAAGGACCCTTATATTTTCCTGCGTGTGTCTGTCCGTCCGTCCTCTCACGTGCTCTCACGGCTACACCTTTCGTCCAATCACTTTGAAATTTGGCATGTATGTGTCTTGTACTTGCCCACATATTTTAAAAATATAGCGACTTAAAAAAATTATTTTTCAAAAAAATTAGGGTAAAAAAACTTAAGGGTTAAAATGTTTCTATTTTTTTTTTCGACACCGTGAGGGGTATCATATGAAAGGGTACGTCGAGCTGATTGCAAAAATATATAATTATTTGGTTATAACTTTGATAGGGCGAGCGTAGGCAAGTTTGAAGTGGGTGTGAAACGTGTCCCCCCCCCTCTATCTCGCTTATGCGAAGTACAAAAAATCTGAAAAAAATCCTGAACATTCTTCGACCAAAAGTAAAGATACCACTTTTTGTAAATTTCGAAAAAAATATGTTATTTTATTTTTTATTGACAAAATACTTCGATGTATTTATATGGTTGTAGTCCGGTTCAGTGGCAAAAAAATACTATATCAGAGTGTGTTTTGAGAATATCAGACCCTTAGAATGGTTCAAAGTAAGCTTTTAGCATTTTAAAAAAACACTGTTTATACACTTTACAGTTAAACACTATATAGTGTGGCCTACGGACCCTCGCTGTGTGCTGACTAGCACACACTTGACCTGTTTATTTGTACGTAAACTCCACACAGGGTCAGTGAGACTCCAATTTATTAATGGGTTAAATGAATTAATAAACATGTTCTTTTTAATTATTTATATATTTTTGTAAATATAATTTGTCATACTAAAAATACTATTTAATTTTACCAAATCAAGTTAGGATTTTAAAATTAAATATACATATATATTTTCATAAACATTTGTACTTTAAAAAAAAATATATATAAAATTTTGTGTTCATTAGATTATGTTAATATTTTTTATTTATATATATTAAGAGTTGTTTTACAGAAAACAGAAACAAAAAATGTTAAGCATTTTAGGTCAAAGTTGGCATTTTTAAATCTTAACTGCGTTCCACTAAACTACTAAACCTTCAACTTGAATGAAGTTATATACGTCTACTAATAGAAATGAAAGTTTTATTTTGGAACTTTTGGCAGTCTTAATCATTTCAGCAGCCCAAAAAAAAATATTAAATAAGTTTTTTAAAATAATAAAAAATAGTTGTTCGTGAAGTCTCACGTAAAATGGGGTTCGTTGGTATTCTTAACATAAAACTAGTTATATTAAGGAGGGGGGGGGGGCGTAAATTGTAGATGCTTTTTGGCTAAAGGCGTGGAAAATTAAACAATTAACACGTGATATACATTTTTGTAATCTACTTTTTAATAGCTTTAATTAGTTACCCCACACAAAATTTCAAAAAAATATTCTTTTTTTGTGGTGGGAATTATCCGCCATATTGGATTCTCAGTTAATCAGTTAAAATTGCTATTCTAATTTTTCCTATGGTCCAGCAGACCGCTTGGCACATTTTTTATACTTCTAGTAACTGCAGAAAATTAAACAATTTTCACGTGTTACAGAGGAAGAGGTTCCTTGTTCAATGCCCCAGGGGTTCACAACGTTTTTTATCGGTAATAACGAAAAGGTACATTAATTTTTTCCGGAAATATTCATCGGTCCACAATAGGGTATAAGCGTAAATTATTTTAAGAATAGCCGTTATAGGGTAGTTGGTGGGGGGACATTTGTATTTTTGTATATTTCGATTTATAAATACAATAAAAAAGAAAATTTAAAAAAATGTTTTTATATTTTTTGTAATCTACTCTTCAATATCTTTCATTTGATACCCCACACAAAATTAAATGAAATATTTATTTTTGAGTGACATGAATTATCCGCCATCTTGGAATCCCAGTAAATCAGCTCAAATTGCTAATATAATCTTTTCTATGGCCTACCAGACCGCACATTTTGGATATTTATCTATATTTTTTAGTAACAGCGGAAATACGATTTTAGGGGGGACACACGCAAAAGTCGATGTTTTTCGACAAAATGGTGCCGAAATTTAAACACTTTAAAAATGTACCCTAAGTGGTATATATATTTGTAATCTACTCTTCAATTCCTTTCATTTGATACCCCACACAAAATTATTATTTTTTTTTTTTTCGAGTTACATGAATTCCCCCATCTTGGATTCCCAGTAAATCAATCAAATTGCTAATCTTATTTTTTCTATGGCCCACCAGATCGCACATTTTGCATATTTTTCTATATTTTTATTAACAGCGGAAATACGATTTTAGGGGGGGGGGGGGGGGACACGCAAAATTTCGATGTCTTTTGACAAAATTGCACCGAAAATGAAATTGTACTTTCCCTAAGTTGTATATATTTTTGTAATCTACTCTTCAATACCTAATCAATATTCAATAAATAAAATTTTTCGCATGACTAGAATAAGATAAGATAATGAATGGCTAATGTAGTGAATTTGTTGAAATCAGGTTGGTACGACTTAAAATAAGCGTGTCTGAGTATTTACCGCAAGGTGGTGTGGAAAAAATACTGATTGATCAATTTAAAAGCGCAGTACAAAAAATCGAGGGCGAAGCCGCGACGTGTAACAGTAGTCTTATATTAAAAATTCGGTGCCCCTTATAAATATATTATATCCAGTCAAAAATCTTAATCTGAAGATATTAAAAATCTTAATCTGAAGATTTTTGACATTAAAAACTAGGTTTTCTTGTTAAATGTCCTAGTCATAAAATTCGATTAAACAGCAATGTTTTTCCTATTCTTAAGAACTAATGTTATACTTAGTAAATTATATAAATAATTAAATAAGATGTGTGAAAAACGTGATGTAGAATTAATAGGATTCATAGTAATGAAATCTCTCCAAAAGAATCTTTAAATTCTTGATAGTTCTTACTGCCACTTCAGTCGTGATAATTTTCGTGATACCACTGTTCAATTAATTCCTAATCTAAGTGAATTAGCTCCTAAACAAATTAGGGATAGCCAGACACTTCACACCTTTTGAAAAGTTTATTTACTAATTGAAAGATTCTTAATATATATATATATATATATATATATATATATATATATATATATATATATATATATATATATATATATATATATATATTTTATTTTATTAACATTTATTTGGGAATATTCAAAACCAATACCTAGGATAACTCTCCTAGGAATCCTCAAATAGGTTTTTTATTTCAAGGGCAATGACTGGATTGTCAATATCATAGAACATTTAATTTACTATCATAACTTTCACTAAGAATATATGCTTCATTACTTTTGTATTACGTATTTCCTTTTTTTTTAATTTGATCTTATCTATAGAGGTTAAATCGGAATTATATAACATAGCTCATTTTTTCCACTAAAATAATATAGCTATGAATATTTAATAAAGTGAATTGCTTTATTCAAAAAATGTATAATTTAACATTATCTATTTTCCATAATTATGAGTTTTGGGTATTTATAAGACATGTCAATGTTGGTTAAAAAGAAATAGGAAATATATTGGTGGATAGCTGTTTATGTAAGGCAGTTTGTGAAGGGAGGGATAAGAGGCCCTTGAAATTTATAGCTTGATAAACTGGCTCTCGACTTGGTTCTTCCTTCACGTCGAATTTGAAGGGGCCCCGAGAAAATTCTTGACGTGGGAGAAATTACCTTGGGGCCGCCTCACTTTGTTATGGGCCTCCCCCGTTCTAGAACTATAGATATACATCAGGAATATAACCAGCCTCCCTAGCAAGCAACTTGAGCAATAACAGGCTATCAATCAAGTTAAAAATGGCTAAGTTTTGAACAATGCCAAAAACCAGGATGAATTTGTATAATATTTAACCTCTCTGTCCGTTGCCTTCTTTCCCCCACTCCCCCACTAGTCATTCTTCACTCGGTACCTCTTCCACTTTTCAAGTCCTTTTCATTTGGCATTAAACATTATAAAACTTTCTCGTTTCATTCAAAATTATAACTGATATGGGCAATTTTAGAAAACAAAATGAAATGTGGCTACGTATATCATTGCCACGTTATTACTAAAGATTTAGATAACAGGTAAATACATAAAAAAATGAATAATTTGACAAATAAAATAGCTGTTGCAGCAGTGATTCACAATTAAAGATAGCCTTATTTAGTTATATTTAATTTTATAAAAGGGTTTTCATATTCTCAATATGCTAATTTGTGCTGTAAAAGAGTAGATGTAATAATGCTTTGTAGTTTTGATACTGGTGACAGACTTATACCAAAAAAATTCTAGGGCAAAAAATTAATTTTGTACTTCGATTCTGCAAACAACACCGCACAATTCACTTTTACCGTGCTGCAACCAATTAGAAAATATTTCCTCGTTCGACCTTCGAGATCTGTTGGGAATAACAGAAAAGACCCAAGTATTTATATATACATATATCAATAAATAATGAGGTGATCAACCTGATGCTTGGTTTTTTAGCTTTTCGTGCACTAGACAGTTGTGGAAAATACAAATACCCCATAAAAGTTGAAGGGTGGAACCCTGTATATGCAAAAATGCGCCCGGTAGCAGGGGGGGGGGGACAGAAAATCCCCCCCAGTTTTAATTACTTAATTTTTTTAATTACAAAATTTGACTTGAAAAAAAAAACAAATAAAAAATATATGTTGTAATTAGAACCTGCAGTATTGAGCATATCCGAGTTATGCGGCTGGTTGTAATTTGTAAGCAATTCTAAGTACCATTTATCTCCTCTGAATTACAAATATGTTACTTTTAACTATAATTAAATAGTGTAATGCATGTACAAAATTCATACTGCATTAGCTTAGCTTTTTTTAAAACAAAATAAATATTACTCTTTTCCCAAATGATTTTTATCGACCTGAAGCTTTTAAAAATGAAGTGGTTCATAAATAACAGCATCATAGGAGCTGTGACAGTCGTTTGCTGAAGAATAAAAACGATATTTGCTGTCAAATTGACGTGCAGAGGGTAGCCTTGTTCGGTAATACAATAATAAGCTAAACTAGAAGTGTAGGAGGGATCAATTACATCTGTAATCTAATTACGATAATCTATCAGCAATTTCACGGCAAATCAATGCTAATTTTGAATAAACAGGGGTGCTTTAAATCATTAATGACAGTCCGAATGTAAACTGCTTAAAATGTGTCACCGAAACAGTCGTAATAATAATAATATGTAACTTCTAGTATCACTCGTCTATAATATACACAAATCAGCACTATATAACTACTTTATAAATGCACTAGCTGGATACCCGTGCTTTGCTACGGAGTGATATTTTAGTTTGATAAGTTTATAAACTATTATCAAGAAACATTGAAATTATTATACACATGCGAGAATATCTAGATTCTATCCCTCCCACTTATTTCTACACCCCCTCCTCTCATCGTGATCGGACTAAACCTGTAGATTTGTATAAAGAAAAGACACACATACATACACACACAGAGATACGTTGACTTTTATAAATATAGATGTCTGTGATAAAATTACGTTTAACTAAACGTTTCTCATATTATTTACACAAGTTTTACTAGTAATCTCTTTAGATATAATTATAACATCCTGGAATTTATGTCTATTTGTAATAGTATGTAACCAATATATTCAAGTTACATACAATACATTTCACTGCACAACATTTTTAAATACAGAAATGTTGATTATTTCAAATTATCAAGTCTATCAAATTCCAAAAACCCCCATCAAAAGAACCATTTCACATGCATAATATAACTAGCTGGATACCCAATGTGCAATGGATCTAGGCATTGCGATTAATAAAAGTAATATTCAGACGGTATTATAATAAATAACTTAAGTAAGTTTCTAATCTAAACAATTATTAAGTAATAAAACAAGAAACAACAACAAATAATTAAAAATATATATTGGTGGGTTAGTTCGGAGGGGGAAATAAGGAACGTGCGGTCTGCCCAGAAATTCGGCTGATGGTTGCTGTATAAAATTAATTAAAGTTCAACCCCTCCGGGTCGAGGAATCCATATTATATTTTGGGCCAAATAATGATATGGTTATAGTGGTTGAGTTGTACGGCTCTGTCTGGGTAAGGTTAGGCTATAATAACCTCGCTAAAACCTCTGGGCCATTAGGGCCATCTGCTTCACGCCTACAGCCTGTTTCCCTCCTAGGAATTCCCACCAGAACACTTCTCTACTAATTTCTACTCCATTCAAGTTTCTTCTTCCTTTCCTTTTAAGTTCCATTTTGCTTAAGAGTCTGCTACTTGTCTGGTTTAACAGATAGATTAGTAAAGTTAAATTAATTTTGTATTTATTGCCTTCGCTTTATAAAATTATAATATTGTCCGATGAAATAAGATAAAACAAATCAAATTCAACGATGAAATAGTCTGCCTGAAATAAATTAGTGTGGGACATAGCATCCTATCACTTTTCATATTGATGTTATATTTTTACTTTTTTTTTTTATAAATATAAAGAGAAAGTATTGTGACTTTCGAAAATTCTATTTTGATATTTTGATGGATTTACATGTTTTGAGGTCCCCTGAGTCGAAAGAACTAGTTTTTAAAAAAAGTCTGTCCACTGTCGTCTGTGCAGACGTGTGGAGCCTAAACTACTGGGTTTATTTCTACAAAATTTAGCATAAATGTTCATAAAAATGAATTTTTGCTCCACATATGGGGGCGCCACCCCTAAGAACTCTAAAAAAAACGTGGGGAAAAAATTGTTTAATACGGTTCCGACAATTCTGATTAAATAATTCTTAAATGTAGTCCATAAATATTTGAATCGAGAAAATAAATTATTGATGATTTTGTTAATAACCGAACAAAATGTTTCTGAGATTTGGGACCGAGATTTTATGAGAAAGATTGTCTGAGTTGCCTCGGATCGAATTTTATGTTTATTGATGTTATTCTTTTACAACATATTACATTGTCTAATTTATTTTTTCCGTGGTAGGCTGTGAAATAGTAACTTTAAAGCCTAAAAAATATAGCTAAAATTAATTGTTTCATTACGTGGACTTAAAAACCCTTTTCATTACTCCTAAACTATATTGAAACAAATATTTAATTCCTAGGAGGTAAAACATATTTTACAATCTAGGGAGAAAAAATGAAAACTTGGGTAGTTATAAAAAGTGCCGTTTTTAGCGCTGCAATCAAGTAGACATGCTTCTTAGTACGATTAAAATCCATTAGATGTCAATGCGTTTAATCTTATTTGATAGTGAATTTACAACCTCTTTTAGGTTTCTTTATTTTTTCTTTGTTTGCTATCATTGTTCTATAAACTTCAAACAGCAATAGTTTCTTTTTCTCAAAATCTTAAGTATGTACTAATATTTGTTATTTTTATATTGATTAATATTTAATGATTTTTTCATTGTCTGCTACCTCGAAAAAAAATAGCATATGCTACACGACTGTGTACCTTGGCAATATTTACTGTCTCGCTTCGCTCGGCAGTAAATATAATTACCGCGGTAAAGAAATAGCTCACTTCACAGTCTAGTAACATAATATACTATTATTCTCCCCTTTTTTAAACCAATTGTTTTGTTATATTACACGCATAAAAGTATCAATTTAGCAATGTTTATTGTTGAGTTTGTTAATTAATCTGGAGCTATCGGCAAGCTACTTTCTACAAACCATCCACATATCTTAAAACTTGGTTTAAATAAATGTATAAATAAATAAGCAGAAGAGAGAGAAAAAAAAAAAAAAAAAAATGGGTGCAGAAGGTTAAATCTTGTAAAAGAACCAACAATGGTCTAATTATGACGTACCATCTAGATTTCATTAAAATCGGACTAGCAGTTTTTATGATTTGTTGGTTCGCAAAAATTAAGTGAAAGACAGCCAACTAAAAATGTTCCTTAATATCTGAAACGGATTTCTGACTAAAAGTTTTCGGAAACGGAGACAAACATTTGTTTCGTTATAGTTCACTTATAGTAAAGTGAACTATAGTCCCCATAGTTTTACGGTCACCTAAAATTTCAAAAATTTGCTTTTTTTATATTAAGTCACGGAAATATCTTAAGCCCACAGAGAAGTATACCTATTTATGATTTTTTTCTCATTTTTAAGGCCTTTCCTTATAGGGTTAGGGGGGGGGGGGGGGGGTTACATTTCTCTTGCGTTTGTTTTAATTATTTTGGGAGTAAAGTAGCCGCCATTTTGAAAATGCGATATAGATTTGTAATCTACAATTGATACTCCACTTAAAAAATCAAAAATAAAAATTGGGTCACCATAGTTTAAAAATGTTACGGTCTCCTAATATTTCAAAAAATTTTGTATAAGCTCCCGTAAATAACTTTGGCCTACAGACAAGTATATTTATGTATGATTTCCTCATTTTTAAGACCTTTCCTTATTGGGTAGCGGGACGGGGGTACATTTTGAAAATGCAATATGCCGCCATATTCAAATGCGATATATATATTTTTAATCTACATTTCATTACCTTTACTGTGATACTCCACTAACAAATAAAAGTTTGGGTCACCATATACTACGTTTACACAACGTTTTGAAAGCGTTTCAGATCCAATTCGTTTTCAGATCCCCTCCACGACCTGTTCATACGAGCGTTTTGAAATTCGATCCCCCGTTCCGAACACGTATTTTTGATGGAGCGGATTTAACCCGATACGATTCGTCGATCTCTGTTCGTACAGCGTTTTGAACTAGCGGATCGTTTTCAAAACCGTTTTCAAAACGATGTGTGAACGTAGTAATAGTTTGAAAATGATACGGTCACCTAAAATTTTTTAAAAAATGACTTTTTTGTATTGACTCCCGGAAATAACTTTGGCCCACAAAGAAGTACCTATATTTATGTATTATTTCCTTATTTTTAAGGCCTTTCCTTATGAGGTAGCGGGGCGGAGGTAAATTGTCTTTTTTGCGTTTATTTTAATTATTTCGGGGGTAAAATAGCCGCCATGTTGAAATCGTAACATATTTGTAATCTACATTTCAATACCTTTACTGCGATTTCACTTAAAAATTACAAAAAAATAAAAAATGTTGCGATCAGCTCGCGATTGCTCGCTGATCGTAGATATTTTGAGTTGTGAAGTTCGCAACATGTTTCCTGTTTTTGGGAAAAAAAAGTTTAACTTGTATACCAAATTCCAAATCTGTACCAACAATAGGTCTGGAGGTGTGATTTTTATTGCGACGGACGGACGCACTACCAAAAGCATAATGGGTTTCTAGGACAACCTCGAAACCCTAAAAATGGGCTGTAAAAACATAAAATCATTAAAGTATACGGAATATGACTCGAGGAAGTTATGTGCCACACTAATTGGCAGAGTATTTTTTCAATTCGTCAAGTTAAATCAAGATGGTGGCAATTTATATGCAAATTTGCACATGACGATGTCCTTGGGCGAAGTAAAACAAATACGGAGAATTGAGCTCAAAAGTGAAGTATAGGAACCTAATTTTAAACTCTTGATTATTGTTCTTTTTATCTTTTACTTAACTTACTTAAATTATTGTTGTTTATTCGTAAGTAACTTTAAGAGGAAATAAAACAAATATATAAAATATTTACTTGATATTTCCAGTTAAATATATGGTATCGTATTCTGTTGGTTCGGTATGGAGTAGAATGGATACTGCTGTTCATCGTATCTCCGGACCGGCAATAAATAATTTTCTGGCAAAACCTATAAATACCTTTCCACTGCATTCCAATGGCATTCCCCTGGTACTACGGTGTACCTACATTGCTATTTTCGCTGAATTCGGTTAGTACAATATAAATATTGTTTTGGAGAAAAAATAAAGGACATGATGTCCACTAAAAAATAACAGTGATTTCATAGCGTTTACTTTCAACGTGAAGTAGCTAACTGTTGATCATCTCTTTTATTTAAATTTAATCGATATTAGTAATTTCATATACATTTACTATAAATATAATCCTACCTGGTATGAAAAATCTCGCCGGTGATAAGTTATGTTTCTATTGAAACTAGGTGTTTCCAGGGAGATATATACTGGTTAAATTGTTACATAAATTAAACAATGTTATATTATATAATATAAAATAATAATTCATCATTTTTTAATCAATATCATCGGAACCGTCTCTGAGAAATATTTAATTTTTAACAATTTATTGATAACTCGATTCCACTTTGAGCTATTATATTTCTGAACATGTAATAAAATTTAAGCGAAGTCAGATAATAAGTTTAGGCTCAAATAAACAAACAGGTTTTTTGGACTCAAGGGACCTTCCCTAAACTTTAAAATCCGAAAAAAAATCTCAAAATAGATTTTACTCGACATCACCATTAATGCTTTACATATAAACTTCGTTTATGATAAAGTAGAAACTAGAAACTTGGAGTTAAGTAAAAACTTACTCTAATTTTCATTTTACTTCCGAGCATACCGAAGGTAAAGGAAGCTATATGATTCGTTCTGAATAAAAATTTTTGATGTCTCCGATTTCATAAATTCAAATTCAAAAATCTGTTTCAGACTCTATGGAACATTTTAGGTTCCATGTCTGTCTGTCGTTCAATTTTTGCGAACCAACATAATATCGTAAAAACGACTTGTCCAACTTTAATGAAATTTGGATGGTAGGACCATAATTACCCCATGTTTATGCGCAAACATGTGTGCCTAAACATACATTTATTTTCACATTTATCTTTAAAAGTACTCATCAGATTTGTAAGATTTTGGACGGTATGCCGAAAGTAGTACATGAATCGCCTGCGCTCTTCTAATGTTGCCAAATTGATACTTTTATTATTGTAAAAAGTCAACTCAATTTTGATAGATTTTAAATAAAAGGAGGGGAAAAAATTAATAAATCAGATGATAATAGTTTCTATAAGCATAAAGTCATTTAAGTACGTCATGTATCGCGAGGAAGCTATATGTCACACTAATTGGGAGACTATTTTTAACTAAGTTTTTATTAGCTTGCTTTCTTGTTTTTTTTGTTTGTTTGTCCAGTACAAATCTTTCAATCGATTTTTAACTAACTTCCCGAGTAGCTAGACATTTGAAATTTTAGAATAGCTCAAACCACATGACAATGCAATATTTTAATACTATTAGCCATCTTTCAGCAGAATTTAATTCGTTTTCAGCAAATTTTGCTGTATGGAAAGTTAGTTCGGAAATCTGCAAGTTATTTTATTTGTTTTGACATGTCCCATAATTACCTACAATCTTCATTTTGACGGGTTTCAAATTTGTGATTTTTTATTAAGAGATTAACATTGAATGACAGCGAAAAAGGAAAAGTAAACAAAGAAATAAATTAATTGACGTGTGACTTCCAGGTTTGTTTACACTTTTGTCATAGGTATCGGTTTAATTTCTCTTACTGTCCCCACACGAGGGCATTTCAATGGCACGGGTTTAGATTCAGTGTTGGCGAGATCCGCTCTACAAAGATTTGTCCTTTTATAGGTAGATCAGCTCTCTAGATGGTTGTCATTTATGTGAAGTAAATAAATTCGGAATTATTTTTTTTCACCAACATTATATTATAACAATGACAATTATACTATCAACATTACATATGATTCAACAGAAAATTTAAAAACGTAGTACATAAAAAGTTCTTTTTATCTTGTAATTTTTACAGAGTTAATTGATATTGGGTGGGAAAGTTTTTAATTTAAATTAGGAGACATATTTTAGTAAAATATCAGTTTAGAGAAGATTTTATCACCTCTTAAAAGGATTTGCATATAAAAATGTAACGTAATATCAGCAAAATATAATATTGAAAATTGGTATTGAACAATGGCATTAATTCGTTGGTAAAGTATAGCCTGAAAGGACAGGGAAGTATAAAAGCAGATAGGTCCTGATATCACATAGTGATAAGGGACTTAAAGAAAGTAAAGGCTTCGGTAGCTTGTGCTAGGTAAAACTGTATCAAGCTACGACATTTTACAGCCCTAAAACCAGTTCTCGTAAAAAAGAGAGAATAGCTCGTAGAACGTAAAAACATTTTATCTTCATCTTTGTTTGAGTGAAGGCTCTCCAATGAGGATTCGAAGCATAAAAAAGCCTCGTTACACGAACACGAACATGTTGTTTGGGAAAGCTCTGGAGCTTATAGTAGACAACTCCCTTTCTCTCAACCCTAGTAAAACCACTGCGACCTTGAAATTACCACCAATCAGTTACAAAACAAGTGCAAAATAAAACATATGATTTAAAAAAGGTAACAGAACTTACGAATTTTGGTTCTTAAATTTCTTGTAATATAATGTCATTGTAGGAATTGCATAGCAATGCTACCCTATATTAGAAAGTGGAGAAGTAAGAAGTAAACACTTTATCATATACAAATTTTCATTGAGAGACTTTCTGTATATATGAAAATATAAGAAAGTAAAGATAAAAATAAATAAGAAAAAACAAAACCGTTTGTTTCTTTGTATGACATTTTATTGATAGTAGGGTCCATAGGAAAAAATTGAAAGCTCACTTTTGCAATATTTCGACCCCTCTTTGGGTCATCTTCAAGCTGTCAATAACTCCAGCAAATTTGTTCTATTTTGTAACGTATTACAAAATTAAATTGCTTTTTATATCTACCTGACTAGAAGGTTACTGTTTCATCCTGTTCATGCTAAAAAATCTGTTTATTTTAACCAGGGTGGTTATTGTCAATCTGAAATAATTAATTCTGTTATAGGGGTAGTCCATGTTAAATATAATTGAGGTTCTTTTGGGTATTAAATATTTTGTACTTTCTGTTAAAAAAGGGCTTTAACTTTTCAAAAATCCATAGTTATTTTATGTCTGTCACTATTCGTTTTGGCTTCACAATTATAAAATATATACATATTGTATAAACTTCACTTATTAACTGCACTAACCAAATACAACTGTCTGAAGGTATGTCTTTGATGATTTGATTAATTTAAATAATTTATCTAGAGTAATTATGTACGCATATTGTTGTCTATCTGGCCTTGTATGGTAAAAGCATTGCATGTTTTTAAATTTTTATGGTTGAATGCTTGAATTTGAAAATTATTTAGGTAAGATGTGTAATTTATACAATTTAAATATTTTTGGATTATATAATATTAAATTATTTAATGCTGTTGGATCCGAGAATAAAATTTATATTCGCCTTGTTGTCTTTCACCCGTATTCCCCCCCCCCCCCTTAAAATTTTAGCTTGGTATAACTTTTCCTGTGGGACAAAATTCTTAATATTCTTTGTGAAAATTCTCTTATCTTCAAAAAATTTCTTCTGGTTCGCGTCGGTAAGCCATGCTTTAAGGTTCCAGTTCCACAGGTCAACAGGTTCGGCGAGACGCTCTCTTTCTTTTTGCGGAACAGTCAAGTTTGGACCGTTACTGGGTTTTCGTACCGTTTCTTTTTTACTTTCTCATATAAAGAGAAAGTATTGTGATAGCGCGAAAATTCGATTTTGATGGATTTACACGTTTTGAGGTCCTCTGAGTCCAAAAAAGTGGTTTTTACAAAATGTCTGTCTGTAGTCTGTCTGTCTGTCTGTGCTGACGCCTGGAGCCTAAACTACTGGGCCGATTTCGACGATATTTGTCATACATGTTCAGAAAAATCATATCCCGAGGTGAAATCGAGAAATGAAGTTTAGCTCCAAATTTGAGGGTGCTACCCCCCAAAAACTCTAAAAAAAAAATTGAAAACGGTTCCAACGATTTTGATTTAAAAAAATCTAAAATGTAGTCAATTTAAATACGAATCAAACGATATAAGCCGTTTTCCCGGGAAAAATCTATTCCCTGAGAAAATAGCTTAAAACGCGGATGGAGAGAGCCCGGGTTCGATTCCCCGACCAGGAGAAGTTATTTTTATGATTAATTTTGATGAAATATTTAATAATAATTAAATTACATACGAAAAATAATAAATGGAAAATATTGGGTTAAGTAATTATGAACTCGTATAAGAGAAAGTTTGTCTCAGTTGTCTTGGACCGATTTTTACTTTCTCATATAAAGAGAAAGTATTGTGATGGCGCGAAAATTAGATTTTGAGATTTTGATGGATTTACACGTTTTGAGGACCCCCGAGTCCAAAAAAGTGATTTTTAAAAAATGTCTGTCTGTCGTCTGTGCAGACGCCTGGAGCCTAAACTACTGGTCCGATTTTGACGAAATTTGGCATGCATGTTCAGAAAAATCATATCTCAAGGCGGAATCGAGAAATGAATTTTAGCTCTAATTTTGGGGGCGTTACCCCCCAAAAACTCTTAAAAAACCTGAAAAAAATTTATTTTTCGAAAACGGTTCCGACGATTTTTATTAAAAAATTCTAGAATGTAGTCCATTTAAATACGGATCCAACGATATAAGCAGTTTTCCCGGGAAAAATCTAGTTCCTGAGAAATTAGCTTAAAACGCGGATGGGAGAGCCCGGGTTCGATTCCCCGCCCAGGAGAAGTTGTTTTTATGATAAATTTTGATGAAATGTCCAATAATATTTAAAATGTACATTTGAAAACTAATAAATGGAAACACTGGGCTAAGTAATTATGAACTCATATATGAGAAAGTTTGTCTGAGTTGTCTCGGACCGATTTTTACTTTCTCATATAAAGAGAAAGTATTGTGATGGCGCAAAATTCGATTTTGAGATTTTGATGGATTTACACGTTTTGAGGTCCCCTGAGTCCAAAAAAGTGTTTTTTAAAAAATGTCTGTCCGTCTTCTGTCGTCTGTCGTCTGTCGTCTGTGCAGACGCCTGGAGCCTAAACTACTGGGCCGATTTTGTCGAAATTTGGCATACATGTTCAGAAAAAGCATACCCCGAGGCGAAATCGAGAAATGAATTTTAGCTCTAAATTTGGGGGCGCTACCCCCCAAAAACTCTGAAAAAACATGAAAAAAAATTATTTCTCGAAAACGGTTCCGACGATTTTGATTAAAAAATTTTAAAATGTAGTCCATTTGAATACGAATCCAACAATATAAGCTGTTTTCCCGGGAAAAATCTAGTTCCTGAGAAATTAGCTTAAAACGCGGACGGAGAGACCCGGGTTCGATTCCCCACCCAGGAGAAGTTATTTTTATAATAAATTTTGATGAAAAGTTCAATAATATTTAAATGTACATTTGAAAACTAATAAATGGAAACACTGGGCTAAGTAATTATAAACTCGTATATGAGAAAGTTTGTCTGAGTTGTCTCGGACCGATTTTTTTTTGGTGAGTTCGGCTCCTTTCTTTTTACTTTCTCATATAAAGAGAAAGTATTGTGATGGCGCGAAAATTCGATTTTGAGATTTTGATGGATTTACACGTTTTGAGGTCCCCTGAGTCCAATAAAGTGGTTTTTAAAAAATGTCTGTCTGTCTGTCGTCTGTCTGTCGTCTGTGCAGACGCCTGGAGCCTAATCTACTGGGCCGATTTTGAAGAAATTTGGCATACATGTTCAGAAAAATCATACCCCGAGGTGAAATCGAGAAATGAATTTTAGCTCCAAATTTAGGGGCGTTTCCCCTTCAAAAACTCTGAAAAAACGTGAAAATAAATTATTCCCTGAAAACGGTTCCGACGATTTTGATTAAAAAATTCTAAAATGTAGTCCATTTAAATACGGATCCAACGATATAAGCAGTTTTCCCGGTAAAAATCTAGTTCCTGAGAAATTAGCTTAAAACGCGGATGGGAGAGCCCGGGTTCGATTCCCCGCCCGGGAGAAGTTATTTTTATGATAAATTTTAATGAAATGCTCAATAATAATTAAATTTACATACGAAATCTAATAAATGGAAAACACTGGGCTAAATAATTATGAACTCGTATATGAGAAAGTTTGTCTGAGTTGTCTCGGACCGATTTTTTATATCCCTTTGAGGATATCAGTAGTGGTCTGGTTTGTGTGTATCGGCGTTACAACCCTTTTGCCCGTTACAGGGTTGTGCTGTTTAGCTGACGTGAGTGGGTAACGCCAAATGTGTTTGGCGCTTTCTTTGCTGATTATTTTTCTCTGAGAGAATCTACCGTCTACCGTATCGGTGAGTTGAGTTTAGTTTAAAGCTTATTCCTCATTCTAACGTTATTTGATGTGTGTCTGATAGACTTTTCGCTTCTAGTTTTAGGGCAAGGGCCTAAGCCTATCGTGCCGACGCAACAAGTGACTAAGTGACGCTTTTCGTCGAAATTTTAACCTCACCAACGGACCACGCTATCTGGACAAGTCTTCACTTCAACCACACTTAACTATATCGTAGTAACTAGGCTCTATTACCGGTATATGTAGTCCCATTTTTTTTTCTGCCTACCTCAGATGATGAGAGTTACCAGTGTTCGCAGTTCGTAAATCCTGGCATTCTTAGGAGGGGTTAGCACGCTTTCAGTTACATTAATTTCCTGTAACATCCCTTTAACTTAGCTGTCTAACTATCTTATCACTTTTTTATTTCGAACCGTAGCTTTACTTTTATTATTTTCTATTTCCGTCTTTTTGTCCCTAGTTTTATCCACCATTTTACTATCTCGGTAAAGCAGGACTCTGTTGGAAGTCCAAGTGGCTGACCCGTTTACATTATATATTATTAATAACCCTGTACAGCCGTTTAATCTTCTAGCGGCCTTGTTAGGCAGAACAGACGATGCCGCTTAGAACCCTCTACAACATAGTGCAAGGGGTCTTTTAGATCTTGGCTATGTTTTAACTTATCTTAACTTTATTCCAAGTTTCTTTTATGTTTTATTTTATCTTTTGTTATTTTCTTTATTATTTTCCCAGGGACACACTCTGCCGTCTACTTGCTGTAACGTGAGTCAGTGCAGATCGCCTTCTTGCAACACGAGAGTAAGAGGAGGTTAGGGGAATGGCTTCCTGAGGTAAAGTATTGTTTCTTTTACTTTTAATTATTATTATTTTTTTTTTTTCTAAATTTAAATAATATTATTTCCTTATAATTTTGGTAACTAATTTCACCGTGACCAGATGTGTCACCAGCTAGGTTTAGCCGGAACATCTATAGCTCGGGATTGGTAGGTCAGTTAGAGAGATTAGTTATCCGAATTATTATTTTATGTTTTGGGTTACAGAGCGTATTGGCAATACCTCTGTAACAACTTGTTATTTGTATCTTTATTTTTGTTTATTCAAGAAATAATATTCTTTAAATAACCACGGTTATTTTCATTTAAAGATTTTATTTTATTTGCGTCTCCATCCTTCCTTGCAACCAGTGGCGTATCCAGGGGGCACAGGAACACGTCCTCCCCCCCCCCCAATAGAGTAAAAAAAAAAAAAAAATACGGCCGTATTTTTTTTTTAATACATATTTTATACATTCACCTCATATCCAATTTCACCTCAGAAATGCATAAAAGTGCTTTGGGAGGACATATTTTCAAAATTTTCCGGGGGGAGGGTGGACCATAAATCCCCCCCAATAATTAACAGAATACGCCCATGACTGATAGTAAGATATTGTACTGCAGTAAGCATCAGCATAACATTTTCTAACGAATACGTTCTAAAACAGTTGTTACTTGTGCGCGGAGATTTTTTTTGTTTATTAGTTGTACATTCTTTTTTTTGGGGGGGGGGGGGGGAAGCTGCTTTGTTAAATAAGTAGTTTTCTTTTCTTGTTACCACTACGAATAGTACCCATGGGAAAAAAGAAAAGTAGAAGAAGACTAATGCGAATGGAATGAAGAAATGAAAAATGTGTGTGGCGAAGAGAATTGGCAGAGAGTTTCTCAAAACAGAATTGTGTGAAAAGAAATAGGGATTGTTTACCAAAACGAATGGGTAAAAGAATAACTAGCTATAACAATTTCACGAGTCTTTAAAAATGTTATTTACTTTTTTAGCTGCATGTATATTATTAGTTACATTAAAATTAGATATGATAAATAGGAATAAAAAGTAAGAATTATAAGAGAAATTAATGACAATTATATATATATATATATATATATATATATATATATATATATATATATATATATATATATCAGTAAATGTAAGTGAAGGGGTGTATGTGTTATACATATGTGTCTGTGTATGTATACAGTGTATGTATGTTTATATAATTATTTATGTAGCTTGTATTATTCATTATACATTTGATTTAAAACTAAACAAGTAATAATAAAAAATATAGAACAATAATTTCAATAATTTCTTTTTATATACTACGTTTTTAAATTTTCTGTTGAATCGTATGTAATGTTGGTAATATAATTGTTTTTGTAATATAATGTACATATAATGTTAGTGAAAAAAAAAAATAGTTCCGAATTTATTTACTTCACATAAATGACAACCATCTAGAGAGCTGATCTTAAACCTATAAAAGGACAAATATTTGTACAACAGATCCCCAACTCCAAATCTAAAGCTTGCCATCGATATATTTGAAATAATATAAATTATATAATCGATAAATAATATAATCGATATATAATATAATCGATATTTCCTGTTTTGCTGTCATTCAATGTTTATCTATCACAAATTCGAGACCCGTCAAAATGAAGATTGCGTAAATATGGGATATGGCAAAACAAATAAAATAACTTGCGGATTTTTTCCGAACTAACTTTCCGTTCAGCAAAATTTGCTGAAAACCAATTAAATTCTGCTTAAAGATGGCTAAAAGTATTAAAATAATGCATTGTCATCGTGTTCAGCGCTATGCTAAAAGATTCAAATGTCTAGCTATTCGGGAAGTTAGTTAGAAATCGATTTCCAGATTTGTACCAGACAAACAAACAAACAAACAAACAAGAAAGCAAGTTAATAATAACGTAGTAAAAAGAAGTAAATTATACTCAAGTTAATTAAATAAAGAACCTAGATGAAAGAAGTAAATAAGAAATAAAATAAATATGAATATAGTATATGTGTGTGTGTAATATTAATAAGGCCAACCACGGCTTATGCTCATTTACTTATAAATAATGTTAATAATTATACTGTACACAAGTATTAATATTTATTTTTTGTATTGGTAATAAAAGTTTATTAGGTATTTATTAATCAAACTTTTTTTGATACTTCAACAACTGGTGCGATACCAAATTATTAAGGTATCAGCTGGTGCAAGTCGAGATTAACGATTAACCGAAAACCCAACCGCTAACAAGCAACACGGTTTTATGAAAGTACCTTAAAACTATATATAAAATTAATGGTATGCCTTGGCAAAGTAATATAGGATATTTCAGTGTTATCAGTAGATAGTTGAGGTTTATCAAGGACCGAGTACCACCCCGAGGGAAGGTTTCAGGTTTCCTACCTGACTTAGCTCTACTTTGTTTATGCATTAAGTTTAAAGCACTTGCTTTTAAACTTTACCTCCCCTAGTCTTCTCTCAGAACAGCAGAATAGTTTTACCAATTATCGTTCCTTCCTCTTACTACAGACTCCCCCTCCTCTTCTGCACCCTCCGGCTCTTTTCACTAGAGGAAGAAATATTATTATTATTATTTCAACCTTTCTTGACGGAGTAAATTTTCTTCTTCGAGATAACTCGACTGAAAATAAGAGAAGTGGAGTTTTAGTTTTCTTCGCTCTCAAAAAGCGATAACAGATCGAAAAGGACTGGAACGAAGATTTCGGTTTCTAGGAGGAACCGAAAATCTTCCACGAGATTCTCTGAATAATACCCTTTCTCCCACCCTTTTCAAGGTCCATTTATCAAAACAAGACGGGGAGGGTGAAACGACAAAACAAAAGATTCAAACCACCCTTCTTCCCAGTCATTATTCTCGACTTTATTCCTTTCCCGGGTAGCTAGACAGAACCAGAAAGGCAAATGTCTGTAAAATGGGACAGGCAATTACCAGGAACATCACATGAAAAAGACGCCTAACTATTTTACTATGGACATTCCCGGTGTAGGAGAAATAAAAAGCCGATAAAAGAACAAAATATGTGCAATAACTTATATAAATGAGTATAAGTACCTATATAAATATTGAGCAATTATATAATTTTAAAAGTCGGTATTTTCCTATTTTTAATTGTCTGTTTCATGATGACATTCGATATCTTTGAATGACATTTCGTATTTAAGACGATGAATATAATGGGGTCGAAATCTCTGTCATTAACATTGGTCGCGATAAAAAAAAGAAAAGAATAATGAACAGCAACGTTTTCATTTTTCCCTGACAGAAAATCAATAGATTCGTGATTTATTTAAAAAAAAAAAAAAAATTTCAACCAACATAAGTTGAAAGATTGTCTCTAATAACAAAGGGTGACAATTTTTAAAATAGACGTCTAGATACAGATTTTTTTATTAGAAAGGAAGTGTGTTTTATTTTTTTAACCGTAAACAAAAATGAAAATGGTTGTATGACAGTTTTAAGTTTCTTTCCGAAGAAGATAAATTTAAAATAGACTGTCAATTGATGTGGCACATAGCTTTCTCGCATCCTATCACTTATTTTATTGATTTTGTGCTTTAACAACTTAGACACTTTTCAGCTTAGACAGGTTTTACTGTTTATATTTCCCCTATGCTATGGTATAATAATAATACCATTTATTGAAGTGAATTTAGTACATGCATTCTTTTTTCCTATAATAATAATTTTCTTATTCACATCGCTTTAGCCTAAGCTGTGGTGACCTTTAAGGTCTGAATTCGGAAAAATATTAAATATAACCTTCTAAGTAAAAAATAATAAATTAATTAATAAACATATAGACTAGTTTGATTTGTCCCTTCTTCTAATCTTCATTTTTTGTGTGGGTCGATTAAGGGAAACGATAAAGAAATTCAACTACGGCGAATTTTGAAAATGGCTATATTTCACCCCTCTCCGGGGCATATTCATGCCTAAAAACATCGAAAACACTTTATTACAGAAGGTTCTTATACATCTATATACGTAAATTCAACTAATTATTAAAAATATTACATTGTTAAAAACAAGGATCTTTCTTACTTTATCGTAAGACTTAGGAACACATTTCTGATAATATTTAAAAAAGTAGAAAACCCATTTTCCAAATTCACCGTAGTTGAATATACATATAGTTTAGGGAAACCAGCTTCTATCTTTTGGAACGAAGTTCCTTATGGCACGTTCTGGATCCCGGGAGTGAATCTGAAAAAAACGACCAAAATATCACCATCACAAAATAAACATCACAAAATCACCGTCACGTAAAATCCGTCACGAAATCTACAGATGACGATAACTTGAGTAAAAGATCACCGAGTTAGATGAAATTTGGTACACATGATCATTTTACCTATGCCCAGGCTGAGTTTGTCGGAAAACGTTATCCGCCCAAGCGTTCACGCGCAACGCTCGCGTAAACGCAAGCTTCAAAGGAATCCTGTTACTTGACTTGTTTTGATTATTTTTGTTATATATGTCAAAAATGTCACTTTGTTTTGTAAATAAATAAAATATAATCAAGTAAAATTTCACCCTGATACAACAGAAGCTGTAGAGTAGGGAAGAGATATATTTTAAATTAATTGACCGGGTAGGTAGAAAACAGTCCTATTTCAATCCAAACTCCTTTAACAAACATACTCTTTCACTATAAACTTATCATGATCAACTTTTTTCTTATATTCAATATATATTTATAGTAAGACGCTTGCTTTAATTATACAAATAATGATTTTCTTTTAATTTTTTCCTTAACTCTGCTAGGTACAAACAGTTCGTTACTTTTAATTTTGTCTATTGTCTAACTCCGCCACTTATAAGTAGTTAGCAATGTATACGTACTTAGCACTGTGATTTTATAATTTATATTTAATGAAAAAAGTATGGAACTTCGTTCCTACCGGGTGTCCTGCGACACCACACGTATTTTTTTTGTTATATGCAGTTACTGTTGGGGTTAAGTTATAACAATTATTTGTGACAATATATAATTATAAATTCAAATTGATATTCATTATTATTTATTTAAATTATTTTACCCTCATTATCATCCGGCATTTGAATTTTGTCAGGCGTTTAACAATACTAACTTCTTATGGAAATTATTTTAAGATAGACTGTCAATTGGTGTGGCACATAGCATCCTTGCATCATGTCTAGTACTATATTGATTTTATGCATTTACAAGCCATTATTGTCTAATTTGTTTGTTTAAACAAATTAGACATCTCATTTTTTAATCTGTCCAAATTGTTTTGATTTTTGACATGACAAAATATCAATTTAGCAAAAGATAAAGAGCGCAGACGGTTCAAATTAATCTGGGGCTATCTGTGGGTTACTTTCGATAAACTATAAAAGTTTCATACAAATCAGTAAAGTACTTATGAAGCTGTAGGTGTAAATAAGTGTATGTTTGTGTGGATGTAGAAGGGAAACAAATGAGCGCAGAATGTTGAAACTTATATGGGACAAACAATGGGCTAATTATGACTTACCATCCAAATTTCATTAAAATCGGACGTGTAGTTTTTAAGATATGATGGTTCGCAAAAATTGAGCGACAGACAAACCGACAGACGGAACCAAAAATGTTCCCTGATGTTTGAAACGGATTTCTGTCTTGTAATTTTTGAAATCGGAGACCTAAACATTTTTCGTTCTTCAGAACGATTACATAGGTTTCGTTACCTTCGGTAAGCTAAGGTGACTTTTTACACTTATCTATAACCAGCATATATTATGTGCCTTCGCTCTCGTTCTGTAAAGCTGCAGCCATACTTTGCACAGTACCCATTCACTAATTCTTGCTTTCCTATATTTGCCTTCCCCTGCTGCAATGAAGCAGCAGTGGCTAGGCAGCATTGGCCGATTGTCTTTGGCAAATATTTGCTTCCGATTACCCAAGATTACCCCCACCCAATTATTTTCCAGTAGGTATTAACATTTTAATCATTTTATAAATCAACCTAAAATATTTGACGAATTTGCTAGAGAAATGTAGAGTGGCCACACTTGGCACCTTGGAAGATATGTGGCAAATATCGACCAATCAAATAAAAAAAACAGCTCCCTTCAAATTTAGAGCTAAAAATCACTCGACTTCCTCTCGAGGTATGAGTTTTAGTGAGTTTTGGCAACATGTAGGCCAAAGTAGTCTAGGCTCTTTTTAAAAACCACTTTTTTGGACTCAGAAATCCTCAAAACTTGTAAATTTATTCTTTAGAAGTTGTGCCAATCAAGGAAATAAAAGCCTCACTTTTGCAATATTTCTATCCCTCCTTGGATCATTCTCAAGCTAAAATCATAATTTATTCTAATATTAATAATCGGACACCTTAATTACAATTACATTAACAATTACATTTATATATTTCTTAGACAATATTTAGAAATATGAAACGTCACTAACCTGACTTTCTAGAAGATTACATCGTGATGATTGGTTTGGATGTTAAAAAATATTATATTTGAATCATAGTGATTCTCGTCATTTACCCTAAAAAATATAATATCCTAATTTATTGATGTTTGTCTTAATTCATGTGAGTTATTAAACAAACCAAAACTTGTAATCTTAATGTTTTATAATTCAATTTGTAGTTGGTACTTACTGAATTCAGGTTCTGTTTATTGCACTATTAGCTTTAAATCCACCTCCAGGTATCAATCCTTTCACGATTCTGTATCCCATCACCATAATCCTTTAGTCCAAAACCTCTCCTCTAATTCCATTCCCGGAAATCCTCCCCGACGACTGAAAAGGCAGTGGCCACTAGATTTATTAAATTAAAATTTAGATAAAATATTGTACTCATGTTATTAATTGTGAGTTCTGTCACTGGACAGTTTCTCACATCACGAAATATATAAAAAAAAAAATTAAAATATTGATGTACAGTACACGTTGATGTTTCCTTTATCTTATGATCAAAGCAATCAGATAAATATCAATGCAAACTTATATTTAAAAAAATGCTATCTACTAGGGATACTACAAGTTATGTATTTTCCGGGCAGTCTGATTTTCGAGTGTTTTGTACCGCGTTCCGAGCAAGATATTAAAATTTTCAATGTTTATATAAAAACATAAATACATAAATAGCGCACAACTTTATAAACAGCAAAAACATTTGTTGTTTAGTATAGGTATACTACTACTCCTATTATTATATAATTATTAAGAGATTTTCAGCTCAGAACTAGATTTTCGAGAACATTTATATTAGCACGACAGGGGATTTGTAGTAGTGCTATAGTTGCCTGCATGTCTTGACTCTTGTGCTTCTATTTATCCACAAACATTACATTTGGTAGCAAAGCTGATAATCTAATGTATCTTGATACAATTCAATAAGAATAATATAAAGTAACTAAATAAAGGTAATCGTTTCATATGACACCAAATCGAGTTTAGTTAAAACTTGTCTTTTTTAAAATTATATGAATTAAATTATTTTTAAATTTTTTACAATCCATTTCTTTTGAGTTAAATTTAATGAAAATGTATAGCAATGTAAACAATGGTTGTTAATATAACTCTTCCCGCTCGAGTACTTGGGATCTAGAGGCCAGTCTAAGGTTAGCTATGATTTGAGCCAAACTCGTATTTTCAGTGCAAATCCCAGACAAATCTACCGCTATAAAAACCTTACCCGGCTGATGTGTTTTTCTGCCACATATCCGAGGTTTATCCGATAGACTTTATCCGTAACGGAGGTTCATAGCTCTCCTCTAATCCTTCCAGAGTAAACGACTGGGTTGGAAACGGTCCGGTCAGGCCTGCGTTTCTGGTTGATAGACGGATAATCCAACCTAATCCACTTACCCCTAATCCAAACCAACCATCCCTTATTCAGCTTTAACATTTTTTTAGTGCTTTTTCCACTCTTTACTTTACAATTGTTTTATTTTAGAACAAATGTTTTATTTGAAATTTATGTAAGTTAGGAGTTTGTTAAAGTCAACTCTTATTCTATCGGAATACACTCTTTACATAATATTATATAGCACAACATTAAAAACTAACCTAGTAAATCAAACTAGATAGTTTTATTATAATATTAAATTAAATTTAAATGAAATGTCAATACTTAATTATAATTATTATAAAATAAATTTAGTGCTTCCAATTTCTTGTGACGAAATGTTGAAGTACAAAAATTAAAGCTATGGTACAGTACAAGAATAATAAAAAAAAATTAATAAATAAATAATAATAATAATATGTCAATACCAACTAATGAGAGAGCAAAATACATGCAGCAAGCAGTATAAGCTGTAATGCTGTTTCGCTGTTTTTAATGCTACGGTGTCTCCAATATTTTAACTATTTTTACTATCTAATGCACGTTGCCTAAAGAGTATAATAAATAGAGAAATTATTGTGATGTTGGAAAAAATCGTTTTTTTAATGGATTTAACAATTTAAGGTCCCCTGCCCCAAAAAAAATGTTTTTAGAAAAATATCTCCCGTACATGCAGACGCATGGAGCTTAAACTCTGGGTTGATACAAATTTAAAATAAAAGTGTCTACAAGAAATGTAAAATACTTAAATAACGTCTTTAAGCAACCCTTCTGTCGAAGCTAAGTCGAGATATTGAAAATAAGTCAGTTTTTTTTTATTTGTATACTTTCCACGTGGAACTAAAGGCAGTTTTTATTTTTTTACGTCAAATTCGCAGCGGAACAAAGTTGGAAAAATTTAGGCAAACATCTTGTAGTTCCTTTTTAGTCAAGCCCCAAGTAAAGCATCAGAAAAACATGAGGATAGCTGGAAAAGCGGGAGTATTAATGGACCAAAAGATTTTATTAAGAGATAAAATATTCACTTTTAGAGAGGATCCGTCTCTCAAACTCAAGCTTCTGAATTTGTTTTGCGGGTCCAAAGTTTGTAAAAAAATAGGCGAACTTCAATCAGATAGCAAAACTTTTCAAGGATTTCCTCGGAAGAGGAAGTATCTTCATCAACAATTAACGCGAAAAAATGGTTTTCTCCACAGTTCTCACGAAAATAAGCTTAAAGCCGGAAATATGCTGCTACAAATACAATATATACGAATTAAAAAGTTATAAAACCTTAACAGTGATGTAGTGGAGCGGGAACGCGTGGGAACAGCTTTCCCACACTGGTTTTCCGCAGTAAAAAATAAAAATTAGCCGATTTATTGCTAATATTGATTTGGTATAAAATGATTGATGTAAATAATAAAAAATCGGTCCGATACAACTCAGACAAACTTTCTCATATACGAGTTCATAATTACTTAGCCAATGTTTTCCATTTATTAGTTTTTTTACGTACGTTTAATTATTATTGACAATTATATCAAAATTTACCATAATAATAACTTCTCCAGGGCGGGGAATCGAACCCGGGATCTCTCAGTCCGCGTTTTAAGCTATTTTCTCAGGAACTAGATGTATTTAAATGGACTACATTTTAGACATTTTTAATCAAAATCGTGTGAACCGTTTTCGAGATATGTTTTATTTCACGTTTTTCGGAGTTTTTGGGGGGTAGTGCCCCCTTAATTTTGAGCTAAAATTAATTTCTTGATTTCGCCTCGGGGTATGATTTTTCTGAACATGTATGCCAAATTTCGTCGAAATCGGCCTAGTAGTTTAAGCTCCAGGCGTTTGCACAGACGACAGACAGACATTTTTTAAAAACCACTTTTTTGGACTGAGGGGACCTCAAAACGTGTAAATCCATCAAAATCTCAAAATTGTATTTTCACGCCATTACAATATTTTCTCTTTATATGAGAAAGTTAAAAGACCTGTCATGCACCATGAGTTAACGAGAGAATTTTCAAAGAAATCTTCGTTTTGATTTATTTGGATTATGATAATATAGGAAAATTTTGATTTAGAATTTGGATGGGTGAGGTACACAGGGGTACAGGGTACAACAGTCAAAATAGTATTTACCCTTCAAGATGCATGTCATTGGAAAGCTCTTTAGAGTACAGTAAATATACATACATATATTCATTCATAATACATACATATTTATATACATTATACATACATATTTATATACATTATACATACATGTATACATACATATATATACATACTTATATTGTATTCATATGTACATAAAATAGTGTTAAATTTCAGGAATCGATTAAGAATGGTCTAAAACGGATTTTCATGAAGAAAAATTTTCAAAAATTCTCATTACAAAGAAGAATTTTGAACAAGTCATTGCAATAGCTTAATTTTCTTCGAAAATTTGCTAACAATACTTTACAAACTTGATGTTGATCTTCAGGGCCGCTGAGAGGATTTTCGGGCCCCTGGGCAAGTTAGCACCTGGGCCCCTTTGAACAAATAACGCGGGAGGGAGGGGGGGGGGGGGGGTCCGGTGGATAAAAATGTTTAAAAATTTAATTACCAAAATATGAGCTTTAAAGATTTCTGAGGGCAATTTTGTCCTTAGAGGAAAAGATGTTTGGTGAGGACGAATTTTGATGTTAAACTAAGATGGGCTAAAAAAACAAATAATTGAGTTGTTTTGTAGCTGGTAAGTACCATTCAAAAACCTTCTTTTACACTTTGTAAAATGCATTATATAAAATTAAACATAATATAAATTGTTTGCTAAAATAGTGAGATTAAGAGAAAAATCAAAATAATTAAGTAACGCTTTTTTTTACAAAAGTTAATTTTAACTAGAACAAATATTAATATCAGTATGCCAATATGATTTTCTGTCAGTTTCTCTCCTATAAATCAACATCGACCATATTGAATAAGATAAAAAATCTAAGCACATAACTAAATAAACACTAAAGTTCAAACTTCCATACTCATGACACATTAGGAATAATTGTATGTTCTTCACAATTAGTGATGAAATTAGCATATGGGCCCCTTTGAACAAATAACGGCGGGGGGTCCGGGGGTCCTCCCCCGGAATTTTTTTGAAATTTAAGAGCAAAAAGATGAGTTTTAAGAATTTCTGAGGGCAAGTTTTTCCTAAAAAAAATATGTTTGGTGGGGACGAATTTCAAATACATTGTACTGCTGGTTAAGTTTGTATTTGTGTCTGTTTAATTTCTGTTGCGTGAATCAACTTTGCCTCCCAAACTTAGCTAGGACAGCTTGAGAATGACCCAAGGAGGGTTCGAAATATTGCAAAAGTGAGCTTTTTATTTCCTTAATGGACCCAACCACTGCAGAATAGAACTTAGCTTGGACATTAGGGGCCGTCGCAAAAAAAAATATTAAAAAAAAACAAAAAAACATTTGCGTTCAGAACTGAATGGGGTCCCCTTACAATAGTATAGAAGTATAATGCCAAGTTAGATTTTATTATGCTTTCAAAGGGCCTTTACCGACATTGGTACAAAGATAGTAGTTTCATGTTTTTTTGATTTTTTTATTTGGGGGCCCCATGGGTCTGGGGCCCGCCCGCAATTCGGGCCTATAGTTATGCCACTAATCAGAATATCCTTCTAGCCTTTTTAGTTGTTAAAATCCAGAGCCAAGCCCGGGGCTCAAGGAGGCCCGGGCCTGTGCCTCCCAAACTTAGCTAGGGCACAGGGGCCCACGCCAAAACAAAAAAAAAAAATTGCGTTCAGAACTGATTGGGTCCCCTTACAATTGTATAGAAGTATAATTTTAAATTAAATTGTATTATGCTAAAGGGGCCCCCTACCGACATGACATTGGTACAAATATAGTAATTTAATGTTTTATTTGGATTTGGGGGCCCCTTGGTACCGGGGTCCACCCGCGATTCGGGTCCATAGTTATGCCACTAATTACAATATCCATCTTGCCTTTTTTGGTGTAAAAAACACCAGGCCCCCCCCCCCCCCCCCCAGAGGCCCGGGCCCCTAGAGACCCGGGCCCCTGGGCATTTGCCCCCCTTGCCCCCCCCCCCCCCCCCCCCCCCTGTCGACGGCCCTGTTGATCTTCAATAATAATATGAATCATATAAATACGACTTTCCTTGTAATTTTACAAATATATTTAGCGATCCATTTGTCACTGCAACAGTGGCCCTTAAAGTTTATTTTAATCTAAAAAATTTAAGAATTTTTGATATTATATATATCTTTAGAAATTAGAAACAGATAAACATTAAAATAAGAAATTTCATTCTTGCAACATCAAGGTAAAATATAGTTCAGTATCAGATGATCTTTTAATGAATCCCAAACATTATTTGACAATAATAATTAATATGATCATAATTAGTTATATTATAAAAATCCAAAATAACATTGTTCACAACGGTGTCAGCTATTGAATTTTCTGCTCAGCATGGAATTCATAGATTTACACATTTTTTACTTATTAAGCTGTAATTGTATTCTTCATTTATTATATTTATAAATATTTATAATGTACTTATCTGTATTTATGCATATTTTATTTAGTAATTTTAAATTTATTAACTTTACGATATTTTAGATATACATATTTATTAAATTAACATAGGCAATATTTAACTGATAGTTAAATTTAACTCATTATCTTTGAAATGATTCCACACATAAGACTAATCGAATTATTCTCAACAACTACAGAATTAAAATAACTATTTTTAATCATTCTAAAGATGAAATAATATTATAGAATTGAAATGCTTAAATGCTAATGTCTCAATATTACTTGAGGATAGGTGAGGATTGTGATTGAAACATTCATGCATTCTAGTGGGGAAACCTAGAACCTTGAATATTAAAGTTAGTTCTCGTTGTGCTCCCAAGGTTGCAGGAGAATGCCTTTTTAATCCCTTTCTATATATTATTTTATGGGACAGGCGATTGAAAACACACATAACCAATTCACTTATCAATTATACTAAATTATCATAGTTAAATAGACATTAATTTTCCTTCTAATTGCGAGTATGAGACCTCCTGACCCTGGAGGGCAATCTAGGGATCTAAATATTGGTAGTATTGACTGTGAAGATAGAAATTTATAATCAATTTTAAAATTAAAATAAATTTATTGAAAATTGAGATTTATAAAGTCGTGATCCAACGACCTAACACCTAATACCTTAGTTAAACTTAATTTAAGAATCAATTTTGACAGATAACAACACAATAATTTTGACAGATTTTAAAATTGTCTTTTTTAGTAAAACCAACAGCGACACCACTATGAATTAATAAAAATCGCTAAAACTATTAAAGTGGACCTAAACATTTAAAATAAAGAAAACAACGTTTTTACTGATATCTTACGTTCTTACGTAACGACTTTAATCAAACTATATATACATCATCTAAAGCACATTTAAAACAGGCATGCAACATTTTAACTTGATACATGCAATTTTTTGTTTAGTGAAGTGGTACATTTATAATAATTGTTTAAAAGGTGGTTAAGATTCTTATAGGCGTGTAGTTATACAGGTTTATCTAGGAGGGAGAGCTTTACACCAAGTACCCCCACTCTATAGTTATACAGATACTACTTTTTGGAAATTTCGAAAAACAAATTATTTTTGTTTTAAATGTCAAAATACTTTTTTTTTTCTTTTTAAATTATTGATGAATTAAACTAATAATAATTTAATATTTGCACCTTATTATTTCTAAGTACAAGTAGGAAGATTTGAAGGATATTAAAGGTGTAAGGAAAATAATTTTCTTAAATAAGAGACATCATTATTTCTTGTTGATACGTTTTGACTCAATTCAGAGTCATCCTCAGTCAATATGTATTTTCTAAACAAAAGATATTTTATAAAATTAAAATTAAGCTAATGATATAAACTCCTAATTGCTATTAAACTTGATTGATTAGCTTAACAAATTAATATATAAACAAGTTCCCATTATCTTTAAAAACAAAAAAAAAAACATACATAATTTAACTATGTTTGATTTTAAAGTCCACACTTTTTGTTTTTCTGTATGATGTTTATTTATGTGGAGTCCAAGGAACTTGTTCAGTTGTTTTATGATAATAGTTTCTTCATTGTGAAGGTTGTTTACAAAAAGTGTGGACTTTAAAATCAAACATAGTTAAATTATGTATGTTTTTTTTTTTTGTTTTTTTTTAAGATAATGGGAACTTGTTTATATATTAATTTGTTAAGCTAATCAATCAAGTGTAATAGCAATTAGGAGTTTATATCATTAGCTTAATTTTAATTGTATAAAATATCTTTTGTTTGGAAAATACATATTGACTGAGGATGACTCTGAATTGAGTCGAAACGTATCAACAAGAAATAATTATGTCATTAATTGTCAGGCTATTTTTAAATGTTGTTTAAATGTTAAATTTTTATTTGTTTGTTTCTTTAACATTTTTTCGATTTTGGAAGGGGGGGAGCTGCTCTCCCCCTTGGATACTCCCATGTCTCAATGGAGCATGATGGGTGGGGAATGTGATTTGAAACATTTATGCATTCTAGTGGGGAAACCTAGAACCTTTTATATTAAAGTTAGTTCTTGTTGTGCTCCCAAGGTTGCAGGAGAATGCCTTTCTAATCCCTTTCTATATATTATTTTATGGGACAGGCGATTGAAAACACACATAACCAATTCACTTATCAATTATACTAAATTATCATAGTTAAATAGACACTAATTTTCCTTTTAATTGCGAGTATAAGACCTCCTGACCCTGGAGCGCAATCTAGGGATCTAAATATTGGTAGTATTGACTGTGAAGATAAAAATTTATAATCAATTTTAAAATTAAAATAAATTTATTGCAAACTGACATTTATAAAGGTCGTGATCTAACGACCTAACACCTAACACCCTAGTTACACTCAATTTAAGAATCAATTTTTACAGATAACAACAATAATTTTGACAGATTTTAAAAGTCTGCCAATTAGTGTGGCACTTTTAACTTTCTCGAGTTCTGATAAGTCTTTAACTTATTTGAAATGAGGAATGAATAATTATATTTTAATTTAAACATTAAGTAAATATTTCATAATCAATGTGTCAAAACATCGAAGTGTCAATGTATATATCAGGTTTCCCCCCCAAATTTTGACTTTCTCAGTTGATTATTGTGTCTTCGACATATTGTGCCATTTGCAAACTTCACATGGTATATTACTCTTCCTTCTTTTTTTATAATTTTCCCAGTCCCCCATTTCTGTCCTGAACGTTGGTAAATCCTTGCCTTCACAGTATCGCCAATAACGTAGGATCTTAATTTAAAATTTTGATTCCCACCTGTGATTGTCCCATTGTTTTCATTTTTCTGAATCCCATAAATTAAATCAAGCCGAGTTCTTTTTTTCCTTCCAAACATTAAGCTGTAGGGCGACTTCCCTTCTGTACCTTAAATGTTCCTTAGCTGCATCAATAATCTTCCCAGTTTATCCTGTTTCTCCCCTGGTTCATTTGACATAGCCTTCAGATGTTTCTTCACTGTTTGAACTGACCTTTCAGCCAAGCCATTTGACTGTGGAGAAAACGGTGTAGATGTCATATGCCGCACTCCGTTATCTTGTAGGAACTCTTTAAAAATGGGCCCAGTGAATTGTGGTCCATTGTCTGTCACTATTGTTTCGGGTAACCCAAACGTCATAAATAAACGAGCTAGTTCCTTAACGCACCAAGCTGATGTTATGTTTTTTGTAGGCAATGCTTCGATCCATTTTGAGAAAGCATCAACTATTATTAGATAGTACATACCGTGTAATGGTCCAGCAAAATCTAAATGTACACGTTTCCATGGTGCGTCCGGCTGAATCCATGGAGATGGTGAAGCTTTTGGTGGATTGTTTTGTTTTTCACAACAAGGCATGCAGGCTTTCACTAGTTCTTCTATATCCTTGTCAATATTTTTCCAATACACATAGGACCTTGCTAGCTGTTTCATCCTAGTGATTCCAATGTGCCCATAATGTAGCTCTGCTAGAATAAACTTCCTCAATTTTTTTGGAATGAATACTCTGGATCCCTTTAATATACACATCCATTCTGCAGAGTCATTTCATGATCTTCATAGCCAAATGATTTTAAGGAAGTGTAGGTACACTAATTTAATATTTAGTTAAGATTTGGAGGCTAGTTACACCATCAATTAATTGTTTTTTATTTAAATCAATTAATAAATTAAAATGTTTTAAGAAATCAGCTCCTAAAATCCCTCTATCTATTTTAGCAATGACAAATGGCCATTGGAATTTTCGTCGAAGTCCAAGATCTAAAGATAAAATTTTATGTCCGTATGTGGGTATTTGTGTATTGTTAGCTGCGTATAATTTAAATGAACTTTCCATGGTTGTATTAGTTTTTGAGGCTGGTATAATAGAAACGTCGGCTCCACTGTCAACAAGAAATCGTAATCCAGTTTTTTTGTCAAAAACAAATAATCGGGATTTACGGTCATTTAAAATTTCGGCAGCAGTAGGTGCCGTTAGATCTACTGCTGGTTTAAGTTTTCCTGGGATGTCCATTTACAAGGTTTTGTACATTTTTCAGGTTTACAATATTTGCCAAAACGATAGTGAAAATAACATAATTTACCTTGTGGGTTATATTTTGATCGTGATCGTGATCTTGATCGGGATTTATTGCGGTTAAATTTAGAATTATAATTTTGACTGTGTGAACGGGATCTTGATTTGCGATTATTAGTATGAAGTAAGGCTATTTGATTTTCTAATTGATTTATTTTTATTGTCATGTCTTGTATATCATTAGTGTTACTAGTGTTAGGTGTATTTGATAACAGTTGACTAACAGAACATATGTCAGTTCGTGATTCAATAATTTTATCAGCCATAGCTGCAATTTTGTCTAAATTTTCTTCGCTGATTATTAAAATATTTTTTATTGCATCGGGTAATTTATCTAACCATAGAGTTCGTAAAACAAGATTAGATATTTGTGTACCGGCTAGTGTTTGCATCTTCCGTAAGAGTTGACTTGGTTTCAAATCACCTAATTCGAATCCAGTTAAAAGTTTTTTAACTTTCTTTTCTTCACTCTCTTTATAAATATTAAAAAACCTTGTTTTAGTGTCTTGGTATTTATGGTTGTTGTTAGGATCTGTAACTATGTCCCAAATATTTTCGATAAATTTTGGATCTAATTGCGATATTAAATAATTAAATTTTGTTTCATCGGCTGTAATTTTGTTTATATTAAATTGAGCTTCAATTTGGTAGAACCATATTTCAGGTTTATCGGACCAAAAGGGTGGAATTTTGATGCTTACTTTATCAATTTGACTTTGATTGGGTTGTGCAGTCATGTTTAAGTTAAAATTGTCTTATTGTTTGATTCGAATTGTCTTATTTATTTTTTTATTGTCTTTGTATTAAGTTGACTTACGTCGGTTTAGGTCAATTTATGTCAGCTACTTCGGTTTGTTCTCGGGTTTATTTCAGTTCAGGTCGGTTTACTTCGTAGTCGGGTTGCTTCGTAGTCGGGTTGCTTTTGTAGTCGGGTTGCTTCGTAGTCGGGTTGCTTTCGTAGTCGGGTTGCTTTGTAGTCGGGTTGCTTTCGTAGTCGGTTTAATTCCGCAGTCGGGGTCACCAGTTTGTAGGTACACTAATTTAATATTTAGTTAATATCTTATAAATTTAATATTTTTTGTAATAAAAAAGATTTTTTGTTTCACTTCAACATTAGACTCTTGAATGTCTATTTTATTTATTTTATTTTTTAACATCATTTTTTATTGTCATTTTTTAAATATATATACATGTCAATTATGACGACTAAATGTCCCTACAGAAGTACCTTTTTTTAAAGCGTCAAGGATTAATTTAGTTTCTTCGTCTGTTGGAAACCGATGAGAGAGCACCGCTCCAAGACCTACTGGGCTTGCATCCGTTGCTATTAAGAGTTCTTTTCACGGATCATAATGTGTGAGGACTCTGTCACTGCTTATATTTTTCTTAACTTTGAGAAAACTTTCTTCACATTCTGGAGTTCACACAAACTTAATGTTCTTTTGTAATAGCTTGTTGAGCGGGTTAAGTGTTGTCGCTAGGTGTGGAATAAACCGATTGTAATAATTAGCCATACCTAAAAAAGTTCTTAATTTTTTGACATTTTGAGGTCTACTTGCATTTAGAAGGCTTTTGATCTTTTCTTTTGACGTATGAATACCATTTTCATCTATAACATGCCCTAAATATATTGTGCTTTTTTGAAAAAAATTACACTTATCTTTATTCAAACGTATGTCAAATTTTTGAAGTTGCCTAAAAACTTCTTCTAATTTTCGGATAACATCCTCTTCTGATTTTCCATGAACTAAGATGTCGTCAAAGAAGAATTCGACTCCTTCTATACCCTGTAACATTGTAGCCATAAATTTGTTCCATATTTGTGGAGCCGTTTTTACCTCGAACATGAGACGATGAACTCTGTACAAGCCTTTATGAGTGCTGATAGTTTGCATTTTAGCACTCTCCTCGTCTAATCTCATGTGTAGGTAAGCGTTGGAGATATCTAACGTACAGAAAAATTTGGATCCATTTGTAGAAGCATAGATTTCTTCGATGCGTGGGGTTGGGGATGGTTCATCTTTAATCACCTTGTTTAGTGTTACCTTATAATCGGCGCACAGTCTCAAACTACCATTAGGTTTTAGAATCGGTACTACTGGTGTTCCCCATTAATGTCAGTCAGTGAGCCAGTTAGCCATTCGGCATTATAGCATATTGACAAATTAATTTAGCACGATTTATAGTGCGCCGATGGTTGAAAATAGGCGGATGCTATCTGCGGACTGTTTTCGACAACCCATCCAAATTTCATAAAAACAGATGGTTACTTATAAAGATAAAGATATAGGTGTAAATAAATGTATGTTTGTGAGCATGTGAAAGATAAACAAATAAGCGCAGAAGGTTGAAACTTATATGGGACCAACAATGGGCTAATTATTACCTACTTACTAAATTTCATTAAAATCAGACAAGTAGTTTTTAAGATATGGGGGTTCTCAAAAATTGAGCGACAGACCAAGAGACCGACAGACAGACACGGGACCAAAAATTTTCTCTGATGTCTGAAACGGATTTCAGACATCAGGATTCAGACATCTGATGACAGATTGGAGACCTAAAATTTTTTCGTTCCTCAGAACGATCACGTAACTTCAGTTATCTTCGGGTAAGCTCGGAAGCAAAATTTAAAAATTTGATTTAGGTTAAATTTTAAATTATTCAAATAGGATTTGGACTATATCATTAATGAACCCTTTATCATCTTACATCTAAATTGTATTAGGTGTTTTTAAAACAATACTAAATATTTATTGAATTAATTTAAGACATTTTGAAATTTTACTTTTTGAAAATTTAGAAATCAAAATCTTGATTTATATTTTAGTAAAAAATATGGCTTTTGTTCGAAACAAATCGGAATTTTTTTTTTTTTTCTTTTGATCACTTAATTTGACATTCTGAAAAACATCCAAAATCGGCATTGAGATCGTGGTCGTGTTAATAATTCAAGGGCAAAGGTCAACACATTCGGTTTTTTGTGAATATCTCGCTTCCTATGGCTCCGAAACCTATTGTGGTTATCAAAATTAAAAATAACAACATTTCCCACAAAAAAAGGCTCCTTCATTTTTTACGTTCTATGAACGGTTTACGGATTATAGGGCGAAGAATATCTATAAAAATTTAGTATCCGTCGCCACACCACTTTTTACGTATTTTTACAAATATCTCGCTTCCTATGGCTTGGAGACAGATCAAGATGATTACTAAAAAGCAAGATTATTAAATTTCTCATAAAAAAGGGCTCATTCATTTTTTACGTAGAACGAATGGTTTAGCAAAAACCAAGCTTACTATAACTAGCGCAGTGTTTTATTTTTACATGACTTTTTGTAAATATCTCGCTTCCTCTGGTTCGGAAACCAATTGAGGATTAGATCAAAATTGAAGAGTATAAAAATTAACACAATTTATGTTATGTTCATTTTTACGCACAACGGTCCGTTTGGATAACTAGGAGTGCAATGCAGTTTTCTGCTTGCATTATTGAGCTGATGCACGCTAAAATTTTAATGCGAAGTTTTGAAAATTTTCTCCATGGAATTCCGTTTTAGATCATTCTTAATAAATTCCTGAAATTTAACACTTTTTTATATGTATGTGTGTCACTTCAGACGATATCTCACCCTAGGATACTTATAAAATCCAAACAAATTTTAAAATGTCAATAATATCAAAAGAAGATATGCGTTCGTTGGCCAGAATTTTTGGAATTCATTTAGGGGTCAAATTTTGACAATTTAAGGTCAAAAATAGCATAAAAACGTGGTTTTTCCATTTCACCCCACTCTTATATGAAAATATGACAAAAGTGTACATAACAATTACTGAACTCTTAAAGGACTTTCCAACGACCTACATCTTGAAGGGTTATACTATTTTGACTTTTGTACCCTGTACCCCTGTGTACCATTTTTTTTTTTTTTTCACCCGTCCAAATTCTAAACCAAAGTTTGCCTATATTATCATAAGCAAGTAATACGCAGATTTCTTTGAAAATTGGCGCATTAAGTCATGGTGCATGACTGGTCTTTTTATTTATATTTTTTGTTAATATTGTTACAATTGTATAATTTTATGCATTTAAAAATCTTAAAAAGATGCCTTCTGTGACTGGCATAGAGATCGATGGAACTAACAAAAATAAAGAACCCTTCATTACAGGGATTATAATAAAGAGAGCTGCTTATTATGGTCATTAAAAAGCGAAGATGCGAAAAAAAAACCAGGTGTAAAGTACTCGTTAATAAACATTAATTAAGAATTTTAATACCTCTCTTATCTATCGCTTTAGAGTTAATGTAAATTACGAGCTCTTCTTCAGTGATTTTATTCTTTGCAAGTTTCTTATCAAGATACATTCATCCAATGGCTTCTACACGAAGCATATAATTTTGTCCAAATGTAGTGTGTCTTTAAATGTTGTGTAGTCTATTAAAATTTAGAAGAATATCCCTTTCCATCCTTTTACTGTAGTTAGATGCATAGGTTAGAATCAACAATGGTTAGTTTATCTAATAATATATCTTAATTAATAAATTGCTTCCGAGCTTACCCAGAAGGGAATGGAGTTATTGCGGTAATATTGAATTACAATGAAATAATTTGAATTATTTTATTGTAATTTTGAATCTAAAAATACAATGACAAAAATCTATTTCAAACATCAGAGAACATTTTAGATCTCGTGTCTGTCATTTAACTTTTTGTGAACCAAGATATCTTAAACACTACTCCGATTTTAATGAAATTTGAATTGTAGGTGGTTATTAGCCGATTTTTGGCCCTATATTGATTTAAACTGTCTGCTCAAATTAAATATAGCTTTAAAATAAATGGGAATCGAAACAGTTCGAAATCTCTTATGTATGTGTGAGCATCCGTCCAATAATATGAAGTGAGAAAGCTATGTGCGACAAAAATTGGCAGATTATTTAATATATTTATACGGAGTCTATTGAAAATTTGACAATGTAGGATATAATTATAAATTAACGACTTTTTGTAAAAAAGAAAGGACATTTTTTGTGAAGTTCAATACCCAAATAACGTCTTAACACAAAATTAAGTTTATTTGAAACAATTTGACCGGTTTCAGTTGATTTAATACAACCTCCTTCAGATGATTTACAAACTAAGTAACAAACTTAAACTTATAGGCGTACATTGAGGTAACATTTGATTAATATAAGTAAAAAGAAAGAAGTAGATAATTAAAAATTGAATGAAATTAAAAATTAAAAAAAAAAGAGTATTTGATTCCTAGTAATGCAATCAATTATGCATAATATACATGAATATGACTAGGTATATATATATATATATATATATATATATATATATATATATATATATATATATATATATATATATATATATATATATATGAAAAATCACACGACCGTGAATATTTACACCAAATCCAAGGAAACCCATAGTTCGGTCATAGAAATCTAATTACACCACTAACAACATATTCAAACACCCGACGTTTAGGAGTTTATTGAAACCTTCTTCAAAGGATCTAAAACAAAAGAAAAATTCAAATGTTTAAAAAGGATGCATTTTAGCGGGAAAAAGTACAAAACAAAAGAAAAGCTTTTTAAAAAACACAATTCTGCAAACTTACATTGAGAAAATTAGAATTAGTATTAATGAAACATAAATTCAACAAAATTATTAAAAAGTAACTAGCAAATAAGAATTGACTAGAAAACAGAGTAAAAAGATAAAAATAAAAAGTAAATAAAGTGAATTTAAAAATATTACCAAAAGGAAAGGTAACAATTGAAAAACTAATATACTGGTTGTGCCATCTAGCGGCAACAAACCAAAATCTCATTCAAAATAAAATTCAAACAATAAATAGCCCAAATACAAAAACTTACTTTGATAAAATTAGTCCAGAATACACCCCATGCAAATTGTCAATATTACTCCTGAAGTTTAGTGATAATTGGTCTTTTTTAATAAATAGCATCTCCAGGGTACGTCGCTTATGTTCGTCCGGTTCCACACCTTGACATCTTGGAAGTTAAACGTTAAACCTGTGTCTTTGGTTCACCGCATGTAGAGCTAAAGCAGTGGAAGTTATCTTGTGAGTCCTAACACTGTACTCATGTTGGTAGACTCGTTCCTTAAGAAACCTAGAAGTCTCCCCATAATAAATTTTATCACAATCCAGGCAACTGATAGCATACACTACATTAGACTGTAAGTGAACTGGACATTTGTCTTTTAATCTAGTATAGAGAGAGCCAACCCTGTAATTACTATAGAAAGCAAAACAAATCTGTGGTATTTCCTCCGGTTTCACCTGTGTTGGCAAATATTGTTATGTGTAAGTATACACATCCCAAATAATATACCAAAATATTAATAATGCATTAACTTAGAAACATATTGGGCTAGATACTTCGGATTTGTTTTATTGCATTTGCACAATATAAATGCTGATAATGGCGTTTGTTTTATAATAAATGGTTTAAATCGTAATGCTGGGAAAAATTTTTAATGGTCGCCATCTGAATAAGTATGGCTGATTATGCTGATTATCAAACTCGTCTTATTTATTACATTGTCTAGGGTCCCTTTGTGTGTGCTGAATACACATACTTTGCTAATTTATTTATTTTATCGTGTTTTTTTCAATGTTTGAGCCATATTTTTTTATTGCTCCTTGTTGCTGTTATAGCTTTTTTTATTTATGTTTTCTTCAGACCAATATGTCATTTTCTGTCTTCAGTTGACATTATTGTGATTTCAATTTTATGTAACTAGTTTTCTACTTAAGTGTTTTGTTCTATAAAATGTCATTATGAAGTATTGTATATTATTGGTAAGTTTAAGATTTATATTTTAATCTTAAGTACACTTTGTACGTATGTGTTACCTTAGCAGTTATATATGTCATACCCTTCGTTATTTATTTATTTTTTATTTTATTACTTTTTTTTTTTACTTGTTATATAATTTAATGTTAACTTATTGTAAACCTATAAGTTTTAGTTTTTTACTTTGTGTGTAGATTATCTGAATAAAGCTACAATGGAACAGCCGAAACCGGTTAAATATTTTCAAATAAAATTAATTTTGTGTGAAGACGTTGTTTGGTTACTAAACTACACCTCTTTTATGATAAGTCGCTATCACACATTGGAGAAAAACACAGCTGTGTAACTTTTTTGTAGTTGTAATATTTATTTTATACTTTTAATGATAAATCTTTACAAAGTTAGGTTAAACCTTTCATGTGATAAATAGAATTTTTAAATTATAGAAATAAATTAAAATCCCCTCCCTCATTACTTTAGATTTTAGACTATTACAATATTACAGTTGAAACCTGCAATCTAAATTAATGCAACGCGTTTCCGATTTCTATTAAATTAAATTGGTGGATAATTATGTAGAAGTTACATCGTATAATCGTTTTCATATCCAATGTATTTTAACATTAATATTTTCAGTACAGTGCTCACGTGAACATAATTATTGTTTTCATAACGAATTCGAAACATCTATTTAATACTATAAATTATCGAAGAATAGCAATAAGCATTATTAATTGATGAGTAAGATAATATAAATTTCGATAATATATTATTGTCTTGTTGAAATTAAATCCTCGTATGTGCTTCAATAAATTAAAATTATTTATCTAAATAAATTATTAATATGAATTTAAATGAATTATTATTTATTAGAGCATAATATTAAATAATAGCGCAAAATTATTCCTAATGATTCATTAATATTAATATATTACGTAGTATATAACTTGCCGTGGGTCTAAGGACCACTTAAGCTTCTACTATCCAGTCCAAGTGCCACTTTTATAACGGCCTCTAGGCTGAGAGCTTCTCCATAATAACTATATATAAGTTTTTATTTATTTAAATCTAGCTTTCAGAAGTACTATAAAATTATGGATGGTCTTGGGTCCAGTCTGAAATTGAGTCGGTTGAGAAATTTATGAATATGAACAATTTACAGCTCTTACGATCTTGAAATTTTTCACTTTAAGGCCAGGTTTTTCAGCCACACAAAAATAAAATGCTACTTTAACCATTTCTATGACACGTTAAGCATGTATCCATAAAGTTATATATTTTTTCTTGACAACAAATATGCTTATATCACGTTCTTTCACTTGAGGTCCACCCAAGCTAGGAAATACGGTATAATTTATCTCAAGAAAATACAAATATTTTGAGTAATACCGGTAGTATTACTAAATCCTCCAACTAATTGTTAAAAATTTTAAATTGCATCTGAAATAATTGATTTATCGATAAAGGTTTATTACTTTTAATAATAAAATAAAATACGTGTGGTGTCGCGGGACACCCGGTAGGAACGAAGTTCCTTACATTTTTCATTAAATATAAAATCATACTGCTAAGTACGTATACGTTGCTAACTACGCAATCAATATTTTTTACTCAATTAGAAAATTATTATTAGTAAAATTATTACAAAAATCCCTTGATCCGCTTATGAGCAATATTATTTTATTACATCAATTTATACTTATATATTTACAGTTTTACTGGTTAATAATTTAACACAGTCAACACTGTCAATTTCTGACGATTCTCTTGGTGCACTTTCCATTTTAAATAATATACGAATACTTTTCTCAATGATAGAAACAATATTTGAAAAAAAAGCGTTGTTTTGTGGATAAATAGCGAGTTTGACAGGAAGAAGGACTAAGAGAGAGAGCGTATAGTGAGAGAGAGATGGAAAGATAGAAGAGTTGGGATTGGGCACGAAAGGATACCAAACCAAGTATAGTAGAGGGGGAATCACTCTACATTCTTATTATTCCACCTAGACTAACTACAAACCCCACACTTAAACCATCAACTTTTAAAAATTGTAAAATATATCACGTCACTGTAAACAAACTGCTGCTTGTATCAGGTTGAAATTTTACATGCCTCTTTCAATTGTACTTTAGACGATGTGAATGAAGTTTTATTAAAATCGTTACGTTAGAACGTAAGATATCGGTAAAAACGTTGTTTTCTTTATTTAAAACGTTTAGGTCCGCTTTAATAAATTTAGCGATCTTTATCACTTCATAACAGAGTCGGTGTTAGTTTTACTAAAAAAAAATTATTTACAAAAGTTGTTTGTCTCATTAAATAGATAGGATGTTTGTCTCATTATAGTAGGAAAGTATTGTTTCACCAAACATTTTTTTAAGTAGTTAGCTTCGTATACTTAGCAGTGTGACTTAATAATTTATTCCTCCATTATTTGTTCCTTACAGGTATTTTATTTTATTTTACGGGTGTCCCGCCACACTATACATATTTTATTTTTTTTTTTTTTTGGTGGGGGGGGGGGGGGGGGGGTAAAAAATTAAAGAAAAATTTCCTTTTTTATTTATTTTTCCTATCAGTTAAACGGCTATAGCTACAATATGCCAATTTTTTTCACGGAAGTCACTTATATTTTTTATGATGAGAGGGTCAGTAACAAAAATGTCAAACTTTGAAACTCTCCCCTGATAAAATGGTTAAATATTTAGGGCTCAATTTTTGACAGTGTCCTAAGCTAAGTACTACTACTATGTTTCAAATTTCAAAAGCCCATCGTAAGAGGAAGCAAAGATAAAAGGGTGAGAAAAACCGGTTGAATTGGCTCAAGTATAGATAGACACTGTACATGCTTACTGGAACTTAGCCTTGCGCACTGCCGTGTGCTCAGATATATATATATATATATATATATATATATATATATATATATATATATATATATATATATATATATGTATATACAGGGTGTTACCGACCTAAACCAAAAACATTTTTTGGGTAAAATGGAGCAAAACTCCACCAAGCTCACTTTTCTATCCCAATCCGTTGCCGAGATATGATTTTTTAAAGATTTTTTTTAAAAAACACGTTTTTTGCTAATAAAACAGCAATTTCTCCACTTCAAGTCAATTATTTTTAATTTTTAACCATATTTTTGAAATCAGCGTTAAATTTACTATAAAACTAGAGCATTTTTATTTTTGAGAATTATTAACTAAACACTAAAATTCAAAAATTCAGTTCAAACGTTCAAAAATTATAAAAAATAAAATTTCTGAAATTCTTTGAACGCTCACTATTTTCCTAGAAAAACCCTTGAAGGCTGGCAAATCTTACAAAAACTTCTTCATTTAATACTCTTTTGATCGGTATAAATAACATTGCGATGCCGTATCGATTTCATGGAGAAATTTAAGTTTGAATGCAAAAAAACGTCACCTTATGCACGTAAATTTTTAGCAGGTGCCTACCAAAATGCTTGGATGGAACGAGAAAAATCCTCAGCAATTTATTAAAATGGAAATTCCATTTCCGCGATATTACATTATATTACTCCGCGATATTTTTTCTATGCGTGTTACATAAATCATTTTAATAAAAAAACAATTTTTGATACGGACAATTAGATAAGACATTTAGAAGTGGTTTTAAAAGTGGATCAAAGTGGTTCCCTCTATTGCGAATGCAGGCTATTGCCTTTTTCGGACCTAAAAACCCACGCATAGAAAAAATATCGCGGAGTGACTTTAGATAAGGAGGGATTGCATCCCTTTTATTTCACAGCTGTGCAAGGTTTAGAGGAAAAGATCCTGCTCATCGTATCGAATTTTGCAGGTGTTTGTTAAATACCACTATGGAACAACCCATGAAAGCCCGATCACAATATCACAAATGACACTCGCCCATACGTTGACTGTAAATCTAGTTTGAAATGATGAACTATGATGAGTCCTGTTAGGGTTTTCATGGGACTAGTGGTGCCGATCGTGTGTGTTGAACACACCCCTCACGTGAAAGTTGATTCATCTGTCCGCAGAATTTTTCTTAGGAAATATATGTCAGTATTGTGACGGCTGGGTTTGTATGTCCATAAAAGGGCAATAAACTGCATTCGCAATAGAGGGAACCACTTTGATCCACTTTTAAAACCACTTCTACATGTCTTATCTAATTGTCCATATCAAAAATTGTTTTTTTATTAAAATGTTTTATGTAATAAATTTCCATTTTAATAAATTGCTGAGGATTTTTCTCGTTCCATCCAAGCATTTTGGTAGGCACCTGCTAAAAGTTTACGTGTATAAGGTGACGTTTTTTTGCATTCAAACTTAAATTTCTTCATGAAATCGATACGGCATCGCAATGTTATTTATACCGTTAGAAAGAGTATTAAATGAGGAAGTTTTTGTGAGATTTTCCAGCCTTCAAAAGTTTTTCTAGGAAAATAGTGAGCGTTCAAAGAATTTCAGAAATTTTATTTTTTTATAATTTTTGAACGTTTGAACTGATATTTCGGTGTTTATAATAATTCTCAAAAATAAAAATGCTCTAGTTTTATAGGAAATTGACTTGAAGTGGAGAAATTGCTGTTTTATTAGCAAAAAACGTGTTTTTTAAAAAAATTCTTTAAAAAATCATATCTCGGCAACGGATTGAGATAGAAAAGTGAGCTTGGTGGAGTTTTGCTCCATTTTGGATCTAGTTTTACCCAAAAAGAAATTTTCGGTTTAGGTCGGTAACATCCTGTATATATATATATATATGTACAGGATGTTACCGAATATATATATATATATATATATATATATATATATATATATATATATATATATATATATATATATATATATATATATACATATATATATACATATATATATTATATATATTTATGTATATATATGTATATATAAAGAGAAAAATAGTAGTACAGAGAAAAATGTGCATTGGTCTGTTTTATTCCATGTGTTGATAGTTCAGATTGGAAAATGGAAGAATTTAATTATATATTGGGTAATCAAGAGCAAAACAATTTTACCCTTATATTGAAGTTTATGTTTATGAATTTCAAATCAGGTAAAAAGCATAGTTCGGATCAACTTAAACCAATGTATTATTTAGTTAGTTTCTAGGGTCTGGGTCATAATCTGCAAAATTATTTGTCCAATGAATAATTTTAGTCGATTGTGTTCAAAACACATATATAAAGTTAAAATACCTGATATCTGATTTCAGCAAACACAACAAAATTAAATTGCATGTATTTCTAATGAGGGTTTATTGTATTGTATGTAACAAATTTACAGTGGTCTAAAATGTTTTGTTCATTACATAGTTTTCTAAAAACCAGCCGTTTCAAAATAGCGGCGATTTATGTTGTTTTTAAAAAAAATATTTTTATTGTTTAACACAACTACAAACTTTGCATTTTAACAAGTGATAACGTTGTTATTATATATAAGATAATATATTTAATCACTATAATATATTATAATATATAATATCACTATGTATTATATAGTGGCATATAATATAATATAGTCAAATGTAGTGGAACTAAAGATATTGTATTGTATTGTAAATAATAAGATTTGAGGATGCATGTAATATCTATATCGGGATGCGGATAGTTTTTGGACAAATGGAATATTGAGGTTTTCACGGAGTGTAAAGTTGGAAACATAGTAAGGAACATCGGTTATTTTTCTAAGGATTTTTGATTGTAGGATTTGGTGACGACGGGAATTTTGGGAAGAATGAAGTTCTACTATATAATTGAGGTGATTTGACAGGGACTTTTAGGTATCGCGATATAGATAGGCCACGGGCAAAAGCAACATTAAGATCATTGTTTAGGATGGGGTTGGATACGTATAAAGGAGAATTGGTGATTTTACGGATAATCTTGGATTGAAGTGTTTGTAGTTGATGGGAGTTGGAAGGCTTGGTGCTGCCCCACACTTCCAAACCGTAGGTCCAACTTGGCTTTAGAACTTTAGAACTACATTATAGATACAAAGCATGTTGTTTAGAGAAATCATAGACCTACGATCCAGAAGACCGAGTAGTAACTTGTATCGTCGGGCGATTTCAGTACGTTTTGTTTCCAGCGTGCTATTTTGGGACGGAAAGATTTCTTACCATTAGAATCTCCTCCCAATTTTCCAATTAATATGGTTGCAAATTTCCACTATGTGGTGAAGTGTGTTGTTCTTAGGACGGAGATAGCTTTTTTAGAAAGGTGTTTAAGGATTTGAGATGTGATGAGGTCGTAGCCAGGAGATTATCTTGATTGGAGTTGTTTATAGTGAAAGTGACGTCGGAGGGATTGGAGGTTTTCGGCTCTATTACATCAGGATGTAGAGAAAACATGGTTAAGGCTGAGGAAAGATTTTCACCTCCTCAGTTTCCGGCTTTGCCCAAGAGTTATTAGGATTTTGGAGTGGGAAAGGAGTCGATTTATAGGAGAGGAATTTTTAAATCGACTTTTGTCATGTGAAATAGACCCCTTCAAATGCATTTATATAATCCAAACGCAATGAAAATTCCATCCAAAAATTATTAATCCGATTTTTAGGATATTTATTTATTTATTTTTTTACAAATTATCCAACTTATGAAAATGAAAAAGCCCTAATAAAAGTTTTACTTCGAGCATTTTAAGAGTAACGGAAGCATTATGATCGTTCTGTAGAACGACATTTTTTTGCCTCCAAAAAAATGTGTGAAATTCAAAATTTTCGTTTGAAAAGACCAAAATCCGTTTCAGCAATCAGGGAACATTTTGGGTCTCATGTTTGTTTGTCGGTCGATCTGTCTGTTTTGTCAAAATGTTTTCAATCCACCACATCTCCAAAAGTACTTGCCAGATTTTAATGAAATTTGGGTGGGATGTTATAATTTATTGGTTGCACCAAAATTATATCAACCATCTGTGTCTATTGCTTCCTTCCACTTGAGCACAAAGGTCTTTATTTTATTAATACCTTTATCTTTAAAAGTACTTATCAGATTTATAAGAATTTGGTTGGTTTGTCGAATGGACACTACAGCTGGTCTCATATTAATTTAAACTGATAAAATGTAATAATTATGAAATAGGTCCAAATCTCATGTCACTATATTCGTCCAATAACAGAACGCGAGGAGCTATGAACCACACAAATTGGCAGACTTTTTTTTCAGAGGGGACGGGTTGAAAACGTAATTTTTAAGGGCATATTTTCAATTGGCACGTAAAGGAAACAATATATATATTTCTATATAAATTTATACCTACTTCTGTTAACAAGATTTCCAAATCCTTAATATTTGACCCCTTGTTTTTAAGGCATGTTTGTTTATTACACACAAAATTACGTGTGTTGTAAATTTTTATGTTGGACAATTATTAGAAAATGATATATTCCTAGGTTTTGCCTACGGACCCTAAAAGGCAAATGTGTATAAAAGTGGTTAAATTATAATCAATAAATTTATTATAAATAATATTTCAGTAGTAAATAAATATAGCTTTGCAGTATTATTATATATAACTGTTTAGTTATATATAAATTTCTTATTGTTGATTTTCATTCTTGCATGGAATAAACCTATTGAAATATAGACTAAAGCTATTGTCTATTTTGAGAACCCCCTCTTTTAATTTTATAAAATTATTAAAATAATAATATGGAACCGTTCACAATGAATTAGGTGAATTTTTTCCCAAGTACTCGACTAACTAGAAGGCTAAATCGTTTAATCATTGTACGGGGTGTAAATTGCAGTTGCGTGGTTTATTATTTTAGTGATATGAAAGGTTTACGATATCCGTGGTTTTATAGGAGATTCAAGAAAATAATGTGAAACTGAACGGACGGCAGCGCAGTTTAGCCAGGCCCCTCGAGGAGCTATTTACTGCCTCGCGAGAATATCACGCTCTCGGCTAATAACTCTAATTGATGGCCGCCGTCCTTTTTTACCTACTGTTTTCTCTGATCTAATAACCTCATTACCCGTGGCCCTGTTAAGTATCAAAATACCCTGTACAATTACTTGATAGAATAACTCCTGTAAACCAGTGTTTCCCAAAGTTTGGTACGCGTACCCCGTACCCCTGGGGGTACGGGAAGAGTTTGGTGGGGGTACGGTACGCGCTGCTCCGGGCTTTGACTGCTCAGTCAATTTTATCCTGAGAAGGATCAAATTGTTTATGTTGAGGCAACAGTTCACCATAATTTGGTTCCCTGTTATTTTATTTCTTAAAGTGGATCTTTGTTTTCGTTTATGTACTATTTTGCTTCCGAGCTTACCGAAGGTAACGAAAGCATTGTGTTCACTTTTGAGAACGAAAAACTTTTATGCCTCCGATTTCAAAAATTCCAAGACAGAAATCCGTTTCAGACATCAGGGAACATTTTTGGTCTCGTGTCTGTCTGTCTGTCTGTCTGTCGGTCTGTGTGTCCGCGAATTATGAAACGTGCGACGATAACTTGAGTAAATGTCGACCGATTTTGATGAAATTTGGTAGACATGTTCATTTTACCAATGCCCAGGACGAGTTCGTTGGACAACGTTATCCGTCTAAGCGTTCACGAACTCGCGTAAACGTGAACTTTAAATTTAAAATTGGAATTTTAGGTTGGGGAAAAAATCTAATTTCTTCCATTCAATGAGACAAACATTTGTTTACAATTACAATTTTTTAGTAAAACCAACAGCAACACCGCTATGAACTGTTAAAGATCGCTAAAACTATTAATTAATAACTATTAATAGTTTTTACAAAATAAACAATAAAGTAATATAACAATAATTGTTAAAGTACATGGTAGGATGCGAGGAAGCGATGTGCCACACTAATTGGCAGTCTATTTTTTTTTTTTTTTTTGTTATTGAAGTATACGCATATTTTATTATTATTATTATTTTTTTTTTTATTCATCCTATTTCTTGTTAGATTTGTTACATGACGACTAGAGTCGTGGGACAAATCCCAATGAGTGAAGTGACTCACATTATTAGATCTAACTCCTTGGTTTTAGTTTTTTCAGTTTTGGAAAAAATACTTTTTTAGAGTAATAATTTGTAAATATTTGAAAAATAGAAAGTTTTTAATTTCCATTTTTAAATAGGATTAAACCTAAAGTGTTGAAAATGTTCCAATATAAGTGGGAACGAATTATAACCGTTTTATAGAAAGAAAGTAGTTTATATTTATATGATTTCAATTTTTTAGGGTCCGTAGGCAAAACCAAGGACCCTTATATATTCCTGCGTGTGTCTGTCCGTCCATCCGGTTACCTGCTCTCACGGCTACACCTTTCGTCCGATCACTTGGAAATTTGGCATGTATGTGTCTTGTACCTATCCACATATTTTAAAAATATAGCCTCTTAAAAAAAATATTTTTTTAAAATATTAGAGCAAAAAAACTTAAGGGTTAATTTTTTTTTTACTTTTTTCGAACGTAGCAAAGTTTGAAGTGGGTGTGAAACGTGTCCCCCCCCCTTCTATCTCGCTTATGTGAAGTGCAAAAAATCTGAAAAAAATCCTGAACATTCTTCTACCAAAAGTAAAGATACCACTTTTTGGAAATTTCGAAAAAAATATAATTTTCTTCTTTATTGACAAAATACGTTTTTTTTATAACTTTGGTCTTTTCGATGTATTTATATGGTTTTAGTCCGGTTCTGTGGCAAAAAAGTACTTTATCAGAAGTTTGTTTATGTGTTTTGAGAATATTAGACCCATAGGATAGTTCAAAGTAAGCTTTTTAGCATTTTAAAAAACACCATCAATCGGGTACTACTTAAACTATACGCAGGGTTGCCTACGGACCCTCGCTGTGTGCTGACTAGCACACATTTGACCTGTTTATTTAAAGAACAATACCGATTGACACTATTAGAAAAAAAAAAATTAAATAATAAAAGACAACCAAAATAGAAATGGATTTTTTTTAACGAGGGGTACTTAGTGTTGCGAAAATTATAGAAAGGGCACACAGATGTTAAAAGTTTGGGAAACACTGCTGTAAACAAATATATTTTTTATAAGCAAACATGTGAAACGTAGAGCTCTATCCTAACGCTGTAAAAGTGTTAATTAAATACATTATAAGTTATTTAAATAAATAATTTACGAGTAAAATGTTCATGAGAGTACGTATTGTCCACGTGCTCTCATGAACATTTTTAAATAATTAATTTAATTTTAAATAATTAAATAATATCGGTGAATCAATTTTTAATATATTATGCACGTGCTCTCGTGAACTTTTTACTCGTAAGTTAGTTCAGAATAAATATTTAGAACCTTCTTTTTCTTATTGTTGAGGTATTCATAGTCCGGTGGAGGTCTTAGAAGTGAAATTTCTTTCTGTGTGTTCGTCGCTGACTCACTAAATACATTTAAAGTATAAGGTGCATAGTTAATAATCAAATTTCTCTCATTACATATTTTGATTCCCTAGTCTTTAACGACGTACACAATTTATTTAACACCGTCAAATGACTATACTCCATACTCAAAGATCCAAATCCTCTCACAAACAAATCCAATGTCATTTACAACATTAATTGTTCTGAATGCGATTCATCTTATATTGGCCACACCTACCTATATAAGCGAATACAGTCTCAAACCCAACCGCCCTAACCCCACCGCCTTTACTAATCACTTCTATTCCACAAACCACAAATTTGATTTCTTGAATCCTTGCTCAAGTAACCTAACTTTTATAGAAGAAATGTCCTTGAAAATGTACTACATATCCAATACTAATAACACCGTTTATTATAGAACTGACACCAATAACCCCAGTATCTGTTATCACAACATTATATCTAATTTTTAATTTGTATTCATCTCTCTTCTCCTTTCTAGTCTTACCTTTCGTTTTTTCAATAGAGTCTAATTTATAGTTTTCAAATGTTTATTGTAATATCTTTAAGTTAAGGAAACTTACTACCTTTTTACCCTTACCTCTACCTGGTCACTTACTGTTAATCCTTTCATCTCCAATTTGTTCCCCACCCTATTCCTCTAACTAATCCAATCTTTAAACTCTGTTTTCTTCAATCTTACTTAGATATATTACAAACTTAATCATAAAACTTATATTATAGTCTCGTATCTTGTCCTTATATGTTAACCCGGATGATGTAAATATATTTTACGAAACTAGTTAGTAAACAATGTTTTTTCTTTAGACCGTACCTCACTAACTCTCTCCTATTTATACTTTAACGGTTGCTAACTCAAATTCAACTAATATGTAATGCAAAATCTTGATTTGAAATTCTTCTTGAATTCGAGTTTTGAATAAAGTAACATAATTATAAAAATGTTGTAGCAGTGGCGCAGAAGTTTAGAATTTTGCTAAAAATATGGGGTTTGCTGGACAAGCTGGGATTAATCTCATTTGACCCAAAATTTGATGTCCTACATGATTTTCATCAAGGTTTTTTGTGATAATAAGCATTGTTTTTGAGAACTTTAAATATAAACGTCAAAAACTACGTTTCAATGGTTTAACCTGTTGGATTTTAATGGTTTAAACCTGTTGATCTAAACCGGACCCATGTTCATAGAGGAAGCAGTGGCGTATCAAAGGAATCCGGCATCCTCCCGCAATTTTTGAGAATTGGCCCCCTCTTAATGCTTATATATATATATATATATATATATATATATATATATATATATATATATATATATATATATATATATATATATATATATATATATATATATATATATATATATTTATATATTTATATATATATATTTATATATATATATATATTATTTTATAACATTAACCCCTGCACTTTGTTGTTGGACATTCGGAGACGATAATATAATAATATGTAAATATTTTTACCCCGCCACTTGCCGAATATTTAATTTTAACATGTGTTTTTAACGGCTAAGAAAACACAGAAGTGCTTCACTCTTAGATAGGGTTTTTTTGTCTGTCTGTCTGTCACACGGTTCCAATGACTTTTGAATCACAAATGATAAAACCATGAAACTTAGCAGTATTAAAGATCGTTTTAACGCGAACACAGAAAAATATAGCAAAACTTATCAGCTGTTCAAATTCAAAATGGCGGATAATTCATGTCACGCGAAAAAAAAATCTTTAAATTTTTGAGTGGGGTATCAAATGAAAGGTATTGAGAATTAGATTATAAAAATAAATATAACACTTGTGGAATGTGTTCCATTTTCTATGCCATTTTGTCAAAAAACCTCAACATTTTCTAGTTCCCTCCCCCCCCCCCTAAAAACTATATTTCTTTTGTTACTAAAAATAGACAGAATTTGCGGTGTGCTGGGCCATAGAATAAATTGTAATAGCAATTTCATCTGTTCAACTGGGAATCCAAAATGGTTGATAATGCATGTTTAACAAAAAAATTAAACTAACCTATACCGTCTGTTCCTAAACTTTTGAAATAATTCACGCTAATGCCTTATGGTAGGCCGATGACAATTTCCGTAAAAATTGATCTTTTTGTTATTATCGATAAATAGTATTGTCGATGAAATATATTAAACAAGGTATTCCCCTTCCTCTATTATCACGAGTAAATATTCTAATTTTCTGCTGTTACTAGAAATATGAAATATGTGCAGTCTGCTGGGCTATAAAAAAAAGAATAAGAGCTATTGATCTGATTAACCGTGAATCAATATGGCGGATAATATCTCACTCGAAAATAAATTATTTTTTTGAAATTTTTAGTGAGGTTCATTTGATACCTATAACGTATTAAATAGTAGGTTACAAAAATATATGTAACATGTGTAAATTTTTTTATTGATTAATAGTCATTTTGTCTAAAAGCACCAAATGTTTCCGTGCATAACATAAATGCAATGTTACAAATTTTTATGTTGGGAGGTTTCGTAGACCAGGTGCGCTACAGACTGACAGGCAAACTAGCCCAGGACTGTATAAGGGCCCTTCGTTTTGGCTAAGGATCCTTAATATGGCCCGATAAATTGAACAAAACATTCTGATATAGATATTACTACTGTAATTAAATCACTTACGTCATTAATTGATTTATTGCTTCCGAGCTTAGCGAAGGAGCAATGTGATCGTTCTGAAGAGCAAACATTTTTGTTGCCTTAGATTTCAAACATTCCAAGACAGAAATCCGTTTTAGACTTAAGGGAACATTTTTGGTTCCGTGTCTGTCTGTCGGTCTGTCGCTCAATTTTTGAGCTAAAATTCATTTCTCGATTTAGCCCTTAATATGATTTTTGGACGCCCCTTGGAGCAGGCTGTCCCCTTCAACGCTGGGGAGGCAAGGGCGCTCACGTCACTAATAGGAACTGCATAATTTATTTAACATCAAATATCCTATGATATCCCAAACTGGTGTGGTTTCCATAGGAGTCACCCAGTATGTTTATGTATTATAATTAGAAAATGGTATTATTATTACAATAATATTGATATTACATATATATTATTATACAGCTGTAATAGTATCTTAACATTTATTAAAATAAATACATTATTACTATTTATAGTAAATATTTTAAAACATTATTCTTATTTAAAAAATAACACAGCTAGTTATTAAATTAGTTTATCATAAATACATTTCTTATAAATATGTGTACATAAATATATTTTAAAATATTTGAAAGAACTACAAAAAAAAAAAAAAAACAATAGAAAAGTTAACAACGTTACGTTGTGATGAATAGTTATTACATTTTGAGTAATTAAAAAATATAAATATAATATCATTGACTCTTATTACAAACTGCAGTCATTAATAAAACTAATGTTTAAAGGTGAAGTTGATGGTACTTCATTGTCCATGCTATGGATTATTAGAATCCTAATTTTCAATAATGAATTATTTTTTGTTACAAAAAGATCATAAGGAAGGCATATTTGATGTAGATCGAAGTAAAGAATAAAATTTTTAATAACTAAACAAAATACTTTTTATTTAATAAAACAATTGCAAAAAGTAATATATTAAGAAAATATAGAAATGGAGTTCATCGCATTGGCTTCTGCCTGACTAAATTGTGTGATCGTTTTTTAAGAATAAAAGAAATTTTAACTGTGTAAATTTAATACAAAAATATAATTAGTAAATTATAACTATTATTAATACCTAAACATTTCAAAAGCTTTAAGATAATGTTGTAAATGATGGATGGTTAGGCATAATATTAATGACAATTTATTTATTATATAATGAAACCTTTCGACCCTGTTCTAAGGTCATCTTCTGTCTATTAAATTTACATTTTATAACAGTTGTTTTACATATATTTACTTAATTAAGTAAAAAATATAGATTATAGAATTAACAGCTTGAACCAAATTCATGTTATATAAAATAAAAGCATACTAATTTACAATTATTCGTGTCGTATGACTTAAATATTTTCACTATCTCCGTGCAAGAGTCGTGAGTGGTAAATAAATTTTAAATAAATAAAATATATTTTCTTATTAAATAAAAACAATTGACATTTAAAACTGCAACATAACATAGTTACAATTTACAATGTAAAACTACGTAATTTAACAATTGGTGATAATAAAATTATATTTAAAAAATTCACTGACGTTCTAGAGAATTTAATAATTAATACGTATAATTATTAATTAAAATGTAAGTTAATTCGCATAACGATGATATTAGTTAATTCATTGAAAGTCATGTCTTTAAGTAAATATCTATGTAAAAAAGGAAATGTTATAAAATGTTAATTTAGTATTAGATGTTTATAGCAGAATAAAAGCATGACAGAGGATGTCCTTATAAAAGGGTCGAAACGTCTCATGATAAGAATAAAAAAAAAATTCTTAATTATATTACACCTAATCGTTTACATAGCAATAACTATAAATTTTACATTTGTGGTTTCATCAGGAAACAGCAATTCCTATTACTTCTAGGACTCCTGAACATATTTTTAAGTAAAAACAATGTTAACTTGGTCCGTAGGCTTCCGCGGGTAAACTCGTTATAAACAACTAGGTTTTCCGGTAAAATTCGCGACATGAAGGGTTTAAAGCCCGACGTTTCGCTTCCTCTACTGGAAGCATCATCAGGGAACCCTTAAAGATGCTTTCAGTAGTAAAAGCGAAACGTCGGACTTCAAACCCTTCGTGGCGCGAATTTTACCGGAAAACCAAGCTGTTTATTAAAACAATGTTGATCATTTTAATTTTTTTGTTATGTAGTTTCACAGGTTTTAGACAAATATTTCTAGTGGCAACTATATCAGACTTTCTCTCTTAATTATAATTTTTATTACTTGAATCCTAGATATGATTTGACAGTTATAAAGGCTTTCTTAAAATTTCGTTCTCAAATGAATGAAATTTGATTATATTATTGAAATGATGAAATATATAATTAAGATTCACAAAACTCTTTATCACGGGAGGCTCATGGCTGAATTATAAAGTTTCTTGTACACTTCCAATGCATCGTTATAACTCTCAAGAGCCAAATCATAAATATTCCTGAGAATAGAGTACTGACTTTTCTCTTTTTCTTCCTGTGATACGGCAGTATCTTTATTTTGCTGTTGATTTTCTCCAATAATTTTAGGGGTACTTTCAACGTATGCTGTAAGTTTGGAATTCTTATAAGGTAATTGGTTTTGGAAATTGGTTTGTTTAAAACTTGTAGCGGGGTTGATAACATACTTAACTCGAATTGGCAATGGACTTGACTGATAAGGGATAACTTCAGAAACAGCTGTGGGCGTTAATTCAGGTCGATTAGTAACGGACTGTGAATTTCTTACATATGTTTGTGATGTAATTGGAATATCAGCAGGGGGTCTCAATGGATTCTTCAAGTTGTTTTGCAGTGAATCTGGTGAGCGATGATCTCCATTCCACGAGTTAAATATTCGGTTCTTTTCCTCCTTAGTCATATAAGGCAACGCTTCAAGGATGCGAGGTCGATATTTATCAAGGGGAGGCGATAGTTCGTCCAAAATTATGCCGTCGTATGTTGTTCCACTATTTCTCTCGATAAATCCTTTTGGAATAGGACCTATAATGTTTACATCTCTTCTAACAACCGTAGGTGTTAATTCTGTTTCCATCGTTTTCATTGGGTGAGGAATATTAAATTTCTGTCGATTCTTATTGAAACCTTCGAATTTTAGCTTAGTTTTTATTGGACGCATGGAAGATTGCAGAAGAGATGTGGCATAATTTCTTTGTCCAACTCTAACATGATGCAATGGATTGTGATTATTATTATAAACATTGGAAGAGATTTCTGATGAATTTAGTACATCCGTTACTGGGGCTTTCAGGACATCACCTGAATGGTTATGAGTGGAATTTGCTGCATTAAAATTATTGGGTAATTGGGGAGTTCCTGGATTTACGCTTTGTAATCCTGTGTTGTTTTTGTATGCTAAAGGTTGTGAATGCAAATTAATTTTAGGATTCAAGTGAGTTTGGAGATATGATTCAGTAGTAACCGTATTTGCCTCTATTTTCGGCCTAATTATAGAGTATTTTCGATTAAGACTAGTAAAACTGCTGTTAACAGTAGAGTGAGCTTCAGAAGATTGAGTGTCGTACTTGAATGATCCCATATTATTTGATCCATTAATTAACATTTGAGTATGAGCATATAAAGCTGCCAATCCAACGTCTGTTTGAAAATCAGTAACTGAATTGCCGGAATAATTTGAAATTAATTTATCATGATGCAAACTTGACTCAACTGCTTGACTACTGTTTTCAGATTGGAAAAGTTTTTTATGACTTATCTCAGGAATGGTTTCAAAATCGTTTACTTCTGGAAGAGGTGTCTTGGTATCATTCTTTTGTATAAATTGAAAAACTGTTGGCTTAAAAAGAAAGAGATCAGGTGATGAAGTTCTGTTCAATTTCCTCCTATAAGGTCTCAATGTCTGATGGTTTACTTCAGTTTTAATTTGAATATATCTTTCACTTGAATTAGCATTATTAAGGTTCTTATTAGAATTAGAATGTTCATCAATAATTTCGGTGATTTGATTGCTTTCTTTCTTGTACTGTTCTTCAAAAGAATTATTGCTAGTATTGTTAATTGCCACCGATACCAATTCCGTTGTTACCTCCGAATTAGGAGAGGCAGAAAATTCATGGTGGTGCAATGGTCTCTTTTTAACCACTCGACGAAGATAATTTCTTCTTTTAGCAATCATGATAGCCGTTGAGTTGTTATTGGGCAGTGAAGTTGGTTTAACTTTATCGGTATTTATGTCACTTTTAACGTTGTACCCTCTCTTTGATCCAAGCTTGAAATCAGATCTACGGGTATTTACAGCTTGTGTTTTTGGTCGAAAAGAATGTCGATTAGTAGAATTTCTACGACCGTAACGAATACTTATTGTCTTTTCAACATGTACCTTCGAAACCTCTTTTTCAACGCTTACTTTAGTTTTCTGTCGAAGTCTAGTAAATGCTGGTTGTTTATGATTTTTATTTGTTATTTTATCATTCTTTAAGCTTGTAGTATTGAGTGTTTCAATCCCTTTGGGCGTTGTAGATTGAGATATCGTTGAAACTTCAACCGACTGGTTGCTTCTGTCTGTTTGTTCCTTTATTTCGTCATTTAGTAAACTTTTTAAATTATTTTCAGGCCTTGTAAGCTCAATTTTAGTTTTTAAGCTGTCATACTCCGATAAAAGAGTTTTCTTAATCAATCCTTCTAAGACTACAATGCCCTTAACTGTTTCATTATGTGATACCGTGGTTGATTCAATAGGTTTTGGAGTTGTTTCTACAAATGCCGGATACACAATAAATGGACTTATCTCTTGCGATAATACGTTGTCACTTGTCTCTTCCCGTTGGTTAGTGAAATCGTTTGTTTTATTATTTCTAATCAAAGGATCAGAAATCTGAGGATCGTTAACATGACGATAATTTCCATAATTATCAGTCGGCGTTGAAATAACAGCGTCACTTGTAACCAGAAGTTCGACTTTATCATCATTATTTGTATCGTCTTCTAAGTCAACTGCGTCATCCGGATTTCTTTTTGTTAAAATCTTTTCAGTCTGTAAAATGTTATTGTCTTTTTTCTCGGAAGAAATTTCTGTTGAGGATATATCGGAGGTTTCATTAAAATTAGTTAGGTAATTGGTAAAAGATTCGAATCTTTGAGAGTTCCAGTAATTAAATGAATAATTCATTTTCTTTTTCTCGTCTTCTTTGTTTGGCATTGAAGTTAATGTAGATATAAATTCATTAATTTTAGGATTAGTACCGATATGTTGTCTATTTGGGCGTATATTTTCAGTGGAAACGTAATCCTGGATCGTCGATTCTATAGGCTTAAAAGTTGATTCCGGCATTGGACCTGTAATTTCTTTTAATTCATTTTGGATAAAATTAAGTTTCGATGAATTTCCAGTTACACCACTATCATTATGAGAAACATTTAAGTTCAATTCAGTTTTAATACCACTAATTTCTTTCTGACTGATTTGAGAGCCCAAACTGGTCTCTAAATTATTAGTTTCAGTAACGATACTCTCAAAATTAGGAGTTTGAGTGTTGATATTCTCACCAACATTCAGGTTAGATTCAAGTATTAAATCAAAAGTCCCATTCTCGCTCTTATCAACTAATTTTAGGCCAGATACAGTCCTTGATTCTCTATCGGAATTCTGACCAATTTGTATATTTAACTCGACATTAAAAGGTATCTGCATTTCACTTTGCTTTTCTTCTATTGTCTGTGAAATGCCACTTGTATAATCAGCTTGAGTATTATTTTCCCTATAAAAATTAGGATCACCTTGTGTAGACGTAGTTGGAGTAGATTCTGCTGTGATTGCACTACCATATCTTGAAGATCTGGTCAATTCGGGAAGAGTTTCTTTCAGAGCTTCTTTGACAACGTCTGGTCCGGAGTGTAGTTTAACGTTTGCGTTTCCTATTTGAGAATCAGTAAATCTAGTTATTTTATTATCATTGCCCTCGAGAAAACTCGAACTGTAAATTTCTGATCTCGGAGTTTGGTCTTCCTTAGTTTGGTCTACTACCTCAAACATTCTTTCATTTTTCTGGTCGTCATTTCTGGTTAAATCTTCAGCAACTAATGCTTGTTCGAAGTTTGTTCTTGCCAGCTGTTCCTTACAGCAAAAAATCTTGCCGTCGATACAAGACAAACTTCTTTTGACATCTTGATCCAATCCTTGGCAGTCGATTTCATAACGGCATTCTCCCACTTCACACGACATTCCAACAGCAACAAGTAAGCCGACAGCCACAAAAACAATCCTAAACATAAAAACATTAAATATAAATAAACTGACTGGATAATGAAATCTCTCTCTCATAGCAATGTGCAAAAGGATTTAATTAATACAAGGAATAACATATTAATATCAGTTATAGCATGTTTAATGGTAATTGAATCGCTTCAATACCAACATACATTATGAATATTATGGTGTATATACAAGAACCTTATCATTATACATACAAAACAAGTTTCTGAAAATTACCTAATATGCATTTTCATTTAATTTGCATTTAGACATTAATTTACTTCCCTTAATAATTACTGCCTGGACTATAACAATGGGTAGTCTGCTTTTTTTGTAACAACAGAGAAAAAGGTTATTAAAATTTTAGTATCACTTTTAAATAATTAATCTATTCAATTTGATTCTAAAATTTTCAACACAATAAAGTCGACATTAGTTGTCTTCTATAATATATATATATATATATATATATATATATATATATATATATATATATATATATATATATATATATATATATATATATATATATATATTATAATATTTGTTCTATTTGCTCCATTTATTATTAATCTTGTGTTGTTTGTGGGTCGTTTATAACAGCTTATCACACAGCAAATAAAAACCACCAAATAGACAATAATGATGTTAAAGTTCTAGTTACTGAAATAAAATAAGCTAAAAGGAAATTTCTAGAAGAAACATATATAGCTATGTCAGATAATTAAATTAATTACAAAACCGACGCTTAAGACATAAACAAATATTATTATTCAGCTATATTAGAATTCAAATAGTAAATACAAATCAAATCTCCCGCCAATAGAAACTTGTTCTTATCACAACCCAGTAAAATCTAAAATAATACACAATGAAAATAAAACGTATATAATAATAAATTAATCATTATTAGAAAATTATCTAAATAAATATAAATTTCAGAAAAACCAAAATGAACATAAAAATAAATAATATAATTAAAACCTTTGATAGAGAGTGGAAAATTATAATTTTTTACCTCTATGCCATATTATTTGAATTAATTTGTTACTCTATAAGTAAATAGGAGAAATAGGTAAACATTATAGCCGTGACAAAAATTGGACAATTGTGAACTTTTCTTATTTTACCCTTAAACGACCCACAAAGAACAGAAGATATATATATATGTATATACAGTATATTCCAGTTCGAGTTGCCTGTAGGTTTAATTGACAAAAAAGAAATCATTTTTCGAGAAAAAGGTACTCTTTATAATAATGTTTGCTTGTTTTGAAATCAATAATTATCATATTAAAAATTTCGTTTCAAATCTTTAAAATTTCGTTTCAAGATGTTACTGGATGAATTAGACGAAGTAGAACTTACTTGGACAGGGGCGGACTTGGCTAAATCAATGGTCTCACTACGTTTTACGCGAGACTTGGCTTATTTTTTTACAAAAGTGTTTTTGTTGGGATTGAATTATCCAAATTACAGTTAATCGATAAAATTGATATCTAGAAAACTAAGGTCGATTGACCAAATTCGATATAGAATAACCCTCCTTTCTGTGTCTGTGTGCTATATATGTGTGAGATATATCTATATATATATATATATATATATATATATATATATATATATATATATATATATATATATTATAAGTACAAATAACTTCTATATATAATAATTTTTTATATGTCTATTATGCTATGAGATTTAGAGCCTTTTATATCAATTTAAGGAGGGATTATGGGAAGCAGAGAAGAAGGCGACACTCAGCCACTTCTTTAGAAACCCAAACGTTAATCCTTAAGTATAAAAAAATACAAGAAATCCTAAATCCTTATGGAATTGAAAATTGAAGCCAGAATTGCAAGTTTTGCTTCTTTTCATATTTATAGCGAAAAAAAGACATGTTGTCATGAAGGTAAAAATATTCTCGAGGATTATTTGTTAGGAGATATTCATTTGAATGGGAATTTCATTGGGAATATAAAGAGAGAGAGAGAAATAACATCTGCTACCATGTGTACTAGAGAATAAACGAAACAAAAGAAATAAAGGCAACAAATAATTTATGTTACAGTATCAGAACAAATATACCTATATAGTTTTGAAAAATATAAAATGTTCATGTCATTAAAAAATATCTTAAATTCCTTAATTTTCTATACCTTTTGTTTTGGCTAATTCTTTTTGATAAAAAATTAAATAAAACAATAATCCATTTTTTTTTGGAACGAAGTTATGGCACGGTACACCGTGTGCAACCCGGGAGTGAATCCGAAAAACGACCGCCACAAAACCGACCGTCACAAAATCGACCGATGACGATAACTTGAGTAAAAGATGACCAAGTTAGTTGAAATTTGGTACACATGTTCATTTTACCAATGCCCAGGAGGAGTTTGTTAGATAACTTTATCCACCGGAGCATTCGCGCGCAACGCTCGCGTAAACGTAGACTTGAAATGTAAAATTGGAATTTTAGGAAAGGAAAAAATCCCAACTTTATCTATTCAATGAGACAAACAACTTTTATAAATATTTTTGTTTTTAGTAAAATGAACACCGACACCGCTAGGAAGTAAAAAAGATCGCTAAAGCGGTCCTAAATCTTTGAAATAAAGAAAAAAAACGTGTTTATAGATATGGTATGTTCTAACGTAACCTTTTTAATAAAACTTCATACACATCGTCTAAAGTACAATTGAAAAAGGCATGTTAAATTTCAACCTCATACAAGCAGACGTTTTTCTGTAGGGAAGTAATTTTTTTTATAATATTTTAAATTAGTAGGCCGGGTAGGTAGAGAACAGTCCTATTTCCTACCTACTACAACCATACTTTTTAACTATAAACTCTTTTTATAACTTTTTTATCAATATTCAATACATTTATAGTGAATGAAAAATAACGCTTTTCTTTTAATTTTGCCTTTTGATTTTGACTTAGCGGAGTAAGTGCTAACTGTAAGTTACTTTTAATTTTGTCTCTTCTCTAACTCCGCCATGTATAAATAAGTACGAGTAGATAGCAACGTATACTTAGCAGTGTGATTTTATAATTTATATTTAATGTAAAGCGTAAGGAACTTCGTTCCTACCAGGTGTCCCGCGACACCACGCGTATTTTTTTTTTAAAAGAATATTATTAAAAGGTGATTTTAAAATATAGTCGTTTTACTTTTCCTTACCTTAAAGGAGAAGTATTGTTTTGGCCCAAAACTCCGAAACCGAGATTTTAACGGAATTATCCTTTTTGGGTAAACATCCAACTCTTCTTAAAAAATTCTTAAAGACGATTTGAGTCGTTTTTAGCTGAATGTCTGTGTGTCGGTATCACGCATAACTCCCACAGTTTTAAAGCTAGAGAGTTGAAGCCAGAAGTCAGAATATAGTCAGAAATATAGTCAGAAGTCTTTATATGTAAAAAAAACGTATGAAATCGAAAACTTTTCTGAGTACACTGAAATTTTCACCAAGCATACATTTTTACCTGACAATCATTTCCTCTAAATTTCGTTTTGATAACTGCCTCCATATTGCAAATTTCGACTTTTAACCCTTAAACATTAACACTAAATAATTTCTGAACCATTTCGCCGATTGAGCAGAAATCACACAAATGATACCTTTCTATAAGATAAATAAGTCAAACATATTTTATCCGAATATTTGCTGCCGTTTTGAAAATACCTTATTATACCAGACTTAACTTTTAAGGAACAAACAAAATTATAATTCACGTAAAAAAAAAAAAATCTGTTGTCATTTATAAGTTTATGTTATAAGGAGGAGTTCCGATTATTTTGCTTTTTCCCTCTACATCTACATGGATTACAAAATCATAAAGAGTTATTAAACTAAATACTAAAATTTGGTTGTATAGAGTACTATAGTTCAGTAATGTAAATAAATTAAAGTTGTAGGTTTGTAATTATAAGTTGTGGTTATGATATCTAAGCGAGTACCATTTAGGTAATATATTTTTTAATTAAATACACAAATTAAAGTTAAATAATTTCTGTAAATAAACTATAACAGTTACAACATTTGAATCATCAAGAGGAGTTTGTAGAAAAAGTGTTGTTTTTTTTCAACTCAATAAAAATATTTTCTAATATACCCGCAATGTCCAGTATTTATAGTTACAAAGCTTACTTCTTTGTAATTTCATATACAGGTTGCGCTAGATACAATGTGTCTAAGTTATTGATTATATAGGAAATTTGCGCAGAAAAAGAAGTTCCAATAAACATTGGAATGACTTCGTTTTTGAGTTATTCGCAAATAACCTTAAATTTATCGTTTTTTATGTTGAATCTTAAAATTTTCTAATAATCCTTGTTGAATAGAGCAGGAATTGATCTAATTTGACGTAGGGTTTATTTTCATGAGATTTTATGACAAGAGGCTTATGGTTTTGAATCGACGATGTTTAATGTTTTTTTAATAACTCGAAAACGAAGCCTACTATTATCCTATTTTCATAAAACCTTTTTTGATGAACATTAAGTTTCCTATAAAACCTCCAAGTTTGACAAAAAGTTTTTGGACCCTCCTTATATTTTATTTGAACTAGCTAAATTAAAATTGGTTTCAGAGTGAATAATCTGATTTGGGCAAAATTCTTATTTACATTGATGTAGACCATGAAGTGGCAAATAGCTTTATAATTTATAATTAGTTATTTACATACACTTATTACATAAGTTCCGTGACTGAAATTTTGTATATGAAACAAGTGATGGTTTCTCTAGGGCAACTATAGAAATATGTATAATAAAGCTACCTTTACTTCCCGCAAATGTTTTGTAGTATTTTTTAATTTTTTTGTATACCAAAATAATCGTCGACTGGAATGCTGTTTAGAACCGACATCACATTCGCTTGAATCGATGAAAAATCCAAAAAATGCTCACTCCCCATGAGGACACACTTGAGTTTTCGGGAAGAGCACAGAGTCTGTTGAGGCCAAATGAGGCCTCAACAAAGTTCTCGGTCCTTATCGTTCTTCATGCGCTGCTCTCTTTGCATTTGTGTCAAAGACTGCAGAACAAACTTTACACACACTTTCCGAGCGGATAAATTATCAATACTGTGAAGAGTCTCAACAGCAATAGTAAGTTCACTTGCGATGTTTTTGTTGCAGGTTCGTTGACAGCGGGAAGGAGCGCTCACAAACTACTCACAGTTTCATCGTATCAGTTGGTCACAGGTCTACCGGCACGAGGATTGTCTTACAAGGGCTCACGAACAAACGCCAACTTTGCTTTGACTAAGGTAATCTAGTCCATACACTTATTTAATAATTTCGTTCACTGTTTTATGCATATAAATAAACATATTGATTGCAGCATGTTGCTCCATTTTATAAGCAATGACAAACTAAAAACCTACTGGAGCACCAGGCAAGACTGCCTATCGTTATAAGACAATTATGGGCAGTAGAAGAAACTTCATTCTACATAGGTCTTGTTACAGACTTGTTTTGCGTACAAAAAAAAAATATATACCCATAGACATACAGACACATAATATGTGTTACATATTTAATTTATATTATACACATATATGTAAAAGTAAAAATATGATTTCGTTATTATATAACAAAGATGGCACAAGCCTAATTGAATTTTACCTCGGTTACACACACTTTTTCATAAATATAACAAACATAAAATGTCACAGAAAGGATTAAAAAAGGAATGAAGAAGATTTTATTTTTGTTCAATCATTTTAAAAATTACTCTAAAAAATCTTTTTTGACCTCCACATCCTGTCATGACAACAAAAAATTACCGTTTACTCTCGTACTTTTATCCTCTTTGTGGAAATACCCAGATTGAAGTTTAATGGGCTTTAAAACTCAAACTCGTGTAGCTTGAGGGACAGCGGAGGAGGGCGATAAAATTTCATATCCCCTTCAATTTTGACTTCTTTTTTTGTTTTTTAAAAAAACCCGTTGACATCGTTCATAACGTACTCCACCATCTCTTGTTCTGTGCGTTGTTAAAATGTTAAAACGATTTATTTAACCTCTCTCCATTACCAAGCAATCTGGTTTTTTGGGAGGTGAGGGGTAGTGTATTCAAAACGGGATAAAGCTACGAAGCAGGTGTGTGTGTTTATGCGAAAAACAGACTAGAGGGATTGGTTAAATTTGCGGCAATTTTCATGTACCCTTTATGTACTCATCCCTTCTCCTCCGCGTTTAAATATCGACCGGTTAATTAGGTTAATGAAAGCAATCACTCCTCCCAGGGGTGAGGTTGAGGAGGGTTAATGACTAAATACCAGAGTAGAAAGGGGGTAATTGCCCCCTCAGTGTGTTTACTGAGCTGAAATTCTCCCACCCTATGTCGTCTAATCCGAGGGGTTTCCCCCTTGGTTTTCGTACAGTATTCTGGCAATCGTCAATAATTAGCCAGATGCGAGCTCCAAGGTCTCCAAAAAACTCCTCTCTTTCCTATCACAACCTATCAATCTAGAATCTAGATAAAGGACCTGATCCAGCTCAGCATTACTACAACACCAGGCTCAATTCAGACAAGCGACATCCACGTATTGTTTGAACGAGTGGTAGATAAAATTAAATGTTAATAATTATAATAAATCGGTTTTAATTGCACTTATGCTTTATCGCATCTTTCTGTGCAGTTATATAGAAAATAAGATAATTCCAAAAAAAATGGAACATACATAATAATACTAATCCATGGCGAAAAATCTCGAGAAGGAGTTAACCTAAGCCCTTAGGCAGGGCTTAGGTACATAAATAAACATTGTAACACGAAAACACCATCAAAAACCGTGTACTTGGCGTTTAGAACCGTGACATTTATAGTTTCATTTTATTTAAATTAACTTAATTTAGAAAAGAAACCGTGGACTACAATTGATTTGATCACTAGTAACCGATTTCAGAAGGACAATTGATTCAAATTAATTTAGCAGCAGGACCCCAAATTTAAATTTCAAATATTGTTTTCTTGATCATTATTCGTTATAAATAGATTGAGTACTGAGTACAAACATTCTTCAATCTTTCATTGATCTTTTTATATCCGGGACGGTGTTTGCATTCTTGTAAATAATAAATTAATTACTGATATAGATATAATAAAATTTAAAGATAACATAAATTCTGAAATGAACTTTGAAATTTGTGGTGTTTCTTTGAAGTTAAATAATTATCTTGTATATATTTTAGTTGTGTATAGATTTCCTAGAGGTAGTTTAGATATTTTTACGAGAATCTAAATGATGTCTTGTCCGGCTTGAAGTCCAAAGATCCTCTGTGTCACGTAGTATTTTGCGGCGATATAAATGTTGATTCCTTAGTAAATTGTTATAATAAACGAGTCTTGTATAATTTGTTTGATAGCTACGATATTTCTAACCTCATTAATGAACCTACCAGAGTCTCAGGCACTAGTAAAACTGCCAGCGCCTATATCATTGTGTCCAAATCTTTAAATAATTTTAACAAATAATTAAATGTAGATCACAATGGTTTTTCTGATCACTCAGGTCAGAAGTTCTGTGTACAGCTACCCTCACATCCTTCTTTAGTTCAGGTGAAACCAAGTTTTATTAGACGTTTCACAGCCAATCATTTGTTAAAAGTAACAAAAATAATTTATTTTATAAATAAAGTTTTTCTATTCAATAATTTAAATTATTTTAACTTGTTACTAAGTAAGGCCGACCCGTGAATTTGCAACTATCGGGGGAAAAATTTAAAGTATTTCATGAAATATTTTCCCATTATTTTAGCATAGCTTTTCCTAAAATTAAACGCAAGCCATTTAAGATTAAATCCAAGTCCTGGATTACGGAAGAATTTGTCCAATAGAATTAGTCCAAGCAGGTAGAGACGTTCGATCCGCTTTCATAAAAAAATCGGGTGATGATAAGAAAGAAGCCGCTTACAAACTCCTGAAGCGTCAGCATAAAAAAACTTTGTTAAAGAGTAAATCAGAGCATGTACTTAATATTTTAAAATTTTCCGAAAATAAGGTCAAAACTTGTCGGAAATTAGCCAAACATGGCCTTAGCCACAATATAAATAGTGTAAATAATATCACCTTAAATGTTAACGACTCTGAAATTAGTCAAACTCAGACAGTTGCCAAGGTATTTGCCGAATATTTTTCAAGCATTCCAACTAAACTTGCTTCACAAGTACCATACGTTGCTCCTTCCACTTTTACTTTAACCGAATGTTCATCTAAATCCTTTCACTTCCACGATATCAGTATTAAAGAGATATAAGAAACAATTTACAATATAAAAAACAGGAAATCGTGTGGTCCTGACCTATCTATATCCTGAAGTATCTATATCTGTAATAAAACATTCATTTCCAGTTTTATCTGACGTTTTGATTGACGTAGTCCAAGACTGTTCCAGTTCTGGGGTTTTTCCTTCCAACCTTAAACACTCTTATGTTGTTCCTCTTTTTAAATCTGGCGATAAAACAGTTACAAATAACAAATAACTATAGACCTATAGCTATAGCCATCATTAGCAGTTTTTCGAAGGTTTTTTAAAAAATTTTACATGTTAGACTTTTAAATTTCTTTAATAAATTTAAAATATTTGCTAATAAACAACATGGCTTATTACCAAATAGGCCGACTGCATAAGCAACTATTTCTTCCTTTGAAGAAAACTTAAAATCTATCGATTCTCGGTTACATTATGTTGCTGGTCTCTACTTTGACTTTTCTAAGGCTTTTGACCTTGTCCCAGGGGATATATTATTAAATAATTTGTATAAAATCCAATATTTGATTTCATAAAATCTTATCTCGCTGCTCGTTCCTTTTAATTTATAATACATATTCAAAGTCCCATTTGAAAAACATAGGGGTACCTCAAGGCGGCATTCTTGGACCTCTTTTATTTTTAATTTTTATTAATGATTTACCAAAGTTCATAAAAAAAAGTATGTCCTAACTGTCACATCACTTTATATTGTGAAATTATCTATCTCTTTATAATAATTTTTTTTCTATTTATTTACTTCATGACTTATTATTTTCTTGATACATCTTTTATTGGTATATAATTAAAAAATCAAAAATAAAATCTTTAAACGTTAAACCTCAAACATACATTTTAAATGGTTTTAATCATGAAAATGAGAAAACAACAATACTATAAAAGAATATTTTTAATGCAGTTAATAACAAAGAAGGAAATCATTTTTTAAATTATTATTATAATGTTATAAAACACATTTCCCTCACAATGTTAAATTTTGTCATTTTTTTTTTTTTTTTACTTTTTGTTGAACTCATCATCTCAAAGTAAAGATAAATTAAATAAAATGTGAATGTTCATTGTTCATTTATTAATTTTGATGAGTAATATGTGTTTTTGGAACAAAGTTCCTTATGGCACTTTACAGGGTCTGCAGCCCGGGAGTGAAAGTAAAGTTCTGTTTAAAGATTTAAGCTATGTCTAGAATAATAGTGTGAAAACAAAAATGTTATAAATATAAAAAATGGAAATTAATTAAAAAATACTAATAAAAGATAAGTACCTTAAAGCATCCATATTCCTTTCGTAGCTAGGATCAACCCTACATTTATACCACGTTTTAACGCTATATTACGTTATCACAGCATGACAGGTAAAACCTGTAGCACGGAGCCTACTGTTAAAGTGTGTACTCTTAATCCTGGTTCAACAATAACTGCCCTACTTTCACTTGTGAGTCCATACAAATGATATTGCTATGTTTTACACAATATCTACCTTTCCCTTCTGTTTGTGGCTTGCAGTTTGTAAACAACATAACAGTACAGTCAATAACTCTCAAATATTTTTCCCCCAAAGCGGGAATACCATAGCGAGGTATGTAAAAAAAAATATATGAGTAAACAAGGTTACCCGGATTTACAAATACCAAGAATAGTATCACTCCAATTAATTTTATTTTTTTTATAAGGTAAATGCTCACTAAAAAGCTTCTTTCAAACGGGACCGATATTATATTTATTTCAGCTTAGTATTACAACTTCATCAATATATTTTCATTTTTTAATTGGAAAAGCAAAAAACCCTAGAATACAGGTTCATAAAGTTTTTTTTTTATGCCCAAATTAAATATAAAAATAGATTGGAATAATCGTTATTCCATATATATATATTATATATATATATATATATATATATATATATATATATATATATATATATATATATATATATATATATATATATAGGGCTCGATTTGAGGCGGAACGCGGCGGAACGGCGTTCCGGGACCTCTCTCTCTGAGAAATAAAAAAAAAAAATCGGCACTATGATTTGCACTAAGAGTGTGGGTTTTTCATGCTGTTTTTGAACGATTATTTTTCAAATTTTTCCCGGGGGAGGGTAAGTTGTAGTTCCGGCACCTCAATTTTTAGAAATCAAGCACTGTATATATATATATGTATATATATATATATATATATATATATATATATATATATATATATATATATATATATATATATATATATATATATATATATATGGGTGTGTGTGTACATATCAAGAACATTCCGACGTGGTTTTTATAAAAACAGAAATAAATAAACTTTATATTTCACCAATTATGTATTTAGTTGCTAAACTAAAATTTAAATAAACAAAAAATAGGTAGAAATTTGTTTCATGTATACTGGACAGTAATACAATGATTATAGTTTTTTTGTTAAAGTTATTTTTTTAATTAAAATAACTATATTTTTGAGCATAAATTAACATAACAATTGTTACAATCGGCCCCGAAATGGGTGTCAATTAGAAAACAATAGGCCCATGAATGGAAATCTGGCTCTAAGTTTTATTCGGCATATAGTTAAAGAATCTTAGGTCCCTAAAACTGAGGACGGGGAAGAGGGGGGGGGGTGAAACAATGTAGTTTGGGACAGGTAAGGGGAGAATATATATATATATATATATATATATATATATATATATATATATATATATATATATATATATATATATAATATATATAGATATATTTAAATACATTTATTTAATCAAAACTGCCCGAACAACGACTTTTATTAAGACCCTAATTCAAATGATCATTGCATGGCTCTCACCCAATAGTTTGTTCAGTTATATATATAAAATTTAAATTAGAAGAATGTAGTTTTCAGACACCGCAAACCCCAATCTCTATCTACTTCTAAAGCTGAGCTAGAAGTGTTCAAAAAAGTGTTCAATATATGTATATAATTTATTAATACATCTTTCTCAGACACCCTCGGTCGTATTGACTTGATTTTTGCTTCAGTCTACCAAATTGCTCGACGAACAAATATATATATTTTTTTAATTTCTCCCTTCTACTCACCCTATGTTTTTTTTCTTTTTTAATTCATACTTTTATCCCTTTACAACTATGTAAATTGAATAAAAAAAATAAGGATAGCCGAGGATCAGATAAAAAGTTATGAAGTTCTCTCCCTTTCTATCGGTATGCATTTTGATATTGTGGAGCTAGTGTTTGCAATGATAAAACTTTGTTGGTCCACAGACCAGCCTTCTAAACAAAGGAGGGAACGTTAGAGCAAAATCAAGTAGTATATAAAAAAAAATAGCAGATAAAGAAAACCAATTAACCTACAATAATATAAATGAATAAAATATTTTATTTATTTTTATTCTGATAAATTTATTCTATAAAAATAAATAAAAGGTATTTTTATGAGCCCTTATATTTTGACCTTTTGACTTTTTGACCGAGAGTATACAATTTCACTCAATCGTCCTCTTACATACCCTTATTCAATCCCCGTTTCAAAGCAGACAACAAAAAATACATGAATCTTCTTAGCAGAATCAAATTTCATAGAAGGGGGGAAAAAATAATAATATGAAAAGAGTTTTCTTCCAAGTTTTAATTGTTGTACAGTTACAGAAAAATGTAGGCATCAAATTTCAAGATGTGTTTTCAGCACAAAGGGTCCGTAGGCAATTTAATAAAGGCCATTTAATATATATATGCGGCGGGCAGTGGCATCTATTAAACTTAGAATAAATAATTCTTTTTACAGAACACAAAATGAAAAACTGAGGTTTATTATTTTCAATACAAAATATGTAATATATATATATATATATATATATATATATATTTTGTAAGTCTATAATCAGTCCGTTTTTGCTTACAAAACCGGCTCCTATTATTGGTTTAGATATTTTAGCTATAATAAATGTCGATGTGAACGATCTTCTTAGTCCTATGTCAAGTATCAGTGTTGTTATACCATAAATATGTTTTGATTATTGAACCGTTTGTCGCGAAGAGTCTGGTCGCAGTTGGTCGTATGTTGTATTTTTGGTTAGGAGGACAACTGAAAGATCAGCTTCCGAATCACTTAAACATTTCATACCTGAGTTCATATCTTTGATGAATAATCGGCTTTTGGTTACCTGCCATAGCAGCCGTTGACTGTGGCGAGCGTCCTAGTTTTGTTTTCTTTATTAAAACTACATGGCTTGTAGCACTTCCTTGCTTCTTTACCATAAGTTCTATGATAGTAGCAGAACTCGTTTTCTTTTGGCTCAGGTGATATTCTTCGGTTTCTAGAATTCGATTGTCTTCCATGGGATCTACCACGGTAATTATTTTTAAAGTAGGGTTGGTATTGGGTTCTCCTTCTTAGTTGTGCCACTTCTAATTTAAGGGATGACACTTCTTTTAAAATGTCGGCAATCAAGTCGGCTAATGTTGATGCTAAGTTGATGGTAAGTTACTTAATTGCGGAACCGCGTTTACGATCACGTCTATTGATTGCCCGCCTTTGACGTCAAGTATACGGTCTGCCATTTCGGCGATAGTTGTAACATCTTCCTTGCTAGCAGCTAAGATTGACTGAACGTGCCTGGGTAGGCGCTGGAGCCATAGTGATTTGAGCACTTCGTCGCCTATTTTACCTCCAGCCAGGTCTTCTGGTTCTGGATGGTTTCTTATCTCCTAACCGTATCTCGTTTAAAAGTTTACTTATTTTTTTACAGCTGCTTTCAGAAAACGCCGCAATTAAACCGTTTATTAGTGAATCGTATTTGCTTGATGCTGGTGGGTTAGTATCTAACCCACCACTATACTATAAAACCGATATTTCATTAGAATTTTCACCGAGATTTTCATCCTCGATGTCTAACATCGAATTATTCGTATTTCTGAATCAAATATGTTATATATAAATGAATTTAACGAATGATCTTCTCCGGGGTCACCAATTTATGCGGGCAGTGACATTTATTAAACTTAGAATAAAGACTTCTTTTTACAGAACACAAAATGAAACTGAGGTTTATTATTTTCAATACAAAATCAGTCTAAAAAAGTGACAAGTTAAAAACAAAAAAAAAAACTAAATTAAATAACGCGCCTCATATACATATATATATATATATATATATATATATATATATATATATATATATATATATATATATATATATATATATATATATATATATATATATATATTTAGCTCTTCTAGCGCTAGAAGAGAAAAGAAGAACAAAAATGTGTTAATTTTTTAATAACCTAAAAAATTATACATTTAAAAAACCCTATAGACCCAAAAAACATATAACACAATAGTGTTTTTATTTTTGCCAACCTTAATTATCAATTATTTTAAACATATATTGACCATAAGTTTATACAAACCATCATTATTATGGAAGACAATAGGATTAACTGAGATTCCTATTCAGATTACTCTCTAGCAATGGAATTGGATTGCACACCACTCAGGAATAGAAATGACTCCGTTGATAGGGAGGTCTTAGATTGAAACCCTTAGCATATGAAAAGAAAGAGGACATACTCCAAGCAGACTAGGTGAAAATTTGATTAGTCTGAAAAAAACTAAGAACTTAAGAAAGAAAGAAGGTAAGACTAAGAGTGAAGTAATATGGAAGGCCGCTAACAGAACAAGACCAAGGTTCTTTGTCAATGCCCTATATGTTACCTTCTACAAACATACAAACTTACATACTTATTTACAAATAATAAAAACTGCCTGTCCCTTGGAAAAAATGTAGCTATAGCAGTGAAAGAATTTTCATAATCGGGTCAGTGGTTTCAAACAAAATTCCCTACAAACATACAAATATAGAATACTTGCCTTCACCCCGTGCTCCGCGCGTGGCCCTTGCAAGGCCTAGCATTTAAATGAAGTTTCTAATATGTTTATATATATATATATATATATATATATATATATATATATATATATATATATATATATATATATATATATATATATATATATATATATATATATATATATATATATATATATATATATAGAGAGAGAGAGAGAGAGAGAGAGAATTGTGTAGCTTTCTATCAGTGAAAAAATTTTCATAATTTATTGGATTGGTATTTCTATAGAGATTACCCTCTACAAACAAGTTTAATTCTTTATAATATTAGGTTTGATTTGCTAGACTTAAGACTTTCTTTGGACTTGCTAGACGGTAAAATGTATAACCCTAATTGAGTAATAAGTTTTAAATATTGATCAAATAAGAAATGTTTATAAATGGAACTCATTGCTAAATAGAAATATTTCAATCTCAAGCTTTAATAAACCATTTCATAATTAAATAATTTTCAACAAAAATAATTGCTTAATATAAAGCAGGCTCGGACTAGAAGGATGTTTTAAAATTTAATATTTAGCAATTTTATAAGGTTTAAGTTTATTTATTTAATTTTTAGCTTGTCATTTATTTAAACATAAGTAAAGTTAATCTAAATTTAAAGAAAGGACCATTTAAAAAAAAGACAAATTGGAGACAAAGATGACATTTTTTATTACAGCAGAATCCTGATTAATTCTATAACATTCTAAATTTACCACTAAAGAGAAAAAGTTTTATTTTTCTAGACGAAGACAAAGTATATGAGTGACTCCATGTGTTCAACTTGGTTAAATGGACCCTTTTTAAGGGAATCTCTGGGTGTTTTATTTTTTTAAATTAAAGTTTGCAGAGGGTGGTTACTCTAGGTCTGTAAGAATGAGGCACGTACAATGGTTTCACCATACAAAGAAACGTCATTGTTCTAACATCTTTTACATTATACTATACACCTTGAGACTCACTAAACTTCTTATTGGTAAACAAGAAACACAAAAGCAGCTGTAAATCAAGGTTCTATAAAAGACAATGGTGTCTGATGAAGTGCCTTTCATCATCATAGCTTCGTTGGATTTTTAAGTGCTAGTGTTTATAATATGGTATTCCTTGGTTTTATAGTAGTTCAGACTTCCTCTCTTACGTAATCACCGATTTAGCCCTGTGCTTTAAACACATAATAATATGGAATGTAAATATCGGCTGCTGAATCGTTTACGGGCTAACGCTACGCTGGTGGAATGTATATTTTATTGTGGAAAAAAGTAGTTCTATTATTTACAGATCTAAATATCTTCAGCGAAAAGAAAAATTACTCAAATTTAAATTCCTTCACCCCCTTCATGTTGTTTAAACAGTTTCAATGTAGAACATGGCAAATTATGCAATGCTAACCTTATCACTTTTAAAATATTCTGTGCGTTATCTTCAAGGCTCAGACCAAGAGAGCTGTCTTATTAAAGAGGTGTAGTGCAATAACCAAACAACATCTTCACACAAAAATATGTAAGTGAAACAATTGACCGGTTTCGACTGATCTAAAGTTGCCTTCTTCAGATAATCTTCAAACAAAGTAACAGATTAAAATTCAAGATATAAAGAAAGGTAACATTAGATTGTAAAACAACAATTAAAACAGTTAACAACAAGTAAACTTAACAAGAATACTAAGCTAGAATGTGAAAAGATTAAGACAAAAAGGAGGGACGGAATATTTCCTGTTAAAATTGTGAGAAACTCATACCGTGTATACTTAAAATAAAAGAAAAAATCATGATGACGAAAATCAAATGTAACCATTCTTTATACCTTAAGTTTAAGTCTGTTAATTTGTTTGTAGATTATCTGAAGAAGGCTGCATTAGAACTGCCGAAACCGGTCAATTGAATCAAATACAATTTGTTGTGAGAAGGCGTTGTTTGGTTATTGAACTACCCCTCTTTTATGATGAGTCACTATCACACATTGGAGAAACACACAGTCAAGAAAGTTTTCTTGTTATGTAATTTTTAACTTTTTTATTTTTTATTTGAATAAGTTAATTTTGTTGCATATCTATTATATATATATATATATATATATATATATATATATATATATATATATATATATATATATATATATATATATATATACAAATACCATTTATTTCTTAAACATATGCTAATAACGCTGTATCATTGCACAAATTTTATATAAATTAAGCAAATCGGCGAAATGCCGTGGCGCCTCATAGGCATGGAGGTTTTATCTATTAATATATAAATTGACAAATATATAAACTCTTACATACAAGCATCTATTCACACTTACATACATGTATTATAATTTACAATTCTTAAATATATATAAGATTGGAGTAGTGTCTGTACATTTATCCGATTGGGCTCAAATTTTGTATTTCCACTAAATGAGTAGTCCTGATAACGAATTTAAGTTTAAACATTTTATGTCTGATTGTCTGTGCTTCAATCACGTGCAAACGGCTGAACAGATTTTTTTGGTTTTTGGGTACAATGTTAAGCTCAATTCTGTGGTTGTTATAGGCTATAACACATTTTGGTAGCTCGATATGGGGAGGAGAACGGGGCTTCAAAATAGTTTTTAAAATTATAATTTTATATTTTATAAAAAATGTATTTAACCTAAGTTGTAGAAAGAGCTACAGAATAGCTGTTTAATCGCTGTCAAAAAATATTTAGATTCATTTTTTAAACAAATATCACATATATATAATTTAAATGGTTTATAAAACATCAAGATTTTTTTTTTTAAATCATACCTTTCCATGCTTATACATTTACTAATATAATTATCACCACTTTTTTAATACGCTAAAATAAAATCTACGAGTGTGTACGTAGTATAATAATTTCTGCCAATAGGGATTTTATAAAATTGTATCCCTAAGGGGAACAAAGTAAGAAAAGAAGGGGCATTGAGCCCAGACCGATCTCCTAAAGTTAGGAAGTTAATACTTGAGAATTAGCTCCTATTTTGGATGTAAGCATATAATATATTAATAAAAGATATTCCAATTTTAACCCAGGGATGTGAAAAGACACAGGGGGGGATACAGAAGGAAAATACAGCTGCATTTCCCGGAAAGTTAACTTTAAGAATTTTTCATCAGTAGTCGGAATTAATTAGAAATGTGGGATATTATTAAATTATCTTATCAAAGGAGAGGGATAGAATCTAGATATTCTTGATTAGTAAAATAATTTAAATGTTTCTTGATGGTAGTTTATAAACCCATCAAAAATTAAAAATAACACACTTCGTTGCGAAGCACGGGTATCCAGCTAGTTATTAATAAATAGCATGCATTAAATATAATTAAGAAAAAAGTAAGTACGATAACTAAAAACAACAAATAAAAGCAACAAACATTTCTTGCTTATTTGCCAAGTCAGAAAATGTTTTTAAATTTAAACGTGTAAAATTATTTGGGAAAGAGAATAGAGACAGGGACAAAAATCATGTACTTTCACTGGATATATTAGACCTAGTAGACCTTACTTGGACTGAGGCCAAATTTGTGATCTCACACTTTTCGCGATACTTGGCTTATTTTTTTACACTAGTGTTTATGTTGGGATGAATTTTACAATGTATTGGTAGTATTGAAGTGAGGAACTGACCTTTAACAAGAATGCTCAGAAGAAATTAATTATACATAATGAATAGTTTATATCATTTGTTGTAAGAAATATAACACTGTAATTATAAAAAAAATAAATTTATCGGTATATCATTTGTTGTAAGAAATATAACACTGTAATTATAAAATAGACTGCCAATTAGTGTGGCACATAGCTTCCTCGCATCGTATTCACGTACTTTATTGATTTTATGCTTTAACATACCATTATTGTCTAAAAATAAAAAAAATTGATAAATTTTTTTAATTTTTTCCGCTCAAAACTAGAAATAACACAAAATAGAACCTAACAAAATTTAATCTACTATTCAAGAGCTTTTCAACGATATACATCATATTATAAAAGATTAACTTTGATATTTGTACCCCTGTACTTTGAGGTACCAAAATTATATTTTTTAAAAACAAACAATACAAAAGGGCATTAATTAAACTAGTAAATAAATATAAATAAAAAACCTAATAATAAAATATTATTTAAACCCTTTAACCTACAACAAAATAAAAATTCGGTACAAAAGTACGTGTACAAATTTTTTTAATAATAAACCAATATAATAGCTTTAATGTACATATCAAGGCCTTTCAAATGATGTACGACACAATATTAATAACCAAAAAAAGTGGTCACGTGACACGGCACACGGGAATAAATTTACTCTCATGTTCTCAGCAAATAGGATGAACTAATGAAATAAAATATAATTAATTTAAAGAGCATTAGTGTAAGATTCAAGAGCCTCAATCAGAAATAAAATCGGTCAACTATTATAGAAACTATGGTCATTCTAAGACAAAAAGGAAAAAAACAAATCCAAAAAAATACCAAAATTATCACCATCTAAGGTACAACCCATGATGATACGACAAAAAGTCATAGGACCAAAGTTGTAGATCTTTTAAAATCAGTTACCGCTGGTGCTATCCGTTTTCCAATACGAGTTACCGTTTAGCCACAATAAGTCCCCAATACAGCTATAAAATATCAAGTCGGCCATTTTTATTTTTTTAAGGGGGGAAGGAGAGGGAAAAGTGAACTTTGTATAATTATTTTGGTTCACAATGTGGACGTTGCGCGTCGAATGGCGCAAACCACAAGTATCTAGCTCTTCTGGAAGTGGGTAAACATTTATATCAGTCAGTGAGTCAGTTAGCCATGCGGATTTATAGTATATAGACATATTAATTTAGCACGATTTAAAGTGCGCAGACGGTTGAAATTAGGCAGGTGCTATCTGCAGGTTACTTTCGACAAACCATAAAAATTTCATATAAATCAGATGATTACTTTTAAAGATATAGCTGTAAATAAATGTATGTTTGTGAGCATGTGGAAAATAAACTAATAAGCGCAGAAGGTTGAAACTTATATGGGACCAACAATGGGCTAATTATGACCTACCACCCAAATTTTATTAAAATTGGACGTGTAGTTTTTAAGATATGGTGGTTCGCAAAAATTGAGCGACAGACCGACGGTCAGACCGACTGACAGACCGACAGACAGACACGGAACCAAAAATGTTCCCTGATGTCTGAAAAGGATTTCTGTCTTGGAATTTTTGAAATCGGAGATATAAAATATTTTCGTTCTTCAGAACGATCACATAGCTTCCGTTACCTCGGAAGCAAAATAAATTTATCAGTATATACCACAATTTTTAATTTATTATAATTCAGACCGGCTTCAGCCTCTAAAATAAAACAATTTGTAAAAGTATGACGGCTATCTTCAGTGACTTATATTTCTGGACTGACGAGAAGATAAGGTGGCAAGGGGTTAGGACATAAGGTCGGGTGAGAGTTTGTTTTTCTCTATTCTATCTTCCTTCTTAATTATTATACTCTGCATTAAGTTTTATTTCAATAACATTGACAAATTATTTGTAATAAGACAGCCATCGGACTTCACCATTGCAGTGAATATCCGGATAAGCGCCAAAAACGGATATTGACCAAACACTTCAATAGTTGTGCTGACCTTTCTCGGTGGTTAAATTGGAATTTGATTAAGGAGAAATTAGAACAATTGTTTAAGTTCATTTGTTAATTTATCATTCGGCAGGGTTGCCCGGATAAAAACGTCTCGGAGGCCAGTCTTCAAGACGTTGAAGTCCATATATGTTGGAGAGCCCTGGCCTAGACTATGAGCTTGCTAAGTTTCAGTGTTTTAAGTTGAGACACTCAACTTAAAACACCACACTTCACTTTATTTATTTTTTTTTTTTAAATATAGCTTTTGAGGTTCGATTACCGGTAATGGAGTGCATTTTAAAGTCTTCATTCCTTCCTCTTCAATACTAAAAATGAATTGTAAGATATTTGAATTTATAATTTTTATCAAGGATACGACAACAAAAAATTAAAAATAAATACAATAATCTACTATAAATATTACCATCTACAAGAATTGATTGTATTAAGAGTAATTACCCTTGTACAACAAAACTAAATTTTAAACAAATGTGCGATGAAATAATGTGTACAATATTAGCAGTTGAAGTAGGTCATATGTCACAACGACCTTTCTAGGCCCCAGAATTTTTCACCTTATTGCCGAATGTGGCCTTTCAAAAGAAAGGTCTTTTTACAGTTATAAGTGCTGCTTACTGAAAAGAAATGTAATTTGGATCTTTTTATTGTTTCTTCAATGGATTCTCAGTGCATTTCCTTGAACCTCAAACGTACCACGTGCCTTTAGAAATATGCCTAAAAAGGGCGGTGTTTCAACAATAAGTGGCACGGTCACCCTGATCTTGAAAGCACTTTGAGGGAACGGAGTTCATAAAGTTAAGAATGAATTATAAAAGAAGGCGGCGGAAGAATGTGAAACTTTATTCATTTCTTTTCTTGTACCTCCTTACGGCATATAGAAGAATGTGTTTTTATTTTCAAAGATGGTCGACGAAGCAGAAGAAGTTGAAGGAGTCGTCGAGAAGAAGGTGAAGTTGAGTAGCACTTGCCTTTGAGCTTGTTTTTCACGAAATGTTTTTGAGGCCGTACTTAAAATGCCACCTCCGCAGTCGAGTCATTAGCCGTAGTAGGGACTGGGAGAAACCACTTACAAGTCAAAAAACTTTGTATGAGCCGCACGGTTCTTTGACTACCGAGCCTTATCGGACTGTAATACCCTGGTAGTATCATATAGCTTCTCTTTCTCTTTTAATAAAACTCGAATTTTCCTCAGGACAACCTATCTGCATACAGATATAAGAAAACTTTCTCATATACTAAAAATAGAGCTATCGAATTAAATTAATCCTGGAGTAAGAATAATTACTAAGCAATTCCGTACCAGTAAGACAAAGCATTAAAATAGGTGGATACATACAGTTATAGTAAGGATAGAAGTGGAATATTTAACCATGCAACTAGAACAACTAAGTGGGCTGGATGCATTAATGATTAATGATTTTATTTAATCTTACTAAATGCAACTTAAATGTAAAACTACATTTGAAACTTAAAATTAGTCTTTAATAGTTATAACTAAGGTTGGTACAATAATTGAAATTGAAAACAATCTTAGTAATAATCAATGCAAAACTTACGAAATAGTGCCAAAAAGAGGAATAATTATTTTTTACGTGAAGCAATGTGGATGAATCAACAGGTAGATATAGTAGATTATACAATGAAAATAGAACATGAGGTGTTCCGTACATGTGTGTCTATATTGGGATATTGGTGCTTAGATAGACTCGAGGTAGATCGACTCCTTGTAACAGTATATGCTTCATACATATAATTGCATAAAATGTTTCAACTTTTGTTCAATCTTGTGACAAGATACATCTAAATACATATTTCCTAACATCGTTTCCTCGTTTTGAACATACTAGCAGAAAAAACGAACCATAATATTATTCTATATCTATTAATCTTTTGATGACGTCAAAATACTGGTGGGATTAAAGATTAAAACTAATTATATAGTAGTTAATTTAACTTATAATAAGCAATAATTTAGTATTTTATCAAGAAGAAATATAATTGTTATTATTAAATAGTAAGTGAAATTGACTTAGTACGGCTTCGGTTGAAAAATACGGACCTTCTCTTCAGTCGTCAGTATATCTTGTTCCTTCGAACATCACGCAGCACCATTACCCCTTAAGATCCTCCCAGTAATGGAAGCGAAATGGACTTCAAACCCTTCGTGGCGTGGATTTCACTTCGTGGAATACGATGGGTGAAATTGTTGGAGTGAATGCCTTCCGATATTTTGGGGAGATTCAACTCTATCCCTTGTTTTTACAAGCTTTATTATTTTAACTCGTTTAAAAATAATGTAACATCATACTTTCTTTTAAATTCATTAGGAGTTTCTTTTAAATAGCATTAATAGAAATTAATTCAAATATAACTACTTACAAATGATTCTAATATTTTCTATTACAAGTTATTATTATTATCAGTTCTTGCTGGTACTAATTTATGCAAGTGCAGTATGTCATCTACGTTTGTAGTTCTAACTTGATAAAATATTGTTCATAGAGAAATATATGTAATGTTATTTAATACGCAATATTTTACCAAGTATAAGAATTAATTTAGCTGTAGGATGTATGATTTCACGGTGGAAAGAAGACAGTGTTTCGTGGAGGATAAGGAATGTTGGAGTCTTCCGAGGGTTTCGGTCCAAGAGGGGAGATGTCGAGTTGAGTGAGGCGGCCAAGTGGCAAATTAACTCCTTGACACGACGAGTTGCCGCCTCCTCTGCCTTCGGGATATATATAACCTAAGGAAACCACACAGTTCTTTGTACTTCTTTAAATACAGAACTTACCTTTACTTTGTTATAAACCACATTCTAACGAACCACAAAGAAATCTTTACACATTGTCTCTCGACAAACCAGCTTTCTTTCATCCAAGTTTTTCGTGTGTGTAATCTAAAACAAAGAATGCAACTTTAAAGAGTTAAATTGCCCTTTATTATTTTCTATTGTGTGCGTTTAAATATAACGTCTCATTATTACATGTCAAATTTGTATATAAAATCTACTAAATGGTATTTATTTAGTTCTTTAATCTAGATATATAAAACTAAGAGTGGCAGTGACTGACTGATCACTAATTCTCCTACTTTACATTGACACAGAGATTTGAAATTGAATGTATAGATAGGGTACCGTACATAGAAAAATAAGGCCATTTTGATCTCGACATATGGTCGCTATATTTTCCAATTGATTTAGAGGTTTGAATTTATGTAGTTTTACAACTAATGTTTGGACCTTTATATTTTAGTGTGCTATTAAATCTTCGTGTTTTAGCTATTGTAAAAGAATATAACATATATTACTATAAATACTATATAAAAAGTAAATAAGTAAATAAATATGCGTGCAAGTCACGTGGTTGAGTTAAAACGTCTATACCACTAAAATTAGATTGAAACCGCTCTTACACCAAGGATTCCACTGATGTCAACCGATCTCAAGGTTCCCTTCGAGATCTCTCTATATCCCGCCATTAAGCATTTCATGAATCCTTTTTTAGTTAATTTTAATTCTGTAGTTCAGCTCCATTCTTCCCAATCTATACCAGACAACCATTCTCGACGTCCGAAGATACAGTACCGTAGGGACTTAATAAATATACTCATTATAAAAATCTTTAATTATCCTCCTATCCATTATATTATTATTTAAGAAATTTTTAATTATATAGTTTTATTTATTCAATTAATTAGTACCTCATTTTACCTTAATCTAGTTTATTATTATTATTTATTTTAAACTATCTATGGAATCGTCACGCCAAAAAGAGGAAGTTACTGAACTATTTCCTTTTTACATCTTGTGCAAGACAAATAAACAATGTTAACTTCAACACTCATAACATGTTTATAATTTTGGTTGTGTTAACTAATTAAGTGGAGAAAAATCGCTTTTTCATTAAAGAAAAGTAACAGCTGCTATCTTTTTTTCAGACAAATTAATGAAGTTTTGATTGAATCCATACCTGTGTGTACTGAAGAAGCTAGTTTAATAACAGTGAACATACATTAGTAACATTTCAGAGACACCGATTGAATAGAAGTCTCTAGTTGAGAGTCGGTAAAATGGTGTTCACAGGTTGCTACTTTCTTTTTACAAACATAGTTTCCATTTCTAATTGGAGAAATGACTTTACTCGTGGAGAAAGAAAATAATGATATTTTCCAAGTATGTCTCAGCGAGGAATGAGAAATGCAATACTTCACTTTTTTGCTAGTTTGGTTCACGTTACAGTCTAATTACTATGTTTGATTAAAAATGAAATCTGAGTTCAGCTCTAAGAACTTAAATCAAACCATCAATTTGTTTAGTTAATACCTTACCAATGAATTGATTTACTCTTGAGAAGCGGCGCTACTATATTTAAACCAAGGTTCTCAATTAATGTTTTCTTTGTCTATCGTAGCAAGCATTAGTGTGTTATATTTCAAAGACAGAATACATTGTAGAATTTTCGGAATTATTTCTAACACAGAAAATCCACTATGGGACTGCAAATGATCTAAATGATACAAAATGATCTAGCATTTTGATAAGTCATTGTTGTACAATTGTTAAAGTATAATTAATCTAAAATTCTAAACGTTTTTAGATTTTCATAGTAGTCACTGTATTAAGGAGTATCGACCCCAGAGTACATACGAATAAAAATACATGAACATTATAAATAGATACAACAATTAACTGACGTTAATAAAAAGGATAGAATATTTCGGCTTGTATAATAATTATTTTAATGATAGCAGTAAAAAAGAGCACAGACAGTTCGGAGGAGTTTTTAAATATATTTTAATTGCTATATATAATTTTGTTAGTATAATAGCCGAAGCAATTAAATTGTGTTGAAAACAAGTTTTGTGAATGTTTTCTGAAGAGGATGATGCATTGAATTTTGATGTATGCGGCATGCGACCGGGATTACAACGGAGGAGGTATGAGCAGCAGCATCTTTTCACTCGGATATGAATTGTTTAAACTGTTATAAGTAAAAGACTTGTTTCGAGAGATTTATTCATGTTCAATGCTGACTAACCTATACAAGGTTAACCCTACCCTATAGTGTAGTTTAATAATAGAAGAAGTCTGCAGGCTGCGCTGTCTTGCACTGTGTTCGGAAACACTCGGCTAATCCGAAAAGCCCTCTAATATACACGGTCTACTTCACCCTCACAACAATTATTCATGTTTAATTAATTATTACTTAAACACGAGGCGAGAATAAAAACAAGCGGCGTGTTTGCGGCAACAGTTCGGGGGAATTAAATTAAAAACAGTGCGCATTGTAAAAAATTAAGTTGGGACCGCGCAGATAGAAAAAGAAAAGGGGAAAGATAATAAAGGGACGGATTACGGCTTTTTAGAATTCCGCGGCAACAACAAAAATATACGTTTTTTATATCGGGTGAGGGGTGAGTGTTGTATGGTGTGTTTTTTTTCCTTTTAAAAAGAAAAACCTACTAGGGGGAAAACAGTGTCGGCCGGGGCAAGGTGGAGTGTGTGGCAGAAAAATTAATTAGAGTTGCAATTATGTTTTTTTTATTCCCGGGTTTGGGTGTAGGGTTTGTCTGTATGAGTGAGACCCTTTGCAGTCTCTCCAAAGTGTTAGGACGAAGTGTGGTTGAGCATTTTAAACAGGAAGCAGTAGGCAAAAGGGAGTACATATACGTTGGTAACTCTGAACACGTTTCCAGTAGAACCCAGGTATGGCAGACAACAGCGCTATTTTTGTGTTATCAACGGACGAAAAACGAACTAGAATACAAAACGCATTTGTCAAGAGTAAGACGTCAGATCAGGAACTATTTAAATTGTAGTACTAATAATAACAAAAACATCCTACTTCTTCTTTATAGAAGAAAAAGTGGACTTGATTATCTAAGGCTGCAGACACCAGCGCTCCAAAGGGCAAATATGAATAACAAGAAATAAACCCCCGTACAGTGAAAAATACCTATTGTTTTACAAAGGTATAGTGTTTTAGTGGTCTGGATTTATTTTTGGAATCTAGGTGTTCCACTAAGAAACCTTCGACTAAAATTTTAGAAATAAGAAGGATAAATATCACCTCAATATAAATATCGTTGTTATATTCAAAAACATCTCGAAAACATCGTTTTAGTGAAACCAAAGTATGTAGACATTAATGCTGTTTGGGCTAGGTCGAGTCACAAGAGACCAAAGAAAGACCACGTATATATAGAGAGGGAGGCACTGCTACAAGAGAGTATCTCTACATCTCCCGAGAGATTGGTAGCTCTGAATACTTGCCATTGTCTTCTATAGAATCTCAATCTACAGCTACTTTTGTGTTTCTTGTTTTCCATTAAGAAATCTAGTCAGTTTCGCTCTGTAGACGAGATAATGTAAAAGGAACAAAGCAGATAATTGTACTAAGACAAAGTAGGAATTCTTTATACGTGCCTGTGGTCCAACTAAACCTTTTCTAAAAACCTTTAACAAAGTTTTTCCCCAAAATACTCATCAAATCTATTCAGAGAAAGGATTTTTCAATTAATTTTAAACCCGGGAAGAGTCTTCAACAATCGACTACATTTTCACAGGACTCAATATACTTCTTTATTGAAAACTTTAAAATCTAGTAAAATAAATTACAAGACAGTTTATAATTTGAAACATCTCTTTAATTTTCTCTTACTTCCCACATTGTGAAATATAATTTTTTCTTAGCTGTGCTTATTTATCTTTATAGTTTTTACTATTCCGGGGGGCTTTTATATCCAAAGACACAGACCTCCAAGGTGGGTTCGTTGAACAATCCCGGGTTGGAAGACTAAGCTCTTCACATTTCTGTAAAGTGTTCGTCGGTAAAACATGTCTCACATATAGATTTTTTTTATCAATCATACACGGCCGACACCTGGTAGCGTTACCTCTTACGAGCAGTTTACCATTTCTTTAAGTAATGCTAGGTGGTCAATAAGCGGGGGACCCAGTCCGAAAATCGAACCCATAGCTGTATGGTCAGAGGTGGTGGCCACCCATACAACCACTGACCACGCCCGATGCTGCTTAACCTGATTGATTGAGAGCCAACCACTCCCCCATTCGAGCTACCTAGGTTACTTTAGTTACATCTTCCAGGGTTGGTTTCTTAAAGTTCTACTGACTGCAACAACTACCATCAATTTCATGAGGGCCCCAACTGTTTTTCTATTTGGAAATACATCTTCTTGAATAACAAGAGGGTTTCAGTTTTCCCTAATTTAAAGTTTTGAGATTTTTTCAACCCGTGTTCTTTTTTGTTTCATTGTCAGCACTTTTTTTTATTTATTATTGCAGTTCCCCTGACGAAGAATGGCTTTTTCTGTTCGCTTTGAGCAAAGCAACTCCAATAGAAAAATGGGTACATGAAATTAATGAAATTAATTCGAGCGGTGTCGCGGGACACCCTGTAGGAACGAAGTTTTTAACACTTATAATCAAATTATATAATCACACTGCTAAGTATACGATGCTAACTACTTTTACATGGCAGAGTCAGAAAAGAGGCCAAATTAAAAGTAACTAAGTATTTGTCCTTAGCGGATTTAAGGCAAAATTAAAAGAAAACAATTTTTTTATTATTGAAGCGAGCATCTTGCAATACATATGAATCGAATATTTTGAAAATTGTTAATCATGATGAGTTGATAGTTACATAGTATACATTAGGGTGGGCCTGGGCCTTCATCATAGGGATGAAAAAAAAGTATTGAAATTTTGTGCTCCCAACCCCTAACTTTGTGCGAATACATGAAAAAACTATTTTTGAAAAGTTTCAGGTCAATCGAAATATTTTAAAATGGTCCGCTTTTTATTTGAAAATTGGTATATAAAAAAATCATTAAAATAGCGATTTTATCTAGAAAATTTCAAAATATCACGTTTATAATGCAATATTATCCGTGTTTTTTTTTTATTATGCAAATAAATGATATACTTTTAATAACTAATATAACTCAAAAGTAAGTCAATAAGTAAAGAGATAAAATATTTAGAGATATACATACATAGCAAAATAGTGAAAATTGGGGGAAAAAAATTGTTTTTCGTATGAATTTCGTAATTATTTTAATCATATAAACAATATTTAATGTTTTAACATACACTAAAAGGTACCACAGGTTATGTGCTTCATATAATACGTATTAACAATGCATATCTATCATAGTTTTGTTATAAACTAGTAACATACATACTAGTGGAGTCAATGAAGCTATAACACAAGCCACATTTTGAACGAAAAAGACCGTCTTTGAGGTTGAATATCTTTTATGCATTATTTTTTATTTTAGATTGCAAACAAGGAATAAGGGTTTTTGGGGTCACTGATTTCGACTTTGAAGTAAAAAAAAAAAAAAAAAAAATGGTGGTCCTAGGATGGCGGGAAAAATCTTCCGTTTTATACGAAATTCGTGATAATTATACATAAATTAAGAACTAAACATCTAACCAATGGTTTTTTGGGGGTCGCTGATTATGAATTTAAGGTAACAGTACAAAATAGTAGAAAAAATGTTTCATTTTATTAAAATATTCATAAGGCAATAACGTCCATTGTATAACATTTAACCGTCTTGTTATGTTATATGATGGAATGATGAGTTCGAAAACCAAACTCACAGTTTAAGGATAAAAAGAAGCCTAAGAAAAAGGAGCTTTTCTAGAAGTTTTCCCATGACTAGGAGAAGGCTTATGGGGTGGTAGGGCGAGAGAAGATGAGGTGGTTTAAAAATCATAAAAATGGTGGAAAATTTCCATTTAGGAGGAAAGTGAGTCGTTTTAAGTTAGATTGAATATGTACGTAAGGAATAGGATACCTTTTCCTTGGAAGGTGTTTAAGGATTTCTGTGGTAATAAGGTCATCACAGGGAGACTTTCGTAGCGGATGGTGTTAAATTGTGTAAAGGATATCCGAGGGATTAAAAGTATTTGAAGGAAGAGATATTGTAGACGATTCAATTGGTCTTGGTTAATAAAATGTATGTGATCAAGGTGATCAATAATGTTAGGATGTGGGGAAAAAAGATGTTTAAGGACACACTTTTTCAGTTTCAGACTTTGCCCGCGTGTTATCAGGATTTCGAAAGGTAGAAGGGATGGATTTTTGAGAAAAGATTTGTCTGATCGTATTCCAAAGTAATTTGTCTTTGTCTGTAAGTTGTAGAGTAAAATTCCTAAACATGCCTTCCTTATACAGTTGCAGTAAGTTAGTTAGTTGTCTACTTGCAGTATTGTTTGTCCGTTTGTCTGATGGGTATCGAGTTTGTTTCTACTGACCTCTAGCACATTTTTTTAAAGTTATATGTAGTCAATGAACATATACTGTCTTTTCTAATAGATAATAGTACAGCGCGTTCCAGATTTAAGTTTTTAAACTATCAGTTAGTTATTGAACTGCTTCGTCAATGTCCATTGCTGTTTTAAGACAGATTTTAAGGTATGGTCAATTATTGTCTTAAATAAGTCCCGATTAACTCGTCCGTTGATCAGTTGAGGTTTAGGAGCAATTTTAGGAGGGTTGATGCCAAGGATTAGTAGGACAGGACTATGGTCAGAGGAAAGGTCATCAAGAATAGAAGCTATGGGATGAAGCTGTGTGATAGCTGTTGAAACAAAATAATCTTGGATATCTGTAAGTTCGTTTGGTTCGGAAGGGAAATAAGTATATTCGCCAGGAGTAAGGATATTATAGTTGGTTTGGGATAGGGAATTAAGGAGTGTGAAAAGGCAGGGATTGCGTGCTCGACAAGATGTTGGTAGTTTTGAGCTGAGTGTAGGCATTTTTCAAGTTTTCAAGGAAGGGTTGTTTTGCGAATGTCTTGTTTTGGTTGGTTTTTCTGATTTTTTGTAGCAGTTCTTTCTGAACTGTACATCCTTTATAGTTAGCCGGGTATAGAGCTTATTATTTAGGTTTCTCATCAGTTATTTAGTGCAACTAAGTATATTCCCCAGGAGAAAGGATATTATAGTTGGTTTGGGATAGGGAATTAAGGAGTGCGACACGGCGGGGATTGCGTGCTCCACAAGATGTTGGTAGTTTGTGCTAAGTGTAGCCATTTGCTCAAGAGTTTCAAGGAAGGGTTGTTTTGCGAATGTCTTGTTTTGGTTGGTTTTTCTGATTTTTTGTAGCAGTTCTTTCTGAACTGTACATTCTTTATAGTTAGCCGGGTATAGAGCTTAATTATTTTGGTTGCTCATCAGTTATTTAGTGCAACTTTTTGTCAAATGTGGCCCGGCGCACTTGAAACAGCTGGGTGCATGGTAACAGTAGCTCTTCGTGTGTAAGGTTATTCAACCTTTATTCGACTATGAAATATAATCTTGACGTTTAACACTTCTTTGTTTTTTTGTTCATCGGGCTCAAAGTCGATAAAATAGAGAGAGAGAGAGAGCAGATTTCCCTTTTTGTACATTTGAAATGTTGCGAACTTTGAAGCCTAGATCTTCAAGTTAATTTTTTTAATGTCCGGTGGTGTAGAGTGATACAAGTAAGTATCTAATTATCTATAAAGGCTTTATCTTCTTTCAGCTGATAGGTGTGGAATTTCACATTTTCAGCTCAAAGAGAATCTACAGCCCCCCTGTGTATCTTTCGATCGCTTTACAACGAATGGCTACATCGTTTGCTCTGGCCTTACACGTGAATTCGTAGGCTCAAATTTAGTTACGAAGTCGTTGGACAAATAATGCGAAATAATTAATATTTTTCACATATTATCTTGGAGAGGATTGGGGTAATTTGGTTGAGGGAGGACAGCGGAGTTCATTTTCTGAAACTGTTATAAAACTCCGATTCTTAGTCAAAATAACAGCTTTCGGAATTTAGCGAGGGTGGTTGGTTGACCAATTGTGTAGCTTCATGATCGATCTTGCCGTCGGCTCTCCACGTGAGGTGTCTGGCATTCTCGAACTAGATTGCATTGGCATATTAGGCCTTAAGTTGGAAGTAGTGGGAAGATCTCCATTGTTTCTTTCCCAGACTCCCGACCATATTATTAAGATTAAACTGTTTTTTTTTACCTTTTGGGGTAACCTTGGTGATAGGAGGCCCTCCCAACAAGCTCCGTTCGAATAGGTTATCTTATTTATTAAATTGAAATTAAAGTTGAACTGAATTCCCGTAGACCAATAGTGACACAGAATAACTATAGAATTTTAGAAACATTATCTCTAACTATTGACAATAACCACCTAGGTTAGAATAAAATAATTTTTTAGCAAGATAAGGATGGAATAGTAATCTTCTAGTCAACTTGAAGATGACCCAAAGAGGGGTTGAAATATTACAAAAATTAGCTTTTAAATTATTCCTTTAGGCCTTACTATATAAAAATTGCATACAAGGAAATTCTCAGTGGTAGTTAGGGAGTGGGTGTAGTGAAAAAAATTACAGAACAAAAATTATAGGAAAAAAATAATCATTAGTATTTAGGCACCAGGTTCTTTTGAAGGAAGAAGAACCAACCCTACAAGTACATAACATACATAGTCTATAATTTAAAAGAAATAAAGAATTGGTCTTGGCTGTATGTATAAAATTAAAAAGAAATAGGTGGTGATTAGATGAAACATATATAGAAGGTATTGCTGGGTTGGCGACGGTAGGCAAATTCGGCCCAGTACTAACCACCCTTCACTCGAAGGGATCTGGAGAGGTTCTAAATTTTGATTTTGGACAAATTAAGTTGTGGAGGAGTACAACTAGTACACTTTTCTTGGTACAACATTACTGAACTTTAACCACAAATTAGTTAACCACATTCCTAGAGGCCTCACGGCCAAAGCCGCCGGCCTCCAGGCCGCGCTGTATCGAGAGCCTCTGTCTGGGTAAGAACCAGCATGGCGTACCTCCACAGGCAACAAGAAAAAAAAACATCCGAAATACAAAATATACCATACCGAATTTTAAAATATTACCGGATGACGAAATTTAACTTATATAAAATCTGAAATAGAAATGAAAAAAATAAAAAAGTAATTTGTACATCTCCAGACCTCTGGACTCAAAATTATTATGCACCACGAAATAAAAGCAATCGTGCCAAACTGATCAATTTTCCACAATATTTAAAAAAATGTGAATTGAAAATTGAACCCCAAATTCAAACTGTTACAACTACTTACTATTACATGTTTAAATCTCAGGTTTAAGTGGTAGAAATATGTGTTATTTTCGTTTAAAGTAGTTAATAGATCTATTAAAGTATTTTAGTAATTATTTGCATATATTTAACTTTTACGTCAAAACAATTCACAGTGGTTTGGCTTGGTTTTTTTTGGGGGGGGGGGATTTTTTGGAGTATCAGAAGTTCCTCTACACAACCCTGTATTCCATATTAAGGGGAAATTTTAATTTCAAAGGGGACTTTTTTTAATGCTGCCTTCTTTATGATGAACCTGGAGTAGTCCGTAAGCTTCGGCATGAGTCACATTGATCTCTGTATTATCCTGTTATTTAAAATAGTAAAAAGTAGTATTTACAGAAGTTTTTTTTGGTGAAATGTGTCATTAAGAATTACAGGTTGTTTGATGAAGCTTTTGAGTTAATCGGAGTATTAGAAACGTAGTAATGTATATTTTAGTAGTAATAATACATATTTATTTACTTCGTAAAATTGAATTTAATAAACACTTCGTTGTAAAGCTCATGTATCCAGCTGCTTGATTTATCGCTCCTACATTAACAGTAATATAATAAATGTAGGGAAATACCTCATTTTCCCGGATATATGCGAAGTGGTTTACTTTTCTCTTATGCTGTTTTAAGCTCGCTGTATTATCCATGACAGTAGAAATTTATAAAAAAAAAAAAAAAAAAAAAAAAAGTCTGGATGTTGTCGTTTAGCAACACATCAAGTGTTTTTTCTAATCTTTTCTCTGTATACAAGATCTGTTTTCAAAAGTAAAGTAACATTAGAAGTATTGGGCTCACCAAAGTGTTAAAAGATCATAAGAAATTCTTGTTAAAAGATACTAAGAAATTCTTTACCCTTCCTTCTCTGCTAGAATTGCTATCATTCCAGAAGAAAAGCAACATAAGAAGTTGCAACTCACTTGACTATAAAGGGGTCAAGTCAAGTGATTTCTATCCTCCATTCTAAAATACTACACTCAGGAGTGTGCAGCTAATTTTAATCTTAATTTTAACCTTCGCTTCCCTCCCCTTTAATGAGTGTCTGAACATGATATCATGTGTGGTGGAAACGTGAGGTTGGGAGGGAGGCGTTAAAGCTCTCTGAGCTTCACCAGTTTTCTATATCACCTCCCTTTAGACTAAAATAACCGTTTAATTTCACTCGTTCTTTCTCTAGTCTTCGGATTACCTCTCATTGAGAGTTATATCATTTTTCTCATCACATAATAATATCAGAAGGCTTATTTACACCTTCTCCTTCAGATTCTCTCTCAGGTTAATTAGATTTATGTCATAATTTCATCCTGATTTAAACAAATAAAGTGAAAGAAGTGATAAAGTTTCCGTTACATAGTCATTTGATCTTAATAATAATCTTTCTGTAAACTTATTAACTTTTGATTAATCGGTTTTGAGACTAAAAATAAAATAATTAATATAAAAATGCAATTTTTCAAAACTGGTCTTATTTTCAACGTTTCTTTTTTTGCTTCCGAGCTTACCGAAGGTAACGGAAGCTATGTGATCGTTCTGAAGGACGAAAAAATGTTAGGTCTCCGATTTCAAAAATTCCAAGACAGAAATCCGTTTCAGATATCAGGGAACGTTTTTGGTTCCGTGTCTGTCGGTCTGTCGGTCTGTCGTTCAATTTTTGCGAACCACCATATCTTAAAAACTACACGTCCAATTTTAATGAAATTTGGATGGTAGGTCATAATTAGCCCATTGTTGGTCCCATATAAGTTTGAACCTTCTGCGCTTATTTGTTTGTCATCCACATGCTCACAAACATACATTTATTTACAGCCATATCTTTAAGAGTAATCATCTTTTTTTTATGAAATTTTTATGGTTTGTTAAAAGTAGCCTGCAGATAACACCTGCCTAATTTCAACCTTCTGCGCACTTTAAATCGTGCTAAATTAATATGTCTTCTATTATAATGCCGCATGGCTAACTGACTCACTGACTGACATTAATGTTTACCCACTTCCAGAAGAGCTAGAGACTTGAGGTTTGCGCCATTCGACGCGCAATGTCCGTATTGTGAACCAAAATAAGTATAAAAAGTTTACTTTTCCCACTCCTTCCCCCCCTAAAAGAATAAAAATGGCTGACTTGATTTTTTAGCTGTTTCGGGGCTTATTGCAGCTAAACGGTAAGTCGTATTAGAAAATGGATAGCACAAGTGGTGACTGATTTTAAAAGATCTACAACTTTAGTCCTATGAGTTTTTGTCGTATCATCATCGGTTGTACCCTATATGGTGATAATTTTGTTATTTTTTGGTTTTATTTTTTCCATTTTTGTCTTTGAATGGCCATAGTTTCTATAATAGTTGGCCGATTTTATTTCTGATTGCGGCGATTGAACCTCACACTAATGCTCTTTAAATTGAGTATATTTTATTTCATTAGTTCATCTTACTTGCTGAGAACATGAGAGTAAACTTTTTCCCGTGCGCCGTGTCACGTGACCACTTCTTTTTGTTTTTAATATTGTGTCGTATATCATTTTAAAGGCCTTGATATGTACATTAAAGCTATTTTATTTGTTGATTTTTTAAAATTTTTGTACATATACTTTTGTACCGATTTATAATTTTGCTGTAGGTTAAAGGGTTTAAATACTTTTTTGATATTAGGTTTTTTATTTATATGTATTTATTAGTTAAATGACTGCCCTTTTGTATTGTTTGTTTTTTAAAAATATAACTTTGGTACCTCAGAGTACAGGGGTACAAATGTTAAAGTTAATCTTTTATAATATGATGTATATCGTTGAAAAGCTCTTGCATAGTAGATTAATTTTTGTTATATTCTATTTTGTGTTATTTTTAGTTATGAGGGGGGTAAAATAAAAAAAACAAAACGTTTATACAGGGGTTTCTACGATTTGGTTGCTGTTTTATATTTGTTTATTAAATTAATTATATGTGCGCTAACTTTTGGTGCTTGTTGGAGGCTTTGTAACTCCAACAAATGTTTAAATATCTTCAACTTTATTAAATATTTACTGGAACAGTGCCGCGCCGTTCCAACTTTTTGATTATGTTTATCGAGGTATTTTTCTAAATTTGGTCTTTTCTTTGCGAGGAAGCTATGTGCCACATTAATTGGCAGAGTATTTGGTTTCTGTATTATTTACCTTAGTTGTATCTATGTCCAAATTTGGGAATGACGATGAGTGGTTCAAAATTGGGGTAATAGGTGTGCGATGAAACTTAAAAAGCAAATAAATTTGACGCCATTTTTTTTTTTTTTTTTTTTTTTTTTGGTTTCTGTATACTTCATCTTAGTTGTATCTATGTGCAAAATTTGGGGAAGATTGAATCACGGGAAGTGGTTTAAAATTGGGGAAACGGAAATGTGCGATGAAACTTACAAAGCAAAGTAATATAAGACCAGTAATAATAAAATTCAAAGCGGTTGATGATGTAAAGGCCCCATACACCATACACGGTCAAAATATTTGCGCTAACATTGTGACCTTGTATGGGGCTGTGTGATGTTTGCGCAAACATGATGTTTGACGCGAATGGCCTAAATTTGCCCGACATCAGGTTTGTGCAAACATCATGTTTGCGCAAAATGTTTGATCGTGTATAGGGGGCCTTAGGGCCCCCACCTTTCCAAGAAGAGTGTTGTAGACTAGTATGAGCAAAGAAGGTTCGAAAAAGTGGTTTATTGATACTACCCAGTGAAACATCAATTTGTTACATCATTTATAATATATTTGAATTCTGCTACAATGTTTTCTTAAATAATAGTAAATTGAGATTTTAAATTCAAAGTAAAGATCGATCTTTTCCAGCCAATTCTAAGGTCTTTTACGGCAACGGTGTTAAAATCTAAATGATTGAAATGTCTTCATCAAAATTAGACAAAAAAATGGTACGAAAAGATAATTAAATTATAATTAATACGAGGATAATGGCATCTCTTCTTCAGATCTTAATCTGAATGATTCAATATTTAACTCACACTAAGATTTTTGTAATGGAACTTAATAATAGCCTAAAGGAGGATTGACAACTGCGGTCTCGGTCCCGGTCCGATCACGCTCATGTGTAAGTCCAAACTCATTCTCACAGTCAGGTCAAACCTCAGTCTGTCGAAGGTAGAATCTCGCTAACATGTCGCTATAAATATTTATTATCTTTTTTTATTATTATCCCTATACAAAAAAAGCTCTATGAGCTTTTTGTTTTTATAAGAGGAGTAACAATCTGAAGAAGAGCATTCCGTACACCTCCTTTTGATTGTTACTTTCCTCTGTCTTTTTATAAGGGGAGTAACAATCTAAAGAAGTGCTATTTATTTAATCCGGTGGCACAAGTCGGCCAAGTCCAGCACAGCTCTACCATCTTTTACTGGAATCAACTGAAGGCACTTTGGACCCCCTTTTATTATCTTATTAAAGATACTTAGATATATAAAATTAATTTTAAATTAGATTCCAAAGACCTACAAAAGTGTGTTACAAAGTTAAACAAAATTAAAAAATCCCGTCAAGTACTTACCAGCAAGTTACTAAAAGGGTTTCTTCGGTCATAAGAATTCATAAGAACATTATTATTATTTATTTTTTAACAAAAATATATAACATGTCGCTTTTCTTACACCTAAATTATCCTTCAATATGTATAAAAATTTACTTTTAAGAAACGAGGGGTGCATATTATCCATTACCTTCGGTAGTATGCACTAATTTAGTTATTTTAGGGGTAAAATGGCCGCCATTTTGAAAAACGATTTATTTTTGTAAACGAAATTTCAATACCTTTAAAATGATACCCAACTTCGAATTTTCAAATGACAAAAATTTTGGGGCTCCAGAGTTACGGCCCCCTAAAAATGTTAAAATTTGACTTTTTAATATCAACTCCCGGAAATATCATTGGGCCACAGAGATGCAAATTTTTGTATTTTTGCCTTATTTTTAGCTCCGGTCCTAATGGGGTAGCGGGGGGGGGACATTTTTTTGCGTTATGTTTTCATTTTTTGGGGGGTAAAATAGCTGCCATTTTGTGAACGAAATTTCAATGCCTTTAAAATGATACCCAACTTCGAATTTTCAATGACAAAAATTTTGGGGTTCCCGAGTTACGGCCCCTAAAATTTCTAAATTTTCACTTTTTTTAGACCATGTCCCGGAGCTTTCATTGGACCACAGAGATATATATTTATGTGTTTTTGCCCTTTTTTAGGACCTATCCTAATGGAGTAGTGCAGGGGGGGGGGGGGGGGGGGGTACATTTTGGGTTTGTCTTAATTTTTTGGGGGGTAAAATGGTCACCATTTTGGAAACGCGATATATATTTGTAATCTACATTTCAATACCTTTGAAATGATACCCAACTTGAAAATTACAAAAAATATAAAATATTGCTATCTATTCGCAATTGATCGCAGAAATTTGGAGTGTTTAAGTCCACATCAAGTCCATAGGTTTTCTGTTTTTGGGCAAAAAAGTTTAACTTGTATACCGAATTTCAAGTCTATAGCTTCAGTAGGTCGGGAGATATACTCCAAGATGCGACGGACGGACGAACTACCAAAAGCATAAGGGTTTCTAGGACGACCTCGAAACCCTAAAAACTACACCTCTACCTATATTGGTTCATAAGGTATGAACCACTGACTGACTTATTTGAACATTTTCTGACTTGGCAATTACGCAGCACGAGGATGCTAAGTTGAATACGAAACTACCATTTTTTTTTTTAATATCTTAATATAACTATTAAACCTTTTGTGCTGCGTAATTGTCAAGTCAAAATATGTTTACAAATTTAAACGTATAGACTGATTTAGGAAAGAAAATGTTTGAGTTGATGAGGGACAGAAAATAGAAAGGGGGCAGACAAACAACCTCGCTTACTGGTACTGGATAAATTAGACCTAGTAGAACTTACTTGGACAGGGGGAGACTTGGCTAAACCTATGATCTCACATTTTACGCGAGACGGCTCATTTTTTTTACACAAGTGTTTTTGTTGGGATTTTTTCCCTCCTTTTATTTTAAATCATGAATAAAAGTATCAATTTAGCAAAATTTATTGAGCGCAGTTTAAAATAATATAGGGCCATCTGTGGGCTACGCTCGAAGTACCATCCAATTTTTTTTGAAAATAAGACGGGTACAGTTGAAGATATATGGGTAAATATATTATGTATGTTTGTGGGCATATGGGAAATAAATAAATGGGCGTAGAAGGACCTACCATCAAAATTACAATTAAATTACCAGTTGTTTTTAAGATTTGTATGTTCACTAAACAAAACGACAGACAGGCCGACCAACAAACACAGGACCCTCAAAAATGTTCCTTGTTGTCTGAAACAGATTTAGTTTAGTAATTTTTGAAATTGAAGACATATTTATTTTCTGAACGATTATACAGCTTTCGTTTCCTTTGGGAAGCTCGGAAGCAATAATAAACAACACTATGTGATATGGCCAGCAAAATTTTGTGGCAATAAAAATAAAGGGGGATTAGTTCTGATAAGTGGTGAGCCGGGGATTGACTGTAGGCCATTCTCATAATTGGTCCGATCCCGGTCCACTCAGTTCAGGCGGCATCTGGATTCCTCGGATAGCAACCTGGACCGGACCGGAGTGGAGGTGTGAATGCTCCCATTGAAGTCCAAATCTTCTATTTAATGACTCCATGTTTACTCGGTTTGTTTTTGCAGGCAATATAGAACTTTTGAGAGAATATTTAACTTGTTACTTAAAACAGTAAATCAAATTATAAATTTATTTTGAATCTCCTATTATAAGAAAAGATAAGAAGTCGACGCGCTATTTTTTTTTTTTTTAGTATATATTTGGTTACTGTAGAGTGTATACATAGTGTTATAGTATTGATTATTGTTTTCCTGCTGTAATAGAACTGATATTAGAAGTAAAGCAACATGTGAGCGTTGTTGGCTCACTTTACTACAAGGGGGCTACCAAGTGATTTCCTACCCTCATTATTACTAGTAAGTTTGTTATTACACAAGGGGAGGGGTAGCTAAATGTCCGATAATTCCAAAGCGACCCCCTCCCCTTAATGAGCCCTGAACACGATATCATGTATGAAGGGGGAAGTTAGAGTTCTCTGAAGCCCAACAGCTTTCTATATTTTACCCCCCCCCCCCCCCCCCCATTCCTCCCTCAATGAGTAAAATAACCGTTTCATTTCATCCCCCCTCTCTAGTCATGAGATTACCTCTCACTGTGAATTATACATTTTTCCTCAACACGTCATAAATATCACGAGGGGTTTACACCCTTAACTTGTATTTTTCTCTCTCTTACACACACTAGGTTTTACTGGTTTGCGTTTTATTTCACCGCCTAATGAATAAATAAAGCGACTCCGGAGAATATTTATCTTGATATATTCATTTGTTTGTTAATTTTTGATAAAAGGCATGGCAAAACCTGAGCTTTTGACATAGCCATCACTGTAGGTAAACATTCGCTCACACGTGAAGCAATTCTTAATATGCTAAAATAAATTACACACGAAAACTCGTATATACGTGTATTATACAATTAAAGTTTTGTCTGAACATTGATCAAAATTGTAAAATTGTTTAATTCTTTTTAATTCCATAACCAAATACCGGCCTTAACTCTTTTCCTGTCTGTCTATATGTATGTGTGTATGCCTGTCTGTCGCCATCGGTCCAACTTTATAGACGAAATATTGGCTGAACGAAATCAATTAATTTTTTTTTGGTGTGCGCTTACATGTTTCGTCAAAATATATTAAGTAGAACCAGAGTTTTTAACAATAATTTTATTATTTAAAAAATCGGTCCGAGACAACTCAATCTAACTTTCTCACATACAAGTACATAATTATTTCTTGGTCCAGTGATTTCCATATATTGTTTTGTGTTTTTGTTGTTACATTTTTAATTATTATTAAACAATTTATCAAAATTTACCATAAATTCAATTTCTCTCTACCTATGAATCGCATACGACCTCTCATTGTCCGCTTTTCCTGCTATTTTCTCAGGAACTAGATTTTTTCTGACTCTTATGGTTAGATATGTGTATAAATGGACTGGATTTTAAAATATTTTAATCAAAATCGTCGGACCCATTTTGGAGAAATAATTTTCTTTTACGTAATTTCTGATTTTCTTGGGGTGGCACCCCCAATTTTAGATCTAAAATTAATTTCTCAATCTCGCCATGGGGTTTGATTTTTCTAAACCAGTATGAACCGGACATAATCGTCCCAGTAGGCTCCACGCGTCTGATTATGGACACAGATCTCACACAGAAATTTTTAGTGGAAAATTGAAAAGAGTGATGAAGAACGATGATGGTAAAATAAAAAGTCGGTCCGAGACCTCTCTAACAAACTTTTTCATATACGAGTTCATATTTAGTAAGCCCGGTGTTTTCCATTTATTAGTTTTCGTATGTAAATTTAATTATTGTTGAACAAATTATTAAAATTTTTAGCCAATTGTTGGTCCCATATAAGTTCTAACCTTCTGCGCCGCGATTTATTTCTCTTCCACATGCGTACAAACATACATTCATTAGGGTCCGTAGGCAAAACCAAGGACCCTTATATTTTCCTGCGTGTGTCTGTCCGTCCGTCCTGTCGCCTGCTCTCATGGCTACACCTTTCGTCCGATCACTTTGAAATAAATTAGTATGTATGTGTCTTGTACCTACCCACATATTTTAAAAATATAGTGACTTAAAAAATATATTTTTCAAAAAAATTAGGGTAAAAAAACTTAAGGATTAAATTTTTTTAAATTTTTTTGGCACCGTGAGGGGTATAATATGAAAGGGTACGTCGAGCTGATTACAAAAATATATAATTCTTTGGTTATAACTTTGATAGGGCGAGCGTAGGCGAGTTGGAAGCGGCTGTGAAGCGTGCCCCCCCCCCCCCTCCCCTCTATCTCGCTTATGTGAAGTGCAAAAAATCTGAAATAATTCCTGAACATTCTTCGACCAAAAGTAAAGATACCACTTTTTGGAAATTTCGAAAAAAATATTATATTATTTTTTATTGACAAAATACGTTTTTTTTATAATTATGGTCTTTTTTATGTATTTATATGGTTGTAGTCCGGTTCAGTGGCAAACAAATACTTTACAACTATACAGTGTGGCCTACGGACCCTCGCTGTGTGCTGACTAGCACACACTTGACCTGTTTATTTACACCTACAGCTTCAAAAGTACTAATCTGATTTGTATGAAACTTTTATAGTTAATCGAAAGCAACCCGCAGATAGCCCTAGATTAATTTAGACTGTCTGCGCTCTTTAAGGCCAATCGGCCACCAGAAGCTGAGCGGAGCGGAGCGGAGCTGAGCGGAGTGTAGCTGAGTGTAGTTGAGTCCAAGGGGTGTGGCAACCGAAAGCTGAGCGGAGTCGAGCTGACTGTAGCGGAGTCTAGCTGACTCCGCTCTGTTTTCGTTTGCGTGAACTAAGCTAGTCCACCCAAAAATGTCAACCCAACGAAAACTATTATATTTGTGTTTAAGTTCAGAATCCGAGGATTCTGAAACCGAGTTTTCTCTTGCAGCTTGTATCGCATTACCAGCTTATAAGACAGATTGGGAAATTTTCTATCTAGAAAAAGGGATGAATTCGGGGAATTTCACACCCTTTTTCATGATCTAAACCCCGAACAGTTTAAGGAATATTTCCGTATGAATAGCCCTCAGTTGAATGAACTTCTAAATAAGATAAGAGATGATATAACGGGTTGTGATACAAACTATTGGAGAGCTGTAACATCCGAATTAAAAACCTTTTTTTTAAATACGCCAACACTGATTACTTTTTATTATACTTTATTTATTTTCCTTCACATTATATTATTGAAAGAGAGATTAGATGGCTATTAAGGTAGAGAAAATAATGAAAATCACTATTTCATTTGAGAAATGTTTCGACCAATTATTAATGTCATCTTCAAACAAACATATATATAAAATTAATTCAAGGTAATTATAATTATTCATTATAAATTTTGGCATATCCTTAATCCCACTGAAATCAAGTTTTAATTAAGAACCACTGTATAATAAGATGAATCTCCTCGATGAATAGTTGTTATGAAGATCACATGTATACAGCTTTTTGATAATTTTTTAGAATGTTATAAATTGTTACTAGTTTTGTTTAATGTTTTAATTTATATTTATACATATTAACATTTACTGGTTATTTCGATGTCGGTATGTTATACCAACGTGCCACTGTTAAACTTTTTAATTTTAGACCCTCCCTTATGGAGATAGTATTATATAATGAAACAATAATGACGTATGTAAGTATATTTTTTACTGAATACAAGTCTTAATTAAAACTTGATTTCAGTAAAATTAGAAGTATATGTCAAAATGTTTAATGAATAATTAAACCCTATATAATAACTAATTTTTATTTTATAATTACTTTATTTTAAAGCTATATATTATGCTTGTTTAAATTTTAGAATAAAACAAGACTGAAGATGACATTAATAATTGGTCGAAACGTTTCTCAAATAAAATAGTGATTTTCTACACTATATTAGCCAGCTAATCTCTCGTTCATTTATCTACAAGAGTGTATTAATCAATTAATAAAAAGTTTATTCAATTAATTTTTTAATAATATTATTGTTGTGGGTGGAGGGGGAAGCGGAGTCAGCTTTCAAAACCGACCGACTAAGCGGAGTCGAGATGCGTCGCTAGGCTCAGCTCAGCTCCGCTCCGCAACCGGTGGCCACCCTTACATTTAAAACAATGGGATTCGATTTCACAAGCTGAGTCAACTCCGCTCAGCTCCGCTCCGCTCAGCTTCTGGTGGCCGATCGGCCTAACTTTTGCTAAATTGATACTTTAATTCATATAAAAATCAAAACAATTTTGACAGATTAAAAAAACGGGGAAACAATTAAATAAATTAGATAATAATATGTAGCTTGTAATAGCATAAAATCAATAAATTACGTGGATAGGATGCGAGGAAGCTATGTGCCACACCAATTGGCAGTCTATTTTTAATTTTGTGTTGTAGTTTAGAGGTAGAGGAATTTTAATTGATATGGTACTGAAGCTGAAGAGAGAAATCTTTTTGCTTGTTGGCTGAAAGAAATGCAACCTTGAACCAACAAGAATTAAAGAACAGCATGACATAGACTACCTAATGAAAGGATCATTTACTCAAATCTTTCTATTATTTTGATAGAAGTGAGCTCTAGAAGAGGCTAGAGTTTTTTCAAACCCTCAGTCTATATCATAACAAGTAACAGTGCTCGGTTTGTTTAAACATGATTCGTCTTCTCTTGCTCTTCTTTCTCTCTTCATTTATAACTACAGCTTATAATCTTAATAAAAACTGTGGTAAGTCATTTATACTACTTTACCAATATCAACTTATTCATAGATAATTATACATTTCGTTTTCCTTAAATAATGCTTAATTTTGTCCTTAACAAATTCACTTTAGTTAAACAAAGAAAGGTTGAGTTCGTAAATAATTGTCTAACCCTATTTTATAAAGATAGCATAAAAATAAAAATAGCAAAAACTTTGAATGACTAATTTTTATAATCACAAGGCATCGCATTAGTTATCAAGAAAATATGTATTTAATCATGATGAGTTGATAGTTAGAGAGCAGTGTAGTGGGGGAGAAGGGTGCCTTTTTCCTATCCCTAAACTTACAAGACACATGATACAATACAATTTAAATACAAAAATACAAAAAGAGGCTCGCGGGTCAGTTAAGCACAAAAAGGTAAGGTGGCGGTCACCACCTTACCTTTTTTACAGTCATACCTCTTTTTTAAGTTATACCTTGTTTACAGTCCCCAAACGCTTCCAGTCCCAAAAGGACTGATTTCTCTAACTAAACATTTTAAACTGCAAAGTACTACAACAAAAGTTTAAACTAAGACTAGTTTTCTTCAAATCCACAGTTTTCTCACTCGTATTTAGGTTATTTCAATGTAATGCTTGTATTGAGTCACTAGATGTGACATGGATGTACTTACTTACTTACTAGCCAATACCCACTCTTTTGTCTCTCCGGCCATTTGTGACGAGGCTCTCTCATCTCTTGCCGGCAGACTGCTCAGAGAGGCGTAGCTCGTTCTACCTACTGATTGCGGAATTAATCTTCCCTTTAGAGTTTTAGAGGATTGTAGGGAGGAGAGACATTGTGGTTGAGGCAGAGTTGTTCCTAACTTTGCTAATTGGTCTGCTATTTCGTTACCACTGATATTCACGTGGCTAATGATTCTGTGTAATTTTAGCTGCCGCCTTTGATGGGACCAGAAGTTCTAGTTTTTTCCTGCACTCATTGGTTCTCTGGCAGTCTGTTAGGGTATTGCGAGAGAGATTCTGGATACCAGCTTGGGAGTAAACTAAAAATATTTAAGGGAGAATGGATTGACTCTAGTTTGGCAGCTGCAGCTTCTTCCGCGGCTACTTCTCCATCATAGTTGTTTAAGAGGGCTCCTACAGCTAGGTTTCCTTGAAAGAGGCGGCAATAATATGCGGCCCCTGTTTCTCCTGTACCTGGCATTGATGAGCCATCTGTATAGATGTGCAGCCACTCGTGTTCTGGGTAGTCTTCATGGGTGGTATGGAAGGCTGATTGTTTTAGTTCTGCTTCCAGGGAGGCGTGCTTCGGTAGGAGATGATTTTTTAGTCTATAGTTGGCTTGTGGTAGGTGACGAAAGCAGTCATGATGGGTGTTAAGCGGGACTGGTTCTCTAAGTGTAATTCCTTATTTGGCATATAGGTTTTGGTACGCAGTCATTGTTTTTTGGGTCTTCAGTCTGTTAGTGGCTTGTCGTTAGTCTTTCCCCTGGTGTTTACAGACGCGCTTGAAGCGTAGAGCAGATTTGTCTCTATGGACATCCAGGGGTGTAATTTGTGTCAGAATTATGTGAAAAATATTTTTGGTATCAATAGTTCTCTTTGAAAATAAACCGTTTTGCGAAAAAATTTAAGAAAAAGTAAATTTTGAACTTTAAGGAGGGGGAAAAAGGGGGAGGGGCATCCTTCTACTTACTTACAGTAAAGTTCCTCCCTCCAAGAGGGGGGAACTTTACTGCCTCTCACTAATATTTCCCATAAGAGTGTTATCACAAAGTTTCAAGACTTTATTATTATTAGAATATAATTATTTCCCCTATTATTCCTTATTTTTCTGGACTATTAGTAATCATGTTTCATTTAGTAATTCTCAGGCTAAGTTCGTTGGACAGCGTTATCTATCCAAGAGTTCCCGCGTAAAGGGAGCGTAAACGTGGGCTTCAAATGTAAAATCGGAATTTCAGAACTGGAAAAGATTTTATCACCACCTATTCGATGAGATGAACATTCTTTTCAAATAAATTGTTTTGGTAAAATCAACAGCGACACGTCTAAGAAGTGACAAAGATCGTTATAATTGAGAAAACAAAGTTTTTGCAGATATCTTAAGTTCTAGACATTGACAATTTTGTAAAACTTCATATGTTTCGTCTAAAGTTCGATTGAAACAGGCATGTAAAATCTCAACTGGAAACATGATGTGGTACATTTTATTATGTGCAGTTGAAATGGAGATGGTCGGGCCGTGTAAAGTTAGGAATAGCAGAAAGGCCTTTCTCCCCTACTAACGGCTCTAAATTACAATCATAATCATCCTCTATAACTATCAAATCATTATGATTAACAATTTGCTTAATACGTATTAAATATTTATTGCATTTCACTCTCTTCAATGATAAAGCCATGCGGTGCCTACTTTTAATTCAATTTACTTTTCCATTTTCCTATGTAATCTGTTAGAATTCTCTTTTTTGTTGTACATATTTAATCTCTCGTCGTTTCATCATGCTACATTAGGACTCAGCTTTTATTTCTATTATATTTCAGATCGTCTACCAGCCTGTTACACATTTTGTCGTCACTCAACAATTAGAATAAACAATTCAGATGAACTGCCACATGTCTGGAGTCCCAACAGTATTTTTTTTTTATTTAATTGTATTATTAATATAAGATTGGAATTTATGTAATTTTTACACTTATTTATTGTATTCATTTAGGTTTATGTGTTACTTGAATTATTTATTCCATTCAACATTAGGTTTCATTATTTATATCAACTATCAATTTGCGATTATGCTTAATATTAATATTTTATATTTTTGTTGTAATTATTTTAAAGGTCGGAGAGAGATAAGGAAGTATTTAGCTACTGCTGCAAGTAATGTTACGATAATAAAGGCTCTTCTAGATCTTGGAATGGATATAAATGTCAGAGACGATTATCGGAGGACATTGCTCATGCACGCATGCTGTATTTCGAATAACACGGAAATTCTGAAATATCTTCTTCATTCAGGGGCAGATCCCAACATCCAGGATTCGTCGGGAATTACAGCCGCCAACATCTGCATCAGACATAATGACGTAAAATCTGTTGAAACGCTTATCGACAACGGTGCAAATCTGAACCTCACTACCTACAAGGGTAACATTATTCTCCGTAACGCCGCCCGGAACCCGAATATAAGAATGTTAAAAGCAATTGCAAAATATTTCCCATCGATTGATGTAAAAACCGATGACGGCGTGACTCCGTTGTTCGTAGCTGTAACTATCGGTCAGTTAGAATCGTTTCATTATCTTCTAGAAAACGGTGCCGATCCGCGGACTAGAGACGTAAACAACAATACAGTTCTTCACATAGCGGCTGAAAAAGGATTCGACATAATTGTACAGGAACTGCTTGTTTATGAGGATTTAATAGATTCGGCGAACAGCTACGGAATGACTCCTGCTGATCTTGCGGCAATATGGAAGCGGTGGTCTACTTTGGCAATTCTAATCCGATCAGGGGCCAAAATAACACCCAGAATAACAGAATTAAGCACGTTAGATAACCTATTCAAAAACATATCTTCCAGAGAGTTTCTATTGACACCTGTTAATTTTATAAACACTACGAAGCCATCTGGATACGTCGAAGCACTGAGTTTAGCTATCCGGAATGGAAATTACAACCTTGTTAAATTTCTTCTTGACTGTGGCGTCGATGTTAACGCAATGACGGAAGAAGGGTTCACATTAATGTGGACCGCTTTGGTAAATAAGAATTTTAAAATTGCAGATTTACTCGTTAAGCATGGAGCCAATATTGACGCAGTGGACGAACACGGTATGACATCTCTTCATTCGGCTGCCGCTTTAAATCTTGCTAAAGCGGGCTTGTTCCTGGTTGAACACCAGGCAAATGTTAACGCTCTTTCAGTTGACGGACTGACAGCAATGGACTACGTATCACACCCTTTGCGAAATGAACATGGTGATCGATTAGCCAATATCCTTGTAAGAATGGATGCAAAGACAGCCATCGAACTCAGTAACTCGTCCGAAGTCATTTTTCTTTTCAACTCTACATTAGAACATTTGTTAAAGTTCAACAATTAAATATATCGTAAATAATAATAGGTAAACGTAAAAAATTCTTATTAAATATTTTTCTATCTCTTCGTCGCCTTATCTTTCTCCTGAGTAATTCTCTTTTTAGTTATAAGAAATTATAAATAAAAAATATCTATATTATATTCTTACTGTTCACTTTTCTTCTGTTTTAATCCTCATTGAGTTTTAAATTCTACTACCAGCGATGTCGTTTAGCTAAATCACCAGACCTGTGATCTCTAATAAAGCGAGAATGTGATATCTAATAAGTGTCTCTAATAATGTGTAATCTCTAATATTGTGATCTCTAATAAGTGTCCAGCGACACCACACGTATTTTTTTGTTTAAGATTAAAATGCACGCTCAGCTCAATATTGCAAACAGACAACTGCATTGTACACTGTAGAGTACACCTAGTATAATCCTTTTAGATACAAATATGATCATAATATCTTTGATAGTAAAATTGTTTTTGTTATTAACAAGATATGAATCTTTAGACAGTTCAAGCCACTCCTCATATCTTGTTTTGTCCGAACTTACTCCTGAAGTTTTCAATGTGTTTATTTGTCGACACAGTATCCCTAGTCGAAGGTTAAATCTAATTCAAGACATGCTATGAAATCACGATAACCCCTGCCCGTGTGTAGGAGAGCTACATGTCACCCCCATTGGCCAGAATTTTAAGATGTCGTGACTAGGGCGCCCTCCCTGAAGCACGAGCCTCTGGTTCTAGATTTAATCACTTCCACTGGTGGTGGTTTTACAGTCATCATGTTCACTACCCCCTACCCTCATCACCTCCCACACTCAAAGTTTTTTAAGCATCACGGAATCAAGTGAGTGCATCTACTTTACACCTGTGGCGTATTAAGTTCCCTAAAGCTTTCACGTCGCCATTAGCCGACGCACGACACACCCAAGCTATTATAGATAATTTTACACGACGGTATTTTTTATTTGAAGTACTATCATGTTTTTTAATAGATTATCAATCTATAAAACAAGAAACGTATAATTATACTTATATATTCTTTTAGTCCCTTTAAAACTTTCTATAACGTGATAATACCACTTAGGAAACAATTACGGAAAATAATATAGCAAATTAGCTTTTGCCCAAGGCGAAGCCTGGTAGGACCCATGCTAGAAGTCTGTGGGTGGGTATATGTCTGTTGGGAAGTATGTAGCAGCTAGTGCTATCTGTGAATCGTAGTTGCGGTAGGGGGGGACTATTTCTGTCCCTTTCTTTTGGCCATACTTTGATATAGCTCTTCCTTATATATATATATATATATATATATATATATATATATATATATATATATATATATATATATATATATATATATATATATATATATATATAAATATATATATATATATATATATATATATATATATATATATATATATATATATATATATATATATATATATATATATATATACTATATATTATACTAGTGCTACCTAGTAGAGAACATCAATACAGAAGTATTCTTTCACTCTCATTATTAGTATGTTACATTGGAATAAGTGTGGTAGAGCTTTATTTCAGTATTGAGCTCGAAGATTGTAAACATACAGTTCCCGATTGACCGTACACTACACGTAGGTACACCTGATAATTAAATAATGTATATGGAACGAATATCTATTGCGTTTCATAACTTGCCTTTGCGTTTGAAACCACTTGTATAACCAATCATTGTTGTACCATATTACTATTAATTTTCTATTTTTTCGATTTCTTCCTTTCATTATCGGTTTATAATATCCTATATTCCTTATTCTTATCTTTGTTATCTAATCTATATTTTCTTATATTATTGTGCATTATATAATATTTATATATTACGTTACTTACAAAATGAAATGAAGTCCCCCCAAAAAAAACACTTATGTAAAAATATAAGGCAATTCTCACGAAAAACGTTGTGAGATCATAGGTTTAGCCAAGTCTTCCCCTGTCCGTGTAAGTTTTACTAGATCTAATCCATCCATTACAAGTAAATAGTGTTGTTTGTCTGCCCCCTCTTTATACTCTGTCCCTCACAAATCCAAACAGTTTCTTTCCCATATCACTCAACACGTTTAAATATAAAAAAAAAACAAAATAACATTTACTGACGGCAATTACGAAGAAAAAAAAAATTAGTGTTATATAAAACCTTGTATCGACGTGGTGTGGTAAAAATTTTCTGTATTTTAAGGCATAACGGCAAAAAACAAAATAGTAAATTACGCGTCGAGTGCGGAAAGTAGAATTTAGCATGCGAGTGTGGAGTTTGCACCCGAGCGAAAGTGAGGGTAGTAAAACCACACGAGCAATGCAAAATGTCGTTTTCGCACGAGTTGCGTACCGTACTTTATCTACGATTGTTAGATTTAAATAATAAATACAGAAAAAAATAAACTTGCTATATGTAAGTAAGTTCGTATCTCTCTCTTCATAAAGATGGCATTAATTCTTGAGTTGTATTTTTTGCCGAATTAATTATTTTTGGAGGAGTATTATCCTCCAAATTTTCGTCTAAGTCAATTGATTCACTTATTGTTCTCACTAAAAACTCGATATAAACAGTTACTTTAAAAAAGAACAGTAAATTAGTTTTGTTAAATGTAAACAAACTCGCTAATCGTGCGTAAAGCTGAAGAATTCCTCTTCTTTCCCGCCCTAGGGTGGTAAAGAAGAGGAATTCTTCAGAACTATGAGACGCGCATGCGCAATGAATACAAGTACGTAAAGAATCACTTTCTACGCATCTAAACAGAGATATAATGTTTATATTTCGTATCAATCGTAGATAAAAATAATTATATCCACCGCCTCTCGATTTTCGGAAAAATTTCGAGTTGGTAATGTCAAAATCAAAGTGTTTGGTATCGTTGGAAAGCCCTTAAAGAGTACTCTAAAGTTGTGTAACAAAATTTTCAACTTTTTCACGTTTCAGGTCTTTTTGTTGAAATAACTTATAAATACAAAAATCCTTAAAAATTGACTGCCCATTGGTGGAGTACATAGCTTCCTCACATCACGTATTTTATTAATTTTATGCTTTTACAAGTCATTATTGTCGAATATGTTTAATGGCTTCCCCCGTTTTTTTAATTTGTCAAAATTGTTTTGATTTTTTACATGAATTAAAGCATCAATTTAGCAAAAGTTAAAGAGCGCATACGGTTCAAATTAATCTAGGGCTATCTGTAGTCTACTTTCAATAAACTGTAAAAGTTTCATACAAATCAGATAAGTACATTTGAAGCTATAGGGGTAAATAAATGTATATTTGTGAGCATGTGGAAGAGAATCAAATTGGCGTAGAAGGTTAAAATTTATATGGGATCAATAATGGGCTAATTATGACCTACCACCCAAATTTCATTAAAATTGGACCTTTAGTTTTTAAGCAGTGTTGGTTCGCAAAAATTGAATGACAGACAGACACGGAACCAAAAATGTTCCCTGATGTCTGAAACGATTTCTGTCTTGGAATGTTTGAGCTTCTGTTACCTTCAGCAAGCTCGTAAGCGATACAAAAAACAACAACAAAAAAACATATAAAACAAAAACAAATAAATGGGGGTATAGAAGGTACCTCCCCGAGAGACATTATATGTCCGATGTCCCTGGAAACAGTCTAAAAATAAATAAATTTCAAAATAATTTGACACTGACTAAACCTTCTACTTACTCTCTTACTGGTACACTATTTTGAACCTAAGCTCAAAACCCGATTTGTTATTTTAACGAGCGAGGTCTCCTGGTCACAGAACTACTAGTAGTAAATAACAGTAACTGTTTAACATCTTCAGGAGTTCATCAAAGACTTGACTTTTGTTAATGCTTTTTGTATGTAATAATACTGACGCAACGAACTGTAGACGTGATGTCGCAGGGAAAAGATTACCAGCACCTCTTGGTCGACCTTCAGGTTACTCCAGTAACCTAGTCTAGGACCTACTAGTAGTTGTAGTTGTAGTTACTAGTAGTTCTAGGAGCCTCTTTCTCGCGATAGTTCCTCTTTCCGTATATAACGAGGATTCTTGAGCTTGCAGAGTAAGAATAATGAAGCCCCGGCTTATTTAAATTGAACATATTTTAAGATCACTTATTCAATATTTTAAATTTAAAAATTATTTATATTCTCTCGTTATGTAATATTATAAGCTATATGTACAAAAATGTATTTATCTTTTGAAGCTGATGCACTTCATATTACTTAGTCAGTTAGGGGTAATTAGTTAGCAGTTATTTAACTGCTACCTTATAATATTATACGAGTTATTAAACTTATATAATAGAAGCATGTAAATTTTTGAATAATTAAAAATAAAAATAATATTGAAATAACTCTTTGTACTTTTACCCTTTTAAAAAGTATATTTTCAAGTAGAAATTGTGAATTTTTTCTTATATATATTTTTTTTTTGTTTTCGTCTGTTTAGTTGAGACATTTTGTGTAAGGGTTTGGAAGCTTTTTGCCTTGAAGTAAAGATATTGCCGCTATTCTCACACTGAGAAGAAGAGAAAAGAGAAAGTGTGACGAATTTTTAAAAGCCTTTGGGGTTCCTTTACCCCCTCTCTTCTCTGTTTAAACCCCTCCCTTACCCCATCCCGCTTCAATCCCTTGAGTCGTAATAAGCGGCGGCTTTTTACTCTTTTTTAACCTCCCTTTATATAAAAAAAGAAAGAAAATGCCACTTAAAAAAAAGCCACTTATAATGGTGGTTGGGGGAAAGAGGGGGAAAAAACGAGGGCCAGAAAGACACTTAAGCGTTTAAGCTCATTTACGACATGGAGGGGGAAGTAGGCTGCGTGAGAGAAGGGGTGTTTTTTTGAAAATGGGCAAAAATCTTATAGGCAATATATTTTTTAAAAAAAAGTTTGCACCTTTTTTAAAGGAAAATATGCAGGAGCGTGTGGAAAGAGTAAAATATTTAGGGAGCGGAGAAGGTCGACAATTTACAGGGATTATGTGGCTCAACCTTGTAACAACAGCCATGTTTACCCGCCAAACTATTTCTCTCTAACTCTTTTCTATTAACATATTACCTATATCTTTTAATATTACTGCTTTTTATTTATTAATTCTTACTAGTACATAATCTAGCATGAAAAGCAGTGTAAAATATGTCAAATTATTACTTAACATATTCTGAGAGTTACTTATAGGTAAAGAGAAAACCTTTTTTTAAATTATTCATTTAGCCACAACTATAAAGATTAATTATAATAAGGGACTTTTGGTCATAATGAAAGCAACTATTAAAATACTCAGTCACTGATAAGAAGAGGCCATCCACTGAAGGTACACTCCTATCACGTGATTAACAATTTATCATTTAATTAGTAAATTATTTCACAATTTACGCGGGGCCGTTTCGTCTTGAGACGACGTCTAGGATTGCCAGGAATATGATGAGAGGATAGGTTCTTGACAAGAGGATTGGAATGGTTAGTGAGTTTGGAATGAAAGGATTTATATCGGAGGGATGCAAAGATTTTGACAAAGGGGACTTTTATGTCATTGTGGATAATTCGGTTGGCTACATAGGAGGGAGCATTGGCAATCTTACGAAGGATAATGGATTGGAGAGATTGGACTTTGTAAGAATTTGATGGCTTGGTCAATCCCCGCAGGTCTAGTCTACAGGTCCAGATAGGTTTGGTTGTATAATTAATAATTATATACTGCCAGTATGTTCGTTTATGAAAGATTAGAATTTTTGCCTAGAAGCCTGAGTAGTGATTTGTAACCTCTTTTCATGTCCTTACATTTCAGTCGTGTATGAAAGTTCCAAGTCGTATTCTATCTATATTTAGTCCTAGGTAGCGTACTTGGTTAAATATAGGAAGTTGGAGCTGGTACAGAAAGACTGGATGACATGTGGCTCTTCGTAGAGTGAATGTCACGTGAACACTTTTCTCCTGATTGAATTTAATTCTCCATTTCCTGGACCAGTTTCCAGTTCAGTTTGCAGGTGTTCTTGTAGGGAATCAGAGGAGTGGATGGAATCTGAGTGAGTAGATAAAATAGCTTTATCGTCAGCATAGGAAGCTAAGGAAGTTGAAGGACATCAGTTGTGTAGATGGAGTAAAGAAAACGGCCTAAAATACTACCTTGAGGGACACAAGGTTTTCTAGATAGAAACCAATGATTAGGTAATAGGTAGATGAGGATTTTCTTGAGCTTCCACAGGAGCCCCCGATGCCAAACCCGATCGAAAGCCTGACTTTTGTCGAGGAAAGCCGCGGAGACAAACTGATTCTTCTCAAGAGTGGAGGAGATGGCGTCTACAATACGATGGCACTGCTGGATAATAGAATGTTCTGCTCGAAATCCAAACTGGTGGTCATAAAGGATATTTTTGGATTCTATGATAGGGTAAATTTAAGAAGAATAAGCTTTTCCAGGATCTTACTCATTACTGGAAGAAGGCTAATGGGTCAATAGGAAGAAGGTAAATGGTGACGTTTTGAAGGTTTATGGATCATTATTGAAAGGAATTTTTTTCCATTGGGAGGGGAAGTAAGTAGTTCTAAGAACGGAGTTATAGATATAGGCCAGGAAAAAATTTTTGTTTTTTTTGGAAGATGTTTTAAAATATTAGAGGAAATTAGATCTTGTCCAGGGGCTTTGTTGATGGGCAGGGATTTAACAGTGTATAGGATATTTGAAGGATGAAATGCAGATGGAGGAGGAGTCATTTGTAGGGGTATGTCAAGGTCGTCTGCAATTGTCTGAGTATGATTTGGATCTAGGATATCAGGGTGAGGAATGAAAACCATGGATAAGTGTTGTGCAAACCATGTGGATTTTTCTTTATCGGTCTTAGACCGGGATCTATTAGGGTCACGATGGGGAGAGGATATGGAATGATAGGATAAAAGTTGTTTGGTTGTTGAAAACCTTAAATAAATTTTGTAGGATTGCTTTCCACTTATGTCAAATTAATATGCAAACACATCACTGTACACATCACCTTCGGCTGATTCAAGTCTATCTGTTCAATTTCTTGTTCAACGTGGTAATAACGAGGTTTATTGTCCTTTATGAATTCAATTTTATAAGTTGCACCTGTAGAGTTATAAACAGCTAGAAAATGTAGATAAATTAGATGGAAAAAAGAATGTTTAACGGTTAACATATAGTATCGTTCAAGTTGTGATATCCTCACCACAACGACACCGAGTGTCTAGCACTACTCCGTCGAAGTACCCAGTAAACATGGTGCTGCTTATCTGTATTTACAAGTACAAGTGATTATACAACTAACAGATAAAATATAAAATATAAAACGTACATTAACATTAAATTAAAACAATACACACTACTACTCACATCAAATACTACTGTCACATTACTAGAATGTTAATATTTCTGTCCCTTCAAGAAGCTTTTCCTTATAACTAGCTCATAATAAGTTTGTGGTAAAATCTTGTTAAATTGAGTGAAATTAATTTTGATTCTGCGCGTCTCTATAAATAGACATAAACTTGATAATAATAAAGTTGTGTTGAAGAATTTAAAGTCCGAATCTCTCTAGACTAGCAATATAAGATAATTTTTATAGCTTTTTTTGTCCGAACTTAAGACGTTACCGTACTTTTAATAAGTCAAGTTTAATTTTTCTTAACCCCAAATCTTAGTCAAACAAGTTGTATTACATTCACTTTTTGTTTCTGCTACAATATATCATAGCTAAATATATCGACGGAAGAGAAAACTAGATGTTAGAAGGGAAGGCAAGTAGATTTAAGTTGGTTCGATGGAGGGGAGGTCGCCAGACTAGGCCACCAACTCGAAGTCATGCGAGTTAGAGCTATAAATCTTGGCGACTCCTGTGCCCACGTGGAACAAGTTGTAAATAAGATGGAGTTTTAGATTTTTCTTTTACTTATTTTTTATTATGAGTTATTGGCAGGTTTGGAGCTACAGTCTCACGCACGTACAGCTGCAACCTTGCTTAGGTTCTCGCCATCTTCTCAAATTCTAACGTTCAACATCTTCTAGTTCTTAATTCTTAATATTTTCTAACTTTTATTATTTCTCTTCGCGTTTATTCACTATAAGTAAATTTCATTAAAAACAACTAATACTAGTAATAATAGTAAGAGTAAAAGTAGGGAATTGAAAATCGACATAATTCGTCCATAAATTATTCTTGGTTTATGACTTCGTCTTGGCAGTAGATACAATGAAAAAAATCAGTTTTTCCTACAAAACCTATCATATCTCGATCGATGAGTAATGATTCAATGGACCTTAAGGTTGTCTCATTCTATTCAGCACGATAAAATATGTATAAAACGGTACCTTGCTTGAACAATTTCGTTTAAAATTTGATTAATTGCCCACTTCATCATTGTATAATCGAAAAATCATTGTTTCACCCTCTAATATTTTGGGGACTTCAGATATCCAATTCCACTGTCTAGACTAAGTCATACACCAAGTGTCATGAATGGGTGAATTTCTTCTTCTTCGGACACTGTTTTTGGTCTATTGTACCCTTATTATAAAGCTGTGTCTCTACAGTTATTATGCATAAGAAATATAGGAACTTTTGAGGGAAGTCACGAGCAGCTAAAAATATCAAGCTATTTTATATAAACAAAGAAATGCTATATGTTACGGTCACGGGCACATACGTCAATTTGATTGTTGTGATTATATTAAGAAGTGTAGGCACAGAATGGTCGAACTTGTGGGTGTATTTGTTCCTAGATATCAGAGGCTACCCAAATATGGCAACCTAAATACTGGTTAATTAGATTCGGCCCACTCAAGATAGGGTTGATTAATTCATTGTTAGTTTAACTCAGTCTCCAAAAGCAGATCCGTCCGTTATTATTCAGTTATAAGTCATCGGAAGGTTTATGTTATCGCTCAGCAATCAAAGTTCCGTAGCATTTACCCCGCTGTTTTTTTTTTTTTTTTTTTTTCTTTTTCTCGCCATTTAGACTGATATAAGATTAAACTAAGCTTTTCCGCATGTTTATTTGGGTGGTAAGCATTATGATTCTTGAAACTCCTAAACTAGATATGTCACTCTACATTGACCGGGTCAGCTAAATTACCCATTATACCCTATGCTGATTAGTTTCATCTTGATTATCGTTCTATGACACTCTTACTTGCATAATATTATAGCACTAAACATATCCTCTCATGATGCTCGTCTCTTATTTTTGTCATAAACTATTTCAAAGCAATTATTTTATGATCAATCGAGGTTTATTAGCAATTAGTTCAACAAGATGAATACATTGTGTGAATAGTTCAGAAAATTTGTGATAATTATTGTCGGCACGAATTTTACAATTAAGTAAATAACAACTATAATAGTTTTGCCATTATAAAAAATATAATTAACTATATTCATGGTATCTTGTTGTAAATTAAAAAAGATTTCGTTCTTCCATTATTCTAATTGAACGAAAATTTTAGACTCAACTGTATATGAAGGTTGAATAGTTTTTTTGGTTTTTTCTTAAAGAAAAGAAAAGAAGTGCGTCCTCGTTTCTATTGCCCTGTCACATTACAGGTGGTTGATTGGTTGAAAACTTATGTCTGCTCCGGCAGAGGTATAATGGCTCAGATATTCTTTGCTCTAGGTGCTGTGAACTGAATTATTTATGTGTTGAGATATTACCCCGGACTGTGTTTCTTTGTCCACGTTTCATTAAGATGGTTTCTCTTTGTGACAACTATCTCGTAATTTTCTTATTCACGTCTTTATATTTAGTTGATCATTTCCCATTTTCAAGGATCGACCAATAGCTATATTGTGCCAAATGGTGAATAGTTTATTTACACTATAAGAGCCTTTATACAAATGAGAGTATCTTTACCTTTTTATTATAATAATTTACGAGTGAACCTGACCACTTCATACACAAAGCACAGGAGGGAAGGTGTAAAATAATTCGATTTCCTCCACTTTAATTGCTTATCATTAGTTACTGATTATTAAGAAGAATTAAAGTGGACCAAACTTGTCTTCAAGATCCATTTCCAATTAATAAGGATTGTTAAGCTGATTTATCTATCCGATTATTCTCAATGAGTAAGTTTCACGGACATTAGGTCAATATAACTAACTTAGCAACAACCTTATAATTATATCTGTAATATAAGTATTTGGTATAATTAATAAAGAAAATTAACTAAATATGCACTTGATAGTTTAGTGGCCATATCAAATCATTTATATTTAATAGGATATAATATAAGTAGCATAGAAGAATGGATATATTTTTATATTTGTTTTTTTCTACAAAACTGTACCAATAGTAGTTCAGAGTCCTTTTGATATCATACAGAACAGTCATGTAATGTAAAACAGCAATTTAAATTATAAATTTAGCTTTAAATTATGAAATTATAAGTGTGAACTTCAATATTGTAATCATAATAAGTAAATAAAATATACTGACAATTGGTGTGGCACATCGCTTCCTCGCATCCTACTTTATTGATTTTATGCTTTTGCAAGCTACCACCCAAATTTAATTTAAGTTGGACGTGTAGTTTTAAAAAAAAAAATATGTTGGTTCACAAAAATTCAACAACAGACCGACAGACAGACACGGAACCAAATAGACTGCCAACTGGTGTGGCACATAGCTTCCTCACATTCTATCACGTACTTTATTGATTTTATGCTTTTACAAGTCATAATTGTCTAAATTGTTTGTTTCCCCCGTTTTTTTAACCTGTAATTTTTTTTTTTTTTAAATTTTATACATGAAATAAAGTATCAATTTAGCAAAAGTTAAAGAGCACAGTCAGTTCAAATTAATCTGGGGCTATCTGCGGGTTACTTTAAATAAACTATTAAAGTTTCATACAAATCAGATAAGTACTTATGAAGCTGTAGGTGTAAATAAAATGCGCAGATGGTTGAAACTTATAGGGACCAATAATGGGCTAATCATGATCTACCATCCAAATTTCCTTAAAATAGGATGAGTAGTTTTTAAGGCATGATGGTTAGCAAAAATAGAGCGATAGACAGACATTGAACGAAAAATGTTCCCTGATGTCTGGAACGGATTTCTGCCTTGGAAATTTAGAAATTTGAGACCTATAAATGCTTATTTAGCTTCCGTTACCTTCGGTAAGCTCGGAAGCAAAAAACGGTCTGAGACAACTCAGACCAACTTTCTCATATACTATTTCATAATTTCTTAGTCCAGTGTTTTTATTTATTAGTTTTCGTGTTTTTATAGGTACATTTAATTATTATTGAACATTTCATCAAAATATATCATAAAAATGACTTCTCCTTGGGCTGGAATCGAACGCGGCCACTCTCCGTCTGTGTTTAAAGCTATTTTCTCAGGAACTAGTTTTTTTCCAGGGAACACAACAAATATCGTTAAATTTTTATTTAAATGTACTATATTTTAGAATTTTTTAATCAAAATTGTCCGAACTGTTTTCGAGAAATATATTTTTTTAAATGTTTTTTCAGAGTTTTTGGGGGGTAGTGCTTTTCTTGGACTCAGGGGACCTCGAAACATGAAAATCCATCAAAAATATATTTTTTCGCGCCATCGCAATACTTTCTCTTCATATGAGAAAGTAAAAACAATTAAAAAGTAAAATTACAAAAAAATAAAAATTGGATATTAGTATACAGTAATCAAATCTTTATGTCTAGGATAGACTTAATCTCATACACGCTTACTATAATTTCGATTAAAACCTCCGGAATAATGGGTAAAAACTACTGTTAAAACATCTCAAGTATTGGATATAGTTATGTATTATAATTAATATAACTGTGTAGTTCAGTTTTAGTATGGATTTAGGTTTTGATTATTTGTATTATAATAATATCGTCGTCGCGAGTCCACCTCCACCAATCACGGTAATTTGTTTCCTCTACAGGCTTTCTGGACATTGCTGTAGAAATCCAGGATGGTAGATTCATTTACTTTATACACTAATTTATTTTCAGTTCTACGTTTTTACAGTAAATTAAATAAATGAGAAAATGTGCTGCTAAAAGACCTCCCGCAGACCAGAATTGCGAAGAAGTTCTTTCGCCTAGTCATAGGATCTCTTTTCTTAGATAAGCTTAAGTGAGGGATACCAATCAGGATCACGAAGTCAACCGCGCCGTGTGAATGGCTTTGATGACTTATTTACATGTAGAAACTTAAAATAATATTAAAGAAAATTAAGGAGGAAATAAAGGAGGTCCGACACGTGTACATTAAAAAATTAAAAGGAGAGGAAAGGAGATGAAGCTTGGATAGATTCTGTTGGAGAGGAAGGATGAATAATGTGGGAGAGGTGATACATTATTAAGATCGCACTACCCCCCCCCCCCCCTTATGCTGTGTTATTTGGGTGATTTGTTCCGTTTGTTGTGTAATCTCTAATGTAAAAGTGGGATCGTGATATGAAGTGTGTCTCTCTTATGAGTGCAATTCTGTTCCTAATAGTGTATGTGAAAGTGGGTCGAGTTCATTTTTATCTTGGGTTGCACCATTGACGGTCCAAAGGAGTAAAGGGAGGTCATTTTTGAGAGAAGGCAGGATGGATTGAAGCAATGGATGAAATGGAATTGAGGGTTGCTTGTAGCGAATTAGTAAAATATATGTAGGAAGAGGGAGGTTGAATAAAGTTGGGTTGTTGTTTTTGGGAGGGGATGGACGGTGCCTGAAGCTGCAGTGGCTGCATAGCTGTTGTATATTAGGTCACTGACGTTTGGGTCGGATGAAGTTGACAAACGTCTCTTGGAGCTGATGGTTTCTTTTTGTGAAAGTGAATTTCTGGTCAGGTTTTAGCGTGTTTAGAACTTTTTTTGAGCTTCGAAACCTCTATGATTAGAGGTTGCGCTCCTCTGGAAAGGATACACGTTGCTGGCTGTTTTAGGTCTTGTTTTTTACATTGAGGTAGGGTGGATTCCAGAACATTTTACCCCTCTAAATACATACCTAGTAGCTGCCTTTCATCTATCTTTGGGTACGTCCTAGGCTTTGGAATCACTTGCTCTGTAATACCTCTTGCCTTTTGTGTGGTTATTTTACTCTAATTTTATTATTGTACAATTCTGTTAATTTAAATATGTTGGACGTAAAAAAATCGTGCTGGTAGTTATCAAAACTTCCGTTTAGCGCTGCAATCTTTGCAGAAATGCTTCTTAGTACGATTAAAATCCGCTAGATGTCAATGCGTTTTATTTATCTTTTGTTATAGTGTAACCTCTTTTTAAGGTTTCTTTTTTCTAAATCTTAAAGAATGTACTAATATTTGTTATTATTATATTGGTTATTGATTAATATTTAATGTTTTTTCATTGTCTACCACGGAAAAAATAGCATATGCTACACGACTGTGAAGTGTGTTTTTTCTTTACCTTGACAATGTTAATGTAAATGTAATTGCCGCGGTAAAGAAAAAACTCACTTCACAGCCTAGTAACAAAATATACTATTATTTAACACAGAACAACATACAACATGCAAGAAAAGCTTTTACAAAATTCATTGTAAAAATTTGACATTCCGTCAAAAATCAATTGATGGTTAAATAAAGTTTCCCCAACAGTCAATCAATGTAAAAATGTTTTTGATTAAATTGTTTTTTTGTTTGTTTTTTTTGTTTGTTTTTTTTTAAATTGATAGATTTAATCATGATTAATTCTTTTTGTAAGAAGTGAACAATAAATACTTTATCTGAGAACAAAGTTATTACTTAGCTTCCACAACAGTATTGTAGGATTGGTTACATTTATTGCTTTAAATTCCATGTTAGATTGTTCTTTTTTTATAATTTAAGGAGATGTCATAACCAGGTGCCGGATAAACACTTTAAAGGCTTTGTCTTCATTTAGTTGGTAGGAATGGTGCTCAATTCTGTGAGCTTTAAGTGGCAAATTACTGTCCTAAAACACTCAGAGACCTTTGTTTGTATTAAGACGCCTGATGTCCTGGCTTTACATAAAAAGTTTGTGTATCCTATAATATTTCTAAGGCTGCTAATTAAATTAGAAAATTCTGTTACGTTTCTTACAAATATTGGCGGGGGTTTTACTGAACTTGAATCATGATCTTCCTTTTACGGTTGAAAATGGACCACTAGTAGAACCGGTTATGCTCCTAGGAATATCTGTGGGACGGAGAATGTTTTTGATGCGCCGATAGTGGAAGGGGGAGGTCAGGATATCGGTGGTGTTATCACCAGAGGTAGCGGACTGGGTGAATAAATCGGAGTGGGTGAGAGATCCTTGGCAACTCGATTGGCCGCCCCCTCTACAGAAGAGTGGGAGGCTAGAGAAGGATTGAGAGTGAAGAGAGAGTGAGATCTTTTTGCCATATTGTTATAATTTAGATTTAATAGTAGTTGTTTACTTTTTGAAGGCCTTCTCTTGAAAAGATCAGGGCGACCCAGCGCACCTTGACCAGCCAGCCTTTTCTTTAACAAAATGCACTTAAAAACTATTAAAATAAAAACCACGAGAAAATATACTGATGATATTTACAGAAATAAAATAAAAGGAATACGCACTGGTTAAAAAGTATAGCAAATAAACGTATTTTACAATAAGAATTTTCAAAATACTTAGAATTGGTGTAGCGTTAAGTTGTACAAAATTTTTTAAAAAAACAAGTTCATAAAAAAAATTTTCTTCATAAGAGAACGTCAAAATTTAAAACTAATTTAAAATATTTTTGCTAAATAAGAAGGTAACAACTGGCAATAATATAGTGATACACAATAACACAATAAATGACATAATAACAAAAATAATTTTGACATATAACAAATTTAAACCTAAATTAACATATAACATATAACAAAAATAAACCATTTTTGTTATATGTTATATAACAAAACATATTTTTAACATATAACAAAAATAAACCTGCAACTAAACCCTCAATACCATTTTTTTTTTTTTTTTTTTTTTTTTTTTTTTTATTTATAAGAATTTTGGTAAAAATAAGAGAGCCGATATGAACGTGACGAGAGGTCAATAGGACTCCGATTGATTGAGAGAGAAAATTTGTTGAAATGTAATGCAGAAGGCAAATAACAAATATGTGTTATTTCTTTCCCAAACCAACTAAAAGGTTAATTCAATTTATGATAAATGCGCACAAGTATTATGATATTGTTATTCAGAAACATCGCCTGTTTAGGACGATAATGTAAAACCCTTTTGGTATAAGGAAAAATACAGGGGAGCTTTCCTTGCTCTGTTTTGATTTCCTTCCCTTCCTTGAAAAACATAGGCAAAGATTGTTAGGAGGTCTTGTAAAAACACATGTTCCGACATGTTGGTACGCCATGTTGAAGACAGGTCGGCTTTACACCGGGTTTGCGTATCTGCAAATACCTCCTTCTAAATTCAGCTAGTCCGATCACGTTCAGGTCTTTTCATAGGCCCTCTCCTCCTTCTCTTCCTCTTTACCTTCTGGAAACATTTCTCCCTCCTTTTAAAAATGTATTCAACTAAAAAAGTACATCTTTTATTCGAGATTTTTTAAAAAAAATTCTTTTACCCCACTTCGATTATAATTTCAAATTTAATGTTGCGGGAAGTAAAAAATAGGGCTGGATTGAATGTATGTTCAAATATAGAAAAAGGAAATAACTTTATAAATTTATTTATTGACAAGGAAGAATATTAATATTTCTTTAAAAAAAAAAAAAAATAGTATACTTATTTTATACTTTTGTCTCCCTGTAACTATATTTTAACTTACGAGTATTTCCATCTTTCAGTTATCAAATAATTTATACAAAAAATACTAAAATAAAAAGGCTGTAAATGAGAATAATACGTAATACACGATGTGTTTACTCTTTCTAGAATCATGCTGACATTCAACTCCTAATTGAATAGTCTTTTGATTCCTCTAACAATACAAAGTAAACCCAGTTCTAGTTACAACTTCAGTCTGCTAGTTCTGTTACTGTAAATCCGGCTTGAAAGCAACATTAGTGAAACTGGAAAATGAATCAATGCAATCTATGTATAAACTTCGTTAAAGTGAATGATAAATTATCACTAGTTCCGATTTCTCTTTCCGACCAGTGAATCGACCATATATCAATCTGTACCTATTATCAGAAAATATTCCTCAGAAACATAACAACGAAAACTTAGTGGAGGTGTCTAGCTTTTAACTCTAACTGCTAGCAAAAAAGTTAAACACCATCACCTATTCTCTGACGACCGCTAACCACGATGAAGCGCAGGTAGTATATTATAATATTAGGACAAAATAAATAAATGTGTGGCACATAGCTCCCTCGCGTCCTATTATTATCAAATGGTCACATGATATTTGGTTCTGTTTCGATTCCTAGTGAGGGCACACTTATTTTTAAGCAATATCCAATTGGCAATGATGGAGCAATCTTTTGGCTACTTTTGACAATCCCTCCAAATTTCTTCTAATTTGATCATTTCTATTTAAAATAGCTTGTTGTAGATTCAAGGTTGTAAATAATTAGATTATAAAACTTGTATAGAAGTTAGTACTGTATACAGTTTAGTTAAGTTTACAAGTTTAGTTACAGTTAAGTTACACTGTATACAGTTTAGTTTATTTTTAACATAGATGTAGGTGAGCGGAAGAACGTGAGACCTTGAGCTCTACTCTTAGACTGACTGGAAGGGACCAGTACACAGTATTAAATAGAAAGGGTACAATAATACACAGCGCCCAAGCGCGGGGGAACTGATAACTAAAATACTAAAGATTACACATATAAGAGAAAACTACAAACATAGGTATAATTATATAAAGGTTGGTGCGCATGTAGGACCCGCAACGGTCTAATTATGACCTACCTAATTTTTAAGATATGTTGGTTCACAAAGATTGACCGACAGACAGACACGAGACCAAAAATGTTTCCTGAAGTCTGAAACGGATATCTGTCTTGGGAATTCTGTAATTGGAATCATGCAAATTTTCGTTCTTCAAATGATCATATAGCTTCCGTTATCTTCGGTAATCTCGTAGGAAAAATGTTGTTCTTCAGAATTATCACAAGCTTCTGTCACGGTAAACTTGGAAGCAGAAATTAGTAACGTGGCAGTGGACTATACATCATAATGTTACTTTAGTTATAATATTATTAAGTTTTGGAGTTATTTTAGCCATTAATTTAACTAATTTAAATAGAACTTTTACTTTTAGGAACATTTAATTCTAATAAGTTTTATAAAATAACATTTTTTGAATAGTGAATTCGATAAAGAAATACCTAATTAGATTCTCTGTGTGAGTAGACGTGTTATTTAACTTCTCTCTTCGAATTAAGTGCAAAATAGTGTTAATTAATTTTTGTCATTAGTTAATAATTTAGTTTTTAATCACGAAACAGATCATACATAGCTTTGGTCATGTGATTGCTAAGCTACATATTTTATGTATAACAAGTGATTTAGCCATTTCATTTGCTACATTCATATTTGATTAAAGTATTACTCGTTTGTTAGAATTGCTTTAATTTTGTAAATTCAGCTCCCTTGTGCTTTGCACATGATACTATTTAAACCTCTGAACAAATAATATAAAATACAGAAAACAATTCAAATAAAAAAATATTTTATCTCCAGTAGGGACAAAATGTTATGTTTTGAATTAGTTTAGAGGGACTAAGAAAGGTCTTTTCATCCCTGAACTCAAAAAACTCAGAAAAAGTAAAAGTAGGGCAAAAAAGTAAAGATTGCAACTTAATTATTTTATAAATAGTAGAAAATTATTGGCTAATGTAATGAAGTTGTTGAAATCAGGTTGGCGGCACTGCGCTTTTTTGACCATGTTTATCTTTGTTTATAACCTGCATCTAAATAACCTTCTATTTGAGTTTAATTCCAATTCTTATTTGTTTTTAATATTGAATCTCTTATATCTGCTATTAAAAGTGCTAATAATTATTGTTATTAATTAAAATAATAAATAAAAACTGTGCAATGGACGAAAATGTGTATTTTCTTCCTACTGGAGATAAAATACTGTATGTACCTCGTGAGTAAAGTGCCATTATTCCCCTCGCGATAATTATCTCCCTCGGCTGCGCCTCTGGAGCTAATTAGAGTTATTCCCTCGGCTGCGCCTCGGGAATTAAAGAGTCAAATTCCCTCGGCTTCGCCTCGGAATTTAGGGACCATGGTTCCTTCGGCTTCGTCTCAAGAACCAACTTTTTCGCTCAGGGAATAATGGCTTACTTTACTCCCTAAGTGCATAAATAACTATTTTTAACGTTTCTTAGAACTTCAAAGAGGAAAAATATAACAACTTAATAAAGGTCTCAGAGTGGGAAATAAATAAATCTATACAATAATTTACTTTACTACGACGTTTATATTAATGAAGTTTATAAACAAAAAATAAAATGCTCTGAATTTTAAGCAAACGCATTATATTGGACTAGACATTATTATTACGAGTATTATTTACCATTGAGAGTAGTTTATTGCTGGGGAGCTTCCTCATTAGGACGGATCCTATTCACCCATATCAATGAACCTTTCCTCTCTGACTTAAAACTTAAAAAAAAAAAAGTTTTCACTTTTTCACGCGCCATGCTCATTCTTTCCATCTCGGATTAATATAATTAAAATAGAAGTGCATAGTTTTATAATTTAATCAAACTCCCTCCCTAGATTTCATTTGTTGTTGCTTGACTTTCATTTATTTAATCCCTTGAAATATTAACTGGTTGTGTTTCTGAGTTTTGTTGAACACGAAGATTTAAGTAAAAAAGTCAACACTAAAAAACAACATTTTATATTTATTTGAATCTGTCCTCTCTGTTGTAAGGGGACAAAAGTTTAATGAACTTTTTAATGGCCTGAGAGATGTTTATTCGAGGTTCATTCTTCTAGATACGTATTCTAATTTATACACAATGTTGAAAATAACATACAGAGCAAAACTATTTGTTATTTCTATGTATATCAATTATTATTTAAATACAAAAATGATAATTTTGGGAAGAATGGACGTTCCGAGAGGGTTTAAAGTCCTAATTGTTTATGGTGGTGAAGGATTCACTGGGATGATTTTACCGTTAACTTACATAATGTTCACTAAATCAAAATTACCAAATAGTGTGCAGAAGTTTAATTTAATTTTCAGTTATTATTTTTTAAATTTTAGTCTGATAATTTATGTGAATATTATAGTGCTATACAAAGCATCGTGCACACTCTCCAAATGTGTTTGGAGGGGTTATAGGTGTTAGATAACAAGTTAGTAATATAGTTGGTGCTCTTGTAACCTGTAGTGAGTCCAGCTAACCAATATAGAAAATGAGATTAAAAGAGCACAAACTATATAACTAACTTGTTACCTAACACCAATAACCACTCGTAACACATTCGGAGAGAGTGCACAATGCTATATCCAACACTATTATAGCACTATACCCAGTCCATTTTCTCAATTTTGTTTACTTTACTGTTACATAACAACAATAAGAAAGTGGGAGTACCTGGAAATTTTATATTACCCGTATTTGGAGTGCGATGATATTGCATCAAATGGCAGCTTCTGTAAATTGATCAAAACATTGAAGTGGAGAAGCAGACGGAATATTTCAACAGAGAGTCAGTTTATCCTTTCAAAAACGTAAACTGCTTGGGTCAGCTTCTTACCAGGGATCAAAGGGAAGGGAAAAGAAGGGAAAACCCCCGATGATGTAGGTTAGACACACATATATATATATATATATATATATATATTATATATATATATATATATATATATATATATATATATATATATATATATATATATATATATATATATATATATATATATATATATATATATATGAGTCGTTGTTTAGATGTTTTACGGCCCCTGAAGAAGGTTTTAAGTAAAAACCGAAACGTCGGGATTGTAACATAAAGACGATTTTTGTGACCGAAACCTGAGTTTTGTTTGTTTTCTATATATATATATATATATATATATATATATATATATATATATATATATATATATATATATATATATATAAATCGAAATGCAGCTCTATATTCGGTAAATAATGTAGCAGTTCCAAGGCTCAACCTTTGTATGATGCAAATCATGGAGATAAGTACTTAAATTTTACCGTTTTCATTAACTCTATCCCATAAATTGCTATTTTCTCGGTTATAATTGCTCGGATTTAATTAGAAATCTTGATTCCTTACAATCGAGATATACTTTCTCCCTTTATAATAATTTGTCAATAAGTTATTAATACAGTTTATTTTTAAGTCAAATTTGTTAAGTTGGATTAAACATTCAGAACTAAAAGCAGACACCCTACCTCTGTTTAGTATTTCATATCTCTTATTTTACTGTATTTAGATGTTATTCAGTCGCCTTTTGTCTCTTTTTAACCTATTTTCTATAACTTTATTTAAGTCTGCTTCGTCTCTTCTTTATGTAGCATATTAAAAACTTTATTTAATTAAAATTATGTTCATCTCCTTTTAGTCAGAATTCTTCGTCTGTTACTTAACTCAATCTCATAATTACAAGTTCTTTATATTTTATTAAGATATCATTTTCCTCTTATTTACTTTATACTTATGTACAATTTAATTCTGATGTATTTCATTATTAGTTCCTATTATACCTTAATTATCTTTCTTTACAGTATCTTAGCTTTACTTAATTAATTTAATGATGCTAATTTAATTTCATTACTTTATTTTAACATTTACGTCGTATGGTATTTATACAACAAGTAATATCGAAAGAAAGAACTTATATTAGGTGAACCAGTAGTCGAGACCAAAATATGTTGTCTTGATAAACTTGTATTTAAAATTAAACAGAGTCCGAGTTGTGTCCAACACTCAAATTGTCATTCTTAGTAGGCTGATTATTTTTAATGAAAAATCAATTATGATGATATTTTCTCTGAATTAGAATTGATTATTGTATCACTGAAAATTAATATTTATTATACGAAGGATGTAGTAGGTAAGAATTCGAAAAATTGTTAAGACGATATTTTGAAGTGGAACATTACATTTTCGTAAGAACATTCGATACGGTCATTAGTGTTAAGATCTGTGAATAGTGATAAGATGGTATCAGTTTTGCCTGGATACTTGAGAACTGGTCCGGTGAACTCTAAGTCAGGCGAAACGATACTTTGCCTTTACAAGTTTTAAAAGGCCTGACGCCGTGTCATTATTTGTAAATTTTCATGAGAAACATGGTTATTATTTTTTTCTTTTCGGAAAGAACGCTAACTCGTCAAGTCGTTTTCAAAAACAGCCGAAAAGTTTCAGTTATAAATCGCGTGAAGGTCGTTAAACCAGAGTATAAGACATATATATATATATATATATATATATATATATATATATATATATATATATATATATATATATATATATATATATATATAAAAATTAATATGGGTGACAGTGTTCTAGTGCGCATGCAGTGTGTCTTTACTTTAACCAATTTACCCGGTTTTTCTCCCTCATATCTCTGTTTCTTCTAAAGATGGGCTCTTTTAACAATTGAATCATAGATTATGCTTAAGTAGGTTAAGACACTGTAAAAAGAGCTCTTAATATTCAGACTTTTCTAAAGGGATGAGTTTCAAAGATTACATTTTTTTTTTTTGTTATTGACTCAGTCATCATCCAAATTATAAGTGACTTCCAGAATCATAAGTTGAAATTAATTTTTATCTGCGGACGCAACGTTAAAGATTTTTTTGTGTATTTTAGTGTCATATCGAAAAACGAATTGCACAAACAGCTACTGATTTTGAAAGGACTGCAAGCTTGTTCTTTGTGTGTTTTTTCAGCACCTCCATGATTTTACCTCAGTTGGAGCTGAAATTGATAACTATTTTTTAATTAATGATTTTTTGATAATGTGTTCTGTAAATGTAGTAGTGTTTAATTTAAATGAAAGAGTGAACGCACGGTGATGTAAGTTTCAGTTATAAGGGTGATTTCGATCCGATTATTATTTATAATTAGCTAGAGCTACATACACCATAGGGGTCTTGCAATTGGACGGCAAATCAGCAACTGGTAGAGGAAGTCATTTTTGGGATTACGTGGAAATTAAGGGGAACAGAAGACAAGAAAAGAAGTAAGATAGGTGTAAGGACTTCCTGGTACATGTTTGTACACATCAATATAAAGAGATGTGGTAAGATTAAGCCTGGTCTATTAATTATTAGTACTCCATCATCGGCTTTATATTCTTTAAATTGTATACTTTAAAAATATAGTAAAAGCTATTGTTAATTCGAGTGTTCGAACTCTTTCTGGTTTTGGGTTCTTAATATTTTAAAATAATTTTATTCAATATTAAAATATTGTAAAAATATTTTGCTTCACAATTCGAGGAACTACAGTTATTTTATTCTGGGTAGGGTTCAATACCTCATAGCTGGCCCTGGGTTGAACCAATTTATTTGCTTGCAGCAATTCTTAAGTTACTGCAGGGTTATTATTAGATAAGACTACAATAAAGTAGGTAGTTGAGGGTAACCGATATTGATACTTTTTATCACGGTCATTAATATTTCATTAGTCTAAATGATAATTATTCGGCGGCTTTGGGACGCTTAATGTTGATCCTTGCTAATAAGTACATTCAAAAGGACCGATAGAGGAGAGAGGGGGAAGAATTTAGAACCTGAGTTAGAAGTCTAACTAGGCAACTAGAGGGAGAGTAACGCGAGGAAATATCTCGACAAATATTGATTCATCTTTTACACTGTTTGAAAGCTTTCACGATGGCAAATATAACTGGCCTCAGTTTGCTTAATTTATCTGCCTTTAAACTCGGGCCATCCGGTTCTAATGGACCAACCCGGCACCGAATTAAACCCTCTCTATTTCATACCATCTGTAATAACTTAAGCCCTCCTATGTAGATTAGATAGTCTAATTACATTACCCCAAAAAACATTTTTTTAATTAAAGAAAAAATTTTATTTATATAATAATTAAAGCAATAAAAATAATAATTAACAAATCAAATCTAATCATATACATCTCATATTATATATTAAAAAAAAAAAAAAAAAAATGTTGTGAGTCTTCAACATTAATTTTGGCAATTTGTGCACTTAAAGTTGGCTTTTACCTAATAAATATTTAAATGCTTTCTCATGTCCATTCCTGAGTTTGTATAATAAGAAATCCAAATTACGGATTCTTTTTCCTGGCAAAGCGATTTGTATAATATGTTTCGTTGCAACGAAGATAAACTGAATTTATTTTTTGTATTTAATAACTGAAACCATAATTAGTATAGTAGTAGTAAAATGTAGTAGTAAAATGTTTATTTATTAATTACAATTCAAAATCATACATTAGAATCTTTTTTTCTAAACATACAAGCTTGACCAAAGGTCGTCAGCTAGAGTTGGCATGTACAATAAAAATAAAACTCAACTGTTGACAATGTTTGACCTAAAAGATCATTGTGAAAATAAAAAAAAACAAAACAACAATTTAAATAAAATATAAATCAAAGTGAACATACACATAAATCTCTCTGGTTACCGCATTAAAAAATATAAACTTCTGTTGTTATTAGAAATAAAAGTATAAAAAAACATCTTTTTAAGTAAATTTATTTAATAGAATATTTCTAGTTATAAGTTATTATATATATAAACTATAGTGGATTATTATTATATATGTAGTGGGTCTTAATTTATTTTATTTTGATGTATTATTTTGTTTATATATAATTATATTTATGATTATTATTATAATTATTATTATAATTATTACTATAATAATTATTATTATTATTATTATTATTAATATTATGATCATATCCCTTATTATTAGAGCTTTTGTTGTTTTAACAAGTTTTCTCTCAATTTATAGGCTGAATTGATGAAGGATGCAAAATTGGTCCAGTCGGCTCCGTTTATGAAACATTTTAAATCTTGAAACGTTAGCACTTCATTTCCTAAATATTGTTTCCTAATTGTATTATACGTCACACAGGATGACAAAAAGTGCTGAAGCGTTTCATTCTCTGTTGAACTGCACACAGTGCATTTATAATCTTTGTCTGTTATCCATGGTGTGTAGTTCAATTTTAATACAGAACCTCTCACTCTACAAATCAACGATACATTCCAAAAACATTGCTGGTCCATATAACTTACACTGGCAGGTTCAAAATTTATATACTTATATGTTTCATGAAATGTCGACTGGCAAACCCTTGAATGCAGTTCAGCTCTTACACCTGACTTAACATTTTCAAAAAATGTGTTCATAGCACTCTGCGCTAAGTTTATATTTCCAAGCCATTCTTCTACCTCTTTTATATTAAAATTAAAACTATATTTTTCAGCTAAATTTTTCCAGTCTTGAATCCAAAAGTCATGTTCTTTAACCATCAGTTTTGTTAGTATTTTTGGGAGCCTCCCATCAGGCATTTCAACAATTTTTTTAATATAATTAATTTGTTGGTGTAAATAGAATATAAACAGAGGATCTCTGCCAGTTTCGAGAAGTAAAAAGTAACTAGGTGTATTTCTGGGCAGCCAAAATATTTTTTTCAGAAAGTAGTACTGTAATTTTTCTACTGTCTCGTATTTTTTGCCTGCCCAAATAGGAGCGGCGTATCCCATAATGGACCTGGCTACTGCATCGAAGATCTTGTATTTGGATTTTATGGAAATATCTGTGTGTGAAACAATTTTTTTCCACGTGGTGTTTATGCCGAATTTAGCTACTGTAAGTTTTTCTTTGAAATGCTGTTCAAAGCTCAATTTTGAAGTTAGAGTGATGCCTAAATATTTATAACATTTTTCTACGGATATTGGATTATTTTCAAAGAACCATTTTTCATCTGCCGCTAATTTCCCTCCATTTTTGAAAACTACGATTTTAGATTTTTGGATGTTGACTTTTAGATTCCAATCTTGACAATATTTTTCAAGTCTGTTTATCATAAGTTGAAGAGTTTTAGGATTATTTGATAGAAGTACTAAGTCATCGGCAAAGCAGAGAATTCTTATTAATCTATTACCTATTTTGCATCCACCGCCGACTATATTTTCTAGGTCGTTTATAAATAAGCAAAAAAGCGCTGGTGAAAGCAAGCAGCCCTGTCTCAGCCCCATATTTGTTGCAAAACTTCTTGTGACTCCTGATGGACCCCAAACTCCTGAACTGGTACCTTCATACAAGCATACTAGTGCGGCTATCATTTTGGACGTTAGGTTAATGTTTTGTAGTTTAAACCATAAGGCTTTCCGATCTATTCTATCGAAGGCTGCAGACAGATCTACGAAAAAAGCGTATAATTTTCCTCGTTTTGGTTTTGTAGATATTTTAATAATACTTATAAGGTTATATAGGTTATCGACAGTCGAATAATTTTTCCGGAAACCTGCTTGAAATTCTGTAATAATATTTTCTTTTTCCATCCATTTATCTAACCTTAAAAGCAATAGGCCCGTATAAATCTTGGATATGGCATCAATAAAACTAATCCCGCGATAATTACTAACTGTGTCTGGACAACCTTTTTTAAATAGAGGGTAAATAATAGATTTTTTAAAGGAATCGGGTACTTTTTCGCCCGAATATATACGATTGAAGAGTCTCAGTACAATATTTGAAGCCGATTCAGGCAAATATTTAAAAAATTCATAGGGCACCCGGTCGTATCCGGGGGCTTTGTTGATTTTACTTTTTTTTAAAACAACTTTTAGCTCATCTAGGACAAACTTACTGTCTACGTATTCGATACAGATATTTTTAAATTCCTTGCAAAAAACTCTATCTGAGATAATGGGAGGGTTAAGAAGGTTTTTGAAATGTTCGACCCAGTCATCTGGAGCAATGTTTATTTGAACAGAAACACGTTTATATTTAAAAACATCCAGCGCATCCCAGAACTGCTTTGATTCTCTTGCATTTGACAAATCTGTAATTATTTTTGAGTAATATTTTTCTTTTTTTAATTTTTGTAAGCTATTGTATGTTTTTATTGACTTAAGGTAAAGCAATCTTGCGAGTTCAGTACCTTGTTTTCTAAAAATATTTAGAAAGCGGAACATTTGTTTTCTTTTGGCGGAGCATTCCCAATCAAACCATTTTTGTTTGAAGATTTTATTTAAGGAATTTTGTCCTCCGTTGTTCTGAAGTTTGTCCTCACATGAATCCATTATGATTTTCATAATATTGCTTAGCTCCTGCTCTGTATATTCGCTACATTTATAATTGAGAACATTTTTATTAACATTTATAGTATAGTTTGTATTATCTTTAACGGTCCATTTGAGCTTTGGCAATAATGGCAAATATTGTGTATAGTTTTTAATATTTTCTTCAAATTTCATATTTAATTGTATAGGCAGATGACCGGAGAATGATTCTGACAATACATTAAGGGATTCAATCCAATCCAAAGAATATTGTGAGGCAAAAACTTGATCAATCATAGAGCTACCATTCGTACTAATATAAGTTACTTCTCCTTCTCTATCTCCAGCTACACGACCATTTAAAATAATTAGACTATAGTCGTCACACAAAGATAAAAGCTCATTTCCTCGCGAATTAACAATTTTGTCTTTTGATTTTCTCACTGTATATATATTGTGATTGGTTAGGCTATTTAAAATTTCATCCATGCTAACACCTTGCTCTTCTCCGATTCGGGCATTTACATCTCCAATAACAATTAAATTTAGTTTTTGATTGCAAATTAAGAAATGTTCGAGATTTTCGAAGCAACTTTTCCATTTATTATAATTTAAGTAAATTGGAAGAATGTAAACGGGCGTATCTGAGTAGGACAGTCTTATTAAATCAAGTCCAGAAATATTATCAAACGATATTTTATTTGAAGTACTTGTATTTTTAATTAAAGAGTTTTTGATTCCTAAAACCATGCCTCCACTGGCTCTACCTACATCGTGCTCTCTACTAGCGGGTAACCAGACTGTTTTAAAATTTGGTAAAAAGTCATTATAGGTTCTAATATTTTCTAGTGTTACAAAAGTTTCTATCAGAATTATCACATCGAACTTATTTAGAAAATTTAGAAAAAATGGATTTGATACTTTGTTTTTTAAACCAGTTATATTGTAGGACAATATTTTAACGCTTTTCATATCCGCTGGCTCCAGTACCCTTGAAGTAGATCCAGTTAATTGCCGCTGGCGTCATTTCTTCTGCTGTAGCTGGCTTCTTGTGTCGGTCCAATTTGAAAATTTTAGTATTATGCTAGTCCAAGTATCCGAATAGTCTTTATTTGTAAGGTTTTTGATTTTAGAAAGTCCGTCTCCGTGTTGAAATGATAGTTGGTCCCCTTCATTCAAATAAATTCGATGTCCGTCAATAAGAAGGTAATTGTGAATGACAGTAACTTTCAGGTCCGGCACATCTTTCCTAATTTCTTTCATCAAGTGTACCAGCTTTGACCGCTTATGTCTCACAGATGGCGTATAATCCTGCTGTATACTGATCCCTGTACCTTTTAGTTGATACCTATTTCTAAAAATAGTTGCTCGATCTTTGTCTTTGGGGATCTCTACTCGTATGGGTCTATTTTCTGTTGAATTTGGCCCCAGAGGATTGGCTTTATAAATCTCTATGTTACTGGGACAACCTAATACTTCTTCACAAAACCTTTTTATTTTTTCAATCAGATCGTCATTTTTATTATGATCAAGTCCTTTAAATATTAGATAGTTTTTCCTAGAACGGTTATCCAGTTCTTCCAATTCTTTTAATATTTTTTTGTTTTCTTCTTTGAGATGGGTTATTTCTTGGCGTATATTTTTATTTTCTTCCTCCAACGAATTTATTTTAATAATAATATTTTCTACATCTGCTTTGGTTGCTAGAAGTTCATTATTTTGTATAAGTAAGCCTTGTATAACATTAACTAGTTCAGAATTTGACATGTTGCCTACAAGATCAGACATATTGGTTGCGTTATTTGAAACTTTGGGATTTTTTCCACTTTCCGGCGAGTCTGGATTTCTACCCCTTTTTTTCGTCAACGTCATAAATATATTACACCACTATAAAAATTGGGAAACTAAATAAATTAATTTTTAGTACCTTTTAGTAGAATTCCTCGTTCCATAATGTGGAATATTTAACTTATTCTTTCTTCCTTTATTTTTCTTGTAAATTCAGGCACTCAACGATTCACAATTAACTAATAACTAATTATTCAATTGAAGTAATGTTATTAATTGATTTATACAATTAATTAAAATAGGTATTTTTAAATATGTCCGTCAAAAAACCTTTCAAAAATACACTTCTACGCAAAAATACGTCTTTTTTTAAACACGTCTTTTCGAAATACGTCTTTCAAAAAACGCTATTACGTAAAAACTACGTTTTTAAAGTAAAAAAGTACGTCTTTTACGTCTTTTAAGTCTTTTAAGATATAATATTTCTCGCAATTATAGTTGAATACGGTAAACGATAGATATAGTTCGGGGTTCACTGATTATTTTACTCTACACGGTAGATGTTTACTCCACGGCGGTCAGAGGCCTACCTTAAATAATTAGTATATTTAGGTACCTATACATTTTAAGAAGGGATAGCCAATATCAACTCTATTACATTATTACCATAATCTATTACCATTAGTTTTATTATAAGATGCTATCTATAACTATCAACTTGGATGCACTAATTCTTTAGAAATGAGTCTCTGCATTGCTTATGCAAAGTTTGGTTGGTAAGTGTCGGGAGTGATTTTATTTAAAAAGAAATATGTGTGAGACTCTCACGTATTAGAAGTGAAACTTAAGTTCTAGAAACAGAATAAATATATGAAATATGTGTGTGAAATAGCACAATAACCCTTATTTAAGTAATGCATATTATATAAATCATTTATTAAATACGTACATACATATTTATAAACAAGAGTTTACAATGCCGCCACAGTCAGATAACTTCTCAAAGAAACAAAATTTCAATTAATAAATTATTTTCAAAACTTTTTAGCGAATAATGAAGAAAAAACATTAATATATATATACAGGGTGTTTCACGATAAATGTTACAAACTTCGGGAGGTGATTCTACACCCCAAAAGCAACAAAAAAATTCCTCTTGACCCCTGTCCGATTCTCAAGTATAAGGGAGTTATTTTGGTTTTTCTGATTTTTCTGAAAAACAAGAGTTTTCTTCACAAAAATCATATCTCCCAAACTGTTGGTCCTAACGCAAGTTTGAAACAACCATTGAAAAGCTCATTAAATTTCCAATAAGAATGCAAACCTTAAAAGTTTCTAAATACATTTATAATCATTTCAATACAATCGTTATTAATGGTTTTGTTTAAATTTGACCAAAAGTTTGGGAGATATGACCATTTTTGTAAAGAAAACTCGTGTTTTTCAGAAAAATCAGAAAAACCAAAATAACTCCCTTATACTTGAGAATCGGACAGGGGTCATGAGGAAATTTTTTGTTGCTTTTGGGGTGTAGAATCACCTCCCGAAGTTTGTAACATTTATCGTGAAACACCCTGTATAATATATATATATACATATATATATATATATATATATATATATATATATATATATATATATATATATATATATATATATATATATATATATATATATATATATATATTAATTGTTAAAATGTATGTAATAATACCCTTATATACCAATTCTGTGTACAGAATAAATCAACTACTCCCGCGGTATAGTGGTTAGCGCGTGTGATTCTTAATTCGGGGGTCGGGGGTTTGAGACTCCTCCAGAGGGAAGATTTTTTTCAGGTAAATTAGCTGCCGGCCTAGGTCGGCTAGAGGTGGTTAGAGGATTAAAAGAGGTCGGCAGTCGATTAAAATATCTATGGAGCTATTAATAAAGAGCGTTTTGATTTTAACTCGAACTGAATTAATTTCGTTTTTTTACAAGACTCAAATGTGCAAAGTGTATGTCACATTCAAAATGAAAAAAATAATTGTCATTATATAAAAATAAAATAAACTAAAAAACAAAGGGTACGCTGCATATCTATCAAAGGCGAGTCTTAAAACAAAAACTTGCAATTTCGTTAATTTCACTTCAAAAATATTTCACTTGGACGAGTCTCGAAACGCTAACTTCGTTTCATCCAAGCAAATTTACTCTACCACGGCTAAAGATGTTTCACTTAAAAAAAAAATAAAATAAAGAAAATATATATTTAAAATGAGTTAAAATCCTTCAAAATATTACCCTCCTGCATCATTTCGCAGCTGCTAGTGCTTATTTCATACGCCCTCTCAAATTTGGCAACCGCAAGGCTCTTCAGGCACCGCGTCGAAGCCGCTTGGACACCGTCAATCGCCCTCATATTATTGTCCTTTCAGAATCATTTTGATTCGAGGGAACAATAATATCATTACAGTGGTTGTGGCAGCATTGCTAACTTTTGTTTAGTCAGTGCCTCCCTCACAATTAGTGACTTATGACTGGCACATTGTCGTGATGGAGAATCCAGGTATTAGCGATCTCTCTTCGGATGCGGTGGATCCTACTTCTCATACATTTGAACACTTGTGTAAAATTTACCGTTCACTGTTTGTCGAACAGGCATAAAAAATCTCCTTGCGGACAACACCTTTTGCGTCAAAGAAGACAATGAGCATTGATTTTACTCTTGATTTGCTCATGTAGACCTTTTATGGTCGAGAATGGTTTTTCCGGCCATTTTGATTTGTTTATGCCACTCAAAAACACGCGTACTGGGCATTACTTTTTCTTGAAAGCCCCCCGGATAATATGAAATAAACGCAAAATTTGAAGGCACAACGCAGCTGGATGGATCGCTGCATCTTGACTATCGACGCGAGCATGAAAAACAAATTTACTTCGGGCTGGATCTCTACACTCCAAAGGGTAGTAGGCAGCTGAGATGGGTATCCTTATATGAAATTCCCCACCACCGATACTGCCCGTAAAGACTATCCTCCAACCCTTCCCATTGACAGAATAAAAACTAGTCCCGATACCAAAAAAACTATAATTTAACTCTCAAAATAAACTATTAGTCCAGGAGATGCAAAAAGTGTCTGACTAACATTCAGCTAGAATTTTGCGTATAAGTCAATCTTATGGTGCCTTTTAAGAATATGAGGTCGGCTAAGTTCGTTTGCGGGACATAGCTAGCTTGGCTATAGGCATTTAAAAACAACAAACCGGTGAAGAGCGGCCACGTCCTACCCTTTTTGGTGGACAATGTGATTTTCATGATACTGAGTACGGAATTAGTAGACAAAAAATCAATTTAATGGTATTTTATCACTTAATAGGTAACCTCTTTGAGTTGGAGGATATTTAACTAACTAAACTATTAAGTGACAAACTTTCATCAACTTGATTATTGGTCTACTAACTAAGTTTATACTCAGGATCATGAAAATAACATTGTCCACTAAAAAGGGCGGGACATGGCCGCTCTCCACTGTTTTTTTTCAAATGCCTATTGCCAAGCTATGTCCCGCAGACGAACTTAGCCGACCACATATTCTTAAAAGGCACCAAAAGATTGACTTTACACAAAATTCTATCTTGATGTTCGTCAGACACTTTTTTGCGCGCTATCTCCTGGTCTGTATAAACATATTATTGTTTTGTATCGATGAATCAAATGTACTTATTATAATTAATTCGTATAGATGTGGCTTAGTAATTATGAAAAAAAAAAAAATAAAAACAATTTTCAGAGAATAAAACCAATTTAAATGTTAATGGTTTCAAATTCAATTATCTCAACGACTATTAACAGGAGAATTTAATTACATCCTTAAAATGAATAATGATGCAATGGAAATACATTTTTACTTTTAATTCAGTAACATTACTCGAATTAATAGTTTCACTGCTCTGCATCTGGCAGTATGAATAGATACACTTGAATAGTTCTAAAATGGTCTTGCCAAATTCGAAGTAATAATAATCTAAACGTTGTCACAAAGGGAATATTATAATATAGAATAGGATTTGATGGAGAGTATTGATAATAAGTTTAATACGGGGGAGGACCAAGTTTAACTAGGAGTAAAGAGGATTCGCTAATTGAAAAAGCCTCCGAGTACTTTAGGACTCTGGATGGAGTAGGGGCTTTTAGTACCGATTGATTCCGACAGAGAGTGCTGTGTATGAAAATAAAAAGTGTTCCACTACGAATGTGTGCGTTAATACTAACATTTTATTGAACAGAATTAATTTAATGAGTTTTTAAACCCTATTTTCTACAGCAGGAGGGATTGGGGTTGCTGTATGTTCACTTTGACCTGGGGAGAGAGGGGTTACCGTTATTTTCCAGACTCTAAACACAGAGCTCGGTTTAGTCAAAGGGAATTATTTAAACACCGTGCCGAACCCGTAGTGCCTTAGTGTGTATAAGGGAAGGGTAAACTTTGTCTAAACGGAAATGTGAACTCGGAGTAGAAATACCCCCTCCACTGCCATCCGGTAACTATTAAAACATGCACTGAATTCTCTCGCCAGAGACCAGATTCGAACAAAACAAAGCGGCGTTGACTTTTAGACATAAAAACAAGTTTACATCTAACCAAGAATACGAATACTTCGCGAAGCTTACTGTTTCTAACAAGATGTAAAATAATAAGCAGGGATTTTCAAATTTAAAAAGAATAATCCTAAATTGTTTAAATTAAAATCCTGAACTGCTATGTTATACCTTGATGATGGTTAAAACCGGAGTAATTAAAATATTAAACGTCAAGGAACCTAAAAAGACTCATTACTTCTGGCTATAAATTGATTTGGAAATCAAATTCAATTTGAAAATGCTATTGATTCGTTACTTATATTTCGTAAAATATAAGTGAACTTCATTATTAGCTTAGCTGTGAGTATTATTCAGGAGTCGAACCCACAGGAGAAGTATGCCTTTAATAATGCTGATTGAAAGCTTTATTTATAATATCTATAATTAAATTGCTTTGAGATTTTATCTTCAACGTTACTGAATCGCAAATTATCCAATCGGTCTTCTTGGATGTTTTAAATTTATCAAATGAAATTGTATTCTTGGTCGAAAGCACACTGTCCAATCATGATTTAATTATATGTTGTTATGTTTGGCATTCATAGGAAAGCGTAGTTTAGGAAAGTGTTAAAGTTTGAAATAAAAAAAAATAAAAAAAATAAAAAATGCCCTGGAAATCGTTTGCAATTCAGGTGATGTGGTTGAAATTCAGTGGTCGGAGTTCCAGAGATACATATTATTAATACACAAAGCTATTGGATCTCTTTTAGTGGGAGTCAAAAGCCGGGAATCTTGAGAGCGTGTTGAAAGTACCCGGACTTAGTTGAAAGTAAGTAGAAGGATCTACGAGGCTAAGTTTATAATAGGACCGTAGAACAAAGTAATGGAGAGCCCTCCGCTTCTTAGGGTTGCACCGTACATTATCAAGTCCAACACTTATATAGGTTAATGATGTTGTCTGTAGGGCGGGCCACCCCAAGAGACCCTCCTCGTATTAGCGGTACGACCCCCCCCCCCCCCCCCCTAACCTCTCAATTATACAATAAAGCTTGGTAGGGTCCCAAGCCACCCCACGACGATTCTCCGACCCCCATAACTTGATTTATGGGGGCTCCCTCTCAGGAGTTCTCAGCACGCTACTAATTATAATCAACTGTTATCCACAACCCACACACAAACACCCACTTTACACTTAAACAAACCGTAAATTAGCAAAACAACTTATATCTGTATGTTACCGATATAACTCATCCTATGCACACAGTTAAAACCTACCCTTATTTTATATTAAAATAGTTTTTCTACTATCTAATATTCAACCAACACACACCATCGACAATACCAATGGAACTGTTTTCAAACAAATTATAATAACCCCTCCAATGCCCTTTAAATATACACTTTGTTACAGTCCTTGGGTAGTCTAGATTTTTAGGTTAAATCTAACGGTGACTCGAAAGGGATTTTGTGGGTAAGAGATTATAATAAATACTAATATTATGGCATTTATAGAAGAGAAATAACACATATCTCGGTTTATCCGTTTCTTTTACGATCCGTTGAACTCAGAGAGTTGGAACTGTTGAATGAGAGCGTGATTATTACAGTTTAAACTGTTTTTATCAGTTGTTCTCTTCCTACCGGGAGCGTGTTTTTTCTTCTGGTGAATCCGAGTTTTATAAATAAAATTTTGAACTATCATTTTCAAATTTAGTTACTTTTCCAATTCGACGTGCGCTGCGATTAAAACATGAAAGTACCGAGTACTTTTTGACGTCTTTAAATGGAATTTTACTGTGACAAACCAATTTTAATAAATATGTTATAAGGCTTGGCTTATAACAACAAACGTTATTTTTGACATTTAAAATGAGAAACTTAAAAGAAAGGAAGCTAGAATTCAGTGGGTTAGGTTTGAAATTAAATTGCAAGTTGTAGAGATGAATTCATCAACATTGTCATTCAGGATCTCTATCTCCTTTCCTCCAGTCAGACAATTTCTGAGCTAAATCCGATAAAGAAAATTCAAACCTTTTTTTGCAAATTATATGAAGTAGTGTTTCATGATGTAGTTTATAGAACCTGTTGAATTAAAAAAAATATTTTAAAAAAAGAAGACATTTAAAATAAATCACTTCATAGTGAAGCACAGGAATCCAGCTAAGCCCTGACCGAGAACTCATGGCAATCTGAGGAATGCGCTTGTGTTATTGTTTTTTTGGTCAATTTTAATAATTATAGACACACTCACAAAAAACACAGTTAACAACTAATTAATTGTCATGGAGTGCAGTAACTTACAAAATATTAGCACCAGATGGTACAGACAGATTTAGTACTATAATACTACTTAACACTATACCGATATCTCGACGCTAAATTTACAGTTTTCCTCATCAGTTCCTGGTCTGGGTTTAGTTGTCTATTTAATCAATTGCATTTATAACTATTCTAGTAAATCTAAAACCATATAAATAACATTATTATAGTGTTGTATACACCAATTTTAAACCTCTTGTATTTCAGATAGTCAAACTCTTCATCCCTTTAAAATCAGGGGGACGGCAGAGCCTAAGCCAAGTCGAGCACAGCCATCCATTACTTGAACCTTTTCAAGGCATTTTGGACCCCCCCCCCCCCCCCCCCTTTAATCGTATTAATGATACTTAGATATGTAAAATTAATTTTAAGTTAGAGTTCATTACAGACTGAACCAGAAATATTAATTTCTCACCTCTACCATGGTTTATAAGATATCCTAAAGTTTTGTTATTTTGTTACTGACTCATCATAATTCTTAGCCACTTTGAAATTTAGTTTATAGGTAGAGTTTAATATCCAAATAAAGGAAAAATTAAAAAAAAACCCGCAAAATTCTGTTTCTTTGCCCATCTAAAGGCTATTAGAAAATCCGCCAAGTCAAAATTAATAAAAAAAATAAAATTTGCGCTACTAGCGCTACCCAGTAGAGAACTTTAAAACTAAAGAATTATTTTACTCTCATTTATAGAATTTTACATTGGAATAAGTGAGATTGAGACTGAGCATATCTGTTAAATTTGAATTATATATTATGTGAATTTAAATGCGTGTATAAGTGCGGCATTTGTGGATTTCTTGTTTGTTCTTAGGCGATGATGGCCTTTTAAAGGTTGAATTCCGTAAAAGTGATGTTAAATCAAATCAACGGTGACTATGGGGGGACTATAGGAATTAACTTCATTAATTGAGTATCAAATGCCCAATTTAAGACCATCAACTTTCATTACTTTTTTTGATTTATTTCTTTTTTTATTAATTTTGAGTTTGATTTTAAAAACCACGAAAATTATTTTTAAATTCTAAATTAAATTTTAAAACACTATTAAAAGAAAGGAAGGATTCGTCGACATTATTTTCGTTTTAACTTTGCCTTAAGAAAATAAAACCTCTGCAAGATAATTTGGTTGCTAAGAAGAACAGACTCTTTATGGAAAATAGATTTGGATGAAAAGTCATGTTTCTTCTGAAAAGAGAAATTATGACTATTGATAAGAAAAAAAAATGAAGATGGAAAATGGGTTTGAATTCTATTCTACTCGGTTTCACACGGTGCCTCATAATGATATTTGACGCTTTGAATCGACTTGAGAATAGATTTTTATTTCTACGGTTAATGCGGGCCCTTGTGAATTATGTTATTTAAACCGCTTTGAATGTTCCCTTCAGAGCTAGTTTAAGGGGGAAAAAAGGAAGGAAGGAATTATTGATGGTGATTCCACTACCGGTGGCTTGACGCTGTCTGTAATCTCGTTGCTTCCCCCTCTCCCCGAAGCAATATTGAAAAAGCAAGAGAAACTTTATTGATGCTTTGTTGAAAAAGGAACAGGCCTTAATGTGAATTCTGCTTGATTCCTTTAAACCATTTAATTTTATTTCACTTATTTCTTTTCTTATCTGACTTGAAATCGTTCACTTTTCTTCCCTTTTATCGAGCGGAATTCCCTTCCTTTCTAGCATAATAAAGGTGAAATAATATGTATAATAATAATAATGATAATAATAATAATATTATAATAAAATAGCGTGTAGGCTATTATTATCATGTTTTCTAACATAACGCGCCTCAAAAAATACCATTGCGTGGTTTTAAAACCTCAATAATTCTACTAAAGTAATCTTGATCACTTTATTATAAACCACAATATTAAGTTAAATTGCCATTTTAAATCAGTATGAGATCTAAGTTTATACCTAAACTAACCAGTCTCGGCTGGGCTACAGCCGTCTAGCTACCAGATTCATATATACACAATATACATATATGCCAAGTAATTTTATAAATGCTAGATATAGTAAATTTATTAGAAAGGTTATTTTTATATTAGCTAGTAGTTGTGCAATGTCACCTTACATGCTGATGTTTATTATTATTATTATTTATTATTTTTTTTTTTTCATATTATACATAAATAAATAAATTGATTCCCGTGATTAACAAAAGAGTTTGTTTTTGTAATGTATATTTTTTTATTTAATGGGTTAATAAACTACCATCAAATAAAATTACAGTTATTTTACTAAGCGAAAATATCTAAAATTTCCGCAGAATATCCTCAATCAATCCCCCTTATATCTATACCCCCTACCTGAGGATCAAATCTAATTACCTGAAATCCCTAATTAGTTATTGATTCCGTCAATTTCAGAAGACCTCTTGATTCAATAGGGCGGAACATAAAAAGATTTTTTAGCAAGTACCTAGACCTAGGGGCTAAGAGGAACCTTCATGCAAAATTGCACCACTCCAGCTATTGCCTTTCTATAGGTAGAGCTACTGTGATGAATATATATGGCCCCTATAATGATTCAAGAAGAGCGATCGTAAAAAGGTTTTTTAGCTAGCACCTAGGGGCTAAGAGAAACCTTTATGCAAAATTTCAGCTCTCCAGCAATTGCCGTTCTAAATAGAGACCTACTGGGATTAATATAAATAACCACTATATCGAATCAAGAAGGTTGATTGTAACAAGATTTCTTAGCGACCATTTTGGGGGTAAGAGGTACCTCCATTAAAAATTCCAGCTCACTACCTTCTGCCGTTTTGGAGATGCTGTGATAGATGAGAGAGTGGTATTTGGCTTTTATATATATAGACCTGAAATCAGTAGCTGTATCGTAGAGTTAATATATAGGATTTAATGTAGGCCATGTCATGAAATACATTATATTTTATTAGTTTTATAACAGAAAATTGCACTGCTGGGCTTTAGAAATAATAATAATAATAATAATAATAATAATAATAATAATAATAATAATAATAATAATAATAATAATAATAATAACAAATATTAATCGTAAGTCAACGCATTTTATTATTAATTAGTACTCTAAATTATTTTAAGCATTATTTCGCCACAAAAAATAATTGTAAATATAAAGTAAGCTACATTACAAAAAAATGACAACTGTGTTGTGAAAATAATTTGTCACATTTAAAGACTTCATTATAACATCTAAAACTCACAAGAGCAACTATAACATTATCATAAATAAACTAAAGCATTTACTTAAAATATATTTTAAGAACCTATTAAAAATAGTCTTATAATGATAATAAGATAATAAACACAATAAAATAAATAGTTAGCATAAAAATAAACTTATTCCTTAAAAAATGTCGGTAGTTAAGAAAAGAATAGATGATATGTACATCATTTAGATCCTGACGCTATACTAAAGTCAAGGAAAATTGAATGAGTAGGAGGAGTATTGTTTACATCCAGGTTCCAAGGTGTGTTTTTGCGTAAAAAAACGAATTTATTTTTCTCTATCCCTTCGAAATAATGTCAACTTTAATACTCAATAATGTTTATATTTTCTTTACACTTATATTGTAGAATATAATATAAGTATAAAACATTTATTTTTTATATAAGCTAATAAAAATCATAACTTGGAATGTAGTGTGGATCCTTTAGGGTAATAAAAGTACTATCATTTAGTTGGCAACGTTCGGCCCCTCGGAGTTTTTTGCAATTCTGAACCACTTTTATAAATAATATTTTTCGATACCATCAAAAATAAGGGTAGTTTACTCTTGGTTATATTTTAAAATTTTCAAAAAACCGATCATCCGGTACACAAATAGAAAAAAATATATCATTTTGAGAGGTTTAAAAACAAGCAGAAGTTTTTATAAAGAATAAATTTTTTTCGAAAACCAAAAAACAAGTAAATTTTTCCTCTCGGATACTCTATCTTGGGACACACTGTATATATATATATATATATATATATATATATATATATATATATATATATACATACACACACACAGATATATTATTATTAAGAATATGTAATAAAATGACTAATTCTGTTTAAATGTTATTTTCTTATATTTCTTAATAATTCTTCCATTTAATTTCAATTTCTTAATTGCATAAATATATTTCTTTGACTTGTGTTTTCTTTGTAAATAGATAAAAATAAGAAAGAAATGAAGTATATCTAAGAAGAGAAGAATTCAAAGGTGGTTTTATATTGTGCGTGTTTGTTTGGTTCAAGTTCGTTACCGATGTTGTGGTTCTCTACGCTTTCCCAACATATTTCGTTTATGCTTTTTGGTTTTTTCTTCTAGGCCGTTACCTCCTCACAGTGTGAATGTAGCCGTTGGGTGATTGTAGGGTCAGATGTAGACCGGGTGTACTTTATGAGTGAGCCAATCAAGCCATGCTTTGTAAAGGTTTAGTGGGTTTTCTTGTAGAAGGGCCTCAAAGCATGCTAGCCCTTAGGAATCTACTAGGGAGGCCCACCCTTCACCTTGTTAACTGAAAAACGTTTGGAAGCGCCTTTGCCTTGTCCGAGATTTTCAGCCGGCGATAAACGTTGCAAACATAGACTTTGAAAACCCTACTAACAAGTTGCTATACCTTGATTTATTTATAGTTTCCTTATCAAAAAGCTGAGAGATATTTTCTTGTGGTTCAGGCCGAGCTGTGCCGCAAGTCTGTACTGCTGGCTCATTCCTATCCCTAACTTTTAAAAGAAGAATGACTCTCTAGTCTGCATAATGGCGTCTTCCTCCTTCACCTCGTCCAAAATATATACCACTGAGAGAAGGAGACTAATTAAAAAAGTTTTATGTTGCCTTTATACCATGCCATTTTATTTTTCCACCAGAAAAGCCCGTTTTAATATATATATATATATATATATATATATATATATATATATATATATATATATATATATATATATATATATATATATTTTTTCACTCCGCTCTTTTATATAAAGATTTAATTAAACCATAAACAATGCTTTATAACTCAACAAGGGAACAATCTGAAGCCGCAAAATCAACTCCTACTTTGATACACTTCAGACCTCCACCTAACCTTTCAACAACCGTGAAAATCAAGTATTAAAATTGCACAAGTTTTTTCTCCTCTCTCTTAAATATTTCAAAAACGTGCTAATACATTATGCTCATGTTTTCAAAGCGGGAAAAAATCCGATTTGAGAATATTTAAAACTAGGTAATAGAACCTTGGGGAACTGCCGTGCAAACATTCTTGAAATAATGAATTTTTTAAATTAATTAATTTTATAGTTCGTTAGAAATAACACACACACACACACATATATATATATATATATATATATATATATATATATATATATATATATATATATATATATATATATATATATATATATATATATATATATATATTCATATATGTGTGTGTATAATGTAAATTTATTTATATACATATAAAGGGTGATCCATTTTTAGTTTAAAAAATCATTTACCCTAAATGGAACAAAGGAAAATCCTATAAACCATACCTCAATTTCTACTCGTTCTGCACCCATAGTCACATTCAAATTTTTCAAAGACCACGACTTTTTCAAGTAAAATGTACATATATTTTTTCATTTTAACCCAGAACAATAAACTAAGCACTATTTTAATGGACATGAAATTCCCTATAAAAATTGTTAATACACTTGCTCCTGTATCTCTATTTAAGCAGGAGAATCTCCCAAGTCTTCTACTGTAAATTTCCAAGACATTTTATTTTTTATCTCGAAACATTCCAAGGTTTTTATTTTTTATCTCGAAGACGAAGCAAGATACGAAGAAAATTAAGAGATAAAAAAGTTGTAGTTTTTAGTTGCTTTATCTAAAAAAAAACGTAATTTGAAAAAAATCCGTAGCGTAGGTACACACCGCATCTTGAAACAATACAATTTCCGGATCTATGTTTATGGGAACTTTTTTTCATAAAATGATCTGAGAATTCACCCTACATAATGCCTCTATTTTTTAAACACCTATATATTAATACGTGTATGAGAAATTAAATAATAAAATATCAATATAATAAAATGCATAATATAAAATAAGTATTTAATACAATGTCTACTTGGATCAATGCCATTCAATGAATGGAATTATATGGCATTAGGTTGAGATTTTTCTTATTCTATTTAACTACCAATCATTGCAATTGGTTATACATTTTCTCTAAAGACGTAATTTTGGTGTGGTGTCTGGCAATGACCAATTAGGTTGGCAATAAAGTATATTTATAACTAATTTTAAATCTGTGCAAGTAATTTTCGTTAAGTACATCGGTTTAGATATTAATTAAACAGTGTAATTATTGCTAAAGTAGTAGTCAAACAATAGGCTGGTTTCCAACCGGTGGTCCGTGAGAGCATGGGGAGTCTGGTCACGGAAGGGTCCAGCAAGAGGCGTAATCGGAAATTTTTTCGAATGTTCACGAAGTTTTGAAATGTTTGCTGTCTCAGCAAAATTGGGTTAATTTGTGTTTTTTTCTGCCAGAACAACTGCATGTAAGGACTGATTATTGTATCAAGTTTCATCTCTATAGCTTAAAAAATTGTAGGAATTTTGCGTGACACGAACAGACATCCAGCTAAAAACAACTCAAAACGGATAATTCCGTTTCGGATTCATTGGGTGAAAATTACTTCAACGATAAATCTACGCGATGCTTGGTTAATATTGTTTTATTTAAAATGCTTTTAACGGGTGATTGTTTACTTTTTGTTTTCGATTTTCAACAAAATCAGATTAATTTTCATCAATATCTCGGAAGAGATTATCTCTAGATTTTTCCCGGGAAAACGGCTTACATATATCGTTAGATTCGTATTTAAATGGATTTTGAATTTTTTAATCAAAATCGTCGGAACCGTTATCGAAAAATAATTTTTTTGCAGACTTCTACGGATTGGGAACCACTGCAATATGCCTCTACCGACTACGGTCTACCGGGCTGATGGTGTCTGAATGTATACTAAGTCCGCCAAGCTCTGTTATTCAGGACTTAGCTTCATTCTTTACCTTTTCAAACCATGGCATGGTGCTCAGTCTTCGACTTAACACTAACGCAGAGCTTCGACTGCCATAATAATTACTTATTTATTTCTCGAATTTTTTATTTTTTATAGATTTCTTGTTCTTTTTGTTCTATCTTCTTCTTCACATAGTAACTATAATATTTTTCCTTATATTATAGTATGACCCTTATAGTAAGACTAGACTGAATATTAATTTAATTTATATAATACATAATGTTAATAACATTAGAACGAGGATGAACCTCTTCATATTTTCATCGTTGCTCAGTTGGTAATACCCCAGTCTAAAAGAATCACATTGCAATAAACCAGGATTTGATTATAAATTTACAATTTTTAATAGTTAATAGTATTGATCAAGCTCGATTTGGCTACCTGAACTATGCAGAGTTTTGTGTTTTTTTATCAGAGTTTTAGTTTATTTTTCCAAACCCTATAGACTTTTTTCATCCGTAAAATAGACTCCAAACTCAATATCTGCTAAACCTATAGACTATAAATTATAGTTCTTACAAGCAGTTGAAAGTTGTAGAATGGAATTTCAGTTGGGTTTTTATAAAGGAAGATGTTTAGTTAGTTTTTAGCGAGTTTAGAAAAGCTTTTGGTTTAGATGGGCTATAAAAGGAACTGATTTATTCGCTATTGAACGATGTTTTACAGAGCAGGTTAAAGACTCTGCATATGATTAAAATTTGATTAGTTTTGGCACGATAACGGGAAGCAGTGTTAGCTCGAGTACAAGTTGGAATTTAGTGCATTGTTCAACTCTTCGCTTTTAGAACAAACCCCTTCACAAGTTTTCTTCTTGTTCCGACTTTTCTAGTTTTCTAAACTATAACTGTTTTCAAACCTCTTAAAATCGTATTGTTTTTACTCTTAAAAACTTTGAATGAATAATTCGGATAATATTTCTGTATTTCTTTCTTTAAGTCAGGATATTATATACCTTCGTATTTCTGATTCCTATTAAAAAGGGCTTTTAAAATTTGAAACAAAATAATAAAGATTTCAGTAGATTGATGGTAAGTCGCATTGAAAAACAGATTGCATAAACATACTGATTTTGAAATATCTACAACTTTGATTATATGACTTTTTACATACCTCTATTGGTTGTACCTCAGTTGGAGCGAGGTTTTATTAATATTTTTTACTTTTTCTATAACGTCCAATCTATGATTAGAGGACTCAAATTTCACATTTATGTTCTTCAAAGTGAGTATTTATTATTTTTAAAATTCGTTCTATTTGCTGAGAATATGGTTTAAACTTTTTCACGAGTGCCACGTCATGTGACCTCTTTCTTGAAGTTTATAATTGTGTTTAATATCATTTGAACGCCTCAATCTGTACTGTAAGGCTGTATATTGCTTCCGAGCTTACCGAAGGTGACGGAAGCATTGTGTTCACTTTTGAGAACGAAAAACTTTTATGTATCCGATTTTAAAAATTCCAAGACAGAAATCTGTGTCAGACATCAGGGAATATTTTTGGTCTTGTGTCTGTTTGTCTGTCGTTCTGTGTGTCCGCGAATCCTGAACATAAATAGTGACACCGCTATGAAGTGTTAAAGAACGCTAAAAACAATTATTAGTTTTTACATAATAAACAATAAAACTATAAAGTAATATAACAATAAAGTACATGATAAGATGCGAGGAGGCTATGTGCCACACTAATTGGCAGTCTATTTTTTTTTTTTTTTTTTTTTTTTTTTTTTTTCTGTGAATAAAACCACTATAGTAGTATCTATATGTTTATAATTCACAATTAAAAATTGAAGTAAAGGGTTGAAAAAAACTACAAGAAGATATATTATTGTTGTTTTTTTTTGGTTTTTTTTCTCAAAATGACTTTTTTAGGAGATGGTCTGGAACTTTTTCTTTTCTTCTGAGTTCTCTCCTTCCCATCACCGTACGTAACTCCTGTGTTTATATGAAAATTATCGTACGTTTTTCAAATTTGGAACTTTTAATTTTGTATCAATTTGTATCATAATATTAATATCCCGTAGAATGAGGAAAATTATAGTGGCTAGTGGCCAGTTTCTCGTAAAAACCAAGTCTACGCCCTCGATGCTGAAACCAGCAAAAAAGAATGATATCCCCCAACAAAAACCTAACCCGTGGAAAAAGAGTCAAGTTCCAGACCCTTCTAAGTCAGCCTATCAACGTTGTAATATCTAGATTGTGGCCAAGCCTGCTATTTCTTTAGTCCGTAACCTCACTTCACTCCTAGTTTTATGGGCAACACTGCTCAATTATTTTGACTACATAACACTTGACCAATTTCTGAATGAGGCATAATGCATCGGTATCATGTGTACTGTACATAGGAGTTACGTACATAGGAGTTCTCTCTTTCCCATCACAAGGGTGATAGGAAGGAGAGAACTCAGAAGAAAATAATATGTTCCAGACCATCTCCTAAGAAAGTAATTTTGTCACTAAGGAGTGATAAACACATTTCGGCCAAGTCTGTTTCAACCCTCATTCAGAAACTGGGCAAGAGTTAAGCTATAAAAATTAAAGAGTAGTGCTGATCATGAAGTTAGGAGTGAAGTAAGGTTATGGACTAAAGGAAGAGCCGACAGCCAAATTGTTGATGTCACTACTTTAATAGATCAGACCCCCACCCGAAAAAGGTTAGGATTTTGTTAGGGATTCATCGTTAATGAGAGGTTCATCACAATAAACATTCAAGTTCGAATTAAAGGAAAGCAATTTGCTATCTATGAGTTACAGTACTATAAAAAAAATCATCTCTATTACAAAATAAATCATATACTTGTGACTTTTTTCCCCACCACAATAACTTAAACTTATACCTTATTCAACAACTTCGTGAATTCGGTAAGATACAGTTAAGAGAATATCTCTGCTAACCATATATATTAGCGGATTATATACAACGTGCATCATTTCAGACATTGTTTCATTTAAGTTTGCTTTCAGTCACTATTATGATCAATTATTATAATGTCAAAAATGTATATAGTTTTCTTCCTGTTAGGAGTAAAGCATTGATATCATATTATTCCTTCGTAGTCTCTTAAGTTCTCTTAATATCCTTTAAATTTACGTCTCAGAAATACTGAAATTTTGTATTCCTAATAAATTTCTGTCAGTGCCTATAATCTTACATTTTAACGTCCTACAAAAAGTCAGAAGAAGACGGAAGCAATATGATTAAGCGCAACCCAGCACACGACCAACAAAAGTCGGTCCTACTTGTTTTAAATAACGAAAGTTAGTGAGATTTTATTCTCTGACCGATCCGATTATCGGTGGAGGGAATAAAATATTAACTATTTAGTGATATATCTATTCAATGATTGTGCAGTGGATTACTTTCCGAACACTTTATTGTATTTTTATACAACATACAAAGTTCAAGTGATTTAATATTAATTCAAAAACTAAACATATATAATCACTGACTGTGACATTATATGTCAGCGTCAATCAACTTATAATAAATATACTTTCATTAGCAGCTACACCAATATAAACACATGCTATAGAATGCCATGTCGTATAACTTCTACTTTTTGTAGGTCGCGTCAGTCTGAGCCCTGAGCCCGGCTTCTATCTTATGTGTTAGTGACGTTCTGTTTGAATGCAAGTAGCCAAGTTGTTTTGGTCCCAACACAAACTATTATCCCAAAAGACCAAAATTGAAAGATAATAAACATTTTTTTTTATATTTCTTACTTTATTATTACTGACTGTCGTCATTCTAGTGATATAATCTTTTTCATCTCAATATCACTATGGGAAATTGTTCAACAAAGCAATGAGACTAGTTCGTCAAACTTGTCTATCCACGTCCTATAAAAGTTGAAAAACTTATCTGGATTCTCCCGAAGATCGAGATGTATAGAATAAAATTTTCCTTTCAGCAATCTATTTCTGACGATTGGATAAACCCACCACTTGCGTGAATAACGCCTCTTTCTGTCTCTCTTCTTATGGAGATAAATGGCTAAGGACCGAACTCTTTGAAAATGATTTAACACTTCAAATTCCATGTCCGCAAACGTTAAAAGTCAAGGAAAAGACTTAAACATTATCCAAGGGCTTCCCTAGGACTGCTCAGAAGTTGGTGGAAAATCGGAACCGCGTGTGCGTCACTTCATTCAAACAATCGGTCGTCTATGTGGGCCTTTAAACCATATTAATCCATAAAAATCTTATTAACTACTGCAGAGCATATAAACAGTTAATAAAATCAATGTCTATATTATTAAATTATAGGTTGTTTTCACTGATATTTTGTGGCACCACTTCATAATTATGATTAGAGAGGTTAATAAAAAGTAACTCAATATTGCCTCCATAATTTTATATTAATAAACAAACGCGTTTCGACATTAATATCATCTTCAGTGTAAGTGTTAGCATAGTGAGTGAAAGACTACTACGCCACATTTTTAACTTTACAAGCTATTATGTCTTAAACTAATTGTACAAAGTGGGGGTAGAATAAGGCTGTAGAATTAAGGAACCAAAGGTAAGGGATATAGGGGCCGATTCTGTAACTTTGAAACCTCCTTTTTCATGTTGTTATAAATCGAATTGTTGTTATATATCAAATGCTAAAAACCAATACAAAGTGACGCCATTATTGATGTTTTTATTCACTTTTCTTGTTTTCTGACTGAAATAACTATAAAATAGCCAATTAAAAGGACGCTGTCAATCCGTAGTTCAGTATACGGCCACATACAGCGCTGGAACCACTTTACAGATTCACTACATTATATAACAACACTTTGATATATAGCGATGTTTGATATATAATGTCACAGTGGATATATATCAAAAAAGTTACAGAATCAGCCCCTTGGAGACTGTCAGGTATAACATTGTTTTTCAACTGCTTGAAGCTAATCAATAATATCTTTTTACTATACCTAAATTATTTTTACCTTGAAACTAATTTACGTTATTTTACAAAATAATTTTTTATAGGTTTTACAAGGGCAGAGTACTTAAGATAAGATCTTTTATTAAAACATTATTTAATTGTGTCTTGGATAGCTCTTTGAATTTCCAAGTTTTGTAAAAAGTCTAATTTCCTATTTTTTTGTCATGTGTGTAGCAGTTCATAATTATTGACATCAAATGTATGATCAGTGTGTAGTACATTTTGGTGTCCGCCTTTCGATATTTTCTGCCATGATTTATAGTGCTCAGCAATGCGTGTACATATTGACCGACATATTTATACACCTTTACAGGTCACGCATATCAGTTTATATACTCTGCATTTATCTTCAGTTTCGATCGGTTGTTTTACTGAGCCCAGAATGGTGCCTAATTGTGTGTATGGCTTGTAGCTGACTCTAAATTTGTTTTTGGTTTGTAAATTTTTTCCTATTTGTTCTGACATATTCCCGATATAAGGTGAGCTAATCCAGGGTTTAGGGTTATATTTAGTATTAATTTTTATTTATTAAATTGTATTTCCTTAAATTCATTAAAGAATTACTTCGTTAAATTAAAAAAAATGTATTAGTAACACATCCTAACGTAGAATATTTTCATTTTTAGGTATTTTCTGTTATATTTTAATTAATTCCATAAAATGAATATCCTGAGACGTGATTTATTAATGAAGGTTCAGTTACTATATACATGCGCATATATGTAATTTGAACTATTATATTTTGTATGGCATGCACCCTTCTCCTCCACCAATTTAAGGGGTTATTTGTATTAATTTCACTGCATATTTTTGTTTTATTGCTTCTTTTTTTGTAAGCAGTGCAGCTATAAGTTATTTAATATTGCATTACAAGAAAGGGTTTATTAAAAAAATTCTCGCCATTGTGCGAGTTGATTTTTGTATCCCTATTTTTTAAGAGGTTTTTTTTAACATAAAGGTAAAATAAGAGGAGGGGGGATTGAAAAGCGTGTAGGTAAAGGAGCAGGTTATAAATGTTAGGGGGTGTATAAAAAGAGGGGTAGAAACCCCCCTGCGGTAACCTCACCCCTACCCCCTCTAGGGAGAGGGGTAGGTCCCCCCTAGCAACCTAGAGAGTAGAGAGCCCTCGTCAGTCGCTCGCCTACACTCGGCACGTCCGCGTCTCCCTTACTGTATACTTAAATCTTCAACCCTCGGCTTCTCCAAAAAACGAACGGAAAAATCGGATTTTTAAAAACATCCAATTATAGACTGTATAAAAGCATCTATTATCGTAAAATCAAAAATAAATTGATACCTATTTTGCTGATAATCGGTAAGTTATAAATATAAAACATGGTTTCAATTAATCATCAAATTTATTATTCATATGGCCGATTTATTATCCATAATATATTTTTTAATTTATAAAGAAAAATCCTACTTTATAAATAAAAACGGAATTATATTACTAAAAATAAAAAAATATATATATGTTTATAGTAATTATGACTTTTTATTAATATTTTATATTATATCTATAATATTAATTAATATATACGTATAATTATATTTGAATTTATTTAATTTTTTTTAAATTGGCCTATATTTCTATTTTTATGATACATCATTATTATCTGGTTATTTTTTCATTTGGCCTACACTTGACTTAATTAATTTGTGATTATTTTTTTATTGTTACTTATAAGTACATAATACATACATATATATATTTATATATAGTATATATATATATATATATATATATATATATATATATATATATATATATATATATATATATATATATATATATATATATATATATATTATTCTAATATGTGTGTATAATTTTTTATCTGTATTAGACATTAATATCAATTATATTGGTCCGTTAACTTTTAAAATTTATCTATAGTAGTTTAAGTAAATCTTAATTTTATATATATTATTTATACTCTCTGTTACATCTATTTTAATGCTTTATTCTTTTTTATGCTCTATAATTAATATTTTATTTATTTAATAACAATAACAATTAAATTAATTTAGTATTATATTTGTAAACTCTATAATAAATTACCGAAGTTGATATTTTTTATATAATACATAACTTTCATTACTTTAATTTATTATAGACTTAAAAAAATATATTTCTAATTATTTTATTATATTACTTTTATCTTCTTTTGTTTCTGTACAATGTATTTCATCGAGACCAATATTTTTAGTAATTGTGCAATATTTTTTAAGTTGATTACCATTCAAATTTATTAATTAATAAATACCATTTATATTAATTCATAAAATTAATATTTCCGACTTCAAATAGTTATAACCCCGGGAAAATCAGGTATACCTAATCTGTTTAAGAGAGGGAGTATAAATAAGTTGTTATTTTGATTGTTCTTCAATCTAGATTCCAGAAGTGGAAGCGAAGCCAAGGATTTCAAAACCTATTTTAAGCTAAGGTTAACAAAGCATTAACAGGCTTATAATAAGTCCCTTTTGTCCGCTTTCGAATAAACCATTTTCTTAGAATAACAGCGAAATTCTAAAAATTCATCTCTATCTCCGCAATGTAACAACGTGTTTTCTCTAATACATAATAATATCATGCTATAGTTAATTTTTTATCATGTAATTTACTGTGAAACATGTATTGAAACTACTTCGTACCGCTTCTGTTGAAAATGACGCTAAACGTACTATCCCGAGTTTTTTTTTTTTTTTGCTTCTTAGCTTACCGAAGGTAACCGAAGTTATGTGATTGTTCTGAATAACGAAACATTTTTAGGTCTCCGATTTCAAAAATTGCAAGGCAGAAATCCGTTCCAGACCTCAGCTAACATTTGTGGTCTGTCAGTCAGTCAGTCTCAGTTTTTGCGAACCAACATATCTTGAAAACTAATCGTCCGATTTCATTGAAAATTGGATGGTAGGTCATAAGTAGCCCATTGTTGGTCCCATATAAGTTTCAACCTTCAACGCCCATTTGTTTCTCTTCCACATGCGCACAAGCATACATTTATTTACACCTATATTTTCAAAAGTACTCAACTGATTTTTATGAAATTTTGATGGTTTGTCGAAAGTAGCCTGGAGATAGTCCCAGATTAATTTCAACCTTCTACACTCTTAAAATTTTGCTAGATTGATATTTTAATTCATGTGAAAAATAAAATCAATTTTGGCAGGTTTAAATAACGGGTGGGAAATTGAATAAATTAGACAAAAATAGGTTGTAATAGTATAAAATCATTAATTAATACGAAATAGGACGCGAGGAAGCTAAGTGCCACCCAAATTAGCAGTGAATTTTATCTTATTCTAATATATTAATTATGATTTACTTAATCTAGAGTATTTAGAATCCTTTGGGATTTTTTTTTTTTTAAATTAAATTGAGAAGGAAGACAGGAGAGAGAAATAAACACCACCGCCGGGATTGTTATAATTAATATTTTAAAATTACGTGCAAAGATAGGCTCTCAATAATTTACAGTATTAATTTTTCATAGCAAATTGTTATAACATCTCATTTTATTATAATTAACGTATATTTGGGCATTTGTTAAACTAATTAGGTTTATTATTTCAAATTAAAAAATAACATTATACTTTATAAATAGGTATAATTATATGAAATACAAATATACTTTTCGCAGGAATTAAAATGAATAATTACACATAATGATTTTGTGAAACAAGAGTAGGAAATATTTTATAAACTTTTGAATATCCAATAAAAGAGTATAGAGTCCTTTTTCCCGTATGTTGGTTCCCTCCATCTCTCTTTAACAAGAATGCTAAACTGAACTATAAAATTGTAATACATCCAGTAGTAAAATTATTCATTTCACATATACGTATATTGTTTAGTTAAATTGTTTGGTTCACATCTTTACATTTGCTTCCGAGCTTACCGAAGGTAACGGAAGCTATGTGATCGTTCTGAAGAACGAAAAAATTTTAGGTCTCCGATTTCAAAAATTCCAAGACAGAAATCCGTTTCAGACATCAGGGAACATTTTTGGTTCCGTGTCTGTCTGTCGGTCTGTCGGTCTGTCGGTCTGTCGTTCAATTTTTGCGAACCACCATATCTTAAAAACTACACGTCCAATTTTAATGAAATTTGGATGGTAGGTCATAATTAGCCCATTGTTGGTCCCATATAAGTTTCAACCTTCTGCGCTTATTTGTTTGTCATCCACATGCTCACAAACATAGATTTATTTACAGCCATATCTTTGAGAGTAATCATCTGATTTTGATGAAATTTTTATGGTTTGTCGAAAGTAGCCTGCAGATAACACCTGCCTAATTTCAACCTTCTGCGCACTTTAAATCGTAATAAATTAATATGTCTTATATTATTAAGCCGCATGGCTAACTGACTCACTGACTGATATTAATGTTTACCCACTTCCAGAAGAGCTAGAGACTTGTGGTTTGCGCCATTCGACGCGCAACGTCCATATTGTGGACCAAAATAATTATACAAAGTTCACTTTTCCCCCTCCTTCCACCCTTAAAAAAATAAAAATAGGTGACTTGATTTTTAAGCTGGTTTGGGGGCTTATTGCGGCTAAACGGTAAGTCGTATTAGAAAATGGATAGCACAAGTGGTGACTGATTTTAAATGATCTACAACTTTAGTCCTATGAGTTTTTGTCGTATCATCATCGGTTGTACCCTAGATGGTGATAATTTTGTTATTTTTTGGTTCTATTTTTTTCCATTTTTGTCTTTGAATGGCCATAGTTTCTATAATAGTTGGCCTATTTTATTTCTGATTGCAGCGATTGAATCTCACACTAATGCTCTTTAAACTGAGTATATTTTATTTCATTAGTTCATCTTACTTGCTGAGAACATGAGAGTAAACTTTTTCCCGTGCGCCGTGTCACGTGACCACTTTTTTTTGTTTTTAATATTGTGTCGTATATCATTTTATAGGCCTTGATATGTACATTAAAGCTATTTTATTTGTTGATTTTTTAAAAATGATGTACGTATACTTTTGTACCGATTTATAATTTTGTTGTAGGTTAAAGGGTTTAAATACTTTTTTGATATTAGGTTTTTTATTTATATGCATTTATTGGTTAAATGAATGCCCTTTTGTATTGTTTGTTTTATAAAAATTTAACTTTGGTACCTCAGAGTACAGAGGTACAAATGTTAAAATTAATCTTTTATAATATGATGTATATCGTATAATAGCTCTTGCATAGTAGATTAATTTTTGTGATATTCTATTTTGTGTTAATTTTTAGTTTTGAGGGGGGTAAAATAAAAAAAACGGTTTATACAGTGGTTTCTACTACGATTTGGTTGCTGTTTTATATTTGTTTATTAAATTAATTATATGTGCGCTAACTTTTGGTGCTTGTTGGAGGCTTTTTTTCTCCAACAAATGTTTAAACTTTTTCAGCTTATTAAATATTTACTGGAACAGTGCCGCACCGTTCCAACTTTTTGATTATTTTTATCGAGGTATTTTTCTAAATTTGGTCTTTTCTTTGCGAGGAAGCTATGTGCCACATTAATTGGCAGAGTATTTTTCTTATAATTGATAACAATAATAAATTATTGCTTTTGCTGCCGAGCTTACCGAAGATAATCGGAAGCATTCAGATTACTCTGAGTTTCAGAATTCAAAAAATAACCAAGACAGAAATCTGTTTCAGACATCAGGGAACATTTTTGGTCCCGTGTCTGCCTGTCGGTCTGTCGATCAATTTTTGAGAACCGACATATCTTAAAAAGTACTCGTCTGATTTTATTGAAATTTAGATGGTTGGTCATAATTTGCCCATTTTTGGTCCCATTTATAAGTTTCAACCTTCTGCGCTCATTTGTTTCACTCCTACAAGTGAACAAACAAACATTTCGTTGGTTCGTCGAAAGTAACTAAGAAAACTCATAGCCCCAGATTTATTTCAACCGTTTGCGCTCTTTAAATTATGCAAAATGTATACTTTAATTCATGTGAAAATAAATTTAAAAAACAAAATAAAATTAATTTAAAAATAAAATAAATTGTATAATAATAGCTTTTAAAAGCATAAAATCATTAAATTTTACGAAATAGGATGCGAGGAAGCTATGTGCCATAGTAATTGGCAGAGTATTTTACATGAATTAGAGTACGAATTTAGCAAAATTTAAGGAATACCGACGGTTGAAATCAATCTGGGGCCATCGACGGTTGAAGTAAATCTGAGGCCATCTGCAGTCAACTTTCGACAAACCATGCAAATTTCATAAAAATCTGATAAATGCCTTTGATTATATTGGTGTAAATAAATGTATGTTTGTACGCATGTGGAAGAGAAACAATTAGTTGCAGAAGGTTAAAACTTATATGGGAACAGCAATAGGCAAATTATGACCTACCATCCAAATTTGAGTTAAAAAAGATGAGTAATTTTACGACATGTTGGTTCACAAAATTGAGCGACAGACCAAGAGACACACATACAGACACGGAACTAAAAATGTTCCCTAATGTCTGAACCGGATCTCTGTCTTGAAGTTTTTGAAATCGGAGACATTTTTTCGATCTTTAAAGGGATCTCATTGCTTTCGTTACCTTCGGTAAGCTTGGAGGCAAAAGGGAAATTAGACAATAATGGATTGTTAAGCATAACATTATTAAAGTATGAGACGAAGATAACATGTTTCACACTAATTGGCTTAATGTGATATTCCCCATTATCCATATTTAGGTTCCGATTATCTCAGAAATTTAGTTTCCTCCTGGAAAGTCAACTGCCATTTTCCAGAGTATTTTAATAACAATTATTGCCACTTTTTTTTTCTTAATTGGGCAGTCGAAATGAGTTGAGTAGTTTAACCTTTTGGCATCTAAATTGACATCAGACGGACATGTATATAAATGAAGAAAAAAATCAGTATTATAATAAAGTAAAATCTCGAATTAGAAATATATGGGTTTATTTAATTATAAAAACAATAATATTGTATAATTAGGGTCCGTAGGCAAAACCAAGGACCCTTATATTTTCCTGCGTGTGTCTGTCCGTCCGTCCTCTCGCGTGCTCTCACGGCTACACCTTTCGTCCGATCACTTTGAAATTTGGCATGTATGTGTCTTGTACCTGCCCACATATTTTAAAAATATAGCGACTTAAAAAAATATTTTTCAAAAAAATTAGGGTAAAAAAACTTAAGGGTTACATTTTTTTTTTTTTTTTTTTTTCGACACCGTGAGGGGTATCATATGAAAGGGTACGTCGAGCTGATTACAAAAATATATAATTCTTTGGATATAACTTTGATAAGGCGAGCATAGGCAAGTTTGAAGTGGGTGTGAAACGTGTCCCCCCCCCCCTCTATCTCGCTTATGTGAAGTGCAAAAAATCTGAAAAAATTCCTGAACATTCTTCAACCAAAAGTAAAGATACCACTTTTTGGAAATTTCGAAAAAAATATTATTTAATTTTTTATTGACAAAATACTTTTTTTTATAATTATGGTCTTTTCGATGTATTTATATGGTTGTAGTCCGGTTCAGTGGCAAAAAAATACTTTATCAGAGTGTGTTTTGAGAATATCAGACCCTTAGAATGGTTCAAAGTAGCTTTTTAGCATTTTGAAAAAACACTGTTTTACACATTACTGTTAAACACTATATAGTGTGGCCTACGGACCCTCGCTGTGTGCTGACTAGCACACACTTGACCTGTTTATTTTTTAATAAAGAGCTTGTTTAAATCTTTGAGCATAACTATTTTTTTTTTTTTTTATTGATTTTAATTTATTTTGGTTCAAATTGCTGGGCTTTCATTATTTCCAATGCAATACATTTGTTTGGTAAATATTGGCTCCCATCTTGGAGAAAAGGTTAACTAAACTAATCTTGACTAATACATACATACTGCTTGAAACACATGCGTATACATTATTGAAGAGTTTAGTAAAATCTATTCCAGTTATATTATTTTCTTCTGAGGATACCAAGAATGTGGACATTCAGAACAAAAGTTTTTCATTCCTGGACAGAAATTCGAATTAGACATGGGGAAACATATTTTGTCTTGTGAGAGGATGTGAGGGATCTACGTGCCGTACAAAGTACTTTTTATTCTAAAATAATTTAGTAATTTGCAGGAATCACATGAGCAGTGATTCCTGGCTTAAGACTGTTTATTTTATCCTTATGGAATGCCCTTTTTAAGTAATTTAAATTTATATTAAAACAAATATACTATACTATTTTACTGCCGAAAATGATCTATTTTAGTTAATTTTAAAGCATATCGTTCATGGAATAATCAAGTTAAGGATTGCCGCTCTTTAGTTTAGTATTTTATGTTTTAAAACTATTACATATTTAAAAAACAATGATTTAAAAAAACAAAAACTTCTTGATTACATACTGCAACATGAGTCAAGAACCGTCAAGATAAAAAGGAATTTGGGTATATTTTGCAAATCCTCTTGATAATAACAACTAATTTCAAATGGTATAAATTACATATAAATTAATAAAGGTGTTACTGAGGTAACATAATACAGAGCAGCCCGGAACAACATTTTTATGTAATCAGTCAATTCTTATTTTTTGAAAAATATATTTAATCATACATTAGGAGATTTTAAAGTACCGGTATTATAACATTAACTGGAACTTTACGGTATCACATTACATTTATAATTTTCCGCTATATTTATACCCCTAAGACATCACACCAGAAATATCGCTTTTTTTTTATAGATCTATGTAATATTCTTTCATTTACTAAATAAGAATTTATAATATCGTACAACGTTATCATATCGTTATGATGGAGAAAACAGTACTGTACAATAACGAAGCTGTCACTTCCAGTGTACTATTTATTTTGATGTTAATATAAAAATACATTTATAAAAATATTCCCTATTATATAAGAATGAGCTTGTGGAACATTCATTTATTAAATCTATACATTTCTACAGAAAAAATCGTTTTGCGAAAGCCTGAGGGTTCTGATCCGATACAAATAATTTTGAAGAGCATCCCAGATTGAAAGACGCCGGATGCAGTCGTCTTTACCTCATAAAATCTCCTGCTTGTTCTTAAATGAAGATTTATATTATTACTTTTTATTCATAATGAACCCTGTACCCAAAAAGTACAAGTTTCTATAATCGTTCAAAACGAAACCGGACGAAAGGTTGACTGTTTAAGAAAAACATATTCTTTATAGTTTCTTTTAAATACTATTTAAAATTTCTTTTTCGCATAAAACTGTCAAAAATCGAATTTCAAAAAATGTTTTTAATTATAACCACGTTTATTTTGACGCAAGTTTGTTCCCTTTATATAATTCTATATGTGGTTAATAGGTGGGTCACTTTAGGGATAAATTCAAAACAACCTTCTTCACACCATCTTTAGCTATATTTCAACCCTCTGTTTGGGTCATTCTCAAGCCTACAACAGAAACATTTTATTGACAATCTTTGGTTTTAACCAATATTTTAACAATAAAAAACATGGATTTTAAAAAACTAACAAAATAAGGTTGTTAGGCCAAACTTTGGGTTAAAATATAGCTAAAGATGGTGTGAAGAAGGTTGTTTTGAATTTATCCCTTAAGTGATCCACCTATAAACCACTTTTATTTTCATCAATATTTCGGAAACTAGTCTTCTCCCGGGAAAATGGCTTATATTTTATAGTTATATATATATATAGCTAAATTCGTATTTAAGTGCAGTAGAAAATAGAGTTTTGACTTGATTTTTTTTGTAATGAAATTTTTAAAATTTTAATTTTTTAAAATCATTTTTAATTTTTTTTTTTTTTTTTAACATTTTATGGCACTTCGAGTATATATTATGTGTGTAATGTAGCCGATCCCCGTATCCTTTTATAATCTAATGTTGGGTTGATTAGTACGTTAATTAAAAAAATTAAGAATAAAATATAAGAATTTATTTTACATTTAATTCTCTTATTCTGATTAACAATTTCGTTAAGTGTTGTAATAATCAAGATATTCTCAAGTTATTGTGTGCTAGAATAAATATTTAATTGTGTAATTATAAGTAATTTATTAAGTATTATAAAACTTTAGGAGAATAAACACTCATTTTGCGTTTCTACTTTGCGTGGTAATTAGTCAACTTTTCCAACATATTCCCACAATTCAAACTTGTTGAAAAACTAAACTAATTGTTGATTTAAATTTAACTTCTCAAGATCACCAGTTTCATTACATTGTACCAGTTTCATTTCATTAGTACATTGTTAATATCCGTGATCGATTATAATTATAAGAACTAAGAAGACCAAACATGAATCGTCATTACAGAGGATATTAAATACCTTTACGTCGTTTATCGACATCAAAGTTATATCCCCCATCAACAGGTATATAGCAAAGAGGTTAGGAAAAGCCACCAAAATTAGACGGAAAATGCCATTAGAGAAGATGAGTTTACCCTTTTACATCCTTGGAACCCCTTGTCCGACTCTTTAGTAAAGTTCAAAGGAAAAGGAAATCCAACCGGTGCAGGTTTCAACGGCCCGGAACTTTCACCACCACAGTCAAATTCCCTAGTAATTAATTCACAGGTATTTACCATCTATTTACCACCTAATGCAATCTTGCATTTTTTAACTCTCAATACTTATATTTTTACTAGCCATCATTATTACATAATCTTAAAGGTAATATTTTATTGAGATATGAAAACTACTTAAATAAAGAAGAATGAAACATAAAATCAGTGTGCGAAAAAATTACACCAGGCAGAAGTTAAAATGCATATTTTATGCGTACCTATTCATTTTTAAATATTTATTCATAATGATTATTTAAAATTTAATATAATTAAAAATTATTCCTGAGGAAATATCGAAACAGAGAACAATGTTTAAGTTTCACACCGCGCCCTCAACAGGTCATGTTGTCAGATGTCCGTAATGTTTAAGGCGCTTTTTCAAATCTGGCAGTCGGAGGTTCGAATCCATTTTGTGTGGAAAATTTTTTATTAGGTATAATCGAGAAAAGCAGCTGGTTAACACACTACTAGCCCTGCCCACTTCCAGTTCACTTTCTTCCTAGCCCCGCCCACTTCTGTGGCCGATCTTGCAGTATTTACCCTTATATAAGAAGTTTATCTTCTAATATATTATTATTAGATCAATTCCATTATAATTTGCAAAAAACAGATTTTGGTTAGGAAATAAAATTAAATCTCAAAAAACAATATAGATTGTTGAAGGCCTTGTTGTTGAGAACATCAACAATGTGATTGTTGAGAAACATCTGACAATGAAAAAAAACAAAAAAAAACAAAACAATATAGTTCGAAGCAGCTCTCGATTTGTATTTGAGATGTCACAGAAATTATGCCTCTTTTGAGATGTCATAGAGAAAATAAACCTCTTATTGAGTTATCACAAAGAAAATATACCTCTTTTTGAGATACCATAGAGAAAATAAACCTATTATTGAGATATCACAGAGAAAATAAACCTCTTATTGAGATATCACAGAAATATAGCTCTTTTTAAGATGTCACAGAGAAATTATACCTCTTATTGAGGTATCACAGAAGAAGCTTTTGTTAGTTGTCTCATTTTTACAAACTCAAGTTTCCTTTTGTCGTCTTGTATCTTTTTTGTATCGACCCTACTCAAAAAAGCATTAATAATAATTGTTATTGCATTATAATTATTAAAGGTCATTATTTACGCTTGTAGAAAAAGAAACCTCTTAGGTTTTCATTGAAATAGTTACTTAAGTTTTTTTTTTTGTTTTTGCTTTCATTTTTCACGATTTAATTTCTTACCATTTATTTCTTATTTTCTGAATGAGTTCTCATTGATAATACTCATTAATAACACGAGCTTTTCATGAAGAAAATTGTTTGTTTTTTATTTGTTTTATAATAGATTTATTTTGTTGAGAATTATTTGTTGAGGTTCGAAGCATAAGAGAGGGGTAGTTGTAAATTTTTGTAGAATTATAAAATTAGCCCTTCTAATATTTTCTCCGGGAGTTTTTGTTTTTCTCGTGGTATTGTGTGTAGGAAGCCCTGTGTTGGCGTTCATTTTATAATAGTGGCTTTTCGAGCCGCCCGAACCTAGGAAATACACTATTACATTCACGCGATTCCTGCATATAATTTATCTTTAAATTATGGAATTCAAAGTAGCCGGGAAGTGATTATATTAATAATACATATTGTGCTTCTCTTTATATACCAATATTATTATAATGGAGTCTAATGCTAATTAATATTCACTTTTTTTTCTTTAATAATCGTCTTAATATTATAAATAATCTTTTAGGAGGTAAATATAAAATTACGGTTTGGAAAAAAATTAAATAAAAAAATAACATAAATATATATATATATATATATATATATATATATATATATATATATATATATATATATATATATATATATATATATATATATATATATAGTATATATAACAATCTAGGTCATAACATGACGCACACGAAATTCTATTTTAAATACAACTTTATTAAAAATATTTAACTTAATTAAAAAAGAAGAAACAAATCGATAGGTTTATTTTTGCTTCCGAGCTTACCAAAGGTCGCAGAAACTTTGTGACCATTCTGATGAGCGAATTGTTCCTCCTAATTCAATAATTCCTTATCTGAAGTCCGTTTCAGACATTTGATCAAATGATTCGTCTTGAATCTGTATATTCGTCAAAATTATTGCATCTTGAAACTACTTGGCTGATTTAAATGAAACTTGTATGGTAAATACCTTAAAATTACCCCATTCATGGTCCCATATGGATTTTAATCGTTTGTGCACATTTAATACACAATAAAAATAATTATGACTCCGCTGGAAGTCAAGACAAATTCAAACACTTTCATTTCTCAGTGGGGAAATATATATTTAACATTTATTTCATATAATGGTTTAAATGCACTCGTCCTCGTTTTGGTAACTCTTAGTTTCAAATCAAGATTAATAATTAATTAGTTTCTTCTATTAATATAAAATGGCGATCATTTTGAAGCGATACTTTGAATCTATTGTTTGAATTTTGATGCATTGCCGACATGAAAACTAACAATAAGATCTTTCTTGATACTAAAACAATAGTGTTGGAAACCATTGTTTCAGCTGCTTGTACTACTGGTTTGATTCTCTGCACAACATGCCCATTTCTATTGACCATGGGTGAAGGTGGGGGTCAACATAGATCGACCCCGGCGATTAATGGTTTTTACTTGCATTGTGCTCGAAATATCGCTACATGTTACCCTGAATGAAATTCCGCTGCTATATATTAAAGAGATATCTTTCACTTATTGTCATCAATCTTAACTCGAGTATATCCCGCTTGGCTATTTCTCACCTTTATACTGCTCCATTTTCCTATTTCCTGATATTGGTCTGGCAAAATCATTTAACCTTTACCAGTTTATTTTATTGAAAAAAAAAGCAATTAAATTGAAAATAAAATAAATATTGTTTAAAGATTTATAATATCCGGGGCCGTAAATCAATACAAAAATTCAGGTAAAAATTGGAAACCCATGGTTCCATTTATATCAGTTCTACCTGGACTGGTAATAAATTGTCATTTTTTTCTGTAAAATACACAAGTATACATATATTTTACATTCTTATATTTCTCCTGAGATCGAGGTAAATTCGTTACTGTATAATAGTTATTTCTCACTAATTTTAGTATAATTTGCTCATTATTATGTAATTACACGTAATTCCTTTGTTAGTTTCTACTGCAAATTAACGTACCTCACGGTGATTACGGTCAGTTAATAAGATCTAGTTATGTACAATGTACAGTGGTACTTGATAACTTACTATTTATGTGCAATATCAATGTAATACAATTATTTCATTATGTTTTATTAAAAGTGTGAGTAATTAACAGTTTTTCACTTACTTTATAGGTGAATATTGTTTGTTGATTAATAAAACCACAAATTGTGATAACTATATTACAGGCTGGAATATCACGAAGAAGTAGTTCGGTGACTACACTTCCTTAGCAGTGGATATAGTAGATTAATAGTAATACAAGATAACTAAATTATAATCAAGTTACATCTCATATAAAAGTTGATAAATAGACAATAATCGATTGTTATAATAAATTATAATTAGTTAACATAATATAAGCGTTACAGATGTATTTCAAGATATGAGATCTCTATGTCTCTGCCTCTTTAAACGTTTAGGAGGATTACGGATTACCTAGGATAAACTGAGGTGATAAGAGTTGTTCAAAATAAATAGGATGTAGGGCGGTGGAATAAGGGTCCATGGCATTTTCTATATCGGGCTATGAATTGATTTCGGATAAAAACACATTAAGATCTTCTTGGAGAGTAATATTAGAAACACAGTAAAAAGTATAGGCTATCTTTCTAAGGATTTTTACTGCAGGATTTGGAGACTGTTGGTCAAAGTTGGCTTTAGAACTACATTGTAGATGGTTGCTTGTAAAAAGAAATGTTATACCTACAATCCAAATGTCTTAGTATTAACTTATATTATCGTATGAGGTCAGAACGTATTGTTTCGGTGACTTGCCATGTTAATTGTCGGTCGATTTTCAAAGGAAAAATAATACCTTTCTTATTTATAGGTTGTAGGAGTAAGTTATTCGCAGGTGTTAAATCATAGATAGTTATTTGTGCAACTAGTGCGCAAAGTGGCACTTTGCTGCACTCGAGAGAAATATTTACGCTCGAGCTGTAGGCGAGGGCGAAAAGGTTTCTCGAGTGCAGCAAAGACTTTAGGCTTGAATTGCACATTAAATTTTACCAACAGTTAGTTATAAATCTGTAAATAAAATATAAAATAATACAGTGTTCATCCACATGAAAAGGTTTTACAATATCAACTAAATCAGCTGTTCTGTTTATAGCCAGTGTTGCCCTTTTTTTGCCTGATTCAGCAAACCTGACCAAGCGCTGATATTATTTTTCATCATAACACTTACTCATCACATTTGATTATTTTTTTAGATTGTCTATCTTTACTTTATTATATTTTATATTTGATATATAGTGTTTAAATGATGTAGTTAGTTAAAAAAATAATCATTAGTTGTCATTTCTATTATTATTATGATTTGGATTATTTAATCTTTGTTTAAATTTAAGTTCTTTTTGTTCGTAAGTTGGAACACTGGAGTGCAGTAAAGTAAAACGCGTGCGGTAAAGTAGTAAGTGCAGGAATCTGCTGTTTTGCGTATACTATTTTGAGAGCGATAAGAACCACTTTATCGGTCAACTGTAGGAAAATAACATTTTCTTGCTATCTTTCTATGCTACAAGAGAGGTATTTACAGGTTTACTAACTCATTTGCTAGTGTAAAAATGAGATATCAAAGAATGTATGTATTGTTTTCTTGACTGATTGCACCGCATAAATAAAAAAAGGTTACTTTCTCACTTGCCCTAGTTATAAGCGAGATATTGACAAAGTTGCTTTCTCTCGAGAGAGTGAGATAGATACAATATTTGTAGGAATATGAGAAGGTTATATTGTACGGGTGCCGTGTAATGAAGTATGAGCTTCGGGTATGAAATGATTCCCCCTCCCTCGGTTTATACGGGTACACAGCGCCCAGGTGTTTTTTTGAATCTACGCTCGTTCTACAGGACCCGATTAAACTCGCCCTGGGCGCTACAAAACCACCCTAGGCAACCAGATGAACCAAAAAACCTGTTTTTTCCCAACCCCTCTGCAACAATACCGCACAATGTTGATTCGTGGAGGAACAGTTTCACAATATTTCCCTTATTCTGTCGAGATGGCCTAATGATTTTTTTTTTTTCCTTTTTCCTCACACGTGCTCTCAATAAAAATAAGAGAAACAAAATTCAAATTCTAAGCTGAACAACAAACGTACCTATCAACATTATTGGAAGTTTTCTTGCCACTCTATACAAATACGATTTTATCAAAACTATTTATAACTATACATAAATAAACGTAACTAGTTCAGAATTAAGATAATGTTAGGTTTTTTGATAAGATTTGAAAAGACAGGAGACAAGACCTTTTACCTCCGGAAAAACATGATGAGTCAAGATTATTGTTTTTTTTTTGGAACGAAGTTTCTTATGGCACGTTCTGGTGCCCGGGAGTGAATCCGGAAAAACGACCAAAATCACCGTCACAAAACAACCGTCACAAAATCACCGTCACGCAAAATCCGTCACGAAATTTACAGATGACGATAACTTGAGTAAAAGCTCACCGAGTGAGATAAAATTTGGTACACATGTTCATTTTACCATTGCCCAAGCTGAGTTCGTCGGAAAACGTTATCCGCCCATGCGTTCACACGCAACGCTCGCGTAAACGTAAGTTTTAAAAGTCGGGAAAAAGTGTTATTATTGAGGCCTGTTACTTGACTTGTTTTGATTATTTTTATGTCAAAAATGTCACTTTGTTTTGTAAATAAATAAAATATAATTAAGTAAAATTTCACCCTGATACAAGCAGAATCTGTAGAGTAGGAAAGAGATATATTTTATAATATTGTAAATTAATTGGCCGGGTAGGTAGAAAACAGTCCTATTTCAATCCAAACTCCTTTAACAAACATACTCTTTCACTATAAACTTATCATGATCAACTTTTTTCTGATATTTAATATATTATATTTATAGTAAGACGCTTGCTTTAATTATACAAATAATTATTTTCTTTTAATTTTGCCTTAACTCTGCCAGGTACAAACAGTTCGTTACTTTTAATTTTGTCTCTTTTCTAACTCCACCATGTATAAGTAGTTAGCAATGTATTCGTAATTAGCAGTGTGATTTTGTAATTTATATTTAATGAGAAATGTAAGGAACTTCGTTCCTACCGGGTGTCCCGCGACACCACACGTATTTTTTTTAAGTTTATGGTAGTTTTCATACTTCGGAAAGTTTAAATTTAAATTTAATCAAATTATAATTATTATTAACTACGGGAAACAACAGAGAAAAATACACTCCAGCGCCGGAATTTGAACCACGGGTCTCCTGTATGGTAAGAGCATCTGTACTGGAAGTACAGGAGACCCGTGGTTCAAATCCCGGCGCTGGAGTGTATTTTTCTCTGTCTCTTTTGTGTGGAAACAGTATTAGTTGTAAATAATAAGTAACGAAGACTGTCTCGTGTCTCTTCTCGCACGTGTGCTAGTGACTGTTGCCTTAAAATCAAGTTCCACAGTTTTCTAAAACAAAAAATAATTGAACTTATTAACTTTATTGTTATTAAATAAACTCGAGGCCTTCTTAAGAAATTTGTATTAGCAAGCATAGGAAGTACAATCAATACTATTATTATTAAAGAGAAAGACTAAAAGATACTCCTGTGCTGCAATCATATCCACAATGCACATATCCATAATTTTTTTTTCCGTGGTAGGCTGTGAAATAGTAACTTTAGAGCCTAAAAAACATAGCTAAAATCCATTTTTTCATTACGTGGACTTAAAAAATCTTTCATTACTCCTAGCTGTAAAGAAAAAATCTTTTACGTCCTAGGCACTAAAAGATTTTTTCTTTACGGCGGGTAGTTGTCAAAACTTCCGTTAGTAGTGCTGCAGTCTTTGTAGAAATGCTTCTAGTACGATAAAAATCCGCTAGATGTCAATGCGTTTTATTTGTCTTTTCTTATAGTGTAACCTCATTTTAAGGTTTCTTTTTTTAAGTCTTAAGTATGTACTAATATTTGATATTATTATATATTGATTAGTAATTAATATTTAATGTTTTTTAATTTCCTGCTACCTCGGAAAAAATAGCATATGCTACGCGACTTTGAAGTGTTTTTTCTTTACCTTGGCAATATTTAATAAATGTATATAATATATATTATTATAATAGTATATAATATTAGAAAATGTAATTGCCGCGGTAAAGAAAAAACTCACTTCACAGCCTTGTAACATAATATACTATTTTTTTTAAAAAGATTAGTAGTATTAATGAATAGATATTGCAATCCTTGTTTTTCCAACTTCTACTTTATATTTAGCACAGTTCGTAGAAAAACAAACTGAATTGAAAGTTCCAACCTGATTTGATAAACCTGCGTTATAATTTGGAATTCTAATAATTGGACATTTGAATAAATTTTACTTTGAAATATTGGAATACATTAGAATTTTGCTTCCGAGCTTACCGAAGGTAACGGAAGCTATGTGATCGTTCTTTAGAACGAAAAAATTTTAGGTCTCCGATTTCAAAAATTCCAAGACAGAAATCCGTTTCAGACATCAGGGAACATTTTTGGTTCTGTGTCTGTCTGTCGGTCTGTCGGTCTGTCGTTCTGTCGTTCAATTTTTGCGAACCAACATATCTTATAAACTACACGTCCCATATAAGTTTCAACTTTCTGCGCAAATGTGTTTCTCTTCCACATGCGCACAAACATACATTTGTTTACACCTATAGCTTCAAAAGTACTTATCTGATTTGTATGAAACTTTTATAGTTTATTGTATGTAGTCCGCAGATAACCCTAGATTAATTTAAACCGTCTGCGCTCTTTAACTTGTGAAAATTGATACTTTAATTTATGTAAAAAATCCAAACAATTTTGACAGATTAAAAAAAAAACGGGGGAAACAATTAGATAAATTAGATAATAATGGCTTGTAAAAGTATAAAATCAATACAGTACGCGATAGGATGCGAGGAAGCTATGTGCCACACCAATTGGCAGTCGATTTTAATTATTAAAACAGTACGCTCGCTTTATAAAAAAAAAAAATAAATAAATAAATAAAACTGACAGTTGACTTTACAGTTTCTCCGATCTAATTTGAAAGCCAACCGTTCATTTATTTTACATTCCAGGATTGTAACAGAAATTATGTATACTTTCCAACTGGATTTATCTGTATCAGACAAATAATGAAACAAACTTTTATATTAAACTACAATATTTATAAGCTCATAAATATTTAATACAATATAGACATAAAATAAACTCTAGAAAACTATTAAGAATAAATATGATATTCGAAATATATTATTTAAATAGACTATATTTATAATTCTTAGGGCAATAAAGAAGATAACCAATAAATAATATCAATAATTTATATCCATTTATACATACACACACTCAACGCCAGTATGTATATGCATATATATACACACACACACACACACACACACACACACACACACACACACACATATATATATATATATATATATATATATATATATATATATATATTGGTGTGGGTGCATATATTTATGTTACGGCTTAATGGAAAATGATAAACCCGTTCGCGATGGGATATTCAACTAGGTTGACTGAAATATTTAACAATTTAGATGAGACCTGAAAATATCCTTTTCTTTTGCTATAATAAATATATAGGTATATACCTTTAATATTTAAAAAGTTTCAATAGCCTATGTCTGATGACACGAAAGCCATTTGTGACAGGTTTAGCCCTAAACTCTACTAGTTTGTTTTATGCCCTAGTATTTTAAAAATTTTGGGTCTTTTACGATTGTTTATATTGTAATAATTTTATATCTATTTTAATCTTAAATTAAGGTTTTCCTTTAGTTTATTTTAGTTCAAATCTGCCTTTAGAAGTTGCTTTTTCGAGCAAAGAACTTTTTTTTTAGTAATCTTGGTCTAATATTGAAGTAAACATTTTTCTTTAATAAATGAAAATCAATAAATATTGATAAAAAAGGATTCAAGTATGCTTAGCAACTGGATAAATGAAATGAGTCAGATTTTCTACTGAATACTTTCCAATATTTTGTGATCTTACTGAATATACACAATTTTATATTTAAAAATTATTATCAAGCCAATAGATTAAGGAACAACTGGAAAGCCTCTCCACCGAATAACGTTAATTTGCAAAACTATATAGCATTCGGCCTTTCGGCCATCATCATTGCCAGTAAAAGGTAAAGGAAAAACCTGACGTGGAGTCACTTGAAAGACAAATAAACGGACTCTTTTCCGTTTTCCTTTTACTGGCACTGATGATGGCTGAGAGGCCGAAAGCTATATTTTTTTGTAAATAAACGTTATTCTGTGGAGAGGCTTTACAGTTGTTCCTTAATCTATTGATATCTACTCCACTTAAGCGCTTAATCTTCATTATCAAGCCACTTTATTGAACATCATTCCTCGTATTAATTATAAATTTTAACTATTTACTTTTCTCATTATATTAAATTGCGTATTTCATTAATTCCAAAAAAGGTGTACCTTTGTAATTATCTCCCTGAATCCATTGTAATATTATTTTACAACTTGTTTTCGTCTATCAGGTATAAAAGCACCTGAACCCGAATAAACTTATAAGAACACGTTAAATACTTATATGGTTTTGATATATTCGTTACACACACATACACGCATATATATATATATATATATATATATATATATATATATATATATATATATATATATATATATGCGGGTTTTTTGTATGTAGGTTTAGAGAGGAAGGGTTGAGAGAAAGTGGACTCATGACAGTGTTGGGTAAAAGAGCTTTAGTACAAGTTGAGAGGGCCTTTATCTCATAAATCTCGTTGAGCTGTTTCCCAAATATTTTGGGTCTGGATTTCTGACACCCTGAGCTTCGCTTTTTGCTTCCTAAATCTTTGACCTTCTTAGCCCCTCTTGGATTTTTTTTTATTTATTTTTTTTTTTTACCTATACTAGAGATAGTAACCGTGATCCTGGGCAAAAAAAAAATAAAGAAAAAAAACATTTTATCGAGCTTATTTGACTTTAATTGATTTGTATAAGAAAAAGTTACTTATATTTTTAACCTCCCCCCCCCCCCCCCGGGCAATATAATGTCCGAAGTAGTATGACCTCATATTCATGCAGAAAGCCAACCAAGGTGTAAACTACTTGAAAATTAGCAAACTTGCTTGATTTTTACTTTCTCGTACGTAAAAATAATAAATTATTATTATGTTAATTGGCTGTAGGATAATAAACTTTATTTAGATCTCTGGATACTTTAGAGTATTAAGAATTAAAACTTTAACAGTTTTTATAAGATTGGCAACGTTTCGGCCTAGCTGCCCATTTTTAGGCCTTGCATTTAAATATTTGGGTATGTTAGGTCGTTGATACATCGGTAGGTAACAGTAGGAACTGTATAGTTTCACCGTCTAAAATGCCTTCCACAGAATCTTCGATTACTGAAAAATGACAATAACCCACATACTAACAATTCTTAGTAAAACTAACTAAGAATATCACAGATAAATTCCGAATGACCAAGAAATTATAGACAACCTCTCCCTTATCATTCCTGTTATCGTCCGGGCATTTTAGGCCATGGAACAGTTCCTACTGTTACTGATTTACTGTAGTATCAATGACCTAACTTACTCAAGTGTTAAAATGCAAGGCTTGAGAATGGCCGGTTAGACAGAAACGTTGCCGATCTCAAAAAAACAATTTTAGTTTTTATTCTTAATACCTAGAAGGATCCACAGCTCTAGATAAATTATTGTATTGTACAAAAAATTGTATTTTGATGATCCTATTTCGTATACTACAATGATTATTTTTTTGTTTTTAACCCTTTTAGGATTGGTGGTTTGCCTGGCAAACCTCCCCCTTTTGCTCCGAATGGCACACTACTGTTATTTCTAATTTCTAAAATTAGAGTTGCAAATCTCATCTGTGGGATCAAGAATGGCCCCAGAAAATTATTTTTAAAAAAATTGTAGCCCCCCCTCCTATAAAAAAAAAAAAAAATGTTTTCATGTGGTTTCTAGGAGATGCCACCAATCAATTAGGGATTAGTACTTCTGATGACCTTGACACAAATTATTATTGTCTGTAAGGTTTGGTGGTTTACATCCTTTAGCACCTTTAAGTTGGTGGTTAACGGAATGAACCACCAAACCTCTAAGACAACGTAATTTATTAATTTTCACAACTCAAGCTAAAAATCTGCAAATAACTCGAGAGCGCTAATTATTTATTATATAAACTCAATATTAAATCAACACTGTTAGTATAATAAGTATTTTGACACAAATTCGTCTTAAGAAATTGCTTCTATGAGCCACAATAAATGAAAAACTGGAGACATGTCATCCAAAACACACGTGTAGAGATGGTCAGACGGTAAACCGCGGAAACCACCAATCCACTGTACATTTTTTAATTTTTTTGCCTGATCCTTAAAGGGTTTTAACAAAGAACTAAAACTTAAAATTGGAAAATTACTTTGAATGCAATTCTGCAGAAAAACGATTAATCCCAACTTTTGTAGGTCCTATTAAGGGCGGGGGAGGGGATTAATTAGAAGCATAAATTCCAAAAAATCGATTCAAGACAACTCAGACATACTTTCTCTTATAAATGTTGATACTTTAATTAAATTCCATAATATCTCATTTAATTGATTTTTACTCTTTATTACCTTAAAGGAAAAGTATTGTTTTCACCCAAAAAAAGAAAACCGAGATTTCTGCGGAATTATCCGTTTTGACTGTTTTTAGAACGATTTGAGTTGATTTTAGCTGGATATCTCTCTGCCTATGTGTGTGTCTGGGGATAAACAAATTGTGATTTTATGTTTAGGGATAAAATGGGATCATCTGCTAGCTTTGTCTAATTAAGTTATAAATAAATTTTAGCGAAATTGAAGTTTTAGATTATTCTTATCCCCTTTTTTAGATGGTAAAACCTCCAATGTGATAAACAAAACAAAAAAAAATACAAAATAAAAATATGGTTAGTAATGAACTAGTAGCTCTTATAATTCTAATTTTTTTTTTACTATGCCCAAATCCTACTTTTAAAACTGAGGACTATATTGTATACTAGGCATTGCGTGGCTCTATCATTGAAGCGAGCGTATTGCAATGAAATGCTGAATATTGAAATTTATTAATCATGATGAATGTCATAGTTGAAGATAAGTGGAAGAGGGTAGTGTAGGGAAGAGTGGGGGTACTCGGTACAAAGCTTTACTTCCTAAACAAACCATACACTATACGACTATAACAATCTTCACCACCCGCGGTAGCTTTTAAACAATTATTATAAATGTATCTCGTCACTACGCAAAGAATTTTGCTTGTATCAAGTTGAAATTTTGCATACCTGTTTCAATTGTGCATTAGATGGTGTATATGAAGTTTTATTAAAATCGTTTCGTTAGAACGTAAGATATCGGTAAAAAGGTTGTTTTCTCTATTATAAACGTTTAGGTCCGCTTTAATAGTTTTAGCGATCGTTATTAAGTCATAGCGGTGTCGCTGTTGGTTTTAGTAAAAAATGTTATTTGAAAAAAATGTTCGTCTCATCGAGTAGATGATGATAGAATCTTTTCCCGTCCTGAAATTCCAATTTAATTTTTGTACCTCTCGTTTACGCGAGCGTTGCGCGCGAACTCATGGACGGATCACGCTATCCAACGAACTTAGCCTGAGTATTAGTAAGAGGAACATGTATACCAAATTTCAACTAAATCGGTCAACTTTTACTCAAGTTATCGTCACACGCGTAAACGTTACTGACAGACAGACAGACAGACAGACAGACACGGAGCATATTTCGTTGAATGTAGGAAGCTCGCTACGCTCGCTTCAATTATTATACTGAGGTGCACTTGCACATCCATAGTTATTTACTAGGCATCGCGTGGCTCTATCATTGAAGCGAGCGTATTGCAATGAAATACTGAATATTGAAATTTATTAATCATGATGAATGTCATAGTTGAAGATAAGTGGAAGAGGGTAGTGTGGGGAAGAGTGGGGGTACTCGGTACAAAGCTTTACTTCCTAAACAAACCTATAGACTATACGACTATAACAATCTTCAACACCCGCGGTAGCTTTTAAACAATTATTATAAATGTATCTCGTCACTACGCAAAGAATTTTGCTTGTATCAAGTTGAAATTTTGCATACCTGTTTCAATTGTGCATTAGATGGTGTATATGAAGTTTTATTAAAATCGTTACGTTAGAACGTAAGATATCGGTAAAAAGGTTGTTTTCTCTAATTTAAACGTTTAGGTCCGCTTTAATAGTTTTAGCGATCTTTATTAAGTCATAGCGGTGTCGCTGTTGGTTTTAGTAAAAAATGTTATTTGTAAAAAATGTTCGTCTCATCGAATAGATGATGAAAGAATCTTTTCCCGTCCTGAAATTCCAATTTAATGTTTGTACCTCTTGTTTACGCGAGCGTTGCGCGCGAACTCTTGGACGCATCACGCTGTCCAACGAACTTAGCCTGAGTATTAGTATGAGGATCATGTTCACCAAATTTCAACTAAATCGGTCAACTTTTACTCAAGTTATCGTCACACGCGTGAACGTTACTGACAGACAGACAGACAGACAGACAGACAGACAGACAGACAGACAGACAGACAGACAGACACGGAGCATATTTCGTTGAATGTAGGAAGCTCGCTACGCTCGCTTCAATTATTTTTGATAAATTTCTGTCAGTATATTCAGTCTCTTGTTGACATTCATACAAAATCAGTCTCAATATTTTGTGTAATATGTTAAGTGTTACTTATTAGTATTTGTTACGCGCTGCACCCACAGTACAATGCTACAACTCCAAATAACTCGTGAGAAAAATGAAAAGAAAAACGTGAACATTTTACTGAAAGAACCTCGATAGCCTTAAAAATTTAACGAAATAGTGTAAAGATACTGATTATGAAAACATTTCTAACACGGGTGAATTATATAATTAGGTTTTCAACATTTAAATTAGAAATCAAACGAAAACAAATGTGTATAGTATAATAATTACAAAACAAACGTTCACTTTCCTGAAACAACAAAAGCCCTTATTATCTTTACTCCAATTATAAAAATGTGTTTTTAAGGATTTATAATTAATTAGTTTTCACCCAGTTTTAATTTTGGTTGAATGCCCTGGTAATTGCAATTTTGTTATGTTGTTTTGAGAACTTAATGCTATCTAATTTACTAATTAAAGCTCATCTTTCACTAGGAAAGTTCATGGAATGCTATAAAACCTAAGGTATACTTTACGGCGATATCCTTAAGAGACAAACAAGTTCAGCTATGACCTCTTAACTATACACTCCTTGAATTTGGACGTCTAGACTTTGGACACCCTGTATTGAAATTCTAAACTATTTAATGGGTTAAAGCACAAATAAGAAAACCAGGTTCGACAAACTCGGAGAAAACTTTCTCCTTATATACTCGCACATAGTAATAATGTTAATTTTAAATTTAAATTAAAGAATCTTATTTATTTTATTATTACTTACCTTCGGTAAGCTCGGAATATTTATTCCGTATAAATATTCGAGTATACCTTCGGTATACTCAAAATATTCTACTTTAAATCAAATTATTATTACAACTTATAAGGGGAGACAGACAGAGAAAAATAGACTTCAGCACCGGGATTCGAACCACGGACCTCTCTATATATTGAAAGGGGAAATTATTCTTCAGTGTAACTTAATTGGCTAGAGCATCTGTACTGGAAAATATAGAGAGGTCCGTGGTTCGAATCCCGGCGCTGAAGTCTATTTTTCTCTGACTGTCTCCCCTTGTAAATTGTGATTATAATTTGATTTAAATTAAAATTTAAACGTTCTGTGGTATGAATACTACCAAAAACTTAAAAATAGAAAATATTTTACGTACAAAGAGAGAAAATATTTATTTAAATAGTACATTACGCGTCGAGTGATGAAAGTAGCATTTTGCATGCGAGTGTGGAGTTTGCACCCGAGCGACAGCGAGGGTTGTAAAACCACACGAGCAATGCAAAATGCCGTTTTCGCACGAGTTGCGTACCGTACTTTATCTACGATTGTTAGATTTAAAATTATAAATACAGAAAAAAATAAACTTGCTGTATGTAAGTTCGTATCTCTCTCTTGATAAAGATGGGATTAATTCTTGAGTTGTATTTTTTGCCGAATTAATTATTTCTGGAGGAGTATTATTCTCCACATTTTCGTCAAAGTCACTTGATTCACTTATTGTTTTTCACTAAAAACTCGATATAAACAGTTATTTTAATAAAAGAACTGCAAATTAGTTTTGTTAAATGTAAACAAACTTGCTAATCGTGCGTAAAGCTGAAGAATTCCTCTTCTTTACCGCACACTGTGTGGTAAAGAAGAGGAATTGTTCAGTTCTATGAGACGCGCATGCGCAATGAATGCAAGTACGTAAATAATCACTTTCTACGCATCTAAACAAAGATATAATGTTTATATTTCTTATCAATCGTAGATAAAATAGATTAATTGTGATGATATTTTATATTTATTTTTAATGTTGATATTATTTCAAACATTTTGATACAACTAATAATTATTTAGTATTATGAATTATTATTAGGTATCATCTTAAGTAATCGATTTAATTAAGAGTGTATTATAATTAATAATTGTTAAATACTGTATACGAGGATGTGTACTAAATTTAACAGGCTACACACACATATATATATATATATATATATATATATATATATATATATATATATATATATATATATATATATATAAATAAGGCTGGATTTACCAACGAGGCAAATATGGCTGGACTTGGGCCAAAGTTTTAAATGAAGGAAAAGAAATTAGGGCTAGCAAGACTGCCTTTACTTTTTTTTAGGAGAGAAACCCGCAAGTACAGCCCCATCTCCCTCTTTTCAATATTTAAATTTGGCCTTTATACCGGCTCTAAGGATAGGATGCAGTTGTGGCCTTAGGGAACAATCTTAGATATGGGTATTTTAATATTTTCTTTTTACTGAGTCTACCAAGATTTTGTGGAACTTACTCAAACTGGTTTAAAAATAATGTTTGGGTGTGTTGATTAACGTGGTTGCTGTTACGATAGTTATATAGGTTTTTCGGGATTGTCTTTCAAAGAATTTAAAGCTCGATTTTTTTCTATAATTAACATTTATTTAACTGAGGATAATTTCACTAATACGTTGTCAAAACTAAGAGCATAATGATAACAAAATCATCAAGTAAGATAGTGAATATAAATCTAATGTTCTCACTTACTATATTAGAACAGTATTTTATGAACTTATAGTTGTTAATTAATGATTATTATTATAGAGGGATATGGAAATACAAAGATGCTTTGTGAAACAATGATATTGCAATATTAATTTAAGTAGAAGATGTAACACAAAACAAAAACTTTTAACTAGGTAAATTCTAATATTAATTTATCATAGAAAAAAAATAGATAAAGATGTATTTTCAAGTTAAATTGATACATTTTCATCTGATTGAGATTGCAATGAGACTTGGTGAACACTGGTTGACCTAGCACTTCCTCGTTAAGTAGTTTATTAATAAAAGCCAACTTCCATCCCCACACTGTAATCTTCTGTTCAAACAAACGATAAGTAGAAAGAGCTTAAGTAGGAATATTCTGTTTGTTTTATCTGGTATATGAATGAGCTCTTTAACCAAGAGTAAAATAAAAAGGATCAATGCAGGGTTTGAGACACTGTATTTTTTATAAAGATATTTTCTGAAAAAGAGGCCTTCTATTAAAAGTAATTTTATTTACTTCAAAACTGACTTTCAACTGCAACAATTACCTTAAACTATGGTTATAAGAGACGGAACAAAGATAGAAATAAATAAAGATAAATTTAACTGCTCTATCATAGAAAATATTTGTGAGATTTTAACCTTTGTGACATTTACTTCAACATCTCATTTAAAATTTTTTCTTTATCTCTGAAGATGTTCTCATAATAACGTGGCTAAGCATATATTGGTCGTTAAGTAGAGCAAATTAAACTACTCCCCGAATACTTTGGTAAGTTTACCTGTAACCATGGTCTAAACACTAATAAATCTGGTGAGTTTGAATTACAATGAGTCATAATTCATACTATGATGACCTCAAGTACATAATATGTACTCAAGTGGTCTCTTTCTCTCCTGAAATATCTTAAAATAAATTAATCTAAAGAAATTAAATAAAATGGTACTTTATTAGGGTCCTTAGGCAAATCTGACAACCCTTATAAAATCATGAATTTTTTGTTTGTCAGTCGTTAACGCACCTGATCTCTGAAAGTACCCAAGGATGAAAGTACCTAAGGAAGCCTTAAAAAATCTTCCCCCAAAAAACAAGGGGCTGAACATATTTTTAACGGAAATGCGTCATGTAGGGGTTAATTAAGTGAAAGGGGAGGACGCCCTGATTATAAATATATATATATCGTTATATATACATATTAGTTTGTTATAAAAAGCTCTTAAAGTGGATTTTTTGGTTCTTCGTCCATTTTTCTTTTTTTTTCAACAAATTAACGAAATAATCTTTAATAAAAATCACTTTTTAGAAATTTGCATACTTCACAAATTTTGTAAAAATAAAATCTAACCCCCCTCTCTCCACCCCAAATCTTTAAATCTTTGAAAATTCGGAGTAGTTTCATTGTGTTTAGACGATAAAACTATATTTAAAGGCGTTTGATTCATTTCACTACAGTAAAGGGTTTAAAAATGGCAGCTAAATCACACATTCAAATGGCCGCCATCTTGAAACGACTGGGTCGATTATGCTGTTAAACAAATTTTTCCGTGGTATTTTGATTTAAAATGTCTTACCCAAATTTGATTAAAATCAGACAATTATTAGTGTTAAATGTTATCAGAGAAGTTTATATTGCAGGTAATAAGCTTATAGTAAAATATTAAAACAAAATTCAGAGACGATTCCCAAGAAGAAGAAACAACTTTAATTTTGAAATAAGACATAAACATATAAGCTTACACCGTTGTAATACTAAAATCTCATTTCCTTCCTTATTAAATAAATAAAGTCATTAAAATTGAATACTTTACAAAAAGCTATTATACATTCTCAAGCGACTATCATTAATTTCTCATAAAACAATAAAATTTAAAATAAAACCTATAGGTATAAAAAAATAATAACATTAAATTGCATTCTTTATAACTGAAAACTCTATTATATTTTAATTATAATGTAAGAAAATAAGTATAAAATAAGACAAACATATATTGCCTTACACGTATTTGAGCGTGCTTGAAATATGTTTGTAAATAACATATGAGATATAAAAAAATGACATGAATGCATGGTTAAATGCAATTTTTATTCGTTGCATAAACATATTTTAAAATTTAAATATGCAGTCAAAGCAAAGAAAAAAAAGAACCAAGAATGCAGTATGAATTTAAAAGCTATGAAAATTAAAACAAAAGTGAGTTTAGTTTTCTTTATTTTATATTTTCTGTGTGTATATTTGTTAGAAAAGGAATAGAAATGATAGGAAGGGTTCGATAAGGAGTTGGCTTACTTAGCAAGGGGGCTTACATTAAGAAATAATTCTCAATCTGCGAGCTCACTAAGTCCCTAGCTTGAGTAGGCACGCAACCGACCACTAAGTCCCTCGCATATTCTCAAATAAATTCCTCTGCAAATAAATTTGCTTTTCATAATTTACGACTTAATAGTTGAATGTTATTTTTTTTTTTTTTTTTTGTTTTGCTAATTTTTATTCGGTATTTTGCTTCTGTTAAATGGTAAAAATATATCTTATACAAATTTATGGTAATCAAGATAATTTATTATAACAATTATATAATATGTCTTAGATTAAATTAATCCGGTTAGAATATAGAAAGACGTATCTTCACTGACTTCGTCATCTATTGAATGGCCTACAGGAGCCTATTAGCTGATTTTGTAGAATAATAAATGTCTATAGTTGCAACCATTAGGGTAGATGTGTAGATCATATTACCTGAATAAGAATAAAGAATGAGTATTCTCCACTAAATTATAATTAATTTACAAAATCGACTTTCAACCACTAACAGTCATCTGGAGTGCGAGTAAGAGAAAAATCAGAATAGAAGTTGAAATCTGACACACAATCTGATATCATCTGCAGAATGCCTCTAGTGGTTGAAATCCGGCTTTTTACAAAAATTACGTATTTATTTTAAGACTTCTATTTATTACTAAGTGACACTACTTCTCATGACATTTTTTTTTTCTTTCCTTAGGTACTAATTAAATGAGTATTATAAATTAGTTAGTTTACATATTTATGTCACTGTAAATTTTAATAGATGTGGTCATTTATCTGGAGAATGAAAACTGTAGATGACCTCTTGCGGTTACAGTTAGCTGTGCAAAACAGAAAGTTTCTTTGTCGCCTTACTGCCTCTCTTAGCGTCTAATGCATATCTAGTAGGGAATAATAATCGAATTGAGATTATTAAATTTGTTTTCAAATGAGCATCTTAAAGATTGCCGTCAAAGATAGCAGTTGTTAGCACTTGTAACTTTGATTTGATTTTTTATTTTATTTTATTTTATTTTATTTTTTGAACTTTTATTGTTTCTCTACTTATTTCTTAAGTTGAAATTACTTCAAATTGTGTCTACTGTATGCTTCACTCTTCAGTTATACTATTTATAAGAATGCAATTACATTATATTTTTCATTTCTTTTAGTCCCATAAAAATCTCATCACTTAGTATTATTTTTGTTTTACAATCCGAGATATTGTATATTATATTACTGCTTAACACGTACACTATATTATTCAGATCATCTAAAAAGTATACTACTTAATTCAATAAAGATTATTTTAAACAGTTACAGCTCTACGTGACTACATGCAAGTTATGGTTGAATTATATGTAAGAACACATATCGTTCACGTAAAACAAAACTAACAAAGCACCCTCTTATAAAGATTTAGAGGAATAGTTGTTTTATTTGCTATAAAAATAAAAGTTGATGCAAGTAGGAGTTAGTAAATAAAATAGTATTGGAACTAGAGCAAAACTAAAGACCGCAATGGATCTTTGTTTTGGGGACCAACTAAAGTAACCTCTTCCTTACAAAATGAACTTGTTCCTCTTTGCTAACAGCTTTATATATTCCTATCCTAGCTTCTTATTCCTGAAGAACAACATTTGTTTTCCAAATTCAAAAACTCCTGGACAGAAATCCTTTTTAGATATCAGGGAACATCATTGGTCTCTTTTCTGCCTCTCGATTTGTCCGTAATAGTACATTACGCGTCTAGTGCGGAAAGTAGCATTTTGCATGCGAGTGTGGAGTTTGCACCCAAGCGGCAGCGAGGGTAGTAAAACCACACGAGCAAAGCAAAGTCCAGTTTTCGCACAAGTTGCGTACCGTACTTTATCTCCGATTGTGGATTTTAATAATAAATACAGAAAAAAAACTTCCTGTAATTAAGTTCGTATTTCTCATTTGATAAAGATGACATTAATTCATTAGTTGTATTTTGTGCCGAATTAATTATTTCGGGAGGCGTATTATTCTCCTCATTTTCGTCATAATCACTTAAATCACTCAATGTTTTTCACTAAAAATTCGATATAAACAGTTACTTTAATTAAAAAAAAACCAAAACATTAAATTAGTTTTGTTAAATGTAAACAAACTCGCTAATCGTGCGTTAAGGTGAAGAATTCCTCTTTTTTCCGCACTAGGGCGGAAAATACAGCTACGAAAAGAATTACTTTCTACGCCTCGAAATAGAGATATACTGTTTATATTTCGTATCAATCGTAGATAAACATTATTGCGACCTATCATATAATTTTAAAACTACTTGTCCGATTTAAATGAAATTTGGATGTTAGCTCTTAATTAGCCCACTGTTGTTTCCTCATTTATTTCAACGATCAGCGCAGTTATGTCATTACTCATGCGACCATTTGTTTAACAATATAACGCGAGGAAATAAATATTGCCACACTAATATAGGCAGACTAGTCAAAAATAATTATTTAGCAATATTTATACTAGCTTATATATTTATTTAGTTAAATTATCCTTGATAGTAACTGCTGTGTATCGGAGGTAAAGGGCACTATGTGCCAAATTGTAAATTTTTCAGGAGAGCTATTTTAATGATTTTTTTTTTTACTTATTTTTTGTAATTTTAACAAGGCAAGGCGCAAGGCCATACTGATAACACTAGTAGCTATCTCACTCTACTAAGTGGAGTGGGTATAGGACACTATCTGGACATAGTGCTAACTTATTCTCAATTCTCTGGAGGTAAACAGCTACGTGTCCATATAGTGCTCTTTACCTCCCCAGCAGGTTGGTTCATAGTGCTAAAACTGCTGAAAAAAAGTGTTTTTTCCAACTGGCTAAATCCGTGAGTTTTAGTTTTAGGACATAGTGCCTTGAAAAAGGGGGAAAAAATAAATAGGAAACTGTTAAAACCTCAATTTCGTAAAAAATGGAGATAATGCTCTTTTCCTCCCATACACAGAACTATTATACCGCCTCCCTACATCTAAATAGCTAATTTCCATCTCTATTTTGTTGCTATATCGGCCCTAATGGGGTGTTTTAATAAAAGAGAAAAACTTATCAGTACTTATAAATGTTCAGACTTTTAAAAAAATAAGTAAGTCTGTTCTCTATTTATGAATTTGGTAGTAAATATTAAAGATTGTAAAACGCTCTATAAATTAGACAGAGCTTTTTCTTAAGAGCAATGCAAGGAGACTGAACTGGTAAGCTGCTGGTTAAATTAAAGGAGGTAAGAAGGAGAAAGTTGGCCCGTTGCGGGTGGAGGTTCTTCTACGACATCAGGTGCTTTTAACAGTTTAATGAAACATTAATACGACACGACTCTAGGCTCAACAACCTCCCTACGTTATTTATAAGACCAGGAGCGCGATGCACTGCAATCATCACTCAATAAGGGAATTGTTCAGAAGCATGTACTTGACCCATATAATCTCCTAGTTTTTAACTTATTAAGCCTTAGTACAAAGCCCAAAGAAATTCACAGCTATCTTCAATAAATTTATTATGAGGGATTGACTGTAGTCGACGGTTAACAGGCTCAAGACATGAATTGTCTTTTGTAAAAATAAAACATTTTTTTAGTTTCTCAACCTTTTCACTTTGTCACTGTTATACGAACGTCAAGGAATATTCTTACCTTTAATTATTATTTAACATGAATGCAGATGCATCAAAATTATATTATGTTTATTTGGCATGTTAACTAAATCCTCACTATATCATTAGATATGTCAACAATATAACACCATGGCATTATGTTGAAGGATGATATGTCACACAGCTGAGAACATATCTGCCAGATCAATATGCAATATGCATTATTATTATCCTAATAACATAAATAGACATTTATTAATTCGGTTTAAATGTGTTGAAATTGCAGGAGACAGGGTATGAATTTTCATACAATCCATAAGGTAGCTGCTGTGATAAGTAAACAAGTGCTATGCATATACATGGATAGCCGTTTTCTTAAAGCCTTTATATGATTGTTTAGTTATTTTATTCATTGTATGCTCTATACTTATAGTAATGGTTTGATGTATTGTTCTTTTGCAGGTAAGATGTTAAAGAAAAGCAAATTTATATCTTAGCATGGCTTATTTGGTGGCAATTTAAAATCATTTGGTGAGTGAGTTTTTTGTTTTTATATTGTATAAGGTATAAGTATTTGATATATCTAGAATTCGTGAATAATTCTTCATCTGTGATAAAGAGTCTTTCCTATAAATATTTTTTTTATTTAACTATATTCCAGTAAAAATTAAAATGTGTTTTTTTACGGCAGTAAAATATTCTTAATCAAATTTCAGTTAAAAAAAAACAAAAAAAACCACACGCTTTCTAATTTAATTGAATTTTCTAATGACTAGATTTAAAATGAATAAAAATGAATGTTTTTTAAGTAAAACGATAAAAGAAAGAAATTGTGTTAAAGTTTAAATGATAAAAGCGTTGACAAGGGTTAAGGTTGTTGGGTAAAAGGGAAGAAAGAAAATGCAGGATTACAGAGGAGTGTAGAAAGGATTGGCTTGGAGAGGATTAACTCGCAACACTGAGAAGTCGGAGAAACCTAGTATTAGCTAACGACTAAACAGTTTAAATTCTAGTCTCCTACTACTCGTACATTCTACTTTAAATTAACAAAACATTACACTCTAACTAATAACAACCGATAAATTCAACTACAACTTTACAATTATCATATTAAATATCAGAGACTTCTCATTTCTTTGCTTAATCCAATCCATCCTATGTCAAACATAACAAAATTAGATTTTGTTATGTTTTTTCCTTCATCTAATCACTCTGTTGGATTCTCATTTAATGAATAGCTCAAGCTACGAGAAAACAGAAAGGGGATGGTTACAAATAACTATTGAAATTGTAGTTACATTCAAAACAGTTACCTAGGGAAAATTGAAGGGTTATAAGAGGGGGTGGAAAGGGAGTCGGTTCTTAACGGATCTTCAAGTACGACTGACCGAGTGTTGGAAAACTCCAAGTACATTGAATAAACTGGGAAAATATTTAAATTCAAACAGTCATAAATAATACATATTCTCAGATTTTAACAATTAACTAAACTCCACCAAACAATATAATTTATTATTACTAGGGGGCTCTGCCCCATACTCGCTTCGCTCGTCAACCCCCGAAAAGCGGCCGCTGCCTAGTATAGAGTATGTATTAGAAGTCTATTTACTATGATATTTGCACCTAGTGACAGTTTAAGGAATTAAATGACAGATTTCAAATCAAAGTACCTCATTTGTCCGCTAGGATCGCTTACCTCTTGCCTTGGGAATGACGTCATGGTTCCCTTAATATTCCGTTTATTACCGTCTCCTCCCCTTTCTCCCCCCGGCCTAACCCCTTTTCTAGGGGGGTATCTCCTAACTCTCTCGTACTCACAGTTTAGTATATATCACTCTCCCTGAACTTGTTTGTTTACAAAACTTTTTTAATGATATAGATAGATTAAAGAATTTACCTGTACTCCTGAATTTATTAGTCATACAACATGTTATTAGATATCAATTTTCTGGTTAGTTCTTCTTTTATTCTCTATACCAACGATTTTATAACACGAGAGGCATTCAATATCTGTTGGGTATTGCATACCTACCTCGGATGTCACTTTGCACGGAACATATTTTAGTCAAGGATCTGGTAGCATGAATACCGTATTAATTTCTGCCCAAATTTAATATTGAATAATAATCAATAAGAACCCACTGAAAATCGAAACAGCTCCAAAGAACCACACATTCAATTACACATTATTTTGGACATTCGCCCAGTATTAGGACGCGAGGAAGCTATGTGGCAAACTAATTGGCAGAATAAATTTTATTTAAATATTTAAATTTCATACATATTTACATAATTACACTTTTTTTTACAATATCATGTAGTCTTTAAGTGAGGAACAAACTTTTGACATTATCCACAATTACATACTTGAAAGTAAATTATGAAAAATAATTATTAAATAAAATAAATTATCACTTGATCAGTGAATTTTGCTTCTTTAGATGACAAAAAGAACTCCAAGAAATAATGGTAATGATAGATTGTGAATTTTAGGAATCATGGAAAGATTTGTACTGAGAAATGGCTAGGTCATAATATACAAAAGGGATTATAAGGTCACATCATAAAGGATAAGTTGGAATCAAAGAAAGCAGCAATAGTTTTGATTTTAGAATGAAGACGTTGGATATGATAAGAGTTTGAAAGCTTGGTGTAACACCACAACACTCCAAAAAGGATTTATATAATTTTTTTATCTTGACAAGTTAATAAAAAAAAAGAAAATGAATGAAAGATAGGCTTTAGTAAATCAAACAAATATTTAAATATTTTACTTATTAAAAAATATTTTTCACAAATAAAAAGAACTCAATTAAAAACAAAAACTGCAAACTAAGTTAGAATATAATATCATAGAGATACAACTTCCCGATATAACTTGTACTTACATGCAGTGCTCGATTTGAGGCGGAACGCGGCGGAACGGCGTTCCGGGACCTCTCTCTCTCTGATAAATAAAAAATAAAATTATCGGCACTAAGATTTTTTTTAAATCCTAAGTTAAAATTTCTTTTGTCAGTGAGTGACTACAAATTTGATTAAGGACTTAAGGCCATCATGTATTAAATTGACAGCATAGTATTACCCTAGACTAGCTCGCAATTTATTAATAAAGAATATAAATTATGTAGCTCGATGCTAACTCTAAGTGCCTGTCGTTCTTAAGCTGCGCCTGAGGAAGCATCTAAGCTTTTGTGCGGCCCGTGACCCTTTTTTTTCCAAATACATAAAATATCTCTTTTGTTGAGATAATACTACTAAATTATAATAACTTGAAACAACAAAGGATTTTTTGAGGGCAGGGGTCGTATTAAATAAGTGCTGTGCAGAGACGCTGTGCCGAAACTCGCCCGGGGGGAGTGAGACAGGCAATGTTTTGTTGATTTAATTATTCGTGTAAGCCTAAGTACCTATTTATTTATTGAGAGTATTATAACAACCCGTGACATACTAATCAAGAAATTGTTAATAAAAAATACTACTTAAAATTATAAGTTTCCACATGAAACCCACCAGATTGCAGTGTGGGTTTATGTCTAAAACTGCTTAAAATGCTGTTTTTGAGCGTATATTTTTCAAAATTTTCCCGGGGGAGGACCCCCGGACCCCCCTTCTATAGAGGGGAGGGGGGTGGGGGGGTTGACAAGGGGGTAGGTTGTAGTTCCGGCACCTCAATTTCTAGAAATCGAGCACTGCTTACATGTATTATATAGAAACAAGTAGGTCCATACATAATTATTCGTCCAGTGTTTTCCATTTCTTCGTTGTTTCAGGTTTTTATGGTTTCATTTATTTATTAGTAAACAATATCAAAATGTATTATAAAATTGTTCCTCTCCAGTGAAAAATTGAACCGAACTGTCAGCCTTTGCAAGTTTTGTAATATTCTCATGAACTGGATTTTCCATGGAATAACGACTTATATGTGTTTGAATGGACTAAATTTTAGAATTTTTTAATAAAAATTGCCGGAACCGTAGTAAAGAAAAATATTTGTTTTTCCAGAGTTTTTGGGGGATCACTCCAAATGTATAACTAGAATTAATTTAATTATTATAATTTTTCTGAACACTTATGCCAATTTTTAAACACAGGCTGACTTATTAAAAACAAAACACTATTGGACTCCGGAAACCTTAATAAGTGTAAATCCATCGAATTTGCGCGCTTTAGCAATACTTTCTCTCTATATGTCTGTCACTATGGGAATGTTTGTTTTTAGTTAATTTTTGTTTTGTATTTTGTTACCAAACTGTCATTTGAATGGTTTTGTATTGTTTTCTATATGATCTGTTAAAAGTATCTTTAAGAAAGTCAATGTACCGTTTGTAAGTTAAGTAAAAGTACTACTTATCAGTGTGCATAGCGTTGGTTTTTCTTTATAGTTTAGTAGTCGAAACCCACTTCACCGAACATTAATTTAATTATAAAATTTAACGTTATTGTTTACCAAAAGTTACAACCTTCTAACTCTAAAATATATTAAATTATTAATTGCTATTTTTAACAAATGATTTGTTCCATTACTCTTATTATAATATCAGGATTAACTATAATTTTACAAAAAAAAATGTATATGAAAGGGATCAATTTATTTATTTATTTAATAAAATATTTGTTGTCCCCAACAATAGCAATAGTCAAGTGTGGTACTCAAGTATAGAAATTACATTACATTAAAAAATATTAATTATACGATGCAAATTTGTTTACAAATAAACTGATATTTCTGCAATATTACGAAATTCTACAGAAGTTTTACAAGATGGCGAAAATTACATCAAAAATTTAGCCTTATACAAAAGATTAACTTACAGAATTAAATTTAACTAGAGGGATTCAACAAATGCAATTTGCACGACTGGCCTTAGCCATTAAATGTTCAAAAATAATAAATAAATAAAATAAAATGGCAGGACAAAAATTAAATAAAAATACGGCAATTACGCAGCACAAAAAGGTTTACTGTTATTTAATTTATATTTTCCTTATTGTTTATATTGACATTTCTTTAAATAAAATGTATGTAGTGTCCTATAATACAACTTTTGCTAAGTCAGAAAATATGTTTAAATTTTAACGTGTAGGGGTCATTCTCAAATAAACCGTCACTTTGCTGTCCGGAGGTTACCGGAAGCTCTACAGAATAGGGCTTTTTCCCTATCTCAACCTACCAAGAATAATTGAGTTTGTCTCAAAGCAGTGTACATTTTGAGCTATCAAAAAATGTTAAAAAATGATTAAAAATAAAAATTATTTTTCTTGGGAAAAGTGAACAAAAGTAGCTGTCAGGAGTGCATTTTGAAAATTTGCAGTGACGATTTTAGTTAAAAAATATGAACTTAAAAAATTAGGGGAGGGACCCAACTTCAATATTACTTATGTTGATAACATAATAAGGTGCAAATATTTTTTTAGACACATCGTTTTTTTTATTAATGGAGATAAAGTGTGTGTCCTGAACTTTCCAGAATAAGTGTCACGGGAGTGACGATTTGGACGGAAGGTGACGTGAAATGGGTCTTTTGTTGTTAGCGTGGAGGGGAGAAGGGGAACAGCTCTCATATACATGTGAAAAGCCATCAGCATCCTCCGAGCCCGGTGAGAGTAAAGACTAGAATAGAGAGGGGGGGGGGGCAGACATTACCTATTTGTATTGGGTAAATTAGAGCTAGTAGAACTTAATTGGACAAGGGAAAACCGGGCTAAACCGATGATCTCACAACTTTTTACGCGCGGCTTGGCTTATTTTTTTACACACGTATTTTTGTTTGGATTCCCCTTCTTTTTATTTCTTAGCCTCTTGTTCTTTTTGAACACATAATATGTACATATTATAATATAATACATAATAATATACGAAAAATTAGAAAAGATAAGGGAAGGATATTGTAGGAAATAAAAATAAATAGTGACAGGAAGTAAGCAGGTATCATTGTTTAGAAGAAGGGGTTTGAAACGCAAAGGCAAAATAAAAGTATGAAACACGGTGGGTGTTCAAATTAAAACTGCACAACTATCTGGTGTACGAGTGAGGACGAGCAGGAAGTGTATGTTTACAATCTTCGAGCTCAATACTCAATAAAGATCTATTACAATTACACTTAATTTAATATAAAATTCTATTAAAGAGAATAAAATGATACTTAATTAAAACTGGGGTCCTGGGTAGCCCGGAGAAGAGAGCGCTTGTCTTTCAATCAGGCAAGTAAAGCAGTATTGGGCGAGGTCAGTTGTAGGACGGGTGTCCAGTTGACCTTTAGCTCTGTGTTCAGTTCCCGGACCGGGCCCCCCGCTCAATGTTCACCCAGCATTGTTTTTTAGAGAAATAAATTATTATGAACACATTTGAAAGTTGAAGAAGTGTATATATTTTTTACTTGAACAAAAACAAGAAAAGAACAAGAATAATATTATGTCACAACAATACTCCTCCTGTCTTTCTGTTGTCAACCTTGGTTGCCATGGTTACCACATACCCCTTTCCAGAGACAACGGTACTGGAACCTTTATAGTTGTCAACCTTGGTTGCCATGGTTACTGCAGTTTAAATAAATGGGTAGTTGCTCGAAAAACTAGCGTCACCAGGTTTCGGCCTGGAAACCATGGTCAACACTCTCGGCTAACGACCAAACATTTTACTCAAATGTGAAGAGCTTCGGGTCTAAAAGCACCCCAATAAAAAAAAATTAAAAAATAGTAGCACAAGTTATATTATTAATTATATTTTAAAATATTTTGAATAGGCGGGTTTTCTATTAGCCTTGAGAGGTGTAAAGAGCTAGATTTTCGCGGATTTTTTAATTATTAATTTATATAATATTTTCTACGACTGCTGGAAGTGCCTTAGATTATTATGATGAGTCAATAGATCAGTGACAAAATAGCAAAACTTTAGGCTCATATATCTGATGAACCAATGCGGGTAGAGGTGTGAAACTCAGATTTCTGGTTCCTTTTATAGTGAACTCTAATTTAAAATTAATTTTATTCATCTAAATATCGTTGATAAGATAATATAGGTGGGTCCAAAGTGCCTTAAGTTGGTTCTAGTAAAGGATGGTACGGCTTTGCTCGACTTGGCGCAGATTACATTGTTGACAGGAGGATGTATTAATATTTTATGCAGAACCGATGTGATAAAACGCTTGATAGGGAATGTCATTTTACTGCGACGGATAAATTTTAAATATTAAGGCAGTTTGGTTGCTGCAGCACCTAGGAGTCAAAGTCACTATCAATTAAATTTTTTATGAGTGCGATTGTTTTAATAGAAGTGAGTCTATTTATAATAAGTTTTTACAAATGAAGGGAAAATATTTATTTCATAAATGCGAGATGTGTTTGAGAAGAGGAGGTTAAATCCGTAGCAGAATGGGCCATTCTAGAATTAGTTGGAAACGATTTTAAATGGTCACCAGGTTTCAATGTTTCAAATCTCGTGAAACTTGATACCACTAACAGTAAGATTTAATTACCGTCATATCTAGACGAGTTGTTACGTTTCTCCAGAGAGCAAACTAGTTTCCAATTGCTTTTCAGCTTCAAGCTGAGATCCGGTTTTGAATGGTTGCACTTTCTGCATTAGACCGCTACAACAACCGACGGCGCGTTGGGAAATCTAAAACTAATATCCTGGCTGAAGATATTTCTCCTGGCTCTCAACGTTAATTAGAATTGTTACGTTTAGTTTCAAACTATACGAGTTGGACGATCGTTGTAACCTTCACTCAGGCCAATTATAACAGTTAAATAATATATTCTCTTTTCAACGTGTCGCTGACAATCAAAATGGTAAAATTTGTAGATAACTTGCATAACGTGTTGCTTAGTATCACATTAACTTTAAAACTTAAAATAATATTCATTTACATTGTGCTAAACTACAATGCAACTATTAGTCATACAGAGAGAGATAAGAGAAATAATACATTATTCCATTACTTACATTAATGAATATTTTTTAGCAGTTCCAAGCTATAGTTAATAGTTATTGGAATGGCCAGATTGGAGAAATTTTCATTAAGTTCTTATGGTGACCAGTTATTTGAACTATTTAACAGCTAGAAGATATCTCGACCAGTTGTTGATAAGAAGGCATTGATAATAGTTAGTTTGTAATAATTAGAATCACCAATAGTAAGAAAAAGATTCTCAACTCTAGTTTCATAGACTACCATAAACCTTCCTTCTTGTTCTCGTTTTACAAATTGAAGAAAATGTTGTTTTTGGAACGAAGTTCCTTATGACACGTTCTGGAGCCCGGGAGTGATTCCGAAAAAACGACCGCCACAAAACCTAGCGTCACGAAATCTACCGATGACGATAACTTGAGTAAAAGATGACCGAGTTAGTTGAAATTTGGTTGACATGTTCATTTTACCAATGCCCGGGCTGAGTAAACGTTTAAATTAAAGAACACAACATTTTACTGATATATTACGTTCTAACGTAACGATTTTAATAAAACTTCTTACACATCGTCTAAAGTCTAAAGTACAATTGAAACAGGCATGTTAAATTTCAACCTGTTACAAGCAGACGTTCTTGAGTAGGGAAGAGATATATTTTATAATATTTTAAATTAGTAGGCCGGGTAGGTAGAAAACTGTCCTATTTACTACCAACTACAAACATACTCTTTGACTATAAACTCATCATGATTAACTTTTTTTCAATATTCAATATATTATATTTATTGTAAGACTCTTGCTTTAATAATACAAATAATGCTTTTCTTTTAATTTTGCCTTAACTCCGCTAGGTACAAACAGTTAGTTACTTTTAATTTTGTCTCTTTTCTAACTCCGCCAAGTATAAGTAGTTGGCAACGTATATGTACTTAGCAGTGTGATTTTATAATTTATATTTAGTGAAAAATATAAGGAACTTCGTTCCTATCGGGTGTCCCACGACACCACACGTACTTTTTTTGTTACTCAAAGTCGTCTCCATGAAATTTGTTTATAACCAGAACTTGTACTTCTGTTAATAGTGAATACACGTTTAACTTACACGATAGGTGATAGTGCAGTTAGCACGCAGCTCATATTTGTTATGAATGCCTGAGGGGAAATAGACTGTAAACAATCCGCTATGTATAGAACGTGCTAAGCAAAAACCATGCTTAATATGAAGAATAAACAGGGATGCGCTTGAATAGAAAATTAAAATAGAAAAGAGCACCTCTTTTGCTCATTTAACTGCGTAGTAAAGTCCTAGCTAATCAGAGCAATAGGAATTGAAACTATCTCCCCCCCCCCCTCCTTCACCCCATATATTTGTTGCTACGTATTTAGATTCAGTTGCTTCGGGCTACATCTAGCATGTGCGGATTTGCTACACATATAAATAACTAAGCCTAAATAATTGCACAACTACACGTACGTAAATGCAAAGCCATGTCTCGTAAGGATTGCGTGGTGTTGCTCTTATGTAGGTAATAAAATAAAAACTTGAAGGACTGTTTTTGTTTTTTATTTAGCTTAACAATACAAATGTTAATTTTCGTTGCGTAGGGTAGGGCGGGGCTAGTTGAGCAATTTTTTATACAATCTATAATAACTCCTAAACGGTACATCAGATTTACTTGATTCCTTCAACGTTAGATAAGTAATTTACCCTTCTTTTAATGGTTCCTTATTCAGAAAATAAAACTACTTCAGATCTGGTTTAGCAAATATTATCATTAATTAGATGAGTAAAGTGGCCGGATAACCCCCGTCCTGTAATGACCTAATGAGCTGTTGAACGGGACTAAAACTAAAACCAAAAAAAAAAAAAAAAAAAAAAAAAAAAAAAAAAAAAAAATTATCATTAATGCGAGAAACCTCTTACTTGCTCAACCTGCCCCATGGTAGGGGTAAGTTGAGCAAGGGCATGGTGGCAAGTTGGGCAATAGAAAGAATTGGTTTAATAGTGATGTGGAAATTGCTCAAAACTACAATAAAACTTCAGTTGATAATCATATATATATTTTTTAAGTTCCATCCCTGATGTAGGTACAGAAACAAGAACAAACAAACAACAAAAAAATCTAAAGCAAATATAACACACATTTACGACATAACTTATTATTTATCTTTGGATATTATTACACTTATTGTCATTGTACTTAAAATTATGCTTTATTAATAAAAATTCGAAGTTAGTAGGTAATTTCGAGGTTAGTAAGGTAAAAATATGAATGCAGGGTTTATCATCAGTCATCATATGAGAGCCATTCGTTTTAGGTTAAATTCTTTTGCAGCTGCGTTCATGCTCTTGAACCCGGCCATCACAGATTTTGAAGCTTCACTTGACTGTTGACACGTAGCCGAAAACCCTTGACTTTTCTTTTATATGTCCACATCCTAAAATGAAATGCAAGACATTTAACTCGTTCTTTTCTTTATTAATAACTTCAAAATTATAAATACAATTATTATACAAATTGTTATTACAAAGTATAAAAAGGCATACTTATTATAGCCGTCAGCCGTCTACCAATTCTGCTTAGTATTTGTAAAAATAAAAAATAAACATTTAACTTTTTGCTGTAGTATAAGAGTGGGGCAAGTTGAGCAAGCCTGCCCAACTAGCCCCGACTAGACTTATAGATAAAAAGTTGTTATGAAAAAAAGGGTTGACTTGGGAACAAACAACTAATTATAATGAAAAGTACAATAAATACATCAAATATAAACACTTTCGTGATTGTAGATGGTTGTTTTAGTACGAGTCTAGGAGAAAAATGGCGTTCAACAGTTTTTTTTACTTTTTACTAAGATAATTAAAAAAGGTGTCTGTTATCTTTCTCGATTGTCGTAGGGCACCTGAAGGTCACGCGATGCGTTCTCCTTCCTCGTCCCCATGTTTCCATCATTTTAAGTATTTTTGTGACATGCGTAGTTTTAGAGATATTTAAATTGCCCAACTTACCCCTATGCTCAACTAGCCCCGCCCTACCCTATATTATTGCTTTCTTGGTTACTGGTTTATTACTTTACTGCTTTAGTAATTCTTCAAGATATCTATCTTGTCTTATGATGTTTGAGTAAAGAATTCGATCTGATTACACAGGCTCTTTCTTAGTGGCTTCTTCTTAACTGTTAAACAATTTTTAACCCTTTTCCTAAGAAAAGAAAATGATAAAATATTAACTCATTGAGGATGAGCTGGTAGCAACTATTTAAAAAACATTTTATGAAAAATTTAACCGACTAGCTTCAGTCACTATTATCAAAGATATATGTATATATTCTTACTAGCTGAATACCCGTACTTCGCTACGGGGTGTTTTATTTTCAATTTAATGGATTTATACCCCCCCCCCCCCCCTCCCCGTGTCATTTTACATCCCTTGGTTGAAATTGGAATTATCTTTTATTAAATCCAAAATAAGAGCTCTTTCTCAAGTATTAACTTCCTAACTTTTGAAGATCGGTCTGGGCTCAATTCCCCTTCTTTTCTTACTCTGTCCTTATATTCCCCTTAGGGATAAAAATAAAAATAATAAAAAAAAAAAAATAATAAAATAAAATAAAAATAAATACAAAATTTTAGCCCAATCGGATAAATGTACAGACACAACAATTATTAGTTTTTTATAAATAGATATAGATATATTTTTCCATTTTACCCCCCTAATGTACATAACAATAATTGTACAGCACTCTTAAAGAGCTTTTCAACGGTATGCAACGTGAAGGGTTTTCATTACTTTGACATTTGTACCCCGTACCCCTGTGTACCAAAATCAAAATTTCGAAAATGCATGAATCAGTGACCTTCCCCTTTTCCCCTTGCTTTGAAGGTCAAGTGTGCAAATTTTCATTGGAATCGGAATAAAACGGTAGATTTGAATAAAGAACACACACACACGCGCCCGTTCGCGCGCGCGCACACACACATTAACGTTGACATTTCCTTTTTACCCCTCTCCTAAATAAAAATAATGACAAAAATGTACATTATAATTACTTTTCTCTTAAAGAGCCTTTCAACGATATGCATCATAAAGGGTACCTATGAATTACTTTGACATCTGTACCCCGTACTCCTGTGTACCAACATTTTAACTTTATAATCTCATGTAAGCAGTACACTCATAAACACTTCATTTATATAAGACAAAAGACACTCATAGACACTCTTCATTTATATAAGATGTAGTTGTACATATTTTTCCATTTTACCCCCTCCTAAATGAAAATATGACAAAACTGTACATAACAACAATTACTGTACTTTTAAAGAGCTTTTCAACGATATGCATCATTAAAAGTATTCATTACTTTGACATTTGTACCCCGTATCCCTGGGTACAAAAATAAAGATTTCGCAAAATTCTTTCTTAGTGGATGCCTATGATATGAACCGAGTATATCCTCAAAATTTCGAGTCTCTCGGTTAAGCAGATTTTGCTGTGCGTTGATTCTGTCAGTCAGTCAGTCAATCAGGACATTGCCACTTATATTATAGATGTAGTTGTACATATTTTTCCATTTTACCCCCTCCTAAATGAAAATATGACAAAACTGTACGTAACAACAATTACTGTACTTTTAATGAGCTTTTCAACGATATGCATCATTAAAAGTATTCATTACTTTGGCATTTGTACCCCGTACCCCTGGGTACAAAAATAAAAATTTCGCAAAATCCTTTCTTAGTGGATGCCTATGATATGAACCGAATATATCCTCAAAATTTCAAGTCTCTCGGTTTAGCAGATTTTGCTGTGCGTTGATTCTATGTCAGTCAGTCAGTCACAGGACATTGCCACTTATATTATAGATTGGGAGGCATTAGATAAAGTCCATGTCCAATACAAAAGTCGACGAAGGAGGTCAAAGCATATGCAATGTGTGTTTATTGGTTATTCGTTATACTATTCTTGTTTTCGTATCACGTACTTGACCAGATTTTTCTCTCTTTCACCTTTGATCTAACGACACAAGATTGATACCACTATTAAATCAGATCACATAATATTACTTGTTGAAAAGGACTAAAAAATGTGAACCCAGATGAAAAAGAAATAAATGGAAATAAGACACGATTTAAAGAAAAACGCTGGTGTGACGCCACAAAAGATTCGAAAAAAACGATTGGAAACGACTTGGAGTCGAATCCAATTCGACACGAGAAATATTCAAGAGGTAAAAAGTTATTGAATGTGTTGCACAGTCCTGTCAATAAGACCTTTCTACTCTCGCAACGACACCGCAAATATCATAAAAGAGATAAGAAAGTAAAGATATACAGACACACACACACATACATACATACATACATACATACATACATACATATATATATATATATATATATATATATATATATATATATATATATATATATATATATATATATATATATATATATATATATATATATATATATATATATATATATATATATATATATATATATATATATATATATATATAACATTTTTGTGTTGAGTAAAATTGACTTTTGAAACGAGGATATCTTGGAAAATGATATAAAAATGACATAATGTCAACGCAAGATTAAAGGGAGAGGAGGATTGAATATTCTTTATCTAAAAAATCTTATGTTTCATTAGAAAGTGAAAAAGTATTTGCTAAATTTGGAAAAATTGTCTAATGAAAAATTATCATTAATTTGAATGATCATTTTTTAAAGGAAACTAATTCAAATATGTAATATTAATTTGCACAATGACCAGGATTTTGATCTTTGATTTTTAAGGCCCCTCCACACTCTCGTGGAGTATCCTCGCCGATTATAGTCGGCGAGAATACCCGAGGTGAAGTATTCGCATCCACACTCATCTACTGCCAAAGACATCTGGTTTTTTTTTATTACTTTTCATCGTCTATGGTAGGAAAAGTTATATTTTCGCCAATTTGTTTTTTTCGACATTTCAACTGAATTATCAGCTTTGGTTGCTTTTAAGGCCTCCTGAGTGGTTTTCAGCATGCCGTCTGTACTATGTGTGTATGTATGTTATCATCGTCATCGTAGCGCCAAGGATATGTAACCTAGAGAGTTAAAACTTTGCATAAAAATCCGACAGTCCTTTGAAATCAAAATTTTCCGCCATCTTGAACCCAGTTGTTTGCTAAGTCATCACAAATTTTAAGAAATCGAAAAGTGGTCCGATTGAGCTGAAATTTGACACGAATGTACCTCTTTGTATGAAGAACAAATTCACCAAATTTAATTTTGGTATTGACCGCAATTTTTAAGTTATCAATTTTTGAATTTTGAAACTTTGACGGTTAATAATACCGAAATTATAAATTTTTTTTTGACGTATAGCATATCGTTTGAACCGGTAAAAAATAAGGAACAAATATAAAAAACCCGATGAAATTTCATTAATTAGATTAAAAGTAAAGCCGGGTTTACACCAGAGTTACTAACACGTGTTGCTAACATTTGTTGGCAACATTTTGGAAAATGTTTATGAATTTGTTACCAACATGTGTTGGCAAGAAAAAAAAATGTTAATAACAAGAATTTTGACATCAACAATAAGTTAGTAAAGAGGAATGAATGTTGGTAACAAATGTTACTAACAAAATTTTGCTATCAAAATTCTAGTTTGAGTTCGGCATGGTGGAAGGGGAATGTTATAATCATCTGAGAAAAGTAGTAAAAAGTGCTAAAGGCCCCCACATTCGACAGAGCCAAATCCACGGAGCCTAATCCATGAGGCCAAATCCAAGCGGGCCATTTTGGAATCGCCCCAAAGCCACGTTAAGGTCAGACCAGGCCGCGGCCTCAGCTCCGAGGTGCCCGAGGTGGATTTTGGCCTTGCCGGAAATCCAGCCTGGTTCGCCGAGCCTCACCCGTCTACCTGAGTTTACCCCCACATGGTGAGTTTTGGAGTGGCGCAGGGCCGTTTGGCCTGGTGGATTTGTTACCAAAATTTGTTTTCCACTTGTAGTGGATAACAACAATCTTGTTGATAACATGTGTTTTTGTAGTTAACAAACATTGTTGGTAACAAATTCAGAAGAATTTTCCAAAATGTTACTAACAATTGTTATCAAAACATGTCAAAAAATCTTGTGCAAACGCGGGTTTATCATTTTGTTATTAATATTTGTTATCAACATGGCTACTAACAAAATTGTGGTAACATTTGTTACTAACTCAGATGTTATCCCGGCTTTATAAGCGACCATAATTATTAATTAGTGTAAAACTTTAGTTAAACGTCAAAGTTTGCTAACATCTGTCAAAATACCGATCCAAAATTCAAATAATTTAATAAATAAAAATAACGTACATTTTTTTTTTTTTTTTTTTGAAAAATGATAATAAAACAAAAGTCAGTTCAAAGCGGTCCCCCCTTCAAGTACTGACCACGTCCAAGGTTGCTTCCATCTGCTGCGAAGCAGCAGGAGAGGCCACTTTAAGGCCTCCGAAGTGAAGAAAAGTTCCAAGGTACCCCGTACTCCCGTACCCGATTTTTTTTCATTTGTAACTGTAGCATTTGTCATTTAGTTCCTCCTTTAATTATTATTATAATTTTTATCTCATATATAGAGTGCAACAAATTTAAATTTTTTGACGATATAAACATCGGCTGGATCAGCTAATTAATGTAAAACAAAAATCACCACGACAAACTCGAACAAAACTTCCTTTGTTAACATAGTAAGGTAGTAAATCCAATAATACCTCTAATTTTATGTAGCACCTACATTTTTTTTTTTTTTTTTTTTTTTTTTGTAAATTTTGAAGAAAAATTAAATCGCATGTCGTTTTTCCGTGAATAATCAAGTTTCCGAGATTTTAATGAGAATAAATGTGATTTCGCTGAATTGTATAAAAATAATTATTATTTACCATTATTTGAATTTACAAGTTATATGCATGTGTATTACAAATACAAACAATTGCTTTTACAATCTATTAATTTAGTAAGTAAACTTTTTCAATGTGTTTACATTTAATTAACTATATTGCGGTTTCATATGGTTATTAATCCGTTGTCGTTAGAAGCTAAAGCCGATGCTAAACCTTCGTAATATGGTTTTATTTTTATTCTTCTGATCAAAGCAACAGCTTATTTTGACAACAGTGAGTCATCAACTTTATAAATGAACGTATAGAGTAATTTTAATTTGATATCAGTTCATCTTGTAGCCCTGTTAAAAGTTCAATGAAATAAATAATTACATAAGGGGTTTAAACATATAAGCACTGCTTCGAGTTAATCACTTTATACTGCAATGCTCTTGATTAAGGGATTTAGCGGAATTTTCATTAAAGTGTTAAAGTTTAATCAGTTTTAAGAGATATCAGTCAAGAACAAGAAGAGAGAATCGGGTGTCGATTTCATCTCGCTTGATTAAGCGGATACGAGTTCTGTTTTAATCGAAGCATCTCAAGGATCTTTATAAACGGCTTTTGTCTGAATTAACATCTTGCCAAAGCTTTGTTGTGCTTAACGAAGTTTTCGAGCCTAGTTGTTGGAACTCTTGTCTTTTCAAGAGGAGGGCTTGAGCCGACGGTGAGAGTTGTTTAGCGTTAACAAGGTGTAGTTATGTTGTGTTAATTCCGCCGCTAGCTCATAGCTACTCCAGTGCTCACCGTTACGGAAGTTAATACCGCCCCTCCGTCAAGCCTTACCTAGGGAGTAATACAAACTGTGCTTGCCCAACTTAATTACCATGGAACCGAGACGCCTCCTCCTGCAGATGAGATTAATACTGTCTGATCTTATTAAAGATCCAAGTCCAAACTGTGTCTCAACTCATTAAAGATATCCAATATCGAAGTTAAAGCAGCTCAACTCCGTGCACTCCTCGCCTCGGCATCAATCTTTGATAAATATGGCGCCGGGACCTCCACAACCTCCTGTTTATTATTAAGAAAGATTTATTCAAGTCTTATAAACTTGTAAACTTGACTTGGTAAACTCATTCCCTTACCCTGATCTCAATTCCCCTTCAATCTTCAACTTTTGTAACATAGTTACTTTCATTATATTTTATATATATATATATATATATATATATATATATATATATATATATATATATATATATATATATATATATATATATATATATATATATATATATATTTATTTATTTATTTATTTACTCAACAATGAAAATAAATAATTATTTCTACTGGCTTTGAGCCAATTATTAAGCTTTTGCATTGAATGTATTTTACTCTGGTTACAGTTATAAACCAAAAGAAACATACGCGTTTTATAAACTTGTATTTTATAACTTCATTGTATAATAATTTATGTCCGATGAACCATGGAAAGATATTAGCGTACATATAAATAGGGCACTGATTTATTCTTAAGCCAATAAATAGACAGATATCTACCGTAAAGAGAATAAACATTTCTAAAAATCCACCATAATAAAAATAATTCCGTACTTGCATAGAGAGCAATCCAAATTGGCAAACTAAAGAATAATCATGTTTAGATTTAAGTCAAAATATATATATAATTAATGACTAGCGGGAAAAATAATATGAACTATGTACTGTTAGAGAACAGACTGTACAATTAAAGCAATAAAAAAATACTTCGATTAATAAATCAACGTATTAAGTCATTTTTAATGGATTTTAATATTGCCTATAATATATAAAAATATGTCATTAAATATAAACTAGTAACATAAACACACATTTATTATGTTACTGAGAAATAATTAGGATTAGGAATAAAGACAGATGTCTCTCCATGTATATATCCATTTTAGTAAATTGCATTAATTTTGTTAAAAGTAGGACGATATACTAATCCTATTTAAACAGGATCCAATAAAAGTAAGGACGAAGGAAAGAAAAAAAATGAGAAAATATAACTCTTTTAAAAATATCCGTTTGCGTCTCGTGAAGTAGAAGAGAAAATACTTCCATATAGTCTTTTCACATAGTGTAGAAGGAGGGGGTTTAGTAGCCCATTTACCCATTTTGTGCTATTTTTCACGGGGGTTAGAGTTAGTTATCACCGGTACGTTTTGGCCCACGAGTCTGTAGGTTCGGCACCTTCTTTCCGTCCTTAATCACTTATCGATATGGGTAGAGTATAAATCAGGGTGGCTCCCTTCTTCTGACTAGTTCTCTCTCAGTCCCCCAACAGCATTAAAAAGCCCAACTTAGCGCACCTGTTTCCATCTCCATCTTGCGCTACCGACCTTTGCAAACTCTCTTCGACTCAACACAAATATCCCAAGTTTTTTTTTCCTCTCGCGCCTCAAGCCGCATCTCTACCAAGAGAATATTTTTGGAGATATATATCCCAGGAACAAAAAACTCCCCCTTTTTTACCATTCTAAAATTTCTTTATATCGCTATAATAAATCAAGGTTTATTTTTTTTTTCAGTACCATTCAAAAATACATATGTGAGCCACTATTATTAAATATTATTGTTAGATGTGGTGTCAAGGAGTGAGTTGGTTTTCTTCATTCGAAAACCCGCCACATGCGTTTTTCACCAAATAAAACTCCTACAAGTTTATAAAAGTTTCAAAACTGGGAATTTATCAAACCAGAGAATTACTTCCTCGGGAGAGTACCCAAACACGTTTACATTCTATTTTTCGTACTCGATAGAATTTGTAATTTGAGACTAATTAAATACTACTCTATAACATTTGTCCTTATTAAATGTGGCTTTGTTCCACGATTCTGACCTATTTACTTGTAACAGTGAGACATAAAAAAAATACAGTCAAATGACTATTTCCTAATTCACTCTCAAGGGAAATGAATATACTTTCATTTCCTAACGGAAGAAATAAAAGTAAAATTAAGAATAAAAAGTACGAGAGAGGAAAATAAAAAGGAAATTAAATAATGGCTAAAAGAAGAACAATTAAGATCATGTGTGTAGATAATAGACGAGTTGGGATTTCTTAATAGAGGAGATGGTAGGTGGGTAACAGCACCATTCTACCCTGGAGGGTAGAAAAAGTTCAGGTAGAAACCTGCCTCCTGGGCACTGATTTATCCCTGCCCGAGCAGCAAAACTCCCATTTCCTTTTTTCCCTTACATCCTGGTTTAATTAATTTAAAAAATTAATTATCTGCACCCCTTTAGAAGATTATAATACGAGTAAAGTCTACAATGCATTTTGGACCCATGATTCTCTTTAATTTTTCCAGTTATAACATACGAGGGTTGTTAGTTTAGGATTTCAAGTGGTGTTTACTTGATGTTACTTTTACCATCTCAGATTTTTTTTCTTTTCTCCTTAAATACATTCTTCTTTGTATAATTGTAATTATACAAAATACTGGAAAACAAAAACAAGATTAAGTTGACTAAGATTACAGAATTATAACCGTAATTACATACAAACATTTTAAAAAATAATACGATTCGGCTATTTTTTTGTATACAGAACTGATTTGTCAATAGATATGTGAAGCGTCAACCTTAAAAATTGACGTTTGTGAAAATAAATTCTCCAGGATAAAAAGGAATTAGATTTCTAAATGATAAAAATAGCAATGTTCACTTTTTATCATTTATCCAAAAATATTACGAACAAACGTTGTTATTAGTGTTTAATATTATCTTGTAATTATATTTTTCCTTTATTGTTTAGCAAAATACCTATAAATTATTGTACAAATTAATCCTATTAAAGTAATAAGTGATAATCGATTACATCCATTTTATATTTTTTAAATATATTGATTATAGATATATCTTGTATTTCTTTCATTTGTGTTTCTCAGTAAAGAAACTATTTTTCTTTAATAAGAAAATAAGTAAAAAGATATTTATTTTTACTTTATATTTATTTATTTATTTAGAAGGGACGATAAATGATTATTAAAAGAAAGTAACTCTTATGTCCGACAGAGGACTGTCAAAAGTTTAACAATACAAAAAGTTTTTTAATCTTCTAAATGCAGTTAACAATCAATAATTCGATAAGGGAGTTAATATTTATGGAAAGAGTAAAAAGTCAACAAATAGATTAAATAGAAAATAAGAGCCTTGGGGGAGAGGGAGGATTGAAAGAGACTGAAAGAAGTTTGGACGGGGAAAACCATTGCTTCAATTTCACATGGACGTATTAACTCTAGCTAGACTTAGATTCCACTGTGAGCTAGGGCTCACTGAGCCGGAACTCTCTCCAGCTAGAATTTATACAATATCGAGTACTTGAACCCTCTCAGATTGATTCATTCAACCTTAACATTTTATTTGTCTCCTGATGATTTAGCTTTAGAAATCGAACGAGAGTCGGTCTTTTAGTTCAGTCTGCGAGCACTTTTCACCTCTAAACTCGGTTAGTCAGTACCTATTTTATTATTTTTTTTTTTTTTGTTCATTCTCTTCCTTTTGACTCCTTAATTGATATTAAAAAGTGTGCTGATGTTTTATTAATAATTGGTAATTACTATAAAATACTAATAACTTCATAGTTAAATTAAAAAAACTACACTAGATATTATATACAATTTTCAAACGACAAAATAATAAATTTAACTTTCCTTAAAAATGGCGTAATATTCATTACTTTAATTAATTATTGTCTCTAGGGTATTTAAGGATGAGCGGAAAGGAGAAGTTTTTTTTAATATTTATTTAAAAATTATTTCGCCCATATCTGAGCAACTTCAATGTATAATATTTATTTTTAATAAACTTACTCACATCCTATATATATATATATATATATATATATATATATATATATATATATATATATATATATATATATATATATATCGTTTTTTAAAATATGTTGGTTTACTTAATAATTGAGTGGCAGACAGACAGACAAGGGACCAAAAATACTTTCTCATGTTTGAAACGGATTTCTGTCTAGGAATTTTTGAAATCGGAGACATATTAAATTTTCGTTCTTAGAATCGATCAGATAGCGTCCGTTACCTTAGGTAAGGTTGGAAGCAAAATAATATTTAATTAAATACCATAATACTTATAAATATTATATAAATGGTCTTATTAAGTATTATAGTGTTTTATTTAACATAAAATCATCTATTTAAGCTTTTAATAATATGACATATATAATGATAATTAAAATAAGGATAATCGATTGAGATTTTAAATAAATTATTTTCAAAATAAATGAAAAACTCGTTTAACATGTTAAGCAAGGCATTTGATTTTCCTCATTATCATATCCGTAAAGTAGTCTGCATTTTGTGTACACTCTTGTATTGAATACATAATTCCCATTTAATTAATTCACAAAATCAACATTTTGCAATTCCCAGTTATCCCTCACAACGAATGATTCAACCATGATGAAAAGATGGAATATCAATACAAGGAATATTACCTGAAATAAACTTATGAATAAAACACCAATTGTACAGTATACAAAATCAAAACAATAATATTCTCCATAAAATATCGTTGTGTCCATTCGTTTTAAAGGGAATACATGGTAGACATTTTCATTATTTAATTAAGTAAATGAATTCTTTAGACGATTCATTAGTAGTTTTGACGGAGATTTTGTAGTATTTAGATAGCATTGTGGTATTATCAGGTAACTGAGTAAACAAATAATAACGGACATCTAAGGAATAATGAGTGTATTGTTATTATAGATGTCAGCAGATGTCAAGCCATTTTTCAGTTTGGATGAACCCCCAAACAGATATAACCTTTATTAATAAATTTCTAAATTGCGGTAAAATAATTGATGTTTTTATTTATTTATGCCTAAAAAGGAAATATCAACCATGAAGTTTAGCATAGAGGTCGAGGATAGAAGTCTACAGGGGTTAGATAGATAAGGGAGTTGGTTGGAGAGAAAGATATGAATCAGTGGAACTTGTCAATGCTTTTAGACCCCTGTCAGAAGTTTGTGACAAGCAAACTTCCAGCTTCTCCGACCTGTACCGTCTACTCACGAATTTACCTCCCGGCCTTGACACTTACCCCACTAAAACCCGACCAGTCAACTCGATCAGCTTATTGTCATAAATACAATTTTCCGAGAAAATGCGATGTAAACGGGTGAAATGATCTGATTGTAGAATGATACGGTAGAATCAATGTTCAAATGCTTTCATAATTTGAATAGGACAACTCGGAGAGGAGATGTATCTACTTAACTATTGATGCATTGTTGGCAATGTTATTTAGTGGATTGAGTGAAACCTCTGTTCAGAGACTGATTAAATAGCATATAAATTGATAAAGAGATATAAACCTATTGTAACAATGAACCAAGCTCACTCTATAAGCAGTAGCAACAATTAAAATGCTATTTTAATAGAACTACTGACTGTCAATAATTAGTTTGTGACATTGCTATTAATATATTTATTATTAATTTAGCTGTATCAATATTATACAAAGCAGGTCAACTTTATGTATAAATCATAGAATAACTGCTAAATTCGAGTATATCAAGCGAATATGATGTGTTTTGATTTGGTTCCTATATTTTTTACCTCTTCATTATTAGGTGATATTTTTTTAAATGAACAAGTGTTGTTATGGCAATAACAAAAAGTAAGCAGCCAATTGAACACTTAGTGAATCTTAATATATTTTTTAAGTAAGTTATGTAAACAAAGCAGCCTAGTGAGAAAGATATAAGCATAATAGTGAAAAAGATATAAGCAGCCTAGTGAGATATATAAAGAAAGTTTGATAGGCTGAATTTTACCAATAATAGGTTATAATAGCATAAAATTATTTAAGTATACGAAATAGTCCGCGAGGAATCTATGTGCCCTCTAATTGGCAGACTAATTACTTAGATGCCATTATTTTGTATTGATTACAAAAAGTAATTTAAAACCCTTTTTCATTGCAGTCTGATAGCTTGGGTTTTTATAATGTTTTACAGCCACTACCTCACCAAGTGTGGCAATTTGTTAGGTGTTATATTACATCATTGGACATTCATTTTATTAAATATGAGGTTAGAAATTAAAATCAAAGTGTTGAAAGGGAGGGGGGATTACAATTATAATAAGTTCCCCCCCCCCCTGAAAATAAGTTGTGTGTGAGCTATTGTTATAATCTACAGAACTGTGTAATATCACAACTGAAAAATACTCTATACCCAAGTTATTCTTCGTCGGTTTAATGTGTGTATAGGGAAAATATGCAGTGCCTAGTAACAAATCAAGTCGATACTAACGATGGATGATATTCTCAGCAAAAACCTAACTGTGAAAAAAGGGCTAAGTTCCTGACCCCCCACCCAAAAAATCCAGCCTATCAAAGTAGTGATATCTATATCGGGGCCAAGCCTGCTCTTTTTTTAGTCCATAACCTCTCTTCACTCCTGCTGTCATGAGCAAGACTACTCTTTTATTTTTATTGCTTAACACTTTTGCCCGTTTCTGAATGATAATGGGCTGCCTTTTTTGGGTTCAGAGACTTTTAATTTTTTTTAGTTTTACCCTTCTTATTGCCAACGTAACTCCTATGCCACCACTTATGATGCTGCTGTTTTATACATCATTCAGAAACTAGTCAAGTATTAAGCAATAAAAATAAAAGAGTAGTCTTGCTCATGAAACCCCACTTCACTCCTACTGTCTGTTTTATTAAGCAATGAAAATAAAAGAGTAGTCTTGCTCATGAAACCCCACTTCACTCCTACTGTCTGTTTTATTAAGCAATAAAAATAAAAGAGTAGTCTTGCTCATGATAGTAGGAGTGAAGTGAGTTATGGACTAAATAAAGAGCAGGCTTGGCCCCAATGTAGATATATAACTACTTTGATAGGCTGAATTTTTTGGGTGGGGGTCTGGATCTTGGGCCTTTTTTCATAGTTAGGTTTTTGCTGAGGATTATAGTGTTCCTGAATTGAAGTTGTAATGCAGTTTAGGATGAAAAATTCTACAAAAAAAGAAATCTTTAGACAATTTTCAAGTCCAGTAGAACTGCAGGGGGAATTCCAGTGAAATATTTCAATAGCTTTCAACGTTGTGAGTGATATTATGACCCCGTTCATGACATCGGAGTATTAGTTCGGGATAGTGCCTTTGTTATCGAGCCATGTTCTCTCTGAATCTATATTGATGTGATTTTGACATTTTGACGTGAGAGCGATGTACAATGGTGCCATGTCAATCACCCGTGCTCTAATGCCCTTTCAATCAAATCTTGAATGCAGTGAGCCAATCAACAAAATCAAAAACTGTTCAAATGATAGTTAAATTAATGCCCAAAGTACCGTCAGTATAATCAACAAAGTTTGGCAAAGCATCTTTCACACTTAAGCAATGAAAATTTACTTTAGATGAAATCTGATAACCAATTTACCGATTCAGATTTTTACACCAAATTGCACTAACTATAGGAATAAGTTATTCGTTTAAGATCAAGGAAAAATTTGGAATGTACATATAAAGTTTAGAGAGGTGAAAATCATTCCTCCATCGTAGATCATTGCAGATTCTTTCTGCATATACATAGTACAAGGGTTCTTGATTCAGTTTCTCAAAGGCTCTTTGATATTTTTTTATTTAATTTTTTCTTTCTCTTTAATGTTAACAATATACTAGTGGTTCTGTGAAAAGTAGAGTAGACCTCGTATCGGAAAAAACCCTAATATGCAAAGATTTTAATGACATCAAGGAACATCAACGTGGTTGGTTGAGACTGCAAAAAAACAGACGTACATACAAAATGCCAAACGGTCAAGTTTCGTGTTGAAACAAGGACCTCGCTTCATTCTGTAAAATATTGTCGTCCAATTTTAGTCAAATTTGGAAGGGAGGTAATAATTTGTCCATTCCTGGTTCCATACAAGTTTCAAATTTTAAAAGCTCATGAAATTTTCTAAATTAATACATAATTAAAAAGGGGGGGGGGGGGGAATTAGACAATAAGAGTTGTAAAAGTATAACATAAAGTATGTGAGGAAGCTATGTGCCGCAATAATATGCAGACCATTTAAAATCTCTCATTGTTTCCTTGTGTAAAAGTATAGAATTAACAATAATATTAAATGTGCTAAATGTGCTAAGACGGTTGAAATTAATATGGGAATCAAAAAAAAAAGAAGGGAAATCAATGGTTTAATAGTGGCCTATCGTTTAAATTCAATCAAAATCGGACGGAGCAGTTTTTAAGATAAGCTGGATTTCTGTCAAGGAATGTTTTATATATAGATTTGTTCTTCAGAACGATTACATTGCTTTTGTTACCTTCAATAAGCTCGGAAGCAAGGTGATATTAATATTTTAAAAATAATCCGTAATATAAAACCTTTTTTTTTTTCTTAAAAAATGTTGTCTGTCTCACTAAGTTATGGGGTAAATGAAGAGGAAAAAAATTTTTGGTAAAAAGCTTTTTTCTCGAATTAAGGAGATGAGTGGAGGTTGAAAACCTTAAAATACAAGGAGGAGGAGGTAAGCCGAACAAAAATAAAGGATTTTGGAGTTCTCAGGGGGATCAGGGTAGATTAGCATTAGGAGGCTTCTTTATGTCAGCCTTCTCAAATACTGGAGGGGCTAGGGATCCTTTTATTTTAGAACAACCTTGACTTTATACTTCAAAAATTAAAATATGAAATTTCTGGTGGGAAAGCATGGCAAAGAGGGTAAGGAGTTAAGCATAAACTCAGTAAACATGATTATAAGGTTTTCAAGATTTCTGTAATGAACAAAGCTTTGCTTGAAATACTTGAAGTAAAGCTTTAAACGAAAATCTTAAACGATCTTCTGAAGAAAATGAAAAATTCCGCTTTATTCTCTCTTCAGATATTATCTTTGTGTTAATTGAACCTGTATTCCCCCTCCCCCTTTTTATATAACAATCTACTAACGTTTTTTTGAGAGCAAAGTCTATATCGGTTATATTTAAATTTTAAATATTTTGTAACTTGCTTAATTTAGTTTTAATTTGAATAGTAATAGAATTTTTACATAAATGTTTGTAAAAATAATTTATGTATATTATATTAATTTAGGATTAAATATTAAAATAAAGATTTTATATTAGTTTATTTTGGTACTTTTGGACATTAGGTGCGCGACAGTCGGACAAGCGCAAGACACTAAGAAAATAATAACACTAAGTTTGATTTTTAATTATTAGAAATTTTTATATATAAGGAATTAGATGTGTTTTGAACCCTTCAAAAACCTTCGTTTATTATTCTATCTGACCGCCTTTAAGAAGCCAAACATATTTTATAATATGAATAGGCTATGCTATAATTGTGCGGAGCAGTTATTATTTTATATTGACTCTCTATTATTAATATACCGTACTGCATCGACTATAAGACGCCATCAAATTTAAGACGCACCCCAATTTTGAAAATCTGTTTGGTAGAAGAAGAAAAATGGGATTTAAGACGCCCTTCAATAATTTTAATATATGTAATTAACAATAAACAATAAACAGCTTGGTTTTCCGGTGAAATCAGCGTTACGGGGTTGAAGTCCGACGTTTCGCTGCCACTACTGGAAGCATCTTCAGGGGTTTGGAGCATCGTGATGTTTACTTGAAGTAACAACAAGACATACTGACTTCAACCGCTTCGTGACGTGGATGATACCGGAAAACCAAGCTGTTTAATAAATAATAATAAATTAATAATAGGAAAAGACTTTAGTTCTATCTACTAACCAAAAATAATTTGAACCAAGCTGTTAATTACGAGTATACTCGCGGAAGCCTACGCACTATGATAATTTAACTAGTTTGATTGTCATCATTGACATAAATATATAGGTTAATTTAGTCACTCATAACATTAATTTACTCAGAAACGGTAGAATTAGAATTGCTTGAAAAAGAGTCTTCTTTCCATGATGGAATTAGAGTTAAAAGTAACGAATTTTTAAATCTAAACAAAACAGAATTGAAATGTTGGGATTCTTATAATTGAATAATTGGAAACAGTGAAATACTGCGAATTCTAAAGCTAGCTGTCATTAACATTTTTTTTTTTTTTTTTTTTTTTTTTTTTTTTTTTTTTTTTTTTTTTTTTTTTTTTTTTCTTTCCAACTATAACGATTTTATTTTACCTAACCCACAAGGACTCGCGTGCTGTGAGCCACATTTTTATAAAAAAAAACAACGCCTAGCAATACTTTATGGTCATTTGTCAGCTTTATACCTTCAAGCAAGGTCTTTCTCACAAATTTATTTAGAAGGAAGTTTGTGATCTTAATTGTCTGGGAGAGATAACCTAAGGTTTTATATTCTGTGCTTTCAAAGAAGTTGAAGTGCTATTAACAAATACGTTAATTTAAGATGCACTCTACTTTTAAGCACTCAAAATAATTTTTCTATGAGTACGTCTTAAATTCGATGAATATAAAGAAAGAATTGCGCAAAATTCGATTTTGAGATTTTAATGGTTTTACACGTTTTGAGGTCCCTTGAATCCAAAAAAGTGGTTTTTAAAAAAATTATTTTTGTCCTATGTGCAGACGCTTGGAGCCTAAAAACACAGGCCCGATTTTAACGACTTTTGGCATACATGTTCAAAAAATCATACCCCGTTGCGACATCGAAAAATAAATTGTAGCTCTAAATTTGGGGACGCTACCTCTCAAAAACTCCGAAAAAAAAGTTTCCGACAATATTGATTAAAAAATTCTAAAAGCTAGTTCATTTAAATACGAATCTAACTATATACGCCGTTTTCCCGGGGAAAATCTAGTTGCTGATATATTTTGTTGAAAATATATCGATTTGGTTGAAAATCGAAAACAAAAAGTAATCAACTACCTGTTGAACGCTCTTTAAATGTTTTTTTTTTTTTTTTTTTTTTAAAGAACTAATTAAATGAGAATTATAAAATTTAAATACAGTTTCAACAATATGACAAAGTTTATCTGAGTTGTATCGGACCTATTTTTTTTTATGTTTAAAACGCCCTGTGGCTCGGAAACGAGGTGTTTTTGGTCACAGTGTATAGGATTTGTTTTCCTTATTTCTACCAAAAGAATCTCCCCACGATTTTTTTTCCAATATTAAAGAATCGCCTTGTATTATTAATGTTTAAATAAATAATTGACGTTTAATAACTATTTAAAATATTACATTTTCTAAAGAATAACAAATTTTATGAATAAACAAAAACATGTGTATTATCTGACTACAGAATTAACAAAAATAAGGGTTAAAATAATGCAGGTGGTAACTACTAGTGTAAATAGAATCGATTCTGATACAAGGTAATTATGTTTGTTTAAGCAAAATAGTTTATACATTCTGTTCATTACTTCAGACATATCTCTTAATTAATAATACAATCCGTTTAATGCTAGGAATTATGTATGGATATCTCAACCATGTAAATTTGCATGCCTTACAACGTTATAAAATGAATTAATATTCTATAAATCCTGTGTTTAATAGAAAAGATATGCGATTACTTAGGAAAATTTACATTTTTGATGAGCGAATTCAATTAATATTCACACTTATTAATAGTGAAATAAGATTCACTATTAATATTTTATTAAATAATACATTTAAAAAATTATAATTATATTAATACGAATTAATATCATGGATCAAAGCGGCACTTTGCTGTGGCTACATGTGATATACAATAAGTGTGTGCGGGTCTATATATATCCCAACAAAAACACTGTGTAACAAAATAAGCCATGTCTCGCGTAAAAAGTTGTGAGATCATAGGTTTAGCCAAGTCTCCCACTGTCCGAGTAAGTTCTACTAGGTCTAATTTATCCAGTGAAAGTACATGATGTTTGTCTGTCCCTCTCTCTACTCTCTTTACCAAATCACTCTACATGTTTAAATTTAAAAACTTCTGACTTGGCAAATACACACCACAAACTTAAATTAAATAATAAATATATGTATTATTTTTTTTATTTGAGAATGTTTTTAAATTTAAACGTGTAGAGTGATTTTGGAAAGAGAGTAGAGAGAGATGGTCAGACAAACATCCATGTACTTGCACTGGATAAATTAGACCTAGTAGAACTTACTCGGAGTGTGGGAGACATGGCTATACCTATGATCTCACAACTTTAACGCGAGACTTGGATTATTTGTTTTACACTATTGTTTTTGTTAGGATTTCACTTTTTGGAACGAAGTTCCTTATGGCACGTTCTGGACCCCGGGAGTGAATCCGAAAAAACGACCAAAATCACCGTCACAAAATCACCGTCACAAAATAACCGTCACAAAATAACCGTCACGCAAAATCCGTCACGCAAAATCCGTCACGAAATCCGTACCGATGGCGATAACTTGAGTAAAATATCACCGATTTAGTTCAAATTTGGTACACATGTTCATTTTACCAATGCCCAGGCTGAGTTTGTTGGAAATCGTTATCCTCCCAAGCGTTCACGCGCAACGCTTGCGTAAACTTAAGATTCAAAAAGACGGGGAAAAAATGTTATTAATGAAGCCTGTTCCTTGACTTGTTTTGTTTATTTTTGTTATATGTCAAAATGTCACTTGGTTTTGTAAATATAGAAAATATAATCACGGTCTTGAAGAAAAAATTCTAACTTCATCTATTTAATGAGAGAAACATTTTTAGGGTCCGTAGGCAAAACCAAGGACCCTTATATTTTCCTGCGTGTGTCTGTCCGTCCGTCCTCTCGCGTGCTCTCACGGCTACACCTTTCGTCCGATCACTTTGAAATTTGGCATGTATGTGTCTTGTACCTGCCCACATATTTTAAAAATATAGCGACTTAAAAATATATTTTTCAAAAAAATTAGGGTAAAAAAACTTAAGGGTTAATTTTTTATTTTTTTTATCGACACCGTGAGGGGTATCATATGAGAGGGTACGTCGAGCTGATTACAAAAATATATAGTTCTTTGGTTATAACTTTGATAGGGCGAACATAGGCGAGTTTGAAGCGGGTTTGAAACGTGTCCCCCCCCCCCCCCTCTATCTCGCTTATGGGAAGTGCAAAAAATCTGAAAAAATTCTCAACATTCTTCGACCAAAAGTAAAGATACCACTTTTTGGAAATTTCGAAAAAAATATTATTTTATTTTTTATTGACAAAATACGGTTTTTTTATAATTATGGTCTTTTCGATGAATATATATGGTTGTAGTCCGGTTCAGTGGCAAAAAAATACTTTATCAGAGTGTGTTTTGAGAATATCAGACCCTTAGAATGGTTCAAAGTAAGCTGTTTAGCATTTAAAAAAAACACTGTTTATACACTTTACAGTTAAACACTATATAGTTTGGCCTACGGACCCTCGCTGTGTGCTGACTAGCACACACTTGACCTGTTAATTTTTTTAAAAATATTTTTGAAACGAAGTTCCTTATGGCACCCGGACCCCCTGGACTCCCTGGACCCCGGGAGTGAATCCGAAAATAACGATTCAAATCACCGTCACGAAATCACCGTCACAAAATCACCGTCACGCAAAATCCGTCACGAAATCTACCGATGACGATAACTTGAGCAAAAGATCACCGAGTTAGTTGAAATTTGGTACACATGTTCATTTTACCAATGCCCAGGCTGAGTTCGTTGGAAATCGTTATCCGCCCAAGCGTTCACGCGCAACGCTCGCGTAAACTTAAGCTTCAAAAAGACAGGAAAAAATGTTATTAAGGAAGCCTGTTCCTTAACTTGTTTTGTTTATTTTTGTTATATGTCAAAATGTTACTTGGACAAACCAGATTTTAAATCTTTTTACATTATTGACATTGACATGTCTTGATGTGGGAATTTTTTAGTTTTGATGTAGGGAAATTTATTTGTTTTGTTTTTGTAGGGATATTTTTTTGTTTTGATTTTGCGGATGGGTTTAATATAATACTTCAACCTTATAATTTATATTTAATGAAAAATGTAAGGAACTTCGTTCCTACCGGGTGTCCCACGACACCACACGTATTTATAAAGAAAACAACTTTTTACCGATATCTTCCGTTCTAACGTATAACGATTTTAATAAAACTTCTTACACATTGTCTAAAAGTACAGTTGAAACAGGCATGTAAAATTTCAACCGGATACAAGCAGAAACTTTTGAGTAGGGAACAGATATATTTTATCATATTTTAAATTAATAGGCCAAGTAGGTAGAAAACAGTCCTATTTTAATCTAACATCCTTTAACAAACACACTTTTTAACTATAAACTCGTTTCTTATATTCAATATATATTTATATAGTAAGACGCCTGCTTTAATGATACAAATAATGATTTTCTTTTAATTTTTCCTTAGCTCTTGCTAGGTGCAAACAGTTCGTTACTTAATTTTGTCTCTTTTCTAACTCCGCCATGTATAAGTAGTTAGCAATGTATACGTACTTAGCAGTGTGATTTTATAATTTATATTTAATGAAAACTGAAAGGAACATCGTTCCTACCGGGTGTCCCGCGACACCACACGTATTTTTTCATTGCCCCAAACTATTTTTCGCTTTTATTTCTTTGTTCTTGTTTTATTGTTAATGGGCCTTTTTTCTTTCTTTGTTCATTTTCGTGGGTGTTAGTTGTCGGTGGGTGTTCAAATTGAACTAAATAATATTATCTGGAGTTAATATGTTTGCACTATAAGATTACTGTCAATAAATACTGTCAAATAGACCTCAACGAACGTTCTCAACATCACTTTTAAGTTTTAAAGTTCTCCACTAGGTAGCTCTAGTGGCGCTGTTTACAATTTTTAATTTTTTTACAATATTTTGAATAGGCGGTTTTTCTATTAGCCTTGAAAGGAACAAATAATCAGATTTTTTCGGATTTTTTAATTTTTCCTTTATTTGTACAATAAACTCTACCTATATACAAAATCAAGTTTCTAGGATTGTTAGAAGTGCCATAGAATTATGATGATTGAGTGAGTGAGTCAGTGACGTAATAACAACATTTTAGGCTCATATATCTTGTGAACTACCATGGGTAGAATTGTGAAATTTTTATTTCTGGTTCAGTTTGTCATGAACTTTAAATTAAAATTAATTTTATATATCTAAGTATCTTCAGTAGGATAATAGAGGGGGGTTGAAATTGCCGTGAATTGGTTCCAGTAAGGGATGGTACGGCTGTGCTCGACTTGGCGGGGGCACTGCCGTGCCCCCAGTTATATATATATATTTATTTTAAAATTTAACGATTAAATTATATGTTGTACTCTTTAGGGTATCTTTCAAGTTTCATTTTCTTGATCAAATGTCGCTTTTCATATTAGTATAAAATAAAAATGTTATTTGTTGTTATCATCACGAGAAAGTTGAAATGAAATGTGAGGGGCTATAATAAAAACTCTGTTATCTGTTGCATTTGATTAAAATCTGGTGTTGTCGTTTTGTATTAATTCGTATTCACACGCGGCTTAGCAAACTTTCAACCCTTTCGACATAAAAGGCTGCATATTAATAAAGTTGCTTTTAAAACGTCATTTTGTTCTTTTTTCTCACTTTTCACAGTGTTCGTGAACAATTGCTGAGGAAAGGGAAGGAGAAAAAAAAAAAACATACAGGAGAAACTGTATACATATATATACTCTTATAGGGGAGATATTTTCTTATACATTATAATGTAATTCATCGGAGCACATGCAGGTTTTCTTTTCTTTACACAGGAATGAAGTTATTAGCAATTCCTTAACAGAGAGAAAGCCGTTATCAGCAGTCTTATCAGAAGAAAGACTTTTCATATATATAGCGCGCAATTTCCCGGTTTGCCGCCCTTCATTTCCTCACTGATAACTTATTACTAAGAGGGGAAAAAAGAAATTAACTTTTTTATGTTTTCTCTTTTTTAAACATAAAACAAGTTTAATAACATCATTGGAAGGGACAGATTTACTTTGAATTAGATAAACAGAAAGAAATATTCAAGATTTATTTTTAAGAAGGAATTTTAATTTTAAAAATAATCTATGTACATATATTGTATATATTTAATATTATTTCTACAGAGTACATACATTTACATTAAAGCATGAAAAGTGTAAATACTTATATTGACAAAATCAGCCTCCCCTGCATACAAATAAACTGTATCGACAAGATGCCTTGCAGACTAAGAAACATGCTGTTCTCAACTTGTTTTCTGGAGCACGTAGGATCAGAGAAGAACTGCTATCACACAACAGTGTTAGCAACATTCTTAATCTTATCGAATTCTAAGACAGCGGTGTTCTCATATCCAGATATCCCAGAGGGATAGTAACAGGAAGCCGTCGAAATTGAGGAAATTCAACCTATAGGTTATGGATTATTCCTTTCTGGGAATCTCTGGTTAGTTCCTTAATTTACAATGAGACCCAAACAACTCATAACGAATTTAAACGTTATTGGCCCGACAAAGGGATACCGACAGAGGCAGCACCCACCAGATTGCATCACCCTTAAATAGAATTAACCGCATTGAGGTAACCGGAACTCTGGTACATTCTCTATTCTAGGAAGACAGTATAATTACGCTTTGAATTAACACCACGAAATGCATTTAGTATTGAGAGAAAATTATGAATCCCTCTTATGATTTTCGATTTTTTTTTTTTCTCATTTCGTTTATAAATTATTAGAGGCAAAAGCTGATTGAAAATCATTAAATAATACTAATAATAGAATAATAACCATTTATTGTATAATATATTGATACGTCAGCACATTGCTGTGGTTGCCTTTAGGCTAAGTTCATTTTTTTTTTCTTTTTATATTGGAAGCCATACTTCTTCATATATTTCTCCCATTCTTCTCTACATCCTTCTGTCTTCCGCAACAATTTTCCACGTAGCTCCTCCACATACTCTTTTCATTTCATCATCCCATTTACTTATAGGCCTGCCTTTTTTTCTCTTTTTGTTTACTGGCCACCATTCTAGTACTTTCTTCGACCATCTTCCATCTTTGGTTCTTACCGTGTGTCCCGCCCATGTCCACTTTCTCAGCAATACAACCCTGCCTATATCCTCTAATCCAGTCCCTTTTCTTACCCATTCGTTGCTTTTGCTATCCTTTCTTGTTACCCCTATCATGCTCCTCAATTTAAAAATCATTTGATTGAAAATCATTACTTCACATTAAAACAAGAGGATGTATTCCACTGCCCAACTAATTTTGAATATTTTAATATAGACATTTGTCTATCTACCTCCATTTTTAGTCAGTGACAGATAATAATACGGATAGGGAACTATTTTAACGTATTATTGCTGCTCACTTTTTATAAAAAAAGGTAAAATATTTCTGTAGAAACGACCTGTTACTATTTCTATTAAATTAAGCCAACATTTTATTAAAGACATTTTATGATATAAGACAAAAGATTATCTTAAGACTAAAATAAAATATTTTAAATAATTGGATAATCCTTCAACATCCCTTTTCTCATACACAATAAATAACAATAATGTGATTTTTACTTAATTTATTATCATTGTTAAATTACAATTTAAGTAATAATCTTTATACTTATAAGTTGAGGAATAAATTCAAACTAATATTTCATTGTTTTAACAGTTGAAAAAACAAAGAAAAAAAGAGAGAAAAGGGGAAAAATATTCCATCTCGAAGACAAAAGGGTTCTGAAGTGTCTTGCAAGGTTTGTTGCCACAGACTCGGGACACTTAATGTGTATTGTGAAATATTAAAAGTTAAATGTAAGACTTTCTCCCTCTTTCACAGTATTAATTCCCTGATTCTTAAGGGAAATAAATTTTTTACAAGAAAAGAATAAACGCCAGTATTAATTTGAAGGAACAAGTCCGTATTATTGTTGTTATTTTCAACCGAAGGGAGGAGTTTGATTAAGCTAAAAAGCCCGGGTTTCTCAAGCGCCCCTCGACGCCTTGTCTTACTCGTGTTATTGTTTAGATTCGAGTGTAATTAGAACAAAGAACGTCGCGCCCCCGAGCTCGCTTTGTTTTCATAAATAAGAGTGAAAATACTGCCTTGTATGAGGATGTAATTTCCATGTCGTTGTAACAATAGAGCCCCCTGGATTGTTGTGCCGTGTGGAATTCGGCCTGGAGATGCTCGGATGAGTTTCATTAAGTGAAGCCAGGCATGTTAGGCCGCCACTTTCTAGTTACCGGCCGGACCACTCCAAACAAAAACCTGCTAATCTAAATCGTGACATTTCTATTTCTCTTTTACTTTTATAAAATACAAAAGTATCTCAAACAGTAATGTTCCTAGAATTAAATTTGTCGTTGGTTTGTTTGGAAGCAGAGTTAAGTATAAGTACATCACACTTGTTAAACTTTGCTTTGGTTTTTCCAGGGTGGCAGTTTGCACCTCGGTGCTTCACTACGTTTCTCTTCAATAATATACGAGTATAGTATATAATCCGCTTTTAGGCCAAACCAGTAAAGTATAAATCCCCCCCCCCTCCACGAAAACAAAACATACTAAAGGAGACATCTCTTTTACTCTCATTAAAATTTAGCTTATCTCTAGTGTAGGTGTAAAACCTTAAACCTCGTATGTAATTTGAATATTAGTAGCAAGTAAATAATAAAGCAATAAGTAAATATAATAGCAACAATGAAATACTAGTTTGAATTTATTCCTCAACTCTTCAGTTTACAGATTGTTACTTGAATTGTAATTCAACAATGATAATAAATAAAATAAAAATCACACCATTAGCAATTTATTGTGTCTGAGAAGAGAGATGTATAGTTTATTTTATCCAATTCAAATAAATAAAAATATATTTAAATATTTGATTTTAGTTATTAAATTTAAAATTTGTAAAGTAACTATGTCACACCATAATCGCCTTCCTTATATTATGTTAAAAGTTGTTAAATAAAAACCTCAATAAAAAGCATGAGTGGCAAATCTTAAATGTACTCACCGATTTTCCAAGATCATTGCTAAAATCTCTGGGTGACAAATTTTTATTTTCATAATTAAATTCAAAAAGCGCATTGATGATACGAGGTTTTATATCACTTATTTTATTTTTAGTATTCAGCAAACAAGAGAATTTCAACAACAATAAATAAACAATACACTTTTTATTTGTGCATTACTCCAGTAAATATTAAATATAAGGCTCAATTTTAATCATTACAAAATCTTCTATAAAATTAACGTTTTATTCTTATTTCTTAAAAATAATACAGTTTCTCACTAAAAATCATAATAATAAACTATCCAAATTATAAAAGCCTGAATAACTAAAATGACATGAGTACTTTACACTAAATTAACATAAAGTACCTACTTAAGAAGTAACATTAAATATTGATTTTTTGTTTTTATTTTAATATAAGACTATTGTAAGAAATGTGAAGTGAAATAATATTATTTATAATGATGGATTATAGATAGCTACCTTTACGAGTGTGCCAACGCAATTCATTACGTGATTTCACAAACACTAAAAAAATACAATTATTCGTAACTTTAAAAATTTTACCAATAAAAAATATATAGATTAGTATTATTTAATAAAACAAATTAATCTCAATATTAACAATCTTATAAATATGATAATCAGCTGTTCTAAACGCTGATAGAAACCTTCTTAGTAGAATAAATTACAAAAAATATGGTTTATACAAGTTTTTATGGCTGGAGCCTTTGGAACCAACACAGATAAAAGTGTTTTACTATGCAGGTTTGAACTCACACTCAAGTCCTTTAAAATTAATAATTCAGAACTTTTTTAAATCAAAACTCAGATTTTTCATTAAAATAAGTCAACAGCTCATTCTTGGCAGTGGCACTTCAACAGTGGTAGATACTAGATTTTACATTTACACCATCGTTACTACATAGTAGTACACAGTGGAACTTAAGCACATAAATTTATTAGTTATGCAATATTGGTGAATAAAACGTAAAGAGCCAAATTTCGTTTGGAATCAAAATTTAAATAATTTTTCTTCTTTTAAGTGTGGGAAAGTTATGTGTAGGGGAGAGTGGGGCATGTTGTCACAAATTTAACAATTTATTTTTTTTAATTTTTTCTATTCGGTACATTTTCAATTTCTAAGTACTATTGTTTATTTTAAACTTTCAGCTACATGTGGCACAATTTTCATTTATCTAGCATTAGCAGAAGTATTTTTATTTTATTTTTTTAAAGTTTAAGTTTTTTGTGACAACCTGCCCCATCAAGGGGCAGGTTGTCACTTGGTATGGGGTAAGTTGTCACAAGATATAAATTAATTATCACCACTTTGATTTAACAAAATTTAAATACCTTAAGCTACAAGATTTGGCTAGTTAATATAATAATAATTATTATTTATGGATCAGTCTTGTACAAGCAAAATATTTTTCTTATAGGAATCATTTATGTTAATTTTACTGAAGTCCCAATGCTAGGTTCTGTAATTTATTAAAAATGTTTCCGCTGCGTAACGAGTGGAGCAGCCTCTAAATTTTAGAACCCTAACCGCCTTCATGAGCATGAAGCATGAGCACTCCTGGAGCATACTGTCCTCTAGTGGTTTTTGCCTTGTGATTACTCACCATTTTGCCTAGAACAGAACAGCTTTGCTAAAATCGTTATTTCGTGCCTGTACCTAGCACCTAGCTAAGAGTACGGTAAGGGATTCAATCAGCTACCTCGGTAAGGGAATCAACATTGCGTTTTAAGTATGAGGGTGAAGAGGGTCTGTTAAAAAAATAATTTTTATTTATTGTATTAAAAATAAAAGGGGAAAAGTCTATCATTTGTTTGATTTTTTATCAATAGTTAGCATATTTGTTTAACATATTTTAACTGGCCATCCTTTATTTTTCATTATCCGCTTTCCTTATTAATTCCTCTTCACTTTCCATTTCTATTTAAATAATATAGAAGAATACTCTTGTGTAAATATAGCATTGGGGCAAGTAGTCACAAAAGGTATTGGATGTGACTACTTGCCCCTTTTACTTTGTGACAACTAGCCCCAACGCGCCATTTTTAATTATAGTGAAATATTTTTTTCCTGCCGCAATAATATTGATTTAACGGTTTAGAAAATCAATGCCAAAACTACTACCTAATAATAATCATCGAATATAGCACCCTAGATAAAAAATACAAAACAGAAAACATAATTTAAAAACAAAAAAAAGCAGTGAGTGACTTGCCTAAAAAGTTTATGCTCCATAGATGACAGACGGTTTGCCACAAAGACACAATTTTTCGTAAAGTTTGTCTACATAATGAAGGTTATCTTCAGTAGCCGCGCGAGCTTTCCCTTATCACTCTAACCCCTTAAAATTGACCCTGTGACAACCTGCCCCTGTGACTTCTTGCCCCACTCTCCCCTACGTACAACTTTAAACACGTTTCTACTTAGTTGTATTGTATAGAGAGAAAGTATTTTGATGATACGAAACATATTATGTGTTTACTTTTCATTGCACTTCCATACATTTTTTACATACATTGTACCTTAGACGATGTGTATGAAGTTTCATTAAAATCGTTACGTTAGAACGTAAGATATCTGTAAAAATGTTGTTGTCTCTATTTTAAACGTTTAATTCCGCGTTATTAAATTTAGCGATCTTTAAAACTTTGTAGAGGTGTCGGTGTTGGTTTTACTAAAAAAAGTATTTTATAAAGTTCTGTGTCTCATTGCATAAATGAAGTTAGAATTTTTTCCCGTCTTTAAATTCCAATTTTACATTTGAACTTTACGCGAGCGTAGCGTATCAACGCTTGGGTGGATAACGTTGTCCAACGAACTCGTCCTGGGCATTGGTAAAATGAGCATGTGTACCAAATTTTAACTAAATCGGTCATCAATTACTCAAGTTATCGTCATCAGTTGATTTCGTGAGAATTGGTTTTGTGACGGTCGGTTTTGTGACGGTGCCATATGGAACTTCGTTCTAAAAACTTAATTAGTATATTATAATGTCTTATAACACAAGGAAGCCATAAATGAACTCAAATTATACACTTTTTTGGTGTTGGCATAGTTTTCTAGTGTGTAATAACCAGAGACCTTCAAAATGTAGCATTTATTTTTATGAAATGTGGCACTAAAAAGTGTGGCAATATGGCACTTATTTTGGCCAAATGTGGCATTTATTTTAGCTAATGTGCCATTTATTTTTCAACTTTCTATATATTTTGGGTTCATCAAATAATTTCAGACAAAAAGAATATCTACTAGTTTGTTTCATACAGTGTACCTACCCCGTATCAAAGAGGACAGTAACAATTTTTGCCAAATGTCGTGTGGAACTTTCTACGAATTGCTTAGAATATTGAAGAACAGTTAGACCAGTAAAGACACTTATATGAGGGATGCAGTTTGTCCCTGTTTTGATTTCCCCTAGATTTGATTGAAGGAGTGGGAACTGAGTGGCAGTGGCTTGGATGGCAACGTCTGACGGGTTCAATTGAAAACAATAGGCTGACCGGGTGGCGCCACCTGCAGGTAGCGGCTAGACAGAGGGACGGTGGACCTGGTAGTGCTACCCGGCGTGTGGCACCACCTCGTGTGGTAGGTTGCATTCTATTCTCATTGGTGATTGGGTAGCACCACTCGAGTGGCGCTACCCGAATGACGAAGTGTGTCACTACCCTAAGATAGGAATCCACGTCACTTGGGGAATCCTCAGCACCTTAGAATACTACCCTGCAAGGACGTATCTTACCTGGTTTTATGGGTTGTAGCAGAACCCTTTAGAATATTTCTATTTTTTTCTCAGAACTTGGCCCAAATAAGGCAAAATGTGGCAAAAAGTGTAGCATTTTACTGAAAATCGGCAAAATGTAGCTTTTTACCGAAAAATAGGCAAAATGTGGCATTTTAGTATGGCGCCATGGCAAAAAGGCATTTGAAGGTCTCTGGTAATAACTGAGATCATGTACGGCCTTTGAAAGCTTTGCTATCTTAAACAAGTAAGGCGGTGTAAGTTTAAAGCAGGAGTTATAGAGCCGCAATTACCAATAAATATTCGCAGTCTGCTGGCTGCGGCAGTCCACGAAGAAAGGGTTTGAAGTCTGAGGGCTACTTTAGTTCTTAGTTATAGATCAAAGTTAATGTAAAGACGAGAATCGGGAACTGAAACGTAAAATATACATTTTTAATATTTGCTTTTACGTCATAAAAGTCGTTTATGTCACGAGGAGGCATTAAGAGTATAATCTTGTGACATATTTTGATACTGAAAATCCATAACAAATTATTTAGGTGGGAAAATATCATGTAAGGTGAGAGGAGATGACTTAAATTATAATACCGTGACAAAAGTTGTGAGATAGTCAGTAGATGTCAATAATTTCAATTATTCAATGAATTTATTCAGTTTCTATTCGTTATAATATATAAATGATGGCTTAATATACGTTGCCGAAATTGTAGGCTAAAGTGAATGCTTGAGTTTTATTTGACCGAAACCCTGAGTTGAGAGGCGCTGACATATATATATAGGTTTTTCAGTCCTATTTTAATTCACTGTGCATTTTATTAAACGTTGACATTTTTTTATTCCATGAGAAAGTAAAATTGGTCTGCGACTCAGAAAAACTTTATCAACAATTTTTTCCTAATCTTCTGTACATTCAATTTCAAGCAGTGTAATTTCTAAAAATATATTTTTCTCAGGTTTCTTGTCCTAATGTTACATTTTATTTTAATAATTATAGAGGCTCTTTAAAATTCTCAAAGGACTAAGCTAAGATGCTAAAACTTAAACACTATCACCTTTCAGATGACGGAAATATTGATGGATGTGCAGTAGTAATACTATTTAACAGTAGTACTAATCTAGTTTTCTTTTTCTTTATTCAGCGGGTTAAACCCATGTTGAGTCCAAAGGCGGATAAACCCAAAGACATAGACCAGGTAGATAGATGCATTGAGCAAATGTATGGTCATTAGTGTGAAACATGGCTTACCTCCCGGGATTCAAACCATCGCTATTGATAATGATAATGGACTTGGTTTCAGGCGAGAGGTAGCAAGTGAAGTTGAAGATGACTCGGCACGCCAGTCCCCTCTCATCGCGTAATAACAAAAGTAAATGATACTCTAAGTAATAGAACAAAATAAGTCCGGGATACCTTGCAAAGTTTATATGCTAATCAACTATTTTCCTTTCAAAAGGTTAATTTTAAATTTAAATATTTTTACAGGGTGATTTTAAAATGTTTCGCAAAACTTTGAAGTATTATTTTACACACCATGATAAGTGAAATAGTCTATATCGGGAAATAGTATTATCTATATTAAAGTTATGTCCATAAATCGAGCATTTCCGAGTTGATTTTTTTTTTTTTTTTTTTTTTTTTGTGAAATTTTTGTATTTAGGGAATTGAAACTAGTTAAACAATATATATATATATATATATATATATATATATATATATATATATATATATATATATATATATATATATATATTATAAGTATTTATTAAATTAAATATTATAACCCTTTATAATGAAAAATCACCTACACGGTAAATCAAAGAACTAACTAAAAGAAAAAGAATTTTCCTGTTTCATTTTAAAGCAGAAAGCATTTTATGCAAATAATCCTGAGAAGAAAAAAACTTTCCTATATCTTCTAAATAAAAAAATAATGAAGAAAAACAGTTTCTTCTCTTTAATGTTGGATTTCATTTGTATTTGTATGTTCTTATTTTCTTTCTTGACTTGAAAATAGGTAGAAGGTTATACAAAGTTTAGGTTACAGAAAATCTAGGTAAAGGTTATATTATTGTTTAAGTTTTTGCTTTGCACTGTCTTAGAGGAAGTTTCTGAGGAATTCTCTACTCCCTCTCTCTATTATATGTACTAGACAAGCACTACAGATATTAACCAAACACTACAAATTTTAAAATTAACCTATTCCGTGACATTCAGCGTGACTTCAGTCTTAAAACTAAAACCTTGTCTAATATTTATTTTATTTAATTAAAAAAAAATTTAATTTCAATTTGTTATGCCATAGTTAATGCAGTAAAATAATGTAAGTACTTTTGTATAAAGCAGTAACTAATATTGAAACATTTTAACGTGATTGACAAATTTATCAGTTTTATCTTCAATTATTAAAATTTAATAGCATAAGGACATTTAATAAGTAAACGCATGTAAAATAATAGCGTTTACTGTGTGCGCTTATACATTTATATTTCAAAAATCTATAATATTACAGATTTCGCTATAAAACACTCTCACTGTTTTTAAATGTCATAAAGACTAAATTAAAACAATTTGGAGCTACAGATGTTAGCTAGGTTTATTATGAAAATAGGTTTCTCTTGTAATTATGTATTTAGTTTTCGTCAATATTTTTTATTTGACTAATCGAAAAAATTATCAATAAGCTTATTTTATCTTTCATAAACCGATTTATCGTTCAGATACTTAAAGTATTTAAAAAGAATAAAAATTCATTATTTATGAGACCAATAACTTTACATTATTTTTAGATGTAACTTGTTATTAAAACACAATATATTTTTTTCTTAATAGTTTGTTCATCTTTCGAGTAACTTGTGTAAACAAAGGCCTATTACTTTTTATGGCACTACACAATAGTACTTATTTTACTCAACCAAATTTTTATTCAACACTTTAGTACTGTCCGCTGCATTGGGATTTACCAATCTTAGACTCACCTGTGCGACAACCACAAATAAACACTTCGCAATTGCATCTATCTACGCCCGGTATAAACTTTTATAGGGACTCCTCAACAATAAATCAATACACATAATGAAGTACTCATACACAAGACAATAATTAAACCTGCATGGATATATGACATCGAATTATGGGGCTGCACCAAACGTTCATAAAACAACCAAAACGTCTTATTCGTCTGAGAAGAAGCTTTTCCTCCTACAGATCATTCCACCAGGCAGTTTCCTTCCACAGAAATTCTCTTATCCGAAACTTATTATCTAAAACCATTCCTGACAACACTCCTAGGTGTCTAAAGCGACAATGGCCTCGCTGCTTATAAACCTAAATACTATAAATTAAAAAACAAAAAAAACAAAAAAAAAATTAACCTAATAACTCGTGATCAAAGCAAATAAGCTCTGCCACTGGACAGCTGTCTTATATCTTTAAATGTCAAACAATGTTGATTTATGTTAGACCGTGCCGGGCATGGGAAGGGCCTTGTAAGGGACTCGGAAAGAATTGTCAAATATATTTAACATGGAAGCGTTTATAGTACTCAGAGTTCGGGCTGTGTCCGGAGACGTGCCCCGTAAGGGGCACGGACACGAACGGTGGTTTGCCGGACACGGTTCACGCTCCACCAGCTAAATAAGAAGCAAAAGCTAAATAAGAGCACAAGGGAGACCCGTCAACTGTCCGGGTCTGTTTAAGTTCAGAACTGTCTCTACACTAGCCCTAGCCAGAAGCAATTCAATAAGTTATTTTAAAAAATGGGTGACGTGAAAAAGTTGATTTCTTATTTTTACAACTTCTAAGGATAAAAACGAGGTTATTGATAAAAAAAAGTCCTTACAACCACCAGTAGAACCTTGCGAGATACAATTATTATTTTAAAATATTAAAGAAAAACAACCAAAACAGCAAGTTTTGATCGTAGGTACAAGTAGGTAGAGTTAAGCTTCGGAGCCTAATATTATTTCTAAGTATTAAATCGTACGAGCAGATGATGATATGGTGGTTCAAAAATATAAGAGCTATAGCTCGGCGCAGTGATTGGCTCCGTAGCGTGGCGTCTCGGAGTTATAACTTGTCAAAAAACCAGCTGGGCTCGCCGTGCCACACCGGGCCATCTGAGTTCCCCCACTCACGGTTGTTTTGGACTGGTGCAGAGCCAATAGGTCTTAACCCAATCTGTAACTCCCAAATCGGACTTTTTCCCAATATATATATTTTTTTTTGTCGTGGTGTCTTAAAGAGCAAAATTCAATTCCCTCTTTCCCAAAAATTAAAAATATTTTAAAGCTATGAAACATCATAAATTAGGGGAAATCACGATCTTTAGTTTAACGTACTAAACTGTGTTCAGTCAGTAAATTTGGTTAAATGATCCTCCTTTTTTACAAATAACTATTTATATTCCGTTCAATGAGTGAGTTAAAAGTTAAAGGAAATTTTACAGATGTTAAATCGGGTTGAGATCATGGAGGTTGAAAAGAAAAAAACATTTCTTTAATCTAAAACTATCAAATGGTGCATACGCAAGCCGCTGACAGCGCCACCAGCTTAACATTTAACTTATAACACGCCTTCTGGTCAAGGTCCCTCACAATCTTCAATTTCTAATATATAACTCTTTAACACGTTAAACAAAGATCGAAAATAGCCCTTTTTTAATTACTACTGATAAATGATTATAATTATTTTAGTTTTTTTAATGTTGTTGTGTTGGTAGTGCGATGTTTCACAAAGTTCTAGTCCATCGGCCATATTGGTATTTAATACCGCGTAGTTTTATTAAATAATTTCTGTATATTCTTTCAATAAATTCACTTTTTAATTGAAAAGAAAGTTTTTGGAATCCTTAGTCAAGTCATTAGGAATATTGTGTATGTTGTTTTTCAATTGTTTTTAACTCTTAGTGCGTATTTCTTTTCGAGACTAACGCGGCTTGCATATTATAGTCTATTTTTTCGTGTGAAATCTTTTTTTTAGTTTTAAATCGAATAATTTAAAATAATAATGACGATAAAATCTTTCTTTGTTTGTTTTATGTTTATTTGTGAAATAATTTGAAGAATACAACTCATCTGAAAGAATGTAACGGAATTAAAAAAGGTATTTAATTGATTCTTTCTATAATTATTTATATCTATGATATACCACGAAAACAGATAGTAAGATGGACGTTTATTTTATTTTAAGGTGAAATATTTATAGCTTAGGTATTTTCGTTGAATTGGCAGGATTAAAAAAATAAAACAATGTTAGTTTCATTTTGAATGTGAGTTAAAATTATCTTGGTGGCCTAATTAAGAGATAAATTATGTTTAAGGAGATGTTGAAGAAAGACACAGTGAGTTATGTTAACCCCTTAACCAACCTTCTCAATAATAAACATTGTAACCTTTTTTCTCCTTAATCTTCCTTCTCACTTATTTCCGGTTTATTTCTTCTTCTTGTATAGGGTTTCTTAGAAAATGTTAATAGTAAACAACAAACTATTCCTTCATTAGGTGACACACTTGATGATTGTTATTGTTGAGACAACGCCATATTTAATACCATGTTTGATAATTTAACGTTTTGTTTTTTGTTTTTGATATCGTGACACCCATATCAAGAATGATTATCTTTTTAGTGTTCGAACCCTTTTTAATTTTTTTACGTGTTGTGATGATTTTATATTATGTGTTACTTAGGACTGATATATTTATGACTTATTCGAGATTACCCCTCCCACTTAACCCATTTTTTTTCAGAATTTTCTCTAGATTCTATCCCCCTGAACGTCTCTGTTTAAAAGTAGTCCATTCAACAGTAATCAATTCAATAGTGATCCGGTATACGGGCTGTTGTCAAAACAAACTGTTTACTGTGAAACATTAGACCCAGTTCATCAACTTATTTAGCTATTTACCTAAATTCTTATGAATATTATTATTTAGACAATGCTAGAACATGATATTTTACTTCAGTAAAATTTTCTTATTCACTTAAACTAAATTCACATCCTCTCATTCTTATTGCAGGATTATTATTGACATGCTACATTTAAAACCGCTCTTTAGATATTTTCAAAATCCTGATCAGTATTGACAATTTCTCTCGCACTTTCTTGTTTTCTTTTTTAAGACCTAGTCCTAAGCATAAGCTAGATTGTAAAGGGCGAGGTTTCAGATGTTTAAAAAATGTACTTTAGCTCTTTGTGTGTTGAATTTAAACTGTTCTCTCTTTTGACAAATTTGTTTTTTTTTCATTTTTCGTGTTCTATCAAAGCATGTGCCGTGTTGACTATTAATCTGCATTTATTATTTTCCACGTGTTCAGGCTAAATATATGAGTGTAGAAAGTAAGGTCGTGTGTATTTATGCGAATAGTTGTTCTTAGTGCATGCAATATTTATATAATTTGGTAACGTGATGAAGGTAAGATTCTTATCATTTTTACTCAGTTCAAACTTGAATTTAACCTTATAAAGAGTACACAAGTCTTATTTCATACAAAAATAGTTCAAATATTTCCATTAAACTTTTCTATTCAACATTTTTATAAGCATTGTTCAGTAAAACTAAATTTGAAGTCCAGATATGAATAATTAAATTGCTCTTAACCTTACATTTTTCCCCTTTCAATTTAGCTGAAGAGTATTAATTTTGTCTATTTTAACTATTTTTCTTATTGGACAATCAGAACTGAATTATTCAGTTGGAAACCATTATTTCCTTAACCGAATGTATTTGTGTATGTGTGTGTGTGTGTTTTCCTTTATTCGAATGTAGTCTAATTCAAGATAACACCTAAGGATGTATTCTAATTCAAGATAACACCTAAGGATGTATTCTAATTCAAGATAACACCTAAGGATGTATTCTAATTCAAGATAACACCTAAGGATGTATTCTAATTCAAGATAACACCTAAGGATGTATTCTAATTCAAGATAACACCTAAGGATGTATTCTAATTCAAGATAACACCTAAGGATGTATTCTAATTCAAGATAACACCTAAGGATGTATTCTAATTCAAGATAACACCTAAGGATGTATTCTAATTCAAGATAATAACTAAGGAATCCTTGTATAGGCTTAAAGAGGCGGACAAATATAAAAGTAAGATGTGTAACAATATATTTGTAATAAAATATCTATCTTTCTTTTTTTTTTAATATACAAGTATATAATTACTTCGTCCAGTGTTTTCCATTTTCTTAAAAACATTTAATTATTATTTAACATTTTACCATAAAAATAATTCCTCCCCGGCGAGAAATCGAACCTTACTTTTACCCCTTGCAATTACATATAGTTATTTTATTATGAGAAACTAGATTTTCCTGGAAAACGGGTTATAATGGTTAGATTTGTATTTATAAAAGGACTGTTGTGCGATTTGACAGATAAATTGTAAATTGTTTGAATGCTGAATATTACGGCTATTGATTAAATAATGACTGAAATGAATAAATGACGGAATGAAATATAGGTAATAAGGTGATGTAAAAAACTGAACACTGTACTAGGAATTTACAGTAAAGCCGAGTCCACACTATGCCGATCGACACGGTCGACCTTTTGACTTGTCCAGATTACCTTAGTATGTGTGGACTTGCCGAGCGACAAATAGTGAATTCTATACCTAGTTTTAATTTAATTTAACTTTCAAAAAAAATTAGTGATTGAGAAGATACATCAGTGGCGGTGCTGCAATTATCATTGCAGTTATTGGAAACCCAGCAAAATCGTCGTTTTTGCTCAAGGAGGTTTTGGGTACAATGGTCGATGTTATGGTCGAACAATGTGTTCATCTCTAATTAGTAAAATACTAATTACATTAATGGAAACAAGAGGTCATTAGGGGAAAAGTGCAGTTAGAAATGAATTTTATTTAGTGTAAATGTATAAATAGGAATAAATGAAGGCCACTAAGACAAAAATGAGAGATAGAGGTGTGGTTAACAAAGGAAAACTGTAGTAAAATATTAGGAGAGACAAACGTGGCAACAGAAAACGTAGTAACAAGGGATGGTCCCCGAAAAAGAACAAAATTAAATTTTTGAAATGAGACGAGGTCGGTAAAAGAAAATATTTAAGAAGGCGCAGGTTAAGGTAGGGGTCAGTTAGTGAAAAAATAGAGTGGAGAAAGCTTTAAGATATACTGAGGAGGTTTAACTCGCTGCTTACATGCGGGTTCGTAGGGGTTTTGTCTAAGAGAATATATTGAGAAACACGGCATTGTAAATCTATACAAACGAGCAAGGTGATACACCCCAACCATTTACCGAAAAACCTTCACCTCCTTATCTTGTTTTTACGCTAAGAAGGTGGAAATATATCAGGCGAAGTTGGAATTTGGACGGCCTATCACAAGGGAAAATCTAACGTTAGAATACCCTTTAGAGCCGTTTAGAGATTTGTACAGATTTCATAGGATAAAGCCTTAAGTACAAAGGCCTACGTACCGTACAAGTCATTTCTAGAGTAAAAGGTGAAACACGTTATTTTCAAGTCTCAATGTCTTTCTTTATATGTTTGCTAAGCGATGCTACATGATCATATAAAATAAAATACTCAAGAAACTAGTATGCTGTGATAAAAGTCATAATATATTTTGATGTTTTGATGGTATATTTGTTCTTATTTTTAATTATTTTGGAAGCCACGAAGTAGATAAATCTTATACTATTACTTTAAAACTTTTAAATTAGATTTAAGCTTAAATCTTGTTTTCCACAATTTCTAAAATAGCAGGTTGTAGCTGTTTGAGTGAATAATTTCTGAGATATTTTAATTATTATGAGTTTTCTTAGTTTGTCATTCTATGTACTTATATTGCACCTTTATACTCAGCTATATAAATTTGAAGCAGTATCATTAAATTATTAAAGAAGTTCGGAAGAAGACAGATAAACAAATCTACCCTGCCTCGGGGAATAGTAATACGGATCCCGGCGTTTCTGTCGTAGTGCAACTACTACTAAGTCAGGAACGAATTTTATTATGTACTATCTTTAATATTTTAATCTTCCATGAATTATATATTTAAAATATTTTCATTAGGATGAATAAATTATTTATATCTATCTGAATCATATAATATGGTGCAGAGTTATGATTATTTTATTTATTTGTTCAAATTACTTAGGGTTTGGTCAAAACTCGGTAAATTACTAAACATGTTCTTATTTGTATCACGTCTCTATAACAAATGTCTCTTAATCAAATCTTATAACTACTCAGCAAGATAATGAAATAAGTTTAATAAATAAAATAAATAAAACCTCAGTCTTCAAGTATTCCCTAAATACAAACATTCATTTTTATTTGTGAAAAAAGAGACAGGCTGTGGTTTTCTTGTGATGTCTGTAATAACCCTGTACACTCAATTTGTGGAAAGATAGTTAGAGAAGACCGAAACAAATCGAAAGTTCTGCGCTATTTATGCGAAAAATAAGGGAAAATAAAAATACAGAGGGAAAGTGCTACAAATTACCTTAAATTAGCCACTGAATAGATGAAAGAAATACCTTCTGAGAAATCTGGAGGAACTGAAATAGGGTGCACTGTCTTAATTAATGTGCTAAAGGTAAATTAGCTTGAAGCAAATAATATCCTATAGATGAGATTAAATTATGTTTTCAATATTGTTGCTTACGTTGGTGTTGTATAAAATTGGCTACCTCATAATAATGTACCACTGAACGACTTCACTTTACATGAAATCGCAACAGTTATCTTCGTTTGGAGTCAGAGATATGGATTCAGAAGTGTTATGTGAAAATATTAAGGTCCAATGTTAAATGCGATGTGCATGAAAAAAAAATAGGTCCGAGACAACTCAGACAAACTTTCTCATATACAAGTTCATAATTATTTAGCCAATGTTTTCCATTTATTAGTTTTTGTAAGTGCGTTTAATTATTATTGAAAATTATAACAAAATTTACCATAAAAATAACTTCTCCAGGGCGGGGAATCGAACCCGGGATCTCTCCGTCCACGTTTTTAGCTATTTTCTCAGGAACTAGATTTTTCCCGGGAAAACTGCTTATATCGTTGGATCCGTATTTAAATGGACTACATTTTAGAATTTTTTAATCAAAATCGTCAGAACCATTTTCGAGAAATAATTTTTTTTCACGTTTTTTCAGAGTTTTTTGGGGGTTGCGCCCCTAAATTTGGAGCTAAAATTCATTTCTCGATTTCGCCTCGGGGTATGATTTTTCTGAACATGTACGCCAAATTTCGTCAAAATCGGCCCAGTAGTTTAGGCTCCAGGCGTCTGCACAGACAGACGACAGACGACGGACAGACATTTTTTAAAAACCACCTTTTTGGACTCAGGGGACCTCAAAACCTGTAAATCCATCAAAATCTCAAAATCGAATTTTCGCGCCATCACAATACTTTCTCTTTATATGAGAAAGTAAAAACATCAACAATGTTCTGTTTAACTTGAGATGCCACAAATCCACATCGAGTTTTTAAATGAATAAAAAAAAAAATGACAAAAATATTTTAATATTCTATTAATATAATTGTTTTATGAAATAATAAACCGATTTCGTTGCTTTCAACTTTATTGTTCAACAAAAAGATTGTTTTGTCTCGGATGAGAACTTTTAATGATATATATAAGTATGTTAATAAAATAAAATTTGTGCGCATGTGGAAGAGAAAGAAACGAGCGTGTAAGGTTGAAAGTAATAGGTCTAGAAGTGAGATAATTATGACCAAACTTCATTAATATCAGACTAACAGATATTACAGACTAATAGATATGGTGGTTCACAAAAATGTTGATAAACAGACTGACTAACAGTCATGAGACCAAATGTTTTCCTGATGTCTGAAACAGATTTTTTTCGAAGAAATTTTAAATTAGGGGTCTTAAAAAAAATCGTACTTCGGTGAACTCGGTATCAAAATTAATAATAATAAATACCTTGAATATTCAAATTATTACCCATATGGTTTGACTTCGAAAGTGTAATTTTATTTAAATTTTCTCGTCACGACCTTTTTTAAAAAATATATTATTCAAGTATCTTTAATATTTAATCTTCCATGAATTTTATTTATAATATTTTCATATATCTAAGAGGTATTATAAATATCGCAACAGGAGTTTTAAGAAATAGTGGAATTAAATTATAATAAGACTTTATAAAGAAATAATAAATGTAATTTCTTGGTAGCTTGTTATCAATGTAAATAATAATGTCGTATTTTATGTTTTTAATCTGGTTTTTAGTTTAAAGTTAAAATGTCTTATTTAGTATTGAGCTAGAGAAAATGTGTTTTTGTAATGATATACTAAGTGTTCTGGGAATAGCTGGAGCGTACTAAAAATTAAGAGGTAAGAAGTAATCTGTAGAACTATGAGTCACATCTCAGAGAAGCTGAGTTTTTATTTTATTTTTTTTTTCGCTGGAATCTTTTCTTTAATTCGAAATTACAAAAAAAAGAAACATTTATATTCTGGTTTTTATATTTCTAGTTTTTATTCGTTTTGATGATTTATTTCGGCACTTTCTATGAAATTATCTGCATGTCTTTAGGCTATAGAAACATATTTATCTCCATGGGCTATTTTTTTATACCTTGATACCTTGAAATAACATACAAGTATGTTAGAAAGGAACTTCTTATAGATTTTATTAAATTAATTATTGTTAATGATAAGAGTAATCTAAAGTAAAATCAAGAGGTCAGTTTTTAGGGAAATTAGATTGGAAGGATAAATTTATTAGCACTCTCTTTGAATGTTGTTAATTTGTTTGTGGCATATCTTCATTACAAGAAATTAATAATATTTATTTGTTGTTGAGTTTTTTTTGGTATTGAAAAATATAAAAAAATAGACTGCCAATTGGTGTGGCATATAATAGCTCTCGCATCCTTTCACGCACTTTATTGACTTTATGCTTTTACAAGCCATTATTGTCTAATTTGTTTAATTGTTTTCCCTGTTTTTTTTAATTTGTCAAAATTGTAATGATTTTTTACATGAATTCAGGTATCAATTTAGCAAAAGTTAAAGAGCGCAGACGGTTAAAATTAATCTGGGTCTATCTGCGAGTTACTTTCGATAAACTATAACATTTTAATTCAAATCAGAAGAGTAATTTTGAAGATATAGGTTAAATAAACGTATGTTTGTGCGTACGTTGAAGAGAAACAAATGAGCTCAGTATACGTTGAAACTTATACAGGGTGGTCCAAAAGTCTCCCCCCCCCCCTTTTAACTTTTGAACGGTTTGAGATAAATAATGAAACTTGGGGGATCTCTACCATGCTAAGGGAAGTTTGTTTTCATGCAATCGCCCACTAGGGGCAACCACCCCCTTTGCCCCCAGGCCACCCAACTTCAAAATTTCAAATTGGAATGTATATTTTTGATAGCATATTTGGATTCTACGGTGAAAAATAATAAACTTTTACTTGAAACTATTTTTTCTATCTCCAATATTTTGCCCTCTACAAGGGGGCAAAGATAGCAAAATAACCCTTCCGATAATACGTTGTAAAATCTAAACGGTTAGAGATAAATTAATGAAACTTGAGGGATCCGTACCATGTAAAGGGAAGTTTGTTTTCATGCAATCGCGCAGTAGGGCAACCACCCATTTTTCCCCCAGGCCACCTAACTTCAAAATTTTAACTTAGAGTGTGTATTTTTAATAGCAGATTTAGATTCTACGGCAAAAAATAAAAATATTTTACTTCAAACTTTTTTTCTTTCTCCAATATTTTGCCCCCTATAGGGGGGCAAAGGTATAAAAATAGTAAATTTCAACGCCTGGGGGCAAAATGATGATTTCCCCTAGTACGCGAATGGATGAATACACACTTCTCTTTACATGGTACAGATCGTCCAAATTTCATTGCTTTATTTCTAACACTTTAGATTTTATAACGATCTAGTGCTATTTTTTACTATTTCGGAGGGGTTATTTAGCTATCTTTGCCCCCCTGTAGAGGGCAAAATATTGGAGATAGAAAAAATAGGTTCAAGTAAAAGTTTATTATTTTTCACCGTAGAATCCAAATATGCTATCAAAAATATACATTCCAATTTAAAATATTGAAGTTGGGTGGCCTGGGGGCAAAGTGGGTGGTTGCCCCTAGTGGGCGATTGCATGAAAACAAACTTCCCTTTGAAATATTGAAATCCCTATTTGAGCTAATATTGACCTACCATACAAATTTTATTATAAATCGGACGAGTAGTTTTTAAGATATGTTGCTTCGCAAAAATTAAGCGACAGACAGACACGGAACCAAAAAAAATTCCCTGATGTCTGAAAAAGATTTATCTTGGAATTTTTGAAATTGGAGACATAATAGTACATTATGCGTCAAGTGCGGAAAGAAGCATTTTGCATGCGAGTGTGGAGTTTGCACCCGAGCGACAGTGAGGGTAGTAAAACCACTCGAGCAATGCAAAATGCCATTTTCGCACGAGATGCGTACCGTACTTTATCTACTGTTGTTAGATTTAAATAATAAATACAGAAAAAAATAAACTTCCTGTATGCAAGTTCGTATTTCTCTTTTGATAAAGATGACATTAATTCATTAGTTGTATTTTGTGCCGAATTAATTATTTCAGGCGTATTATTCTCCTCATATTTGTCATAATCACTTAAATCACTCATTAATTTTCACATAAATCTCGATATAAACAGTTAATTTTATTAAATAAACAGCAAATTAGTTTTGTTAAATGTAAACAAACTCGCTAATCGTGTGTAAAGTTGAAGAATTCTTCTTTTTTACCACCCTAGAGCGTTAAAAAAGAGGAATTTATGAGACTCGCATGCTCAATGAATACAAGTACGTAACGAATCACTTTCTACGCATCTAAACAGAGATACAATGTTTATACTTCGTAACAATCGCACATAACATATTTTTGTTCTTCAGAACAAAAAAGCTCGGATAAGCTCGGAAGCGAAATTTAATATTATTTATTTGCTGCTATGTACACTAACTTCTGAAATTATACAGACTATTTTGTTAATGAGATCATTCATGATTGTAAGAAAAATAGCTACCTCACGTGCGGTAAAGTTGTCCTTAAAGAAAATCTTGACAATTGTTAATGTTGGAGTGTTCTGGTGAGTGGCTTCTGGGACAGTGATTGGAGTTTAGGACTTAAGCCACCATGAGGAAATGAACATTGCGACCGCCGCGCCGACTACGTCCGCCTCTTCTTGGAAATTAATTAGGCCGATTAATCTGGTACACCGGACCAACCTAGATTTACGACGGGAACTTGTTGCCAGCCCTAGATTGCGTATCCGGTCCTCTGCGAGCCGTCCCCACCCATATTTCATAAAGCTCGTTCAGGCCCCATACTAGAAATACACTTTACGATAAAAGCAATTTCGTCGGGTGGCTTCTAGGGAGCACTGGATTCGATATTTATTGTTCAATAAATCAAATTACAATTTCCTGTTAACTGTTTATAGGATTTTAACTCTAGAAAGGTTATAAAACCGACCGACAGGAGATTGGTAATTAAAATTTAACATTTCTCTTCCGTTTAGCATGAATAAAAATTCATAAAGCTTGAGTTCAATTCCAGGTAATGACCTGGAATTGAACTCATATGCTTGATTAGCCTTTTATCAGATTCAAAATGAATAATTCACATTCCAAAATATTATTTCCCTGTGTACATTAATATCCTTAATATAGTCGGTTATATCAGGGCGCCCAAGGGAAATAGAAGCATGTAAATTTTCTTGGTTTTATGAGATTCAATCAATACCAATTTATATAAATATCTATGTATAAAAGTATACCTACCGTAAAATCCGAACTATCTAAAGTATTTTGTGGCTGTCACGGGAGTTGCTGAGAGAAATCAATGCTTAAACTATATACAAATAAAATTAAGGGTGCGTAATTTATCAATTGAACGAGCAGTGTGAGTTCTTCTTTTTGGAGACTTGGAATTTTATTAGTTTGTTTGGCTAACAAAATTAGGCTTACAGTTGCATCTCAACTATATATTTTTTGAAAATTATATACTTATTTTTTTTAAGATGGCGGCCTATAATTTATTATGATGACATATGATGCATAATTTATAGGTCTTGAAGAGTAGGGAAAGATTATGTAACTATTAAAATTTCACAGTTCACACTTCCAAGATGGCACCCAATATGGTGAACGATTAAACATAATTGTTTTAGCCAGCATGCCATTTATTGTTGGGGTTTCGAAGTCATCCTAGAAACCCTTATGCTTTTGGTAGTTCGTCCGTCCGTCCGTTGCATCTTGGAGTATATCTCCCGACTTACCGTAGCTTGAGATTTGAAATTGTGTACAAGTTAAACATTTTTGCCAAATTGATAAAATTTGCAAATTGATTGCAATATTTTAGTAATTTATGAGTTGGTATCATTTCAAAGGTATTGAAATGTAGATCACAAATATATATCGCGTTTCCAAAATGGAGGCCATTTTACCCCCGAAGAAGGTATACACCTTAACATGTTTGGCCGGCTTAACAGCACCAGCCTTTAAGGAGGGGGTCGTAACAAGCGTCGCTCACGAGTCCCCTACCTCTCGTCTCCTAACCATGAAATTAAGAATTTTCTTTCACGGAGACAACAAAATAAAAATAGAAATCAAAAATATCTCAGAAATAGCAAAGTGATACCCGACATAAAAGACAAGATTAAGGACAACGATAAAATTGTTCTCAAACGAAGAATATTGACCTTTGTCCAACGAGTTTGTAAGTAAACATATTTAACAAAGCACGAGGCTAGAGAGAGGCCATTTTGTTTCATTATCTGCTTCTAGTTACCTTGCAGTTGAATGTGGAAAAACTAAATATCTATAGCCTAGTCCACACCAGTAGACACGTTGCGCAACGTGTCTATAGACGTCTTCTGATAGCCGGATTCGGAATATGTGGAACCAAAAAGTATCTAACAATTTTGCAATTCTGATCAATGTACGACAAAACTTTAATTTTATGGATATAGATTAATCTCTTTTATTTGCTCTTCAGTTCTTACATAAACCACTGTCAATATCAATTTAAACAATATCAATTTATGCTTAGAATTTAGTTCTAATGGTAAAAAAAAATAAAAAATAATAAATAAAATACTACTGAGTAGTTGTATAACTACATACATGCATCAGCCAAAAAAAGCTAATTTGGTCTAACTAATTTAAAGATAAACTTTTTCAATTTTGTCACAAACCATTTTATATATAGTCCAATAAAGGCATTTATTCATTATGGATTTAATTTTAATTTGTTTTATTGTTTTTACTTAGTTCATTACTTCTAGTTTGGTCTTAGGCACTGTTTATGGCCTTATGAAGGTTGAAAGTTGCTTTGTTTAATAAACCAGTTTCAATATACGTGGAGGGACTATTTATGTCATTCGTTAAACTATAAAGTTGCCCTCTACCTCAATGGTTTACTCTTTTTTCCTCCTTTTTGACTTCTTACTTTCTCTCTGTAATTGATCCAAAAATGATATCGATTTTATTGAAAAACCCCATAATCTATTTAAGTATTTAAATAATTACAATTAATAAATATTAGTTTTCCAATTTGTGCGGGCTTCCTCATTAACCGATCGATGTATAGCATAAGCACTTTATCGCGTACTTTAATGGTGTTTTGCTAATTAGACCTATTATTATCTATGTTACTTAATCCCTCCTCCCTTTTTAGGGTCCATAAGCGAAACCATAAACTCTTACAATTTCTTGCGTTTGTCTGTCTGTATAACGCTCCCATGCCTCCGAAAGAAAAAAAACCTTAAAAGTTTTGTTATGTGCAATAACTCAAACACAGGAAAAATATGAGGAACCCCCAATAATCGTTCCCCCAAGAACAAGGGGCTGAAGTTTGAGGGTTAAAACTTTTTTTTTATCGGCAATGCCTCATGTGGGGTAATGAAAAAGGGGGCGCCCTGATTTTCCTTTTTGTAACAGTTCATATTTACCCTATGTGTTCCTTGAGAAATGGTTTTTCATGTCCCCCAGAATAATGAAAACAAAAAAAAAAAAAAAAAATATCAGTTAATATATGACAAAAGAAGGAAACATGCGGGTTTTAAGGAATTTTTCAAACGTTGCATATTTTATAAGAAAGGAGGCCCCACCCCTTAAAACATATTTTACAATTTTTAATTTCTTGGGAACGGGTTGATTCAAAGACACAGTAGTTTCATTGCGTTTGGACGATAAGAAATCAGTTAAAGGCATTCATTTTAAGTTATTATAATAAACAGTTTTTATAGTTTTTGCTCAAAAAAAAAAACTCTGGACCACGCGGTTGAGTATTATATTTACAGAATAAGTCCTAAACTATAAAACATAGAACATGCTCTTCCTATGACTATTATGGATGTCCGTTCGTGGTGTAAAGATACTTTTCCATCCGCTCGCTTGCTCAGGCTTCACGGGATTGGTCATCGAAAAATACATTCTATGCTAAAATCTTTTAAGTGGTTGCTATCTTCAAGCCGAGTGGTAAATTGTGCTATTTTATGGAACTCGTTTATGATGTTTATAGTTTTTTAAAGGTCTGAGCTAAATTTCATAAAAATCAGACATTAATAATATAAATTTAGAAAAAGAATCTACTCCACAGATAAAGCCGATTTACTAGCAGGAAAAGAAATGAATATAACTGTATTCGAATTTCTAAAAAATTGGATGAGTTATTGGAGAGATATAGATGATAATAAAAAAAAGTATGAATATGGAAGAGCTGGAAGCAAAGGCGTAGAAAGCAAATTTAATATGAGTTTGTGGGCTAACTATGACTCCCATAATTTTTTTTTAAATTCGGACGAGTTGTTTTTAAGATTTGGTGGTTCAAGAAAAAGTTAAACGACAAACGGTCTGATAAAAATGTTGCTTGATGTCTGAAACGGATTTCCGTCAAGGAATTTTCCAATTTAGAGACATAAAGACTTTTTTTTTAATTTTAACCCTTCATTATAATTTATGTTAATTAATTTACATAAAACAATTTCGTTCTTTAGAGTGATTATAATGCTTTCGTTAACTTTGGTAAGCTTGGAATTATTATATAACTATAGTTAATGTACTACTAGTTAATATATATACAAAGTAAGCGTATTTGGCATGGAATCATACAGAATTCACTACTAGAGTTAATTTTATTATTATTCTCCAAGTACTGTTCGATTCAGTTCACTGTCCCGAGTTTTCGTTTTGCTAGAAAGTAATAATGCTTTCTTTTAAGGAAAGAAATTCTTTTGTTAAACATTCATTCCCTCTCTCTGGAATATTCCATCAATCGTACTGGGGGGGGGGAGGGATGGGAGAGGAAACGTTAAATTTCGTACACCCCCCTTTCTTTCTCCCTCCCTATGAAAGATGAATATAGATGAAAAATAATTAGCTCAGAGGAAGTGGTTGGAGGAGGAGTAATAATGGCCGAGACCGAGGAGGAAGACGCCACAGGGATTGTAATCCATATGCGATGAATAATTCATCTATTCATTTAAATTAAGGCTCGGAGGGCCCTGGGTCGGGATAAGGAAGGAAAGACCACTAGACAATCCAGATGAAACAATGTAGAGAGACTGGGGATCTGACCGCGGGCATGCCCGCCTCTCCACTGTCCCGGCTCCATATTTAAGCACAAACTTAAATAGAAATCAACTCTCCCACTCGGAGCGAGATGGAGGAACCTTGTCCGGTTTAGAAGTAACAAATTTTCATTCAGGCAATGTCTTCCAGTGTCCCTCTGTTTACATGAGGTGTCTCGACCATCCCACCCTCTCATTACTGAACACTTCTCTTTCCATTTCTAATTTAAAGCCTTAAAATCCAATTATTAAAAAACTCTTTTCTTAAACCTATGACTAATTAGTCGGAACACTAAAAACAACATTCCTTTAGGTTATGTTCTAACTAATTTGATCATTTGGACGTTTCATTATCCTATCAAAAGTGGATTTTATTTTTGCTTTAATCATAAACTTTCATTCTTTTAAGGCTCCCACATACTATTCTGTGGTCGGATAGGTTTGGGTATTTTTGAAAACCTGAATGGTGGTAGGGAGACTGACAGACCGTATGAATGTCGTTTGACTTTTTCCATACGTTTTCTGCATGATGCAAAACGTATATCGTGTATATCAGAGTCTACTACGGCTTCGGTTTAGACAATGCGCATGCGCACATCCTCTCCCTCTTCGCTTTACTTCCTCTCAGGTTTGGTGGAAAGTTAGTGTTGCCGCGTTGACAGACAGCACGGCTAGCTGTACATATGGCCATGGCCATGCCGTATAGTATGGATGCACCATCAGTTTTGGCTTATACGGCGACCGTTCCGACAATCGTACGGTAAACCGAATAGTGTGTAGGGGCCTTAATGATAGAAAGATTTGTAGAAGCAATTTATTAACAAACCTTGTTGAAGGTTGAAGTTAGAAGCGCCTTGACTGCCACAGCCAGTGGCGCCTACCCTCTCGTTCCACTTTGTATTATAATGTATTTGATACTACAGTAGATAAATTAAGTAAATAAATAGGGAGCGTGGCCGTGTGGATCAAATTACTTACCATGTCTACTTGGCCATTAATGAATTAAAGGTGGCACGAGGTCATGGGTTCGATCCCTCGCCGTGATGCTCTTTTGGCTGTCATGTATCTCTTGGTTGACAGTGACTTCTTTTGATAATGTTATATTGTTAATTTCCTAAAAATATATAAAATTATCGTTAAAGATTAATAGTGCGATCTTTCATATAAGTTCTAGAACACGTACACTTTAGTGGTGACCCCGACGTAAGTCTCGTTCATATCGTATTATATCAATTAAATTTTTATTTATTTTTTTTTTTTTTATCGAGTATGCTTTCGAATACGTCAAATATAAATAATCAAAATCAAAATGGAAACAATCCTTCTTCTCAAGACTCCGAAGTAGCAGTGACTAGAGCAATATCCGTACGTGCTCCACCATTTTGGCGGGCCAACCCCAAATTATGGTTTCGACAGATGGAATCACAATTTTATACAGCAGGAATTACTGCAGATAAAAGGAAATATCATACCGTCGTATCTGCTATCGAGAGTGATGTTCTCAACCATATTAGCGACCTTATTATCAACCCTCCCGAAGAGAACATGTACGAGACCCTTAAACAAAGATTAGAAGAACATTTCTCTGACTCGGAAGAAAAAAAGATGAAAACTTTATTATGTAATATGGAATTAGGAGACCGAAAACCGTCACAACTGCTCCGGGAAATGCGCGAGCTAGCTGAGGATCGTGTAACTGAACAATTTTTAAAATCTTTATGGTTACAACGCCTTCCCGTTAATATTCAAACGATACTGTCAGTTAGCGATGAAAACCTCATGAAACTAAGTCAGATGGCCGATAAAATTATAGAATTTAGTAAAGGACCTGAAGTATACGCTTCAGCTTCAACCAACTCAATCCCTAACGCCGACATCCACGCAGTTTCGAATAAAAGTGACATGAAAACAATTAAAGAGGAAATAAAAGAACTAACTAAAAAATTGATAAGATAAACATAGATAGAAAATACGAACGGTCCCGCTCACGTCCTTGGTACCGCAATAAATCAAGATCAATATCTAGACCTCGCTCAACCAGTTCAACATCCTCGGATAATCCAGAAATTTGTTGGTACCACCTCACATACGGAAAAGACGCCTTTCGCTGCCGCCAACCTTGTTCTTTCGAAAAGTTGGAAAACTGAAAAGCCCGTCACTTGACGCGGCGGGGACGGGCACACCCAAAAACAAGCCGCCATTTTGTAAAAGATCGTAAAACTAAGTTACACTTTTTAATTGATACAGGGGCCGACTTATCATTACTCCCACCTCTTCCTAAACATAGACATAACCCTGAGACTGGTTATAGGTTATTTGCTGCGAACGGCAGTGGCATAAAAACTTATGGTGAAAAAACGACTCAACTTGGACCTGGGACTTAGACGAGAGTTTTCATGGAACTTCATCATAGCAAACGTATCTAAGCCAATCATAGGTGCCGACTTCATACGTCACTATGGTTTAGTCATCGATTTAAAGAAGAACCAACTAATCGATGGAGTAAACACAGCTATCTACCAATGTACAAAGCAAAGATGGACCTCCTATAGTTATACGTGCTCTCGACACAAATTGTCCTTACGCATCTATTCTTGAAAATTTTCCAGAACTTCTCAGTACATCTCTCTCCCCCGAAATTAAGCATGACACTACCCATTTCATTCAAACCACAGGACCCCCTATTTTCGAAAAACCTCGCCGATTACCTCCAGATAAATTACGCGATGCCAAGAAAGAATTTGAAAGCATGATGTCTCAGGGTATATGCAGACCTTCTAATAGCAATTGGGCAAGTCCACTTCACATGGTCGTTAAGAAAAACAACGAGTGGAGACCATGTGGAGATTACAGACATTTAAATTCAGTAACAATACCAGACAGATATCCCCTACCACATATCCATGACATTGCTCATTTGTTAAAAGGAAAGAAAATTTTTTCAACAGTCGACCTAACGAAAGCATACCACCAAATTCCAGTTGAACCTAGCGATATCCCAAAAACAGCTGTTACGACACCTTTTGGGCTATTCGAATTTGTGAGAATGCCTTTCGGGCTGCGTAACACTGGTAATACTTTTCAGCGCTTTATAAACCGTGTGTTACAGGGACTTGATTTCGCATTTCCGTACCTAGACGATGTTCTAATTGCCTCGAACAGTAAGGATGATCATAAACAACACCTTAAAATCTTGTTCCAACGATTTCGAGAGTACGGGATTACAATGAATGTAAACAAATGTTGTTTTGGAAAACCAGAAGTTGTTTATTTAGGTCATCTCATTACGTCTGAAGGAGTGAAACCAATGCCTGAAAAAATTAATGCAATTCAAAATTTCACAAAGCCTACATCAGTCGAAGGTTTACGAAGATTCCTGGCAATGCTAAATTTCTACCACAGATTCATACCAAATTCATCTCGATTACAAGCTCCACTGATCGAACTCACACGAGGAAAAAAGAAAAAAGACAAGTCTCTTATCAAATGGACTTCAGAAACAGAACGGGCTTTCGAAAATTGTCGTTCAAGTTTGGCTAATACAACCATCTTAGCTTTTCCAGCTGTCGATGGAGAACTATACTTGATGACGGACGCATCTGATATAGCCATGGGAGCAGCGCTAAACCAACTTGAAGATACATATTTGAAGCCGATATCGTTTTATTCCAAGAAGCTAACACCCGCTCAACAACGTTACAGCACCTACGACCGAGAACTACTAGCGATATATTCAGCAATCAAACACTTTCGACACATGTTAGAGGGCAGAAAATTTATCATTTACACCGACCATAAACCACTTACTTTTGCCTTCCGTCAAAAATCCGACAAATGCACACCACGTCAACTCCGTCATTTAGATTTTATTGGACAATTCAGCACAGACATCCGACACGTTGTAGGCAAAGAGAACGTCGTTGCAGACGCTCTTTCGATAGTTGGAATCGACACCATCACCGTTCCTTCGCCTCTTGATTACAATAAGTTATCACTCGAACAGAAAATTGACATCGAACTACAAGAACTACTGACAGATGCATCGAAGGCGAAATCACTCGAACTGAAACAAATTATACTACCTGATACCAATATACAAATCTATTGTGATGTAAAGAACAAGAAGATAAGACCATACATTCCGAAAGATCTAAGACGTCAAGTGTTCAGTAATATTCATAACCTCGCACACCCTGGTCGCAGAGCTACAGCCAAGATGATAAAAGATAGATTCGTATGGCCAAGTATGAACAAGGATATGTTGACTTGGGCACGTGCATGTCAAAAATGCCAACGTGCAAAGGTTCAAAGGCATACTAAATCACCTCTCCAAGAGTTCCAAAACGATGTACGACGGTTCGAGCATGTCCATATTGACATCGTTGGACCATTACCATCCGCAAAAGGGTTCAAATATTTATTAACGTGTATTGATCGATTCACCCGCTGGATCGAGGCCATACCACTCTCCGACATAACGGCCGAGACAGTAGTGGAAGCGTTTTACTCCGGTTGGGTTTCGAGATTTGGAGTACCTAGAAAAATTTCGACAGATCAGGGACGCCAATTCGAATCGCACTTGTTCCAAGCTTTTTGCACAACTTTAGGTATCATGAGGAATCGAACAACACCTTACCATCCACAATCTAATGGTATGATTGAAAACGTTCATAGGAAGTTAAAAGCAGCATTGAAATGTCACACTGTCACCAATTGGATCGACAACTTACCTACTGTCCTTCTCGGAATGCGTGCAGCCTACAAGGAGGATTTAAAAGCAAGTACCGCCGAACTAGTATATGGAGCAAGTCTGTCTCTACCAGGAGACTTTATATCCCCCCAGCAAACGATGACTCCCAATTATGGCATACACGAATTTATACAAAAATTAAAAAGCACTATGGAGGCATTGAAACCAGTCCCGGCGACAAAGCATGGGAAGCAAGCAGTCTTTGTCCACAATGACTTAAAAACATGCCCGACCATTTTTCTACGCGATGACAAAGTTCGAGGACCGTTAAAAACTCCTTATGATGGGCCTTACCCTGTCCTAGAACGCCACGACAAGACAATTAAAATAAACGAAAAAGGTATTGAAAAATGGGTATCTTTGGACAGAGTGAAGCCAGCTTACACAGACAACACCGATATACCTCTCAGTCCCCCGCCTCGTCGCCTAGCGAAGGTGCGATTCGCACCAATACTCAAAAAGTAAAGAGAGGAAGGAGGGGGAGGGGGAATAGTTTGGCTGTCATGTATCTCTTGGTTGACAGTGACTTCTTTTGATAATGTTATATTGTTAATTTCCTAAAAATATATAAAATAATCGTTAAAGATTAATAGTGCGATCTTTCATATAAGTTCTAGAACACGTACACTTTACTCTGATTTAAATGGCTCTCTGATGATGATGACCACACCATACTTGCTTTGGCGGTAGGATGTGTGAATCTTTACCACAGGGCTAGTAAAAAGGGTCTACATAAGACCTGATAGGTTCGTACTAGTGGTTCGACCAACTCGTCTAGAATTAGTACTAGCTCCTTACTACCACTAAGTAAATTCATGCATATACGTTATTTTATTTAAAAATGGATTTTTATAAATGTAATTTAGATAAAAAAAAATCCTGAAGTATCAAGGTTATGTAAATTATATTTTTGCTTAAAAGAAGTATAAATTACACTGTATAATGTAAATATTTTAAATCATTAGGTTTTAGTAAATCTTTCGATATTTTAGTCGAACAGTTGAAATATTTCATAAATCTCTATGTACTTTTTGTTGTTGTTGTAGATTATTATTATTATTAGTAGTAGTAGTAGTAGATTATTATTATTACTATAAGCGTGTATTATCGGTTTTCTTTGATCACTAAGCGTGAATAATAGGTAGAGAAGGTGGTTAAATTTCATTATTGCTCCCAGAAGAGTAGAACGAGGTTAAAGAGTCTACTTGGGTTAGGGTACAGTGATATTTAATTAAAATAAATGTATTATAGACGCAATTACCTAGCTGGACCCAGGCTAATAAACCGGCCTAATAAGCCGGTCTGATCACCGCAAACACCTTTAATTCCTTGCTTTTGTAAAGGCCCAAACTTCATGTTTTACAAATAGGAGTAAATATTTGTTATTGTTATCAGATATGTATGATCTTGTCTGGTTCTAATTGTTTTTTGTTTTAATCATTCAGAATAATTTAATAATGTTGTGAGATTTGTTATTTTTAATCAAACACTACGGCATAATGTCACCCTTATCTAGTAGATCCAAATATACTTCAGGTCTTTATATATTTAACCATTTAAACGTTATGAAGGGTGTAATACACAGACACACAGAATTGAGCGTGTTATTATAATAGGACTCCTAGAAGCTTAATAACCACGTGGACAATTTGGCATCGTTTGGCAGATTTTGTATTATTTTCTAATGCTCTAGCTTTTTAAAGTGAAGATCAATCTCCTCTTCCCGAAAGGAGTTTAACTAGTTATATAGATCTTTTTATTTGCTCAATTATTGAATATCCTTCTTAGGACTTAACGAACTTTCAATTATCTAAATCAGTAATAAGCAGTTGAGTTTGTTTTTCATAACTGTACAAGTACAGTGTGAATGCTTTATTCTGCTAAATCTCTATCGAAAAGACTAATTTACTTTATATTTGTTTCAATTTTTTTTTTTGTTGAATTTTGGTTTGTTGAACTTTTTCAATCTATATACAAATGTATGAGGATTGTTCCACCATTCTTCCTACCGGAAGATTTTTAAATCGGTGCTGTTATCAAGTCACGACTTGTGTTTTAGCTGATAAGAAATTTCTCAAATCCCTTCTGATTTCTCTCGGACAAAGATCATAGATTTTTGTCTCTCCTTCCGCATTTTTTCTATTTCTTCAACAATCACTGAGAAAAGCCATTTTCCAAAATGTTTTTCCTTTATATTTTCTTATCTTTTCATTCTCTAAGGTAGAATACAGAAATATATTTATCATACATGTTTCTTAACTTAATATTTTACATTATACTTAAAAAAATATTTATATTATTCCGCAATACTCTATTTTAAATGCATTTGGATTAGAGTTATTATTTATTGATTAATGATATATGTTAATTCAATATAATCGTTATAATAATAATTTCGTATTGATTATTATTTTAATAAAAAGCAATAGATATTATAATGCATCAGTAACTAAATATAGCTAATCACATTTAAGCAAATTTAACTAGTGTGAAGCTGTAATAACTCTGATTAATTGTTTGAAGGCGCGATAATATATATTGATATTGATATTTGTATTAATGGTTTTAGAGTTACCATTTAACTGTGCATGTTTTACTAATAATGTTGAAAAATATAACTAAGTGTCCAATGTTTGTTAACACTATCTGTTATTTAACATAACTTTTTTTAAATATTAATGTTTACATCTTTAACGTTGGATCAATGCATACAGAAAACTGTAATTCAGTTTTCCGAAAATTATCTGCATTTACTTAAGCATTTTTTGCTAGACTTTGACTGTGTAACTATACGCACTAATAAGTATTTAGGACGACACCTTTACCCCCCCCCCCCCCCCCCCACACACACAAATATTTATTCACGCCGTTTTGTCTCTTATCATAAGTAACTTTATTTTTTATATGTATGGTATAAGAATGATTATGACACTACGTTAAAAATGCGGATCATATAATACAATTGAACATAAGCAACTTCTATTCACTTCCGCCAATTTTATTATTTTCTTAAAATTTTCCCTCTTAAGAGGTGTGAAAGCAGGTCTTGGTTTTTTCATCTATCCTTCATCACCAGTGCCATTATCATAACCCTAATAGTCTAACTTTATCCTTTACCTCTTAGGAAGGTGCTATTATTACAGATTGTACAGCTATTCTTTCACATGTTAAAACCCAGCTTTATCCATCTATCCTTGTTAATAACCATGTATTCTATCATAAATTAGCCTGCACACCAACATTAGCGCTACTTCATGTTATTGTTTCAAGTAAATTTCAGTAGCACTTTTAGCCAGCCTAAAAATCCCAACTTTTCTTTATATACAGTAATCCTCCTACGTAAGAAGCCTAAGGACAAAACTTTAGGGAGGAGCACCATATTTTATAGATAGTTTACAGCTGGTTTACACAGGGGTGAAAACCAGACTTCACGTAACTAACTTCTTCTTGAGCATAATCTTCAAGTTTAGGCATATTTTCCGAGAATTTATTTCCTCTCTATTTCATATCGATAAAATTAAGGGAAATAGATTTTTCCTTTTTCAATCCCACCTTTCTTATCGCATTTAAATGCACTTAATTATTCAATAGCTAGAGGCCATCGATTGTTTCTTTATTCCTCCTTCGTATGTTTGTATTTAATCATGAGGTGAAACACATCTTATATTCAAATACATTCCATAGCAAAATAAACTTGAAATATATAGGCTGTGCCTATTCTTCTAAAGAAATATTTTAAATAAGGTCAATTGAAAAAATCAAAATTAATTTCCTTCCCGTATAAATGAGTTATGGTCATATTTCGAGTTTAAGACTTGATACATAACCATTATGTCGTAGGATTTCATTGCCGTGTGTTGAGGATGGAAGATTAAGAGCTGTAGTTTTGAGGCTCCAGTATTCCTCTCATATCGTCAATATATCGTCGAGAACTATTTGAAATTCCAGGGTATATCCCCTGGGAGGCGGGAGATCGTGGGGTCCTATGCCGTGCACCTATATCACCTGGGATGCTCTACGCTGTCTGCCGTCACGTTCTTACCCCCCCCCCCCCCCCCCCCCCCACTAACTTGCCGATTGATCCGAATTACAAATTCGCTCTTTGTACTCCGTCAGATTCTGAAGGTTTATTTTATTCTTTCTTTAAATCTACTTCAATTTTTCTTTCAAAAATCTAACTCGATTTTCCCAACTTTTACACCATAAGTTTAAGAGAAATTTACTTTTGTAGGTTTCTTATAAAAATATTTAGAATAATCATTCTTAGATAACGATTCGGTTAATATTAAATAGGCAACGTTGAGACGTCTTGAACTATCTAATTTCAAATTATAATGTCAGATGTCCAATGTCCATGGTACTAGGACCTAATTTCTTAAATTCTGGTGACAACTTGAAACTTTTTATATAGTAACTCACTGATGTTCCCGAATAATCAACTCAACATTTCACAGTTAAAGAAAATTAAGTATTTATCATTCTATTATCCGTCAATAACATAACTTACCTCAATTGTCATAAAAATTAAACAAAACCAGGTAAATAAAGTGACAGCAAGACAAATACAAGTGATTATTTTCTTACTTATGACACATAATACGAAGAGCGCTATACTGGAAATATAGAGAACCGTGGTTCAAGTCCCGGCGCTGGAGTCTATTTTTATCTGTCTGTCTCCCTTTTTTAATAATAATTATAATTTGATTTAAATTAAAATTTAAACTTTCCGTTGTATGAATACTACCTAAAACTTAAAAATGAAAATTCATAATACGAAGGTATTTGGACAATTTAGTAATTTCATTGAGCTAATGGAAAAAAACCAACTTAACTTAATTGGCAAGTATTTATTTGTGGTACTTTTTACCCCCCCCCCCCCCCAATATCCGTTTGTCTTAAGAGTTATTTAGTCAAAGGAACATACAGGGTAGTATATACTGTATATTATATTCCTTAGTCTAAATTACTATAAGACAAAAGGATATTTAGTCCTTGGGACAAAGGAATATCACACTTGTATATATAAATATGATAATACCCCTTAGTCCAATTAACTATTAAGAAAAAGGAATATTAAATATAAGCTAAGAGCTGAGACCGCTATTGTCTAGGTCTAGCGTCCACACTTGTAGACACGTTTCGCAACATGCCTAAAGCCTTGTCCACACTAGTAGACAAGTTGCGAGATTTTGGTCTCAGAGACATGTCTAGTGATTTGTCTATAGACATTTTAAATTTTTTTAAATTTTATCATTAGTGTTAGGAGTAATTTGTGCATTCAAATATTTAAGGAAATTATCGATAATATTTAACTTTATCAATTATGCTGCCGGTAAATATATAATACATTAATTAGTGTTTAATGGGCAGATGCAGAAGTTTACTATTAAGCTAGCCATTTGATTTATTTGTAATTAGTTTTAACTGAATTCAATTTGTTAGTGTGAATTGTTTCTTAATTACTTTAATAACAGTTTAATACTGTTGTAAATGTTGTGACTTGTGACCATGTATATTTTTGACAATATTAACAATTTTTTTCCCAGGTATCCTTTACAAGTTGCTTGTTTTAATTTATCTATCGTCGTTTCTTTGCCATGCATTGATGATATTTATTTGATGAGATATATGTATCTATGTATTATCTATGAGATTATTTACTCTATTTTGATAAAAACTTTGTATCCCAAATGTTGAAATTAGCCTACCACTACATTTTGTTGATTTTAAATGATAATGTTCACTCTTGTGTATAAGGAAATAAGAATTATTTACTAAACCCCTTGATGAGTGATTCTTTATTTATTTATTTATCTATATCCAGATATAAAACTTTCAATAAAAACTAACTCAATACGTCGGGGGTCATATGTCAAAAAGGTGAATGAAGATAGACATTCCTTAAATTGTTTAAAAATAAACTCTCTTATGACATTGATATTTCAAAGCAGAATGAGAGAGACACTCACTATCTAAATAGAGCTGGTTGCAGTGACAGATGTCATTGAAGTGTCATATACCTGTTTCTCCACCTGCACTAAATCTATTGTTTTAAGCCCATTTTAAACTATAAATGACAAATTTGAATGCAGAGCCCAATGTTGGAGTTAATACAATGGTTTAAACCAGTCATATTTTGACCATTATTCGAATTATTACAACAACATTTTTTTTTCTTTCTATCTCCGTTCCTTTGTCGACCTTGTATTATTAAGTCATTCTCTTTAAAATACCCTTCTATTCCCAACTCCTTCCCTAATTCTTCCTCTTTTATAGTTTTTTCTAACCTGCATTCCTAGAACCTAGACCTAATTTTTCCCGTTTTAATTTATTTCTCTTTTTTCCAGATCCTAGATCCTATGCTAACTCTTTCACTTTCAAAGTTCATTCGTCGTCTCAATCCCTTCCTAACTCACTTCTTATCACCTTCAGAACATAATTTTCGCTTTATCTTCTATCAATTGCAATTCCGAAAAATTCCCTTCACCTTTACACCTCTCTTTAACTCCTTAATCCTAAGCTAACTCTTCTATCCCACACTTCATTTTCTTCCAACTCCTTCTCAACCTAGCCTAGAAACCTCCATAAATTTTTGATTACTTATTTCAAGTTGAACTTCCAAGACCTAAACTCTCTCTCTCTCTCTCCCCCCCCCCCCCCCTCTCCCTCTCTCTCTCTCTCCCCCTCTCTCTCTCTCTCTCCCTCTCTCTCTCTCTCCCTCTCTCTCTCTCCCTTTTTCTCTGTCTCTCTCTCTCTCTCTCCCTATTATACACTTCTTCCTCTTTTTATCCTCCTTTACTTTGTTCTTTTAAACTTCTTCATTAATTGTTTCTGGCTCGAATTCATTTTTTGAATCAACATTTTGTATTTTATTAACATAGATATGTTTTTGGGCTGGAGACAGAAGACATTTTTCGTCGCGAAAAAAAGACATTAATAATGTGGTGCTCTTAAATGATAGAATAATATAGTATCAAAAAGTTGGGATATGACAGGAGGTAGCTTGGTTTTCACTTTAGTACTATATTTCGCCACTAGGAGTGAACACAAAAACATTTCTATGATTCATTTGCTTTCCATGAAGTGAAGAATTCTTTGAGAAAAGGAAGGTTATATGATTATTTGTTCAATTTTTCTATTTATAACTACATGAACATAAACTCATTGTCTTTAACATTTTTTTTTCGTCGCATATAGACTTACTAGCTGAATACCCGTGCTTCGCTACGGGGTGTATATTTTCAATTTAATGGAATTATAAACTACCATCAAGAAAAATTTAAATTATTTTATAAAGCGAAAATATCTAGATTCTATCCCTCCCCCTTATTTCTATACCCTCACCCCTTTGATAAGATAATTTGCTAATACTCCAAATTAGTAATTGATTCCGACTACTGAAGAAAAATTCTAAAAAAAATTAAAAAGGAAAAGCAGTGGTATTTTCCTTCTGTTTTATTAACTATTGTCTTAATATCTAAAAATAAAAATAAATATTTTTTGACAGTGATTGAATAGTAATTTCTTTAACAGTCCTCCCTACAGAAATTTCCACAAAACATAAAATATTTTCAGTAGCATCTTCTGCAATTTCGGTTAAATAAATTGTAAATTGTTTATAAGAAATGAAATTAGAATTTTGAAATCTATTCAGAGGCCCCGTTCTCCACCCCATATAAAGCTACAAAAACGTTTTATAGCCTATGTCACCCGCAGAATTGAACTTAATATTGTACCCAAGAACCTCCAAAATCTATTCAGCCATTGGACTGAAGCACGGACAAACAGATATAACATTTTCTTAACTTAAATTCGGTGTTAGGACTACTTATTCAGTGAAAATACAAAATTTGAGCCCAATCGGATAAATGTACAGACACAACAATTATTAGTTTGTTGTACATAGATAAAGATATATTTTTCCATTTTACCCCCCCTAAATGTACATATCTACTCTGTACTCTTGAAGGGCTTTTCAACAGTATGCATCGTGAGGAGTTTTCATTACTTTGATATCTGTACCCTGTACCCCTGAGTAACAAAATTTAAATTTCGAAAATTCATGTAGACAGTGACCTTCCCGTGGCTTTGAAGGTCAAGTGTGCAAATTTTCATCGAAATTGGACTAAAACTGTAGATTTGAGTAAAGAACACACACAAACATCCGTTGCCTTTTCTACTATACGTTGAAATTTTCTTTTTACCCCTCTCCTAAATGAAAATATGACAAAAACGTACATTCCAACAATTACGATTCTCTTAAAGAGGCTTTCAACGATATGCATCATAAAGGGTATCAAATACTTTGACATTTGTACCCCGTACCCCTGTGTATCAACATTTTAACTTCATAATCTTATGTAGGCAGCGACCTTCACCTTGTTTTGAAGCAAAAGTGTGTAAATATCCATCAAATTGGGATAAAACTGTAGATTTGTATAAAAGACACTCATAGACACTTTTCTTTTTATATAAGATATAAAAGCTATATTTTTCCATTTTACCCCCCTCATAATGAAAATATGAAAAAACTGTAAATAACAACAATTAATGTACTCTTAAAGAGCTTTTCAACGGTATGCATCATGAAGAGTCTTCATTCAAAAAATCAAATTTTCGCAAAACCCTTTCTTAGTGGGTGTCTATGATATGAATAGAGTATATTCTAAAAATTTCAGGTCTCTCGGTTAAGCAGATTTTGCTGTACGTTGATTCTATGTCAGTCAATCAGGACTTTGCCGCTTATATTAGAGATTTGATGATTTGTGGATAAAAACTGACGTTGTATAATAAAGTTGTTTCTGATCAAAAGAAACCTTAAAATGTATTTTTGTCAACTATATAAATATTGTAAATTTATAAATATGCATTACCACTCAACATTTCTGTCACTAGTCTGAGCTTGTAGAGTTCAATTTAAAACGTTTTAAACTAAATTGAATGAATTCTTGATTTTCATATAACATGGATTTTTAAATTTAGTTTTATATTTATTTAATGTTTTTTTTTAATCGACATAGTTTTATTAAAACCAGTTCTCTTCACTTTTATTAAAAACTTTTTTCCCCAATTTTATTTGTTTATTTATTTCTTCCTTATTAAATTTCCTACAGTCTTCTAGTCTAGTCAACTACTAGGCCAAGTACTGTTTAGCGCGGGTTTGTACGGCTTTATTTTTAACTTTGAAATATGATCTCTTACAAATTTGTTTTTAGAGATTATGAAAATTGAAAAAGGTTTTTTGTGTTGTTTTTTATGTTGAGAGAATAGTTAAGGTTAATCCTATACTGAAAATAGCATACTGAATTTTTATTTTCAAATGAAATTCTTTGACACAGAGTAGGCATTGGAAATCAAAGAATTTTTAGGACTATGTTATTTGCCTGGTACTCATAAAATATGTATTATTATGTGTTCCTAATATTATTTATGATTGTTCTTCTTAAGACTGAGTAGAAGATCCTTTTTCTTATGTAATGTAATTTTGGATAACGAATGTGAATAATTTAAATATGGGTAACAATTTTTGTTTGAATGCAAAGCAATAAATTTTAAACTGGTTTTATTTAGTAATCTTCCAAATTTATATATATTTTGCTGCTTTTTATAAATTCTCAAAGTATAGAATAGTTCTATTTATTTATTTTTTCGTTCAATGAACTACATTCCGCTTTGTTAAAATTTACATATACTTGTATGATACATACCAAATGCAAATATATGTTTTTTATTCTTTTATTAATGGTATATCTATATTTTTTTAGTATATTGTAAGTTTATCTAGATACTGTTACGTTATTTATATTTAAATAAGGGTTTTGCTATACTATTACAATAAATCTTGAAGAAATAGGAATAGTTTATATTCATTTTCTTATTATATTGGTTTAAATCGAATATCGTTTAAGAATATTTAAATAGTAGATTTACTTTATTTTATTATTTGTTGTACAAGAGTTTCAGATTTTTGAGTTTAACAGATTTAGACTATGGTTTAAAACAGTGCTTGGGGTAAGTTTATAATAACATAAAAAACAATTGCCTGTTTTTTTATTTGTGTATTATTAGAATCTGTGTTAAGTTATTTGCTAGTTTCTTCCTATTCCTCTCCGATATTTTTGTATGGTTGAATATAGATATGGGATTTTTTTCTTTATTCTTTCTATTCTGTATGTATCTGTTACTCTACACAGTGTGTTTCTTTGTGTATCCGTGTTGGTTATCAAATCCCTAGGTATGTAAGGGGGGTGGGGGGATCCAGTCCCAAGAGGCCGCACCTTTTTCTTATACTTCTCTCTTTTTGCACACAAAAAAGCAGCGCCTTTAAAAAAACCATAAGACCGACAAGAAAAAACTAACAGCAGGAACAAGGAACAGACCAGCCCCCTCAGAAATTCAAATCAAAATAGAATCTATCAAATATAAATCTTTGAGGCCCCCTACCTTAAATAAGAGTCCCCACCATCTTAAACTTCTCTGAATATCAAATACAATAAACTTTTTTCTTACTTTTTTTTTGGAGGGGGAAGACTTTTTTGTTTTCTTTATTCTATATTTTGGGGCTTCACATCTTACCTGCATATATAGAGTTTTCTCTGGTTTTTGTGAAGGCCCCCCCCCCCCCCCCCGGCTAGAAGCCCCATAAATCTTGTCACCTCCAAGAAGCAAAGTCTTATTAAATTGCACTTCTTTTCCTAATGTTAGGGAAAGGATTTTTTAGGGAGGCCCGACACAGTTTTTTCTACCTCATCTACCCCACGTCTTCATTCTAAATTCAATGTCAGAAAAAGTTATAAGAAATAATTTACAGTCGGATACAAGAGAAATAAAATTATATAGGGATTTGTAATATGATATTGTCCGTAAATAAAATCCGAATATAAGATTTTTTTTATTTGTTCAAAATAAAATTTTATAATGTCGATATATAATTTTTTTTCTCTTCCTTTTTAAGATATTGAATAAGATGTATACATTTATAGATAATAAATCTTTCAAATTCTTAAGAAAGTAAGTAAGTCGGTAATACTCTTGTTGACAAAAGGTATACAATTATTGGGAAAAATATTGCTATGCTATTATTATTGAAAGGTTGAAAGTTTTATGAGTAGAGATTGGAACATTTAGCCATGATTGCCATACATTTTAATTAATAAAATTACACACACAAGTCAACTTTGTACCCTTCCTAGCTAAATTCCTTGTAATGCTCATCTGTAATTGCTAATTTCCTAGCTAAATGCTTGGCGCTGCTAAATTCCTTTTCTCTCGAAATTTTCAGTTTCCTACAAATGGTAGAAATAATTTCGGCAATAATTGTTAATTGTATAATTTATTCAAACTGGTTAAAATAAATTTGTCCGTCAATGCTTAGGCCGGATCGGCCCTGGGGTGCTCTTTTGTCCCACCCCAATCATCAGCCCTTTTCAGAGCGAAACGCAGAGTTGACTCCACATAAGAGCGGCCAAGGTATAAACTTACTTTGACAGATAATAACACACGTTTATATCAACATTTATATGACATATTTATTATTATCTAACAATATAATATAGAGAGAATGTATTGAGATTTTTATGAATTTAAACGCTTTAAGGTCTCCTGAGTCAAAGAAAAAGTAGATAAATAAATTTCAGTCATCTGTAGTTTGTGTACATATATGGATTCCAAATTACTGGACCGTTTTCAAAAATAGACTGCCAATTGGTGTGGCACATAGCTTCCTCGCATCGTATCCACATACTTTATTGGTTTTATGCTTTCAAAGCACAAGCCATTATTGTGTAATTTGTTTAATTGTTTACCCCGTATATTTTAATCTGTCAAAATTGTTTTAATTTTTACATTAATTAAAGTATTAATTTAGCAGATGTTAAAGACCGCAGACGGTTAATATTAATCTGGGGCTATCTGCGGGTTACTTTCAATAAAGTATAAAAGTTTCATACAAATCACATAAGTACTTTTGATGCTATAGGTGTAAATAAATGTATGTTTGTGCGCATGTGGAAGGGAAGCAAATAGGCGCAGATGGTTGAAACTTATATGGGACCAACAATGGGCTATATATAACCTACCATCAAATATTATTAAAATTGGACGTGTCCGACAGAAATGTTTCCTGAGGTCTGAAACGGATTGCTGTCTTGGATATTTTGAAATCGGAGACCTAAAAATCGTTTGTTCTCAGGAACAATCACATGGATTCCTTTACCTTCGGTAAGCTCGGAAACAAAATTCGTCATAAATGTTCAGAAAGTAGAGAAATTTGTAGGCAACTTCAAAAGCTATAGAAAAAGTAATTTCTCGAAATGGTTCAGACACTTTTGATTAAAAATTGTATTATGTAATCAATTTAAATATTAATTTAATCGTACCAGAGGATTTTCCAGGAAAAATCTAGTTACTGAAATATTGGCAAACATCACTTTTTGAAAAACTTTTATACATTATTTAAATCAGACATCATTATGTAATGAGAAAGTTTTTTTCGAGCTTGAGGGAGTAATTTTTATTAATCTTCAATAATAATACATATTATTACGTACCATAATTGATTTAGTCTTACCGAGTAATTTACAGAATATATATGCAGCCCTCAAATCTGTACATTTTGGTTTATAATGTACAGTTGTTAGTGGTAGGCGAGGGGACGCAACGTGCTACTTGTCAATTCTTATTGTTCTCTTCAGGCAAAGCAAGTACCACTAATTTCATTATTGCTATTGTTGATTGTTGTGCAGTGCAGTAGAATGACAAGAAAAAAAACTTACCGAAGCTAGCTGAAGTACAGATTAAAAACGGGGGAAACAATCAAGCAAGTTAGACAATAATGGCTTTTAGCGTATAAAATCAATAAAGTACGTGATAGGATGCGAGGAAGCTATGTGCCACACCAATTGGCTATTTTTATTTGTTTATATTTTATTTATTTTTATTTTTTTAATTACTCTTACTTGTTTTGATTTACGACAGTTTTTAATTTTTTTTTTTTTTTTTTTTTCTGTTGCAGGTGAGTTCTTACATTATTAGACAATTCTAATTAGGACGTAAGTAAATATAAATATTATATAACTAGCTGAATTCCCGTGCTTCGCTATGAATTGTGCTATTTTAATGTTATTAAATTTTTGACATTTTATTTTAATTAACATTGAGGACCATTAACATTATTTTACAAAGCAAGAATATGTATATGCCATAAAGTCTCGTTAATCCCCTTTAAACTTTCTAAAAAGCAAATTTTTGTTTCTTTTTATTTTCATTATGTTTTAATACTACATAATATATTATATGCTTTCATCCTGAAGAGAAGCATTGTCCCAAAAATGTTAAGATCCAAACATCAGAAGACCAGTCTGGCATCAATTCCACTTATTTTGTTAGCTTTGCCCCTATTTCCCCCTTAAAGATCAAATGTAATTACAGCCTTTCTTGGCACTCATCTATATTATTTTATAAATTATCAGACCAAGTTCATTGATTGGTTAGTGTTTCAAAGAAGTGGAAAGTATTTTGATAGAATAGGGACAAAATTTCAAATACGTATACACCTTAATTCAAAATGGCCAATTAGGAACTTTCTTATAATTTTTTTCTTTTTTGTCATATTATATGGAATTTTTTACGAAACTCCCAAATTTCAGGGCTCTAACGTATTTGGTTTCAGTGATATGATAATGTAAAATTTGTATTTGAATGGCCGTCATCTTGATTGAAGATTGCGGATTTAAAATGATTTTTACATCCGCTGATGGTCCTAGAGTGCACTTAAACCATTTGTTTACTTTAAGGAAAAAATGTTTAGACGTGATATGTTCCGAACAAGACAAACATGTGTATAAAGTAGTTAATTGGATCGTTTTGTGAGTAATGACTTTTTGCTGTTCATTAAGGTGGAAATACACATGCTAGTTACTCGAACAAAAACATACGAGTAGCTCGCAGAGGAGAGCTACTGGCATGTGTATACATCAAATAGCATGCGAGTAAAAAGCATGCGAGTAAATCGCACGAGGTTTGATTTTTGTCTTGCCAGTGGCACGAGTCGAGGGGAGGGGGAACTGATAAGGCACATGTAAACAGGCCTGCCAGCGTAAGGTTGCTAGTAGCTAGCACGAGTCTCCCTCAGCCCTTCAGTCTTCAGTTGCGTTCCTTCCTTTCGCGGGTATCTGACAACAACTCATCTACTTTCTCCGGAAGCATTCGCAATTGATTCCTAAAACCATTGACGTCCCCGAACCACATTTCATTTAGTAGCCACTGATTCGCTCCATGTACCTAATTTCCTTCTAGTTATCCAATCTTTACCCACACTCTTCGTGTCTTTTTATTATTTTTCAAATGTTTTTAAACACAGTTTTTGCAAGTAACAGAACAATCTGGTTAATTTCATTCCGCACCGATACATCCATAAGGTACATTGAAACAATTAATAAAACTATACAATTATTTAATCATTTATTCCGGCTAAAAGAAGGCAAGACACGATTGCCTGTTTCAAAACTAGAACTGTGACTGGAATGTGTATTCTCATGTGCTAGTAGCTCGCACAAGACCGATCATCCGGATGATACTAGCATGCTGTTTCCGGGGCCAAGCGCAGTCAGGGGCTATCTGCGGTCTATTTTCGACAAACCACCCAAATTTCATTACAATTAACGTTCTTTCTTTTTTTTCCGTTTAACAAATTAACGTTCAGAACGATCACATACCTTTCTCGTTACCCTCGGTAAGCTCGGAAGCAAAAATTATTCATCCATCTTCTTTTTTTTATCAAATTAATATCATTTATACTCCTAGTGAAGCCAGAGCATTATTAGTGCATTTGTTTATATAAAAATAATATTATGTTGGTTTTATCATCATGGGGGCCGAAACCGAAACAAATTGCTTGCAGTAATTTAAGCTTAACTACTAAAAATTAAGTTTACTTGTGCTAACTAAACCTTAATTTACTTAAATACTTGAATAAAGTTAATTTGGCCAACTAACAGACTCGGCTAACTAGCAAAGTTAGCAAATCGTTTCGAGACAACTCAGAATAACTTTCTCATATACTCTCAGTTCCAGATCCCAATTTTTTTTTGTTTTCGATTTTCAACACAATCAGAATTTATTTTCATCAATATCTCGAAAACTAAATTTTTCCCGGGAAAACGGGAAAAATATATACATTCTAAAATTTTTTAATAAAAATCGTCAGGACCGTTTTGGAGAAATGTTTTTAGGACTTAGTGCCCCCAAATTTGAAGCTATAATTAATTTATCTTCGAGGATTATTTTTTTAATATCTATGCCAAAGTTTGCCAAAATCGGCCCAGTAGCTTAGGCTTCACACGTCTACACAGAAGACACATGACTCACAGTTATTTCTTTAAAATCCACTTTTCACTTCCTCAAATAAAGAGAACGTATTGTGATGGCTTGAAAATTCGATATTGAGATTTTGATGGATTTATACGTTCTGAGGTTCCTTGAGTCCAAAAAAGTGATTTATAAAAAATGCCTGAGTGTAGTCTGTCTGTCGTCTATCGTTTGTGCAGACGCGTGGAGTCTATACTACTGAACTGATTTTGACGAAATTTGGTATACATGTTAAGAAAAATCATATCCTGAGGCGAAATCCAGAAATTAATTTCAGCTCTAAATTTGAAGGTGCTACCCCGAAAACTCTGAAATACGAGAAACAATAAATATTTCTCGAAAACTTTTTTTACGATTTTGATCACAAAATTCTAAAATTTATACCATTTATATACGAATCTAACGATATATGCCACTTTCCCTAGAAAATTCTAGTTTCCGAGATATTGAATAAAATAAATCTTATTTTGTTGAAAATTGAAACAATAAGTAAACAAAAACCACTTAAACACATTTTAAATAATATATTAACAAAGCATCGCGTGAAATTTCATTGATACGCGATTAATGCAAAAAAAAAAAAAAAAAAAAAAAAAAATGAATATTAAGCAAATTAATAGGTAATCATGATGAGTTAATAGTTTAAATGGATGATTGGATTAGACGGTGGGTTCCTAAAAGTGGGTTAACATTCACACCTAGGGGATCGACAAATGTATAAATAACAATATATTCATGTTTTCTGGGACCTGGGACCGATATTATATATGAGAAAGTTAGTCTGCGTTCACTGCGACGTATGACCATTTTATGACTAAACACGTAGATTAGTTGATTGATAAGACCAGGTATGCATTAAAATTGTATGGCTGGTACGTAAAATTGTTGTATATATAAGAAGATAGTTACGCATATGTACTGTTTAGGGTATTAATTTATTTTATTACTCCCCTTTGTTTTTTTGTTTTTTTAAAGGGAGTAATATAAAGAAGAGCCCTGTTTAGAATGAAATTTCACCCCCGGGTATTACACCCCGATCGGGGTGTACTATGTTATTAATTATTATAGTCCTGATAACAAAAAGCTTTACCCGGACTGAACAAAACCCACTCAAGTTAACTTTTAGACGAGAATTTAATTATGCAATTTTAAACTTCGCTCAATTTATAAATTCCCTAACAATGTCTCCGACTAAGTAGAGTAAAATTTCATAATTTTTTTTTAATATTTACTGTAAAATTGTTATTAAATATAAATGAGTATTAATATATATATTTTTTTTTAAATAAATGCAATATTGTATATATGTATATTTGAATAAACACATAATACATCTTCAAGCTGAATATTTAATCCTGAAATTTATATATATATATATATATATTGTCTTATTTGAATATTAGCATTAGTAATTAGTGAGTTGTGTGTTACACACATTGTCACTTCATTCTATAATAGTTTCTCACAGTTTACCTTAAATGATTAAAAATTTATTTTTTCAAAGAAACATGTCCTCCTATCATAATATTTTGACAATTGTATTTTGACAAGTGACAATGTTTGTAGGAGGACATGTTGTATAATATGCAGCTGACAAATATTTATATTCAAATAAGATAAATGGCTCTAATAAATCAAAACACCCTGAAGGATTGTAGGAGATAATATTAAGCTAGGAGATGACCCAAGTAGAGTATTAAGATATCGTAAATATATACATGCAAAATAAGATTTTTTTTTACAAATACATGAATGGAACTTAAAAATTGACACATAAAGAGTAGCACACACTACAAATAATCTAATTTGTACTTAAATCTCTTAAGAGATTAAAAGATAAATAAGTTTCAATAACAAGAGAGAGAACAAAAAAATCGACATTCATCTAAATTTAGTGCCTGACCTTCTCCTGCCTTTCTTAATTTTATTTTATTATTTGGACACGAATAAATAAATATATATATATATATATATATATATATATATATATATATATATATATATATATATATATATATATATATATATATATATATATATAAATATACACGTATAGCTGTGTATATATATGTATAGGTTCCTTTTCTAATTTTATTTAGTTAAGCTTACATGAAAATAATACGGAGGTTATTGCTAAATTAAGATTTAATGTTGTGATTTTTAATCTTGAGATGCTGAGGATGTTACAACGATGTAAGGAGTTATTGTTAGTTATAGCAGATCTTAAAACTTTATTTTGATTAAGAATCTTGTTTAGGGTTTTATATTTTTTGTTGAATTAACTTTTGTTTCTGGTATAACTGAGTTATTTCCCCGTTTTTAGTGTGTTACGATTGTAAGAGAACATCATAAAATTAACCCTCATATATCGTTAGTGCCACAAGGGGGTGGGGATTAGAAAACTCCCCTTTTTCCGAAGCAGCCTCAAAATTCTGTGGTAAGATATAAAACAAAGGGGGGATTAGAGTGGCCTCTCTCTCTCTCTTTTAGGCTTTAAATCGCTTTATCTTGATTAAGCCACTTTGCCCCCCAGGGTGGGGGCATGAGAAGAATTGTGATTAGCCGGGCTCGCCTTGAGGGACGCCTCTCGGTGAAAAACGCCTGATGCCTGCTCAGGAAAACTAACCCGTCTTAAAAAGGAAAAACCGCCCTCTAACTTTTAAACCACAAAAATAAGATTTTACCGTCCCTTTTTCTTTTTAAACCGAAACCTAATTTAGTAAATAATAAACTCTCTAAAACTTACCCTCCAATGCAATATATATTATATTTTTAATCCGTTTTTTCTTCTTTGTAATCCTTTGAGTGAACTAAGTTATATGGATTTTTCAATGATAGTAACCTTTTTTAATTTAATTTAATAAAACTAGTAAAGGATTATCGGGAGGAAGAAAGCTTAACTGCCAATAAAGAATCAAGAAGGTCAAGAAAAGTAATTTCAAAGCTTACAGTAAAATACATATTCAGAATAATTTATCTTCTTTGTTTGTCATTTTCGTAATAAGTGTGGAATATTTTATATTTTTTAATCAAGAACTTGACTTGTTCAACAACATTAAGCAAAAACATAAATCTACGTTATTTGGGTTTCGAGGGCGTCCTAGAAACCCTTATGCTTTTGGTAGTTCGTCCATCCGTCCGTCGCATCTTGGAGTATATCTCCCGACCTACTGAAGCCATAGTCTTGAAATTTAGTATACAAGTTAAAATTGTTTGCCCAAAAACAGAAAAACTATTGTGGACTATAAAATTCCAAATTTCTGCGATCTGCGTCATATTGCGAATAGATCGCAATATTTTATATTTTTTGTAATCTTTAAGTTAGGTATAATTTCAAAGGTATTGAAATGTAGATTACAAATATATATCGAGTTTCCAAATAGCGGCCATTTTACCCCCCAAAAAATTAAAACAAAACGAAAAAAAAAATGTCCCCCCCACTACCTCATTAGGACAGGAGCTAAAAATAAGGCAAAAATATGAAACTCTGTGGTCCAATGATATTTCCTGGAGTTGATATAAAAAAGACAAATATTAAAAAATTTAGGGGGCCGTAACTATGGAGTTAATTTTTTTGACATTTGAAAATTCGAAGTTGGGTATCATTTTAAAGGTATTGAAATTTGGTTCACAAATATATTGTGTTTCAAAAATGGCGGCCATTTTACCCCCAAAAAAATTTAATCAAAACGCAAAAACAATATGTCCCCCCCCCCCCGCTACCCCATTAGGACATGAGCTAAAAATAAGGCAAAAATGCAAAAATATGCCTCTCTGTGGTCCAATGATATTTTCAGGAGTTGATATAAATAAGTCAAATATTAAAATATTTAGAGGGCCGTAACTCGGGAACCCCAAAATTTTTGTCATTTGAAAATTCGATGTTGGGTATAATTTTAAAGGTATTGAAATTTGGTTCACAAAAATATATCGTGTTTCCAAAATGGCGGCCATTTTACCCCCCAAAAAATTAAAACAAAACGCAAAAAAATGTCCCGCCCTGCACTACCCAAACAGGACAGGTCCTAAAAATATGGCCAAGATACAAAAATATGCATCTCTGTGGTCTAATGATAATTCTGGGAGTTGATATAAGAAAGCCAATTTTTCAAAAATTATGGGGGCCGTAACTCGGGAGCCCCTTAAATTTTGTCATTTGAAAATGTTGAAGTTGGGTATCGTTTTCAAGGTATTGAAATTTGTTTTACAATAATATATCGTGTTTCCAAAATGCGGCCATTTTACCTAAAATAACCAAATTAGTGCATACTACCGAAGATAGTAATTGATAATATATGCACACCTTGTTTCTTAAAAGTGAATTTATATAAATATTTTTGTTAAAAAAAAAAAAATAATAATAATGTACTTATGAATTCTTATGACCGAAGAAACCCTTTTAGTAACTTGCTGGCAAGTACTTGACGGTATTTTTTTTTTTGTGAGCTATGCAGGGTTGGACTTGCTGTGAAAAGCCATATTATCGTTAGCTCTCTCGTATGCTTGGGATAAGGTTATTAAAAATATTATAACTATTTCTGTGATTAAGCATTGTATCGAAGATTTCACCACGTACCCCCTTAAATGACCTTAGAACATTGAATTAGAAGAACTCTAAGGTAAAATCGAATGTAGTGTGAGAAATCCGGAAAGGAAACTATAAATGTTGCAGTTTAGAAAGGCTCGTTGATATTGTGTGTCCATAAGCTGAGGTGACTGAAGCAAGTGGAGGAGCACCTCGGAAGGATGCAAGTTTGGCGGCAGCCTGTTGCAGGACTAAGTAACTTCTGGTGCCATGCATGTTACCTTAATACCCTCTGTGGAGCTTAATAGCCAGGTACTATAAATCTATCAGATATTGTGTTTCTTGTGTAGAAAACTTTCTGGTGTCGGCCGTCTAAGTGCCAGGTAATTGCATAAAAGTTGGTAATTGTATAGTACCTGGTATTATAATTATTAAAGCAGGACAGCCGGGAAATTTTATAGCTTATCTGGTTGTACTTACATGCTTACGTTTAAAAGGATTTGTTGCATATTATAAATAATTAAAAACATTGATATCAAATGTTTATTCCTAACATAAATAGATAAAAAATATATAAACCAATTTGGTTAAGATCCCTCAAAGATTGGAAGAGAAGAAAGAACATACACACACAAACCTTGATTTTCATGTATATAAATTGATCACTCTTGATTTATTATATATTTTATTATTACATAGTTTATATTAGTTTTACTTTATAATAATATACATTCTCTACTAAAGAACTACTTATTTTGTCTTAGGACACTGTGATTTTATAATGTTTTAATTAAAAACTTTATATAATTATTATAATATAATAAATGAAATAAACATTTTCTAAATGTGCTTCCATTATAAAGAAATAAAGTATAGCTCTGACCGTTGAGCAGTAAACATCGTCTGATAAGCAGTTGTGTTCGTTGTTTCCTTGCGCGATTTCGTTATCTGACTGGTCGGCTCCTTGCCGTCCATTCAGTTTATTTTCTTTCTTTCTGCATCTCTAATATTGTGTTAATTATTATTAGTGTTCTTCTCTACCTTTTACTATGCCCACCGATTGCCTTCTCTGTGCGGCCAAGGTGTTCCGAGACCAACCGGCCCTTTTGTGTACGGTGTGCAAAAATATTGTCCATGCTAACTGTCTCAATATTAAGCCTGAAGACTTCGAAATTATAGCTGGCTCTTGGAAGTGTGAGGGCTGTCGTAAATTGAACAGAGATGATGTTCCAGTCACCCCTACTGGCTCTTCCACGCTTAGACAACGCCGTGTTGAAGGTGCTATAAACTCTTCCCTTCTAACAGATGAATATATTAAACAGTGTCTCAACAACACTGCTCTGTCTGTTGATCTACTTACGTCTTTAGTCTCTAAAATCGATTCCCTAAGTCATGAAGTAGCTTTATTAAAAAGTGAAAATGCTGAGATCAAGACTCTACTCTCGTACGTCCTTCCAAATAGATCGACGAGTTATGCTCAAGCGACATCTTCGTCTATAATTAGCAATAGACGCTTCAACAAAGGCAAAGCCGCCACTGATGAATCAAGGTCAGGGGCTGCAGCCTCTAACTCCACACAGCGTACCCCCTCCGCTGGAGCTGCCTCTGGTTCTCAGCTCGCGCAGGCGCGTCCCGTGAGTATGGGACCGGACAGCAACCCCCCACCTCCCACTGGCTCTTCTGAACTACCGAGCGGTTTCTCTTCTTCTAATAACTTTACCAACGAATTAGACGAGGGCTTTCAGGCTGTCTCTCGACGTAGAAATAAGAGGCAAGTGACTGAAGCTCTTTTAGGCGAAAATAAAACATCAAAATTTATTATTTCTAAGAAACGTAAGCCTGTTTTTATTTCTCGATTTGGTTTTGATACTTCCCCTGAAGAAATTTCAAATTATATAAAAGATGAAACTAATATCTCAGATTTTAAGGTGACTAGAATAGCTACTAGGTCCCAATCATATGCCTCGTTCTACATTGACGTGTCTGAATCTGACTTTGAACTGATTCACAATTCTTCTTTATGGCCTGTTGGTATTCTTGTTAAACCTTTTTTGGGCCGCTTTCATAAAAGCTTAATTTTTTCTAACTCTGCTCAGGAGGAGGGCAGTTCCACATAGAATCTGTATGTCCGTAATTAGTATTTGTTACCAAAACGTTAGAGGCTTACGTAGTAAAAGTTCAAAGTTCTTGCTTAACTCATGTTTATGCTCATCAGACATTATTGCACTGACTGAAACTTGGTTTGATAACACCTGTCCAAACACTTGTTACTTTCCCCCCAGATTTAATGTGGAACGGGCGGACAGAGACTATGTTGGACTTTCTTGTTCTAGGGGTGGTGGCTCTGCTTTGGCCATATCCTCTACTCTCCACTACACTCGTCGTTACGACTTGGAAGTTGCGCCTGAGACTGTTTGGGTTCAGATCAATCTACCGAATAGGAAGTCTATATTTCTTGGCTGTGCGTATTTTCCTGATCACCTTAATTGCTCTGTTATACATAATCAATTTGAAGCCCTATGTGATAATATTCCGAATAATGCCAGTGTATTTTTTCTTGGTGACTTTAATTGTCCTGACATAGATTGGGAATCCTTGTCATACGTTGGCCAACGCTCAGATAAAAAGGAAAGAGCCGCCTGTATTACTAGTTTCTGCTCTGCCCTTGATCTCTCACAGGCTAATAGGGTTTGCAATAGTTATGGTCAGATTTTGGATCTTGCTTTATCCAACCATCCCGATGTTGTTGTTAGTCGTCTTGACGAACCTCTTGTTCACGAAGATGCGTACCACCCTTGCATAAGAGTGGTCATTTTTCATTCTAATTTCGCTTTCGATACGCCCTCCCTTAATACCTCTCGGCGGGACTTTACTAACGGTGATTATGACGGGTTATCTACGACCATCGCTTCAATGGACTGGTCCAAAATCTATGCTTCTAACGACGTAAACCACTGTGTCACTCTGCTTACCAGTAGTATTCAAGATGCTCTCAACCAGTTTATACCAACTGTCTCAGTTAAACGTTCTAGCTTTCCTTCATGGTTTTCCGGTACATTAAAATATTTGATAAGAAAAAAAAACTATAACAATAGAAAATACATCAAAACCAAAAGGCGTTTATATTTTAACTATTTTTGTATTTTTCGTAAACTCTCTAAACGTCAATACAAGCTGGACTATAATGTTTTTATTCAGCGAATTAACAATAATTTGAAAAGTAATAGTAATTACTTTTGGCGTCATATTAATAGTTTTAAAAGTTCTCATGTTTCTAGTCCTAGTCTTAAACTTAAAAATAATAATATTGTTACTTCTGATACTTCTGTTATTGTTAACTTATTTGCCCAACAGTTCAGTTCTGTGTTTGTTCCTTCCTCTTCCTTTACACCTACTCCTAATCTTACTCCTGTTAATCCTATTAGTGTCTCGTCCGTCACTTGCCATGATGTCTCCCAGGCTATTCATACTCTGAAACCAACCAAAACGAGTGGTGATGATTGCATCCCTTCGTTCTTTGTTAAAGGATGCGGTGAATACTTGGCGCCAATTCTCACTTATATTTTTAATTTGAGTTTGGATACTATGGTTTTTCCGTCTTCTTGGAATTCTGCTCTAATTGTACCAGTTTTTAAGTCTGGCGATCGATTGTCGGCATCTAATTTTCGTCCTATTTCCTTGTGTAATGTCTTTTGTAAAGTCTTTGAACGGGTAATCCATCTTTCCCTAGCTCCTCAGATTGATTTACTTCTTAATCCTCGTCAACATGGCTTCCGTCCAAATCACTCTACTTCATCGAACCTTGTATCCTTTCTTTCTTTGGTCGGTTCCTCCATCAGTAATGGCACCCAAGTCGACGCAGTTTATTTTGATTTTGTCAAAGCTTTTGACCGTGTAGACCATGGTATTCTTCTTCGTAAGTTACAATCCCTCAACCTCCATCCTTCTCTAGTCTCGTGGTTTCAATCCTACCTCTCCCTTCGTTCCTGCTCTGTACGTCTTGGTCCTTCTACCTCCTCCTACTATCTTGCTTCCTCTGGAGTTCATCAAGGCTCCATCCTTGGGCCCCTCCTTTTTAACATTTTCATCAACGATATCTCTCGTAGCATCAAGCATTGTTGCTTTGATCTGTTTGCTGACGATCTTAGGATCTATCTTCCCATTATCAATGGTAACTGTTCGTGTCTCTTGTTGCAAGATGACATCGCTTCTATAATTATTTGGTCTACTGAAAATTGCATGGAGCTGCATCCTGGTAAAAGTCTAACCATTTCCTTTTCCCGTTCCTCTTCTGTTATTGCCTTTCCTTATTCCCTTGGGGGTGTCCCCCTCTCCCGCGTCGATGCTGTTCGTGATCTCGGGGTTATTATCGATTCTAAATTGAAGTTTGACAAGCAGCTAGAAGCTATAACTAAGAGAGCTTTTAGTACCTTAGGCTTGATCCGTCGCATCTCTCATTGTTTATCTCTTGACTGTTTCCTCCATCTTTATAAATCCCTTGTTCGTCCTTGTCTTGAGTATGTCCCTCCCGTGTGGAATGTTTATGGCGTGACTAAGTCTAGAGTGATCGAGAATGTGCAGAGGTATTTTATCCGAGTATGTTATCGTAGGTATTTGTATCGGCGTGTATATTATAACTATGAGTTCCTGTGTGATCGTTTTGGTTTGCATTCTTTGAGTACAAGGCGTAAAGCTTTTGATGTCCTGTTCCTGGTGAACTGCTTAACTGGAAGGTTAAGCTGTGCACCAGTACAGGATAACGTTATTATCTTACCTCCTGGCCGGCGTGCTGGTCGTCCCTTTTACATCAGAGAAATGTCTAACCTATCGCCCATTGTCCGTTGTGTTAATGCTTGTAATTTCCTTCCTGACTGTCCCAATATCCTTTCCCTAAACTCCCTCAAATCTGTTTTAAACCATTTATGTCTTAATTTGTTAGAAGCTAGTTAGCTCAGGAGTTTTAAATCTAGTCCTTGCTTTGTTTGTTGTTTTTATCACTTTTTTCTTTGTTAATTATTAATTATTTATTATTACTACTATATTTATTCTTTGGTTTGTGTTATTTATTGTAAATTTTTTGTTATTTGTTAATAAGCTAATCTATTTATTGTATACATAATGTACTTTGAATAATAATGTACTACTATTGTATTGTTAGAGTGCCTCTCTCGTGGTGTGAACACACTGTAGAGGACTCACATCAAAAATGTAAATAAATAAATAAATAGATAAATAAATAAATAAAAGTGTGGTTGAATATTAATATTGTTAGAAATAATGAGAAAGGAGATAATTTGGAAGACTGTCATGTAGAGGTTGTTGTCACGATCTCTCAAGCCCAACTTCTAAACCAAAGTCACAACTTGAAATACTTTTGAGTTCTTCCTCTCTGAGGGTTCCTCCTTAAATTAATTCAAAACTCCTCCCTTTTAATTAGATGATTTGTGTGGTTTTCATTTAACAAAGGTGACTTCTCCACTTCAATTAGCGAGTTTGCCTAATGAATTTTTTGTCACTAACATTTGGATTTTTCTTTTTAATACTCATTCCAGAATCACAGCTGTAATAACATTAGACTTGGCTATTTAATTAGCCAGTTCCTGACTTAGTAACCTTCTATTTTTAATATTATAGTGTATAATAAATTGTACGTTATTTTGTTAAAAATTTCAATAATTATAATATATTATATAAATTATTTTAAATAATAATTTTAAAAATAATTATTTTATTTACATTATAGTATTTTTATTTTTATTAATAAGAGAAAAGATGAGGAATAATAATCTGGATAAAAAAAATGGTTAAAATGTTGGGAACAGGTGGCCCTGAAGCTTAGCTATTCTACTTAATCAGCTTAAATCCACTGCTATTACTCTACTAAAAAACTTATTAGCTAAAAAGCAAAAAGAGAAGAGATACCGAAAAAATAATTGACGCTCTCAAAAATATAAATAAATGTTCGGTCATAAATTGATTTATAGGGACATGCTCGGTTACTCGGTACGGAATAAATTTGTAGGACGGAAGAAACGTTTCCGAAAAACATTTTCTTTAGGCAGGATGAATGGATCTGTCTATACTGGATACCTCCCCTAGAAGCGGATTTATTTCGAGGAGCCCTTCTTCCCGCATTTGAAAAAACAGGGGGGCCCGGTGATGAGGGGCCATCGGTCGAGGCGCCCATAGAACGAAGCCCCCCCGAAACCTGCGTCTAACCGGGCCCTCGGCAAATCGTTGCACATCATTCACAAGGTTCCAAGCGAAAGATGAAGCCCAGTTTCCTCTTTTCCAAGAGGGCCCCTTGCAAAGAGAGAATTTTCGAGGAGGGGCAAGGTTTAATATTATAGCTCAAGGGTTTTAAGACTGATAGAGGGACTCCCCACTCCGGGAAGGAGTAGAAGTAAAGCACCCGAAGAAAAAGATGATATTACCATTTTGCTTCTCAGATTGAAATGGAACCGTCTACCGACCCGCTCCGCTAAAAGAGCTTCACAAGATACTTAAGTATTTTCTCATCCTTAAAAATTTACTTACGTTACCGGAAAGGATAGAGGAAGATACACACAAGAAATACTCGACCTTCTCTCTTCCAATCCCTCCAGCACGAAAACAAAAAAAGAAAAGAAAAAAAAAAAAAAACGGCTTCAGCAAGGACTTTCCCACTCACAGCCCGAAAATTGTCAAAGAAAGATGGTGGGTTCTCCTTTTTCTGCTCTAAACAGATTAAAGAAAACGGTATAAAAGAAAACTGCAAGAAAAAAACTGTATAAAAGAGAAAGTGGTATAGAGACTCTCTCAAAAGCAAAGTAGAGGCCAGAGAGAAGCGTCGCAGATTAAGAAAGACAGATGAGGATAAAAGGTTGTGTTTAAAATCTTGGGGAGTAAATAAATTTAGAAAAAAGGTCCTTCGTCCTTAACCGAGTCTATAACTCTACCTCGACTCTTTCTCTTTTTCAAACTGAACTTTAAAAAGATGGACGCGAACGTAAAAATCAATTCTGAAAAGAAAGAAAAGGGATACGGACCCCAAAAAAACCTTGATAGATAGAGAAGAAGCTTCTATCCGCACTCTAATAATTTATTTTCTAGTAATAAAAGTTAGAATGAATAAAAAAGGGGAGGTGGTGGGAGAGGAAACAATTTATAAATTGGACTCTAAAATCTATTTTCCAAACCTCCCTTAAAAAAGTGTTTCTTGAAAAGGAAAAGAACGTAATGAAAGGAAAGAAAGAAATTTTGGAGTTTGTGAGAAAGGAAACAATTGGGATATTTATCTAATTTTACTTTTAAAATTCCCAAGTTAGCATTGAAGGTGTTTGTCACTGTCAAATTAACATTGGATTAATCGCCTTTGCCCTGAGATCCACAACAAACCTCTCGGAACACAAAAAAAAGTCTTTTTAAATGTCATTTTAGATATCGGACCAACTAATAGAACATCCCATAATTTTATTTATTTATTTGTTGATTTATATGAGAGCGTTTATAAATGAAATTCAATTGCTGGACTATTGTAGTCTTGAAAATCATTGCATATTAGGGTGAGTTGAAAAACCCACCCAATCAATGCAGCTCTAAAAATTTGTGTACTCATGAGAAAACACCGTGTGCTAAATATAGGTTGAATTGATAGACACTTAGGCTTCCCAATTTTTTCGATTTCCAAAAAAAAAAAATCGAAGAAATTATGTATATGGTTGGTTGCATCCGAGCTTACCGAAGTTAAGCTTGATTTGTGGTCGTTCAGAAGACTGGAATATTTTTATATATCCGACTTAAAACAGAATACGTTTTTAACACAATAGAACATTTTAGGTCTCGTGTGTCTGTCGTTTTTACATAATTGCGATCCAACATATATCAAAAACTTCTTTTCTAAGTTTAATGAAATTTAGATGGTATAGACCATAGTCCTGGAGATAGCGTGCAAAAAAGTGTCGTTTGAAAGAATGTGTGAAGGTTGTCAACAATCGACACCAGCTCAAAAAGAGGCACCATTGTTTTTGAGGACTTACCCAACAAAACCCTGGGTAAAGTTACATTATCGACTTCATAGACTTTTCAGGAAAAACATGGTTTCTAGTTTTTGATGCTTATTATAAGTGGCTAGAAGTGAAGCAGGTAAATCTGGCAGCAGCTGAGAGAACAATAGTGGTATTAAGGGAGCTACTTGAAAATTATGGAACATCGGAAAGTATAGTTTCGGACAACGGTCCAGTATACATCGAGGTAGTTCCAAAAATTTGGCTCATAATAAATGGCAAGCAGAGCCACGGAACTAATAAAAGGGAGGAGATTGAGAAATATATTAGACGACTTAAAAACAACATTAAGAAGCCTATCATAAGAACGTGGAAGGTTTCCGAGACAAAATAGTATTATAAAGAGAATTTTAGGAAGGCGACTTGATATGGGTGAAAAAGGAAATAATTCCTAGTTGGGAAAATCGGAAAATTAAAAATACTCTTACAAGGTTCGAGTTAATGGTGAAGTCAAGAGGAAACACACAGACCAACTGAGGAAAGTAGATCTGAAGGAGGCCGTAGATGAATTTTGAAGAGGGAAAATGCAGTATTTATTTATGTTGAATTTATCAATCATTGTCAATAAGTTAACATTTAACAGAATATAGTTATTGCTTAACAGTTACGTAACAATTGCTCTATTTTAGTCCCCTTGTTTTAAACCTCGTTGTATTTCAAATATTAGACCTTTGGAATCTAAAGCTATTCTCGCTTTTCATGTTAAAAATACGAATCCCTAATACTATTGATGGCTTTTTAAATTTTAAGTGCTGAATATAAGAACTAGTGGGGATTGAATAAAATGGCTTTTCAAAGTCAAGTAGTCTTAAAATTCTATTGCCTTTGCATTGCTTGGTTAATAACATCTTATAAAATAACATATAACACATACCATGTGATGGTACTCCAAATCTAAAATCTATTTGGTGGGTTGTTGTGCTTCTCAATCTTCTTTTATTCTATTAAAGATAAATCTATTTAATATATCTTTCTTTCTTCTAGTAATTCTAGTTGATATTAATCTAGGCGGGCAGTAGTAGTTGTCCTTTTTTTTACTCTGACGCCGGAATTTTTAACCGCAGACCTCATTATATAAAAGCCATTTTATTCAATGTCTACTAGTTCTATATATATATATATATATATATATATATATATATATATATATATATATATATATATATATATATAGGGAGAGAGAGAGAGAGGGTAACGAGAGGGGGGGGGGGAGTGTGAGAGAGAGAGAGAGAGAAATTGAGAGAGTTTTTTAAAATTTAAAAATGTTTCAGTTGCAATAATTCTTATTAAAAGAAATAAGAATGAAATAAAAATAAAATTAAAATAATATATCACTATCTGGAGCATGGGAATACAAATAAAGCGCTTAAAACGACTTGTTAATACGCACCAAAAAATATAGTATTGGTGAAACAACGTTCAACCTATAAGAGAAATAATGGCATTAATAAAAAATAGGAATATTTCTTTTCCGTATCATAATGCTTTAGGATATTAAAAAAAGGTTTGTATAATGGGAACGAAAATAAAATACAATTAAAGATAACAATGTATCAAGAAATAAATCTGTGCTTTTTTTTTTCCTTTAGATTAGAAAAAGGAAAATTAAAAGTCAGTAAGAAATGTTTTGCAGACGTTACCAAGCTCGACACCTCTAAAGAAATGCTATGGTATAAATTAAAATGGAAAAAAGTGTAATAATACTTTGTGTTGAAAAGGACGAGACAGAAAGTGTAAAAATGGGGAAATTAAATGCAAAGCGTAGCAGGATGAGAAGTGGGTATTGTAAGTAGTAGGGGTGGACGTAGTTACGCGTTCCTCTGACACCTTGCTTTTCTACCCTACAAACTTAGGCTTCTCCCGACATAATTAAATGGTTCCACAATGATTTTTAACCAAACACCTCTATGTCTTCCACTCCTTAAGCCTACTTTTTTCTTCATACTTGACACGGTCATGCTACAAACTTTAGAAAAATATTTCTTATACATCGTACTTATATTTTTTAATTTAATAATTTTAGCTTGTGAGTTTGGTTAGCAATGTTATACCAATACGACAACTTTATTAACAAATACGAGTATGTATTATTTAGATTTCAATCACAAAGAAATTTAAAAATAATTCATATTTTAATCAAATTGTAGCTAAGTTAAACAATATTCAGCAAATTTAGAATAATGCCCATGTTTTTTAGTGTCTTCTAAATTATAGGAGAAACACATTTAATTTTATAATAAATACATTATAGATATAATATTAATTAAGAAGGTTATAAAAAGTTGAAACAACTGTTATATAAAATAATTACATTGCAATAAAATAATTACATTATTAAATAAAAATTTGCATTTACAGTGGTGCTGTAATTAAAAAAAAAAAAAATTTCATCAAAAGGTGTTGCAGTTTACATTCCCAGAAACCTAATTAGCTAAGTCAGCGAGGACCTTTAATTATAATGCTAGATATATAAATTCGTCGGGAATCTCATTATTTAAAGTTAAAGAAAAATATAAATCAAATTAAACTCATATTAATTTAACTCATATTATTAATTAAACTCATATTAATTTAACTCATATTATTAATTAAACTCATATTAATTTAACTCATATTATTAATTAAACTCATATTAATTTAACTCATATTATTAAATAAACTCATATCATTGGTTTGGCACATGGATGGTTTAACTTTGTCAGATTATGTCACATTGTTCGCAGTACATCAGTAAGAAGGAAAAACTATCGGATAATAGTTTGAAATTAACGTCTTTTTCATTTTCAAGTACAGGTAGATCGATAAGGTTCGACCGAGGAATAGCCACTCGACGTGATTGTGAATGGGAAGGATATTAAACAATTAAGGGTGAAAGCATTTGGAACCTCGACTCTTAAAGCCTGAGTCTTTCAGATGGCAGCCAAACCAACCGAGAACCAATCGTGTTGTTGACTTGGAAAAGCAACAAACACTACTCCACCTTACGCCCCGTCAGGACCATTTACCGATAACAATTATATTGCATCGATTATCACAACCATAGGTGAAATTTGATTTCCTAATTAGTGCAATTAATTGATTTAATTAACTTTGGCCCTTCGGATGTAAAGGTAATTTCAAGTCTGGAATATGAGTATTAGTAAAGTGGGCTGCACACAGTCAAGAAAGAAAATACTTTTGCTCTGTCTAGGTGTGTCAGATACGCACACAACAAGTCCCATACAAAGCAGATGCATTGTACCTATTAAGCTGGCACTTTATATGGGGCCTTTCTGTTTTAACAAAAGTATTATTGAAAAGCCACTCATTTTTAGGAAACATTGGAACCAGCCAGTATTTCAGCCAGGAAATATCTTCCGAAACTACTTAATTTTACTTTTATTGTATTACACTATTCTAAGTTTGTTAATAAATAACTTGATTCGAGTGATACATAGAAAAATATGTAAAAAAAAAAAAAATACTTTAAGGAAATTAATTTACAATGCAATATCATATCCGTCAAGTAAGCAGATTCTTAAAACTAATAATTGATAACATTTTATTTGAAAACATGAATTTATTATTTCTTTTAAGAACACGTTTAGTCATTTTTATTAACCAAGTGAGAACTACAGTCCATTAGATTTAAATTAACTTAACTTAAAGAGGGATTTCATTAGTTTAAAGAGTGTAGGCGACCTTATCACCTTCTTATCTCAACATTATTTCAAATTATTTATTATTTCGCCTCTAAAGTTAATAAATAAATTTACGTGTATGATTATGACACGTTATACCTAGGTAAGAAAAGGTTACCGTTAAAATAATTAAAATATAGATCTATTAATTTTTCCAGGCATGTTAAACTGATTTGTTTTTAGGAAATAATGCGCATTCGTTTTAGCATGATTTTCCTTATTTCACTCTTTTTCTTATCGTAATCCATACACCTCTTTCGAAAGACTAATGCACATTTACCATTCACCAGACCCTAAATATTCATTAGGAACTGACTGTGGGAGATTTTTTTTTTTGCCAAACCAAGCCGAAGCATGGTCCTCGTTTCTTCTCATTAAATATCCATCGCTTCACCTTCGCTTTTTGCCCTCGAGTATTTTTTCTTCCTTTTTTAAAAATTTAAAATCTTGACAGATAGTTCTTTCGGATTAAAATTCATATAGAGGAATTTTTTTCGTGGATTCTTTCCCGTGAAAATGCTTTATTTTGTATACGGTTTTAAAATTATTCGATTCTATAGAGAAAAGAAGATAAATATAGGAAGTACCAAGAATCGCTCATACTTTATGAAGAGGAATGGATAAGAGGTCGGGGCATGAGGTGACAAATAAGGGTAGATAAGTATTTCTTAAGGAAACTTGTTTTTCCTCCAAGTTTTAGCCATCTCTAAGCCGGGGAAACCATTAACATCTTGGCAGCAAACTTTTCTGCACCCCTTCTCCTTCTTCCTATGTTTATCTCCGAATACTTCTCATCCGCTCTTACAAATATATGTTTATAGTTATATATGGCTGAATTGATATAACACTGTATGTGCGTACTATAATATTATGTTTAACATGTATTTTTAATTTTAAAATGCGAAAATTGTTTCTTATATTATTTTGATTGTAAGCTATTTGTGCCAATAGATTTGATATAATTATTTAAAGTTTAAATTCTTAAATGTTGAACATAATAATCCATGACTCTCATAGCCAATTTTCGCAAAATATTTCTCTTCTTAGAAAAGTTTTTAGTAGCCGATTTTAAAGCTAATCACAGATATATTTAGGAAAGTGTCAGCTGGATTAAAACTACACATGCACTCGCGAATAATAGAGCAGGGAATTAAGCCCTAGGAGGAGATTCAACCTATATTTATACATGTTTGGCTGTTTTATACGTTTGTGATAGTTTGTATAAAGTACAACCAGGATTATGTTGATTATTAGACGATTTAAATATTACTCTAATGTTTCTGTTACTCTAATTTATGAGCAATCCTATTTAGGTAGATTATTATTAAAAATATTTTTATTTAGTTCGCTCTTAAACGACCTTTTACTATCCTTGGCCAAAAAGGGTATGAATGAGGCTAGTAACCTCATAAATAATACTAATGGCTTTGGATGTCATTAAGATGGCCCTTATAGCGTAATATGAAGCAAGTTAATTATAATAAATCTTAAAAAATTATAATAAAAAAATATAATTATTATATTATAATATTAATAAGCTAAAGTTGCCTTAGCAACTGCAATCGATAAAGGTTTTATTTTAATTACGTTCTATTGTCTTCCACAATTTTGAATTGTTTATACTTTGGAGTAGCTGTTTTTATATACAGGGGAGGCCTCGGATCACAAATATAATATATGTACACACACACACACACACACACACACACACACACACACATATATATATATATATATATATATATATATATATATATATATATATATATATATATATATATAGAGAGAGAGAGAGAGATGGAGAGAAAGAGGGAGTTGCGCAGATATTTGATTTGGTATTTTGGTTTTAAAGTTTTATCGTCCCCTGAGTCCAAGAAAGTTTTTTTTAATAAGATGTAGACCACAGACACATTTGTTATCTTAGTCTGTACTGACTGGTGGAGTAAAAACTACTGAGCCAGAAAATATGTATCAAACAAAATATTATTAAAAAATTCTCTAAAATATTGTAACATCCTTTAACTTCGATGAGCTCGTACACTATAAGTGATCGTTTCGAAGAACGATGCTTTTTTTATGTCTCCGAATTAAAAACTGTTTCAACAAAAATCTGTTTCAGGCGGATCAGGTCAAAATCCGTTTAAACATTTTGGTCTCGTGTGTCTGTGTGTCATTCAACAAATTTGCGAACCACCATTTGCCATATCTTAAAAACTACTCGTCCGATTTTAATGTATCTCATGATATATTTGGATGATAGGTCATAATTTAGCCTATTGTTGGTACCATAATTATATGAGTTTCAATCTTCTGCACCCATTCGTTTCTCTTCTTCATGCGTACTATCATACAAAAATACTTATCTGATTTTAAGACATTTGGATGATTCGTCGAAAGCAGCCCGCAGATAGCCCCTAATTAATTTTAACCACCTGTGAACTTTAAATATTGAAAAAGAAAAATTAATATTTTTATGCTTGTAAAAAAGACAAAACCATTTTGATAGATTTATAAATAGTCTGCCAATTAGTGTGGCACATAGCTTCCTCGCATTCTATATTGAGTACTTTATTGATGTTATGCTCTTTCAACCCAATATCTGCCAGTTGAAATTAATCTGGGGCTTTCAGTTATCTACAATCCATAAACATTTCTTTAATATCTAATAAGTACTTTTGAAGACATAGGTGTAAATAAATGTATGTTTGTGGAAGATAAACAAATAGGCGCAGAAGATTGATATGGGACCAACAATGGTTTGATTATGACCAACCATCCAAATTTCATTAAAATCAGACGAGTAGTTTTTAAGATATGGGGGTTCACAAAAAATTAAGCTTCAGACAGGTAAATGTCCAAAAATGTTCCCTGATATCTAAAGCGAATTTCTTTTTGTATTTTTTTAACTCAAAATCATAAAATGTTTTCGTTCTTTAGAACGATAACATAGCTTCCGATGTTTTAGGCATGCTTGGAAGCAAAACGGGAAGAAAGTTTGCTATGAGCTACACTTAGTAGCAGACTATTTTAGTTTGTTTTCTGAAAATAAACAACAGCAAATAATCCACACTGATTTTTAATAATATAATAAAAGATGTGCCGAACCCACGGACATTAGCGTGGCTAAGTTAAAGAAATAATTACACCATGTAATTGCCAATATTCCCTATGAGCTTGTAAAAATCCATTTATAGAATTTAAAAAAAGGATTTAATTTGAACAACAATACAATTGACAATTGAATAGTCTCTTCAATTGAATTGTTTCCTATACAGGTGTAAACAAATTTGAATTATTAATACTTTTTTTGATGCTAAACAAAAACTCTATTTTCTTACATTAGTTTATTTGATTTTCATTAAATAAACTAAGATTCAAAACCACTTATATAACTATTTTTTGATACCAAAAATTAGTATAGCCTACTCTTGGTAAATTTTCTAAAGACATTAACACTGTGTACTCAAAATCAAGGAAATATTATCATTTTAAGAACAAGAAGGTGTTTCTATAAAGAATTACCTTTTTTTGAAAACTCAAAAATATCAATATTTTTCCTGTTGGATTCTCTGACTATATTATTTTTATTTTTCAACTCCAAGGTATGTTCATCGCGCTCTAAGAAATTGATCTCTGCTTCTAAAATAATAATAATGGCGCTTAAATAGAGATACTTATGAAAATGGGAGAAAATTAATTTTCGGAAAAGTCTGTTTATAATTCCTTAAGGCTCTACCGCCCTTTGAGGTTAGGAAAAACAGTAAAATTAAAATTATACTGGTTCTAAGCAAGATATCAAAAATCTAATCACAGGCTTCATTCCAAATTTTAATTCTGCATAATTTGAGCCCTATTTCAACTTCCTATGATAAATAGTACAGGCACCATTTTAATACAACGAGTTTTATCGTTGTATTGAAATGGCGCCTGTACTATTTATCATAGGATGAAATAGGGCTCAAATTGTGCAGAATTAAAATTAGAAATGAAGCCTGTGATTAGATTTTTGATATCTTGCTTAGAACCAATAAAAATTTCAATTTAATGATTTTTTTAACCTCAAAGAGCGGTAGAGCCTTAAGGCATCCTATGTATGTTGTGTCAACATGTGTTTTTTTTTTTTTTTTTTTTTTTTTTTTTTTTTTTTTTTTTTTTTTTTCATAAAAAAAAATATATATATTTTGTTTCAACATGTTCATAATGCTGAAAACGGAACTATTAGGGATATTTGACCGAAAGTTTAATTTCGAGTACGATGTAATTTATAATTAAAAGAAAAAAAAATAATAATAATAATTGAATATATGATTTTGCAAACTTAATTATGTGAAATTACAATAATTCATTTAATGAATGAAATGCGTGGTGGTCTGCGTTCAATGTCCTCTATAATGAAATGTTACAAATAATTACTGTTACTAATTCTCTTATTCATATCACTAATAATGGAGGTTGTTACAAAATTAGGGGAGGAGTTGTGAATGTGGTCTGTACACCCAACTGACGGTCCTTAATTCCAAATCTCAATCAAAGCTAAAAAATGACGTATTAACTGATGGTGCTAAGGTACTTAAACTGAAAGTGAACGAATGAAGAAGTTATACTGAAATTTGGAAAACTGTAGCACTTGCCGTTATGCCTAGTTTGCACGGGTCGAGTATTTTAGTAGATTAGTTAAGTAATTTAGTACTCGACTCGTTTGGACAATTTGTTTTTTACTAAATTTATATACTCGACATTGACTAAATTACTCGACCCGTGGCTACTAATACTAAATTACTCGACCCGTGCAAACTAGGCTTTATAGAGTTACACAAACATATTTAACAGTAACATTAAATTTAGGCATTGGTTTGCCCTCTTTTAAGGTATTTAATGACTTCCAAAAACGAAATTTTCTTCCCTTTTCGAAGGTATCTCTATTTAAGCTTTATTATTATTTTTCGAGCAGCTATCGATTTCTTTGAGCAAGATGGATGTACTTTGAAAAGAAAAAGAAAAGAATATAAATAATAATAATAATAATGAGATGAATCAATTGAGAATTCACTTATTGTATACAATGTATTTTTTATTGCAAATGATGGGTAGATTCAGCCCACTTAGTTTGTAACGTATTTTATCTACGATTGATACGAAATATAAACATTGTATCTCTGTTTAGATGCGTAGAAAGTGATTCTTTACGTACATGTATTCATTGCGCATGCGCGTCTCATAGTTCTGAAGAATTCCTCTTCTTTACCACCCTAGAGCGGTAAAGAAGAGGAATTCTTCAGCTTTACGCACGGTTAGCGAGTTTGTTTACATTTAACAAAACTATTTTGCTGTTCTTTTATTAAAGTAACTGTTTATATCGAGATTTTAGTGAAAAACAATGAGTGAATCAAGTGACTTTGACGAAAATGTGGAGAATAATACTCCTCCAGAAATAATTAATTCGGCAAAAAATACAACTCAAGCATTAATGCAATCTTTATCATAAGAGAGATGCGAACATACATACAGCAAGTTTATTTTTTTCTGTATTTATTATTTAAATCTAACAATCGTAGATAAAGTACGGTACGCAACTTGTGGGAAAAAGGCATTTTGCATTGCTCGTGTGGTTTTACTACCCTCGCTGTCGCTCGGGTGCAAACTCCACACTCGCATGCAAAATGCTACTTTCCGCACTCGACGCGTAATGTACTATTACCAAACACCCTGAATAGTTTTAAATATATGTATAATGTATACCTACTTGCTTTATGTATAATGAATATCTTATTATTATTATTATTATTTTTTTTTTTTTTTAATGAAGAGCTTGAATTAAAAAATTCTTGAACTAAGCGAACAAAATACTTAATATAGATCGTTAATTAATATGCAAAGTGATTCGTATTATTAAAAAATAATGAATTGGCCGTCTTAAATAAAAAAAAGAAACTTTTTATGATTTTTTTTAATGGATTATTCTCGAAATCCTATGTAATATCCATAACTGTGTGTAAACATTAGATGTTGATGTTTGAAGAGGAGGTGGTATCGGAAAACAAGTGTTTTTTGAGGCTTTATTTTCAAATAATGGCTTGGATGGAGCAATCAAAAGTTCCGTGGTGTTGGGACCATTGTTAGATGTAGTCCAGTAATAACAAATGTATATCCATTCCGGGGCTGTAGAGATAGAGTGGGACAGTGTGTTTCCATCGTCAGACATCGACGGGGTGCCCGCAGGGGGCCTCAGAGGAGAGAGGTTCACGGTGTATTGAGTCCGTAGGGCGCCCCATGAGCCACGCTTTATTAAACACAGTGAAGAGCTCTTGAAATCACTACAGAGCCGAACATAGGTTTCAATGTATAGCTTCAAACTCGCATTCAACCATTCGGTAAAACTATCCCTTCTATATTTATTGAACTTGCCCTCCATGGTTTTTTACACCAAACCTATTATCGTTACGTGTTCCTCCTCTCATTCATCATGTAAAACCTTCATTAATACATATAGGCACCGATTGAGAAAAACTTTCGCCTGACAGTACTCCAATTAAACTATACAATATTTTCCAACTCTATACTCCAATTAACAATGCTCTCTTTTAACTCTTCAACTTAAAAAAACTATATAAATAAATAAAAAAATAAAATAAAATTAATACGAATAAAATAAATATTTCGAAATATTTTTCATTAACAAATTAATTTAAAATACGATATTTGTAAATAGGGCAATAAAAAGAGCCCTTTTCTATAAACTTTTATGTTAATAAAACACCTATAAACAAATAAAATTGGATAATACTTAGTAAAATCCTCTTTTACCTTTGCTGGTGAACCACACGAATATTTTAATTATGTCCTGTCCTTTGATTTTACTACCACCTGCTTTTGATAGTAAATTAATTAAATAAAATTATTTGGGATTTAAATTCAGAATCAGTATGCAGTTGAGAAAGTTTTGTCCGAATTTGTTGGACCAACACTTTATCTGTAGTGAAAACCAACAAATTCTTCGTTTTCTAGCTTCAAAATTCGTTATATTTTTAAGTTCACAAAAGTAAAGAATAATAATCTCACTCTAAAAAATTACATCTAAACAAAACAAAAAAAAAACTTCTAAACTATCATGTCTTCCATGAAATTCCGGCGAGGAGAATTCTTAAACATCCGAGTTTAAAAAGCCTATCTCCGTCCAGCATAACATAGAGGCTGCTTCCATTGCCCATCGCTTAATCTTTTCACATGCTTCCGTAGCGGCTAACTTACTTATTCGGGCTTGCGGTCTCTAGGGAAACCAAAAATACCTTTTCTGGTCTTTTCTTAGTCCATGTCTAAGAGGTATTCATCATTGTGGACTCTGTAAATCGTTTTGAAGGTCCATAAGGTCCATGTCTTGGGCAGTCAAAAGAGCCATGAAAGGGGTCCGTTGTCTTGGACAGTTAAGAGGACCATGAGGGAGGGGGGGTGCGTTGTCTTGGGCAGTTAAAAGAAGAACCATTAGGGGGGGGGGGGGGTTCGTTGTCATGTAAGTAACAACGCAGTTAACAAAATCTATTTTCTTCTCGTCTGCCTGTCTTAGTTTTCTTGCTTGTCTGTCTTAGTTTTCTGCTCATCTGTCTTAGTTTTCTGCTATCTGTCTTAGTTTTCTGCTCGTCTGTCTTAGTTTTCTGCTCGTCTGTCTTAGTTTTGAGTTTTCTGTAAAATAAGTTGATTTAGGTTGAAGCTTTATTAATATTATTTTTTATTATTATTTCTCAAGCCCAGCAGAGCCATAGTCTGTGATAAAACTAATCAAATGTAATACTTTTCATGAAATGGCCTATATTTTAATCCAATATGTTAACACTTACAGTTACCGATTCCTAGCGTGAACACAACGGTTACGACCATCGGTTCTACCTTAATAGAGTAAATTTGATAATTTTTTGTTATTTTTTGACTTTGACCTCTCATATCGTGTGCAAATATTGACCGATATAATTTCCGATCGGTTGCCTAAACATTTCACTAATGCAATTTATATCGGGTATTTATGATTCTATTAATTTGTCCTTTTTGCTGAGAAAAATTAGTATTTATAAAGAACAAACATATTTAAATTTTCAGAAATAACTTCAAATTAACTATTTAGGTAACAAATAATTATTTTTATAAGCTTATACACAGATATATATTTATTATTATTATAGAGTTATATTGTATAGTTATTTAAACAAATACTCCCTCTCCCGGGAAAATATCGTCTCATCTTTTCTTATACTATCGACATTTAAGGAACAATTTTATTTTTATGCTAACTATTTATTCATAATTACGTTTATTATCATTATTATTATTATTATTATTATTGGAATGTTTTTGATTAATTTCTTTAAAGCTATATTAAATAAATGTTTTAGTTTATTTAAGCTAATGATTAGTTTAATTAGGATAATGTTATAATTAGATTGTAAGTATTAGATATTATAATAATAAAGTAGTTTTTTTGTGACAAATTACCGAATCAGTGGATTATTAAAATTAAAATGGATTATTTCACTAAAAATTCCTTAGATTATTATTTTTTTTTTTATTATTAATTTTTATTAACTTTGGTTCTACTCAATATTTTTCGATGAAACCAAGCCTACAACATGCGCAACATTTTTGCACCCACCTCTGCAAACTCAACTCAAGAAAAGTTTGTAACACTCCATCTGGAAAATCGAAAAGTTGTCGAATCGGGTCGCCAGGGGTATCGATGTTTTTTTTTCGTTACATTTTGCTGACCGGCAAACGTGAAAAATGGATAAGACACACAAACCTTTAGCCTAACACATGGGCGCCCATATGGGGGGGCAAACAGGGGCGCTTGCCCCCCCCTGGAATACTGATCCATTTTTTTTTAAAAAACAAATGTAAGACTTTTTAAGTTCAATTTATAAATATTTAAAAAAAAAAACCATTAGGGTAATAGCGTATATTATAATAATTCTTCGTATGTATAGTTGTAGTGTATGAAATTAGTACAAAAAAAAATATATATAAAAAAGTAAGAAATTTATTGATAAAATATTGAAGCAAAGGAGCAAGTTATTATAGTATGAAACCGGATGAAACGTTTCATTCTTGCAGTATTCTTCTTGTCGAAGTTTATCAAATTGTATCGTCTCACCTCTCTCTCTTGATACCCTAAGGACACCCTATATTGCCATTATAACACTCTCTTATCAATTCTATCACTATCTACTAATCCTTTTTTACTTTCAATTATATACAAAATTACACGTTGAATGGAGTTTTTTGTTGGAGGGAGGGATGATGATACATGCTCACAGATACTAAATAAAAGTCAAAATAAGATCAGTCCTTTCTGTTCCGTCTTAGCCCCCACAAAGATTAAAATTGTTTATTCTATTTTGGAAATCTCGGAACCTCTAACATTAAATTCAGTTTCTACTGTCCGTGGCTTGTTTATCAAAATGGATATTCGCAAATAGATAATGCCCTATTTTAATAAAACTTTTTTATTGTTACTTTAAAACCATTTATTTTTTTATTAGATTATAGAATATAAAAATGTTTAAGTTTGAAATCTATAATTAAATTGCGAATATGATAAAACAAATTAATATGTGTATACATATATATATATATATATATATATATATATATATATATATATATATATATATATATATATATATAAATTATTTTGGCCCCCCCCTAAATTTTGGACTATGGGCGCCCATGGCCTAACACATCGAGATTGTCGGGAAGATTTTGATTTTTGATATGTCAAAGCCAACATGGTCATCCGTCATCATGAAATTGAAACTTGGTCGGCACATAAAGTGTGCTCAGATGCTCAGTCTCAACGGCTCAGAAAAGTTACCTCTTTCCAACGATATAAATCATGTTGGGTGTCGGGACATATTTCAGCCCAAATTTGATAATTTTGATATTCAGTTTCCCCCTAAAATAAACCAATTTTAATAAAATAAAAGATGTGTCAATATTGAATTCTGTAAGCCAGTCGGTGTACCAGATCATAAGTTAACTTTGAAAGAGGGTGCAGTTGTCATGTAAATGAAAATTTTTAATTTCACTAATCAATTCATTAGTTTGTAGAACGGAACTAATAATAGTTAAGATGTCTAAATATTAATAACTCCAAGAATAGCTTTTAAATTTGAAGTCGGAAATAGAGGTGTAGAAATTATGTGTATAGACAGTTCCCCCTAAAATTAGCTTACTCGACGCTCGATGACAATAATAAATAAATCCCGGAGTCAAAAATTATCTTTTGTTGGTGTGGATCTCATTAGTACTTTGTAGTAATATATTTAATGAAATGACCTACTCAATTAACCAATATGATAGAAATATGTATAAAATGGTAATAATACATCCACTGATTGCAAGCATGAACCCCGCGCGAAGCGCGGGGCAAATGCTTGTATACTATAAAGCCGCACGGCTAACTGACTCACTGACTGACATTAATGTTTAAACACTTCCAGAAGAGCTAGAGACTTGCGGTTTGCGCCAATCGACGCGCAACGTCCATTTTGTGAACCAAAATAATTATACAAAGTTCACTTTTCCCTCTCCTTCCCCCCTTAAAAAAATACAAATGACCGACTTGACTTTTAAGCTGTTTTGGGGGCTAAAAGTGATTGCGGCTAAGAGGTAAGTCGTATTGGAAAACGGATAATACCAGCGGTAAATGATTTTAAAAGATCTACAACTTTGGTCCTATGACTTTTTGTCGTATCATCATCGGTTGTACCGTATGTGGTGATAATTTTGGTATTTTTTTCCATTTTTGTCTTTGAATGACCATAGCTTCTATTCTTGTTGACATACTTTATTTCTGATTGAGGTGCTTGAATCTCACACTAATAGCTCTTTAAATTTAGTATATTTTATTTCATTAGTTTATCCTATTTGCTGAGAACACGAGAGTAAACTTTTTCCCGTGTGCCGTGCCACGTGACCATTTTTTTTTTTGGTTTTTAATTTTGTGTCGTATATCATTTGAAAGGCCTTGATATGTACAGGAAAGCTAATATGTTTATTTTTTTTAAAAAAAGTATATACGTACTTTTACCGATTTATAATATTGTTGTTGGTTAAAAGGTTTAAATATTTTTTGTTATTAGGTTTTTATTTATATTTATTTATTAGTTAAATTAATTCCATTTTGTATTGCTTGTTTTTTAAAAATATAATTTTGGTACCCCAAGTACAGGGGTACAAATGTCAAAGTTAATCTATTAGAATATGATGTATATCGTTGAAAAGCTCTTGATTAGTAAATTAATTTTTGTTGCGTTCTATTTTGTGATATTTTTAGTTTTGAGGGGGGAGGGGGTAAAATTGAAAAACTGTTTTTATAGAGGTTTCTACGATTCGGGCTGTGTTAAATTGGTTTATTAAATTTATTATATGTGCGCTACCTTTTCGCGCATTTTGGAGGCTTTGTTTCTCCGAAAAATGTTGGTTAGAACCAACGATATTAAATTACTGGAACAGTGTCGCGGCGTTCTAACTTTTAGATTATTTTTGTCGAGGTATTTTTATTTCTTAAACTGATCTTTTCTTTGCCTACTAGAGCCAAGGAAGCTATGTGCCACACTAATTGGCAGAGTATTTTTAATTTTCATGTAATCCAGAATGGAGAAATAAGAAAGATGTTATTTCAAAATATAATAACGTATGTACTTAATAATCTACGAAACCCTAAAAAGTACTTGGATGCAAAGTACTTCCCTCTGATTTTTTATATATCTTTTGGATTTTAACTGTTTTAATTATTGTAATTTATGAATAATATATTATTTAAGTGTCTGGGGTTGAGACTTGCCTAAAATAATAGACATGCTTGTAGGTTGACGTTGGCCGTCAATGTGGCGGCCTAGGTACTAACTAGAACTAGTATACTCGTATAAATCGTCCGATTATTTATCCTATAAATTGAAATGTGTTCTTATTTGTAGGTGTTAAATTCCATGCATAAATACAAATATATAGCATTATGTGTATTATATAATATAAATTGAAATTAGATGTACATGCAGTGCAATGATTTTAATATAAGTGTAGTGTATACTGATGTCAGATTTGATTTATTTATAATAATGGTATAAGATAAGATTATTTAGTTCACATGGATAGCACTTAGTATGTACAAGAAGGTGTGTATGAACAGGAAATCATATATGTTTATTAGTATGGGAAGACTGTTAGATATATGGTGTATGAGTAAGTTTATACATGTGTACTGTTTACTGTACAGCAGTGTATAATATATTGGCTCGTGTCATCTTCAACAGGTGTTACACTTGATATGAGGGTGTAAACCCTTACTCCTAAAGGACTGAGATAACATCATAACATTTCCAGGCTTTTGGCACATCTCGTCAACTCTAAATTTCAATCTTAAGTTAATCAAGCACGTTATTTTCAAGTCCTACTAACATTTTGTGAAGGCGTTTCCCATTATACAGGTGAATATGATTGAAAGAAGACAAAATTCGTCCATTTATGAAACTTGGTTTATATCTTCGTCTAGGCAATAGAATTGAAAATATGAAGAGCCCACACATTTTTAGGGGCAGAATTAATATTATTTAGGTAGTCGAGGGGGTTAAATAATATAAAATCATAAATGCATTAGTCAAGTTAGGTGTGCTTCAGGTGCTGAATCAAATGGAAGTGCTGAAACAGACGGGGTTTTTTCAAAAGATGGGGCGACAGCACTATGGAGAAACCCGAAATGACCTTGACAACGCACACACATCGTAGGCCATGAACAGAGACTTCTAGAAGGGACCAGTGCCCTAGAAGGTACTTGCATTATTTGAAAACAGAATACCTCAGAGGCAAGTGTTCCGTTCAGAGGGAGAGTCATCGTGTAAATGAATTGGCGCTAAATAACAGGTGTTTAAATAAAACAGCGAGTCTTTACTTTACTTTTATTTGTAAACAGCATTGTGAGGAGAGGAAGACACCTTGGTTGTTTCCTCTTCGATCCTGCAGTTCATTTAAAGCTAGTGTTAGTTTCTATAAGTATTCTTTTTTTTTCAGTGTATTGGTTTTAATCAAATCTCCCCACTCTCTTCAATTTTAATTCAGTCTTGTTCTAGACATTGCCAGTATCGGCTATCTCATTGCATTTATTCTATCTCTTTTATATATTATACATACCTATAATAATTATTGTATTCATTTAAAATAAATAAAGTAGATATATTGAATTAGTTATACAGTTATAAAATAATTAAGTATTTACATTTAATTAAATAAAAATTGGACGAAAGTCACATTTGAATTGGATATGTTTCACATCCTAGTGGGGTCACACTTATATTTTTAAGCATTGTTGAATTTTTAGAAGCAGTGAAATTAATATGGGACCTCCTAAATGCTACTTTTGGCAAACAATTTGAATAGTATTTTTAAAGGGGACCATCTGTGGGCTACATTTCACAATGCATCCAAACCTTGTGCACTTGTGGAAGAAAAATCAATGGGCGCAAAAGATTGGAACTGATTTAGGTCTAACAATGACCTACCACTTAAAATTCATTAAAATCGGACTATTAGTTTATCAGCCGAGCGCCACCTACAGATATGAAGCTCTAGGATCGTCCCTGCTTTTTCTTACTGCGTTAGTAAGTTTTTTTTTTAGTTGGATATTTAGATACCACCTACAAACCTGTCGTGGTTTTGAATTTTATTTTAATGGCCCACTTAGTTAGAAACATATTCATAATTTGGTTCAGCATTTATTTGAAATAAAAACAATGTTTGTTTCAACTCTTTATGCACTATACAATAATATAGAAGTAAACAAATAAGGGAGGGTAGAGGGAATCAAGGAAAGAGAATTAGGAAATTACAAGTTCAAGAATATAATATCTAAAATTACTTGGGTATTCCGTGGAGTGGAATGTGTTTGGATCTTGCAGCTGTGTTAGAAAAAGCAGAAGAAGAATTTTTCTCAAATATTGAACTCTTTAGATGAAATATGGGGCACGAGATTTCATCAGCCCCTCTCCTTCCACGTGAGCCTATACACACTATAGATGGGGAGGGGGGTGGGTCTAGAAATTTATCGGCCGACTTGTCATTGGAATTTATTGACGATATTTTCACAGAGATGTGTTTTTCCGCGGAATTTGACGATGCTTCTATTGAAAACTGCTCTACCATATTTTGCTTTTTCTTTTCTGTACACACTCACAAAGATATATTTGGTTCATACACTTCTGTGTTTTAATATATATATATATATATATATATATATATATATATATATATATATATATATATATATATATACACACACACACATATACATATACATATATATATATTTATATATATATATGTGTGTGTGTGTGTGTGTGTGTGTGTGTGTGTGTTTGTATAAATATATATATATATATATATATATATATATATATATATATATATATATATATATATATATATATATATATATATATATATATATATATATATATATATATATATATATATATATATATATATATATATATATATATATATACATATACATATACATATATATATATATTTATATATATATATATGTGTGTGTGTGTGTGTTTGTATAAATATATATATATGTATTTATAGATATAAGTGCATAATAAAACAATCCTTTTTTGTAGCATTGTCACGAAAACGTGTAATATTTTGTTTTTGTCACAAATATTGGCTTTCTTTTATCAAATAAATTTTTATCATATAGATTTAACTTGTCTACACATGTAGGTACCTGAGATTTTAGATATATTTTAACGTAAGGAAATGGAATTGCTATGATTAAAAAAAGAAAAACAAAAAGAACATTATATTTATCTTTGATTCTATTTTTTACGAAGGAAATTTATAAGTATTTGCAATTCTAGTTGTTAATGAAATTCTACGGCTTCTCTTTTTTTAATTCCTTTAATATTATTTCTTTTAATTTAAATCAGAACATTATTCTCTTTGAAATCACATTTTGAAACTTATCAATCAAGTTTTTGTGTTACATTCTTATTTATGTTGATCTCTTGTGCTTTTCATTTTATTATCTTATTTCTACTTATTTACTTTGGAGGATAAAATATATTAGATAAATGGGAATTAGATTCGATTCAAGAGAAGAAAAGCGTCTTCGGTTTCCGTCTTCATGGATTAGGCTAATAATTTAAACAACAAAACAGTCTTAGGTGTTCAGCCTCCGCCTCTTGCATGCAGATTTTTCCGAACTCTTTTGTCCTCGACAGAAACAGCCACAATCTTATTTCTTTTCTTTTCCAAGATATTTGATTGAAAATCGGAATATATAGGGAGAAAAATAGTTGAAAAGAATTTATATTATTAAGGAAATATATAATTTATTTTATCTGTAAGACATTTCTAGTGAACAATATTAATGCTCTCCGTTGATTAAACCATTGACTTTTGTTATTTTAGTTTCGATTAATATGGAGATTTTATTCTTTTTATTCTTATGAGTAATAATAATAATACTTAAAGTGTATAAATCTATCAGATGTTAAACCACAATAGAAAATTATGAAACTTGAAATGATAGACAATTCTTGCTTAACTAAAATTATATTTAAAAACCTTTTTCTGAGGATATTATAATTAATCCAGCTTGTTTCTATATTTGTTTGAAGTTTTGTATCGTTAAAGACTAAAGCTAAATTAAGTAATCATTGCATTGTTAAAATGAATAAATAATTAATAACAATCTAAATAAATTAAATAAATTAAGTTTTAACTAATTACCTTGGTGCCTACTATATTAACCTACTAGCTTGATACCTGTGCTTCGCTACGGAGTGTAATTTTAATTTGATAAGTTTATAAACTTCCACCAAGAAACACGTCACAAACATGTACATAACAACAATTACCGTACTCTTAAAGAGCTTTTTAACTATATGCATCATGAAGGGTATTCATTACTTGGACCCCGTATTCATTACTTGTACCCCGTACCCCTGTGTACCAAAATTTAAATTTATATATATATATATATATATATATATATATATATATATATATATAAGTAACATCATTTGCGCCTCTATTCTATGCTATTGCATACTATGTCCTAGGCTAATATCCGCGAACTCCTCACTCTATATATTTTTACTTATTTTGTAAGAAATAATTATTTAATAATTCTAATGTTATTATTTTTTTGTAACAATAACCTTAAAGGTTATGGTCATACTAAATAGGACTGATATTAGTCAAATTAAAGAAATAATAATAATAAATAAATAACGACTAAGTAAGAAAAATTGACTTCTGTAAGGAGCAAAGACAAGGTTTTCACCTAGTGTTAACTTAAATTGTTGGTTAGCTGATGCTTAAGTGAAGAGGCGTATATCCTGTTACTAATATCAATTATACTTCTACGGTTATACTCTTGATGTAAAGACACGCTAACCCCGTGTCATCAATTTTATTTACTTATATTAGTATATTCCTTTTGGCAGGCCCAAGCCCTCCTCGAGCTGTTTTATTTTTTTGGTAAGGAGGCGATGGAATGCTTTTTACGCACTAACCTGCATACGCGTTCGCATATAGCAGAGTGTCGGAATCGCTGGCGTTAGGATCGTCACCCTACGGACTACCCCCCCTCCCCCCCCCCCCCTTTTAGGGTGCTTCAGCCAATTACTCTGTCCCCTATAGCGTCACTAGGGGACACCTAGTGTCGCAAGCATCTAAATATAAGATGGTTCTCAGCAGAGGCATGTACAGTACATCCTCGGGCTGTTGTGACAAAGATGATGATTATTATTAACATTAGTGGTCATAATCGATCTGAAAAAAAAAAAAAAAAGAAAAAGAAATATGTTGAACTATGCAGTATTATTTGTTAACAATATGCACACACCCGTTCGAAACAATTCATTGGGTAATTCTTATTTTGATTTAATTTTCTCTTTCCCTCTTGTTTAACTGGCTCTAAACACAACACGAGTACTGGTTTCATTGTACGTAACATGTAAAACGTTTGGAAAGGACTTTGTTTCTTTTACCCTGAATTTCTGTCGTTAAAATTCAGGACACTTTAATTATACTTACAAATTGAAAACCGATGTAGTTTTAGTAAGCAATGTAGCAAAGTGAAATCACGAAAAAACATGTTTGCGCGAGGGAATATAAGATTAAGACAAAAAAGGAAAGTTTGAATACAAATGTATGTACGGAAACAGAGGTGAACAATAAAAGAGAGGTGAGGGGGGGGGGATGGTAGGAAGAGAGAGATTTTTTAAGTGAAAGCAAATGAGACGGAACACTGTTGAATAGAAAGCTTGGGGGAACTGCTCCCTAAGACCGTAGGGCCTCATAATCCTCTAGTCTGAAATCTAATCTAATCCGAGTACACTAAGGCAAAGGGGTCTTGGCTAATGCCCTTTGATACGAGTCCTCTAGAACTGTAGGGCCGCTGTTTTATTAGGCCGATATAACCCTTCTCCTCACATTGGGTCTTTGTTTAAAACCTATCTTTTTGTCTTTGTCCTTTTCAAATTAAGTAATCATGTAGGCACCACTAGAGAGTCCATTTACCTCTTTTTTACTTTAAATGATCATTAACTTCGACCTACTGTGTATACTCCTTTCGAATGTAGCACAGGTCCAACGACTTTTAACAAAGATCTAATAACAGTAAATACGTTCAAAACTTCTTTATGCTCCTTTTAATTTTGTAACTTCTTCAAAATGTAATTAGCCGAAACAATTGAGATATTCAGTGATTCCTGTCCAAATTTAAGCGTAAAAAGAAAGAGTTCCATTGCATAGTTAATTGGATTTTCTCTATAGTCAATTAGATACATTTTGCAGAATACATTATAAAGTTACAAAGATAATGCGCGCCTCATTATTAGGCTAACATGTTAATAAAATCCGAGACAATTTCATAAACTATCCTTTAATAAGTAAATTCTGATGTTTCAAATATATTGTATAAATCATTCTAATAGAAGTTGAGTCATAGCAGTTTGACATTTTATTTGCTGAATTTAATTTATAAAAAGTCTTGCTTTCAAGAACAAATTCCTTTGTAAGAGAAAGTCAGAGCACGAAAAAGAAAAAGAAATATTACACGAATGTGTATTCTTGACGCTGTTCATATGTAGCACTGTAATATATAATATTTTATATTAATTACTATTCCTTGTATTGTTTAAATCCATCTCTCTATACCAGTAAAAAAATTAATAGTTATTTTTGGTTGGAAACCAATCAATCGGCATTAGACCCAACATGTATGTTCTTCGAGAATCTAGATTTATTGCTATTACCACGTAACTTTATATGTATATCATACTTGCGCTACACGTGCAAAATAAAATAAAACTGTCTAGCTCTATTTAAGGTACAACTGATGAAAGTACTATAACAAAAAGTCAGGGCCTAACTTGAATTTTTTTTTTTAACTTGGCTGAAAATCAATGAGTCCGTTTTTCAATACGACTGATAGTTTAGCCACAAAAGAACTTATGAGTTGTGTCCACCATTTTGGGTTTTTTTTGGGGGGGGGGGGATAAACCTTTTTTTTTACTTTTCCGTCGGTTACACAGCAAAAGAGTGCACAAAATTACGGAATTTAAAGTATCTAGCTGTTCTGCATGTGCCAAAACATTTATGTCAGTGAGTCAGTATGTGGTTTTTTAGTATAAAAATACTATAATTACTCTATCTTAAGTTTACTTAAATCTGTAAACTGTTAATGCCACACCCTTAATACGTTCTAAATCATCGAATTGATTCAATTTTCTCACTCTCAGTATGAAGAGTGAAAAATTTAGTTTTTAATTATTAGAAAGAAAAAAAATCCGGGAAAATGAAATTAAAAAATGCAAGAGGACTAGAATATAAAAGAATGTGAAATATATTTATTATGCCCATAAAATATAATGTAGCATCCATAAGTAAAAACTGAGGCTGAAACAAACATTTTCTGGGGTCAAAATACTTCTTGAAGATTTTATTTAAACTCTTGTGATGAGATAAAATAAGTTTAAAAATAATCTTTGTTTATATCAGTAGTTGCAGACGGTCATTGATATTTGTGTGACCTCAAAGTAATTGTGGCATCCTTTTTTTCTTTAGTACTGGCCCTCCACTTTTGTAACTCATATGCCACAACATGCACAACATACTTTTGCCTAAATTCTTTCTAGAAAAGCAAAGTAGCTGTAGCCTCAACTCAGGCCTAGATATAAGAGAATAGGTTATAAATTGAATGTTTTAACGAGAGATAAAAATGCACTCTACATTGTACACTGGTATTTTATTATTTTAGTATAATAAAAGCTGTGTATTTTCTTTGCTCTGCACGTCCGACCATCTCCTTAATTTAGAGAGAGCAATGATGTTTACAAAATGATTTTCGTTAAAATCCCTGTAAAGATTGGCGTAATGATGCAAAAGGGGTTTTTCGAGGCTTGTATCCTGTTGTTCATGTGCTTGTGTTTACGTTGGGGTTCCCTTTTTGTGACATGTTGGTTTTATTCTCGCCATCAAACTTAACTTAAGGATAAAAAAAGAAGGGACAACAAGAAAAATACTCGGTGGAGATAAAGTCTTAAAAGGGGGAGGGAAAGGACAACAATCGATAAGGGACAGCCGGAGGGACGTTGAGCCGTGGGTCGAGGAGGTGCTCCTTTACAGTCACTCTAGTTAAGTGGTCATATCTCTGGTGCAGAGGGCCTCTCGGTTGTTTTCTTTAAACACTGGGCCCAGTCCTTCACGAAAGTAGCCCCCTCCTATTATCCTGCCATCAAGGCCCCGCCTCGGCCGTACAGCGAAACCTACTTAGACCTAATCAAAAACCCACTCTTTTTGTCCTGTACTGCCCTCACACTCGGTCCAGAAAAACAAAGAGGCTTTATAAAAGTAATCTTAAGTATGTCATAAGTATCATATAAAGATCTTATTCTTTTAGTTCTCGGATCATTAAGTCTGCTTCAATGATGTGGATCGTACTTAAAACGAAGTACTGTAATTGAAAGGCGTTTTAACTTCTTTTGTTGATAATGTTTTTAATAAGTTTTCATTTGTTTGTATTCTTAGAGTTATGTTTTACATTTAATAAGAAAAATCTAACTATTCGTATTTCTTATCAGGTGTGTAGTTTTTTATGTGCTACTCTGTGATGGAGGTTCAGGCACTATTATATCGGAACCTAGATTTATCCCGAGAAATTGTCTTATTATATGTTTTCATATCTAAAACCTTTCAAAATAAACCTTTGGTCTATCATTTTCATTTTGTTATTAAAAATTTGTTCAACATTTCACCTCAATTTATTTTAAAATAAAACGTTTAACATACCAATTTCAATATTATATTTATATTATTAATAATAATTTGAGTATTAATGTACTTATTATTTTTTAGCGAAATTTTCTGACAGGGGTAATTTTCAATATAGAGTAAGTATATCTTAACTCTACATGTACTGTTTTCGAGTTTCCAATTTTAGTTTGCTATTCGTATACTAGACGGCCCTTATTTTCAGAATTCTAAGCATTTACTTTCCCTGTTTGCTTGGTAATTTCTTTCTCAAATAAGATAATTCCTAATACTTGTCAGTACTCAACCAATAATGACTAACTGAAATGTTCAATTTCATCAGTCTGTAACAACAAATCAGAGAAATCTCCTTAGGAATATTACCGTAGTGAATAATATAAATAAAGCGAAGGTGACTTGGTATTTCCTTTTAAGTTAAGCAACAAAAAGTGAATAATCTCTTGTCTAGTTTGGCGTTATTAATATCAAATGAAAATTCCGCTTAAATTATGTTGAAACTAATGAGAAAGTGAATGACAGTGACGCATTTCCGATTTTGTTAAATAGGCAAGACCGTTGTAGTGGTTGACATCAATACTTTACAAAATAATTTAATTCTCCGGTTTCACGGCATTATTGAATTTTCTCGCCGCCGGGGAAGCTTTGGAATAATTCAATCAAGAGATTCCGATGTCTGTCATATTCAAGGCTGAAATATTTGCATTTCCATTTTAATAGTGTATAACACGCCTATGAACTTAGCGCCGTCAAACCAGAAAGGGATAATTTCAAAATTTCCTATACAGTCATTTCCTCTACGTCATTTTTCAACCAAGATATTATTCTGCCGATCCTCTTTTTTTTATAAATCTGTTGTAGCGTGTTGAACCCTAGTGAATTCGTTTTAACATTAGAATGAGGGTTGGCGACGAGGGAATTAAATTCCTGGGTCTCTTCACTTCGGGCCGGAAAAGACGGGCCTCAGATAATGGAGGTGTAAATCAGTCGGGGGTGAGGGTCACCTGTCAACAGCAAGAGCCAATCAGGGCCCTTCCCGCGCCCGCCCTCCTTAATTAACCGTGAACTCTTCAATTAATTCAAGGTGGCTTCACAAGCCTTCTATTCATTTCCTCGCCCGCCGCAACTTCATCTCCATATTTCAATCCTATCTCCATATTTATTTAAACTCTGTCCTCTCCAAATCAGACTGGAACTTTGCGGTACATATACTATACATACATACACAGACACAGACATATATATATATATATATATATATATATATATATATATATATATATATATATATATATATATATATATATATATATATATATATATATATATATATACATATATATATATATTGTTTAAAAGTTAAAGTGCTCTATAATCACCGTTATGATGCGGTTTGATAAATTATTGTTAACATATTATATAGACCAATTTTCTTACCCTGTTCTACAGTGAACTCTAAAATACATCGATTTACCCTCCTGAAGATAGAACTCTTTGTAATAACTTACCTTATCAACAATATAGCTGGCATAGACTGCTTTTTTTTAAGCTAAAATAAAAAAGTATCTATTCATGGCTATTTGGAGCATTATTTCTTTGAAGTTCGCAAGAAATTTCATTTTACAAAAGGTCAACCCAGCAAGAGGTGATTTTTATGATCCTGAATACAAAATAGTAAGTAGAACGAAAATCAGGTTCAACATTAAGGTCTTCTTGATGTTCAAAAATCAAGGAGTTCATGTTAGTTTGTCACTTGATAGATGACCACTTTGATTTAGAGCAATATTTGAATAATTAACCTCTCAAGCGACAAAATGAATTATATACTTAGTGCTTACGCTTCTCTGGGTTAACTCGTAATGATAACTTGGTTTTCCGATGAAATCCGCGTCATGAAGGGGTTGAAGTCCGAAGTTTCGCTTCCAATACTGAAAGCATCTTCAGGGATGTGGTGCATCATGATGTTGACTCGAAGATCACACAAGAAGAATCAAGATATAGTGACGACCGGAGAGAACTCCATATTTATACTAGTTTTCTAGACCTAGATTGTACCTGGATTTTCCTGGGGTTCCTTTATTTGGGGTAATCCTTTGTCGGGATGATGAAATTAGGTAGGTGCTGCCTTCGTCAGTGATCCTTTGTCGGGCGGGTGATGTATGAAAACGGGAAGTGACTGTAGCACCGCGCCGCCTCTTGCTATCTGCCTTCCGCAGGTGCTGACCAGAGGTTTCCAGGTCCGAGAAAGGGTGACATCATCTTCTCTCCTAAAGATATCCGGTTGTTTCTCGATCTCAATAGCCTCCCTTACCACCCTGCTGTGATACCTGTTAGCAGATGCGACCCGAATTCCCTCAAACTTGATGAGATGGCTGGTTTCGCCAGAATGCCGAGCCACTGCTCTTAAGTTTACGTATTCTTGTAGGTGGGTTGAGATTAAGTTTCCAGTTTCCCCGATGTAGTTTTTGCCGCAACTGCAAGGAAAACTAACATCAACTTGATTTTCGTTCTAGTAACTAACCTTTTAGACACTTCGATTACTTTAAACGGCTTTTTATATGCATTTATATATATGTAATTATTATTATTATTATATACATCTTGGAAGTTCTAATATATAAATATATTTTTTTTTGTTACAGGCCTATGCTACAAGTGTGGTACCGTCGAAATTGTTGGAATCGGGATACCGCGATCGCTTGTGATCTCTACCACTCGCATTCTTACAGTTAATTTGCTTCATATTTAGTATAGAGCAAACTAACAAACGTTTGAATTTGTGTGGTTTGTTTCATTGTTTTTATCAACTAAAAGTGTAAAATCAAATTTCAAAGTGAATCAAGATGAAGTGCCTGTCGCAAACATCATCCAGTTTGGCTCTTTCTATCAGTCTTCTGCTTTGCGTCACTATAAGTGGTGAGTAAATTTCCAATTTTTTTTTTTTCATAGTTCAAGGAGGTGTATTTATTTATTTATTAGGTGTAATAACACATTTTATTCATACAAATCATTTTTAGAAATGATTAGAAGAGAAATTGCTACTTGAGAATAGCAATAATTTAACATTTTTCAAGCCAAAATTTAATAAGGAATATAATTAAAATAGATGTAATTTGAGCTAAAATATTAATAACGAGTAGAGATAATTATATATGTCTGAGAAATTCTTCAAAAATGTTTCAAGAGACAGCACTATGCTTGTCATTTGACTGTTAAGAAATGTAAGTGTACTTAATATGGAGGCTATTCCTTTCATATTTACAAAGTCCAAGTGAATTTAGCTCGTTAGATATCCGAGAAAGTTATTTTTAAACATGGCTTTACTAAAGCCTTCTAACGTAACCTGAAATCAAAGCATTGAGTCTCTAATGACACCATGTCTACAAGTCTCTATACTAACCAGAATTTCTGTATTTATTCAGCTCTAAATTAGTCCCCTAGATGATTAATTCAAAGTAGAATATGGAAAAAGAGAAAATCTTTTAGAACTTTATATCTTCCATGTATTTTTACTCCCACTCAACTTCCATTTTTAAACATACGAGTATATTTTTTAATATATGAAAAAAATATACATACGAATATATTTATCATTTAGTATACATACACACACACACCCACACACACATATATATATATATATATATATATATATATATATATATATATATATATATATATATATATATATATATATATGTATGTATGTATAGAGAGAGAGATTCATATTTACTTAGTAAAAAGGGAAAATAAAAAAAATACTATGAGAAATGTATGCATTCGACAAATATTCTCTGTGCTGTAAGGTTTTTCTATTGGCTTTTTTCCTTCAACAACTGAAAGCAACTTAAATATCTTCAAAAAAATAATATAACGATAACGAACCAAAAATAAACATACAAACATTTATAATTCGTCAAATTTAAGATATCTTGAAATCTTGCATAAATTAAAATGAAGTGAAAAACCTGATTCAGGTGAAAAATCAGTGTCACTAATGGCTTGAAGTCCAATGTTTTGCTTCCACTACTAGAAGTATCTTCAGGGTTCTGGTTCCTCGTGATATTAGTTTGAAGCGAAAAAGAACGCTCAAGAAGAAAGGGCGGTAGATCAACAAAATCCTTATTCTCATACATTGAAGGGACGGCAGGTAAGATAAGTAGGATTTTCCGAAAACACGGCATGGGAAGCACTTTCGGTACTAATTTACTTGGTAACCCATTTATATTTTCTTTACCTCTTTTAAATAATTTATTTGTATAAATAACTATTAAGACAAAGGGATATTTAGTTCAAAGAACTTTAGGACCAAGGAATATCACACTTCTGAATGTATAGATGATAATTGTAGTATCTAGTATAAAGTAATTAAGTATTAAGTATTATCTAGTATTAAGTATTAAGCAAAAGAGTATCTGAAGATGATAAGCACTGTTTTAATTTTCTGAAAATTGTTTCTTCGGCATCCATCCAACTACATTTGACATGTTTTTTAGTTAGCCGATGTAGAGGAGCACATATGGTTTGGAGATGGGGCACAAATCGAGCATAATAATTTATTGACCCTAAAAAAGATTTTAACTCCGTTACATTCCTTGGTGGCTGCATTTCCTTAATAGCTTTGATGTGTTCGTCAGTAGGGTGGATACCTTCTGCGTCAATTCTGTGACCAAGGTAAGTGACTTGCTGCTAACCCCAACGACATTTCCCCTTTTGGATTTTAATTCCACTTCCCATTAACCTACGTAATACCTCTGACAATCTTGAATTATGTTCCTCTAGCGTTTTTCCTTGTATGATAATGTCGTCGAGGAAGCAAGCTACACCAGAAATTCCTTCTAAGGTACAATCCATTGTTCGCTGGAACAATGATGGCGCAAAATTAACTCCAAAAGGAAGCCTTTTGTATCTGAAATACCCTACATGTGTTGTTATAGTAAGTAGTGACCTGCTCTCTTCCTCTATAATAAGTTGCAGGTACGCATCTTTCAAATCTATAGTTGAATAGTATTTTCCTCCGTTTCGCTTAGCCGTCACTTCTTCAAATCTAGGTAAGGGGTACTTTTCCAATACCGTGTACGGGTTAATAGAAACTTTAAAGTCCTCGCATATCCTGACTTTTCCGGTAGGCTTCACTACAGTTACGATCGGTGAAGCACACTCCAAAGGGGTCTGTGATGGATCTACTGGTTCTATTACCCCAATCTCAACTAGCCGCTTAAGCTCTTTTTCCACTGACTCCCTTAGCGCAAAAGGAACCGGCCGTACTTTGTGAATTACTGGCCTCGCTGTATTCGTTACATGTACTTTTGCCTGATGTCCTACGATTGTCCCCAACTTGTCCTCAAATAATTCTTCAGATTCAGTTAAAAGTGATTCTATGTTGTGGGGGCTATCCTTTTCTCTAGTCTCTAAAAGAGAACACAGCTATGCACCTTCAGGTTATGGTAGCCCAAATTCAAGAACCCAGTCTAGTCCGAACAACGGAACGACCTTATGTTTAACTACTGTCACTTGTAAATGTTTATTCCTCTTAAACGCCTGGACCCTAACCTGTCCCTGTCCACTGTCCAAGTGTTTCTATAGGAACTCCTGTATACGCTACCAACCCAGGAACATATGAAAATTTGGGAGAACCAATTTGTTTCCAAATGCCTTCACTTATTATTGTTCTAGCAGCCCCTGGATCCTACAACATAGCTAACCTTTTACCGTTAATTTTGACATCTAACATTACTTTGCTAACGTTCCCCGTATGTAAGTTTACATTTCTAACAGCATCAACTCCATCGCTTTCTGAATCTTTATTTTTTCTTTCTTCAACTCTCCTTACTTGTTTTCTTTGCTCTTCTCCAACTATTACCGCTTTTCCTTTTGTTAAACACACCCTTGCAAAATGATTTTCCCCTGAACAAACTAGACATTTTTCTCCCTCCGCCTGACAATGTTCCCCTCTTCTATGTCGGAAACCACCACATCCTAGACGGTGCTTCCCCTTAACTAGCTCTCTTGGTGCTTTTCCGCTGTTCCTGTACTGTTGACTGCTTGTAGCCGTAGACCTAATATTATTTCTATTTGAAACATTGTTCACTCCCTCACTGCCTTCGATTAATTTTGGACCGGCGTTCCTCTCGATGTCAGAGAGTTTCTTATGTTGTAGGGAGACCTGTTCTAGTTGAATCGCGGTTGCCTCTACATCTTTCAATGTAGCAGCATTTGTGGGGAACATTTTTTATTAACTCCTTCTGCCACTCTGAAATATTTATTCCTACAAACAATTGATCTCGTATTCTTTCTTCTAATGTGCTACCGAATTCACAACGGTTAGCCTTTGCTCTTAAGCTGTTAACATAGTGTGCTACTGACTGTGTGTAACGTAAATTCTCTTCGTTCACTCTGTATCAAAACTTTCTTTGCATATAGTCCGTCTAAAACTTCCTTTAATTCCCCAAACGATATCTCGTTCACATTCTTAGGTTTAAAATGATCAAAAAGAACCTTATAACATACTGGCCCTATTTTTGATAACAAAAGAATAGCCTTATACTTGTCACAATCAGCCCCTTCCAGGCCAAACAATAACAGGCCTGTTTCGAATCTAGATATGTAGTACTCCCATTCCTCCCTAGATTCATCAAATTGTTCAAATTTGAAGTTTTTTAATGATTGACCTATAGCATTTGATTTATTATTTACCTTGAGGTATGACACGTCCTTCCTGACCACTAGAACTATTATTAGGTAAATTTAAGATCATACCATAAACACTGACATAAGATTGATTATCGCCTGATTCTGAATATTTTCCAACCTCCGAACTTCCATTGCGTTTGCTTTGCCGATTCTTTTCACTATTCCGATTTGTTTTCACGCCTTCCACCACTCCTTTCTTCTTTCTACCCGGCATCCTCGTCGCCAAAATGTAGTATCTAGTATTAAGTAACACTATAATAAAACTCTAAACTTGCATTTTGTAAGCTCGTTCAAAACAAGACTGAATAATTTATATTTTGACATAACATATAAAATAGACATAAACAAACAGTAACATAGTAACCATTAAATAATAATATCACTTAATCTATAATATAACTATGGATAACCAAGTAAATTAGTGGCCCACTTTCAATGCCCTCCACATGTCTCCAGAAATGGCCGTTTTCCATCGAAAAACTTGATTTATTTCCATAAAAAAGTATAATTCCTGATGATAATTATATCATTAAGAAAACGGTATTTATTTACTTGGGTACATAAGTATGTACCAATAAGTATGTACCTAAGTAAATAAGGTGCCATAGGGAAAGAGTTTATCTGGGTACATACCATTTATATATTAAAAAATATATGGAAATGAAATAAAATAAATTAATAGACAAACTTAATGGGGATGTTAAAATGCACTGGAACTTTTGTATGGGGAAGAAAAGAAAAGAAAAAAGGATGTACTCAAGTAAATAAGGTGTAATAGGGGTAGAACTTTAGTTGGGTACATACCCATGGTATGTACCCAAATAAATAAGGAGCAATATGGGCAGGAGTTTGGGTACATACCCAGGGCAAGTATTTTTATTTTATTTTTTAATATGAATTTAAAAAGTATGGACAGAAATGACAATAACATGTCATGAAATCATTTTTATTACATAATTCATTCTTGAATAATAAGTCAACCCGGAATGATTAAAACCAATTCACCTCATTTTTTAGGTGAATTGAAGGTATGTCCCAAGTAAACAAGTGCCCGCACAAATTCAACTTTTATACTGGTAGGTGTTTGAAACCGATCTTTCTTATATATTCAAATCTGGCTATGGAAACTAAAGTTTATGAAACGAAAATGAATAATTTTTTAATGGTTTAACTTCTCTGCACCTATGGCTTAACATTTTTTAAGAAAGAAATAAAATAAGTACGCACAAATGCTGGTAAGAAACTGATTTATAAAGTTATTATTTATTAATTCATAATACATGCTTAAGTCTATAATGCATCATAGTTCAGAGGTGGGGCGAGCATGTCACACCGGGGAGGGGGGGGGGGGGGGGGGGGTTATAGAATACCCCACTAAAAGGGGTGGGGGTCCGGGGAATTTTTTTTAAATCTAGGAGCAAAATGGTGAGTATTAAGAGTATTTGAGACTAATTTTCTAGATGGTTCATCCTTGGGATTTTTATTTGAAATTTAAAAGCTTCGTAAATAAAGTTTAAAAAAAAATTTATGTCACGTTTTCAAAAAGTATTCAGAATATCTTATTGGTTGTTTCTTCGAGATAACATCACGATGCACAAAACCGAAGATCCTTCCAGTAGTAAAGATAAGTGGTAGTGGAAATGTCGGACTTCAAACCGCACACAAAATTTTAAATTTAAAAAAATGTGAATTTTCATCGCCTCATCATAAAATACTAGCATGAATTATTTCATAATTTTTAGGTGGTTTAAGGACAATTTTGGCGCAAAAACGCAATATTGATGGTAAAAACAACAGTACTCATACAAGGTTATATATGTTTGTATATTATACTCTTTAGCTGCTTTCATTTGATACCCCTCTCGAAAATTAAAATTGAGCTTAGCACATGCTTGCGCAATGCGCGTGCGCAAATTAAATGTTTAACTTCTCTATATCTTTCCTATGTGTGCGTCAAAAAGTAACGCTAGTACTTCAAAGTTAAACTTTCTAGCGTGAAATGGTTTGGGAAATATGAACCAAAGTACGACGGACAGACAGTCTCATCACCATCACCCTTGGTATGAGGGGTTCGATGAGGATCTGCGAAACCCTAAAAATTATAATATTTAATTTTATGTTTAAAGATATTTATATTAACGTTTTCCTGCTTATAAGAATAACGCGTAACAAACGTAAATAATGTTTTGTTGCAAATTAGTACCCTCATAATAGTCATGTTAGAACGGTTTTGGAATAAGAAAATACAAGGGGAAAAAGGGTCCAAATAATATTATTGGCTTTGCCACTATATAACCACTAACAATTACGGTATTCGACTTGGCAAGGATGAGAAAAAAAAGAAATAAAAATATATATATATATATATATATATATATATATATATATATATATATATATATATATATATATATATATATATATATATAGTGCCAATATGGGTGTATAGAAAACAATTCGGTCGAATGGGTTTTTTCCATTTTTAAATCGAGAGGGCGACATCCTTGGAAAACTTAATGAAGGTTCGGACTGTCGCATGAGCGAGAAAGACAGACTAGAAGGTATGGTCACTGATAACAAGAAGCTTGTTATCAAGTGAGGGTGTTGAAAACATTCGTATCCGAAAGGGTAAGTCGAATATACCTTTGAAACAGTTATATCTTGGTGAGGATGAGTTAACAAGGGGTAGCAATTGCAGCAGCGGTCTGAAGCTCGTAAAAGTGGGGTATAATAGCGCGTTGCGGGAGAACTCACGTACTGGTTAGGACTTAGAGTACAGGCACAGGCACGTATAGGCGTAGCGAGGCACTGTGTACCCTCGAGTACAAAGCCTGCACCCTAAGCACGTAAAACAAAACAATTCGGTATTCATAGTGTGACACCCTGCCGACCTCTAGCCTCGAGCTCCAGGTCTAACCAGGCTCTCTAGCCACAGAACGCAACAAGAACATTCCAGGACCTTTCCGCTCTTCCAACATGCTTACGGCCACGCCAGTTACAGGGTTATAAAAAGAATTTCCCGGGAAATGTTAATTTTTTATAGCTCGTGTCGAGGCTTTATTTATGTAAGCCAGTTGGTATAACTTAGTACTTAAAGGTTTTCCTCACTTTCCTTGGAATTCGTGTATTGAAACTGTAAAAAATGTAAATTTATATATTGGTCATACAGCAGAGAGAAATATATTCGCCTTGATAAGATAAAGATGTATAAATTAATACCAGTGTAATATAAATGTAATTCTATGAAACCTCCTTATTTGATATTATATTATTTCCATCACGACGTTTCCAATGATGTTTTATTTATTCTTATTAAAATTAACGCACTAGTTATAGTAAATTAGCCTAGGCTGGGAATCAAAATCGAAGACTATAATTATGTCCTAGGAATACCATAATTCATTATCACATCGGTAAAGTGGTGTTAGTAATTAATTAATTAATAATTATTGTTCCCCCATGGTAAATAGTTTTTTTCAAACCTTTAATAACAAGAAGGCAGGATTACATAATGTATAATATATTATAATATAATATTATTATTTAGAATAAATACTTAGTTTTAAGGCTGTTATAATATGGATGTAGAATTATCTCTATTTTATTATTACGATAAATGTCAATTTTCAAATCATCTCTCCACAGTAGCTATATTTGGGTACAAACAGATTTCAACCCCCCCAGTTTCAATGCAATTTGGATGGTAAATCAAAATTAGCCCAGAGATAGCTCCTTGAGAATAACCCCACTCTCCAATATGCTTGACAAAGTTTCACTTGAGAAAATAATTGGGCTCTGCGCAATGTTTTATTCTTTTTTTTTTACAATGTACTCTCATTATTTTCTTGAGTTATTTTAGCTATCGGTAAGTTCTACGAATTCAGTTTTAAATAGTAATTTTATATTAATAATTAATTATCTTATATTACCTTCATTCAAATATTTTTGTACCCAAAGAACGTAATAGTTATGTTTACAAGATATGTTTGTATTTAGACAAATCTGTTAGGCTGAGAATGGTTTGAAGCTCTTGCAGTTATAAAATAACTCAAAAGCGGAATAATAAATTAATTAACCGTTCAATTTACTGATGTACGGATAAAAGTGAAATTTTATTTTTATAGGCTTAGTCGTAAAAAAATAAAACTTTTTTCTCTTGAGCAAGATAATCAAAGGATTAAGAGACTATACAGGTGGGTGTTATCCTTTTAAGCCAGGTACCATAGGGGTCATTCTTAAATTGAACCTAACTAGTTAGAGATTAGATTCCTTCCCACTAAACTTAAAAGTCTACTTATCGTTAGACGTCCGAATAAAGATTAAAGTTACCAGGTTTTAGAGGAATTAATAGATGAAGAGTCATCCAAGGTCCAAGTTCAAGATAGTTTAAAAACAGAGTTTAGTTGTTCATATCATTGAATTTAAGAATAATTGAATTATGTATTAATTTTTGAAGTATTATTATTTAATTATCCCTCAACACCCTTCCTCAGTCCTTGCCACCTTTGCAGATGACAAGGCAATCCTATCTGTCCACCAAAACCCTCAAATTGCCTCAAATAACACCCAAAATCATCTTCTCCTTCTCGAACCTTGGCTAAGAAAATGGAGGATCCGGATTAACGAAGAGAAAAGTGTACATGTCACTTTTACTCTTCGTCATAGCTCCTGTCCCCCAGTCATTCTTAATCAAGTCCTCATTCCACAATCCAACACTGTCCGTTACCTTGGCCTTAACCTCGATAGACGACTCACCTGGCAACATCACACAAAAACTAAACGAACGGACATCTCAAGACGATACAAGTTGCTGCTACGTCTTCTGGATCGTAGGTCTAAACTTACTTTAAATAATAAACTTCGCATTTACAATGTAGTCTTAAAACCAGCTTGGACCTACGGTCTAGAAGTATGAAGTAGCACCAAGCCTTCCAACTCCCGTCGAATTCAAACTCTCCAATCCAAGATCCTCAGAAAAATCACAGATGCTCCTTACTACGTCTCCAACCTCACTCTCCATAACGACCTCAATGTTCCTTTTGTTAGAGACCTATCCATATACCGATACCATAAATTTCACCAATCCTTATCCAATCACACCAATCCTTTAGTTGAAATCCTTTCCTCCCAATCCATCCCAGATAACCCACCACGCCGCTTGAGGAGGCAGTGGCCCAGAGACTTACTAAGAATGTGATTAATTATCAAAAATGATTAAATATTGAAAATTACTTTTATTATTATTCCTAATTCATATTATTGTAATCATAATTTTAATCCTCATGCCTAAAGGAGTAGTCAATGGACTACTACCTTTCTCAAGTAATTCAATACCCGAAAAAAACTTGCATCATTAACACTTATAACATTGATATATGTAGTTGTGTTACTCAATAAAGTGAAAAAAAAAAAAAAAATTAATCAAATCGAGTGGATCCTGCAATCACCTTATATTGAGTTAAATAGGACTAAGAGCAGAAAAACTAATTCATTTTTCGCATGCATTTAATTATGTTTTTTTAATTTTATTTTTTTTTAAAACATGACTCACTGAATCAACATGACTAGGATAAATTATATTTTCAATACAGCATTTCAATTGTCATTCTGTATACGTCTTTATACCTTCCATATCCGTGTTAATTTTCCTGGCTTGTGAAATTATTAGTAAACTTTCATTTTAGCAAAATAAAATAAATAATGTTAATTAATTTCAACAATGGCTATGCCCAATATTTAATACAGTCAACTTAACTACGTTAAAATTTTAAATTGGAACGTAAAAAAATAATTTACAATGGGCTAAATAAAGTGGCCACTTCGAACTGTTATAATTTTCTTGTTTGGTCAAGGATAACTTTTGCAATATATAGGTATTTCTAATACCATGCCTTCTTTGAAATTCATATGAAATATGAGCGAATCTACAGGATTTATTGTACAGGCGATATTTCTGACTTAATGTAAAAAACTAACTACCCTATCTTGAAGGGTCGCATATACATAGCATATACATTTTTTATTCGACCTCTCCAGCGCCCTCTAGTGTCAAAAAAGGTGTTTTTGTCACAAGAACTTTTTTACGTGAAGACCAACCGAATAAAAAGGATCCTATCTTGTAGAGGAAGGACACTTTGGAGGTGGTACACTAGTTCGAACTTTTTTCGATCCGAACTCCTCCAAGTGGAGTTATAAGTCTCCAAAGTTGAGTTTACTTTCTTTTCTTTTTATGTTTAGGGGTTCATTCATTCTTTTTTTGACGAGGGGAAGAATGGAGAGTTGGAATTGACTTGGGGGGGTCGATGAACATTTTTTTCGATGAACATTATTGGTAGTTTTACATTACCGTAGAACAAGTTGGTAGATGGCTTTAAAAAGTAATTTTTAAAAAAATCATTCTATTAACGAAAACATTTATATTTTATCGAGATAGGGGTGCTCATATTAAAGACTAAATATAAATTAAGAGCACATTTAATTCAATTGTAATTTAAATATTTCTGACCATTTCACATGACCCCGAAGCCTAATTTGGACTTTATGTTTTTCCTTCCAAGCCTCCGAAGGAATCAAAAGCATTGTGATCTTTCTTAAAAAAGTAAGTTTTTGATGAGTCCAATTTCAAGAAAGAAATTCAATTTAGACATGAGGGAACATTTTTGGTCTCGTGTCTGTCTGTCGGTCTGCTCACCATTATTTGTGAACCAATATATTTTAAGAACTTCTCGACTGCTTTTGATTAAATTTGGATAGTAGGTCATAATTTGCTCGTTGTGGGTACCATAAAAGTTTCAACCCCAGTTTCAGGTCAATGAATTTTCTTATATCGATACTTTAATTCATGTTTAATAGACTATTAATTAGTGGGGCACATAGCTTTCTACTATCGACAAATCATCCTAGATTTCTTAAAAATCAGAGACTTTTGAAGATATGGGTATACATAAATAATGTATGTATGTGTGCATGTGGGAGAGAAACAAATGGGGACAGAAGGTTCAAATATCGATGGGACAACCAATGGTCTAGTTATGACCTTTCAACCAAATTCAATAAAATCAGATCAGTAGTTTTTAAGATATGTATAAATGTTGGTTCTCAATAATTGAACACTCACGGAACCAAAAATTATATATATATATATATATATATATATATATATATATATATATATATATATATATATATATATATATATATATATATATATATATATATATATATATATATATATATATATATATATATATATATATACGTATAGCTGTGTATATATGTAAAGGTTCCTTCTCTAAATTTATTTAGTTAAGATACAATGAAAATAATTCTTATCTATATATATATATATATATATATATATATATATATATATATATATATATATATATATATATATATATATATATATATATATATATATATATGATCATCTAGAATCTAGAAGGTCTACATTTATACAGTTACAGTTAATTTTCAATATATGCAGAAATTTTTAAAAACGTCTAAATAATTTTATTTTAATGCCTGTAAAGTCTTTACAAGAAGTTCTCTTGTAAATGTTAATCTTACCCGAGGAATAAGAGATTCACATGAGAATCGTCGGGAAGGTTAAAATTTAGTGTGATACTTAAAGAAGAGAAATATATTGTCACGAAGTAGAGGATATACAGCTAGGGTCTTAAGGCTGGTCCCTTTAAAGCTTTAGTTAACGACACTGGGTCGCTTCTACCACTAGCTCCTGACTTCGTGGCTTGAAACTGAAAACAGGGCTTGCAGCAAATTTTACCTTTCTCTGTACAATGTAAAATTAGATCGAACATTGCGTGATTTTATTTTTATTTTTATTATTTAATTCGAGTGTAGATAATACGTTCATTTGAAAAATATGTTTTGACTGAATATTATTGTAAAGTATATCCGTAAGATTTATCCTGCTGTAGAGCTAAGTCGTTGTTAAACGTTGGAAATTCCATCTCTAACTAATCCTAAATTTCGTACATATACCTCTTTTTTTATCTAAACAATTTTAAATGCCGGAAGTAATTTAATTAAAATTTTTATTGAATGGAGTAATTAAAACATAGGTGTTAATATGTGGTTAATTAAATATTAAGAAATTAAGAAAATCCAAAAGTTAAATACACCACAAAGAAAGAATACATGAACAGTTAAAGTTGGTAGATGACAGCTAATGGCAGAGCGGCTGTGAGTGGATACAGGAATTAGTTTGAGGGAAAAAGAGTCAGAAGCACTGCGATCTAGCGGAGAGAGGGAAATTTGGCGCCACCGGTATCTAAGAGATACTTTTAAAATCCACTTAAACCTGCTATATCCGACCTTTAATTCATGGTGTGCCTGTTACAGTGTATGTAAAACATTTCGAGGATTCTCCTTTTATAAGTAATAATTTCGAACAAAGAATCTTATCTGCATTCAGGCCAGCTTGGAGCCGGAGGGCAGTGCAATGAGCTGCAGGGGCTGTGGTGTTAGGCTTAGACTGGGGTTTACCCTTAGGACAACTATTATAGATATCCATATACATTTGTCTCTGGAAGGAAACATAGCGTGTTTCACAAGTAAAGTTCAGGATGTCAATGAATAATCCTAGAGGAATGGTAGTGTATTTCTTGTTTTCTACCCAGCGCTTGCGTATGATGTCTATCTGTACGGTTACGTTTGAAAATAGTTATAAAACATCCAGGGAGAATAATGTCCCATCCGTTGGTATGGATGTTCGAATTATAATTTCTCGCATAGTTAGAGAATTATAGATTGTAGATGTTAAATTCGTTGTCAGTGGTGTCAACTAGGATATTGCTTAGTTTAAGCAACACTTTGACATCCCTGAAGCTAAATTTGTGACTTTGGTTGACTGCATGTAAAGCAAAAGCCGTAAAATTAGTCTTGCGGGTCCGAATACTGTAGTCATAATGGTAAACACGTTGTTTTAACAACCTGGGCGTCTCTCCATAATAAATATTATCACAATCCTGAAAACTTGTAGCATAGACATTAAACTACAAAGTGAATCAGTGTTTTATCTTCTAATTTAGCAAATAGTAAGGCAACTCAGTGTCTATTATAAAAGGCCAAAGTAATTATTATTTATTTTCCGTAAAATCTTCTGAATGTCTTGAGAAAGATCCTCAATAAATGGAAACCGTACATAATAAACCATAACGGAATGCCACTTGGGAAGTCCATTTACCTTATAAGTCAATCAATTGTAGGATTTTAATTTTGAAGCTAACCGTGCATCAATGTAACAAAGTGAACAATGCATTTTTTAACCAGGCATTTTGTTATGCATTATTATGTCGTATACCAAATGTCTTATGTAAGCTTTTTTCTTAATTGTTGGCCATTTCATCATTATTGTTAAAAATAATTAATTCTATGAGAAGACTTCTGTTACTTTGAAGGAGGTATTGTCTCAGGAGTCCATACACAGCATGATGACAGCATGATGTCTTAAGATGTTCAATCTCTTTTTGCTTATATTCCTTTAGATTAGGTATTAAAATTAGTTAGTAAACAATGATCTAAATTTGATAGGAGCACTGAGATGTTAAAAAAGCTGTTTCTTTTATGTCCAATAAAAATGTTATTTTTTTATTAAAACTTAAAAAGATATTTTCTTTACTTGAATCATTCCGGACCAATTTGTAGTATCTTTTATGTTTCTCCCATTTTCTCAATATGTTTTTGAGCGTAACAACCTTATTTATTACCTTCTCCATGTTTTAACTTGGGGACAGTATTTTCTCAGAAAGGAAAAAAGAAAGTTTTTAGATTTAACATAGTTGTTGCTTGACAAACCATAACATTATCTTTGCTAATCCTCATCCCTTCTACAAGTTCTTAAAACTCGTGTTAGAAGCCGTCCTTCCCTTCTTAGAGCAATTGTGATTTCGTACTTTTAATTGGCTATTTCATAGTTATAGGTCATGAAAGTAACATACACTAGGCATCGCGTGGCTCTATCATTGAAGCGAGCGTATGGTAATATATATTATGTATTGAATATTGAAAAAATAGATAATCATGAATCATGATGAGTTGATAGATAGTGGGTCTGGTAGTAGTACAGCGGCTAGTAGTAAGGAAACCACCCCGTATTCTTATTATTCCTCTAACCACACCATCTCCTTTTCAATTATTATAAAATGAATTTCTTTGCTACAAAACAACTACTGCATGTATCAAATTGAAATTTTGCATGCTTGTTTCAATTGTGCATTAGATGGTGTATATGAAGTTTTGTTAAAATCGTTACGTTAGAACGTAAGATATCGGTAAAAAGGTTGTTTTTTCTATTATAAACGTTTAGGTCCGCTTTAATAGTTTTAGCGATCTTTATTAATTGATAGCGGTGTCGCTGTTGGTTTTAGTAAAAAATGTTATTTGAAAAAAATGTTCGTCTCATCGAATAGATGATGATAGAATCTTTTCCCGTCCTGAAATTCCAATTTAATTTTTGAACCTCTTGTTTACGCGAGCATTGCGCGCGAACTCTTGGGCGGATCACGCTGTCCAACGAACTTAGCCTGAGTATTAGTAAGAGGAACATGTATACCAAATTTCAACTAAATCGGCCAACTTTTACTCAAGTTATCGTCGGACACGTAAACGTTACACACAGACAGACAGACAGACAGACAGACAGACAGACAGACAAGATGCATATTTCGTTGAATGTAAGAAGCTCGCTTACGCTCGCTTCAATTACAACTATATTTTTTTATTATCCTGACCCAAAGAATTAAATCTAGTATAAATAATAAACCTTTTTCAGGTCCAATAATATTAAACCAAATTATCAATTTAAAAAAAGAAAATCATAATTGAAAATGTTAATTTTGTATTTAAAAAATAAGTAGTATTAAATAAGATTTCCCCAATAAATGATTTCATATTGTTTTTATCAAAAAAACCTTTAAATCGATCCCCTATTAATTAGAATCAGACAAATTTGACTTTTTATAAATGGGGGAGAGAGGATTTTAATTATTTTTTTCGAAAAATAAATTTAGAATAATACCTTAACGAAATTTTAAAGAATATTTTTTTCTTGAATATTCGAAATTTGATCCGGTTTCTTCTAGTATGATTTTAGAAAATTGTACTTTTTGGGTCTAGGGCAGGGTACATGTCAAACAAAACGTAATGTAATAAGTCTTAATTTAAGAACAAGCAGGAGATGTACAATAGTAATTAGTTGATGATATAAATACTAATAACAGATTAGAATGACGATGCATCAAGGATTTATAGAGGTCATGTAAATATATCACTAGGTACTTATATTTTCTTTTTATTTCTCTCCTTCCCATTATCTACCTAACTCTTATGTGAATACTCATGATACTTACTACGTTTCGAAAACAGTTTTGGTATTCAAAACCTCATGGAAACGGTGATTTCAAAACGTTATGAGGTCAAAGTCATAACAGCACATTATTGATTTTGTATTGAAACTATTTTGAAGAAATAGCATGGAAACGGGTATTGAATTGAAAAAAAATAATTGAGACATGCGCAGTAGGCATGATGAACAGAGATATGATAACCTTGCTTCACTACAATTAGGGAGTTTGTAGTTTTAAAAATTATTGTCAATAATGTTTTGAAAACTCATGAAAACACTTTCGGTTTGAAACCAATACAGTTTTCAAAACGGTTCAAATTTTTAATTTTTTAGATTTTTCCGGTCAGTTTCACGGCTATAGGTACAAATTTGCCAAATTTAAAGTTACTTGCAATTCGGGAAGTCACTTATAATTTATATTTAAAATGTGTTCTATGAAAAATTATCAATGCATTCGCCCGTTACAGTAATTTAGTCACATTCCTTAATCATAAACATAGAGATACCCGAATAAATATTTTCCAAATAAAAGTTTATTTCACCTATAATAATTACCTAACTTTAAATTTTGTATAGTTTAATAAATAGTTACTTAATCCTTCACAATGAATCCTGTCTTAAATTCATTCTTTTAACTTATTTTACGCCTATAAAGAGAAGTTTAGTGAAAAGATTTTAAAAAGTCAACTCGCGTGGGGGATAATTTAAGGGATAACGATACACGTTCACTGGCTCCCTCGATACAACCACTACGATAATTGACAGTGATGAACGATGAATAACGATCAACTCATGCATATATATATATATTCTATATGTGTTTAGAAATGTTTATATATTCATGATATAAAGAGTGAATAAGGAGAGAAATGGTATTAAGGCGCAGCGGTTATCGATCACTGAGGGCGGCTGGTAGTCGCTTTGCGGCTTGTTATGCGCCCTGTTTAAATTTTCATACTTAATGTAAGGAACTGAAGCCTTCAGGTCTTTTTTACTTTTTTTCTTTTGCAGTGAACCATTATTTAAATTTTTACGGGTTGATTACTATTTTTTTTTTTTTGTTTTTGGGAAAAAATAATATCACTAGCGTTCCTAATTCATGGGGATTGAGATAAGGTTCAAATAGTTTCAGAATTGCGAATCAAAAGATATTATGTTATATAATTGAAGTGAGCGTAAGCGAACTTCTTACTGTTTGTCTGTAACTTTTATGTGTCCGACGATAAAGTGAATAAAAGTTGACCGATTTCGTTGAAATTTGGTATGTAAGTTCCCTTTACCATTGCTCAGGTTCGTTGGGCAGCTTTATCCATCCGACCCTTCGTTCGCAATGCTAGCGAAACGTGAGCTTCAAATTTAAAATTGGAATTTTAGGATGGGAAAAGATTCTATAATCTATTCGATTAGACAATAATTTCTTTAAAAAACGATTATTTTGTAAAACCAATATATCGCTAAAAAGTTATAAAAATTGCTAAAACTATTGCTAACTATAAGTGGACCTTAACCTTTAAAATAGAGAATCAATGTTTTTGCCAATATCTCAAGTTCTAACATCGATTTTAATCTAACCTTGTATAGATCGTCTAAAGTACAGTTGAATCAGGGATGTACAATTTAAAATTGAAGCAAGCAGCAGTTTTTGTGGAATTGTGATACAATTTTAATAATATGTAGTTGAAATTAGCTAGGGGCCGTGTGGGTTGGGTTAATATTTTAATTTTGGGGGCTAACCCGAAGACGCAGGCTACTTAGGTGGGCCCATTGAAACAACCCGGGTCGGGAACAAAACTCTTATTATTTGAGTGAAGTGTTTGGTCGTTAACCATGACACTTCTTCGATTTGAATCGAACCGAGAATGTAGACCGTGGTTTCCAGGTCGAAACCTGGTGACGCAACTCTTTCGAGCAGCTACCCATTTATTAAAAAACAATGCTGGGTAAAAATTGAGCGGGCGCCCGGTCCGGGTATTGAACCCAGAGCTCAAAGTCTAGTGGACACCCTTCCTACAATTGACCACGCCCGATGCTGCTTTATTTGCCTGAGGCAAGCGTTCTCTACTCCGGGCTACCCAAGCCCGTTGGGTTGGGTTAAGGGGGTATATTTATAAGATAATCAGGATGGAACACTTCCCTAACCTCTTTTTATTCCACTCATCATCTTCAACTATGACACATCATGATTTACAATTTTCTTAATATTCTGCAAGTTAATGCATTACGCTCATTTCAATGACAGAGCCACTTGATGTTTAATATATAAACACACGTATATTTACAACATGCACATGCATTAATATGCATGTGACCGTTATAAATTTAATGTGTAATCAGGGAGTAAAATGAGGGATGTTCTAGGGATGGAGATTAACTGACCTGTAAATAATGTGGAAATGCTCGTGCAAATACACGTGAGAAAATTAAACTGTTTAGAGTTGCTACTCGTTCCCAGAATGCAGATATAGAGGATATATTAAATCTCTATAAATGTAACTGTTTAAACAAGGTGATATGATTGACATATATATATATATATATATATATATATATGTGTGTGTGTGTGTGTGTGTGTGTGTGTGTGTGTGTGTGTGTACTGTGTGTCCCAATATAGAGTATCCGAGAGGAAAAAATTTCTTATACTTGGGTTTTCGAAAAAAGTCATTCTTTAAAAAAATTCTCGCTTGTTCTTATAAACCTCTTAAATTGATAAAATTTTCTTGATTTTGTGTTCAGGATGTTCTGTTTTTGAAAACTTTAAAATATGACCAAGAGTAAACTACCCTTATTCTTGATGGTATCGAAAAATGTTATTTAGAAAAGTGGATCAGAATTGCAAAAAACATATAAATATTAAATTGTTTTATGAAAACAAAATACATTACTTATAAATCAAATAATAAGCTAATGCAATAAATAAATAAAAAAATTATCGTCGCAAGTTATTAATAATTCTAATTGTAACATCTATTTAAGTATCACAAAAAAATCAACAGAGTTGATAAATAAAATTAACAAAATGATCATTCAAATATATTTCCACATACTTCTATGCAAATTTCAATTTTATTTATGAAATCTTTATAAGCCTTTTGAAATCAAGCAATTTAACTAACAACTGCAAATATTTGACATTAACCTATTTGCTGATAATACAAAATTATAAGATAAAAAAGAACTTTTTATATACCTACTACGTTTTTAAATTTTCTGTTGAATCATATGTAAAGTTAATAATATAATTGTCATTGTTATAATATAATGTTAGGGAAAAAAAATAGTTCCGAATTTATTTACTTCACAAAAATGACAACCATCTAGAGAGCTGATCTTAAACCTATAAAAGGACAAACATTTGTACAACGGATCTCGCCAACACCGAATCTAAACCGTGCCATTGATAAGCCCCCATGTAGGGACAGTAAGAGAAGAAAAATAAAAATGTGTACAAGTAAAGAAGTACAGATGCAGAAAAATTAAACCGATACCTAGCGCACAAGTGTAAACAAACCTGCTTGTCACACGTCAATTAATTAATTAATTTGTTTACTTTTCCTTTTTCGCTGTCATTCAATGTTAATCTCTTAATAAAAAATCACAAATTTAAAACCCGTCAAAATGAAGATTGTAAATATGGGACATGTCAAAACAAATAAAATTACTTGCGGATTTTTTTCCGAACTAACTTTCCATACAGCAAAATTTGCTGAAAACGAATTAAATTCTGCTAAGAGATGGCTAAAAGTATTAAAATATTGCGTTGTCATCGTGGTCTGAGCTATTCTAAAATTGTCAAATGTCTAGCTACTCGGGAAGTTAGTTAAAAATAGATTGCATGATAGAAAAATAGAATAGAAGAAGAGAAGAGACAAACAAACAAACAAGAAAGCAAGCTAATAAAAACGTAGTAATAAACTATTTGTTGTCATAACAATTATCACACTTGTTTATTATAAAATTCCAAAGAGAACAATTTGTGCAGTTAACTTATTGCTTGTTTTTAGAAAACAAACTAAAATTTAATATTTCAGAAAATTAATTAAAATTTAATAATTCATAAAATAAATTAATATTTAATATTTAATACGTTTTTTGCCATTCTTAATCACTTTTCTAAATAATATTTTCGATACCATCAAAGATAAGGGTAGTTTACTATAGGTCATATTTTAAAGTTTTCAAAAAAAAAAACAGAATACCCACAAAATCAAGAAAATGTTATCATTTTTAGAGGTTAAAGAAAACAACAAGCTGGAGTTTTTATAAAGAATGATTTTTTTTTCGAAAACCCAAAAATTGAAAAATGTTTCCTCTCGGATACTCTATCTTGGGACACACTGTATACACACACACAGATATTTATATATATGTGTGTGTGTGTGTGTGTACTTTTTTACTGATTATTTAAAAAAAAAATGCTAACATAATTTTTTTAAATACTCGTATTTAAAATTATATGAGATTAGCTTACAGTCATCAGTAGGGCTTGCTGTGAACTGTCAGCTCGCCTTTGAATGGACTTTCAACAAATAAGACAGCGAGGGCACCCTTACAATCTAGTTGGTCTACTTTCGTAGTAAGACGCCATTCTCCCTGGGATGTTTAATATCCTTGTTTCCTGCTATTAAAATTATGTTCATCCTTAAAATTCATTTTTCAGCTCTTTGTTTCAACCAGAAACATTGGCCTTGGTCAAGTTGTTCCATTCTTGTTTAAGGTCTTCTTTGTCTTCATAGTTTCCTTATTCTTGAAGGTTTGATTGAAAATAAGTAGCATAATATCCTCCCATCTTAATTTTCCTATATTTAATTTTCAGGTGCATTTTATTATTTTTTTCGTGATATATGATCCCAGATATTTAACCCAGCTACATTTTCAAAACAACGCTCTCCTACCTTTATTAACCCGATTCTCGTTTCTACTCCGTGATTCTTTGAATCAAGAGGAGTTAAAGGCGAATCTTTCAGCTAAAATTGTAAACTTGAACTTATAGGTGAGTGTTCAAGAATGACGAACTGTTTCTACATAATGCCGCGCGAATTAGTCGCTATGTGTATTGTACTAGGCTTAAGAATAACTTAGGTTCTGTTAAGCGGTCATCTAAAGTTATTGCTATTTTGCGTATATCAAGGAGCAATTTATTAAAACCCTGTATTAACAGATTAATACAGGGTATTGCATATAAAGTAATGTTGATTTATGAAGGACTCAGATGGTGATAATTATTCACTTTCCATGCTACAAGTTCACTCGTGGAATCTGTAAGAGAATTAGATAGAGGCTGTGCAATTGCCTCAACTCTGTAGATCTCTTTAGTCTTAATTCTTAGTCTACTTTACCGCTGCTGTTTATCTTGGTGTTTCAAGTTGTTCAGTAAGAAAACCTCGTCTCAATCTGCCTCGAATTTAGACTTGCAATTTCTTCTCCGCCTGAATCTTTAAGCAAGTCTAATCAACAGTAAACCTTCCTTGCATAATTTCCTTTTATCGAACAAAGCAATCTATATCGATTTTATAGTATAGTTCAATCATTCATTTTCATATTTACGACAAAGGAATAAAAAAATAAAATAAAACTGATTCAATTTACTTATATGTAATAGTTAATTAACTTCCTTCAAGTGTATCCAATAAAGTAAAACAAAGTATATTACCTCAAATAAGATTACATATACTCCAATAAAGAATTTTGCAAATGCCGGAAACTGTTTAACCATGAGCTATTTAAATGTCCTTTTTAGTTAAAGCCACTTAATATTTATGATCATCCTTTAAGCAGACATCAGAATCGTGTAAAATAGTGTAATAACCATCTGAAACCCCTGCTTATTGTCTAAAGTCAACCATAGTATATTAAACCCATTTAAATTAAGACATCATTCAAGTTTTAATGTTCAATTTAAAGCTAATTTCAATCTGTTTTGCAGTCTTTTTAAAAGCATTACTTTTGTTAATTTCAGACCATATAGCTCTAAAAAAACAATTGTGACTGATAAATAAATATTGCTTATTCTAATTCTAGGTTCCTAACGAATAAATATGTTCAATTTCTAAAAGGAAAATACCTTAATCAAAGAGGTTTACTAGTTATAGCTTTGATAATAACCGTTGTATTGTGAACACTCTGAAAAATGATTTTTGATGTCTCCGTTTTCAAAAATTCCTGGACAGTTCCGTTTCTGACGTCAGAGACATTTTGGAACTACAATATCGTAAACACTATTCATCTGATATTAATGACATATGGATGGTAAGTCATAATTAATTTTAACCGTCCATGAAAATTTTATATTGAATAAGAATAAGTAAAGACATCACTGGAAATTGAAACAGGTAAAATTTAAACCACACCTTCAACTCTCATGTGACAATTCATCCAATAAATGGGACGGGAGGAAGTTATCTGCTACACTAATTGGCATAATATTTCAGTGCGCTAGAATAATACCTAAAACCTGTACAAAGACTCCCAGGTTGCACTCACAGATAATTTTATTACTTTCAAATTTTATATTCTAAATTGACAGTGATCTAAGAAGCGTGAATATGCCGATGTCAAATGAATCAAGCGTAGAAAATCCACCTTCTTGTTCAACAACTCCAGGTTGAATATTGTCTATAGAAATAATAACTGGAAATATAGAGGCCCGTGGTTCATGTCCCGGTGCGGCGGTCTCCCTTTGTTAATAATAATTACAATTTTATTTAAATTAAAATTTAAACTTTCTGTAGTATGATTACTACCTAAAACTTAAAAATGAAATAATTGATTAAAGCAAAAATATTTACTGTGGCCACTTTGGGGAAACGCTACAAATAGTTATGCGTGCAATATGTTGTGCGCATAGTATCTAGACTATTTTTTTAAAAAAAGGTTTAAGGTTAGGTTTGCCAGGTGACTGATGTAGATCTAGAAAAGACTGTTAATTTTATTTACACTATAACTTACCATTTTGGTAAATGAAAACAAAAAAGTGTTTTGATATTTTTGCTGGTAGTTTACAAATATATATTAATTAAAAATAATAATAATAGAATTGTGGAAACAGAAGAAATATACTTAACAAAATTACAATAATAGCAATATAACTAATAATAATACAATCTTAAAGCTTTCAATATTACATTATTATATGTTTCTATTGCCGCAATAATTGTACTTCGTAGGATTAGATTTCCTCTACTATTCTGAGTAAACAACTTAATTATTATTAAAAGTTATGGTTACATTAATCTTAAGTCTACATTTTATTCCGATTGAAAAAGACAAATTATAATTGGTTGAGGATTTTCTGAAATGTTTTCATGTAGAAGCACTACAAACAGAGAGATTGCGGTGTTCTATGAAACCAGACTGAAATGAGACCATCTGGAACGTAAACAGGTCTTGTCTTCCGTCTCCTCCTGTTTTGTTTTTATTAAATCAGAAGATTCTGTGGCCTTAGGTTATAATATTTTATCGATTTCTTGTTTGCGTTTCTACTTTACCGTTCAAGATGGAAAATAATTTTAGTTGCAGCGAAGATATTATATTGACGCTAATACAAGATTTTGTTAGAGAAACAGAAACTTTATTTATTTTTATTTCTTTGTTTTTAGAATAATATGTTGAGATTTAGTAATACATAAATATCAGTCTTTTGTGGTTCTAAGATTGTGTGTATGTTGAATACGTAAAACATGTTATTACTGAGCGTTTTATGTTTTTAATAATGAGGAAAGTTTACCCTTGCACCAGTACCCTGTTTTGAACCATCCATATAATAGAAGAAGCTAATCGTTGTAAAACATGTTATTAATGATTTTATTTGGGTTGACTGAGCGTTTTATATTTTTAATAATGAGAGCTGTTTACCCCTTGCATCAGTATCCTGTTTTGAACCACCTATATACAAGAAGCTAATCGTAATAATGTTTTTATTTTTTATTAGTATATCACAATTTTAAAAATGACACCAGGCTTATTTTTATTAACTCTATCTACCTTGGAGAATAAGTTTACTTTTATAAATTTACCTGCGTGTAATAAGATATTTTATCTACAATTGGTACGAAATATAAACATTGTATCTCTGTTTAGATGCGTAGAAAGTGATTCTTTACGTACTTGTATTCATTGCGCATGCGAGTCTCGTAGTTCTGAAGAATTCCTCTTCTTTACCACCCTAGTGCGGTAAAGAAGAGGAATTCTTCAGCTTTACGCACAATTACCGAGTTTGTTTACATTTAACAAAACTAATTTGTTGTTCTTTTATTAAAGTAGCTGTTTATATTGAGTTTTTAGTGAAAAACAATAAGTGAATCAAGTGACTTTGACGAAAATGTGGAGTATAATACTCCTCCAGAAATAATTATTCGGCAAAAAATACAACTCAAGAATTAATGCCATCTTTATCAAGAGAGAGATACGAACTTACATACAGCAAGTTTATTTTTTCTGTATTTATTATTTAAATCTAACAATCGTAGATAAAGTACGGTACGCAACTCGTGCGAAAACGGCATTTTGCATTGCTCGTGTGGTTTTACTACCCTCGCTGTCGCTCGGGTGCAAACTCCACACTCGCATGCAAAATGCTACTTTCCGCACTCGACGCGTAATGTACTATTAATTTATGCGATCATATTTGAAACAGAAATTAAATTAATTTATATTAATCTAATCGCAAATAACATACAATTATAAAGGCTCTTTTAATAATTTAAAACTCATTTAAGCCTATCTAACTAATTGATCTTTGAGTAAAAATTTTGATAAGTGAAATAATTTTTGAAGATAATAAGGATAAATGACGATAAAAATTATTTGTAATACCCTCATTTTGGTTAAAGTGCCGCGTTATGCTTTAGTTAATCGTTTTATTTAGAACTCAGATTTACTTAATTTATTTCTGTTTTGGAAATGAAAAGTACCTAATTTATTTACACACACACACACACACACACACATATATATATATATATATATAATAACTCTGGCAGTTGATCGGGACTAAAACCCAAAAGAAAAAAAAAAACAATATATATATATATATATATATATATATATATATAGTCCCTTTCCACACCTTACATTACAGGATGGGGTTTATCCGGCCACGGCCACTATACTCATTTACTCTATGATATCATTAGTGTGAAACATATCTCGCTTCTCTGGGAATAGAACTCATAGCCATTGTTGGTAGCCGGAGACCTTGGTTTCAGAGTCAAATGCGCTAAGTAGTCGGTTCTTCGCCGGCCCCTTTTCTTTTTTTATTTGCTCTTCTATGAATATTTATGGAAAGATAAATAAATATAATAATCCTACCGCGGGGTTCCGCAAGCCGAGCGAATTTCCATTGGAAATTTGTAGTTCAATGTTGTGCAATTTAAACTTCCTTGATAACTACTATCATTGTGTGTGTTATTTTAAGTTCAGATAATTTTAATGAATTATTTTAGTTGGATTAGGGTTTTTAGAATATTGCTTAGTTAAACATAATCGTAGTAGTTTAAAAGAAGTTTAAACTGCACAACATTGAACTACAAATTTCCAATGGAAATTCGCTCGGCTTGCGGAACCCCGCAAACCGATCCCATTTTGATATGTCAATTCGTTCGAGAGCTATCGTGCTTACAAAAAATCCGCTAGAAATACATATACCTATCTATATATATATTTACATATATATATAAAGTTTTGTAAAACCTATTTTTTTCGTGATCAGGGACCCATGAAACGTATTTTGGCCACAGTCCCGCCTCAAACTCCCGCCATGCCAGTGGCTCTATTAGCAATTTTTTTCCAATGGAAATTCGCTAAAAACTAAGTCAAAATAGGTAGACAAACACATTATTACAATTTATAACACCTACTTTGTAAAACCTTTTTCATCTCTTAAGAGCGGCTTGCAAAAATTCGTTAGAGAGTACGTGTGTAGCTGCTGTCAGAGCCGTCGGGATCCGCTAATGCGTGACGTCTCTCCTGCTTCTAGAGGCTAGGCCTCGACTGACTCCCGTGTCTCTCTCACGCACGTGTCTCCCCCACTCGTTATCTCTCGGTGACTCAAAACAAAACACTCGTTCCACCGATAGCACTTTAATCTCTCTCTCTCTGTATATAAAGGTAAATAATAATAAGCATAAACTACAATACATAAACTCTTATTAAAAGAACATTTCTTATTAAGATCAAGAATAAAAACAACACGACTCATTATTTAGGTTTTTAGGATTAAGGTTTTAGGTTTAAGTTTTTTATTCATTTATCTGTTCTACTATTATCTTTTAACTAAAATAGTCTCTATAAATTTCAGCCGTCACAGTTTATTAGGCTCGATTTTATTTTATTTTACCTTAATTGAAGCGAGCGTAGCAAGCTTCCTACATTCAACGAAATATGCTCCGTGTCTGTCTGTCTGTCTGTCTGTCTGTCTGTCTGTCTGTCTGTCTGTCTGTCTGTCAGTAACGTTCACGCGTGTGACGATAACTTGAGTAAAAGTTGACCGATTTAGTTGAAATTTGGTATACATGATCCTCTTACTAATACTCAGGCTAAGTTCGTTGGACAGCGTGATCCGTCCAAGAGTTCGCGCGCAACGCTCGCGTAAACGAGAGGTTTAAAAATTAAATTGGAATTTCAGGACGGGAAAAGATTCTATCATCATCTATTCGATGAGACGAACATTTTTTTTAAATAACATTTTTTAGTAAAACCAACAGCGACACCGCTATGAATTAATAAAGATCGCTAAAACTATTAAAGCGGGCCTAAACGTTTAAAATAGAGAAAACAACCTTTTTACCGATATCTTACGTTCTAACGTAACGATTTTAATAAAACTTCATAGACACCATCTGATGCACAATTGAAACAGGCATGCAAAATTTCAATTTAATACATGCAGTAGTTTGTTTGTAGCAAAGAGATACAAATTATAAATATTGAAATAGAGATGTATGGTTAGTGGAATAGTAAGAATGCGGGGTGGTTGCCTTACTACTCTGCCCTGCTAAGCGAAAATGTCGTATCTACAGGATTTTTGGAAAAAAAAAGTTTGTGATAATTGACTTTAAACATTTCAAAGTTTGAAGCCTCGTTACTCTCATAGTATTTGTTCAATTGCTAATCAAGTAATATCAATAGATTCAGAATTTTATCTTCTTTAGAGCTATGTTGGTTTTACATAAATTAATAAAATACATTTGTAAGGGCAATAAGATATATTGAAATACCTGTAGATAAGGCTTTTATAAACTAATTATAACGGTTGGGGAGAGTGAAATTCATAAGCCAATTTGCCGTATCTATATTATACTAAGCAAAAATTCCGTAAATGAATCTAAATATATGTACTCACTATTTAAAGGACTTTTTGTTTAATTTATAATTCAGTTCCTAAGTAATCAAAATAAGGCTTTTGAGTTTAATTAAATTAGTGACTTATTAATGGATTAATTAACAATTAATAAAAATATTAACTGCCATTATAATAATCTATGCTGTATAAAACAGTTAATAAAAAATAGTACAATGAATGATCAAAAAATATTAAAGTTTTATGTTAATATCATCATAATGTAAGTTTCAAATGATAAAAATTGTGTTTCAATATCCGTGCTAATTTCTATTAAAGATGTTTGTAAGTTCCTCTAGAAATGTTGTCCATTTAAAGGAGTAATAAAAGCATTTTCGCTGATAATATGTTTTAAAATTCTTCTTTCTTTTCTTGATTATGTTGTTCCTCGTGGTTTTGAATGTCTTTTAGAGCCAGGGAGCCTCTTCTCAAAATATTTTATTTATACTCTGCTGAGGCCCATCAAAATATTTTTTATAAAATATGTCGAACTGCCTCTTCCTTGCTTTGACTTGAACGATGAGATTAACTTTTTTTTTACTGCGAGAACAAATCGTACCTGCACAAGAAATCGTTTAGCTCCATCTCCTTAACAACACTCTTTTAAATTAAATTACTTCTAAAAAAAACAAAAAAACACGTGTCTTTGATAAGACAAAGACATCCACCCCTTTCAGTCTTTGGCTAGATACTGCCTAAAACATCTAAAAACTATCGGTTACAACAGGGATTATCAGAAGCAAAAATGCCTTATCTACCGAATCAGAAGCGAAAAAGTCGTAACTGTATTATACGAAGCGATAATGTCGTATCTACAGTCAGATACGGCGTTTTCGCTTCTTAATATTCACTTACGGCAATTTCGCTTAGTATATTACCTCTTTTTCACAATGTCGTATCTACGAAACCTTTTGTTTCTCTTATTTAGGACGGAGATACGGCTTCGGGACCACCAAAAACAGCAAAAACCACCCCCCAAAACCCTAAAAATGACATAACCTCATTTTCGGCAAAAAATGTAGATACGACATTTTCGCTTAGCAGGGCAGTACTAGCCGCTGCACTACTACCAGACCCATTATCTATCAACTCATCATGATTCACAATAATCTTTTTTTTCAATATTCAATACATATTTATTACTATACGCTCGCTTCAATGATAGAGCCACGCGATGCCTAGTTATTGAAGCGAGCGTAGCGAGCTTCCTACATTCAACGAAATATGCTCCGTGTCTGTCTGTCTGTCTGTCTGTCTGTCTGTCAGTAACGTTCACGCGTGTGACGATAACTTGAGTAAAAGTTGACCGATTTAGTTGAAATTTGGTATACATGTTCCTCTTACTAATACTCAGGCTAAGTTCGTTGGACAGCGTGATCCGTCCATGAGTTCGCGCGCAACGCTCGCGTAAACGAGAGGTACAAAAATTAAATTGGAATTTCAGGACGGGAAAAGATTCTATCATCATCTATTCGATGAGACGAACATTTTTTTCAAATAACATTTTTTAGTAAAACCAACAGCGACACCGCTATGACTTAATAAAGATCGCTAAAACTATTAAAGCGGACCTAAACGTTTATAATAGAGAAAACAACCTTTTTACCGATATCTTACGTTCTAACGAAAGGATTTTAATAAAACTTCATATACACCATCTAATGCACAATTGAAACAGGTATGCAAAATTTCAACTTGATACAAGCAAAATTCTTTGCGTAGTGACGAGATACATTTATAATAATTGTTTAAAAGCTACCGCGGGTGGTGAAGATTGTTATAGTCGTATAGTGTATAGTATAGGTTTGTTTAGGAAGTAAAGCTTTGTACCGAGTACCCCCACTCTTCCCTGCACTACCCTCTTCCACTTATCTTCAACTATGACATTAATCTGATTAATAAATTTCAATATTCAGTATTTCATTGCAATACGCTCGCTTCAATGATAGAGCCACGCGATGCCTAGTTTAGTAGTTCTAAAGAAAAATGCTCGATGTATAAGTTGGAGAGAACGAAAACTTTTATAAAAATAAAAGTATCTTTATTTCAGTTTCAAAAATAAAAAAAGTGTATGAGTAATAGAATGTTTTTTTTTTGTTCTGGTCATGCTTAAAATATTATACCCAACTGGGAGAAAGAGGGGAAAGAAATGTTGAGTTGGATCGACCCCTAGAGGTTAGGAAAGGTAAGAGATGTATGGACCTAGTTGGTCGGACTTGTTGGGTTATTTCAAAGCGCGAGGTGTTGTAATGCCAAACAATACTAAGTTATATTACTGTTGAAGCAACAGTAGTAAAATGCTACCCCTGTATAACTCTGCCTTGTAGGAGAAGCGAGATACAGCTTACGAGAAAAGCGATACCCCTCACCAAAGCGCCGTGAAAACACTCTTACATCTCACTCCCATCACTCTCATATTCATACCCGTCCACTTAACTACTTTGGTCACCCTTTCAAATTCAGAAAAAACTTTTTTCTCTCACTCAAAAACATGGTACTTCTAAGTACGGCCCATCAAATTAAATAAACACGAGATAACGTACGAGGGTAAAAGATAGGGAATGGAAATGTGGTAAAAGAAAAGTGTAAAAAACAGCTATATATAATCCGAAAGACAAACCACATGCATTTTCATCAGCATCTACAAGTTATTAAGTGTTGTTTACAACACGTAGGCTAATGTTGTTTTTATTAACTTAATTTCATTACATGTTCACACATTGCATAATTTATTATGCTATTATAAAAAAACGAAGCAATTTTATTATAACAATCCTAGAATTAAGCAGCTAATACGAAGCAGCTAATTAAGCAACTAATAATTGTTTCAAAAATAGGATATTTAATCTCCTTATCTACCTTTCTATTGAGCAGATTATTCTTGTTACAGCTGAGGTTTGATCAATTGCTATCGGATCGAGAAACGTTATGGCAATTTGCAGTCCATACTAAATTGTAGAGATCATCTCGTACCTAAAGTTACATATTTTAAAAATATTTAAAGTTTAAAGACGATCCAGATTATAAGCTGAAGGAAAGCTTGCTTCTCTATAGAAAATATGTCAGGACAATTTTATAATCTAATGGAGTTTAAGCCAAAGTCCAATAAATGACCAATCTGTTATTTAAAATACCAAAGAGGTGCCACGTTTTTCTCATTGATGATTCCATCGATGAGATACGTAAGGTGGCAGGTCCCAAGTTCTATTAATACACTTTTTCATTCTTTGGTATTCTTTTTCACAATTTTTAAATTTGATTTTTCCTAGTTGTTTCGGCCTACAGGAGGCTAACTCGTATATGGTACCGACAGGGAACCAAACACTCCAGAAGAGAGAATCCCAATAGCAAGCTTAAGCCGGGGGAAAATAAGGAACATACATATATAATATAATAACCAAATAAATTAATTATCACAATGTAACTATAAAATGTAAGCAGACAAGTGACAAAGCGCAAGCAAATTAACAGAAAATAAATAACAAAATATTAAAGGACGTAACAAATATACTAACAAAGTAAATATTACATATTAATGAAATATTATTAAGGACTTACACTTACACTATCAGCAAAAGTTAGCAGAACACAGAGACAAAGCGGGTTAGTATGCACGAACAAACGAGGTTAATAAAGTTAGTAGTAAAGACATTACCTGGGCTGGCCAGACAGTTAAAACAATGAAACGTCAATGGACATCAAGCTTACCAGGAACAGGGTACCTACATTTAAATACGATTAATGGACGTCACATAGGATTTATACATAAAGTTATTAAATGTGAATGTTAACAGACAATTGTTAAATACTGTAAGTAATGTGAGTGACTACCAGGTGGACCAGGTCACTACAACACTACTAACATACTAAGCTAAAATATATGCTAACATGGTGAATAGTGAATAGAACAAACGTCGAGATTGTAGAGAAGTCGGTACTTGGCTGTGCAGCGCTGGGATTGCAAGAATCTGCGCCTAACTTAGGAGCTTAAAGATAAGCGTTGGATACGATTTCCACGCCATAGTAAGTCTAATGTCATAAGTTAGATGGGTGCGTGATGTCAAAGCTGGCCTTAAAAATTATAAAACTAATATCAAACTAGGCATCATGTGGCTCCGTCATTAAAGCGAGCTTAATACAATACAGATTAGATATTAAACAAATAGTTAATCAAGATGAGTTGATAGTTTAAGAGGATGATTGTAATTGAGAACCGGTTAGTGGGAGAAAAGGTTGCCTTTCTACTATTCCTTAAATTTATTTTTAAACAAATTTAAAAAAAAAATCTAATTTAAAATGTTTGTGCAACCACTTAGGTTGTCCATCGAACCCGTCCTGGGCATTGGTAAAATGAACATTGAACATGATTGTGTACCAATTTTAATCAAAATCGGTCAACTTTTACTCAAGTTATGGTATGGTCACACGTTTCTGACACAGACACAGTGCATATTTCGTTGAATGTAGGAAGCTCGCTACGCTCGCTTCAAGTAAAGTACTGCCAGGATATGTGCTAACGCCGGCATGTTCACATTAACAACTAAGTTTGAAAGATTTCAGCAGACCCCACCTAACCTATCAGCTCCGTACCGTGCTATTAGAAGCCGCTAGCTCTGGTGCAGCGATTTGTCGGGTTAAAGTCTTGCGAGTCTTACTCTATCCAAGGCAGTCAGCAATAAATTTTATGTATTTAGCGTTTATATTTTTTTATTTAACTTGCAATGTTTGTATGTATATAATATGTTCGGGTCCAATCTTGCAACTGAATTTGCAAGCAGTTATCTTCGACCGATTGAGTTGAAATTTTGCATACACGCTTAATTTGGATAACAATGCATGGTTAGTGGGACATTCTAAGTGACGGCATCCTAAATCCAATATGGCGGACAGCCCAAGATGGCACGCCCATGATATGGGTATCAAATAAAAGGGTTTGCCGAGAAGGATTTGAAAAAAAGCTTGTTTTATTTATTTATTTTTTTTAATAATATATATATTTTTTTTTAAATAGAGTTATGTGTTAGATTATGGAGGAAGGTGTTGAAAATAAGAATGCTTGTAAGAGGATTGTCAGCGTTTGAGAAATCCGCTATTGAAAGTTAGCGTCAGGAGAAGCGACTGGTTTAGCCTGAGTAGTAAACTAGATAACATCTTTCTTCAGAAGTATAGAGGGAGCCATGTGTCTGTCCGTGTGGGAAACTCTTCACGTGCCTGTAATCCCCTGTAGCTTTTCAGTGTAGCGAGCTCAAATCCTCCTCTAGTCCCCAGCACGGTTTGCTTCATCACAGATAAAGGAGAAGAGGAAATCCTCGAGCTCGAGGTAAATCACTGGAATCCTGTATCCAAGAGATCCCTTCGAGGTCTCTTCTATCAAACCTTCTCCCTTTTGCCTTCGTATAATAATTTCCTTGGTCTTCTTGATATAGACTCTACCCTTTAAGTTAAAGATTCAAAAGATTCGACATTAAACGCTTAATGCTGTAAGATCTTTTTGAGGAAATTTAGTAAAGCTGATTTTCCTTTTAAAACTTGATTATAAAGAAAACGGGATGAAAGTGATTTTTACTCAAAGGGAATATAAGTCTAAAGAAAGAAGCGGAATTAAGTTTACTGTCGAAGAGAGAGAAATTCACGACACTAAAAGAGAAATTAACGAAAGGTTATTGGATTTCAAGAAAAATATCATATCAGGAGTTAGTAGAGAAACCTATTAATTTGTAAATTATCGTTTGTAAAACAAATTGAGTTGCTTCGTATACGTAAGGACCTTGAACTTTTTCTTTTTTCTGTTAGTTATTTCAGGATTTTATTTAGTGGAACTTACTACTTACTCATAATCATTAAAAAAGCAATTATAACTATCAAAAGACAAGTTTTACTAACGTGAAGAAACAACAAACTGCCCTCTCTTTAACCCTTTTACGAGTAACATAAAGAATTTGATGGAATACTAGGATTGTTCTGTATATCCATGCGGTCAATTACACCAACAATGTTAATAAAATAAAATTGATCAATACCGCTCTATGAGTTCAATTCATCTTAAGTATCGTAGAAACAACTATGTTTTTTATGAATGAACAAAGACCTCTCTCCATTTTTTATTCCTAATCCAATTATACACTGCTCGTCTTAACTAATAATTATGTATTATGCCAACAAATAAGTAGGTATACACAATAACAAATACGCTTGCCGGTTTTACCTTTTTATACCGTGTTTAAACCATACATTATAGGACTGCTTTATTAATAAATATATGAATGTGATATCGCTCAATCAATTTTCTAGTTGTACTTTATTTTATTCTTTATGATAAACATTTTTTTCTAGCGATGATGCATATATTGCAGATTTCTACTGCTACTTAAATGTGTTAGTAAGCCAAAAAGCATACCCTTGTACTTAGTATATTGAAGAAATTCTCGTACTGTCTGCAAGTTCTATGGTAGAGACTAAAATAGTTCGTGCTTGTTCTGAAAATAGTTAGAGGTCATATGAATTTTTCACTTGTAGATTCCAACCGAATAGCTCCGACATTCTTTTGCTAATCCCATTGTATTTCCTCTCGACAAAAGTAAAATGTTCTGCCAACAGGTTTTTCGTTGGGAAAGGGATAGACTAACCTACAATACTTTTAATCTAAATTTAATATACTGAGGCCTACCAACTATAAATAAAACAAAAATAATAAATCTAATTGGAACTGCAAAACTAGAATATGGTTTTCCCTTAGATACTACGACTTTGCTTTCCTGTTTACCGAAAGTAATGGAAGAAATGTGACTACTCTGTAGCACGAAATTGATTCATTCCTTCGAATTAAAAAAATCCTGGACAAAAATCTACTTAGATAAATACATCAGGGAACAATATTGGTGTCGTATTTGTTTTTCGGTTTATCCGTTAACATTTTTACGCCAGCAAAGAACTCGCATAGAAAAATTGTATTTCGGTCAACTAGTAAATATTTTTCCGGGTAAAAAACTTACATATTCTTAATCTACGCCAGTTATCACGAGACAAACTTTTAAAATCCTTAATCTCTGAAATAAAGATCTTACTACACGTAATTGAATTAATGTGAGCAAATTCTAAGATACATCTTCTATTTTTTTTTTTTTTTAAGAAATATCAAAGAGTTATAAATAGCTGTACATTTATAAAGGAGTATACGTTGTGCTATAACTCATTTGACATCTTTCTATAATCTCTTTGATATATTATGTACAGTTAATCATAGCGTTGCCGTATCCAAAGTTGTGGGGACGTGCTAGTCACCTCAACTCCCAACCTGTCTCCCACATTATGTTTTCCAATTAAAGGCACTAAATATAACTCTAAGGGTAAGTTACATCTGTTGATTTTCAAAACCACAAAATTAGCACAGACGTATTTCACTTTATATGTTGTTATTAGTTTATGGGTGGTGTAACAAGAGTAAACAGTATACTTTTAAAATATACCTATTGGGCTAGTTGTTACAACCTAGACACCAAAACGTAATTTTGTAGAGTAAAAAGAAAATAAAAATAAAAATAACCCTCTCTCTGCCTACCTATAAAGTTGAAACTTATACAGATTATGTAATTCGGATGACGAGGCATGTCTATAAAAACCAAAATAATCTTCAATTAATTAATCATTGATGATTAGGGGTAATAATATAAGTAGCATTTTTTCCATGTGCTAATAGTATTTAGTATTGAAAAATAACCATGTCAAGTTTGTGCTAGTCAGCACACAGCGAGGGTCCGTAGGCCACACTATACATATAGTGTTTAACTGTGAATTGTATAAACAGTGTTTTTTTAAAATGCTAAAAAGCTTACTTTGAACCATTCTATGGGTCTGATATTCTCAAAACACACTCTGATAAAGTATTTTTTTTGCCACTGAACCGGACTACAACCATATAAATACATCGAAAAGACCATAATTATAAAAAAAAACGTATTTTGTCAATAAAAAATAAAATAATATTTTTTTCGAAATTTCCAAAAAGTGGTATCTTTACTTTTGGTCGAAGAATGTTCAGGAATTTTTTCAGATTTTTTGCACTTCACATAAGCGAGATAGAGGGGGGGGGGGGGGGACACGTTTCACACCCACTTCAAACTTGCCTGCGCTCGCCCTATCAAAGTTATATCCAAAGAATTATATATTTTTGTAATCAGCTCGACGTACCCTTTCATAATATGATACCCCTCACGGTGTCGAAAAAAAATAAAAAAATGTTAACCCTTAAGTTTTTTTACCCTAATTTTTTTGAGAAATATTTTTTTTAAGTCGCTATATTTTTAAAATATGTGGGCAGGTACAAGACACATACATGCCAAATTTTAAAGTGATCGGACGAAAGGTGTAGCCGTGAGAGCACGCGAGAGGACGGACGGACAGACACACGCAGGAAAATATAAGGGTCCTTGGGTTTGCCTACGGACCCTAATAAGGATGTATCGTATATTCATAATAGTTCAGGAGTTAGCGTGCAATAAACTGTCAACTCTAACATCACGCTAGAATTTGGGTACAAGTTAATCTTTCGGTACCTTTTAAGAATATGTGGTCGGTGGCAATAGGCACTTGAAGAAAACAAACTGATGGAGAGCAGCCATGAAATTCAATGTTTTACGGTGTTACTAGTGTGGTAAACATCCGTTAGAAACGACGTTTCATAGATAAAATTTCCAATGTAGCGTGGTTAATATCGGAACTCGCTGAATTCCTTTTTGTGGTTTCAAACCGCGTTATAGATGATTCACATTACACCGTGTCGTGGCCGGGCCGTGACCATGCAGGGTTGTTTCCGACGGGTGCCAACCGGGCTAGTCATATTACACCGGGTGGTTAACGAGTATTTTTTGGACGACCGTGTCGGTGTCACTATATTCTGTCGTCGACTGCCCGCAATTCATGTTACGACGTGCTGTGGCCGGGTCGAGCAGTAGCCGGGAAAGAATATTCACCGAATACACACACGTCCGGTCAAACATGCATGCGTCCATACAAAAGTATACTAGTATTATTCTTAGACCGTGCCCAGTCCGTGACACGGCCCGGCCACGACACGGTGTAATGTGAATCATCCTTAAACCTTCACATTTAGAATAATTACTACCAATTATCTGTTATAATGCAAAAATAATCAAATTATCACGTCTCGTAACTTTTAAGTCGCTTTCCTTTCTTCATTGCCTAATTAATTAATTATATATTTGTATATAGTTCTGCTTTTAAACGATAACATACATTTTAAATTTATTCATAAATGATTCTACGTTTTTTAATGCTTCTTTTTAGTCTAAATGGTGTTTTTTTTTTTTTAAAAAAAACCGTGTTGTCTTAGTTAAATGTGAAGTCTAGATTAGTAGGAGGATACTTCAGACTAATTTTCCTTAATGAAAATTGTATTACGTATTTTTCAGTGTTAAATAATACTTCATCAAAAGTAGGAAGAGAATTAAATCAGGACGCGTAGTCTTGAGAGGGCAGGGCGTGAATCGATTAAACGTGTTAATTAAGAAAACATGAGATTCGAGTGAATAAAACAGTTCTGGAAAAGGGCTCGGGCCCCTTTTTAAAAACCCTTTTGGCCGCACCTTTTCCTTGGACCTCTAGAGCCCTTTTTCCTTTTTCACTTAAATAAAATTATATGAATAGTTCAAGAGGGTTTCTGGACGGCACTGAAACAGGTTAAAGAATTCAATCCGGTGGCCACGGGAGAACACTGGCCCTGATACCTGAGACCTTGCGCCCTATTCCCCTATATCCCTATGTAGGAAAACTACACACCAACTCCCTCCCCAATAAAATCCAACCCTATAGAAACCAAACCGGAGGCACAAATTTACAATACTGTTCAATTGCTTTTATAAGGTACAGCATACAAAATCTAAATTATCTTGTATCGCCCGGTAGGTATTTTGATTTTTATAGGTATTTTAGTAGCATGTCTATTTTCTATTTCTTTTTCAAATTTTAAACATTTTTAAAATAAACATTCAGCTTTCTTGGACAACTTGCTTAGGAGTTCTAGGAGTAATGAGGACGGAACCAACTCTAGAATTAGAAGTTTTGAATGTCTTCCTCCTCTTGATCTGTTTTTCGATATGAAGCCATGATGACAGCATATAGACTACATTGTATGGATCTGTGAAAAGGCTATAACAAGCGTATAGTCTGTACTGTACTATCTGCGTACTGTCTGGCAGTGTCTGATCGCGATAAATCGCTGCAAAGAAGGACCGCTTTAAAGAAGTCTTTGTTACAAGATTTTCAAAGAACCTGGGAAATTGCTCCCAGAATGAGATAAGTCTAAGTTGTTGACTTCAGGACCCTCTCATAAACGTACTAAGACAATATTAGCGCTTAACAGGGGCACTTGTCATCTTATGACTGGATTTATAAACGGACATTGTTGTCTCAATAGACATTTGCTCCTGCTAGGTTTGGTTGTCCCGCCTTCGGCTGTGCGGAGAGGAAGCTGAATCTCCTACTCACCTACTAAGATTGCGTTGGCTCGTCGCACATGGCAAACCATTGGAATGCCAATTATTTCCTTAGAAGAGTTTAAAGAACTGTCTCTGAACCGATTGCTGAATTTTTGTGAGTCTGCTAGTCAGCTCAGACTATTGCAGAAGCAGGAAGAAAATTCTTCATCTAACCAGGGTTTGCTCAATAGTCCCACCAAATTCGTCTATGCCTCTGGGTTTATAACCCTCTGGGGGAAAAAAGAAAACCCTTCTTGACAATAAAACACAAACAAAAATAGTCTGCCAATTTGTGTGGCAAATAGCTTCCCCGCGTCGAAACTCATATTTTGTGAAACTAATATCATATTTTGTAGTAAAGCAATACTAAATCATGTCTGCATCCCTATTATTAAAACACTATTTGCAGGGGTTCATTCTATTTTCTAAAAATATACCTGGGATTGAAATATTTTAAGTTGACTACTGTTAAATTTAAGCAAAGCATCAGCATCAAGAAAAGTGGATTACTTTTCCCGATTTTATTTTGCCTGTTTTTGGTAATATTTTATTATTTCTGAGATCTAGTGTAATTAGATTTAACAGTTAATAGATCTTTAATATTGGCTGATTATATTTTTTTTATTAACAGACACCAGAAAGGAAGCCAGGAAATAGTAGTTTTGGTGTCAAACTACTCTTCTATAAATGGATTAAAGGTGTTAAAGTTGTCGTCTTTATAAATCAGGGCCTTGCAAGTTAAAACTTTCTACACCACCTGAATGAGAAAGTAGATTACATAAGAAGAAAATAAATTATTTAGAAGTAGAATATTCGTATTTAGGAGTACCTTTCAGCTCGTCTCGATAATTTTTAATAATTTCGAGATTTTTTATAATCAAAGCACTTAATTCATTTGGAGTTATCCGACGTATCTTATCGAAATGGAAATACTATAATGCTAGAATTCAAAATAACCACCCGAGTCGATAGCAGCTACTATCAATTTTTGAACTATGGGCTTTGAGGTACATGGAGACTATCGATATAGTTACGACCATGTTTTATAAAAGATCATATTTTTGACCTAAAAATACACCTAATTATATTGGTTATTTTTTAGAGAAAGGGATTTTAGAGATGTGTTCAAGGCTGAACTAAGATGGTGGATGAAACATCTATTGATGGACCAGCATAGGATACCAAGACTGTGCTATAAAACTACATGATTTTTATAGTAGAGGCTTGAAGGCGGAATCCAAATGGGTCACCTATGTCCCTATCTTATTAGTCACTTTAGGCTCCCAGCATCCTCGTATTTGGGAAGCCCTGATCCCTTCGCCAAAAGCTAAGAATTTGACAATCTCGTGGAAACCTATACTAACCAGTGCCCATGTATAAGCATAGAGGGAGCGATTCATTCTAAATATTCACTTGCACTCAGACAAATGAGAATATTAGGTCTGGGAAAGGGTTATTTAAAATGTTTTTGCAGCATAGTAAAATTAAGATTAGTAAGAAAAATAAGAGTAGCATAGTATAAGATAGCTACCCTGTGTCACATAAGCAATAAATACATTTTTTTTTATTAATACATATGAGTATGAGTAAATGATAATTTTCTTTACTATATACATATATATATATTTAAATTTTATATAAATTTATTTTATAGCAAGATCGGACTCCTTTGCTAATAATCTTGTACTTATAAGCAAATAAACTTTACTAATTACTGATTATTGCTGTTAAATTATGTCTTTCGCTCATTCTGTTGATCAATGACTCCTAATAGCTTGTTTATTTTAAAAAGCAACACTATTATACAACTCTATTCAATCTATATGCATTCAATATACATATATACATTCTAAAACTTGCCAAGCATGCAGCAAGTTTAACATTTCTTATATTAAGCTGATTATATGCTTGTGAATGGTCCATGCATTGTCACCCCAATCTAATTCAAGGCCTCTTCTACTTTTTATATACTTATCTTCGTCAGGCCTCCTTCTCAAGATTACCTTTTTATAAAATTTGGTTTCTCGAATATACTTGACCGTGGCTCATAATAGTAATACAATTAGTACGTCCCTTTCTTGATTACCCCAGTTTGATAGAAATGTCCTAGAGTGATTCGTTTCAGTAACATTTATTCAATCCTGCTTCATCTTTTACGTCTAAGTATCATTGATTTCCTGTATTGGTTACCCGCTACTGCAACACTTTCTCCAACTTCTTATCTTGCAGATTCGAAGTGATAAAAGATTGGCACACGAAGTCCTTTAAAAATGCAATGTCTGGTTGTGTAATACAAGTGGAGTTAATGCTTCTGCAAGGTTAGCTTAAACACACAAGGGAGCTTTCCGATCTCGCTCCAATACTACGTGACATCTGTACTGTTAATTCCTTTCCTCTGTCCTATAAGTGCTCTGGTTCTTCCATTACTACTATATTGACTCCTTACCTTCCCAAATTTTCATTGCCCTGTTTTAACTTTGATTCACTTTATTTTCGGCTAGTGCTTCAGTTCAGAACCTGCGCTCCGCGGTAAAAAATAAGGATTCACGGGGTTTTGGACCAACCCTAATCTCTATCTATATAATATATTTTATACTTTAATTTTAATCATTAATTAATAAATATTTGTATGTATAAAGATAAAACAGTCAAGATCAACGTACAATTAGGTTTAAACACTATACGAATTCGAAAGTTTATTTTAGACTCTCCGAAGAATGACATATCTGTTGCTTCTGGCTATCTCCAGATTTATGATAAACTAAATTATAGTTTCCCTTATAATAATTGTTTTATTTTAATCTTCTTACACCACTCCATTCACTGCTCCAATGAAGTTTCTGATCACCTCCAATAGCATTTAAACTTTCTTTGTGTTGATACAGTTCTCAGGAAACCACTGCTACACAGTAGTATCTACTTTTGCTTCCGAGCTTACCGAAGGTAACGGAAGCATTGTGTTCACTTTTAAGGACAAAAAAGTTTATACCTCCGTTTTTAAAAATTCCAAGACAGAAATCCGTTTCAGATATCAAGGAACATTTTTGGTCTCGTGCCTGTGTGTCTGTCTCTCTGTCGGTCTGTGTGTCCGCGAACTTTGAAACGTGTGATGATAACTTGAATAAAAGTAGACCGAGTTTGATGAAATTTGGTAGACATGTTCATTTTACCAATGCCCAGGACGAGTTCGTTGGACAACGTTATCTGTCCAAGCGTTCGCGTGCAACGCTCACGTAAACGTAAACTTCAAATTTAAAATTGGAATATTAGGTAGGGAAAAAAATCCAACTTCATCTATTCAATGAGACAAACAATTTTTTTTCAAATACATTTTTTTTATTAAAACCTACAGCGCTATGAAAAATTGCTAAAACTATTAATAGTTGTTATTAAAGAGAGAACGCGAATAAAACAATAAAGTACATGATAGGATGCGAGGATGCTATGTGCCACACTGATTGGCAGTCTATTTTAACCTTGGAGTTATTATTTATTTATTTTAAACTTGGAGTTAATTTCAATCATGTTGCATATTAACTATTGTTTTCTTTTAACTTTTATTCATAATCTTATATTGCAAAATGATTGAATATTGACACACTCACACTACGATCATTTCAGGTTTTTTTTTGTAGTTTCTTTTATTTTTCCTTTTACATTGCAAATACTAGTGGAGGACTGTTTACCTATTTTATAGTAATTTTTTTCCACTAAATACTTTGATCTTTCAACCAACAGTTCATAATAGTTCAAATATTTCCATTTCAATAAACTGAAAAAAAAAAAAAAAAAAAAAAAGCTTCAATTTCGACATTTCATATCGTTGTATATTCAGTTTGTTGAATTATAATTTTCCATTTTTTACCAATTAAAAAGCCAATTATTACAAATCTTTGAAGTTGAGAACTTTAAAAAATATAAACTGAATAAAATACATCATAATAAGCTTTGTTATGTTCCCCTTAAAAAATGTATAAAGATTATAGAAAAATCGATTAATATTTCATTTCCTTTTAAAATTTTATGGTAATCTTGTTTGCTTATAATTCTAGTTGCTTAATTACATTCTTCATTTTTGTATTCTTACTTTTAATTGTTTTTATTGATAAATTATCTCTGATCGTTATTCTCAAATTAAAAAGAGATAATTATTTTAAGAGCCTTGGTGGTTTTTATATTAAAATATCAAATATGAATTTGTTTCCTTTGATTTTATTTTTTCTATAATTTGCTGGTTAAGTCAAGAGTTTATTGGTTCTTTAAGTCTTTGAATCCACTAATTAATATCTCAAGTTGTATTACTTTGATTTTTACTTTACTTAAAATTTTCCTGTGATTTTTTAAAAATCTTTTTTAATTCATCCAATTCGAATTCAAAGTTTTTAATTAATCCCCCATAGGCTTTATCCCTCATATTATATTTGTTAATTTTTTTTTAATAGATTCAATTTGTTTTGTTTTTTTGAGGAAATCTATTCTTGGTTTTGTCTTTATTTTTTTAAATATAATATGAGGAACAGCAAAACCTTATATATGAAAATATGACTATATGACTAGCTCTTACATCCTACAAAAAGTTACACATATTGATATGTTTATTCATCATTGCTATGATTTCCATCAGTCTTTCTTAGTATATGGCAGTCATGCATGTTTCTTGCATGTATTTTATCATTTTATTCTAGAGTCAAACCTAGTTACACTCTCCTGTAAGGAGGGCGTAAGGTACCGTCTAGTCGTTTCAAACCTGTTTCTATAAAACCCGCGAGAAGGGGCTAAGCTGGAGTATGTACGGATGGCTAGGGTTCAGGTGGTGGTGGTGCAGACTACAGACGGTAGTCTGTTGTAATAACGTAGCGTCTGTACTGGTATATGGGTAGCGTGGGGGTGCCCCAAGTACAAACTGGATACCGGAGGTACAGGTTTAAAGGATATCTTCTGTACGAACGTAAAGGCGGATATTAAATACAAACGGAAACCAACCCTGGGGTTTTGACTCAAGTGCATTGATATTATATTTAATCGTTTTGGATTTTATTTGTGCTGACATCACTATAGCAGGGTTCTTTTTCTGGCGAGGATTTGAAATAAAGGCATGGTAAAAAACATGTTTCTAAAACTGATGTCTGGTTCTAAAATCTGCAAGAAGTTACAATGCTACCGTATGTTTTTAGACTTCTGGCACATTTTATAATATGTCAAGTCGTCTGTATTGTAGGTTATATGCTTATTCACCGGTTGTTTTATTAATAACACTCAGTATCTAACAATGATCGTAGTTGGTACGAGTATTCTTTGTTTAAGTTAGTTGTGAAGGTAAAAGATGTTGATAAAACTATATCTTGGTCTAACATCCGGCTTTGTGGTCGTCAAGAAGTTTTTAAATTTGTAGACGTACCTACCGTTGTTATGTTTTGTTTGTCTTAGCAAATGGTGTTTAGCAGGTTGATATGGTATTTAAAATAATGAATTATTGATAATAAATGTGATCACACTCTCATAGTTACCTTCTAATAAATGTGCGGCTGAGTGTTGTCCGATTTACAGTTAATATAAACATTTAACATCTGCACGTACTTTTACCAAATTAAATAAAATACTACCTTAACTCAGAAAACATATCAATTAAGTAAAGTTGAGATTTTTAAATGAAATTTATGTCTTATAGTCCATATTTTTAACAGTTACCATCCTGGAAATCCTAGTGGTTATCTATTATTAAGCCTATATATAGGCTTGTTATGTTCATAATAAGCCTAACTGAAGTTCTAATTGTAACAAAATGTATAGTTCTATATTTTTACATCAGAGTAAGGCACACACACCGATGCTCCTAAAATAACAGACTTAACAAACCCTCTTATAAATTAATTTCAATAATTTATATTATGTTTTTCATTGATTCACTCAACTACATAATTTATACGTATTATGAATGTTCAAGATACATGCTTTATTGACAGTGTATAACGTTAGAAAGGTAATAGTCTAGAGAGGTAACTACTCCTTTCAGCTGCAATAATTAATACAAGGTGTAGAGGAGAATGTTTTTATTTAAAGTAGAAAATTGCTTCTTTTTTACTCGGGTTTGTTTGTTCAATTAATTCAGTGAAAATGAAGCTGAAGAACTAAAGATAAGGAAACATCTTATTAGCCAGATTTTCTATTTTATTTTAATTCTATCTTTTTTTTAATCTCCTTTTGTTTTTAATTTAAAATAAGTAAAAACAACGTTTCTCATTATAAGTTTTTACTTGTTCTGTTCAAGCTTGTTTTAATGGAATTTTTAGCTCTATCGGGAAATTCGTGATGACGTCAGATAAAGTGGTAATATTTTTTCCCAGGGATAATGTTGGTTGGTGCTCTGGAGGTCGAGTTAATCAAGTCGTGAGATGAACCTACAGCTCTGTAAACGATTTATAATTAAGTCGATCTTTTCCAACTTTTTTTCTTTAAGATAAAAAATAACTTTGTCTGTCTTTTAAAAGTTGTTTGTTCCATTTGATTGGTTTCATTATTCGCTTCAGCTGATCCAATAATAACTTTATTCAATAATTTCACTCTTAAGAGTTTTATGATTGTCTCGTTTAATTTTCTAATTATAATCTTTTTAACGCTGAAATAGTCTTAATTTTTAAGTGTTCAGTAGAATAATTCTTTGAGCCGTGAATAGGTTTCAAAGATAAATAATACTTATAAATAAACATTTCAAGTTTATATATCATACAAATTATTAAATTTTCAATTTAATTTAATCATTATTTGAGGTATTAAGTAATTTGCATTAAAACCAGTATTTTTTATAAATGTATATTTATGATGATTTCTAAAAGATAATATTAATCTATATATATATATAAAATTAAAGTTTTGTCTGTACATTGGTCAGAACTGAAAATTTGTTGCAAACATTTTCATTTTATACATTCAAAAAACCGAATCCGGCCTTAACTTTTTTCGTGTATGTGTGTCTGTCGCCCCAGTCCGACTTTATAGGCGCAAAACTGGCTAAATGATTTTTTTTTTTTTTTTTTTCAGAGGTGAGTGCAAACATGTTTCGCATGTTGTAGGCTTGGTTTCATCTAAAAATATTGACTAGAACCATAGTTATTAACAATTGTATAAATTAAAAATAAATAAAAAATAAAAAAACACCACAGACTCGCTAATCAAAATGTTTGGATTCTTCTAGACTCTAGACCACCTAGAGACTCGCGGTTTTTTGCGTTTGGTCGGAAATTGGCACAAACCGCCTGGAAAATTCCGAAAAGTTATATTTTATAAAAAAATATATTTTTACCCCACTTAAAAAATGCAAGATGGCGGACGCACTTTAAAGTTTTTTTGGAGGCTTATTATGGCTTAACGGTAAGTCGTATCGACAAAATGATTGCACCAGCGGTAACTGATTTTTAAAAGATCTGCAACTTTGGTCTTATGACTTTTTGTCGTACCTTCATCGGTTCTACCTTAAACAGAGCTAAATTTTATTTTCTTGTCAAAAAAAATTGACTTTGAGCTCTTATGGCGTCCGTAATTGTAGACCGATTTAATTTCTGATTAGGATGCTTAAACCCTCACACTATTTCTCTATAATTCGAGTATATATTTTTTTTTTTTTCTAGAACTAGAGTTATTAAATATTAACTGGCGCAACTGCCGTATTGAGAGAAAAGACTGAAAATTAAATTAATGCCCCATCATAGTTGATATTTTACCTTTTTTAGTTTTTTATTAATTACTATATTACTTAGTTTCTATTGGCTATTTTTTAAATATATATATATATATATAGACTCCAAACTCGATTTGGAGAGTATTATATTCTATACAATGGAATGAATGATGGATAATATCCTGATTTTATTCCTTGAAGACTTGGAAACAAAACTATTTAGGCATTCATTTAATTGCTAGGCCTACATGATAATAGGAAACATGGCCACTAATACCTAGCATGAGCCCCGCGCGGAGCGCGGGGTAAAAGCTATTAATTAATATAAAATGTCTTTTTAGTGACAAATAATGAATACTTTATAAACTATTATTTAAGTTTTAAATTTTTAAAGGTAGATTATTATAATTTTTGATGGTTAATTTTTAGCATAGAAATGTTATTGCTAAAACAAATTACTGATTTTATTGCTTCGAATTGGAAGTGCATATATTATGTTTATTGCCTATTTGGCAGATTCGTTTCTGTTATACGTATTTTTATTGTTACAGTCCGCATTCCGCCTTTCGGTTTAATTTTAATAGAAGCTGTTTTTAAAGCTTCTTACATTAAAACGTGTTAATTTATCAACATTTAATTTTTTAATCTATGTAACTTTCTTTTCATTATATCACGTACACGAAATCGTGATAATATAAGCTATCGTAATAATATAAACTATTGTATATATGAAAAAGTTAAAGTGTAGGTAATAATATAAACTTTCCTTCTTCACAGCTTCCATTTCCAGAACTCGAGTCAAATCTTTTTTACAGTGTTAAAACTTTACTTTTTTTAAAGTTTGTTGAATACATGGATCCCTTAAACCTTCAATAAAATATCTCACTGTTAATTGTTAAAACACGTCATCTGAAAACAACTCACAATATATAATATTCGAAGTGTTTCCACGTCAAGTCCAAAATCCTATAGAGTTTTATGGGTCCTCTGAAGAAGTCATTTTTACTCTAATGATCTCCAACAATAACATGGCAGCTCCATAAAGATTTGAAACAATATTAAACTACCTAATGAAGGCGATACACATTATGTTTTTTCCAACCTCGGTGGCTTAAGCTTCTTTTCATGAATTAATGCAGGTAGTACTGAAAAATAAATTATTAGTTGAGGCCAACGTATTAACGCTATCGTCTAATCGCTTCATTGATCAGCAAGGTTTCATTACTTTCCTCTTTCTGATCTCTATCTTCTTTCATTTCTTGCTTAAAATGTTATAATACTAAGCAAGTTAATCTTTTAATGCCTCTTAAAAATATATGGCCAGCAATGCTCGTCCGCGGGACTTAGCTTGACAATAGGCATCTGAAAAAAAAAAACCTGGTAGAGAGCGGCCCTGTCCCGCCAATTATGGTTGACAATGTGATTTTTAATATCCTGCGTCCTGAGTATGAAATTAGTTAGTAGACCGAAAATCAAGTTTAAGTTAGTTTGTCCCTAGATAGGGAACCACTTTGATTTGGAGTAATATTTGAATAACTAACCTATCACGGGACATACTAACATTAACTTGATTTTCAGTCTAATAACTAATTTTGCACTTAATATCATGGAGTCATTGTCCACCATAATGGGCGGGACATGACTGCTCTCTACCGGTTTCTTTTTTTCAAATGCCTATTGCCAAGCTTAATTTTGAACACATATCATTTAAAAATATGTCATCTATGATGTTAAACTAATATTCATCGGGATTTTCTCCATCTCCTAATAATGCTGGCCTTAATTGCCGTAATCGTCAATGCAAGTGACAAAGATGTCCCCCCCCCCCGTTAACAAAATTTTTCTTCCAACTCTCTTTTCATGTCTTTACTTTTAAGTAGAACTAGTTTTAAATTGACTATGGTTGTACTTCCGCTTCAACACTTCCGACACCAATTTTACGAGCAAAATGTTCTCAACTAAATTCACCATAAATACTACAAAACAAAACAATAATATTTCGGCACCGGTTATGTATATATTTTTTTTTTTTTTAATTAAAAACTTTAGCAACCTGTCCTATAATATATTGAAGCAATAATCTACATTTTGAAGGGCATATAATATGATGCTTATAGCAATGTAAATGAGATTTATTGCAGTAAAGTTATGAGTCAAAATTAAGTTATGAATTAAGCTCAATATTTTCCAGTAATCATAAAAACCCAATCCTAAATATATTAATAATTAGCATGTATAAAAATTTACTCTAATGTTTTTACTGAGTGTATTTTTACGGAAAAAAAAAAAAATATATATATATATATAAATATATATATATATATATATATATATATATATATATATATATATATATATATATATATATATGTGTGTGTGTGTGTGTGTGTAAACCCCTTAGGCAATAAACCTATTAATTACAAACTAACCAGCTACAAATTACTCCACACTAACTTAAACGAGTATTTGAAAGGTTGTCGAGGTAAAAAATGTTAGAAACGGAAGGGAAAGAAATACTGCAAAGACCTTACATTACAACACTTTACTGCTTATTGAATTTCCTGTTCAGACAGATTCGTGCAAGGCAAAACAAAAAATACTTCTAGAAGCCACTACTTATATCTACTCATAAATATAGATTTTTTTCTTAGAAATAAGTTATTATAATTTTAAAAAAATAGTATATTACTTAGTATTATTTATTTTATTTTTTATTGTTTTACACAAATTAAAATAATTGCATTGTAACAAGTGGTATTGATGATTATTGTTTAACATGGTGGGAACAATTTGAATTAGAAATAGCCCAGTGACTGACTACTCTTCCTTGGCGATGTACATAGTATAGAATTATGAATAAATATTTAAATCATGTTATAGTAGATTAATAATGTATATAAGATTTGAAAATTAGATAATTTTTTTTGTGGTGTTGTATAATAATTATTATAACTATATGCTATAAGATTTAGACGTCTTAAAGGGTTACCTGAAATATGTAGAGAGGATGGGACTTGTACAGAATTAGAATGATGGGAAAAGGATTCATGGAACTTTTTATATCGGGATATAACGAAAGACAGCTGAAAAGTACTTTTTATTTTCAAGGGAGGAGGTATAGTTTTAAATACAACCTTTAAATTTTCATTATTTAGCTATTCTAATAAGATTTGATAATAGTATAAGATGAGATTTATATTAACTTTTTTCACGTTGTTACTCATACTATATGTTTTATGATACGGAATATTGCAATTGTATTCGTTTAAATAGTTAATATTGAAGAGGACAACATTGACAGCAATAAATGAGTAAATAATTAAATAGTGAAATTGATAAGTTCATTATAAAACAAAACCTAACTGTCTATCTAATGTTTAATGCGGAGCAATTTTTATCCCTTGAATTGGGCATTATAGTATAATAATTTTAAATATATAATATATTATTTACCTATATTTTATGCTAAGAGAATAAAGTATGTTAGATTTTAGGAATTTTTGGTGAAACATTTTATAGTGATCTTGGGTTGTTAATATTATGTCTCGGGGCATCAGATAATAATTAAAAAAAAATAAACTTCTGGTTAAGATTTCCATATTTCATTGAAAACCACTTACCTAGCAATTAGGGCCTCATTTGGACCAGTTATTGGAACTCCAGCCTCTTTCCACACCTACTTATTGCTGAAGCGAGAATGGTATGATCAATAGTGAGCCTTATAAATTAGAGCACCAATGCATGAAATCAAACCCACCACGAACAGATGGGACAAGTGGTTTAGTTTTATATTTACACTGGCTTTCCTTTAATACTAATATAAATCAAACAAAAACCTATAAAACATAAAAAGATGGAATCGAAAAGTTAAATTATAATTCATCCCAACGGGCGTACCATTATGGAACGGCTTATAATCTACAGCTAAATCATATTTTAGGATTTTAATGCTATGAGTGCTACCTTATAAAGCTATATAATTAACTATTAAATTTATAAAAAGCTTGAAAGAATGAAAGTTATGTTTCGTAAAATATTGGATATGCACAAAGTTATCTAGAGGGATTTTATATTTTTTATATATATTTCCAAACTTTCTCGTGTATCAATCTTGGGTAATTTATCAAATTGTTGGTATATATCATGGAGAGTCTGTAGAGCAATGCCAGCTCTGTGTGTGGCCAAATACCGATGAAGTGTCCTTCCCCACTTGTAATTTTGTTGTTAGAGATACCAATAACCACTAAACTCTTTATACTCGTAACTCTTTGTTATTTAGTGTTTCTTCACTTTCGTTTAGAATTTAGAATACTTATAACGTGTTAGTTATTCAGGGTGTCACCGAACAACTATTCCTAATTTTTAGAATTGATAGAGGACACTTAAGTAAACATTTTTCATTAATAAACTAGTGTCCGAAAATTCTTCAGTATCGAGATAAAAAGAAATGAATCCGCTGTCACTCCAGGACTTTCCCGGCGGTATACAATACGTCCCCTTCCAGGGAAGGTAAAATTTGAATCATAACAACCTTTGAAAAACAACAAATATTTTCGTAGTTGTCATTTTGTTTGTGTCACAAATTAGTCTATTAGATAAATTAGTGTTAAAATCAAATTATAATTATTAACAACTACGGGAAACAACCAGAGAAAAATACACTCCAGCGCTGGGATTTGAACCACAGGCCTCTATATTTCCAGTATAGCGCTCTACCAACTAAGCTACGCAGGAGAATGAGTTTCTCTGACGTTTAATCTTTCCGTAGTATGAATACTACCAAAGTCGTAAAATATGAATAAATTAGTGTTTGATTGAAAATTCATAATTTTACAAATATCGAATTAGTAGACGGCAGACATGCATATTGCCTACGGAACAACGGTAATGCTAACGAAGCAAGACCAATTTATGTGGAGCAGTATTCTCAGCGTCACATCCCCTGTCATACATAATTTTAAAGATTGGTTCAACGTATTCGCGATACTGGTGAATTACTAGTAAAGTTTTGCAACAATTTGAAAATAACCCGAAAACAAGCACTCGTGCCATTGCTCATATGATGCATACAATCCACACATCTGTATGAAGGGTATAAAAGGAATACCAGAAGCATCTCTTTCACATTCAAAAAGTGCAATCGTTAATTCCCGCTGATTATTCTAACCGGGTTCTATTTATGTTATTTCAACAATTGTTACAACTTTTGTATCGAAAATGAGTCGTAACTTTGAACAATTTGTATGATTTTTTTTTCTTTTTTAATGGAGTATTATTTCGAATAAAATGTCTCTCTACTTAACAGCTTCAACAAATAAGTTAAACAGTTGGTTGTTATTTAATTATATTTTTCCTATGGTTAATATTATGATTTTTTTTTGGATGTATTAGATCTAGTAGAACTTTCTTGAACAGGGAGAGACTTGCCTAAACGTATATTCTCACTACTTTTTAGCCTGTAGTTAATGAGAGTAAAATAAAACTTTAGTTTTAAAATTCACTAGAAAGCGCTAGTAGCACCAGTTATAATTTTAATTTTTTTAAAACTATTTTTGAATAACCAGTCATTCTATTAGCCTTAAGATGGCCAAAGAACCAGCTTTTTCAGATTTATTTATTTTTACTTTATTTGTACAATTATTTATTTATTTTGAGGTGCTTAACCATCAGTAATTAGCTCTTCTACAACTTCCAAATACAAATGTATAATAAGCTTTAAGAAAATAGCCAGATTTATTCAAAGTATGTAATTTTTCCTTTATTTGTACATTAAACTCTACCTATAGACAAAATTTCAAGTTTCTAGGATTGCAGGAAGTGCTATAGAACTTGATGAGTCAGACAATCTATAAATCAGTGACAAATTTAGGATCATATCTTATAAACCAATATAGCTAGAGTTGTGACATTTGCATTTCTAGGTTTGTAATTAACGCTAATTTAAAATATATCAGAGTATATATCTAAGTATCTTTAGTAAGATAGTAGAAGGGTCAAAAGTTCTTTGAGTTAGTTCTAGTTAAGGATAATAATTTAAACTGAGAAAACCGGAAAAACCTTCCCTACAGACTCCAAACCTGTAAACTAAAGTACAAAGTAGCAACTCTATTAGCTGTATTAACCGTATAATTGATATCTTTGTAACAAGGAACTGGTCAATTATTTGTGATTGATTATTAAACTATTGTAATTTTTGTTCTATAATAGCCTACGGAGTTTTTTTTTTCCTCTCTCTGAAGAAAAGATGTCAAGATGACAGTGATCATATCGTTAAAAAGGAACAAGTAATCGGTTTAAATCTTAGTCGAGGTTTATTCCGGATTTAGAGGCCGGCATTCCTTGCCGAGGAGGTTATATCACTCTCCCTTAAGGCGTTAGGCTACGAGCCAAAGTGAGAAATATAAGGAAATGAATAAATCAGTCACATTACCTGCCAATCCGTTTACTGTAAGAATTGATAGGCAGCTGGTGGTGGCTCTGAATAACTCATGGCTCTGAATAACTCACTCTTCTACAACGCCCACCAAGATCGACGTTTTACTGCCTTTATCTAAACTCTTTCTATTCTGCACCCTCTTATCCCTGGTTTTTTTTTTTTTTTTTTTTTTTTTTTTTTTTTTTTTTTTTTTTTTTTTTTTTTTAAATTTATTATTACTTTTATAATAAATTAGAACAAAACAAAGAATAATATTAATGACAAAATTACTAAAGTATATAGTGTTATACACACTATATACTTACTGCAGACCGTCTGCGGGCTGTCTCCCGGTGCAAAAGATTGTTACACCGGGAGACAGCCTCAGCAGACAGCCCGCTGACAGTCTGCGGGCTGTCTCCCTGTGCAAAAGATTGTTAAGCCGGAAGACAGCCTCAGCAGACAGCCCGCTGACAGTCTGCGGGCTGTCTCCCTGTGCAAAAGATTGTTACACCGGAAGACAGCCTCAGCAGACAGCCCGCAGACAGCCCGCAGACAGTCTGCAGACCGTTTTGCCCCCAGGGTGCGCCTAGCCTTTGAAGGATTTTAAAATAGTAACTTGGTTACCTATATAGAAATGAGCAATTAATCTCCAAACAGTTGTATTAATAAGTCTGATGATCATTTATAGAAGATTTCTAATTATAATGTCACATAAGTATTTGATAAGAGAGTTCTGTTTGACTGAGGATGACTCTGCTTACGAGTCGAAACGTTTCAAAATGAAAGTGTTTTTTTTCGTAAAAAAAAAAAAAAATTATCTTCTTTACTAATTTAGCAGTGTGCCTTTGATACTTAATAATTAGATTTTAACGAATAAAAATATTATTCGTTAAATTATTTCTGTTTCTTTGATTTACCTTATTATCATTAATTAGACTTATTCTCCATTTAATCGTTGAAACAATGCTCTCTTTTGCTTTCATGCCTTGATCAGCTAAACATAGAATTATTATAAAGCTGGATATCGGCCACTTTACACATCTACTCTATGTGATACCTCTCTAGGGTTCTTTCTGTGACCAAATATGTCGGGGATTTTAATTCAGTTGAGTTGCGAGTGCGCTTAGTTATCAGCTATGCTAATACATTTTTAGTATCTAGTTATTGTATAATATTATATTTGTTTATACAGGTTCCGTTAGAAAGAACGCATATTTTTCAAAATGCTATTAGTTCGAGTGGGACGGTCTTATAAGGGTGGGGGAGGGCTCGTTAGAAAGAAGGGAAGCGGGAGTTTCAGTATACCCCATGGTGTGAAATGTACAAAATCGCGAGTTCTCCGAACGCTGTTACTTGCAAAATGGAGGATCTGTCGTTCAGACACGCATTATTAGATTTTATATCATGGGATGGTACCTGACCGCAATATGATCTTAAGATGGGTTTCCACATTCAATGAAACTGGTACCATGAAGAAAACCTATTTGACGAAATTGGACGATAAGGTTTCCCGAAAATGTGGAGAGCAATAGGGTGGATACTATACGAAGTCCCAACCGTTCTGTTCGTTTGCGCACCGCTTCTCTTAGGATTAATGAATCAACGGTGCCTTGGATTTTAAAAAATAATTTATTGTTTCCCCCCTACAAAAATTCATGTTTGCCACGAATTGTGTTGCATGGGTACTAGTAGTTCTGTGGACAGTAGACCTCGCTCGTTAAAATAACAAATCGGGTTTTGAGCTTAGGTTCAAAATAGTGTGCAGTAAGGAAGTAAGTACTATTTCTAAAAAAGAGGTTCACAACTATGTACCCCAGGGGTACAGTAATAACTTTAAGGTTCTTCTTTTGCGCCCACTTTACTTCTATAAAGTAGTAAGTACCATAGGAGTTTCAGCCCGATCCTATGAAAAGCAAAAACGGTACAGTAAAACGAATAAAAAAAGAGTATTTTTGCGTATTTCGACAAACCGGTACCAAAAGTACCCTTTTATGTAAAGAAATAATTGTTTCAGTACAACCGCATTATAAAACCTCAGTAGGCCTACTAAATGCCTACATAAAGATACCTTTACAAAACACATTAAATTAAAAATTTAATCTGCACAGTACCCAGACTTTAAGGAGCTTTTGTACCAAAAGTACTAAAAGTACTTAAATTAAATGTCTATCTTAGGTTGTACAATATTATACTGAATTAGGTTCTAAAATTAAATTAAATGTCTATCTTGGGTTGTATAATATTATACTGAATTAGGTTCTAAAAGGACAATCTTGTCACAGAATAATCTTAGGAGCAAAAAGGTCAACAGTGGATTCACCTCGCACTTTTTGAGAGCCCGAAAAACTATTTATCGTTCAAAAGGCTCTGAAACGTGACTTTTTTCGATAAACATTTGTATTTTTTTAAAGTACGTTTAAGGGCTTTTCAACGATATCAAACACGGCCGGCCAGCTATTATTTTTACCTTTTCTTAAACAGTGGTACACAACTTTGTACCCCTCATGTACCCGGCATGTTAATAAATTGAATGTTTTCCTTTCACGTACACTTTACTACTATAAAGTACTAAATAACATATTATGAGTTTTAGCCCGATCCTATGAAATTCAAAAACAGTACAGTACAAAGATTAAAAAGTAGCGTTTTTCGACCTATTTTTCCAAACCGGTACACTTAGTACAAAAATAAGTATACATAAAAAATAAATTTCAATAAAATGGGTACAAAGGCAATAAAACCCACACACTTTTGAGTAAAAAGCAGCTATTTTTTTATTTTTTATTTTTACAGTGCGCCCTACAACTAACGTGGTATTAAAAGTACCTCTGTTCCCGAACCCGCATAGGTACAGGTACGAAAAGGGTACAGTGCGTTTAAGTGTTATTTGGCGCAACTTTTGACTGAAGGAAATTTTCGAGCTGATAAATCCTTCGATGCCATTAGCCCCAGAGTGGGGTAACCTACCCCCTACACGGCACTCTAAAAGTACAAAAGGGTACTAAAGTACCAACCTAGTACATTTTTTCAAAAATATTTTTGCACACATTTGGTACATTTTAAATGGCCTTTCCAACGATACCTCTGTCAAATCGGTTCAACGTCCCCTTCTGGTTGCGGCTACCCAAGGAGGACGTCCTTCACATAGACGTAGCTCCCGAAGTAGGAATCAGAAATATAATAACAAACCGGATTCTTAAAGAGGACAATATGACCTAAAGTCCGGTACCCTTTTGAACCCTGTCCGATTAAAATTGCGAACGGTACAGAAGGTCAAATTCGAAATTTCGGAAAAACACGTTTTTCGTGAGTATTTCGCCGAGGTACTCGACTTCCCTCCCTCGAAGGTACTAAAAAAAGGGGATTGCACTTACCCCTTGAAAAAGACATATTTAGAGCATACGAAGCAGAGTAGGAGAGTACTTTTTTTTTCTCTGTACGTACCTCCAAAGTACCATCTTATACCTCTGAATTTAAAATACCATATCTCAAAAAGTAAAAGTACCATCGAGTTTAAAAGCAAAACGCCAGGAGCAGCATTTCATGGGCTTTTAAGGCTCAAAAGCCCAATAGCGTTGTATAAATGCCCTAGGAGGAGATACGTGAACCATGTAGAAAAACGTTTGAAAAAAAGTGGTAAAAAGCGTTTTTTCGCTTTAAATGGCCTGAAACGTGAAAATTTTTAAAATGTTTTTGCATCACTTTTGTATTCTTCTCAAGGGCTTTCCAACGATATACGACACCCCATACCAAATATCTCCGGTTTTCTGGTCGGCGAAAAACAAATTTCCTGATGACGCCCCTAAGCGGGGGTGCACTTAAAAAAAAAGTTCTCGTTACCGGCTATGGACCTCTGTGGGATCTACAAAAGCCTTGAAAAAAAATTTAAAATTTTCAATTATTTCAAAAGTTATACGAAAAAACGTGTTAAATAAATGCCCTTTTTGACCGTAGACTATTTCCCATTGGAAATAAACCCATTTCCCGGAAAATTTCCCGGCAGATAGAATTTTTCCTTAAAAATAAACTATAACCTTAACAATTTCCAGAAAACTGCATGTCTCTACGACAAACACACCTATCAGTACAAAAATCCAAAAAACACCCTATTTCGCCCTTTAAGGCCGATTTTCACCCTTAAGGAGTGGTTTAAAACTGCCCAGATCCGATGTTTGGTCAAGCGATTTTTAAGGTTCCTAATCGATTTTGACATTACCAACTCGAAATTTTTCCGAAAATCAAGAGTCGGGGTATAATTATTTTTTTGTTTTTTGCCGTGGCGCATTAAAATAAAGTAAATTTTTACCCCCCCTCCCCCATTCGACGGGCAATGAAGTTGCGTCCCCCCGCCCCACATCACAGCTCGGTCGACCTGCGGCCTCCCTCGCAAAGACAGTCGATTTACAAAAAATTTAGAGAGAGACAGACACACAGACGAAATGCCAAACGGTCGAGTTAAAACAGAGACCTCGCTACGCTCGGTCAATTACCAACACCGTGTTAATTTCGCACAGCTAATGAGCGAGTTAATGGACAACATTGATGACATGATTTTGTTTATGACAAGGCTAATTTTTATCTTAACGGATATGTTCAAACAGAATTGTCGCTACTGGTCCCCAACGAACCCGCAAATGATGCATGAGAATCCCCTGCACACCCTGAAGTCACAGTTTAGTGCCCACTCGGCCCAACTCAAATTATTGGGACTTACTTTTATTTATTATTATTTTTTATTTTTTTTTTTTTTATCAAAATGGGCAACCGACCACTGTCAATTACACATGAGCTTCGCCATCGACGTGTCTGTTTAAGAAGAGTGTGGTTTCTACGAGATGCGTCTACGTCTACATCACACACAGCTCGTGCCTGGATAGAAGTTGGTCGCTAAGGCCCCCCCCCCCCCCCCCGCTCTTCGACATTACTACTTGTTTTTTTTTTATTGTGGATGCGTTCTTTCTGAAGGACCTGAATAAGATGTTAGTTAATTATATTTTTTGTATTTGAAGTAATTTTATTTATTTTCTTCTGTTGCAGGTAAGATGTCAAAGAAAAGTATTTATCATGTTAGTATAATAGTCCAGTAGTTAGCGACACAATTTTTCGACTATATCTTTAAAACTATTTTTTTTTTTTTTTTTTTCAAAGATTTGTTTATATGATGTGAATGTTGATAGTCGACATAATACCAATTACTGTAAAATGTAAAAAGAAACCATAATGTAAGTGTCTTATATCTACAAGAGTGAAAATTGTTACAGCGACAAAGGGTATCTAAGAGTATATGAAATAATGACAGTCTACGTCGTCGGACGCGGGGCCATCAAAGGTGTTTCAAAGGTGTGTCCACCCTCATAAGCTGTTTTAAAAACAAAGTTTTTACAATTCAATAAGTAAGTTTGACTTATCTAGTTAATTGTTGTACAAGGCTGAAGTTGGTTTCTTTGAGAGGTCATTTAATAAAACATAGTCTACCCACAATAAAATGTTGTTAAAGCCTTGGTAGACGCAACGGAATGCACGGGCACGATGAATCGGACTAAAGTTGTGCCGCGGGAACACGATTGGAGCAATAACACTTTGCTATTGAGTATACAATCTACAAACATATTTTAGTATATATTTATCATGTAGGTTTAACGGTTGCTGTAGGCATTGGTAAATCTTTACTAAGATAATAGGTAACAGTGACGATGTGCTTTGGAAGTAGAAGGTTTCAGCATGAATACATGCTGTTTGTTACTACGAATATATAATTATGAATAAAATTAAGATAACAATAATATTATAGGTATATACTAAAGTATATAATATAAAACAACATCAATTACTTAATATTCAACCCTACTTCATCTTTAAAGTGAGGGATTGGCAGATGCGTCAGCTATTCTCCAGTGCATCCTTTACTTTTGCTTCCGAGCTTACCGAAGGTAACGGAAGCTATGTGATCGTTCTGAAAAACGAACAATTTTTAGGGCTCCAATTTCAAAAAATCCGAAGACAGAAATCCGTTTCAGACATCAGAGAACTATTTTGGTTCCATGTCTGTCTGTCTGTCGCTCAATTTTTGCGAACTTACATATCTTAAAAACTACTTGTCTGATTTTATTGAAAATTGGATGGTAGGTCATAATTAGCCCATTGTTGATCCCATGTAAATTTCAACCTTCAGCGCCTATTTGTTTTTCATCCACATGTGCACAAACATACATTTATGTACACCTATATCTTCAAAAGTACTCAACTGATTTTTATGAAATTTTAATGGTTTGTCGAAAGTAGCCTGGAGATAGCCCCAGATTAATTTCAACCGTCTACACTCTTTAAATTTTGCTAGATTGATACTTTAATTCATGTGAGAAATAAAAACCATTTTGACAGGTTTAAATAACGGGTGGGAAATTAAATAAATATGACGACAATAGGTTGTAAAAGTATAAAATCATTAATTTATACAAAATAAGACGCGAGGAAGCTATGTGCCACACGAATTGGCAGACTATATTAGAAAGACGCATTTCTTAAGAAACATGGTTTCCCAATTAAATTGTTTTGTTAATCATAAATAGATAAAAAATAAAAGAATTTTGCAGTTAATTAAAAAACCTGAGATAACGATGAAGATGAGGAAGGCCAAACGAACGCCATTATATGCATGTTAATTGTCCAAACGCAATGAAACTACAAAGTAAAATACAGAGGCGTTAGGTAGTATAACTATTATTTAGGAGTTACTATAAACTAAACCATGGATATTTTTGTACTTAGGCGTTTTCCTCTTTTATTTAACACCCTATACAACGCGTTTCCTTTAACAAAAGTTCAGTCCCTTGATTTTGAGGGTAGATTTTTTGGCTTCCTTATAATTTTCGTGAGTTTGGGATATTACACATAACATAACCGCAAAGTTTAAAATTTTAGTATTGCGTAATTTTGGAGATCAGGTGCGTTGCAGACGGACAGGCAGGAATGTAAAAGTGTCCTCCTTTTTGACTACGGACCCTGAAAACGCATCTCATGTTTTTATTAACGAAATATATAATATTTCAAGATGTGCAATGGTTTTCCTACATATTTCTTAGCTTGTACCATCCACCAAGGCTTTTGCAACATTAGATAATGTTATGTCGTTAGACTATATTGCTTCCGAGCTTACCGAAGGTAACGGAAGCTATGTGATCGTTCAGAAGAACGAAAAAGTTTTAGGTCTCCGATTTTAAAAATTCCAAGACAGAAATCCGTTTCAGACATCAGGGAACATTTTTGGTTCCGTGTCTGTCTGTCGGTCTGTCGTTCAATTTTTGCGAACCAACATATCTTAAAAACTACACGTTCAATTTTAATGAAATTTGGGTGGTTGGTTATAATTAGCCCATTGCTGGTCCCATATAAGTTTCAACTCTCTGTGCCTATTTATTTCTTTTCCACATGCGCACAAACATACATGTATTTACACCTATAACTTCAAAAGTACTTATCTGATTTGAATGAAACTTTTATAGTTTATCGAAAGTAACCCGCAGATACCCCTGGATTAATTTGAACCGTCTACGCTCTTTAACTTTTGCTAAATTGATACTTTAATTCGAGTAAAAAATCTAAACAATTTTGACAGATTAATAAAAACGGGGGAAACAATTAAACCAATTTGACAATAATGACTTGTAAAAGCATAAAAGCAATAAAGTACGAGGATAGGATGCGAGGAAGCTAAGTGCCACACCAATTGGCAGTCTATTTTTTGGTTGTTTTATTAAATGAAATATTAGAGAATAAAAATTCAGCCTTGTATAAATAAGTCAAATAATTAAATAACTGCTTTTCTGGGTGGTAGACTTGTTAATGGCAACGCTTCCGACGCGGTAGACTATCATTTTCATGTGTTTTTAGGTATCCTATATTACTTTAAAAAGTTTCACTCCTGTAGCTATAAAACACTTACATATTATTTTTTATTTTTTTACATGTTTCAGTAATTTTAATTAATTGTAACGACGATGTCACTGTCGACTGCCGTTTTGAAAACAACAAAATTACAAAATAAGGAAATATCAGCTTTGAAATAATGTCACAAATAGTGTCGCTGCCTCCTGAACTATAAGATAATGACAGACGGTGATAATTGATTGGTTCTGGTGAGTAAGTAATTTGTTTTGTATAGATTTTTTTTTTTTTGTTAAAACAATGTTAAGTGTCGAATACAATAGATTTACCTACAATCAGTTATTTCTACTAGTGTTTTGTAGACCTTATTCATGCAGATTTATTTTAAACGAGAAATATGATTACATGAGAAGAAACCCTTATATATAGTTTCCAATATATTTTGAATCAAAAGAGATATAAACATGTGACATTGCAGTATTATTGATCGTTTTGAAGCGCACACAAGATAAATATAGCGAACTCAAAGTTATTAGCAGTTCAAATATTACACGCGTTTTTCTACTCTTTTTACTTTCTCATATAAAGAGGAAGTATTGTGATGACGCGAAAATTCGATTTTGAGATTTTGATGGATTTACACGTTTTGAGGTCCCCTGAGTCCAAAAAAGTGGTTTTTAAAAAATGTCTGTCCGTCGTCTGTCGTCTGTCGTCTGTGCAGACGCCTGGAGCCTAAACTACTAGGCCGATTTTGATGAAATTTGGCTTACATGTTCAGAAAAATCATACCCCGAGGCGAAATCGAGAAATGAATTTTAGCTCCAAATTTGGGGGTGCTACCCCCCAAAAACTCTGAAAAAAACATGAAAAAAAAAATGTTGATTAAAAAATTCTAAAACGTAGTCCATTTAAATACGGATCCAACGATATAAGCAGTTTTTCCGGGAAAAATTTAGTTCCTGAGAAAATAGCTTAAAACGTGGACGGAGAGATCCCGGGTTCGATATCCCGCCCTGGAAAAGTTATTTTTATGGTAAATTTTGATATAATTTTCAATAATAATTGAACGTACTTACAAAAACTAATAAATGGAAAACATTGGCTAAGTAATTATGAACTTGTATATGAGAAAGTTTGTCTGAGTTGTCTCGGACCGATTTTTTTGAAATTTGGAGTAGGGTATCAAAGATAGATTACAAACATATAAAACACTCGTGGAAATAGCTTAATTTTTCACGTGATTTTGTATAAAATCATATACATTTTGGGTGCCCCCTCCCCCCCTAAAAAAACAAAAAACTTATGTCTGCTTTTACTAAAAATATGTGAAATTAGCGGGTCTTATAGAAAAAAAGTACGTGTGGTGTCGCGGGACACCCGGTGGGAACAAAGTTCCTTATATTTTTCATTAAATATAAAATCACACTGCTAAGTACGTAAACGTTCTAACTACTCGTTCCAATAAATATTTTTGACTCAATTAGAAAATTATTATTAGTAAAATTATTACATAAAACTTATTACAAAAATCCCTTGATCCGCTTATGACCAATATTAATATTATTTTATTACATCAATTTATACTTATATATTTACAGTTTTACTGGTTAATAATTTAACACAGTCGACCCTGCCAATTTCTGATAATTCTCTTGGTGCAGTTTCCATTTTAAATAATATACGAATACTTTTCTCAATAATAGAAACAATAATTGAAAAAAATCACAGGGAAGTACTTGCGTCCAAGTACTTTTTAGGGTTTTGTAGAAGATTAAGCATGCCCGCTATGTAATTATGATTTTATTCTTCGATCTCAAGGGTCCGGGTTCGATCCCCCGGGGGGTCACAATGTTTTTCATCGGTAATAACGACTAGAAAAATTCATTTTTTCAGACCATTTCCATCGCTTCACCATAAGGTATAACCATGAATTATTTCGAAATTTTAGGACCACCCGTTATATAGTGGTTGGGGAGGGGGGAAATTTTTGGGGTATATTTTGACTTATAAAATTAATAAAGAATGAAAAATTTAAAAAAGCAAATATATATTTGAATCCTACTCTCCACCAGCTTTCATATGATACCCAACTCAAAATTTTAAAAAAATAAAATTTTTGGCGCACTTCAAATTTTCGTGCCCAAAATTGGCAATTTTTTAAAATTTGGGATGAACTCCCGGAATTTTCATCGCCCCACAATAAGGCATTAGCATGAATTATTTCGAAATTTTAGGACCAGCCGAAGTATAGTGGTTGGGGGGGGGAAAATTTTTTTTGGGTATATTTTGATTTTTTTACCCAATAAGGGATGCAAAATTTAAAAATGTATATATATCTTTGCGTCCTACTCTTCAGCAGCTTTCATTTGATACCCAACTCAAAATTTTAAAAAAATAAAATTTTTGGCGCACTTCAAATTTTCGCGCCAAAAATTGGCAATTTTTTAAAATTTGTGATGTACTCCCGGAATTTTCATCGCCCCACAATAAGGCATTAGCATGAATTATTTCAAAATTTTAGGACCAGCCGAAGTATAGTGGTTGGGGGGGGAAAATTTTTTTTGGGTATATTTTGATTTTTTTACCCAATAAGGAATGCAAAATTTACAAAAGCATATATATATTTGCGTCCTACTCTTCAGCAGCTTTCATTTGATACCCCACTCGAAAATTAAAAAAAATATAAATTTCTGAGTTTACAACATTTTTGCGAATTGCGCATGCGCACATTTAATTTTGAACTTCTGTATATTTTTCCTGTGGTTGGGTCAAAAAGTTACACCAGTATTTCAAATTTCAGCTCTATAGCTTTAACGGTTCGGGCCCTATGAACCAAAGAGCGACGGACAGACGGACACATCACCCTCGGCATAAGGGTTTTGAGAAGAATCTACAAAACCCTAAAAAGCGTTGTTTTGTGGATAAATTGCGAGTTTGACAGGAAGAAGGAGTAAGAGAGAGAGAGTATAGTGAGAGAGAGATGGAGAGATCGAAGAGTTGGGATTGCGTACGAAAGGATACCAAAGGAAGTATAGTAGAGGGGGAATCACTCTACATTCTTAATATTCCACCTATATTATCTACAAACCCTAGACTTACGACATCTACTTTTAAAAATTGTAAAATATATCACATAACTGTAAAAAATCTGCTGTTTGTATCAGGTTAAAATTTTACATGCCTGTTTCAATTGTACTTTAGACGATGTGTATGAAGTTTTATAAAAATCGTTACGTTAGAACGTAAGATATCGGTAAAAAAAGTTGTTTTCTTTATTTAAAACGTATAGGTCCGCTTTAATAAATTTAGCGATCTTCCTCCCTTCATAGCAGAGTCTGTGTTCGTTTTACTAAAAAAAAATTATTTACAAAAGTTGTTTGTCTCATTAAATAGATAAAGTTAGAATTTTTTCCCGTCCTAAAATTCCAATTTTAAATTTGAAGCTTACGTTTACGCGAGCGTTGCGCGATAACGCTTGGGCGGATAACGTTGTCCAACGAACCTGTCCTGGGCATTGGTAAAATGAACATGTGTACCAAATTTCAACTAAGACGGTCAACTTTTACACAAGTTATCGTCATCCGTAGATTTCGTGACGCTTTTAGCGTGACGGTGATTTTGGTCGTTTTTTTCGGATTCACTCCCGGGCTCCGAACGTGCCATAAGGAACTTCGTTCCAAAAATTAGAAATTATATTTTATCCGATTAGAGCCAGCGTGGACGAGGTGCTCTAAGCACTCGCTTAGCTATCACTGAATCGAGACAAATCAAGGTCAGTGATTCGATCCCGTGCCATGATGCTCTGATTTAAATAGCTCACTGATGACCACATCATATACCCGCTTCGGCGGTACAATGTACAGGTATTATGTGGGAAGTGGCTGGTACTCACTACCACGGGAATAGTAAAACGGCCCTAAAAGATGGCCTAATTGCGTTCGAACAAGTGGTTCGTCCAACCCGTCTATCTAGTACTTGTACTAGGACCTTACCACTACTACTACTACTATTGATCTGATTAACTTGGAATCTAATATGTTGGATAATTCATGTCACACGAAAAAGAAACAAATTATTTAATGTGTTGAAATAAAAAGTCTCTCCAGGTAAAAACGTGGAGGGACTTTTCTATTTCAACACTTAATGATGACCTCCACCAAAGCTTCATATCTTAACTTAAATTATTTAAAATTTTGAGTGGGGTATCAAATGAAAGATATTAAAGAGAGCTTACAATAATATATTATAATATTTGTGGAATATTAACGATACCCTTTTTACGTGGAACTTCACGCACAACCATTTTATTTTAGAATCTTTTAATACATTACTAAATTCACACTGTCTATTTCTATATAGGAACAAACTAAAAGCACAACTCTCTACATTCTCTTTAACCCATTTCTCTACATATTATATAACCCTGGACTAAAGTACGTCTCAAGAGACACATTACCGAACTTTTTATAATTCACAAGATAAACTTTTAAATAAAATTATTATATATATATATTTTCTATTTCCATCCAAGTATACACACCTGCAAAAATATACACTCGTGTGTTATTATAAATTTTTGTTATATCCATTTGATTTCCTAAAATAATTTACAACTAAAAAAATAAAATGGTAAGAGTATAGTTTGAATAATTAAAAGGGTCAGCTGCTGGGCCTCACAATTTTTACAGGCCACGAAAAAAATGTATGAAACCCTTTATATAAAAAATTCAAAACTGACCAAAAAGTTCACCTCTCCCTGAGCCCTTTAGGATTGCCTGCTTTTTTTTAATTTTTTTACTCTGTGTTGTTGTTGCTCAATAATTTATTAGCTGTAAATTTTTTAAAAAGGATAATACTTGCATATACGTTAACTTTTCTCTAAAAACAGTTCTATTTATTTATTTTAATTATAAATAACTGGGGTGGTTGCGTATATAATATACATATATATATATATATATATATATATATATATATATATATATATATATATATATATATATATATATATATATATATATATATATAATATATATATATATATATGAATAATTTAACGAAACTATATATTTTGAGTGAAAAAGTTTTATGAAACGGAAAAATTTGACGATACAAAAATAGAAAAGTTTATTAGCAAGCCTTTCTCACTAAAAGAAAAAGTTAATTTAAAATTAACGGATTTTAATTAATGTTTAAAACACTAGAAAAGCCAACAAAAAACACTTAATCATATAGTAGGGGTAAATCATTAAATATTTATTAGACAAACCTTTAGCATTTATAATGCTTTCTCTCTAGTTTTAAGTTTAGCTCAGTTAAATTAGATTTTGTAATTAGTTTAAAATTGTCACAAAAAACGCTATTTTATTAGTTGGAAGTGGATTAAATTTACAACTTGCATGAGTTTTTATTTTACAGTTTTGGGGTGTAGTCACCCTAAATTATAGAAAAATTTAATTTCTCGATTTTCAGGGTCTAGCGTTACTGAATATCTATGTAAAAATAAATACAAATAATATTGTTAATCATCAAATAAATTATATGACCTCGGCCAAGCATCGAACTACATATATACTTGAGTTTACACTACAAATCTGTAACCAGTGAGCATAAACAGAAGAATGATTTTTACCTGTACTATCAAAGTAATCCTATAATTTTTGCTGGTGTCTTCAAATTCATAGTAGACATCATAGTTTACACCCCTCGAATAAGGAGTTTTTAACTCAGAGAACCTTACGCTACAATAGAGGAATAATTCTCCTCAAAATTCATTAGGTTCCTTACGATATAAACTGATTAAATACAGTATCTCCCTGACCTCAAAATTTGTTAACATTCTAAATGTGAATAATTTTACTTTTTGTTTTCATAATTAAAATCTTCAACTTAACACGTTAAATTGTTAAAGTTTAACAATCTAAATTGAATTTTTTCTATGACGGTTTATAGCAGCATTCTTTAACAGAGAAGAAATACGACTAAAATTAGTATCTGGGCCAACAAGATAGGGTTTAGCCTAACCTCCACACTCAAATATTTACAATGTTTTGTTTTTCTCTCACTCACTTGGACCTTGTCTTAAATTTTATTTTATTTAATTAAATTCTGGGGCATGCCTTGGCTCTGGGAACGGTCCTATAAAAGGAAATTTTAATCGTTTTACTGTTAGAAGGGAAAAGCGTTGCCGTCGAAAGCTTGGTCTTTATTATTTCAGATGGAAACTCCAGTGTTTTCCAAGCCGGTTTTCACTTTTTTATCGTTTTCTTTCTAGTTATATTGCGTGATAAAAATATACTTTTTAAACGATGATTTTAAAAATTAATTGAGTGGTTTAGTTACTTTGTATCCGATTCGAAATCTCTTTTAACTTCTAGGGATGGTAAATGTATGTGTTTTAAAAACAGAAGACATGTAGACCCCCGGACTGCAAGCCTTGCGGAAACGTGGCCGATATTTTGAAAAGTTGGTTTGATAGGACTAAAATATATTATTTGTTATATGAAATTACCACTATATTTGTTAATTGGTGTTAAAAATAATACTTTCCATAACTGACTCACCAAAAAAATGGGTTCAATAAATAGGGACAGCTCACTCTCACTCAGGACTTAAAAATATAAATAGTTGTATAAAGAAATATATATTTGCATTACGTACAAATTAAATAGAATACTTACTTTTTTCCGTCAAAAATTATATTTGATGTATACTTAAATACGTACATGTTTAAATATATATTACTGTACTGGTAAGGAATATCACTGACAATTATCCTTAAAATATTATGTTCAAGATAGTATAATTCTATATGAATCATTTGGGTCCTTAGGGGTAATATATAAATAAAAACTATTTAATCATTATTGAAAGGTGATATTACGTCTTTAGGACATCTTCTAACCTGTAATTATATTTTAGCAATTATAACAATTATCGTTACAATATATTTTTTAAGTATACAAACATATAGTCCATTTATTAGTGTGGTTTAATTGTATATTTAAAAGTTATATTGTAAAGATAATAATTGTTATAATTGCTGAAATATAATTACAGGTATAGAAGATGTCTCAAAGGATTGGCGAAATATCACCTTAAGATCAGATTAAATATTTTTTATTTATTTAATACCCTTAAGGACCCAAATGATTCACATATTATACATAAATAGGGGACTGCAAACATTATATATAAAATAGGTATAATTCTATGTTCTATTTATATAAGAAACCTAATGTTTGGCTTAACTTCAATCTATAACTTATTACAATTCAAATTTAATTTGTAAAAACTAGAAAGCTCCGCGCACAACACCCGGAACAACACCCGGAAGTCTTGCGGTACTATGCACCCCTCCATATCAGTGGCAGGCCAGCCTCTATGGGGCATTGAGCTTATGAATAAAAGACAATGTTAATTTATTATGGAATGAATGGAACTCTGGATAGTAAACAAAACGTGAAATTATCCCTTCAACTCCTTCTCTATTTCTGCTTAGTGCGTTATAGAAATATAATTATCTTTCACGAACTCGGCTATCCCCCTTTGTCGAGGAGGCGAAAAGTATTTTTATTTTATTTATATAAAAAGTTTATAGTTTTCTATATAATTTAAATTTCATTATTAAACCAGAGAAGTGAAAAAGAGCTTTATTAGTATTAAAATTATAAATATCTTGTTTGGAGCCCAGCCTAAATCTTATCTCCATACAAGTTTAATGCACAGCTTAGTATACCGCCCTTTTTTTATTTTGTGTTTTGATAAAACTTGTTTGATAAAAGAAAAACAAATAATTCCTTCTGTCTATTATGCCATGGTTAATTAAAAGAAATAGTGGTTTAATAATATCAGATTTAAATCAACGAAATATCTCAAAATGTAACGAATCTTCCATTATATAAAGCTATTATATTTAATCGAAGTATTTACCCTTAACTTCAGCCTTTTGAATTATTTACCAAGACCTTATTGAACGAGTGAGCGGTCAATCATTTTTATGATTACCCAAAGTTTATTAACAAAAGTAAACAACAGATTTATAGCGTCAGGTTTTTTCTTTTCTTGTTTGTTTTTAATTAGACCTTGTTAAATTCATAAGCCAGATGGTGTAATCGAATACGGAACCATCTGGTTGATTTAATTTTTTTTTCCACTCTGTTACATCAAGTTAACTCAGATTTATTTCTTGCTTCTTTTTATTTGGATGTTTTAATATAGTATAATAAGTAGTAATAGTGATTTGATATAGTATAATTTAATTTTAGTAATAGTTGTTTTTAGTGTATCACAATTTTACATATCAACTTATAACCAGAAAGGGAGGTTTTAATCATAAAGATTTAAAAGGAAAATCTTTCCACTTAAAATATTCAAGGCGGTCTCGGCAGGCCTACGGCCATGCCATATGCCCGTTTGTATAAAAACTGGCACATGGTACATTTATGTAATCATTTATTTGATGGGTTTCTAAATTACCATCATCTACCAATTAGTGGCACACTGCTTTCTCACACATGATGTTATGCTTTTACAAACTATTATTGTCTACTTTATTTAATTTTCCCACCTTTTGATTTTTTCACATGAATAAAAGTATCAATTTATAGAGCGCAGACAGTTGAAATTAATATGGGACCATCTGTGGGCTACTTTCAACATGACATCCAAATTTCTTAATTCATTTACTTTTAAAGGTAAAGGTGTACATAAATGTATGTTTGTGTGTATGCAGAATGTGTGGGTGCAGAAGGTTGAAACTTATATGGGATTAACAATGAACTAATTATTGCCGACCATCAAAATTTCAATAAAATCGGACAAACAGTTTTTACAAGATATGCTAGGGTTAATTTATGGGCTACTTTTGACAAACCATTCAAATTTCATCAAACGCGATCATATTTCATTCGGACAAATAGTTTTTCAGCTATGTTGGTTCGCAAAAATGATAATGACAGACGGATTTCTGTCTTGGAAATTTTGAATTCGGAGACTTAAAGAAATGTCCCGCTTCAGAAAGATCAGGAAGCTTTTGGTGAATGAAACGAAATACGTAATTAAAAGTACAAAAAATCGAATACGGGGTACCTCGGAACTTTTATTCACTTCAGAGGCCACTAAAGTGGCCTCTCCTGCTGCGAAGCAGCATTGGACGTGGTGAGTACTTGGATGGGTGACCGTTCTTAACTAACTGATTTATTATCATTTTTACAATAAAACAACCTAATTTTTAATACCTATATTTTATTTAATTATTTGAAGTTTGGCGGTATTTTGACAGAGGTAAACAAACTTTGACGTCATCAAAATTATCGCACTAATTAATAATTATATTCGCTTATAACTTTTAAACTAATTAAGGAAACTTTATCGTTTTATTTATATTTGTTCCTTAATTTTTTCCGGTTCCAACGATATGCTATATGTCAAAAACCTATTTATACTTTCGGTATTATCAACCGTCAAAGTTTAAAAATTTAAAAATTGATAACTTCAACATGGCGGCCAATATCAAAATGAAATTTAGTGGCCTTGTTTGTCATACAGAGAGGTACATTCGTGCTAAATTTCAACTCGATCAGGACCATAATCGATTTATTACGATTTTTTTAATTTTTTGTTGACTCAGTAAACTGGGTTCAAGATGGTGGAAAAAGTTGATTTTCCGGGCGACACAACTGCAGGATAGGACTGATTTTTCTGCCAAGTTTCAACTCTCTAGGTTAAATACCTTGGGCGCTACGATGATAACACACATACACACATACATACGTCATGCTGAAAACCACTCAGGAGGTCTTAAAAACACCTAAAACGGATAATTCCGTTGAAATCTAGAAAAAAAAATTGTTTGGTGAAAACAATACTTTTCCTACTATTAGTAGTGAGGAAAAGTAAAAACTAATTTTAATGCTAGATTAATTTAATTTTTACTATAGATCAATAATCCTATAAATATCAGTGACGGACTCTAGGCTTTCCGTCGCCCGGGGCAAGAATGCTGGAAGTCATTGCTCCCCAGGGCGACGCCACGCTAATTTAGCACCTTGGGAACCACTGAATTAATACACTTTTTACTTTTTGCACATTCTTTTTCTAGTTAGAAAAAAAATATAAATAAATAACTAGTAATAAAAAGCCTTTTTGCTAATTCGGCGCCTCGCTTGCTCCCCCCCCCCCCCCTCTTCCACCCCTACGTTAAAATTAATTAATTTAATTAATATTAAACCTAAAATCATGAAAGTAACTTGTAATAAAAAAATAAAAAAAATGAATTCTAAAAGTTACATAAATTTAAATATATATCATTTATTTAGTTATTTATTTGTATTATTTGTTGAAAGTCATTCTATTCCCCTTTTTTTACTTGTTAAAGTTACAACAGGAAAAAGAGGATAAACAAATTGAAGTAACAAATAGTTGGAAAGAAAAAAAAAAAAAACCAGAATAGGAAACCAGGATAAAAACTAGTAGAAAGGGAACGGAATAGGGCAGGTTACAAGAGTATTGAACCATGGCGAGGTAAAGCATTACCACAGGCATACCCTGGGGACAAATCTAGACTCAAAGCCCACCGCACCACGCCTTGAACATACCCATGTACTCTGCACCAAAACTACCAACTGTTTGTTTCAGCTCTTACCAGTTATTGGTGATTATAAAACAAATGTTAAAAACATTTTAAACGTGTTCATTTTATTTTGCTTTCATTTTTGCAGTTGCAATAAATTACAATTACCCTTGCTGCAGGTGCACTACTGAATAATTTTTTTATAATTAAAGGCTTATTTTTTACCTCCTTCGTGACAAGAGCAAAAATTGATCTGATTTTAGTAAAAAAAAACAGAATACTTTATGTTATATGCAGACCGGTTCTGGGCACTATTGTTGCCGTAATATCTTCTTTTTTTTTGAGAGAGCATACATTTTTTTGTGTGTGATTATAATTTTTGACCTATTCAACATCAGTTAGCTGTTGCGTTTTATCCACTAAGCTTTGCTTTAATTATGGTGTTGTCTGTTTAATGATATACTGTATGAACGAAATATTGCAAAGATATGATAATTCCTCATTGGGACAAAGATAAAAAAAATTAATACAGCTTGTATATTTAAAGTGAACGTATAATTAAGATCGAATTTTTGTTTATAGTAACAGTTATCGATTAGTAATTATATTTATACATTAAATTGAACTTTTAAAGTTTATATGAATAGTTTAAATTGCGTTTGGGTCTGGAGACGGCTTGTAATCTCTTAATGGGCATTCAGTCGAACCTTCTCTTGATTTTATTGACTAATTACTACAAGTAGTAATAATACAGTAGGCATTGCAAAGCCGGGCTTGGGTCGAGAATACGGACTGGTAGCTTGGATAGATAGCGAGCAATAGAATCTCTACAGGGAGATAGATAACAGCTGCCAATGTAGCGTCAGATTAGGGCACGTCTTGCTGATTAACTAAATCCATGATTAGCCCTAATTATATGAAGCATAGTTTACTCACCAATTAGGTTCTACTCCTCTCCGTTCACTCCCATCATAAATCTATAATAAGCAGTCAAACTTCTCCATCGATAATGCTTCTCATGATCATACTATCAAACCACTCCTTCTCCAGGGTCTCTTTTGTCTACCTACATTACAATCATCTATGAATTTAATCCTCATTAAAGAGCCTGTTATACTCTCATTTGAGGAATAGTTCAAGCTACGGAAAACAGAGCTGGTTAAATAATTCAGCACAATTATTAAAGAATGGTAGTTATAATCAAAACCTTAGGAAAAGAGGGGTGATCCAGAGGCCGCTCCCGGAAGGGTTGATTTTTCTTTTGAGTTGAAGAGTTAGTGGGTTGTAAACGGATCTTCAAGCCCTCTGTATAATATAAACATACCTGTACAATATAGACTCACCAGAAGTTGGAAAAATCATGGTACTATAAATTAATTGGAATTGCTGTAGCAACACAATTTCCAATACCCGAGAAAACAACTTCATCTAAACAAAACAACCATTAGATTCTCATGGAGATTCTCATTCTTTAAATTAAATGGAATTGAGTGGGACATCGATATCGATGTATTGAAAACATCGATGTTGACCAGGAAGAACATTTAAATCAAAAAATCGAAAAAGATTACGAAAACCATGAAATCAGTGACTGTATCAAAAACATCGATTTTGTTTTCGATATTAGTTCGATTCAAGGTTAGACATCGAAAACGTCGATGTCTCAACTCTACATCGTACCACACCGTCTTAGCCAGTGTTGACCTGTAATATGACCTATAGGGTAATTAAGAGGTGTATTATTATCCTCTACTATCCAAACTAACCGACAAGGATAGAGATCTTAATCGGTTATGAACCATTTATTTTTCTCACATCGTTCCCACAACCTCTGAGAGATTTGGTTAACAACATCCCGACGAAAAGACTGTGCAATGAAAGATTATGGACGTAAACTTCTGGTAAGGCAAGCAAATTTCCACCTTCACAGAAATGACCCGGTGGACGAGCTTGGTGATCATTCAAGGATACAGAATTTAATATAGCCTCTACTTTAGTTAATGTTGTGATAATGGGTCTCCATTTTGCTCTGCTACATTCTCCGAGATATCATCTCCTTCGTCACTCTTTCGTTCTTGGTTTTCGCGATATGACCTGCCCAGTTCCACTTCCTCTTTCTTTCTGTAACTGTTAACTGATATCCTGCAGCTTAGTCTTATTTCCCACCCAATTCTTTGAATTTCAGTCCTTGTTTGTGATTATCAGTATAATACTTCTTTCCATCATCCTCTGAGATACTCTAACAAACTATTTTTGCTCTGTTCATTACTATTTTTTCAGACAAAGCCTAGGTCCTTACTCGGTACAACATAGGCAGAATTCACTTCATCCAATGGTTTTTCTAGGTTCTATATTAACATCAGCACTAAGCATATTTCAATACTTGTTATAGCATCTCCAGTGCAGTGTAATTCTTCTTTCTTTTTTTAGGCGCATTTATCAGGCAACCTAAGTATAATATGCATTCATCTACTTCTTCAGATGACACCATCATCTGCTATTAAAGTAGACTTTCAAAGATAACCAGGTCAAAACCAAACAACCATTCGATTTGACAACTTTCGTGTCTTAAACTTGCTTAATTTGAAAGCTAAACTCATCCTCCGCCTATGAAATATTTCTCCTCCAAGAACTGAACAAGTAATTTCATGAAAAAGAACTAATAGTTTGCTTTTTTATCTTTAACCGGTCAGTAGGGAATATAAGGGCAAGAATACACTTGATCATTCGTCCCAAATAAGCATGCGTTTATCCCTGTTACTCAGTTGTGTACAGGGCGAACCGAGTTGATGCGCATGCCTTAAACAGGTCCGAGCGTTGTCTGCATAGCTAAGTGAGTGCGTGCTCGGGGGACAGGGTTGACAACTCCGGTCGGGCCAAACAATATGAGCCTACTTCCCTTTCTCCATTCTGATAAATTTATTTATATTATTTAGGAACATTTCTTATTGTTATTGCTTAACTGATTATTACCTTCCTGACTGTGTTGTATTGTAATTAACTAAATAAGGCAACTATATACTTGATTAGAACACTCAGAAATACGTATAATTAAATTATTTCAATAATAATTCATTTAAGTACAAGTTAAACTGTCATGTCATGTTACTGTTATCCAGGTTGGTGAAGTGTTCTTTCTATTATATTGAGGTCCAAACATGGTGGCTTATTGCTTATGCAGCGCGTGGTCGTAGTTTAAAGGTTTTGATTTGAATTTCTGAATAATGGTTCTTAAGCTATAACTGAACTGTGTGAATTACTTCTCTGTGCTTAACACTAATGACCTGAAAATCGAAGTTACTTAAGGTGCATACACTAATTAGTATTGCTGATTTCAGATAGGTTTCTATGCAGACATTTGCACGAACGGGTATTTGATTAGCTAGTAAAATCGATATTTAGTATTATTAAATAGGTTACAGTAAATATGATATTTATACCAGGTCTTATTAAATACAAAACACATAAAGAACATTGTGGTCCTTCTGATTGTAAAAGAACGACTTCAGCTTGACATTAGAAGGGGCATATTTCCAATCTTCGAGTGTCCAGGTAGAAATACTTTAGAAGGACTTTTTCTTTTTTCTTACTACCGCGAGTCTGGCGGCTGTGAGGCCCAAACCAAGTGTTTTTGGTGACACCCAAAGACTCGCTCTATCAGCGTCTTGAAGGATATGACATAAAAGAAGACAAGTCTTGTCTCTCAACTCTCCCGAATTAATTTTTTTTCTCACATTTCTACTCATACACAGTGGCGTAAATACCGCCCCCGCCAACCCCGCGAAGGGGCCTATTATAGGGGGCGCCAAACGAATTAAATGATTCCCATCTCTCAGTGGTCGGTATTACTTTTAATAAACAAATTGTTTGGGAGTAAGGGAAATAAGTGTTTAAATCTGAGTTGGGAATTCTGAGATGTTATGATTTAGAGTTTAGAAATCAGAACAGTTTATTTTATTACTTTAATTATTTTATCTACGATTGATACGAAATATAAACATTATATCATTGTTTAGATGCGTAGAAAGTGATTATTTACGTACTTGTATTTATTGCGCATACGCGTCTCATAGTTCTGAATAATTCCTCTTCTTTAGCGTGGTAAAGATTCTTCAGCATTACGCACGATTAGCGAGTTTGTTTACATTTAACAAAACTAATTTTCAGTTCATTTATTAAAATAACTGTTTATATCGAGTTTTTAGTGAAAAACAATAAGTGAATCAAGTGACGAAAATGTGGAGAATAATACTCCTTCCAAAATAATTAATTCGGCAAAAAATACAACTCAAGAATAAATGCCATCTTTATCAAGAGAGATATAAGAACTTACATACTGCAAGTTTATTTTTTTCTGTATTTATTATTTAAATCTAACAATCGTAGATAAAGTACGGTACGCAACTCGTGCGAAAACGGCATTTTGCATTGCTCGTGTGGTTTTACTACCCTCGTTATCGCTTGGGTGCAAACTCCACACTCGCATGCAAAATGCTACTTTCCGCACTCGACGCGTAATGTACTATTACCAACATTATGTTACAATTAACGATATTATTTCGTGATAACCTTAATTCCTGTTTTTTCTCATATACGTATTATATGTATAAATGTGCGATTAAAATATTGAACGCAGTGTTTCTACAGGTAAATTGGAGCAATCAAAAGTGCATATAGCTTTAGTCCAATTCTCAACGCTGCAATAAAAATTATTGTGTTAAAATTGAAAGACCTTTACCCTAAAAAACTCTATAATGATCATTCGTTTGAAAGATCAGGAAATTTCCTATAAAATAATGTATGTTCTAGTTGACCTTCCATCTATTTTTATTACCTATAGATGTTTTTTTTTTTGTTATCAATTTTGAAAAAAGTTCAGCCCACATATTGCTATTAAAAATAATAATAAGAAACTTCCTGTATGTAAGTTCGTATTTCTCTTTTGATTAAGATGACAGTAATTCATCAGTTGTATTTTGTGCCGAATTAATTATATCGGGAGGCGGTATTATTCTCCTCATTTTCATCAGAATGACAAAAATCAATCATTGTTTTATTTACCGATTAAGAGAAATAAGTACAAAGGTCGTCAAAGGTAAGCAAAAAAAAAAAAATAATAATAAGAAACTTCCTGTATGTAAGTTCGTATTTCTCTTTTGATTAAGATGACAGTAATTCATCAGTTGTATTTTGTGCCGAATTAATTATATCGGGAGGCGGTATTATTCTCCTCATTTTCATCAGAATGACAAAAATCAATCATTGTTTTATTTACCGATTAAGAGAAATAAGTACAAAGGTCGTCAAAGGTAAGCTTTAAAAATATACCAAAAACACCAAAATATTTCCACTATAAGTGGGTGAACAAACCTTGGCAAACAAACCATTTTTGTAAATATAAACGAGTGCTAGCAGCTGGTGTAGGACTAATTATTGATTATTTTATGAAACAAATATGTAATTAAATTTAATATTGTGATCTGAAATTGATTCACCCTGTTAAAGAGAAAGTATTGTGTTGGTGCGAAAGTTTGATTTTGAGATTTTGGTGGATTTACGCTCTCTGGGGTCTCTTGAGTCCAAAAAAGTGGTTTGGAAAAGATCAGTCTTTAGTCTATGCAGACGCGTGGAGCCTAAATAACTGAGTCGAGTTCGTGTAAATGTATGTGTAAAGGCCGCTATTCTCTACGCCTAGATTTTTAAAGGATTATAACTTTTCCATATGCAAGACTTTGAAGGAAAATAAAATGGAAAGAGCAAGTGGAGGGATATTATCTTTGCTAAAAAAGATACAGCATACAGTTGAAATCTTAGTGAAATTCAACTTGTATTTATCACGAATTAATATTCAGCAGCTGACACTACGTCATGCATTGATGCTTTTAGAGATCCGATACAATCTTGTAAAGCAAGAACAAAAGGCAAGGCCCCTATTATTCTGTGTGGAGACTTCAACGCTCGCATTGGTCTTCTACATCAGTTGGACGCGGAAGAAGCATAACGGCAAAATATCAATCCTAATTGAAAATCCTTTGTCAGCATTGTAGATTTTTGGTGGAAGGACTTGGTTGGCATATTTGAAGAAAACTACTTATTAGTTTCTAACGGGAGATCTAAGTCTGACTCACAGGGACACTTTTCCTTAACGATTAATTAACGAATGTGGTAAAAGCACAATAGATCAAATTTGGATAGAATATTTAGCAATTTAACTTCTTATAGATTTTGAGATTAGTAATTTCCCTGTAAAGTCAAGTATTCAATCGGCTTTTGATCTAAAATAGTACAGTGCGGTAAGTGGCATTTTGCATGCGAGTGTGGAGTTTTCACCCAAGCGACAGCGAGGGTAGTAAAACCACACGAGCAAAGCAAAATGCAGTTTTCGCATGAGTAGCGTACCGTACTTTATTTACGATTATGGATTTTAGTAATACAGAAATAAAAAAAAAATAATAATAAGAAACTTCCTGTATGTAAGTTCGTATTTCTCTTTTGATTAAGATGACAGTAATTCATCAGTTGTATTTTGTGCCGAATTAATTATATCGGGAGGCGGTATTATTCTCCTCATTTTCATCAGAATGACAAAAATCAATCATTGTTTTATTTACTAAAAACTCGATATAAACACTTACTTTAATTACACAAACAGCAAATTAGTTTTGTTAAATGTGAACAAACTCGCTAGTTGTGAACTAGCGAGTGTAGTGAAGAATTCTTCTTTTTTTACCTCACTAGGGCGGAAAAAAGAGGAATTATGAAACGCGCATGCGCAATGAATACAAGTGCGTAAAGAATCACTTTCTACGCATCTAAACAGAGATACATTGTTTATATTTCAATCGTAGATAAATAAATTAAACAGCAAACTTGTTTTCGACGTAAAAAAACTTTCTACGTAGTTAGTAACTTTCTAACGTTCTAGTTTCTTTACATGAAAACGTTTATGTAAATAACATTGTTTCATCACAATTCAAATAGTAAAACTTTACTTAGACTATCATTGAAATATAATTATTTGATGGAATTTACATGAAACGATATCTTGTCATGGTATTGAGGTGCATGTTTGATGTCGGTTTGTTTACTGGCAAATTTAATTATACGTGTCTATAGCTTTCTCACTGTTTTCAATTGTATTTAAATATTTGAAAATCTGACATTAGATTATGTTTATTTGTACACGTATTATTGCGATTGAATGTGAAATAGACTAAAATAACCCGTATAAATTAAGCCTCAAACCATTAAATGAGATTTGACGTAAAAGGTTGTAGGAGTAAAAGGAAATTACTTTTTTCTAGCTTTAATTTATTGCTGCTGATGAGAAATAATACGTTCAAAAACGAATCAAACGCAAAATGACGAAATTCATGATAAACCGTAGAACTTTTTACTAGGGCACTGTAGGAATGAAAGATTGATTTCAAATCCGCTAAAGGCTTGGTAAAGTGAAACTCTCTTTTCTACAGGTTTGGTTTAATTAAATCAAGTAGTTGAAAATCAGGGTTGTTTTGTGAAGGGGAGGATGGTTGCATGCGACTTGACGCTTTTTTAAAGCCCCTCCTATTTGCCCCGTGACGAGAGTTATATCGAAAATTGACGGGAGAAGATTGATTTCACAGATAAGTCGTCGGACGTCAGGAAGGCCGCCCTCGCCGTGCGTGTCTGCCTCTCAGCCGTCGACTCCTTGATCCATCACATTTCCATCCTGCTGACGTTATGTAGAGTACGTCAGGGTGGCAGGCCTGTATTTTATAGTTTCTCTTGCACACTATGTGTACTTACGTGATGGCGTGCGTTAGTTTCACCGAACAGTATTGTTATATTAGGGTCTTTCCCCAATTCTTTCCTTTAAAGCTGATTATTTAAACATTTTTTCTTTTTCTATAAGTAAATATTCATAGCAAAGAAGAATGTTTTAAAATCATAAATATTCACATTCTGAAATAGCTGGGCGTTTGATATTTCTATGGAATAAATATTATTTTTTCATTATTTTGACGCAAGTTTGATCCCTTTATATAATTCTGTAAGTGATTTATAGGTGGGTTACTTTAAGGATTAATTCAAAACAAACCTTCTTTAAAACATCCTTAGCTATATTTCAACCCTTTGTTTGGGTCATTTTCAAGCCTAATGAAAACTCTGAACTAGTCCTACAATTTAAACATAGTCGAATTCTAAAATAAATATTTGGTCACAAAATGATGACCTATTTGGTAACTAGTTATCACATATTCACAATTACTCTCCACTAACAATCATATAAACCAATAACAAGCTTCATAATTAATAATTAAAATGACTATATAAAACAAATTTTTAGGATCTTTAGGCAAAACCAAGGACCCTTATATTTTCCTGCGTGTCCGTCCGTCCTCTCGCGTGCTCTCACGACTACACCTTTCGTCCGATCACTTTGAAATTTGGCATGTATGTGTCTTGTACCTGCCCACATATTTTAAAAATATAGCGACTTAAAAAATATATTTTTAAAAAAAATAGGGTAAAAAAAGTTAAGGGTTAATTTTTTTTTTTTTTCGACACCGTGAGGGGTATCATATGAAAGGATACGTTGAGCTGATTACAAAAATATATAATTCTTTGTTATAACTTTGACTTTAGGGCAAGCATAGGCTAGTTTGAAGCGGGTGTAAAACGTGCCCCCCCCCCCTTCTATCTCGTTTATGTGAAGTGCAAAAAATCTGAAAAAATTCCTGAACATTCTTCGACCAAAAGTAAAGATACCACTTTTTGAAAATTTCGACAAAAATATTATTTTATTTTTTATTGACAAAATACGTTTTCTTATAATTATGGTCTTTTCGATGTATTTATATGGTTGTAGTCCGGTTCAGTGGCAAAAAATACTTTATCAGAGTGTGTTTTGAGAATATCAGACCCTTAGAATGGTTCAAAGTAAGCTTTTTAGCATTTTAAAAAACACTGTTAATACACTTTACAGTTAATCACTATATAGTGTGGCCTACGGACCCTCGCTGCGTGCTGACTAGCACACACTTGACCTGTTTATTTATTAATGCCTACATTTTATCACAGTGAAGAATATAAACTATATGTGAAAGGAGGTTTTGTTTTGAATTTATCCCTAAAGTGACCCCCCTATAATTCACATACAGTATTATTTTTTCTTTAAAGCGTTATTAAAAACATGGCCTAAGTTTTTCTAAAAAAAAACATGTGATTTGAATTTTATTGTAAACTTTTAACACAGCCTCTATGTTTTTGTTACCATAATACTTCATTTCCATAAAGAATAACACCAACGTAAACAAATCTTGGCTGCAAGCAGACTTTGTTACTTCAAGAGGATATTATATAAGAGGATATAGAGATTTATTAAAAGGGAAAACAATGTCAAATAGACTTTAGTCAAATAATGTTTACCAGAGAGAGTTACAAAAAGACCCCTTTTATTCCTAAAAACTACATGAAATTACGTTTAATTTACCTTGGTTCTAAAAATAAAATCCCCCAAATAGTGGCCAATATCAGCATTCCTGAAAGAATACCGGCGATTTTTTTTCTTATCGGGTCCTTGATTTGTTTGAGAACTATGTTCGTAAACCTCAACTTTAATGTAGGGGTTATATCAGGGTAGTGCGATTGCCAGTGGCCACTCAACAGCGCCCTGTAATGAAATCAGTTGTCACGGACACCCTTCTTGCAAAATGGAACGGGAGTGACGGAAAGCACTAGACCCATCCTACTTAATCAGAAGTTATTTTAATAATGTTTTTCTTAAAATTCTGCCAAACATTTTTTGTTGCTTTAATTCATAGTTACGGTGACATTTTGCTAAACTTTATCAGGATAAAGTTTAGCAAAATGTCACCGTAATCAGGATTAAACCTCGTCGCAAGCGACTGGAAAAAATATCGGTCTCTTCGGAAGGTTCCCCACTACCACGCCCAGGTGGTCCGACGCCCCTCCACCGCTCCATTCGCGCTACAGAAATTCAGTCCTACTACTTTTTGATCCTACCCTGTATTATAATTATATGCGTGTAACTTTCTTTTAGACTAATTAGACGATTTGTTTTGCTGTTAACATGCTGTACATAGCTGTTTCAGCTATGTTATTAGCTATTTTCTTTCTTCAAATTGTAAAGAATCATACTTATTTTCAAAAAAAAATTGGTATCTTTTTATAAAGTAACTTACAAGTTTATTGTGACATTATGAAGTTAAACAAAGTTCTAATTTAAGGAAATTGTATAAGTGTACAGAAAAATTATTTTATTATTGAAGATAGATTATTAGCTATATCTTGCTAGATTGAACAATCCTGGTGATATTTCCACATTTTAATCGATGAAAATTGCATGTTGCTTTAATTATTTGTAACATGTTATCACATATTTATTAGGGCGAAGTAGTTAAAGTTCGTTGTTGTCGAGTTTGTGATATCATCTCGTATAGAAAAATTGTCAATTATGCAAGTCTATGAAATATTTCTTCCCGAAATGATTGAGTATAAGCTTTTTGTTAGTAGTCGGAATCGAAAATCCTTTTAAACGAAATAATAACACTCCACTTCACTCTCCCTGTGAGAATTAGTTAAAATATGTATGATAGAATACCTCCTTGTTAAGTTTTATTCATTATCCAGGTTTTTCTCACTTCCCTCTGAAATTTACTTTGCAAATCTATGAGCAAAAAATGTTTTCTTTCAAGGAAAGGGAGGTCAAGAAGAATGGTGCTTGGTGTTATGAGAGAAACAGTAAACGAGAGGATGAGGGCCGCACGGTTCGGTCTCCTTCAACCTCTTCCCTACCCTTAGTCAAACTTTATATCTGGTTAGCGCTACAGTCTGGGGCCATCAAGTTATAAAACTTTTTAATTACACTTCGCCTTGTTGTTAAAGGTTCTACTGAGTTCATAGCGTTAGGACGGGAACAGCCTCTACTCTCCGATTTTACCCGCCAAATTATTGCAACTTGAGAGGGACTTATTTTTTTTTTCTATCCTCTCGAGATTTTGTTTTTTCTCTAGTTACCTCTTGTCTTAGAAGAGCTTTCAGCAACAGTTGGTTAGTTTTTCTGAAAGTTTTTGACATTTTGAGAACTTATTTTTAAATGAGAACGTTTAAATTACCGTCTGTTTTTGTTGAAAAGTGGATTCGGTTTTTGTCTTTTCATTCTATCCGGTTTAATTACTCGCCATATATATGGGGCCTTTTTCATATGGCAACAATGATTGAATGATCGTTGTCTATAAGATTTAAATAACTTTCTTTCCGGTAAACGTATTTATACAATTATTTTTATTTGTTAAACAGTCTAACTTTGAAAAATATCTGTTCTAGTACCTTACAGGGTTCTTACGAATCTAGAATACGTTTAAAGTGTGAAGAACTTGATTGAGTGAAGATAATAAAAAAAGTGATTAGTAAAGTAGAGTGAATATTCCAAAACAATTTTAATTAAGTCGGTTTATTATCCAAGCTCATATTTAAATTGTGTCGTATACAATATATGAATTAATAAAAAATAGATATAATATCAATAGATATAAACTATGTTACAATTATTTATGACCTGTCCACAATTCTCTGTCTGAGAGTTATTACAATAGGTGTATACGTAGCAAAAGCAAAAGTGGGTTTTAATGGACAAGATCAGTGCCATGGATGACATTGGGAGATCGGGAGTATACTTTTAAAGAAAGCATAAACTTATTATAAGCTTTAACGTGTATTATTTAAATGAAATTTAATGAGCAGATAAAATTAAATAATGGGAATTAATTTAAGTTTAGTAGAGAAGTGTAGTTATGTGTTCAAGGTGTGGGCAAGTTCTTGTTGTATAGGAACTACACGGCTTCGCTGTTCCCTCCATAATACTAATTATTTAAAAACTTTTATTTTTAGGTTTATATTGGTTTAGAGTTATAATAATTTTCAATGGGAAGTCCTTTATATCTTTACTAGAAGGTCTAGGTGGGCTCATGGTTCGAATATGTCGAGTTCTTTCGTGTTGCGGTCAGACTGCCACCCTCGAGGAGGCAGGTTTTAAAACAAAGAGAAATCTTGATAGGGTCCAACTAAGCGACCCTTATAGCCAGTAATTAAGGCACGTTAGGGCTGCCACCCCTTGCTTAGCCGACATGCTAAGTATTCCTTCACACACAAGCAGAATGTTAGCTCCTTCCTTAACTCCCCTTAAACTTTCTTCTAACTTACTAAACCTTCACAACTAAGGTTTCATAACTAATTTAATGAATTATAGCATGTGAAACTTCATTTAATTTTCACTTTACCATAGTACATTTTTAAGAAATTTTACTATTTATAAAGATATTGGCTGAGTTATATCGTTGTTTACCATAATAACAATATAATTCTAATTAAAAATAAAATTAACTACATTTATACGTTTTTTAGTCTTTTTTAATAAGCGAGCGGAATTAGGCCAATAAATCTTTCATCCTGGTGAAATTGATTACTTTGCTAATTGAGTCGATTGTTCTTAAAATGCACGACATTATACTTTTATTTTCATTTTGAGTCAAGGATTTTTTTCCAAGGTCTAGGTAAACCAGATTTGCCATTGATTCTTTTTGCATTAAAAGCTATAGATAATATTTTTTTAAAAAAAATAAATAAATATATTTTTGAAAATATGACCGCTCAAAACAGCGCTTTTATGCATTTCTGAGGTGAAATTGAATATGAGGTGAATGTAAAAAATATGTATTACAAAAAAAAAAAAAAAAAAAAAAAAAGTATTTTCTTATTTTTTGTCTCTCTATTGGGACTGGGGAGGGGCACGTGCCCCCTGTGCCCCCCTGCCGGTCATTTTTGACTATAATGGAAGTTAAAAGTTAAAAATAATATTCATTCATGCGTAGAGATTCGTCTTCCAATTCAACCAACCAAAGATGAAAGAAGAAATAGAGATTATCGCCGGGAATGGAATAAAACCATGATCTCTGGATTTACACCTCCATAAATCGTCTTTTCTCTCTTCTCATTAAGTAATCATTATTTTGTATATGATTCGATGTTCAAATTTAAACCTTAACCATCCATTGTCCCCCGAAGATGCAAGTTGTTGATTCGTTTTAAAGACCGTAGATCCGAAGTTACACTGAATAATAAACTTGATATTTACTTACATCAAATAGCTTAATAACTTGATATCTTACTTCTAAAACTAGCTGATGAAAATATTATAAACCCTTTGACCCAAGTTAGCTCCTGTTGGCCCCGAACTTTCCAATTAAAGATTCTTTGGAAAATCAATAATGTTTTTCCTCGTATCTAACTTAACTTTTCGCGATCTTTTTTGTGTTTTACGATACCAGAATTTATATATATATATATATATATATATATATATATATATATATATATATATATATATATATATATATATATTAATGTTATTTAGCTCCATTTCTGATACTTATTTCCTTAGGCCTTGCTATCAACCTTATTTATGTATGATACATCTCAATATTAAAATTAAACTTAAAAATAATATTTGAACCAACAACTTTATTTTTAGACAGAATTAATATTTAATTATTACCAAATTTAGAAAACATATATAGTTTCAAATTCTTATAATATTTCTTAATTGATATATTGAAATATCCACAGATAAATTACCATGAAATAAGTATTTTTCACAATTTCCAAGGCAAATAGCCTATGCGTTTTTCGAACAGTATAAAATTCTAAGAAACATTATTTATAACTTTATTTTCTCTGCCCTTCTTTTTACTAAATGAAAATAGCAATTAGGGCGTTTCATCGATTAAAAACTTCATTTATTCATAAAAGAAGGAAAATGTTGGAAAAAATATTATCTCTCGATAGTAGAATAAAAAAAGTTTTAAAAAGTTTGTTAAAGAATCACGATGCTCTTTAGTCTCAAGATTTAACAATTATACAAGATTTTTTTTCAGGCAAAGTTTTCATCCTCAACCCCCCCCCCTCCCCCCCCCCAAAAAAAAAGAGCTGAGTGGAAAATTCCTTACCCCTTTTACCCAATCAATTATGCATTGCTACAGGTGAAAATACCCATGAAAAAGTTTATTTTTTAGATGTGAAGTTTGTTTAGGAAACGCTTTGTTTCAATTAAGGGCCCCTTGCTCGGTTCGTGTAATCCTGGTCTATGCTATAAAAGTATGAATCAGTAAACAAGAAAAAAAATTAGTTTATAATACTTATAGTTATAATAAATAATGTTCTAATACCTTATAAGAACATTTATTGAGACTTTTCCATCTTTTGTTGGTACAATTTTTAACGTAGAAAAGAGTATTAATAAAATCATTAATAAATAAGACACTAGAAGGAAATTTTATATTAAGAAGCAACACGACATTTTAAGTAAGGTAATGTGTACCTATATTAAACAGGTAAAATAGAGACATTTTTCGACCACCTTTTTAAAATGTACAATTTTTTGCATCAAAACTTTCGTGATATGATATATCCCACAATATCGAATTTAATTATTAATTATTGTTATAGGTTTTATAATAATTTTCCGTAAAAATTAAGTGACCCGGCTAAAACTTCAAAGGTTCACATGGACCTTTTCATTATTTATTTATTCAATTTCCCTGAAACTATAATCATCCTGGTAATTGTTAAATTGCTATATAAATGGACTTCTAAAGAAGTATTTCTTACGATATAATCGTCTTAACCGTTTTTGCGAATCCACCTCTCACATGACTCGGGATATTATACTTTTCTGAAAATGTAAAATCTTATAGGGATCGGTTTAATAGCTTAGGCTCTACGCGTCAACCTAAACCCTAACTATTTTGTTTGACTTAGGGGACCGTATACATTTTTCAAGGAAGTATTATATGTTTTAACCAAGGAAACCTCTAATTATGCACCCAAAAGTAACACTGAAATCTGTTGTCCCAGTGTTGTTACATGATCACATATTATAAACTTTTTTTTATTAACTCCGATTTATACATAAATGTGTAGATTTTAGATCTAACAGTTTACTTTGCTCATTCCCCCCCCCCCCCAAACATTTGGTGTAGTAGAAAAAAAAAGTAAATGTAATGAAGATGTATTTGGATGAAATAGATTAACAAAAACTATTAAAAAATTAAGTATTTATTATTTCGTAATTTTGTCTACTCTAGTAAGATAGTAACGCAGTTATATTATCAGTAAAATCGCCTTAAAAAAGTGAAAAAAGAGCTTAAAAAACAAAGTTTCTGAGTAAATTAGAGCCCTCTAAGAGGTGTATTTACCTCCTCCGAGTGTAATGTTGTCTTAGCACGAACTTAGTTATAATTTTTAAAGTTCAGTGTTGTTTAGTTCCGCTCCGAAGCAAGCACTCAACTTTTTAAGTTGATACCTTTTTTTTAGAAATTTGTTAGAGAAAACAAAACTTAAAAAAACTTAGTTATTACTTTCGATATAGTTCAATTAACATAAAGTTTTATAGGAGGGAGAAAAAAATGAAAACATGAATTGGTTTCATTTATTTTATAAAAAAAGTTCTGTAGCCTTTCGTCATAAAATATAATATTTAGATGTTGCCTCACTTAGTGCAACTAGGCATCGCGTGGCTCTATCATTGAAGTGAGCGTATTGCAATAAAATACTGAATATTAAGCAATTTATTAATCGTGATAAATGTCATAGTTGAAGATATGTGGAAAATGGTATTGTGCGGGAATAATCAGTACAAAGCTCACCCCTTAATAATAAACCTACACTCCTTGAATCTCAACCACCCGCAGTAGATTTAAACAATTGTTTACGTGAGCGTTTCGCTTGAACGCTTGGGCATCAACGATGTCCAACGAACTCGTCCTGAGCATTGGCAAAATGAACAAGTGTACCAAATTTAATAAAAATCAGTCAACTTTTACTCAAGTTATCTTCGTACGTTTCAGACATAGACACGGAGCATATTTCGTTGAATGTATAAAGCTCGCTACGCTCGCTTCAATTATTGTAAATTCATATAGTATATAACTAAGATATTTCATAGTAAAGTAATTATTTATATTGTGATCGTTTATCTACTTACACTGTGTTCGACACAAAGGACAAAAATTAAATTAAAAAACAAATCTAAGACCATTAGTAAGTTTGTCCTTAATTATTTCCATTTTTTTTTATTAATTTATAAATACATAAATAATTTATTTACGTATAATATAAACATAATTTTCCTTTATGGATATCCCTAATTTAATAACCTCTACTTTTTTTATTTGTAAAAAAAAAAATCTTTTGATAATATAAATTGGGTTAGATATTTTGGCTCTGAGATCTGAATAGAAGATGAATTTTAAGGATTCGAATGTAAAAGATGAAACGTTTGAAGTAAAATCAAAGCACTTGTTTCTCATTACAGAGCCCATTAACATGGAATCAAGTTTACGAGGCAGGAAAGATACAAAGTTGACAGGCTAAGACGATCCCTCCACTCTCCGTCTCATAAAACAAGCCGATACCCTAGAAATATTTAACTCTTGTTATACATATTAATATTTATTCGTCCCTTTGAAAAATGACTTATGAATATTTGATGATTTGTCGTTAGTGGAACACTTTGGACCTCCACTCATCAGCTTTTTACTCAGTTGAATCGTAAATATTTGATCTTTTCGCTTTAAAATGCGCATCATATTTATGTATATATATATATATATATATATATATATATATATATATATATATATATATATATATATATATATATATATATATATACAGGGTGTTCCGCATAAGTACCTACAGAGAAAAACCTATGAATCTACATCAAATTTCTGACAAAAAATGTCAAGTAACCATGGGTCCTACGGACCTTCGTTTTCGAGATATATCGATATATCGATTTTTTTATTTAGGTCATGTTTTTAGCCATAAACTAAGTAATAAATAAAAATCTAAATAAGATAGAAAGATGCAGTTTGCAGTATCGTAAAGAGCATTAAATTTTCTTTCAGAAATCACTTCTTTTAGTACTTAATACGTTTATAAACGTAGTGATAATGCAAGAAAAACATTAAAATTGGAAATTATATAAAATGTTTATACAACTTGGAGCTTCCATAACTTCTATATTTGTATACCTATTGTAATGTTTAAAATGTTTAAAAAACTGCGCAATTTTATAAGCTTTAATTTGATATAGCATTGTCTATAGTTTACTTAAATTTTTATAGAGAAATAGTAGAAAAACTATTTAGAAATCAACTTATTAAGTAACAGCTCTATGAATTTTCTGCAATTTTAAAATTAAAATTTGATTGTTTTCTTTTCATATGCTGGCGCGGTAGTGTCAGAAGAATAGCAGCGGGGCTCGTGAGTATGCCAGGCAGTTCCAATCAGACGAAATCTTTCCTTTTTTATTTTTCAAGTTATCAAAAGAAGATGCCGATCAAAAGGCACTGTTGATTGGTTACTGATCCTAGGACTAGTATTAGAAGGGCTTCGGCTGTATTGGGAATTCCAGGGATGCAGATTTTTAGAATTTTGGATGGGGGACCTAGTAAAAATATTTTATACAGAACAATTGTGTATACTAGGGAAGAGCTGATTTCTTTTTCTTTTCAAAATTCTAAAAATCTGCATCCCTGGAATTCCCAATACAGCCGAAGCCCTTCTAATACTAGTCCTAGGATCAGTAACCAATCAACAGTGCCTTTTGATCGGCATCTTCTTTTGATAACTTGAAAAATGAAATAGGAAAGATTTCGTCTGTTTGGAACTGCCTGGCATACTCACGAGCCCCCCTGCTATTCTTCTGACACTACCGCGCCAGCATATGAAAAGAAAACAATCAAATTTTAATTTTAAAATTGCAGAAAATTCATAGAGCTGTTACTTAATAAGTTGATTTATAAATAGTTTTTCTACTATTTCTCTATGAAAATTTAAGTAAACTATAGACAATGCTATATCAAATTAAAGCTTATAAAATTGCGCAGTTTTTTAAACATTTTAAACATTACAATAGGTATACAAATATAGAAGTTATGGAAGCTCCAAGTTGTATAAACATTTTATATAATTTCCAATTTTAATGTTTTTCTTGCATTATCACTACGTTTATAAACGTATTAAGTACTAAAAGAAGTGATTTCTGAAAGAAAATTTAATGCTCTTTACGATACTGCAAACTGCATCTTTCTATCTTATTTAGATTTTTATTTATTACTTAGTTTATGGCTAAAAACATGACCTAAATAAAAAAATCGATATATCGATATATCTCGAAAACGAAGGTCCGTAGGACCCATGGTTACTTGACATTTTTTGTCAGAAATTTGATGTAGATTCATAGGTTTTTCTCTGTAGGTACTTATGCGGAACACCCTGTATATATATTTATATTTTAATCCCCCTCCCAATTTATATCGAAAAGAAAAATCAATATATCTCCGAGAGATTATATACATTTTTATTCATATTTATATTTTAGATGAAAAATGCCAACTAAACTAAAATATAGTGATGAAAATACTGATGCCGGGAAGAGATTTTATATAATATGTAGTGTTGAAGTTAATTAAACTTTTTTTTGACTTTTTATTAATATTGATTCCAAGCTTGCCGAAGGTAACGACAGCATTAGAATTATTCTAAAGAACTTTTTTTTTTTATGTCTGCGAATTACAAGAATCCAAGACATCTCTTTCAATAAATATGTTTCACACATCAAGTAACATATTTATGTCTTGCTTCTGATATCCAATATTTTTGTGAACTAACATAACAAACTGATTCGATACTGTAAATAGATAGTAGGTAAATATCCAACACTCTCTCAATGTTAAATAGATAATATTTGTAATGATCATAGCCAAAATCAATAATAAATAAATTATGAATGAACTCACAGTACGTCATGTATAAACATTAGGTGGAAACTTAATCATATTCTACAGTAGTACATAATTAGCCTATTGTTGTTCCCATATTAATTTAAACCCTCTGCGCACATTTAATGCTAAAAAAACATAAGTGACCCAACTGGGAATCGAAAACAGGATGTCTTTTGGAACGAAGTTCCTTATGTCACGACCAGGAGCCCGGGAGTGAATCCGAAAAAAACGACCAAAATCACCGTCACGCATAATCTGTCACAAAATCTACAGATGACGAAACTTGGATAGATAAAACATCACTGAGTTAGATGAAATTTGGTAAACATGTTCATTTTACCAATGCCCAGGCTGAGTTCGTCGGAAAACGTTATGTGCCGAAGCGTTCACGCGCAACGCTCGCGTAAACTTAAGCTTCAAAAGACGGGAAAAAGTGTGATTAAGGAAGCCTGTTACTTGACTTGTTTTGATTATTTTTATAATATATGTCAAAAATGTCACTTTGTTTTGTAAATAAATAAAAGATTATCATGTAAAATTTCACCCTGATACAAGTAGAAACAGTAGAGTAGGGAAGAGATATACATACATAATTTATAATATTTTAAATTAATTGGCCGGGTATGTAGAAAATAGTCCTATTTCAATCCAAACTCCTTTAAAACATACTCTTTTACTATAAACTCATCATGATCAACTTTTTTCTTATATACAATATATATTTATAGTAAAACGCTTGCTTTAATTATACAAATAATGATTTTCTTTTAATTTTGCCTTAACTCTGCTAGGTACAAACAGTTCGTTACTTTTAATTTTGTCTCTTTTCTAACTCTGCCATGTATAAGTAGTTAGCAATGTATACGTACTTAGCAGTGTGATTTTATAATTTATATTTAATGAAAAATGTAAGGAACTTCGTTCCTACCGGGTGTCCCGCGACACCACACGTATTTTTTTTAGGATAGTTTGTAATAAGAGATGTTTTGAAGGATTTTCACAATGGTGGGTTATAAATATATATTTATGTTTGGACAAGGATCACATGGCTCTACTTTTGTAGTTCATTCTTAATGAAAGATTTAGTTTGTTAGGAAGGTTTAAGGGCTTTTATTGTACAAGCAACTTTTAACGAAAAACTAAGATTTTTATGAGGTCGTATGGGGTGAACACAATAGTTTTATTTTTCCGTTGAATGTCTTAATGATTCAAACCATTTAAATTTGCCATTGGTATATAGTTTTCTTCAACATTTATCAAATTTAAGTTTCATTTAACTTTATATAGAAGAAAATCACTGGTTTTTGTGAAGTCCTTCCCAGAGGACCAACTTAGCAGCAATAATTTCAACTTTACTTAATTAATTAATTTCTTTTTTAGCTTGACAAATCATTTAATTAAGAATATTATCTTATGTTAGGGAATCTATTTTTATTTATTTATTTTTTTTTTCATTCTTTTTCACTTTTCCGTTTTTTTTTTGTTTTTTTTTTTTAAGTGACAGATTTTACAACTTTAAAACTTTTTGACTCTTGTATTTTTACAAATTTAATTGCTCATCAAACTTCCTGAGACCTTGTTCATGAAATAAAACTTAAAGAGTAAAATTAGTTAATTTTTAGTAGGAAAAAAACATTATAAACAACTAAATTAGTCGAAACGATCAAATTCGCTCACAAAGTGTCACGCAGTTCGAGTATTTTTAAATTTTGTGGAAATGTTTTTGGTTTATATTCCAAGAGGGTGATGCATATTAAAGTATGCCCTTCTTCTTGATTGTGTATTATTAATTAAAAATATGAATTTCTTACTTATTTAATTTGAGACTCTTGCCTGAGGGTAGAACTCAATTCCAAGGTGAGTTTGGTTAAAGGTTTATGAGCTGCGTTAAGCCTCCCTAGCTCGTCATTTCGCTTGGATGCACACCAGACTCGCGGTATTTGCACGCCTTTACGACGCGGGCCCCTTATTTAACACTTATTAAATGTTAAAATGCCTGGTAAATGGGGAAAATCTCTTGGGAACCTCTACGTGAAGAGTACCTCGGCTAAGCTTCAGCCTTCTAGTTAACATTCTAACTACCCTAATAAGGAGGAAGAACTTTATTCCTTAATCCAAGTTTCATAGTAAAGCTACCCAATTTGATTCTAAAAACTATGAAACATAAAAAAATACCCAATGCTTATTACAACATTATTTATCTCCCTCACTTTTATGATTAAGAATGTCATAAAAACATCTTAAACTGTGTATAAGAAAATAAAAACAATTGACCCTTTCAGAGAAGAAAGGCTCTTCTTTAGTATTAGGAATGTAAAAATAAGTATTAGGTTATTTCATGGGTACCAAATTTAGTATAAATAAAATATGATTTTATTTAAAATAATAAAATCTCCTTATAATAAAGATAAGCAGTATTTTTTTATTAATACTATGGCTAGTGGAAAAAAATCGTAATAAATTGAACTAATTTAATAGTAAAATAGAAATACGGTTCTAGAAATAGTGGTAAATTATATTGCTTGCGAAGGTAATGGAACCATTGTTATTATTCTGAATATTGAAAATTATGTATGTCACAGAATAGAAAAATTCCCTTGACAGAAATCCATTTCAGACATCAAGGAACATTTTGTGTCTCGTCTGTTATTCTGTATATTCTGTATATTATATTACTGTTATTTCTGTATATATTTTGTTATTCTGTTATTCTGTATGTCTGTTCTTCAACTTTTAGCTAACTACCTTATATTAGAAACCACGCATCTTGTATTTTAATTTTAGATTTCTTAAAAAATAGATTAGCTGCACTGCATCTTGTCTTATCTAAAAACTCGTAATTTATTTCTTTTTCTTTTTTCCTCTCTCTGATTTTTGGAACGAAGTTCTTTATGGCACGTTACAACGTCTAGAATCCGAAAAGACAGATCGTCACGAAATCGACCGATGACGATAACTTGAGTAAAAGATGACCAATATAGTTATAATTTGATATACATGTGGATTTTACCAATGCCCTGAACGAGTTTGTTGGACAACGTTATCTGCCCAAGCGTTCGCGCGCAACGCTCGCATAAACGTAAGCTTCAAATGAAAATTTAGGACGAGAAAAATTCTAACTTCATCTATTCAGTGAGACAAACAAGTTTTTTAAATAATTTGTTTTAGTAAAAACAATACCGACACCGCTATGAAGTGTTAAAGATCGATACATTTATTAAAGCGGACCTAAACGTTTAAAATAGAGAAAACAACGTTGTTACCGATATCTTGTATTCTAACGTATAGATTTTAATAAAACTTCATATACATCGTCTAAAGTAAAATGGAAAAAGGTATGTAAAATTTCAACCTGATACAAGCAGAAGTTTTGTGTTGTGAAGTGATAGATTTTATAATATTTTAAATAGAGTCTGGCTGGGGGAGTCTAAGGGAACAATCCTGTTCCCTCAATACTCGTCTCCATACTACAATCATCATCTTTAACTATCAACTCATCATGATTAACTATTTTCTCAATACACGATGTAATACAAATTATAAATTTCATTTGTTTGGTTAATTTCAATTTCTTTTTAGACCATTGATGTAAAAAGACAAACTAATTTGTCAATTTAAATGCATTGTGTGAAACATATTACAAGTATGCTACCTTTCTAGGAGCCCAACTTTTCATATTATTCTTTCGGGAGTTGTTTTAAAATCCTTTCTCTAATTTTCTATAATGGCTGTTGTATATTTGAGGTACTACAGGATTGGAGTTAACAATTATTGTAACTGAAAAATGAAGTACCTTCCTCATTTTAACTTATAAATTTGTGGACAGGCGTTCGATTATTCCTTTATTGATATCAGCTTCACTTACGTACCTATTACTCACGAGATGTCCTACACTCTATCTAAATTACGCTTGAGCTTGCGTGTATGATAATTAATTATAATTTTTACACTAAACTATAAACTTTACTTTGTGTGACAATATTAAAATGGTAAAATGGATAAAGTGCATTAGTTGGTTGAATCCAAAATTCAGCAGTTTCAAAAATTACTTTTTTTTATTTTAAATTGTTATTTTTTTTCAGATACCAGAATGATCATATTGAAAAAGCCACTGTAAAAAAAAAAAAAAAAAATAATAATAATGCAAGAGAAGAAAGCAAACTAGGGCAGGGTATCGAAAGTAGGAGATCTCAATCCTGGAGTGGGATCGGCTGGCCGTTGAATCCCGTGGCTAACCACCTTCCTTAGGATATCTGCCCCGATGTCCTTTAGTATTACGAGGTTTAGATAAAAGTAGGGGGGGGGGGGGATCCTCGGAGCTCAACCTGGAAAAAAGTATAAGAGGACAACTAAGTGAAGTGTTCTTACCCTTGGGTCCTCCCATATTGTTTGTCCGAGTCCTTTTTCTTTTGCTTCGCCCTTCGCCAAAAAGAGAAACCTTTTTCCAGTTCTGTTTGCTCGACAAAAAAATGTTAACTGGTTTTTCCTTCTGTGTCGGTAGGCTTCCCTTGATTAAAAAATACCTGGTCGGAGCCTGTTCGCTCTGTCTGGAGCCCTTATTAACCCTTCCCGGTATAGAAAGAGAAGCGCTCTAACTCAGGCCTCAAACCTCGGCCCTTCGTTCCTTAGTTAGCCCTATAGGGCTCCGCCCCTTCTCAAAACCACAGTATTTACTGTTTACCCGCTTTTTTTATTTTTTCCAATCTCGGTTTTTGGGCAAGAGATAAAATTCTTCTTTTTTTTTCATGTCGAGGAAAGGTCAAAAGGATGGATTACATGATAGTAAAAGAGAAAAAACCACTTATGTTTTTAATTGCAAGCAACTTTTTTGTTTATTTCTCTATCTGATAACAAGAGGTATAAAAATAAATATTACAGATCTCGATTACATTTTTAACCCGTTTTTGAAGAACAGAATAAAATAATAAGTTATGAGGAAAAGTGTGAATAAACAGGTAGCATATTCTCTTCTAGTTTTTGATAATAATCAGCAAATTGACTGTGCGTCCCTTTGTGCCATTGGTTTAAATCGCATTATTAGGAAAATTCTTAAAGACGAAACTTTTGTTGAAGTGGTTGAAGTGATGTATGTCGTCCAAAGCAATTTATGATAACCAACCTAAATATCCATTTATTTACCTATAGATAATCAGAAGTTTCTTATAGAGGCAAACACTGCTTTATTTCATAAAGTCATAAGATACTCATTTATTTCTATTTATGGTTTGAATTTTCCAAGATTTGTAAAAGATTAAGGAGAATTTCTTAAGTTAATTAATTCTTTAGTAAGCTTTATTTCCGACCATTTTTCTCTTTTTACTACGTTTTTATTAGCTTGCTTTCTTGTTTGTTTGTTTGTTTGTTTGTCCAGTACAAATCTTGCAACCGACTTTTAACTAACTTCCCGAGTAGCTAGACATTTGAAATTTTTACAATTGCTCAGAACCCGATGACAATGCAATATTTTACTACTTTTAGCCATCTTTCAGCAGAATTAAATTAGTTTTCAGCAAATTTTGTTGTATGGAAAGAAAGTTCGGGAAAAATCCGCAAGTTATTTTATTTGTTTTAACATGTCCCATATTTACAATATTCATTTTGACGGGTTTCAAATTTGTGATTTTTTATTAAAAGATTAACATTGAATGACAGCGAAATAGGAAAAGTAAATAAAGAAATAAATTAATTGAAATCCAGGTATGTTTACACTTGTGCCCCAGGTATTGGTTTAATTTTTTTCATCTGTACTTCTTTACTTGTACACATTTTTCTTTTTCTTCTCTTACCAACATGGGGGCATATCAATGGCACGGTTTAGATTCGGTGTTGGCGAGATCCGTTGTACAAAGATTTGTCCTTTTATAGGTTTAAGATCAGCTCTCTAGATGGTTGTCATTTATGTTAAGTAAATAAATTCGGAACTATTTTTTCACTAACATTAAATTATAATAATGACAATTATATTATCAAAATTACATATGATTCAACAGAAAATTTAAAAACGTAGTATATAAAAAGTTCTTTTTTATCTTGTAATTATTTTTATTCTGTGCATGTTGATTTGTAGAAATTCAATTACTTTATTAAAAAGTAGCGCATCGAACCAAGAATGAAATAGCAGATTGAAGGATTTTTAAAATTGTAAAATACGAATAAATAACTGTAAATTCTATTCGCATATGCAAAAGGAAAATTCATATATCTGAGGAAAATAAAAAATAAATAAAGATATCTGAAGAAAAAGTTAGAAAGAATTTTTATAGCTATCATAAATTCCAGAGGGCAGTATTTTGCATTAGGTTACGAGATGCATGTCCCCTGCCTGGTTTAAAGCAAATGTAAAAACCAGAAGAATAAGTGGAGATAGGACCAAAACAATGCTGAGAACGGTTTGGTGAGAGGTAATTCAAAACAATGGCGGCATGCAAATGTCTAGCTATTCTTCAGTTGAACACGCGAACATGCTCGGCCATTGTCAACAGTACTTTACTTTAAGCAAGCAGACCAAGTAAATCTTCAACAGAACATTTTGGTTCGTGGAAAAACAGACATCTGTAATGCTTACAAAACGTTTATTTTTAAGGGTCCATAGTGAAATAAGAATATCTAGTTCTTTCTCTGTCTGTTAAGTTAAAGGAATTTGCCTTTAAAAAAATAAATTAAAAAGATAACAAACAATTGAAAAACAGATTTAACCTCAGCCTATAATAATATATATACACGTCAAGAATTGCAACGAGAAAGTCCTGCCTTTTCTAGGGTATTTATAGTTAGTATTTTGCCGGTTTATAAGTTCTGCCAACGGTTTATAGTATTGATAAATATTTGGAATAATATTTCTAATGGTTGCTACCAATGTTGAATTGATCTTACTAGTTAAATTAATATTACTATTTAATTAATTAATTTAATCATTATTTAAATTAATATATTATTTTATCTAGAAATCTTTGCTTATTTAAAAGGAGCTTAGGATGATCGAAATACATAGATACGAGAAAAAAGAAGATATTCTACATTAAAATTATGTGGTTGATAAATAGCTTAGTAGCAGTTAAATTTCAAAAATGGGAGGAACACATGGTTTGCACACTTTTACAGTCACTAAACAAATTAATCTAAATTATTAAAAAGTCCTCGGGTCAAAATAATCACCACCAATTGAAATATGTAACTTTCATTGGAATGAAAGGTCCTCGAGTTTATAATAGAGGACCCTCAATAATGTATAAGTATAGTTATGCAATATAAATGTCTTCAATGCTAAATAAAAAAGTTATTTGCTTATTAATATTTAATTTTCTAACTATATAATTTATAATTTAATTTATATAATACTTATACATTATTGAGGGTTCTCTATTATAACTTGGAGGGCCCTTAATAATGTATAAGTATAGTTATGAATTTATGAAATATAAATGTTTTCAACGTTAAATAAAAAAGTTATTTGCCTATTAATATTTAATTTGCTAAATATATAATATATAATTTGTTAATATAATTAGATGATCGAAAAGGCAAATTGTGTAGCAAATAAATTAAGTAGTAGTGTGTTAATATATTATAAAATAAGGTAGAGTTACAATATTCTACAATAATAAATCATTAATATGATTGGCCTAAATCCGTTAGCTAGAGTTGGTGTAATACCTTATTCCCCTAATAGTTAACCGTTTCGCACCCGATTTTTTTGTGTCAATTGTAAAAAAAAAATATTTTAGAAGGTCTATTTCTATTGACCCCTAGTAGACTCAGTATTTTTTTCAAAATTTTTTGACCACCCGTTTTTTAGATATGAAATGTCCATTATAGTGGACATTCAAACTCAACTGTAAGATCCCGGATGTACATGTAAAATTAATAATCCCACTGCAGTGGACAGTGATCACTACGATCATGATCACTTTGATCAGTTATATTCCACATTAGCTGATATACAAGTTTACAATGATTATGATCAGTAAAATCACGGTATTAGAACTCACCCTAAGGTTAAAAATTTCAATAAATAAATAAATAAATAAAGCATTTATAAAAATAAAATCGTTAATAATTATTATATAAGACTAATTTGCAATAAAGCAACTATAAATAGAAAGAATAAACATGAATTGTGAAAACAATTTCTACCTTTCACATGCATTTTTAAAAAAGTAAATAACTTAAAAAAATCATATTTTTAATGATAATGAAATAAATATTTGGAATAAAACAATCTAATTTATTAAACTCATTTTTAAGTTCAAAATCATTACCTCCTTCTGAATTCATTATCTGATGATATTGAACATATTACAAAACCAAATGTTACCCTAAAGTTCTAATATCCAGTATACTGGACATCAAATTTTGACGATAAATTAAGTGCTAAATTTGAACATTTTTTGTGATTGAAAATCATTATTTAACAAATTTTAACTTCTATCTTTACATTCCACTTTTCTTTACATTTTAACATATATACATTCCTCTGGACGCCATGTTGTTGGGACGAAAAACACCTGTCAAAATTATATTTATTTAATAGTTAAATTTTTTTTTGTTAACACTAATGAGTTAATATTACTGAAGAAGGTATCAGGTTTTCCAAAAAGTAAAATAAACATAAATGACTTAATGTAGATTAAAATTTGTCCTGAAAATGATGTCCAGTATACTGGACTGGACACCTGAAACGAAAGGGTTTAAATATGATTAACATGACCTTAATAACACAATTTCAAAATTATCAGTTTTCATAATATGTATAGTTACATAGTTTAGGTAAATTTAACAATATCTGTACTTAAACCCTTTCCGACCAACAGTCACAAAATAATATTGCTATAAAAAATTCAAAATTGTAAAACTAAGTGATGCGGTATTATAATGAACCACATAGAAAAATTTGGATTTTGTTCTTACTTATTTTTTAAATAGCAACTAGGAAACATTTTTCGAAAAATAAACTTTGTATGTATCTCCCAAATGTAACATGCAATACAAGAATCAACTTTTTTCAATACCCATATTTGTTTTCGAAATGTCAGCAAAGAATGAAAATTATTTAATAATAGTTAGATTTTCTTTTTCTACACTTTGAGACCTTTAAATTGATTTATGACCTTCAAATTGTATATAAATTAAATATGTCATGCTGACTAAAAACGTTTTGTTTAGTCATCCGCCATATTGGCCGCTATCTTGAAAATATTGAGTATGGAATTTCAAAAATAACTATAAAGTAACAAATGGTGAGAAACCCCTATGTCCTTGTCCTGTATTACGTTTAAATTGGTAAATTATTAGACCAGTTGTCGATAGAAAAACACACAAACTTTAAAATATTTTGAAATGAAGAACTCACTATGCTCGCTCTTCATCATGACTTCAAAGCATTTGTAAATTATTATTTGTGTGTGTGAGTTGATAAAAAAGACCGGATAATGAATTAAATAATTATTTTTATAGTTTAATATATTTAACAGAGTAGGGTATTAAACAATTTAAGGCACATAAAGTATTTCCCTCCACATGAGAATTGAACCGAGATTTTATTTCTCTTCCTAAAAGAATAATTTTGGCAGTTATGCTAGATAAAAAATATTTGTCACTTAAAACTGTCCTTAGTTTTTTTTTTTGTAGTAAAAACGTGACAATATTATGTAAGTCCAACTTTTGTTTTTTTAAGAACTTCTTGTATGACTTTTGATAGCAATACTGAAGTTTGTGTCAGGTACGTGTGGAAAACTTGCTCTGGTAGCTCTGGTGAAAGATTAGGTTTGAACTAGCTGGAAAAATTGAATTTTCCTCGGAGCTGCCGGTGGTTGGATAAATGTCGTAACTTTGTTTCAGACACACACATGAGAATCGACCTGATTTAAAAGTTTCCTTAATCTATTATTTTCTAACCTGTGTGTGAAGCTATAAATCTTAGGTGAAAAGTACTTAATAGGAAAATAAAAAACATTTTTATTATAAACTGCCGTTAAGCCCTCCACTTAGAAAAAAAAGTAAAATTAAGTAAATTAATTTATAAAAGTTATTCTATATATTTGAACCAACAAATAAAATAGACTGCCAATTAGTGTGGAACATAGCTTCCTCGCATCCTATCATGTACATTATTGTTATATTAATATTAAAATTATTGTTATATTACTTTATTGTTATATTGTTTATTGTGTAAAAAATATTAATAGTTTAAGCGATCTTTAACACTTCATAGCGGTGTCACCATTGGTATTACTAAAAAAATTTATTTTGAAAAAAATGTTTGTCTCATTGAATAGATGAAGTTAGATTTTTCCCCGACGTAAAATTCCAATTTTAAATTTAAAGTTCACGTTTACGGGAGCGTTGCTCGTGAACGCTTGGACGGATAACGTTTTTCAACGAACTCGTCCTGGACATTGGTAAAATCAACATGTCTACAAAATTTCATCAAAATCGGTTGACATTTACTCAAGTTATCGTCGCACGTTTCATAATTTGCGGACACACAGACCGACATACAGACAGACAGGCAGGCAGACAGACACGAGACCAAAAATGTTTCCTGATGTCTGAAACGGATTTCTGTCTTAGAATTTTTAAAATCGGAGGCATAAAAGTTTTTCATTCTCAAAAGTGAACACAATGCTTCCGTTACCTTCAGTAAGCTCGAAGCAAAATATATATATGTACTATATATATATATATATATATATATATATATATATATATATATATATATATATATATATATATATATATATATATATATATATATATATATATAGTACATATATATATTTAGAATAAATGTTGCCTTAGCTTAACTAATTAGCAATAACTAATCATTTCGATCATCGTTGTACACTACTCGATTATATGAATGTTTGTCAATAAACGAAATTAATTAATATTTAATGGATTTCTCGTTACAACAATTATTTATTAAAAATGATTTGATTGTATTCATATTTTCTATAATTGCGATATATAATTCTAATCGTGTGCTTGATATATTGATTCATAAATTGTTTCAATATTTAAATGTTTTGTGTTGTTTGTTCTTTCCTCTTCTAAGCTCACCCGTTGGTGGTATTAACGAGAGAAAAAGATCAAGGCTTCACGAAGATATTATGGTTTTGAACTACTGATATTAGCAAGACATGTAAAATGAGTACAAAATACGATACAAACTAGTAAAAAATGTAGCTGAGGAATAGCAACCACATCGATTGTTAGCAGCGTAATGTAGACTCTCTAGCATAGCTTCAACAAAGCTTTTATACCTCATTAACTACGTTACCCCTGTCACACGTACTGTCATTGTATAGCTTCTGGCTATTAAGTAATGCTCTCAATTTCCATTGACATAATTTATTACTAAACAATTATTTAAATAATATTTTAAGTCTAAAAACTATATCTGGGTTCCATACAACTTGTGATAAATAAATAATTATTATTATTATAAAACCCGAATTATTCTTTATAATGAAATTTCCCTTTGATTTGGCCATACTATATTAATAGCCACAAAGAGTTAATTAATAATTAATTTTACAAAAACATTCAGTGCTAATCACTAATATTGCGTTAGTCTTTGATGTAGTAGAAAAAAACACTATAAATATATACGTGAAAGAATGGTTGTTTGGTTGATTACATTAAGCAGATTAGATAAAAGATAAAACTACAATTAAGAATAATGTAATCTCTGAAAGCATTCCATTGTTCCCCAATACTGAGCATGAGATTTTAAATATCACACGAGAGATAATAAATAATAATGTATTTGAAATATAAATATAATTTTGATAAAAGCTTTAATATCTATTGACTAGAAAGGAACAAGTTGAATCAATATTACAATTGTATAATAATAAATTTTTGGTATCTTTAAAGAATCACAAATATTAATAAGCTTTGTATTTTTACAATTATGTATGCATAAATTCATGAAGGTACATTTTGGGGTTTACAACATATATTTTATTTGTTTTTACATACATTGCTTGTTGCAAACATTTATCTAAATAAGTAAAAATAATATTATGTGTAGAAATTTGAATAAAGTAATTACAGGGATGCAATGAATCCAACTGAATTTTGTAGATGTAAGAAGTAAGTAGAATTATATTTTATAGTTTTCTTTCCCATTGAGATTTTAGTTCAAATCTATAGGTTTTTCCTGTATGGTTTCAGACAAAAATCCATCACAGACTTCAGGCGAAAATAGCTGTATATTTTTCAGGCGTATCTAAAAAGTTTAATATTCATATTTAACGAAGATTTTAATAATTGCCACTTACTAGAAATTTTTCGTTATACTGGGTCAATAATTTAGTAATATTTTTTTCAGTATATCTGTTAAATGTAGAGCAAATTATTTTTTCTGGTATTTCTAGTCGAGATGGAGTGTGAAGTCACATATCAAATATTGCTTATGTCATCCGCTAGAATTTTTCTCGCTTGTAATGGGAAACTCAATTATTTGCTTTGTATTCTTGTCAATAATACATAATTGGAAATTGGGAAAGGACTTGTTAATACCAAGGTTTATTTACCATTTCGTTCCATGACTGGATATTTTGTTGGATTCCCAAAATATTTTCGTAGGGAAAAAAATAAATATCTATAATAATACATTTATATTAATATTCTATCATGAAAACTGCGAAATATTCTTGTAAGTTGTCCTTTATAACATTTTAACGTATTATATTATACCAATATTCCAATTATATATTTAAAAATTGATTATTTACCACCAAGAAATCTGTTGAATAATCGGGCCATCCTAATTCGGGCCATCCTAATACTTTTTCTTTATACATATCCGCGTATAGGATAAAGTTAAAGAGTAAAAATCCAAGCTAACAAAGCAATGCTAATAATTTGAACAATTATGGGGCGGTCAACAAAAAAATATGAAAAAAATAATTTTACGTTATTTTTTCTGGTTTTATAAATATATATTAAAATAATTTTGAATAAGTATTATTTTAATTTAAAAAAAAAAAAAAAATATGGCCTTAAATGAAAGGATATTGAAAGTTGACTTATATTTTGATGGAAATCTTGAACAAAAAACAATTTTAGGGTGTCTGTGATATGTATCTAGTAGAAATCAATTTGGAGAAGCTGAACAAAAACCCGTTAAACTCCAAAAAACATCTGTTCAGAAAAAGGGTGTTTTGAGTTCAATCTGGCAATATCTCTTTGTATATATATATATATATATATATATATGGGTGTGTGTGTGTAACAATAGGGTTTAAGCATTTTGTAGACCAGGGTGCTCAAAGGCCGAGTTATTTTTGCTTCTAGCCCCAAACGATTTGGGGCGGTTTAGATTGAGGCAGAAGATAAAGGATTGTCGATTAATGACTGGACCGTTTCTCTTATATTAGAGTGGGCTTTGGGCTTCAAGTTGTGGGTGCTTGAATCTCTCTGCTTAGCTCCGAGGCAATCCTCCACCTTGCCTCAACACCGAGGCAATACATAGCTTCTTCCAACATTGAGCCAATCCGCAGTATACCCATAACACCGGCCCAATTCACAGTACCCGTTCTCTCGGGTTCTTTAAGATCGATAAAGTAAATACAAACAAAAGGTCCGTTTTTCTTTGAGTGGGCGCTTTGCCACTGTTGCCCTCGCACTTCCTTGGAATCTAATGCACGATTCGTCTTCATTGAAAATCACCATCCTTGATCCAACTAGAATTCTTTTTCTTTCTATTTCTTTATTTGGACCTAGAAAAACTCAAGAGAGACAAAGTATCTTCTATCAAGAGGCTAAATACATCACATTTAAGTTTTAAAGGACCATAATTTAACGACCGCGTATTTATTTGATTAAAAGTTATAACAGAGAATAAAATGAATCATTTTCTATAAATAGATTTCTAAATTTGTTTTGTTTTTTAAGTACTATTTTTTAGTCTACTTATGACGACTATGGGTAAAATAATTAAATGTTAAATATTTAAAATCATAATTATATTTTGGAAAATTATATCGTTCAGAATACTTATGTTTATAACTGTTCTTAAAAAGTTATTACTTCCGTTTTACTTGTTCAGTTAGATTATTATTGTCTAATTTGGGAGCACTGCAGTCTTCCGGCCAATCCTTTATGGGAACCAACTCAAGGCACTTTGAACCCCCCTCTATTATCTTATTAAAGGTACTGAGATACTCGTATATAAAATCATAGGTTTAGCCAAGTGTCCCCCTGTCCCAAAATTGACGCAAGATTTGAATTTGCCGCCATTTGTGCAGTAAATTGTTGGCGTAACCCTGGAAAAAAACAATTTGACAGCTGATGGTTAGGGTCAGTAAAAATGGAGCGTTACACGATACAACAACGTGTTTTTATTATTGATCGCGATTTAACACGATAAATTGATTTATTTTAATTTAACTTAATTAATTTTAAATATTAAATATGTGTAGAGGGTTTAAATTAATATGGGTCCTTTAATGGCCTAATTTTGACGTACCATCCAAATTTAATGAAAAGTATAGATTAGTAGTTTTTAAGATAATGGTGGATAGCAAAAAAATTGTTGATAAGACTGTCAGACAGACACGAGACCAAAAATGTTCCCTGATGTCTGAAACGCATTATTTCTGTCTACGGATTTGTAAACAAAAAAGGTTTTTAGACTTAAGCGCAATGCTTATTTTACCTTCGTTTATCTTGGAAGCAAATAAAAAGAAGATTAATACGGCGTTTTTGTCTACGCATCGGGTTTTCCGTTACTGATATGGCATGTCCATTCCGTACACAAAAAAATAAATTAAAAGCCGCTTTTGGTTAAATCCAACAATTGAAAAAGTAGGGAAAAGATAAATCGATAACACTCTTTCTGTCAACTATTTTTAAAAGGTAAGGTTAATGGTTCAATTTCTTCTGAATGTTTTATCACAATTGTCTATCGGATGTGGAAATTCTTTTTTTAATCAAACAGACTCGAAACTAGTCACAATTAGTGTGGGAATAATTTAATCATTACTCTATTTAATTTATACATTCAAGGCCATAAATGATCAAGTGTTATTTCTTCCGGTATGAACTTGATGGAAATGAAAATTTAATTATTTTGAAACATTCCGACTCAAGAGGAACGCCTGAATCAAAAAGTAACGAGTCAGTAAGTCATGAAAAAGTAACAATTAATTTAATCTATAATAGTAATTTTAGGTCACATTCTCAATCGTAAAAATTTAAAGAACGGGGAACCGTCGGCAGCTGTCGTTTCGAGTCAGTATAACTCTTGAGAGAAACACAGTTTAATCGATAGAACACTTATTATATTGTTATAAAACAAAATACGATCATTATTCTAGAAAAAAAAGAGATAATGAAAAAAAAACGTCGAACATCATTAAAAAAAAATTTCAGTAACCAAGGTGGATATTGAAAAATGACTGGGTAGTCAAAATTAAATTAACGCGCCTTCTCACAGTGTTTCTGAACTAATGTTTGCTATGTTTCAATTCCAAGTTTGCGTGAGTTCCGACTTGTCTTGTTTAGGTCTAAGCTTTTTTCAGTTTATCGGCAGTCATCTCCGACGTACATATGTATTTGATTTGTATTGTTTTATCCTCTATGAGGTTTCGAATGTGGTGATATTTTACATCAATATATTTTGCTCTCTTATGATGAACAGGATTTTTGCCACTTCTTGCGCACCCATATTATCACTATGTAATACAGTTGGTCCACCCAGGAATCGGGCTCGATTTAATTCAGCTAAAATTCTTCTAAGATTTCGAGCTTCATTAGCTGCGTGTGTTAGTGCCATATATTCGGCTTCTGTGCACGAGAGTGCAACTGTTGTCTGTTTCTTTGCTTCCAACGTGATAGCGCCTTCTGCTAGTGAGAAGCAGTAGCCATTGCGAGACTTCCTGTTGCCTTTATCACCTGCCCAGTCAGCATCCATATAACCCGTTAGTGGTTTACCTGTTGTTAAATACAAGTTTATATTCAGCTGGAGGCCGATTCTGTAACTTTTTTGATATATGTATATAAAAAATTTGACTTATATCAAACATGGAAATTTATCAAATTGTTGTTATATAATGTAGTGAGTCAGTGAAGTGATGCCAGCATTTGTGGACGAATATAGAACTAGTTTCAACTTTTATTGCTAATTTAACATTATCAATAGCACAAAGAGCCCTTATCTTATAAATATGTCCCTTATCTCTGACAAAGAGAACACAAACACAATAATATTGTCAAAAAGATTTATATATATGTATATATATATATATATATATATATATATATATATATATATATATATATATATATATATATATATATATATATATATATATATATATATATATATATATATATATATATATATATATATATATATATATATATATATATATATATATATATATATATATATATATATATATATATATATTACGTGTTAAAACTCCTTTCACAAGCGTAAGTTCGAAACAAAAAACAATCAACAAAGAGAATATCATAGAAGTAATAATAAAATCATAAAAACGAAAGAAAACTATGGTGTCACTATACTTTACTTCGATTTGATATAAACACATAACCTGACACGAGGATATCAACAACAATTTTGAGTTGCTATATATCATACACTATATATCAACTTCTCCTTATTTAGCAATAGTCAAAGTTACAGATTCGCCTTGACAGGTTGCGCGCGCATGTTCATAACAACATTGTGATATATAACCACATAAAAAGGGAGGTTTCAAAGATACAGAATCGGCCTCCTGTACAATTTAAGTAGCGTAGTAACCTTTTCGCATCATTGAAGTGTTGTTGTCTAGGATCTGATGAAAATTGGTCGAGTTTATTGACAGTGAAGGAGAGATCTGGTCGTGTAGCAGTAGTCAGATACATCAATGGTCCGATCAGGCTTTGATATTCGACTTGATTCACGCTTCCTTTTAGTTCATATTCTTCGGGTTCTTTTAACAGTGTGTTATTATAGGATCCATCGGTGATCTCACAGGTCGACATTCCGCCATGTTGAATTTTTTCAATATATCTGCCTTGACTTAGTTTGATTCCTGATTTGTCTCTTTTGATCTTAACGCCTAGGAAGTAGTGCAATTTACCTAGATCTTTCATCTTGAAAACAGACTTCAGATCACGTTTGACTTTTGTCATGCACTCTTTCGAAGTTGAAGCAAGTGTTAAATCATCGACAAACATGACTATGATTGTAAATTCGTTCCCTTCATGTTGTATATACAAGCATGTATCTGATTCTAGTAGCTTGAAGTTAATTTATTTTAGTTTATTATTCAGTTATTTATTCCACATTCGACCTGATTGCTTTAAACCATATAGTGATTTCTTCAATCGACAGACTTTTCCTTCTTGATATTTCTCTACAAATCCTTCAGGTTGGTCCATATATACTTCTGTATCAAGATCACCATTCAGATATGCAGTAGTTACAAACATTTGATGCAGGATAAGGTTTAGCTCGACAGATATTGCCAGAAGTAATCTGAGTGAACTAAATCTCACTACAGAGGAATATGTCAACAATCAATATAAAAAAAAGGAATAAGGGGAATAATAAAGGGGTATGTGGACAATAATCTGTAACAGGTCGTTGTGAGAATCCTCTGGCTACAAGTCTTGCCTTGTGCCGTTCTAGAGTTCCGTCAGCATTATACTTCTTAGTAAGTACCCATCTGCATGGCACAGAGGCGTGTATTCAGCTGATAGTTGATGTATTATTCCATTTTCTGTGATAAAAAATCATGTGGATAATCGCCTTCAATTTTACTCATCAATTCTGCCAGAGAAAACTGACACTCTTATCAGAATTCCCTCGAGATGAGAGGATTTGAGTCTTACTCTTTTTTAATAATAAACTCAATAAACTCAGCCGTAATCTCATCGGCGCACAAGAAACAGTGATCTTTAAATGAGAATATTGGAGCAACGGATCACAGCTGTGGAGCAGTAGAACTGTCACTTCCGTGAGGCAGAGACGCAGATATTAGTTTCTCGTTATTATAACGTTTTCTTCAAGCATCGTGAACCACTATTGAACTTAGTCCTCGCAATAATTTAACTATGCCGTACTTTCTTTTGATACTCGACTTACGAAATGTTTCTATACCTCTTTCTTTTACCTCACTCACTTCACTTCCAAGTAATGGATTGTCGCAATAAAGCAGATATTTTGTGTAGCAGCCATCGCTCCAAAAATACAAACAGAACTGCTGAACGCAACGGGCAAACCGATTCAAACGGATGATATCAGGTGTGGGTGAAATATAGTCATTGTATAATATACTTTAATTAAAAAATATCCCTAATGACCAAATTTACTAAAAGAAAAAATAAACTATTGAAAACAAGGGATCAACTGAAGAAAATATACACGATGTAATGGGGCTAGGGGTCTTATACTAAATAAAGAATAATTACTCCATAGAACGAAACATATATAATTTTCTTACAACTTAAAAGTATATTATTTTTATTTGACAAATGTTTAATTAATAAAAGAAACTTTATAAAATATATCTTGTTTATTAATAGAAATCAACTATAACTTGTATATTCAATCAACACTTTCAATTAATTACGGGTTATATTACTCTTAATTGATACATTCAATTAATTATGAGTTGGGTTATATTATACTAATTATTACTTTCATTTAATTATTAGGTATATTATATCTAGTTAACACATCCCATCATCTATTACTTTCATTATATTTAATTAAGGAAAATCAAGCATAACACCAATATCTTTCATTATAAAACCCCCTATATCTTACCCCTTTAATAAAACAAATGATTTAGTATTTCCACAATATCCTAACTACTATTAATGCATATAATTAACCTAGTGTTTTGTAGCACTCGCTAACTTTCCCTTTACTATAGGTCGCCACCTACCAACCAGAGAAGGAACAAAAAGGGGAGTAATTATAGCTCATTTCATTTACTCACAAATACCGGGTATCAGGAAAAGTACTAATCCAATATAGTCCATACTGAGTCTCGCTCGCCTGCTCCTAGCACTTGGTATATATATATATATATGTTCACTCGCATCAATCTAGCACAAGACTGAGCTCCCGCTCTTTTTCCCCACGCCTCCCGGCCTCCGTCTCGGGGTGGGACGGCCGAGAATGTGCTGACCGCGCTCTGCCCCGCCTAACTCCCACACATTTCTACTGACTCTTATTCACTTTGGATTAAATGCGAATGCATATTTACGTTTCGGGGGCCCTAGGCCGCGTTTCCCCCCATTACACACGAAATATTTCAGCTGGAGAGTAGTTGGAGGTTGGTAGAGGGGGTACCAAGGACAAGGGGACAGCCCCTTTATACATGCACCAGAACCCGCCTTAGTCGAATATTTTTCAACTATAGACTATAGACGTGTCACAGTCAACTTTGCGACGCTCATACGCCGAAACTATTTTTCTGACAAAAAATTACTTTAGACATAAATTGTAGCAAAGTACTTCTAGTGTAATTTTGTATAGAACAACTTTTATCGTATAATGAGCCGGTGAGGAGATATCTTTAAAAACCCGTTTTTGGGCGTGGTTTTTCCAATATGGCGCCGCTAGCGGCAAAGATACGAGGTGGCAAAGTAAAAATTCGGAAAGAGCGCCTCAAAATCTATAAGACTACCAATTTTCAAAACTCCCGGAAAACTTTCCCGCAACCCCCCTTTTTAAGCACCAAATGACAGGACTATAAGCACCACCAATCATACGATTCGCAAGAACACACAGAAAGAACATGGCCAACATAGAATGCTGATCAGATTGAACTGTTAAGAAAGATATCTTATCTTAATTAAAAAAAAAACGAATTAAAAGAAAGATTCTTGATAATAAAAGGAATACAGGAAAAGGAAATTGGATTTTAACTTTAAGAGGGGGTGAAAATGTTCTCTATCAACGTCCTACGCATAAACCGATATATATATATATATATATATATATATATATATATATATATATATATATATATATATATATAAAAGCACCCACACCACTCAGCTCGACCGTAGATGTATATTTAAGGCTATGTGAAAGTTTTGGAGTTGATTTTTTATTTACCTGACCGAACCCCCAAGTTGAGTGAAGGCGCCTTAAATATATATATATATATATATATATATATATATATATATATATATATATATATATATATATATATATATATATATATTTATATATATATATATATATAAGTATAATCTACAAGGTTATTTAACACTAAGGGCATAAGGATATGGGCTCACGATAACTATGGAACAAGCTGACGTATATAAAGCTCTGATGCTAATAAAGGAGCTACGAGGTACATCATATTCGTTTGACAGAGATTATGTGTTACAACTCAAGGCAGAAGAGAGGTAAACTATTAGCCTAAAGAAAATAAATGAATAAGAAGAATGAATGAAACCATCCCCATCACAGTATGGAAGGACACCATCATAATACTTTGTTTCAATTCTATTGGCATTTCCAAAGAGGGCCAATTAACTACAGGAATAAAAATATAGTTAAACATATTTCGGAACTAGTAGGACGTGATATTTATTAACCATGCTGAATATCGGGAAAGTCCTCGTCATTGTACGACGCCTCAGCCCAGATCACCGTGGTGGAATGGACGATAAAAGGAGAATAGCAATTACCTATACGTATTGCAACATTTAACTGTAGGCTAAATGTAATATATATGCTATATGTAAATGTAATGATATTGTCAGAGGTGAAGAGAGAGGTTGAGGTGTGTATAAAACTCAAAAATGGAAATTTTACTATAACAGTTGTCAGGTTGTTATGGTAACTAAATAAATAATTTAATAAACTTATAAATAAAATAAATAATGATACAACTAACTATTGACATTGGGGAAATCATATCCAGGGCTGTAGAAGCTAACACTTAATAGCGGTGTCGCTGTTGGTTTTATTAAAAAAATGAATTTGAAAAAAAATTCTTGTCTCATTGAATAGATGAAGTTATATAGATTTTTTTCCCCGACCTAAAATTCCGATTTTAAATTTGTAGTTCACGTTTACGCGAGCGTTGCGCGCGAACGCTTGGATGGATAACGTTGTCCAACGAACTCGTCCTGGGCATTGGTAAAATGAACATGCCTACCAAATTTCATCAAAGTCGGTCCAATTTTACCTAATTTATCGTCAAACGTTTCACAGTTCGCCGACACACAGATAGACAGACAGACAAGAGACCAGAATTGTTCCCTGATGGAACATGGAATTTTTAAAATCGGGGACAGCATTTTTTCGTTCTCAAAAGTGAACACAATGCTTCCGTTACCTTCGGTAACCTCGGAAGCAATATATTAATACATATTATGTTAATGAATTTGTTATTTCATTTGCAATAAATTGTTCATTATTACTATTATCACTTTATCTTTCATGATTTTACCTGACAGAGAGGATAGGCTTCCTCTTTAACAAAAATATTAATTTTTATCTTTAAATTAGAAGAAAAATGTTGTACCTTTATAGTGTAGTTCAAAAATTTCTTCTGGGTATTTGATTTTCATCTATTGATAAGTTTACTACTGGTGATCAATTTATTTTAAATATTCTGTAGAGAATAAATCTATATTTTTAATCAGGATTTTTGAATATAATATTGTGGAGCAAGTTCCACAATATAATATTACTCGTATTAGATAATCAATTTTATCTACGTTTAATATTACGCTCATTTTCTAAATGCAAAACATTTTCATCAATTATATTAAGTTATTAAACAATTTAAATCCATCCACAATAAAATATAGAAAAATAAAACTAAATTACCCATCGTAATTTTAAAAACAACCATTTTTGTTTAATCTTCAAAATATTAAATCGCCGTTCGTTTTTTTATTTTTTTATTTTATTTTTTTTTTTGTTCCTCTTCCCTCCATTTAGGTATCTTGGATTTTTTAAAAGAAAATTCCCTTTCTCATCTTTCAATATAATATTACCTTAGAGTGAGGGGGAAATATGTAATAAAATGCAAAAATATTCCCTCCTCCTCTCCGGTCTTTTATATAGTGAAAGAATAAGAGTAAAAGAAAAATAGAAGAAATGTTCTCGATTCGTAAGAAGTAAGAATTTTTTTGAACTCACTTTTTTATAGATCCTTTTAGAATCTTTGAGTCAGGATTTTTTTGAGGGGGGGAGTGAGAGAAAGAGCAGAAACACCCCCCCCCCCCCCCTTCAAAATAGAAGGAGGATTCTCACCTTTGAACTGCGAACTCTCGGAGAAAATAAAATAATTTATAGTTTCGAATTTACTTCACTTTACCTTGAAGGCGGGTAGCCCTTTATACCTCGTAAAAAGTAAAACCGATTCCATGCCCTGGAAAGAACAGTGAGAGAAACCCAAATAACACACGAACAAAACTATTCTTCATTCCCATTTCATACTTAGAAGTATAAATCCTTCATAGCAAAAGAAAGGAAAAAACCGAAACCTTTTTCTTTAGTTTTATATTTCAAGAAAATAGAACAGAAAATACTTTATAATTTTTCGATTCTTACACATTATTTTAAAGGTATTGCTCATAAAAAAATGTATTTTTGTTATTACTGTTATTTATTTATATTAAACTTCGATATTGCATTACTTAATAAAAAAATGTTTCATTTAATGCCATCAGGGGTTGGATTTTTTATCCAGTATAGAGCTAACTAATAACCCTAAAGTCTATCACAGTGCTAATGTGAAAATTGTCATTATTTACACTCTCTTTTCTTTGTGTGAGTAGAGAGAATTCAATTTGTATTTAAAGTTGTATGAATTCCATCTCAAGAGAGTTTCACTTATGATTTAAACAACGTGCAGTATATAATAAGTCAACTGATTGTTTAAACAATGCCAACGCTAATTGTTGACTTATCAACATTAGTAGAAAACGAAAAGACTTCACATTAAACATTAGAATCATATTTTTTTATGTTCGTAGTTTAGGGAAAGCAAAACATAAAGCTAAAACTTTCTGTAGCCTCATAGATTTGATGAATCTCCCTCGATAAATTCCTATTTACGTTGTCTCCGTGTTAATTCCCAAACCCATAACAATAATGATAATTAAATCAAATTATAATTATTAACAACTACGGGAAACAACCAGAGAAAAATACTCTCCAGCGCTGGGATTTGAACCACATATAATTTGATTTAAATATAAATTTAATTCAATTTTTAAGTTTTTGGTAGTTTTCATACTACGGAAAGTTAAATTTTAATTTAAATCAAATTATAATTATTATTAACTACGGGAAACAACACGTATTTTTCACTGTCTGTTTCCCGTAGTTAATAATAATTATAATTTGATTTAAATTAAAATATAAATTTAATCTTTCCCTAGTATAAATACTACCAAAATCGTAAAATATGAATAATGATAATTTTCCTGGTAGCTGCCTACTGCATGTCTGTTGGTACCAGTATAGCTTAAGATATTGAGCAACCATAAGAATACAGCTGTTGCGCGGTTGCATGATGCACTAAACTATATCCATTATGCACTAATCTATATCCACTGTTATAACTAATTGCACACCCTTTTTTGTATCAAATCTCTATTCAAAAGTCACAATTGAAAATAGTTCGACAAAACCAGTAGTAGAGTAAATTAGTGTGTAGATTTAAAAAAAACAAAAAAACATTTAAATAAATTTTAAAACTGCTTTAAATTACTTGAGTTTCCATTATTTTATTTACTATACATAGGCTAGGAAAAAAAGTAATTCAATTTACTTTCAAATTTTAGCATGTTCATTATTAATACAAATTATATTACTTAATCAAATTTTACATAAAGCCTTTTCTAGAAACTAAAGCCTTAATAGCATAAAATTTCCTCGTTGATATAATATATATTTTCTACCAAAAAATAAATAATTGAAGTAATAACTAAAAAGAAAATGTCAAATTTATTTTTTGAAGTAAAAAGTTATAAAATCTTATAATTTTACTTAGGTACTACTTTTTTTATTCACTAGTTTATTGATTTAATATTTTTAATTGTCTTTAATTAATTGCATTAATGTTTAATGAGTTTTTTTTTTTTTAAATATTGCTAAAAATAATTAAATATGTTTAACAAGATAGATATGAGAACAAGAAGACAAATCTACAATACTAAAATTTTGACTAGGAGGATTGAAAGAAAGTATACTAACATTTTCGAACAAAGCTAAAATATTTGCTGCTGCCGATTTAAATTAATTTAAAATTTAATTTTGAGTTTTATTCACTGCGATGAAGTTGCAACAAAAGTTTCGTTTTGAACAACTAACTTAGTTTGAAATTACATTTATGAATATTTATGAGAAAAAGGTTGATTCGCATTTTAAATTATACATGGAAAAGTAATCATCATTTTGAATTTCGAATGATAGAATATTGGTGAACGACGGTAAAAAATTTAATGGACTAAAAACTTTTACTAAAACTATTACAATCGCTAAATATACACGATGTTATGCCTCGCTGTTTTCTTTACTAATTATTTTATAGAAGATGACGGTTTAAAAATTAGCGTGTTTTTATAAAAATATTTGAATTTCGACAGAACCAACGGTATTAAAATTTAATTATATATTATAATTATACTTTTGAAAGTGTTGAAGTTTAAACAATGCAGCTTGGGGGTTTTTCCATTTATTTCATATATACATGGTCCAAATGTAAGTTTTTAACTATAATTCCATTTTCCATAGTTTGACCGTGGAATAAAATTCATAAAATACAAAAGTTAAAATATGACATTAGATAGAGATATTATAACTAGTTACACGATATTTTATTAAACAAACATATTGAGTTAATAGTGTTTTTATTTTAATGTTATTCTTATTTTATCTCTTAGATCCTCAACTTAATTATAAATTTAAATTAAAATTACGGAGTACTTCAAGGTTTAAATTGTATTTTCGTAATGTTCTTATTACCGTAGAACTTTAATTCATGTTATTCATTCCTTCTTTTCCTTGAACTTTTATTGTAAATTTTTACTCCACATAACGTTTGACTGCCGTCCGGATGGAACCACAAGAATTCCGCCTTGTTAAATGTTTAAGGGTTTTTAAAGCTACTTTAGTACTACTACTTTTCTATTTGTAAATTGTTAAAAAAAGGGATATTATCATGGTTATAATTGCAAATGGTTCAATGCAGAGAGGAACATTTCTTTGGTAATTAGTAGTTTAGGTTTCCCATAGTAATCCCTTAGTTTTTACGAGGTGGCGAAAATAAATTTATAAAAATAACATTGATTCTCGTATTTTATACTCGAAATAAAACCATCTGATTTATCTTCTGCGTTAAACGTTTCTTATGTTAGAAATCCTTAGCTAGCCTACTGTATAGAATATTGTATACATATATTGTAATTATTTTTTAGACTTAAAAGCGCAAGTGGTGACCCTATGATTATTTATTTCCTACATCCAATTATATTTATACAAACATTCTGCTGTTAGATATTGAAGCGTTAAACCAAAGTTTTTTAGAGTTCTTGTTCTTTCGATGGTGACCTCGTCAAAAGTGTATGCATATTCCGCCGTTTCGCTTCCTATAATGATTAAGATTGTACATTGGACAAGTTGATCTAAATATCAACACGTACAATGTACAACCCTAAAGATACCTCCAACATAGAAGATGAAACGTCCGATATACATCGACTATGACGTAGTCACTACTGGAAGACCTAGAACTTTAACTAAGAACTTCACTAATAAAAATCCAGTATAGTTTTACTGGTTGCATCGTATCAGCAGCATAATACTTTACAAATCAACAACGCTGACGAATCTTCCAGTGGTGACATTTTAAGTCAAAATATATTGAGATCGGGTTTTCCGATGCAAGCACTTTGTGTGGCGAGGAGAATGTGTGTAGATGCGCTTTTAAGAGTTGAGAACAGTCCACCCTTGGAAGTTGAAGCAAACAGCTACCCTGTATTTGAATGTAGGTATTATAAGGTGCTATTGTAATGAAGTATCTCAAGACTCATGGGTGAATTTAATAATATTATTTCATCATCTGGCTTATATATCTATCTCTCTCCCTCTCTCTCTCTCTCTCTCTCTCTCACTCTCTCTCTCTCTCTCTATGTATATATATATAATATATATATATATATATATATATATATATATATATATATATATATATATATATATATATATATATATATATATATATATATATATATATATATATATATATATATATATATATATATTTTATGTTCTTCACGCGATCGTGGTTTGGTTTTTTTCGCAATTTCTCCAAATATATACATATACCGGTACGAACAAATCTCCATGCGTCTCCTCTAGACATCAAGCTTCCAGCGTCCGAAGCCTTCGAACCACAGGTTATAAAGTTTTATTAGCATCAAGGGTGACCTCAAGGATGATCTTTTTGTCTAAAGTATTTCCTTATTTCATTATATCATACATTTTTTCTTTTTCTTTGAGTTCACTATATTCCCCCGCCCTTAAGTCCAGCGTGCTAAATTGGAAGGCAAAGTTCTTATCTTTAGAACCACCCCTAATTCTCCACTCATTATTAGCCCATGTGCGATTACATTATTAAAAACAATCTATTTTATACAGATGATCATAGTAACTAGTATTTTATACATAAATATCTACCTAATAATATATATCTTAATACTTCTAAATGTTTTATTGCAGTCCACCCCTAACGACCTCTAAACGTAAAATGAAAACAGATAAGTTAGTTTAATTTGATAAACACCGAGGAATATTTAATTAAGGTTAATCTCTCCTCTCAGATTCTGTGTAAGAAGTTATTGACTTGTAACTATCCAGATCCATTTGATTCATTAACAGTCTTATTATTATTGCTATATTTAGTCTTGTGAGTATTGCGTGACATCAAACATCGTTTAGAGCCCATTGTCATTACAGGCGTGTTATCTGAGTGCTTATTATGAGATATTGTCTGTAAGGGTTGTTTTGTGTTAAACTAGTTGTGTAGTGTATTTGTGAAGCCAAGCGTGGATTATTGATCTGAAACTCTACTCTAGAACTGCCTGGTTTCTAACAAGTGTTTTTATTTTATTTTATTTATTTTATCTTTTTTTCTTTCTTATCTAATTCACTTCAAGTCTTCTCTTTCTCCGACGCTTTTATTCCATTGTCGTACTCGGCAGACAACTTGCCTACTCTTTTTCTTATCTCTCTCTCATTACAACTTGTTTTTAATATTTTCATTTCGTTTCCATTTTATTTTATCGTACTTGAATGTATCAGAAAAAATGTTCATGAAACAAATATATTTCAAAATGTTTACCCCCATGATCACTACAATCTAATATGTATTAGAAATTATGTTAAAGTTTAGATATTCAAACGAATAATTTTCATGTACATCGTGACTTAATTTAAATCCCATAAAAGTCAAGGAGATAACGAGCATCAAACTGACTGACTAACTTCAAGCTAAAATTGTGGATAAGTTAATCCATTGGTGCCCTTTAAGAGTGTGTGAAATTTGACAAAAATTTCAAAATCGACTTTAGAAAAATAGGGTGATTATGATCAATTTGAATGGAGTTTTACTACATATTAGTAAACGACGACACTCCAATAATTGTTTACAAGTTAATAAATAGACGCACCAAAGCAAAGAATACAGTTCTGTGAAAGTATCAATGCAGTGAGACTGACACTCGTAGCCCTTAGCGGAAGGGGAGTCGAGTGCAGCCGTTCTGAGTTCGGGCGGACTCAGATTCACTTCTACAGTTATTCTACGGCTACGGCATCAGTAAAAGCTCGCATCAGTTGCCTGCTTATTTAGATGGCAACCCTTCCCTTTCCCCGTCTCCGAATTAGGTTTCGCCTTTAACTCAAGCTGTCACAGTTCCGATTCACATGAATACGGGTTGGGATGTTTTGAGTGATCGTTACCCGCGCTATTTAAATGGATTCTGAGCGCGCTATTTAAATGGAACGACTTTTAACTACATGAATCGTGTTTCACGTTTGCTGTAGTTTATGTGCGAACCAATTAATTTGACATTTTATTCCAAATTTTTACTGAAGCAGTGTTTCCTTTGCTTCATCGCACTGCTCGACACTGATTACTAGGTATATACTCGAAAATACAATTAGTCATCCTTAAATATGATATTAAGTATCATACTTATCTTTCTCTTTGATCTTTCAGAGAAGCAGCCTCGTCCTTCTTCTGTCGAGCATTATGAAATATATAAGGAAGATGAGCAGCTCGGTCCTTTTAGTGGCAATGCCAAGCAACTTCGGCAACATTAAATAATTTTCAGTTGTTCATGGCTTAACCGCTACATCTTATATACATACTATTTCAAAGTGCTCCAGCGCATAAAACTTTCGTCTGAGGGAAGAACTTAAGAGATATAAATCGTAGGCAATTTATTTTTTTGTCAAAAACTACTTTTTTAAAAAAATGTTAGTACTTAATTCACTTAAGCAATTTACTGTAGTTTACTTTTGTATACTTACACTTTTCTCAAAGAGTGCAAATTTTTCAAATTGTAAGCAAAAAACTGAAAAATAGCATTTATTTCGCGGTTTTTTGCATTTTTCTCAGAACGCATCACTTGTACACGAGATGGCAAAGTTGAAACTCGGATTCAGCACCCCAAAAAACATAAAAATCTAAAAACAATAGACGACACTTTTTTCCCCTCCAAACTACTATTTGACAGATCTAACATATTTAAAATGTATTTTAATTTTATCAATCTATCAGAAAACTTTATTTAAATGGACTAAAGTTTAGAATTTTTAATCAAACCCGTCTAAGCCGATTAAGAGAAAAAAATTCTTTTTTTTCTGAATTTTTTAAGGTTCCCCCCAAATTTTTAGCTAATACTTTTTTATAATTTTTGCCTCTGGGTATGATTTTTCTGAACATGTATGCCAAATTTTATCGAAAACGGTGTAGTAGACAGACATTTAAAAACCATTATTTTGTTGATTCAGCGGACCCTGGAACCTTTAAAAAATATCAATATCAAATTTTCGAGTTATCGTAATTCTTTCTCTCTATAACGTACTACTTACATGAGAAAGTAATAACGAAAAGTAAATAATCCAAATTGAATTATGGTAAAACACTTGGACACAATTTTGATAAGAAAGCTGTTGGTATGATCTGATATATTATATATTATTACCTACATTAATAACATTGTGCATATATTTGAATGTGTTTGAATATATCCGGTCTTATTCGAGATGTCAAATATTACATCTTGAATTCTTGACAATAACAACTAAACTGTAATATACAGATGGCTAACTAAAATCACTATTAACATGTTATTGATACTTTTTTTTATCATTGTTTGTTAAATTTGGTTCAATGTTGAAAAGGGTGGGGCTTGAAGTGATTAAATATAATATATAAACAATGTACGATTTGAGTGAACTTAGATATGCTACGTTGTCGAATCGTACTTATTTTTCATTTATATGATGTATATGGCGTTGCTTTATTTATTTATTCTTTACTTCACTCGTCTCTGTTGCCTTGTTTGAAGATGTTAATGTATTGTTTTTATTTTAGCTTTGTGAAATCGTCTTATAGCGAGGTTGAGTGTACCATGTTTGTTGTCTGTTTACACAAGTTGAGGAGTTGCTTTGTTGTTTGGATAAGTCAAGCTAATGTGATTTAGCTTACATACATCTCCAGTCACCGGTTGTTTGTGAGCTCCGAGAGAAGCCCTACCGAGTCAAGGAATACAACGGAGTTTGAAGCTTCTCGAGTCTTAAATGTCATTTTACCCCGTGACGGTAATCAAGACGTCATGTGTCTGAGCCGGGTTTTTAAAAGCACAATACATTACGCCTGCCTCTCCCAGTTTCCATCTCCGCTATTTCATTTGTCAACTTTATATACTTCTTCTACTTTTCATCTCTTTTAAAATTATATTTATACATTTTGTTTTGAATTACAACCCTATAGAAGAAGAAAAAAATAATGTAGCAAAATTAATTGAAGAGAGTGCAACGAACTAGCTTCTATTTTCGACAGACATTATCTTATAGACATTATCTTGTAAAATATACTTTTAAATTTGATCTTTAAGAATCAAATTTAGTTGGCAAAAGGATTGAATATATTTTTTCCAAATGATATGTGCAACAGTTTGGTATAGTAATCTAAAACCATTGAAACAATCAAAACTGCTTTTACCAGTTATAACTGAAGAACTAGAAATTAATCTGGGAGGTACATAAGATTTTTTTATTTTTTGATATATTATTATTATATATTATTAATTATATATTATATATTATTATTATATGTTAGATTATTATATATTATATATTAGATATTATTGATACATTATTTTTTTTATTATAATCATTTAGTTATTAAAGGTTATTAAGTGAGGGATCGGTCACTGTACACATTTACTTTATGTGATGAAAGGTGTGAATGAAGTCTCACCAGTATTGGAGTCTCTTATCACCAGATATTTTGTCTTTGTTTGAATTTTATTTTCATGCGAGGTGCGAGTACGATAACCACTTTGTTGCGCCGATATCATGTGAATGATTTATGAATATAATACGAATAGTATACCTGTTGTAGTACAATAATTTAATAAATCCTTGGTTTAAAAATAATACAAACTAAATAACAACTAACCAAACCCAATTGCAAAACTAAAAAAGGAAGAAATCATTTTAACTTATATTAAATTTCCAACATATTGGGATATGCAACTTCTGAATGAAGTTGCATGCAAGTTGAACCGAATAAAAATACTAGATGCCTGCTGAGTTTTACCATTATATCAACTTAAAAACAATCAACTTTAAAACAATAATATCATCAACTTAATTATCTTTTATTATCACATACATTTTTAGAGTTAAAAATGAAATTATTTTAACAATCTCTAACATTTTTATCTATATTGAAGTTATCAATTTATAGATACAGTTGATAGATGGTATTTTTAAATCAGATAAAAACTATTGTTGATAAGGCAAACAACTTATTCTTCTAATGGGCACCGAATAATTTTTATATTGTATTAAACCATCAAATTATTTGTACGTAGGTAGGCGGAAAAGTAATGCACACATGCTTGTAGAACGCGAACGAAATGACCTTTAGAAGCGCGCAAGGCGGCAATTGGTAGTGACACTCCCCCCCCCCCTCCCCCTATACGCATGCTCAATTTGAAGGCCTTGAGTTGTGACGTGTTCTACGGCTATGTAAACGCGATATTATCGAATTTTTAACTGCTGCAAAATTGACTCCTACTTAAATTTATCGTCGTTTAAAGGTTTTTATGGAAAAAGGTGACGATTCTGTTGATAGGTCAACTGTAAATCGATGGGTAGTAAGATTCGTGCTTGAGAGCCAGGAAAAGCCATAAATGATAAATAACCACGCAGTGGACATCCAATCATTGAAGGCAAACTCGTTGACAATTTGATTAAAAATGATTTGACCAAAAGAAGCCGACACGTTCCTTAGATAATCCAATATGGTTTGCGATACGCTGTTGAGTGATTCACCCGTCATTTTGAATCAAATTGTCGACGAGTTTGTGATGTTTATCGTCTGTTGCATTTATCAGACGTCCGCTGCTGGTTCATCAGCAAGTATGGCTTTTCCAGGCTCGCAAGCACAAAATTTTTTTTTCCATTAATTTACAGTTGATCTGTCAACAGCATCGTCACCGTAATAAACCTTTAAACGACCATAAATCTCAGTAGGAGTCACTTTTTCAGCTATAAAAAAGTTCGATAACAGCACGTTGAACAGCGTGCTGTTATCGCGTTTACATAGCACTAGAACACGTCTCCATACTTTGATGCTCAAAATACACTTGATGAACTCAACGCCTTCAAATTGCTCATGCGTATAGAGGGGGAGTGCGTCTACCAAATGCCACCTTGCGCACCTCTGAGGGTCATTTCGATCGCGTTCTACAAGCATGTGTGCATTACTCTTCAGCCTACCCTCGTAGTAAAAGTCTAACTATTATTTCTGAACGCTATTTCACTCGCACATAAATGGAATTGATAAGAATGAAGAAGAACATGGAGTAGAATTGTGGAGAGAGAAACGAGAAGAGCTGGGGAAAGACGAGGTCTCACAAGGCTTACCAGGGATTGAGACTGAGACAGGTGGAAACCATTAACAGTATCTTAGGATGTACTATTTTAGTCAAATCAATAATTCTTATCAACTGGGAGAGAAAAATTAAAACCTAAGAATAAAGGAATCGTCCTTAAGAATTGTGGTATTTGTAGAAGTGTGATACTACGTGCTTTGATAAAATTGAACTCGAAGGAATATAGTATAACAAGATGTGCTCGATAGGAAAGTTAAATGCAGTGAAAGAAACTGAAGACAGGGCGAGAAATGGGAGAAACATCTGCCTATTCCATGGCAACGCCTCTCTTAGGCCAAAACTTCCTGAAGGGGAAACTCCGGTAATATTTCCCTGTCATCGGATCCTTTTCTCCCAATTTACCGAGTGAAATGTGCGGCCTGGAGTTAGATTATGTCTGCTAAGCAGTTTGAAACAGATTGCACGGATTGTCCTGTCTCGTCAGCAGTTTCCCCTCACGTTAAAGCAGGTTGTTCGACTGAACCTGGAAGCGAACGTGCTTTGAGCCAACCACCAGTAGATTCAGCCCTTCTTCCAAACTTGTCCTCACTCCGACCCTACCTGTCTCCATGCAAATTCAACCATTTTTTTAGGAGCCTAATGTTATACCCCGCTTTTTTTGCTCGTATTGTTTTCTCTAACAATTGGTGTTTTACCACAGTTTATTTTCACCATGGAGTTAATCTTGGCCTAGGGCATAAAACCATGCACCATGGATTGTTTGGTTACAAATATTTAAGTATTTTTAGACCAGATTATTGAAATTCTATTGTGCCTAGTTGTAATTAATTATTTTATTAAATAAGTAATTATATTAAATAACCTATTTGACCTGATTTTGAACCTGATTGATGAAATATAATGCATTCATCTTTTGTACCATAGCATATATAAAACTCAGAAGAAATTAATTATAGTTTTTTGTTGTTTTTTTTGTAAAATAATCCACAATATTCCGTTTTACTCTTGAGTTTATAGTGAAATAATTTTTTTTTGCTGAATAATTCCCTATAATCTCGGTAAAATTTCTTATTGTTTACTAAGCATAAATCTCTTTTAGAAAAGATACGTTTTTTGACAACATATTCTGTGGTTCCAAACATACGTGACATTAAAACCGTGCTAGAAAATAAGCCACAGCAAAAACGTGGTACAATATTTTTTCTCTTATCCTTGTGTTTAAATTAAAATACTAAATTAATTAAATTAAAATTAAATTAAATTAAGTTAAATTAAAATACTATTAGGAAGATTATAGTTATTTCAAACTTATCTAGTAATTTTTATTTGGTTTGTTTCAGGTATGTGCTGCCCTTTCATCATTATTATTTTCTTTCAACCTGCAAAATTCTAAAGGTAATTCGTATATTTTAAAAATTACAAAGTTAAAAAAATAAATCATTTCCCACGAAAACAAATACTAAATATTTAAGAGGGTTTCGCAACTTTATACTTCTAAATATATAAATAAAATAAATAAATATATAATTTTTTTTTTTTCATTCTTAAAAGGTTAAAAGGGCATCCACAAAGCGGCCTTTTTTTTTTTTAGAATTAATTATTTTCAAAAGTTTAATACAACATTTTAATTTAAAAAAATCAAATTTATAATTCTATCTCTGAATATAAAATCAATTTATGAGAAAAAAAACTTTATGATATTTAGTTTTTGTTATTTTTAATATTTAAGGGACCTTAAAAGTTATTTGTTAATTTTATTTTGCTTTAGAAAACTTTTTTGTAAAGGATATTCATATTTCTGATGAGCTTAAATTTTAGAAAGCTCATTTTTTTCTCCTTATTAACAAAATTCTTATCGTAGTAAGATAAAAGAGAACGAGTTTAATTTCAAAGTCAACTTTCAGCCTCTTGAAAAAAGACCTAAGACTCTTATAAGGGCTTTTTGTATAAAATTTAATATGTCGACAGGTGTTCAATTTAATTTTACCATTAATATAAATTCTACTTGCCCTACTCCTATTCTACTAAATTTGGATCTACTGCTAGAACTATATATGAGTTAAAGTTATATTTTTTTGTAGTCAAAGTTATAAGACAGGCTTACCTGATAAGCTTATCTCGAGAGTTACAAAAAAGTTTTTTTGAACGTTGGTTGGATTCAAAGACCTAAAAAACCTTCAAAAGAAAAGACCTTCATTAGGACCTAAAAAACGTTGGGAAAGAAGAAACACCAATATATTATTCAACAAGGTGCACAACTTCATATTTCATTCGCTAACTTTATATTTCTCACACATACCAATCCGAGACCACATTACTAGTAACAAGAAAAAATGTTTACGTGACACAATTTCAATGGCATACGTCAACATTTAAAATGGATATAATATAATATCTTAAGTCAAGTGCGTGTGTATTGTTGTTAGATAATATTGACAGTATGTATTAATTGTAATTTATTATATATAAACAAACCTGCATTACTACCTATTGACAAATGTAAATAAACCTCGATTTGATTGTTTTGACATATAGAGAGAAAACACTTTATTTACAAAATAGTCATGCAAAGTAATCATGTGGGCTGTCCTTCTAAAAGGGCTTGCTAACACACACAGCGTATTAATCAATCAAACTGACATGTTTTCAAAATAATGAAGTATTAAAGAAAATATGAAATTGTATGTAAATCTACAGTTTTTTAAAAAAAACCTAAGTGCTAAAATAATTCTTGTGTTCTAACCATTAACAAATCAATGAAACTATTTTATTCGATGATTAGTATTATAAAACAATTATCTTCATAGTTCATCAGTAAAGTTACTCTAGACTGAGACAAAGTAATTAAATATTATTGTCTCTTTACGAAAGTATTATCAAGTCAAAATTGGCTTTCAACCGTAAGTGATTATCATGAGAACCTTAGAGATGGGGTCGGTAGTTGGTATATAGCTGGCAGATCCAGCGATGGTGATGCGCGCTCGCTTTTGAACCTGGTTTCTGTTTAATAAAGTGGAGCTTCTCAGAAAAGATCAATGCTCTTTATAATGATGATGATATTGAGTTATTTTAGTTTTACTGTTAAAATACTTATTTTTCTTTATAATAACATTCTCTCCTTAACCTATACCGAATAGAAATTCTACTTTATTCAAAAACATTACCTAAAAAAGGGACCAATAATAATTGTTATCCTTTTGAATGTAATTAATTCATGTATAATGTATCCAAAACTCCTTTTTGTATGCTTTTTTTCTTATACCGATTGTTTAATAAGTATATATTTTTTTCTCTTTTCGGAAGTTTCTTTACCAGAAAACTTTTGTTTCCGAAAAGGCTGAAAGGAGGAACAAGAATACAAGTTTCAATCCATTGTGAATTTTTCATGGAGGCCTTGGTATTCAATTTCAACGAGGCGAAGAGAAGGGAGTGAGGGTGCTCAGTAAAAACCTCTTTGTCGAGCAGAATCATTAACTAATTATGTATGCTACAAATTTAAGTTTGTTTTAACTGGTATTCCTTTTAATTTATCCCCTTTTTACTTTTTTCATATATATTTCATCTACTTCGTTCTTTTCTATACAGGGTGACGCTAGCGCTATAATATGTGAAGAAATGAGGTAGGTTGTTCTACGCCTCAGGGACTACAAAAATCGCTATATAAACCATGGGTCAAATCTTAACTGTTCTTCCACAAAGTCAAATTTTATGATTTTTGAAGATCCCATACCTTTGCTCATTAAAACACTTATTGCTCCAAAAATATAAAAGCTATAACAAAATGTTTGGTATCGTTGTAAATCTGACAAAATTTCTTACAAGAAACCTGACCGATTTTTTGTAGGTTTTTAGCCAGTTATTAGGTTTTATTAAGAAATAATACGAGTAATATCTGCACGATTACTTTACAGTAATCGGTCCCCCCCCCCCCTCGGTCGGTTCCCTTGACTGTGACATTTAGAATAAAAAATAACTATTGCTGGCATTCTTGGTATAGTTTGCCATTCATTTCGACTTTCATAAGGATGTGTTAGATTACATATTATAATTGATAGCTCATCTATCTCTTTTATTGGTTCATTATGAAGGCAATTAAATTTAGAAAAGTCCCCTTAAGTTTATTTACTAATTGAAACGAGCGCAAGCGAGCTTCTTACATTCAACGAAATATGCATCTTGTCTGTCTGTCTGTCTGTCTGTCTCTGAGTAACGCTTACGTGTCCGACGATAACTTGAGTAAAAATTGACCGATTTAGTTGAAATTTGGTATAAATCTTTCTTTTACTAATACTCAGGCTAAGATCGTTGGGCAGCGTGATCTGTCCAAGAGTTCGCGCGCAATGCTCGCGTAAACGTGAGCTTCAAATTTAAAATTGGAATTTCAGGACGGGAAAAAAAATCAAAAAACGGAAAATTCTATCATCACCTATTCGATGAGACGAACATTTTTTACAAATAACATTTTTTAGTAAAACCAACAGCGACACCGCTATGAATTAATAAAGATCGCTAAAACTATTGAAGCGGACCTAAACGTTTATAATAGAGAAAACAACCTTTTTACCGATATCTTACGTAACGTAACGATTTTAATAAAATTTCATATACACCATCTAATGCACAATTGAAACAGGCATGCAAAATTTCAATTTGATACATGCAGAAGTTGTGTTGTAGCAAAGAGATACATTTTATAATAATTGATAAGGAGATGGTGTGGTTAGAGGTATTGTAAGAATGCAGGGTGGTTCCCCTACTACTAGCCGCTGTACTACTACTATACCCATTATATATCAACTCATCATGATTCATGATTATCTATTTTTCAATAATAATAACAATATTCAATACATATTTATTACTTTACGGTCGCTTCAATGATAGAGCCACGCGATGCCTAGTTTTACACAGTTATACATTTTTAATCAGAGTTAACAATACTTTGTCTTGAGATGTTGTTATTTGGGTTTGTTCAAATAAACGGCCAATCTATGCAATAAACAAATATATTCTTCCCAGTCCTTTCATCTGTGCAATAAACAAATATATTGCTCCCAGTCCTTCCAAGCTTTCAAAAAGTAGTTATCATACAATATTATTATTATCTGGATTATATGATAGAGCGTGCATTGTTTTTTTTTTTTTTTTTTTTTTTTTTTCAGATTTTGTGAAATAAATTGATTTTTATTTGATTAAAATCTTAACCATCGCAGGTTTCTTGTCTTGGTAATAGCAAACTTCGTGCTGTCTTTAATTCCTTGTTCTACTTTTGATTACTCAAAGATGGTTTTGCACGTTGTCAATAAGATTTTTAGTCACAGACGAAGAAAGTATGTAACCTGAATTTCTTGTTCGTTCGACTACTAATTGCACGAGAGTTTAGTAGAACATGGAATTTCCATCTAAGAATTTCAAAGACGAAGTTTAAAGGATATGAGTGGCTATGCAATTTCTCCCTAGAACTCATTGTTTGTCATTTAAAAAAGAGAAGGTGTAGGTACTAGGATAATATTGCATAGGTTTTTAAGGATTCCGTAGATGCAGAATCTGTGAAGGAACTAAGAATTTTCATTACTTTTAATATCGTCTTGTTGAAAACAAGTGCATATGCTTATTTGAAGGGTCTTATATTGCATACCATCTTGTTGAAATCTCACCCTTTGTTATTCTCATTTGTTCCTCCATTAATTACTTACGAGTCCCAGAGAAAGCTCGGAATTTTCCTCCGCTGAAAATTTTTCCTCGGGAAATATTTATTCCGGCACTTTATTCCGATATGAGTTAGCGAGAGGTAGACGCTAAAAGTGAACGGAGTTTATGAGTGGAGTGGAGTTAAGAGGCAGCAGGTAAGCTCGAGTTAAGGCATTTCTTTGAGAGTACAAGGAAGTACGGGTTCACTTCGTTACCTCTCTGCAACTCTGGGAAAGCTTTTCCTTTGACCCCTTGCTGCTTACCTTGCTCGCCAAACCTATCTTTCCTTCTGATAAAAAGCTTTTTTTTAAAAAAAAATTCCACCCCACTTAATCCAATCAGACCCCTTCACCTCTCTTCTCTTCTTCCCTTTTTTAATCTTTATAAAATCTATTACTCCTGCTCTCTTTATAAGAAGCTCACCGTACTTAATATTAATTTTCCTAGGGGGGACGTTTTTAATGTTTTTCACAAAGTCAAAACGAGAAGAAGTTTCTAGATGGAGGGTATAGAAGCAAGAAGCTTCAGAAATAATTAACTATCTAGTCTTACAAATTATTCTAACGTTTCATCCCCTTTTTCGCTAAAAGTTTCTTCTCCCGCCATGTTATAAAATGATGGAAACAAGCATAAAAATAAGAGAGGGGGATCTGATCCCTGTCTCAACTCGTCTCACAGAGAATTCTATATGAGCAGGAAAATCTAAAAACCAGTTTATCAGGAAATTAATGTTGAATCCTGATACGCGTTCTTTATACTGTATTATACAAGATATTTTCAACGAAGTTAACGTCCATAAAGCCACATAATTAACAAACGTAAAAAATGCAACGCTCTTTTACATCACGGCCAATTGAATTTGTTTTTAATTAATTTTGTGGCGTCGTTTACACTCGACTCTTTAAAGATTTTCTTCTCAGTATGAATTTCGTTTTTATTTCATATAAAATACATGTATCCATTGTATATATTTTTAAAAAAATTAACTTAATGAAGAAATATAAGGAGGAAATTATGATGCTGTAACTTTGTGTTAAGGTATCTCGGGGATGTTAGGGAAAGTATCATGTTATATACCTGACGTAACATGGAAACAATCTTATTTTCTTAAAAAGTTCTTTGTTTTCTTTATAAGAAAATATATATATAAGATTTTCCTTCTCATATAGGATTCTCTGTAAGACGAGTTGAGACAGGGATCAGATCCCCCTTTCTTATTTTTATACTAGTTTCCATCATTTTATAAGAATAGTTATAATTGCCGCTTTCAGTGCTACCTCTAATGGATTTAAATGTGTCGGGATCGCTGAATCCCACCCAATTATACCTAAATGATTACGGATTATTCAACCAAATCACGATTAATTATTTTCATTAATCCTTCATAACAGAAGTCTCCAAGGCAAACCCAGGGTTCGGTCACAAAACAAAAACCAACTCACTCCACTCACAACATACTTAAAAACCCGATGTTTCGGCTTTATTTAAAACATTCTTCAGAGGATCTAAAACAGAAGAAATACAAAAGGTTTACAAAGAATGCAACTAAATATAAGAGAAAAGTTAACAGAAAAACTCTTATGGAAGCGCAAAGATTTTAACTTACATTAAGAAACGTTGAAGTGAGAATTAATATAATAAAAAATGGAAAGAAAACATTAAAATTGACTAGATGAGCCAACAAGTAGGGAACAAAAAGTAAATAGAAAGAGGTAACCAAAAATCGAAGGTAACAATATAAAACTTAACCGGTGGCGCCATCTAGCGGCAACACACCAAAACTACATTCAAATTGAATTAAAAAAATATATAAAAAACAAATCTAAAAAAGTCCAACAACCATTAAAAACATTATAAAAACATTAAAAATACTCTATTCAATCAGTCCAGAATACACAACATGCAAATTATCTATGTCACTTCTAAAATTTAGAGATAATGGGTCCCTTTTAATAAAAAGCATTTCCAGGGTACGGGGTTTATTTTCATCTGGCTCCTTAGCCAATACCTTGACGTCCTGGAAGTTAAACTTGTGCCTTTGCGGTGAACCAAATATTATTATTACACCAAATTGTATATGGTGTATTAATTACTAAAATAATATTGATGTCTTCCAAGAAGGATTTTCTAAAATTCCCCCTTCAAATTGGGAAAAGTGAAAAAAGAATTGTAATTGGTTCCAGACCTGTCTTTAAAATTATTTAAAATGTTTCAAATTTCAATTTTTAATGCGACATGACTCCGGTAAGGGGCGGGTGCATACAGATGGAAAATACCTCTGCTTTTCCCGGAAGGTCAACTTTTTAAACTATTCTCTCCACTCTACTCTCCAGTAGTTGGAGTCAATTACTATTAACAGAGTTATGCAAATCATTTAAAGAGCGGGAGGGGATATAAAATTAAGTGGGAGAGATTTAGAAAAGTCTATGGCATCTAGATACTAGATACACTCTTGCTTAATAAAGTTACTTTAATAATTATTGGCGGTAGTTTATAAACCCATCAATTTAAAATTTGTATTAAATTTCCAACAAACTAGTTTATCTAGTTTGTGTTGCCTGATAAACCAGTTTATCAGGAAATTAATGTTGAATCCTGATACGCGTTCTTTATACTGTATTATACAAGATATTTTCAACGAAGTTAACGTCCATAAAGCCACATAATTAACAAACGTAAAAAATGCAACGCTCTTTTACATCACGGCCAATTGAATTTGTTTTTAATTAATTTTGTGGCGTCGTTTACACTCGACTCTTTAAAGATTTTCTTCTCAGTATGAATTTCGTTTTTATTTCATATAAAATACATGTATCCATTGTATATATTTTTTAAAAAATTAACTTAATGAAGAAATATAAGGAGGAAATTATGATGCTGTAACTTTGTGTTAAGGTATCTCGGGGATGTTAGGGAAAGTATCATGTTATATACCTGACGTAACATGGAAACAATCTTATTTTCTTAAAAAGTTCTTTGTTTTCTTTATAAGAAAATATATATATAAGATTTTCCTTCTCATATAGGATTCTCTGTAAGACGAGTTGAGACAGGGATCAGATCCCCCTTTCTTATTTTTATACTAGTTTCCATCATTTTATAAGAATAGTTATAATTGCCGCTTTCAGTGCTACCTCTAATGGATTTAAATGTGTCGGGATCGCTGAATCCCACCCAATTATACCTAAATGATTACGGATTATTCAACCAAATCACGATTAATTATTTTCATTAATCCTTCATAACAGAAGTCTCCAAGGCAAACCCAGGGTTCGGTCACAAAACAAAAACCAACTCACTCCACTCACAACATACTTAAAAACCCGATGTTTCGGCTTTATTTAAAACATTCTTCAGAGGATCTAAAACAGAAGAAATACAAAAGGTTTACAAAGAATGCAACTAAATATAAGAGAAAAGTTAACAGAAAAACTCTTATGGAAGCGCAAAGATTTTAACTTACATTAAGAAACGTTGAAGTGAGAATTAATATAATAAAAAATGGAAAGAAAACATTAAAATTGACTAGATGAGCCAACAAGTAGGGAACAAAAAGTAAATAGAAAGAGGTAACCAAAAATCGAAGGTAACAATATAAAACTTAACCGGTGGCGCCATCTAGCGGCAACACACCAAAACTACATTCAAATTGAATTAAAAAAATATATAAAAAACAAATCTAAAAAAGTCCAACAACCATTAAAAACATTATAAAAACATTAAAAATACTCTATTCAATCAGTCCAGAATACACAACATGCAAATTATCTATGTCACTTCTAAAATTTAGAGATAATGGGTCCCTTTTAATAAAAAGCATTTCCAGGGTACGGGGTTTATTTTCATCTGGCTCCTTAGCCAATACCTTGACGTCCTGGAAGTTAAACTTGTGCCTTTGCGGTGAACCAAATATTATTATTACACCAAATTGTATATGGTGTATTAATTACTAAAATAATATTGATGTCTTCCAAGAAGGATTTTCTAAAATTCCCCCTTCAAATTGGGAAAAGTGAAAAAAGAATTGTAATTGGTTCCAGACCTGTCTTTAAAATTATTTAAAATGTTTCAAATTTCAATTTTTAATGCGACATGACTCCGGTAAGGGGCGGGTGCATACAGATGGAAAATACCTCTGCTTTTCCCGGAAGGTCAACTTTTTAAACTATTCTCTCCACTCTACTCTCCAGTAGTTGGAGTCAATTACTATTAACAGAGTTATGCAAATCATTTAAAGAGCGGGAGGGGATATAAAATTAAGTGGGAGAGATTTAGAAAAGTCTATGGCATCTAGATACTAGATACACTCTTGCTTAATAAAGTTACTTTAATAATTATTGGCGGTAGTTTATAAACCCATCAATTTAAAATTTGTATTAAATTTCCAACAAACTAGTTTATCTAGTTTGTGTTGCCTGATAAACCAGTTTATCAGGAAATTAATGTTGAATCCTGATACGCGTTCTTTATACTGTATTATACAAGATATTTTCAACGAAGTTAACGTCCATAAAGCCACATAATTAACAAACGTAAAAAATGCAACGCTCTTTTACATCACGGCCAATTGAATTTGTTTTTAATTAATTTTGTGGCGTCGTTTACACTCGACTCTTTAAAGATTTTCTTCTCAGTATGAATTTCGTTTTTATTTCATATAAAATACATGTATCCATTGTATATATTTTTAAAAAAATTAACTTAATGAAGAAATATAAGGAGGAAATTATGATGCTGTAACTTTGTGTTAAGGTATCTCGGGGATGTTAGGGAAAGTATCATGTTATATACCTGACGTAACATGGAAACAATCTTATTTTCTTAAAAAGTTCTTTGTTTTCTTTATAAGAAAATATATATATAAGATTTTCCTTCTCATATAGGATTCTCTGTAAGACGAGTTGAGACAGGGATCAGATCCCCCTTTCTTATTTTTATACTAGTTTCCATCATTTTATAAGAATAGTTATAATTGCCGCTTTCAGTGCTACCTCTAATGGATTTAAATGTGTCGGGATCGCTGAATCCCACCCAATTATACCTAAATGATTACGGATTATTCAACCAAATCACGATTAATTATTTTCATTAATCCTTCATAACAGAAGTCTCCAAGGCAAACCCAGGGTTCGGTCACAAAACAAAAACCAACTCACTCCACTCACAACATACTTAAAAACCCGATGTTTCGGCTTTATTTAAAACATTCTTCAGAGGATCTAAAACAGAAGAAATACAAAAGGTTTACAAAGAATGCAACTAAATATAAGAGAAAAGTTAACAGAAAAACTCTTATGGAAGCGCAAAGATTTTAACTTACATTAAGAAACGTTGAAGTGAGAATTAATATAATAAAAAATGGAAAGAAAACATTAAAATTGACTAGATGAGCCAACAAGTAGGGAACAAAAAGTAAATAGAAAGAGGTAACCAAAAATCGAAGGTAACAATATAAAACTTAACCGGTGGCGCCATCTAGCGGCAACACACCAAAACTACATTCAAATTGAATTAAAAAAATATATAAAAAACAAATCTAAAAAAGTCCAACAACCATTAAAAACATTATAAAAACATTAAAAATACTCTATTCAATCAGTCCAGAATACACAACATGCAAATTATCTATGTCACTTCTAAAATTTAGAGATAATGGGTCCCTTTTAATAAAAAGCATTTCCAGGGTACGGGGTTTATTTTCATCTGGCTCCTTAGCCAATACCTTGACGTCCTGGAAGTTAAACTTGTGCCTTTGCGGTGAACCAAATATTATTATTACACCAAATTGTATATGGTGTATTAATTACTAAAATAATATTGATGTCTTCCAAGAAGGATTTTCTAAAATTCCCCCTTCAAATTGGGAAAAGTGAAAAAAGAATTGTAATTGGTTCCAGACCTGTCTTTAAAATTATTTAAAATGTTTCAAATTTCAATTTTTAATGCGACATGACTCCGGTAAGGGGCGGGTGCATACAGATGGAAAATACCTCTGCTTTTCCCGGAAGGTCAACTTTTTAAACTATTCTCTCCACTCTACTCTCCAGTAGTTGGAGTCAATTACTATTAACAGAGTTATGCAAATCATTTAAAGAGCGGGAGGGGATATAAAATTAAGTGGGAGAGATTTAGAAAAGTCTATGGCATCTAGATACTAGATACACTCTTGCTTAATAAAGTTACTTTAATAATTATTGGCGGTAGTTTATAAACCCATCAATTTAAAATTTGTATCCATAGCGAAAAAGGGGAATCCAGCAACTGTATAATATGTATATAAATGTATGTCTTCATGTATTTTTATTTTTCTCAAGCCATGGTTTTAATACAAGTATAATCATCAATATTTTTATGTCTGTGTGTATGCGTTTTTATGCATGGATAAAAATAGTTGTATTATTTGTAAAGGAGAAAAAGAGCTAAAAAAATCTATAACACAAGGAAAATATTTGCATAAAAAATATTATATTTATGTGAACAAGGTCTTTAGAAAATGTGATGCTTCTCCGGGCTAGTGGGGTCGGGGGGAGGGGGCGAAATACCGGGCTGTTGCCCCAACCTAAAGGCAAATGTTTAGAAGTCCCGAATAAATATTTGCGTTGAAAGTTTGGGACCCAAACTAAGGAGGAAGGGGTGCAGGAAGTTTTGAAAGGAGTTGCCTTCTAAAGGATTATTGGGCAAGAGCTTGGCTTCCTAGAAACCAAGGGGCTTGGTATTAAATAAATATTTTTAAGTAAGGAAGAAACTAGATGGACTGCAAGCGATGGAGTAAAAAATATCAAACAGCTTGTTTAAAAATAAACTCTTGTTTTACTTTTACCAAAGCTTAAAGCTCCTGGCTTTCACACTAATCAGACTAACCTTCTTAGTTCATTATGTCTTTATAACTTATAGCTTCTAGTCAAAAGAGGATGCTCTTGTTCCTCTCTTAACAACAAGTCCTTAGAAAAGCTGTTCGCTCTATTAGACCAGATATGGTTTTTTCATTAAGCAAGCAAATAATGAAATGAAGAAAAGTGCGCGCGTTGAACTCATACTTTCTGCCTCCAGTAATCTTGGTGTAACTCTAGTGCTTGTAACAACCACTAGATACGAGCATATTCTTCATTAACACGATGTAAAAGTCGCCAGACGGCATGATTACCTGGTTTTTTATACAGTTGGATGTGTAACTTGAATATCCCTTGGTATGCATTTCGATCCCACTCTTCTATTCTACCTTTCACTGCATCTGGATGTATACTGTAAAGTGTCGTATTCCGCATATTTGTTTTGCCTTCTACTTTTAACCATTTTCCCTTTTTCGTAGAGCTGACATTTCTTCTAAGCTTGGCTACATAATTGTAAATAGCAGCCAACCCTCGCCACAAATAGCAGCCTATTGAGGCATCTGTAATTCTAGAAGGAAACTTGCAACATTTTTTAGTATAATCGGAAAATAATATTAATGTATTAAGTAAATAAAGAAATAAGCCATTTAATGTCTTAACTATACCACTTGAAACTTATACCACTTGATTGCGTAACAATAGGTCAAATCAGCAGAACGCTGTGGCAACTTATTTGGAGTGTGTGAGTGATATTTATAATTATTATTATTGTAATTTTTACAATAGTTGTTTTGAGATTATTATTATTAATAGTAAGTAGTCTAGTTTGTTTCCTTGTAAATGATTCTTATTGATGGTAGGGTCTAAAGGAAAAAGTAAAAGCTCACTTTTGCAATATTTCGACCCCTCTTTGGGTCATTTTTAGGACCAGAAGATTACTATTTCATCCTGTAGTTTCTAAATAATTAATTTTTAAAGCATCTGTGTGTATTGTCAATACATCCCAAACAATGACTACTATCGCATGTTTTGCCTTATAGATTTTCATAATAAGTTCCAATAATCCGGATTATTTCTTTTTTCTCATGCTTCGCTTCTCCTTTTCATTTCTCATCTCAAGGATTTTCTTTTTACCATATGATTGAGATTTCCAGTCTGATTTCAAGTTTCCATTGTATTCTAAGGTTAGTTTCATTTCATGTATTTTCTTCTCTATGCTCAATTCCATCTTTATCCAAATTAAGCTTCGAGCTTTCTATTTTCCCCTTCTCTCTTTTTATTTTTTCTTCTTTTTTTATTTGAGCCGATATTTCTTTGCTAAGTTTCTATTTATATTTTCCAACCTCATTTATACATACCATTGATATAGATGTGTTATTTATGTAGTAATTTAATTCATTTCCAAACGTATGTCTTTTATATGCAAGTATAGTTGTTCATTTAATAATTATTCAAACCCGTTTGCCTTTAACATTTCGAAACTAATATTCTATTTACTCCTTGCAATAGTTTTTTTTTTTTAATGTTTTTTCTTATTTTTAATTTTTATTTCAATAATTCATCGAATATGGTCGCTTCCAGTGCTCACAAAGTCAATTACCCCGACATCCGTAAATTGGTCGTTTTTATTCACTGCAAATTAGTCAAGCTCATTTTTTGTTCTTCCATCAGGACTAAGCCTCGCCCACTTTTTTAGAATCTGGCTTTTTAAATAATGTTGTATTCATAATATTTATGCATTTCGTATCCATCACAATATTCTACCATTCTTTTCCTGCTACCATTACTCTCGCTATTCCGATGAACTCCTACATCATCATAATTTCCTTAAAGGCTCCTAGAATGATATTGTATCTTTATTTGTCTTCTTCTAGAGCCGTCTGCAAGCAGTTGTAAAATTCCTCTAATTTCATGGTCTGATTTGGGGACACTTGGATAAACTTGGTTCTGTCACATTTTTTGATCTTATCTAATTTGCAGATCATTTTAGACGCGCCAAGTGAGTTGGCCTTAATAACTGCAGATATTTTTATTTATTTATTTTTTTATTATTATGAATCCTGATTCATCCTGACTACCTATTCCATTATAATACATCTCTATCACCATCTAAATCTTTAAGTCCTCCAACTCTTCTCACTTCACTCAGTTCAAATATATCCCATTCTAGATTCTCAAATTCCTCTTATAACTTAGTTAACTTTTCATTACCTCTTACCATTCTACTGTTAGAAGAATATATTACTAATATCTTATTTTATTAGTTTTTCTTTAGTTGCTGCTTGAGATTAGCTTCAGTTACGCTTACATTCTTGGTTGGTTAATTTGATTGTGTTTTCTTCTCTTCATCATAGATTCAACTTGGATGATAACCTTTCTTGCGCCATATCTTAATTAAAGTATTACTGACTGTATAATTTTTTATTTTCGCTTCGCTCGTGCTACTAAAAAAAAAGTTTTAAAAGCCTGCGTTTAATCTGAGCACAAATTTGTGACAAATTTCGAAAATTTGGTTGGGAGCCAACCTTAAAACACATTTATACACTTTTAAACTCTATTAAATCAATGTTCTTTGATGTGGTTTGATTTTACCGCCCCGAAAACGAACACGAGTACCATGTATTGGGTCTTTTTCGTTTGAACAAACGTCTCTGTCCACTTAAAACCGAACAAAAAAATTAATTACTTTGTAAAGTGTTTAGCCATTATTGATATTTAACAGTAATTAAAAAGTAAAACTGAAAAAATAGATTACAATCAATATTTTTAATGACGTACTAACTACAAATTTAGTTCATACTTTCGTAAATCTAATTCACATAATATTATTGGCATAAATAGATATAAATATTTATACCTATTATATTATTTATTGGTATTAAATAATTAATAATTATTATTGGTATAAATAATTAAATAAATAGGTTCCTTTCTTGAATTTAATTGCATATTTTTTTATATTTAACCTCAGATAAGGCTTAGTGTTTGTAGAGGCAGTTTAAAATAAATTGAATCCAAGTTAGATTTATGTTCATGTTGAACCAAGATTTCCTTATAAATACCTACTAGGAAAATATATTTTCAAAGAAATTTAAGTTGAGAAAATATTTGAAATTCAATGCCGGGAGTTGTCACATAAATTTATGTGGCCATGATGTGAGAATGAAAATCTCTTTAGTCTGTAAGGCAGAGAGGACGCTGTGTTCCGGCGGTTCAGGGCGAACTACGTCGCTCCGGTACAAAGTCTCCGGGTGGCTTTGCGGTGTCGGATAGCCGGCCCGTTTCCCTGTAACGCGAGAATTACCCTTGGATCTCTGCCAAAGATTTCCCCGATACCTGGCGCAAACGGTGATTAAGTAGAAGCAGTTTGGCTTCACCTCGCCGGGCAAGATCGACTCTATAAAATATCCCTAAACTGTCGTCTCCTTCCAGTAACGTAAACCGACATCGGCTACAAAATATTTTAACCTAAACCGACCTGAAAGGAAGTGTGGTTTTGTGAAAATCCATAATTTACATGAGATTTCATCGACAGCGTTGTAAAACTTTATCTCTATAAGGTCAACTTTAGTTAAGCGTCAAATGGTTCAGAAAAGGTGTTTTCACAAGGTTCAAAAAGAATCACCGATAAATTTAACTGTTTATTGTACAAGTAACCAGAAAATATACATACTCTATTGATCAACCAATATCTTTTTAAACTTGTGACTTACTCATGTAATGATTAAGTTAAAAGTCGACGCCTTTCAAGCATTGTCTCGGTCGTCATTTAATTTTATGGTGGTTACAGCCTGTTTACATACACGTACAATTGGCAGAACTATATTTTTTTTTTACTTTTATACTTCTTTAAAAACGGAACAGTAATAAGTGAAGAGGAACACGAAATATCGATCATTTCGAAAATGGATGATAACTAAACTCATAGTTTCTAATCATAATGATACTAGACTTCCTTTTAAATTACATTTTTATAGCTCTTTGCACATATATAAAAATTGCCAAATAACAAACTGCAACGAAATGAACTGTCGAATTAACAGGTTTCCAAAACGAAACAAATAATATATTATACAAAGCACATCTTATGCGAATTGACAAACTAAATCCATATCTGAAATAAATGACATTTGGACTAAAAGCATACTGCAGTAAGCGCCTGTGAATTGCACTTAAAATTATGCATTATTACTCGTACGTTGTCCGGAGGGCATTGGGAATGACTGGGTTTCAACTAATATGGGCACAGCAATCGTTCGAACCCACTCTTTCTGTTTGATTTATTCCACAATCCAATATCATGCTGAAACCCACGCCTTACAAACCTACGGCTTTTGTCCCCGCAAGTGGTAGGTTATAAAAAGATTAGATTAGTAATCGTGTGGTTAATCGTTCATCACTATTGTAATCCAAGTCTTCAAAATTCTCATAGTTATTTTATAGAGTCCTTAATTTAGGCTCTAAAGGCCCCCATACACGGTCAAACATTTTGCGCAAACAGTATGTTTGCGCAAACATGATGTTTGCGCAAACTGGGCCATATACGTTAAACATGAAGTTTGCGCAAACATTGATATAAATATACACGTTTCGTGATTATGAAAACCTCAGTTTATTATGTGAAATTCTTGGGACAAGATGTCTGACTCGGAAGCTGCTTGTGCCCAGTTCAGGCAAATCACGATAAACGGCGATGAATTCACGCCAGAATTCTATATATTTAACATTTGTTATGGCCATGATAATGAACTACACATTATAAACGGAACACAGGTCGAGCACAGATAATAAATGCATCACCGGTGCTACGATATATGAATAATTAGAAGAAACCGGCGGGAAATAAAGAGCGGGAACCAATGAAAAGTCCTGATTTCTAGCGCGAATAGTTACAGCCCTTCCTTTCCACTTCTGGAGAGCGGGCATTTCTCCCAGTAGGCGAAACTGCCGGAAAATAAATAGTGGAACCAATTAAAACTTCCCCTCTGATTATTTCTCTTTCCATGAGCAGCAGGAGGAAAAAATGATAATAATAATATTACTCAATATTATAAATAAAATATTCGAACACTGTCTACAAACAAGGCTATGGACTTTCAAACCGCTGTGTTTCCGCAACAAATTTCGGACACGACCGATCTGCTTCAAAATGTTTGCGCAAAACTTTCAGTCTCGACTGATTGTCTTCAAAATGTTTGCGCAAACTGTCAAAAATCGGTCAAACATCCCCATAGACGTTCAAAATGTTTGCGCAAACATTTTGATTGTGTTTGGGGGCCTTAAAGGTTCTGCTTACGATATTCTGTTATCCGTTTATTATTATGTGAATATAACCATATTTACAATTAATTCAAATTATATTGAAATAAACAAATCATATTGCTTTTATTTTATTCGATAGAAAAGAGGAGAATTAAATGAATAAATTAATTTTTGTATCTGGTAGTGGATCCTTTAAGGGTTTGAGTGAAATAAATTACTTCAATTCATTTTCATCGGCAACGTTTCGGCCTCACCGGCCATTATCAAGCCTAAAAATGTATATTTCAATCAATACAACTACAATCATGACATAACATCAAGAAGGATAGGTTCAAAAATATTGCTTTACCTTATAGTTAACCTGCTTTAATATTTTTGAACCTATCCTTCTTGATGTTATGTCATGATTGTAGTTGTATTGATTGAAATATACATTTTTAGGCTTGATAATGGCCGGTGAGGCCGAAACGTTGCCGATGAAAATGAATTGAAGTAATTTATTTCACTTAAACCCTTAAAGGATCCACTACCAGATACAAAAATTAGTAAAGGGTACACATACAGCCAACTTTCATACAATTATCAACTGGATGATCCGAGACACCAGTTAAACACCCTAAGTTCTTTATGATGGAAGAACTGAACTACAATTTAAACACCGAAGAAGGACTTATTTGCCACTTAGACAATAATGTTAAGAAATGTTTTGAGAATGGAGCTTTAAAACCCATTATCTGGCAAATTAAACGCCATGTTATTCAACTGTGTAAAGCAAGAGCTAAGAAATCTTATTTATATTATCACTTGAACAATAATTGTTTCCCACTACATCTTATTAATAATATGAGACACATTACAAATATGTTCGATGATGAATTTATCACAACTCATAATAAAACTTTCTTTAACAACATTAGTAACCAAATCTTAAAAACAGAAATTAAATTCATCCACTGGAAAGAAAATCAACAGCAAAGAATCATTGATAATCTGTGGAATCGAATCAATGACAGCGATTTTACCCAATTGACAACTTTAAAATCTATTTTTAATGATTTTCACCTCAAATTCACTACTATTTTAAAGAATAAACATGACAATAAAATTAATAAAAGAAACTCTTACCACAATAAACAGACTTTGTATGACCCCAATCTCCTAGACTATTTAAATCTTCATAAATTAGGATGGACCATTAATTATAGTGGGATCGATATCCCGACTGGAATTTTAAATTTATTGAGCTTAGGACCTAATTTTAGTGCCCCCATAACTAATAACAACAAATATATCAATGACTTTATTGTCGACATTGAGTTACTATTACTAAATTTAAACACCTCAGACAACCACATTAGCGCACTTAGAAGCCACATCATCAATAATATTATAATGTTCCAACATAAGAACCACAATAGAAAATTTCCTAATGGTAGTTTGGAAAAACAAATTTTGAAAGACATTGCACTTACTAAACATTTTCTTATTAAACACCCACAACTTATTATTACTAAATCTGATAAAAGCAACACCACGGTCATCTTGGACAAGATAACATACGATAACAAAATGAATGATTTACTTAATGATAAAGCCACCTATAGATTAATGAGAACCGACCCTACCGAAAAAATTAAAAAAGAGTACAAAACAATTATTAATAAATTGTTTAACAGTAAGTATATAGACAAACAGAAACGTGCCACCCTGAATAACAATAACACATATTGCCCCAGGATATATGGATTACCAAAAACACACAAACCCAACATCCCACTTAGACCCATAATTAGCCAGATCAATGCCCCCTTAGAAAAATTCGCAAAATTCATGAACCCGTCTCTAGACCAATTCAATAGAAATAATAATTATGATGTTACAAACTCATTCACTCTAAAAGAAAAACTCAAAAACATCACTATTAATCCAGAAGAATCGATGATTTCGATCGACGTCGTTTCACTGTTTACGAATGTCCCTCTTGAGGTCTTCTACCAAATCGTTAGGAATAATTGGGATCATATTATACCACACACTCCCATCAAAGACAAAAATCTATATATAGAATGCCTCAAGCTCATCCTCAACAATGGCACATTCAAATTTGATGAGAAATTTCACTCTCAGAAACATGGAATACCAATGGGGGGGGCCATGTCCGTTAACGTTAGCGGGATCGTCCTTAACCATATTCTAAACACCACTAATAGTTTCCCCATTAAACTCATGGTTAAGTATATAGATGACTTATTCCTTATTATTAAAAACTCCGAAATTGAACCCCTACTCAATCACCTCAACAAATTCCATCCCAGGTTAAAATTCACGTGTGAAAAAGAAGTTAATAGTACGCTTAATTACCTGGATATCACCCTAATCAGAAACAAAAATGGTACAATATCAACAAAATGGTATGAAAAAGACTGCAAAAGTAACAGGTTTCTTAATTATAGATCTTTTCATCCCACTCATCAAAAAACAAATTCAGTTAACAACCTTATAAAAAATGCAATTTCTCTCACTGACCTTAGCCATCTCAAAGAAGTTAAAAATACCATATTCACTAAATTAAAGGAAAATTTTTACCCCTTTAGACTCATTAAAAATATTTGGTATAAACACATTAACTTTCACCTTAACAACAATAATAATGACAACATCATAATAGATAGAACAATAACGAGACCTACTAAACATGTTAGTATGCCTTATATCAAAGGACTTTCTGATAAAGTACAATTCCTTATGAAAAAATTTGATTGCCCAGAAATTAGATTCGGATACAAACCTTTAAATAAAATCGAAAAAATTTACCATAACATGAAAGATAAAATTCCATTTGATAACACCATTGGCACCATTTACGAGATTCCTTGCGGTAATTGCCACAAAACTTATATAGGTGAGAGTAACCAACTAATCAAAAATCGTATTGAACAACATAAGTATGACCAAAACAAAGGGAACTCCAATACAGCCCTTTCCAGTCATACCTTGGCCACCAAACATGAATTTAGATTTGATGAAACTAAAATTATAGGGAGAGAGCAGAAAACAAACAGGAGAAAAATGATGGAAGCTCTGAACATAGCCATTAGTCTCGAAAAAACCGTTAATATAAAAACAGACTCCCGCTCCCTCAACAAATATTATAGTGGGATATACTATAATAAGTCAATTCAAAATTCCCGCCCTAGAGATCAGACCAGGCCTTTATGATCACTCACTTGTCACGATTTTTTTGTTATTTGTATTTTTATTATCCAATGTTTTTATCCTTTCTCCTCACTTACTAGATTTTAGAATTTAATTGGTGAAATTTATTATTTGTTAACCAATAATAAAACCCGTTTCAAATTATATATATAACTGTCTGATAACAGTAGTGATAAGAGACATATTGTTATCTAGTCCAATGTTTACTTTAGTACATCTTATCTGTGATTATTGTTAAATTCGTTTTTTTTACTTTTAGTTATTATGTTACCATAACGTTACTATTGTACTCAATTTATGTTTTTGTTACTGTTATTAATGTATCTTGCTACAAGAACTTCCGAGTTTAAGATTAGAGGTGTAATATTAGTGATTACGTGACGACGGAATCTAAGAATTCCTAAGACCATATTAAATTGTTTGACTACACTTAAATTAAGTTTGTTACTATAAGGTAAAGCAATATTTTTGAACCTATCCTTCTTGATGTTATGTCATGATTGTAGTTGTATTGATTGAAATATACATTTTTAGGCTTGATAATGGCCGGTGAGGCCGAAACGTTGCCGATGAAAATGAATTGAAGTAATTTATTTCACTTAAACCCTTAAAGGATCCACTACCAGATACAAAAATTAGTAAAGGGTACACATACAGCCAACTTTCATACGAATAAATTAATTTTATTTCAATATTTGTTTTTTATAACTAAATTGTTTTAGATATGTACAACTCAAATATTCTTATTTTTTCATTAAATTCAGTGGGAGTAAAATAAATAACTTTTTTTAGGTTCATTAATATTTTATATTTGTCAAATAAATATATATATATATCCCTTAATTTAAATTCATATAAATATTTCATAAATCCCCCATCCCCCTACTTTTAACAGGCACTCTTTTATTTGTTTTGTTTTTTTGTGATAATAGAAATATAATATATTATAATATATAATTTTCAATTTACTTGCTATAAATAATTTTAACTTGATTTTTAATTATTGTTATTCATACAAATATATCTAAAACGTATTATATATATATATATATATATATATATATATATATATATATATATATATATATATATATATTTTATTTTATTTTTTTTTCTTTTTAATTTGCCTCGATATACCTGTGTATAAATATCAATATTATTTTTTCCCTGGTATTGCTATTAATTATATAAGCAAACATTACTGTGCACATTGATTTTAGTATATATAAAAATAAATATGGAAAATATATCGTTAGTTATTATTATTTGTTTTAGATTAAAACGATGATAAATGAATAAATATCGTGAAAAGAGATAGTCCATATGTTTGATTTTATTCCTCCTGCCTTTATAATATATTTTGATGGGGCTTGGTATTGGTTGAAGGGGTGTGAACAGGCAATCTCCGCTACTCCCCTGGACTGTGTGCTGTATGAAAATGATAAATGTTTACGATCAACTTTAAATGGGGTGTTGGAAGATTTTTCTCGAATGAGACTATATGTATGGAAATTTACTCTAGGGTTCGCTTTTTTCCAAATCGTTCCGAACAAAATATACACACAATGATAGAATTCAATACTGGAATACTATAAATATTTTTTTTTTTTCTTTAGTTTTTTATATATAAAAAAAATTAAGTTTAAATTTATATTTTACAATATTTTTAGCATGTGAATACTTTTTATTCGAAATTAATTTGTTGTAATTTTACAAATTTCAAATTTGTACCTTTTGAACTGGAGATTATATTTTGTTTAGATTCACATAACAACTACCCGATAATAAACTTCCTCATATGCAAATACATAATTTCTTGGTCCAGTGTTTTCTATTTGCCAGTTATTTCGGGTTTTCGTGGTTACATTTAATTATTATTGAAAATTTATTCATAAAAATAATTTATAACTGGCTGGGAATCACATTTGACCACTTTTCCTTGATTGACCACTTTTATAATTTTGTTAACAAAATCGTCAGAATTGTTTTGTACCATGATTTTTCTGAGCACGCAATAAACTTTATCGAAATTTGCCCAGTAGCTTAGTCTTCATGTGTCTACTTAACAGAAAAAAACCAGCAGAAGTACATATTTTAAAAACCTATTTTTGAACCTATATATTGGACTCATAAAACCTGTAAATCAATCAAAATCTCAAAACATCAGCTTTTCGTCTACTTAGCCTGACCGTGGCAATTGCGGCTTTGACTGACGCATTTCTGATGTCTGTTCTCAGTTATTTTCATTGTTTTTTTTTTAAGAGTTTTTGCTAGTAATAAGTATTTACTTTTTGGTCATGATTGGACTCCTTTGGTCATCATTAGACTCCTTTAGGTCATGACGACTCTCTCCGACTTGCTTGTATCCAGACTCAGACCACGGTCCTTAAGAGGCGATTCTCCTCATAAGCCTGGGTCACACTAGGCTGGTTGCCAGCCGCTGCCAACCAGCGGCTGATAGTAGCACCAGCAAGTAGCGGCTGGCAACCCGGTCACATTATAGATTGTATTAGCTGCTACTCGCCAGCGTTTTCAATAAAAAAATATAAAGGTCACGTGATTATACTCGTCGCTGATAGGCTACTAGAGTGGTCAGATTGCGCTGATCGCTGGTGGTAGCGAGTACGAGTGAAGGTGGGGGTGTGGGTGGGGCTAGATTGAGTCACGTGACATGCTAGTCGCCGCTGCCTGGCTACCAAAAGTATATATATATATATATATATATATATATATATATATATATATATATATATATATATATATATATATATATATATATATATATATATATATATATATATATATATATATATTATAAATAATTTAAATGTGATATGATGTTATACAGGTTCAACATCTCTATATGAAAAAGCTTGTCTAAGTTATCTCGGACCGACATTTTATTTTAAAAATAATGAATGGAATTTGTTTGACAATGAATATTTTAAATTTGTATCTGTGTTGTTAATCATTGACTGAAACAAAGATTTGCATGATTTGTTGTTGAGATATTTGTTTGACTAAGATCTATATTACAAATTATATTGTATAATTTGTTGCATCGGTTGTTCTTTTTAAGCTTTCTCTTAAGTTTCTCTGAGGAGGAAACTTTTTGCATTTAATTATCCGGCCTATTTGCAATTATAAATACACTAGTGTAGAACGAGAGAAGCAGGAGCCTGAACTAGAAACTGTTCCACAGTAATGTCTTTCTTAGGCTTCTTTCTTTTAACAAATTAAATAAGTTAGAAAGGTATTTTTTTCTTGAAAATTATTTGAAAATCTTTCCATTAATTTCAAAATTTGCTATATTTTCATATTAATATTATTATTGAAGAAGAAGAGAAGTAAGACATTGTCTCATTACAGGGTTATTCACTTTTATGGATTTACTTTCATACTTCTTGACTTCCTGAATCATTCTTTGCATGTAAATGATAAGTATATCACTTGAAAGAGAAGCTCCGAAAGTTTCGGATCAGGACCAGAGCTAATAATAATTATTACTATAATCAGTGAATAACGCAACTCTTAATTTTTGTTATAATTATTTTGCTAGTAAAAATAAAACAAAACAAAAATTAAAAGCGGGGCGCCTCAAAATATTTTCTTACAAAATAGTTTCAAATTGGTGCAGATATTAAGTTAATATACAAAGGAATTTTGCATAAAATAATTCCGATAAGAAAGGTATAATTGGTGCAAACTCCAGCGAAATGGCACCGAAATTATTTAGCATTAAAGTTTGAAAGTTGAAAAGTCGATATTTTCAAAATGTGGCATAAAATCCAGTTGAAATGATTGTTTTATAAAAAGTTATAATTAATGCAAAATTTACTATACAAAAATATATGCAAATTACTATAATTTTTAATATTATCTAAATAATATAATACATAAACTGATAAAATCACTTCCCTATAATCTAATTGTAATATTTAAAATTCTAAACGTACTAAATTATTAGTTCTAATTATAAAGAGTAAAAAAAAACCTGAAACAACTCTGAGAGGAAGTTAAATAAATTCTAAACCACCCCCACAAGGGTGGGGCACCAAATAATATTAATTAGGAGACATAACTGTCGCAATATTTCCCCCTTATCTAGATCTTAGCTTTTTTAAATATATTTTTTGTCTAAAAGCTAAGAGTAAGAATAATTTATGATAGAAAGCAATTTTAAGTTAACAAAAAAAATTAAGCAAATTCAGCCTCTCATTATCTCCCCCTACCCTTTCTTTTGGACTTTATATGCTATTCATTTTTTGCTTCAAAACCCTTTCGTTCTAGATAATTATATACACACAGAGAGATATGTACACAAATATACGTACAGATATATATATATATATATATATATATATATATATATATATATATATATATATATATATATATATATATATATATATATATTGTGTGAGTGAATGTATTTATAAATACTTATACAACACATATGTGTAGGCGAGTAATTTATATTACGTTGATTATCATGGGAGAAAAAAAATAGTATATATATATATATATGAGTAAAACACATCAGATTTTATAATTATTGTATCTTTTGTTCGTAATAATTACGAGTAGGTACTTTATATTTACATAATGTTTTATGTTTTAATAATCTCATATTTTAAAATTATAAATCATTTATACTGTACATAACTGACCCTTTATATGTTTTAATATACCTTGAAACTAAATAGTAAGATCTGTTAGCTGAATTTTTTTTTCACTACAATTCTTTTTGTAAATTAAAAAAAAAAAAAAAAATATATATAAATATATTCTTAGAATCTGATTTTTTTTATTATCTTATATTAATTTATTCATTGTCACATGAATATTCTTTAAAAAAATATTATTTGATATATAAAGAAGTAAATTTGTACTTACAAAATATTTAAAATATTTTTTTTTAGTTTAATATTGGTCTAAGTTTAGTTAAATTGTATATAGAACAAGGAATTCAGCCATTTATTAACATTTTCCTATACTGAACTTAATGAAATACGTACCTTTTTAGTATCATAATATGTTAAAGCATCTATCTATCATACATGTTTTTTTCAAATATCTTCTTTGTCAGATAAAAACTTTGACACGGGTGTTAATAAACAAAACTTTTGAGCATTCAGAAGAGAAATTGCTAACAACAGTGGAAAATTATGACTTACCATTTAAAATTAACCTAAATCAGATTAGTAGATTTTATGGTAAGCTCAGAAGCAAAAATGTATATAAACCAATAAATCAATTTAAAGTTTGGCATCTTGTTTGTAATTTGGTATGAGTTGTGCTACATCAATATCATTTGGGGTAAAAGTGAATTGTACGGTGCTGTTTACAGAATCGAAGTACATTTTTTTGTTGCCCTAGAATTTTCAACGGCCGCTCCGATATGGCCGCTCCAAAAACGGCCTCTCATTTTCCGAAGAAAAACAACCCTGCTGCATTTAGACCAGGTAGATGTCCAAATCGAAGTACAAAATTCGATGGCACCGTACAAATAACTTTAGCCGCATTTGGTTTAGTATTTATTTATCGCTCCTCTGAACTAGGTAATTAGTATAAACATGATAGTAATGTTACTTTCCAGTATCTCTTATACTTTTCAGTATATCATCAAAGAACATTTTGGTTCTTGTGTCTGCCTCTCCGTCAATAATTTTTCGAACCACTACATCTATAAAACTAATCGTTAGATTTTTTTGAAATTTAAATAGTTGGTTATAATTAGCTCATTGTTGGTCCCCAATTAATTTAAACTTTCTGCGCCCATTCACTTATCTCTTCTGTATGCGCAAAAACGTGTTTTGCTTCCAAGCTTACCGAAGGTAACAGAAGCTAGTTCCAAAAAAAACGAAAGTTTTTTATGACTCCCATTTCAAATATTCCTGGAGGAAATTTATTTCAGACATCAGGAAATATGTTTGGTCCCTTGTCTGTCTGTCGGTATGTCGGTCTGTATGTCGTTTAATTTTTGTGAACCAACATATTATTTTAAAAACAAATAGTTCAATTTTAATTAAATTTAGATGTTAGGTCATAATTGCCCCTTGTTGGTCCTACATGCGTTCCAACATTCTGCGTCTAATTGTTTATTTCCCTATGCGCACAAACATACATTTAATTACAACTATATCTTTAAAAATACTCATCTATTTTTTAAAAAATATGAATAGTTTGTTGAAAGTAGTTCAGACATGATTATTTTAACCGTCTGCACTCCTTAGATTTTGCTAAAGTGATCATTTTTTATTCATGTATATAAAGTCCTCACAATATTGAGATAATTCTGATTATTGTGATCCCTTATTATTTAATAGAAGAACTGTGTTTCAAAAAGGGTCAAACAGGGATATTAATACAACTATCTCCTTTACTACGTCCTGGCTATATTTTGACCTTCTCACAGTCAGACTGTGATAAAAATTGGACTGTGATAATAATGTTTTTTACCGTTTTTCTTGTTAAATTAGTGTTTAAGTATATATTTTGTTATAAATGAAATGGAGAGATAGGATTATTTGATTAAATTAAGAATATAAATTTGTTGAAAAGCAGTTGATGACGAATTACCAAGGAAGTAATGATAACAGTACTAGGAGACTTTTTGCAAGATTTGACTTGGAATAAACATATCTATAATTTGTAATCACATAAGGCTTAAAGATGACCTAAGAGAAGGTCGAAATGTAGCCAGGTCGTAGTAAAGGAGAGAGTTGTTTTAATATCCCTGTATGACCCTTTTTGAAACACAGTTCTTCTAATATTGAGATATTTAAAAATAGTCGCCAATTAATGTGGCAAGTAGATTTCTCGCACCTTATTTCGTATACGTTAATAATTTTTATGCTTTTATACAACATCTTGTTGTCAAATTTATTTCATTTCGAATTAGTTATGATTTTTTACACTACTCTTCCAATTTTAATGAAATTCTGATGGTAGATTATAATTAGGCCATTGTTAGTCCCGCAAGTTCCAACCTTATGTTGGACATTTATTTCTCTTCCACATATTATTTTCGGATTGATAATGTTAACACTCAATATTTCGGTTTTGGTGAACTTTTGAAAATTACCTATTGTTCTGCTGCACTTTTTCTGTTTTTCTTGAAGTTTGAAGACAGCGAGCTAGAGCTCGCTGTCTTCCTCTTACTGGGCACTTGAATTGATTTGTTATTTTCGATATAAAATATAATTAAAAAAAATAAAAACTAATTTTAGATTTAATATTGGATATAATTTTTATTTAAATTGTTTACTACTTTTACTAATTATTATGTTATTAAGATGTTACTATTTTGTATATTTCTGCTCTTTCTTTTAGGTTCTGATTAACTCATAATTAGGTTATTACAGGACAGGGAATCCGGCCTCTTTACTTATCTACTCGATGTGATCATCAGTGTGAATAATTACTCAACTCTCTAGGATTCCAAACTGGGAGATCACCAAATTTGTCAGCGTTTAGACGAAGGTTTCAGGGGGTTTAGTTGCGAGACCGCTAAACACTCAGCTGCGCCAATCCCCTATTGTTACTATTGATGTTGCTATTACACTTCCCGAGGTACCTGTTAGTCAACCCTTGAGGACTCCTATGTCTAGGCCAGTTCCAAACCCTCATCTCACAAAGAATAATTCTTCTGTGTTTTCAAAATCCCTATGTCTTCCCTAACTTCTGTTGTGGTAGCCACGATCAGGCAATAGCACTTAGGTGCTCTCAAATTTAAAAAAAATCGCCTACTTTCTCTGAGTGCGTCGAAACTGCTGATTTCCAGTCGTTGTTTTTTACTACTTTAAAGTGCTTTTGTTGATTTTTAGATATCAGACATAATTATAATATGATAGATTGCAAGAACAAGGAAGATATCTAATACACTCTATTGGTCTTGAGGGGATAATAATTCTAAAAAACTTATCTACCAAAGTAGATAATTCGTCTCAAAATTCTTAAGCATTAGTTCAATTTAGCATAGTACTACTTCAAACGATCAATAAATTATTATTATTTTTAGTGTCCTAATTTTAAAATCTAGTCTAATAGACAAAACTTGCTATAAACCAACACTACAATCCAACTAGAAATACTACATTCTTAAAAATCTATATCTAACCACTATATTATTCAGTGTTAAGTGAATAAGCCAACAATGACTTAATAATAAGTAAATTTGACACAGTTCCAATATAATTTATCAGCTTGTTTATGATCTTACTAGCTACAACAGCTCGATCAATTCCAACTTGTCTCTTAGAGAAAATAAAAAGCTTTTAAATATATAAATTACAGCAATATTTAGTTAGAGCTTGAGAGTTAAGTAGAAAAAATATATAGACATGATTAAGGGTTTTTTTTGCTAAAGTTTATATACGGTCAAAGCCATTATATAACTTTTTTTCAAAGTCCATTCTCGGATATATATATATATATATATATATATATATATATATATATATATATATATATTATATACTATTTTTTTCTCCCATGATATTCAACGTAATATATATTACTTGCCTACACAACACATATGTGTTTAAGTGTTTATAAATACATTCACTCACACACTATTTATATATATATATATATATATATATATATATATATATATATATATATATATATATATATATATATATATATATATATAAACTTATATATATGTATATATACTTATATATATGCGTTGCATATAAGAGTTAGTTTGTTCTTTGTGGCAGATTGTAAGTTGTGGTTAGTCTCGATGTAAAAGTAAGAGATAGTTTTTGCTACAAAGCACCAGTCCGTAGTTTTTTCAACTCCTTGTTGAAGGCTGAAAGGAATCAGAGACAGTGTTGAAATATGGTAGGTGATTCGTTGAAAGCCATTAACCTAATGGAAAACAGTCCTAAGGGCTAAGCCCCCAACAATATGACTTTATTCAAACTACTCCGACTTAACAGTCATTTAAACTATATAACTAAAGAAATTTCTTTTATGCAAATAGATTTTAATTTTATAATATTCATCTTATACCTTTGTTTGTAAAATCTAAATAACTCTGACTCTTTACGATATCTCTGGAACAACTTGAACAGCTATTGCAATTTTATGGGTAAGTTACCTTTATGCTTTAACCACTAAGAAAAGGTTTGTTAATACCATAATTTGGTTCGCAATATATTGCGGCAATTCAGAGCCACCTCCGCGTGGCTATGGAACTTCTTGAACAACGGTATTGATGTCAAAGTATTTATTATTTTTAATAGGAAGATTCCTTTAATAGTGATTTTTCATTATGTTGTAAAAAGGGGACCATATAAAGCCGCCTCCGTGCAGGAGCTCTAATCTCATCAGGAAACCACTACCAATGTATAAAGTTGGAGATTCCAAGTATTTTTCTGTCATTGTTGTAAACAAATGTTTAAAGGCTATTTCTCATCAGCAATGACTGCTTTTCCAATCATACCCAAACCCAATTTTATGTATCCTGCTCGAGTGTCTGCTCTCCCGATAGTCTTTGTAGATAGAAATTCGAATAAAATTGGATGAAAGATAAATAATGTGTGTGGCATAAATGTACACATACATTTATCTGGGAGGAAATAAGAAGATCGATCAGCTCTTTTTACGCATTTATGATGCACTTGCGAAATGCAGAAGCAATTGTAATCAGTTAGAGAACTGTGCTGGTCAAATTAAATTTAGGTCCTGAAGTGCTAGTTAACATAAAAACTCGGCCCTGTTCTTATATTTAGTCTATGTAGTAAAAAATATAACTTATACTGCAACTGTCTACAGCTTCAGGTATTTTGAACCAGGTTTGAGGATAGCTTTAATAGCAGTCTCTAAAAAAAAGGAAAAAAGTGTCTATGATTTCGCAGATTTTGCTCCCGAGCTTACCGAAGGTAACGGAAGCTATGTGATCGGTCTGAAGAACGAAAATATTATATGTCTCCAATTTAAAAAAATCAAAGACATACATCTGTTTCAGACATCAGGGAACAATTTTGGTTCCGTGTCTGTCTGTCGGTCTGTCGCTCAATTTTTGTGAACTTGCATATCTTAAAAACTAAATGTCTGATATTAATGAAATTTGTATGGTAGGTTTTTTGCTTCTCTTCCACATACGCACAAACATACATTTATTTTTACCTATAGCTTCAAAAGTACTTATCTGATTTGAATGAAACTTTTATAGTTTATTGAAAGTAACCCAGAGATCGCCCCAGATTAATATGAACCGTCTGCGATTTTTGACTTTTGCTAAATTGATACCTTAATTCATGTAAAAAAAAGATCGAAACAATTTTGACAGGTTTAAAACAATTAATCCAATTAGACAATAATGGGAGTCTATTTTTTTTTTTTTTTTTTAATCTAATTTTAACTTTCAAATTTAAAAAATCCTTTAGGAGCTTCGCGGGTCCGTTCATGCAATAGAATACAGCCTCCTAGGCTGCTCGTCAGCTATGTCGTAAGGAGGTTATATCTTTATCAAATTACCCTTAGTAATTTGATTTCATTATTGATTTATAAGATTATGGATTATGAAAGTGAGAGCTCTAGCTTTCAGTGGAGGTACTTAGATCCGTTTGCTTAAGAAGCTAATAATTGAGTTTTTGAGAACACTTGTTATATCAAGTCTTAACATTTATCCTTGAGGAGAAGACAGAGGCTGGGTATTAACCCCAATTAATAAAGGTCTAAATAGTAGTTCTAATATTATATTTCCTTTTACTTCCAATTAATAAATTTCTATGAATGATAATAATTTGGGCACTTCTTTAGATTGTTATTCCCCTTATAAAATAAACAGAGGGAGTAACAATCAAAAGGAGGTGTACGAAATGTTCTTCTTTAGGCTGTTACTCCCCTTACAAAAACACAAGGGTGATATTCCTTTGTTTCATAAGTTTTACATCGACAGGCAAAACAAATAATAAATGATAAAAAAAAGTGTTGAAGCCTTCCCTCTCAGTAGTCACTATTTCACGCAGAAACAAGTGGAAGGGACTATACTGAAAACTCGCATACGCCGTAAATAGGTGGGTTTACGATGAGGCATGGTTATCACTTTATAAAGGGATAAAGGGACGCTTTAACTCTAAATATTTTATGGACATGGGCACGGGCACCCTTCTACCTAGTCAATAGGCTTGCTTTCTAGATACAAATCACAAACAAACTATTGCTTTCTTGTGACTAAATTTGAACCTACATAAAATGACAATGTACTGACACTAACAATTACTTAATGTGGAATCATTACATAATATTTCATTTACTAATCTAGCCTGGAACGTGTATTGATCACTCCGACTAATATATACTGGTAATTAGTGATGATTGACGCTTATGCTGCTGTTATAGTCTTGCCGAATATTAATTTGTCAAATTATACATCTCCTCTAGATCTAGCTTCTGTTATACTAGGTCAGCAAAATTTAGTAATACATCTTTACTGTATTATATAAATAATCAAACATAGTTATAACTATCATGTTTATTATGGGTTAGATTTTGGAAGAGGTAAACATGTTTTAAAATATCTGCTGCAGAAGTGAATCAACAAATTTCTGACAGCTTTTTTAAATGATGTTGTCGACCGGGGAAAGAGAAAAGAGAGGACAGCACTGTCACTAACATTTATATTTTTAAATTATGTAGTCTTAGCACCATTACTTTATCGATATATTTACAATAGTTATTACGAATATTTCATTGTGTTTGACTTAGCTCAAGTTGTAAAGATACTGTAGGTAGTTAGCCGGAGCTAAGAGGTGTGTCCCTGTTAACTCATTAAAGTCCGTGTTAAGTTTTATTCTAACCAGAGGGTGTAATTAATATAACGAAAACTTTGTTCTGCAATTAATTATGTAAGTACTGTAATCCTTTAAGTAGGACCCGGGTCTGAGAAGAAACATACCCGGTCCGTGTTTCCAAAGCCATATCTACCATTAAACTGCTCTTAACGTCATCTTTATTACACTCGTTCAAGTTTTTTATTTTTTATTTCTACGTTTACATTTGCTTATGACCTAAACAGTTATTTCATCGTGAAATCACAATGGACTGGGTTCACACCCTTTAACGCTGTGCATATATCACTAACTCTATTTGTTTTTATTTAAGTGTGTACTAAATATCATTATGTTTGATTACCACAAAATATCAGTAAATTCGACTAATTTTTAACTTAATATATACATATTTATTTTCTGTCCGATTTACCACTTTGGAAGGGGTCCACTATGCGATTCACCACAGGAAAAATGAAGATACATAAAGTCCACGACCAGCATAATTTAAAGGTACCACATCTACCACAATGTCAAGTAATAATCTAATGAAATTCATATTTTACGATTTTGGTAGTATTCATACTACGGAAAGATTAAGTTTTAATTTAAATCAAATTATAATTATTATTAACTACGGGAAACAGACAGAGAAAAATACACTCCAGCGCTGGGATTTGAACCACAGGCCTCTATATTTCCGGTATAGCGCTCTACCAACTAAGCTACGCAGGAGAATGATTTCCTCTGACGTTAATGATACCTTGTCCTGAATATAGAGGCCTGTGGTTCAAATCCAAGCGCTGGAGTGTATTTTTCTCTGTCTGTTTCCTGTAGTTAATAATAATTATAATTTTATTTAAATTAAAACTTAATCTTTCCGTAGTATGAATACTACCAAAATCGTAAAATATGAATTTCTAATTGATTGTACTAGGTACAGGTACTAATTGGGTACTTTATAATAATTATAAGCCTTATTTCTCGGTCTAGTTCTATGTCATTAATGTTGACTTCTCAGATTTGTAGAAAATTGAAAGCTTAAATTCGGGACAAGGTATCATTAACGTCAGAGGAAATCATTCTCCTGCATAGCTCAGTTGGTAGAGCGCTATACCGGAAATATAGAGGCCTGTGGTTCAAATCCCAGCGCTGGAGTGTATTTTTCTCTGTCTGTTTCCCGTAGTTAATAATAATTATAATTTGATTTAAAATAATCTAATGAATTTCATCCTGCATTATTTTTATATAACCTACCACCCAATTTTTCCATAAGAGAATATCAGTTTTTAGTACGGCAGTTTAAAAAACAATTTATTATTATTTCTAAATCCCTAGTCATTGAGATCAAACCCATCTTGTATATAGGCTAAGCTGTAACGATTCACTCAAGTTAAGAATATTATGCTTAAGTTTACGTGTATTCAAATCTCAATCAGTTCATTATATTTTTAATAGCATCTGTACGGCATAAACATTTTTGTTTAATTTTCAATTTATCGTGCTTCCTTAATTCAAGTGTTCTTATTTTTTAACAATTTTCTTTGCCATTAGAAGCGGTGACTAAGAAAACACATCTTCTTTCAACTACCAGCGACTAACATTCGATTCTTTCACTACTAGATTAATTTTCCATTGATAAAATAATTTTGTTCAAATTTTTTGGTAGGATTCATACTACGGAAAGATTAAATTTTACTTTAAATCAAATTATAATTATCAATAACTACGGGAGACATACAGAGAAAAATAGACCCCCGCACCGGGACATGAACCACGGGTCCTCCTATTAATCCTTTACAGGTTCTCTTATCAACTGAGCTATACGGGAGAATGATTTTTCTCTGTCGTTACCGATACAAATTCCCCGAATCCAAGCTTTCAATCTTTTCTACAAATCTAGCAAGCCAAATATTCACGGCAATAGAACTAGATCGAGAATTAACGCTTATAATTATAAAGTACTCAATTAGTACCTGTACCTAGTACAATCTATTAGAAATTCTAATTTTTAAGGTTTTGGTAGTATTCATACTATGGAAAGATTAAATTTTACTTTAAATCAAATTATAATTATCAATAACTACGGGAGACATACAGAGAAAAGTCCCGGTGCGGGGGACTATTTTTCTCTGTATGTCTCCCGTAGTTATTGATAATTATAATTTGATTTAAAATAATTTTGTTATTCAGAATGATTACATCGCTCTGTTGCCTTCGGTAAGCTTGAAAGAAAAAAAGGGGTTAAAAAATTGGGTAATTTAGACAATAATGGGTCGTAAACGTAAAACACCTTTATAGTAAGTGATAGGATACGAAAAATGCAACATGCCAGTCTAATCAGCACACTATTTTTGATGATTCTATTTAAGCCATGATCTAGGTAAGGCATTATTAATGATAAAAATAAATTAAAATATTTTGTAAATTTTTAATTTAGTTTTAGAGATAACTCAACTTAGGGAATTGCCACTTAACAAAGTGGCGTTTATCTTCTAAAAGTTATTTCCAGGTTAGGAGGTTAGGGAGTTGAGGACCGTTTGGAAATTGGAAACCCACTAAAGCTGAAGATTATCAGTTCTTATCAGTGATCAGGTTAAAGCCCAAGAGCCTAAGTGAATTGGCTATTTGAGAATTAAGCCCCCTGGAGAGGGTCTGGTCGGGAAAGACAGTCGGTGCCATTAAATGCCTGGGTTGTGTTGTAGAGATCTTACCCATCTCTTGTTTTAATTATTCACAGTCTTATTGATGGGCTTTACCTCCGCAGAGACGTGCCTCCCTCTCATAGAAATGAGATCCTATCCTCCTAAAGTCACAGCATAAAACCACACAACCCATATAGGTAATTGAAAAAGATAATACAAAAATTTATAAAAACAGCGTGTAAAGGAACGTGAAAACACCTTCCGAAATTTTCACGACAATTCAATAAAGGGTAAACCTTTTTAAATATAGAAACAAACTATTGACTTTCTCTACAAAAAGGTTAAAATAAGTAATGTAAAATTATCTACTTTAAGAAGATTGTACATAAAATAAGAGTTTAAATTTAAAGGATAAACTATACGATTATTAATTTTAACAAAAATAATTTAATAATTCAAAACTTTCAGACTTAAATTTTCTGTTAGAAAGCGAGAGATTGGTTATAATAGGCTGGCAGTGGTTTGGTTTTAATCTAGCTAACTGTAGTGCTTTTAAAATAAAGTGGTTACAAATGCTACTCAATTCCTTTAACTTTGCCCCTTCTTTCTTTTAACATGGATTTGTTTTGCAATTTGTACGCAAACAACGAAATGAAAAATGTGACGCTCCGGATTTAACAGGAGGTAGCTCAGTTTTTACTTTTTATTGATTTTTTAGTACTATAATTCGCCAATAGGAGCGCTGAGGTATTTAAATATTGTACCAGGAAGTTAGATTGTAACAGAAGGTAGTTTAAAATTCATTTATTAGTTCTGTATTTCACCTATAAGAGCGCACCATAGCAACCGTCTTTAAAAGGGGATGTGAAAAGGTTGGCTTAACTATTGGCTACAATAGAATCAATGCACAAAAAAATATTTTCGATGCAATGTTTTTCCATGGAATAGAGAAAATTTCAACCATTTGTATATAAATGGAGTACATGATAGAATTATTTTTAACCATAATCTTCGGAACCGTTTATAAGAAATATATATTTCTGTATACATAGTTTAAATGTAGTTTTTGGGGTTAGCACCAAAAAAACTTTGGTTCTTTGGTAGGCTATAGATTTTCTGTACATTTATGCCAAATGTTATAGAAATCGGCCCAGTAATTTAGGCTCTTCGCTGTCTGTTGTAAAGACAGACCTTTTTAAAAACTACTTTGGACTCAGGGGACCTCTTAAGAGGTAAAGCCATCACAATCTAATTTTCAAACTATTAAAATACTTTCTCTTTGTATATACTTCGTAAATGATAAAGTAAAAACAGAATTTGCAAAGGATTTTTTTATTCACGATATGAATTTAAAATTCATACACATGAAAAAAGATGTAATCACATGGATATTAAAGTAGAAGTATGTTTACATAAAGTAAAATACCATTAGTTTTGAGAGGTTGTCTTAAAGGTTAATAGTTTGGAAATCTGTGATTAATTGCCAAGTTTAAATTTATTTTATAGTGGAACTTTGAACTTTATTAAAAGAAAAATTGTAAGTGGGACATATAAAATTTGCAAAATCTGTCTCTGTATTAGTAGGAGTTTAAGATGGTTGAATACTACTGCGAATTTTCATACTTTTTAAAATTTAATTTATGCTAATTAATGCTAAAACATAAAATGTGATTAAAGAGTGCGTGCCGTTAATAATAATTGGCCTATTATTTTTTATAGAGGTTACATAAATGTCTACCAGGTCGCGCTACTGTTTCTCACACCAAGCGTGTTGCAATTAGTGTAAACTTATTAAAATTAATTGGTAATCAAATTAATTTGGCTCTTTTACTAAAATCTAAACCTTCTTTCGTAAATTTTTATTCTTATCTTATTTAAGGGGACTATAAAATAAATACAGAAGATCTAAAATTTATACGAATAATTTTATAAGAATTAAGCAAAATCAATATTAAGTAAAAATAAAGGATTTTCTATTGCGATCTGATTAATCCATTTTATTAAATATCTGCAGAATTATTGATGTTTTTTTAGTCATAAATGTATTATAAAATTTAAACCTAGGCCGTACGCACTGGTTGAATTTTTTTTTTTTTTTTTTTTTTTTTTTAAATAGAAGTAATATAAATATACTTATACAGTTAAAATATATCTCATAATATATTATTGAAAAATAGTTGAAACAGTATGAAGTCTATACGAAATAAAAGAGTATACATATGTATGTGTATTAAGGCTCACCAAGATTGAACCGTGGTGACTGAAAACGTGTCAAACAGATTCACTTAGAGGTGTAAAGAACTTTGCGGGTAAGAGTCTTGGGATTAGCAGAGTAAGAATAAGTATCGATACTAACGTACTAGGAACTTAGGAACAAGGTGCGGATAGACTTTAAACTTTAGGATATTTAGTTGCGGTTAAAAAAAAAAGAAAATACGAGGTAACAGCCGTTCAAAATAGAAACCACGTTATGCTACTTGTGTTTTATTCACCATTGCTGCTGATTGTATAAACCCGTAATTAGATATTTGGTGATTTTGATACGTCTATTGTAAAGGACCAGTTTAATAATTTATTGTTATCATACATTATTATAGTTACTAATTTTTAATAAATCAAAAATGAATACCATAGTATAGAGCACCACAAACCATTGACTTTTCTGCTTAATCTGAGTAAGATTAAAAATTATTTTTAAATTTAAATTTTATATTTTATTAAATTTTATATTAATATTTAATTTTATAAATTATTATACATGATTCATTATTATATAGTAGATTGTTTTCTGTTGAACTCATTTTTCTTTTATCAGGCTAAGAATAGCATGCATATTCTGTGTGTATTGGTGGAAATTTTAAACTTATAAACACACTCTTAAAACTCTAATCTCTACTCGTTTGGGTCTCGCTTTGCATTTCTTCTTAGTAGATTCCACGTCTGTGTGGAGCAGCGCGATGCCTAGTTCTTGCTCTCTGTTTGCTGTTGGTAAGAGAAATGTTCTGTGTCGTATTCGTGTAAGTGCAGAGGAAGAAACACGTGTTTTTACGTGAAGACAGCGAATTAAGCATCATTATGAGAAGGGGCCGACGGTAGGTATGCTCACCTGGGACCGGAGCGAAGTTTTGCTACTTTGTTCTGGTGGTGCTACTTTGCCAAGTTTCTTGTTTGAGTCTTGTAAACATTAATCTTAGCAGGAGGAGAGGACGGGGCCAGGGTGGGGGTAACCCGGGCCTTGTTAGCCGTCCTCGTCCTCGCTACAATCCTACACTACAATCTGTACTCTCTACAACCGACCTCCGTCTCTTTATACTGTTTTATCTCCTATTTGTAAGTCTTTTAAATTACTTTAAACAAACACGGTATAATATATTATGTTCGAAGTTACAGTGTGGCATAACAGACTGTAAATTTGACTTTACTGTATTACGCAAGGTCGACACTGAAAAGCAAATAAGGAAAACATATTATCTAGTAAGAGTTTCTCTGAAATAAAACATAGAGTTAAAAATGTATCGATAGATTTATGATTATCTAAAAAAAAGTAAACGATTTTATCACTCTTATTTTCTGTAAATTTAACTTTTAATGAGTTAGAATTAAAGTAATATATTTCTCTCAGTGAAATTTAGGTTTTCTCAACTACGTACAACACTATATTTAAGACGGCTATATATTTATAAAAAGTTGTAGGAGTCAGATTTGTATTATTCTCAAGTTAAATCTTAGAAGCCAATTATGTAACTATAAATAAAAACTATTAATAGTTATAACCATAAATCATACGTTTCCTTTTAAAACTATTTTATTTCGTTAATTTGAATGAATTAGAAATAAATTAAATGATAAGTATCTCAACGAGATTCGTCGAGAGCCTAGATATTAATTCTCGGAGAAAGGACGTAATAGTTAAAGGGTTGCAAGTCAAGGATGGAAAGCTGCCCCGGGACCCTAGTACAGCAGTTCTACAATGAGGTTCTTCAAGAGCGACGATGCAGGCTATCGCGGGACATGCATTGTAGTGGATGCTCCTATTTTGTATCCATTCATTAGTAGGGACGACACACTAAAATTATTGAAATGTTCGAGACAAATCCAAGGCATAGGCTTCTCCTTATAATAAGATATGCCATTTCCAACACAACAGAGAAGAGCTTAGTAGATGGCACTACGACGGAAAATAAAAATGAGATGCGGAAACGTTGATGCGACTATGTCCACCAATTAAATTTTTAATAATCACAGATTTGGATGGGAGAAGTTACGCTGTCTCACATATGCAGTAGAAAGAGTGGGGTCAAATTAAATGAAATGCTCGAATTACATTTTTTCCCAGTCATCGAATATTTGCTAAATAAGTACCAGTATATAAGTATAAATAACCACAAATCAATAGAAAGAAAAGATTGACAGCAAAAGAAGGACCCCCTGAAGCTCCAAGTAAAGGAACAAGGTCTCTCAAAAATCATATGTTAGAATATTGCTGGACTTAACAATACGATTAATCACAAATTTCCTCGTTTATATCTCAAGATACGATGAGTTTTTTCAACAAGAAACGTTTGTCGAGAAAAACCAGCATGATAGATGGAAGAACCTCTTCCCAGGACACAAGTTGATGTGGATCGCGGCTGAAAGATCGTTTAATTTCGTAGGGCATCCGGGGGCTGTTTAATAGGAATCAAAACCTCTAATTAACTGAATGTTTAATTACATCTTTGCGAGAAGCAAATTAGAACTATATAATTTATGCGATACCCTATTATTTCAATTTTTATAACGGGAAAAGAATTTTAATGAGTTGTTACATTTCTTTGAGAATAACGATAATATCATCCTGTCATATTTCACTGTCTGTTTCCCGTAGTTAATAATAATTATAATTTGATTTAAATTAAAAATTTAAACTTTCCGTAGTATGAAAACAACCAAAAACTTAAAAATTGAATAATATCTTCCTTTTAGGGGTTATGAACGTAAGAATCTCGGTCCAACAGAGCTTGCCGAAAGAAATATCTGAAAACTCACAAATTAATATAAGTCACGACAGGAGTTTGAAAGACTTCCCATTAAATTATAGAGGAAAACATCCGATCACTTCCCTGTAATTTTAGAAATGGCTTTTTACAGTACTAAAGTGAACGCCTACAGATTAAAAATATGGTTTTATCACTACTGTCAAAATTGAAGTGGTGCGACAAACTAATACCCTTATTATACAAAAATAACTAAATAGAAATACAAATTTATTAAAAAATGATTTGACCGTTCAACCGAAGATCGTTGATATAATTCAACTAACACAAGAACAAACTTAATTCAACTTAATTAACCTAATTCAACTAACACAAGAACAAACTTTCCTAAATGCGGCAATATGTCATATCAAGGCTGGAATAAAAAATGGTTTTACTATAGTTGCGAAAAACTCAGAAACAGAGCCTTTGCTCTGTTAATTCTTTTTAGGAAAACTAATTCCTTGTTAGTTAGAATGAAATACCTCTATTCAGAATAAAAATCCCACGGGAAGTAAAAAGAAAGTATACAGCACAAAGTTATGTAATAAATTCAAACGGGTAAACAGAGCAAAAGATTTCTTGGCTTTAGTTAAAGAAGTTAAAACTAATCGCTTTGTTATGGGTGACATTTCAAGTGGAGAGTGGATTTAATATATCTATAAGCTTCTTAATCCTCCCTCTACAAGAGAGACGACCCTGTTCACCGAACCATGGGTAGAGGATCAGACGTTGGATAAAAACTTCGAAATGGTATAACTCGACCATGTAGGCTATTATCAGCTGGTAAAGCGGCCTTGTTAGACCGCATTCCGAATGAATTTTATATGGATGCACCAATTAATTTCTGTGAATTGCTTTTAATCTGTTTTAATAAGATCTGTTTTAATTAAAGTCTGGAGTAGTCCCGGATAGCATCATGAAATTAATTTTTTCCCCCTGCACAAGAAAGGCTCAATTAAATAAGTATCAAATTACCGAGGCATTGCGTTTATTAAGAGAATTGCTAAGATTTGCACCTCAATTCTGAACAATAGATTGTCCTCATGCTCTGTCTCTGTCACATACAATATCATCAATGAGAGCCAAGCTGGTTTCAGAAGCGGGTATTCTACCAATGATAACACATTTTATTTGGATAAATAAATTAAACTTAAGTTGTCCCACAAAAGAGAAAAAATGTACTTTTTCCTCGTGAACTTCTCAGCCACGTTTGATACCATCGATAAAAATGAACTCATTTATAAACAACTATCCTGTCTCCGTATCTCCACATAATTCCTGAAAATTTTAAGGGGTTTGTACACTGAATCAGTCGTCTGACAAAAAATGAAACTTCGGAGTTTTTTAAAATCGAAACAGGAGCTAAGCAAGAATGTACATTATCGCCTACATTATTTTCCATATACCTCAACGACCTCTTTGATGAAGTAGGTGGAGGTCTGTTTGTTAACGGAAAAATATTTGAGCCTCAGCATACACTTACGACATGGCAATACTTGCAGAAAACGCTCTTACACTCAAATTTATGATACATAATTTATCCAATTATGCTGTAAAATGAAACCTAAAGATACATTTAAGAAAATCAAAAATCATGATTTTTGTAAAGGTGGAAAGAAAGCTGGAAGATAACCGGCCAACCAGTTTAAATAGTTAACACCTTCACCACCCCGTATCCTCCACAAAGCATAATATGAACGAGAAAGTAACTTAATGCAAATTTTCAAATTTAACATGGCAAAACTTGTTTCGTAAAAATGAAAGCCTGACTGATGCAATATTCAATATTTTTAATGCTGTCTGCAGATCTATGCCAACATATAGAGCCCAATTCTGGGGTCATACCAATTACCTATAAACTGTCAATTCGATTCCTTTTTCTTTCATCAAAAAACTGTTTCGACTCCCTTTTAGTCAAGGAATTCCGAAGTGACAATGTCAGTGTACGACAAACTCTCTCGACATTTGGAATTCGACAGAGGCTGACCATGCCTTATACTCCTGAAGAAAATGGGTTAAGCGAAAGAGAAAATCAAACATTGGTGGAGACACACGAGCTATGATGAATTCTCATGGAAGTTTTCCTCAGACATTGTGGGCAGAGATGATCAATACTGCTAGCTATGTATTAAATCTAACTGCGTTATCTGGAGTTGCATTAAAATCGCCTTATGAAGTTTGGTTCAAGAAAAAAGCTGGAATAAAACATCTCAGAATAATTGGTTCAATCTACTATGTACATATCCTGTCTCAGAAAAGATAAAAGTTTGATAAGAAAGCTATTAAAGGAAAGCTTGTTGGTTATGATGGTAGTGTGAAGAAGACAGACAAATAAGATCAAGAGATGTTGTCTTCAAGGAAAAAATCTTATCTAAAAATAAGAACTTAAATTTAATTCCTACTAAAGAAGACGAGAAACTAGAAGAAAAAGCTCCAATTAATAATGAAAGGAAGGATCTTCAAGCATCTAAGGAAGCAGTTGACAGCCAAAGTACTTCAGATGCAGGATTAGATTTCTTAGGCTTCGATCAACCTGAACCTGGCAAATCTCTTGATGACATTTAAGACGATGTTCGGTATTCTCAAAGATCAAATACTCATACTATGAGATTAAGAGAGTCAAAGCTTCGTTTGCCTAAGAAGTATGAAGACTTCATCATATCTGCTGTAGCTGAAGTGAACGAAGTGGCTGAACCAGAGAACAACACTCAAGCATTGAAAAGGGGAGACTATGAAAAATGGCGAGAAGCTATGGAAAAGAAAATGAACTCCCACGGGGAAAATCAAATATGGTAATTAGCTGATCTTCCACAAAGTCACAAAGCTAGTCCATGCAAATGGGTCTACAAAGTTAAGTTTGTTATAAAAAACTGTTTCGACTCCCTTTTAGTCCTCCCAGATACATTTGTTATTTAAAGTCAGGCTTACCACCCTGCTTTATAAGAGCAATTAAACTAGACTTCAACTATATCATAAACGTCCTTCAACTGCCTTGCCATAGACTAAATTACTTTCTTGTCATTCAAACAATCAAAGAGCGAGTCTTGCAAATGGGTTTTAATTTGGCTTCAAAAATTGGCAAGAGTATGGAGGGTCGGGGCAACAAAAAAAATGCGAGACCAAAGAACTAATGAAACTGTTGAAGTCATTCATTATTAGACTATAACACTTGTTAATTAATAACAATCACTTTAACAAGTATAATTATTTATTATAACTTGTTATAATATAGTTTAGGTCTCACTTTAAATGAAATAATCATGGTTCTCAAAATAAGGGGAAACTTGAAGCGCATAGGAAGCCAGAAAAACATCTATGCCCCTTAAGCAACATAAAGGTGAAAGATGATCGATTTTTCCTTTTCTCACAATCTGTCCAATTTTAGGGGAATGGAGGTCATACTAGGTCAATATGAACTCCCAGTTATATTTATTAACGGTATCTTGACGGAAAGGACTGTAAGTAACTAATAGGATTTGTAAGATCAGCCACTAGGTACAAATCTGAAATTCTGAGCTATTTTAATTTTTAATATGCCAGCCAAAATACAATAGGTATGCTATAAAAAAATAAATAAATTAAAATTAAATCAAAAATATTATTAATAAATCATTTTTAAATACCAGCTTTTTTATTCGTATCCTTCTCAGCAAACCCTTTCATTTGATACCCATATCATGCCATCTTGGGCTGTCCGCTATATTGGGTTTAGAATGACGTCACTTAGAATGACACACTAACCATGCATTGTCATCCAAACTAAACGGGTATGCAAAATTTCAATTCAATCGGTCAGGATAACTGCTTTAAAATTCAGTTGCAAGATTTGACCGACATTTAAGAGTTTCAGCTATTATTGACTTCATGTTTTTGAAGAAAGGCTTTGATTAGAATAAATGTAACAAACTGATCTAGATAATAGACCATTTTGAGTTTCAGGTTTTACAATAGCTGTATTAAGTTACGGGAGGTTAAAATAACAGTGTTGGATAAACGACTTCAAGGCCAATGTACGAGTGACTGATTTCCCTACATTTTTATCCCTTTCCTTCAACTTGGTTTGAAACAAGACTTCGAATATCATTTATGCTTTTGTCTAGAAATAGGATGTGGGTAGGAAACTCCGGAGCAGCGGAGGCTCTCTGGAATAATAAAAGCGTAATAATTCTCCTTCTGTTGTCTGTAATAGCAGCCGTTGCTAATAGCTCTGGGCTCTTTATAAATGAACTCAGGGGTCTAGATAATTCACTGGGAGCCGGCCGAGTTAGAAGCTCTATAATTTTACTATTTACTCTCTGTTGCATATTTCATTGTGGGAGGAGGTTGGTTCGGCTGCCACCAGACTTTCCCGAGGTGTTGATGCAAATACAGATATCGCGTGAAGATTTCAACCCAAGTTTTCAGACCGCCAACCTAATTATAAAACCCTAAATTATCTAGAATCTAGAGTAATATCTCAGCGCTAGGTTAAATTTAACAAAATTACATTTAATATATCACACATTTCAAAGTAGAAATAAGTTGACACTTAAATATGCACGCATAAAAGTTTTTATTGTTATCCTATGTTCTTAAATTAGTATTGAGTATGAATAGAAATATTATTCTCATAATGCATCCAGTTAGATAACTTGAAATAATTTAATTTACTTCAGCCTATATGGTTTGATACTTTTGTGATTGCAATTGCTTAAGGCCATTAAAGTTAATTAATACAATGAGGCTGAGTTTCAGCAAAATCAATAAACACCCTAGAAAGAATAATTAATAGACGCAAGGGATACCATAGAAGCTATTCGGTTTGGTCTTAATCAGGGGTCTCCAACCTACGGTCTGCCCGACGTTTTTATCCGGCCCTCCAAGCCGTAAAAGAAGTTAACAATTGAACTTATACAATCCAGAGTTTTAAGTTCTCATAATCAAAGGCCATTTCAACCCTCAAAAAGATCAGTTATTTTGGGCCGAAGTGGATAGTGCTTTCCCAGATTTAATATACCGTTGGGCTTACTTCATCCGGTTCGGTTTTGACCATCCAATCGAGATTCGGCACTTCAACCAAAAAAGTTTGGATACCTTGGTCTAGAGTCTAGATCAAGATGGTAGAATAGAGTATTTCATTTCATCTTGGGTCTAGATGACTACTGAAAAAAACCCCGGCAAGAATTGAAGTTGGTGGGAAACATTATGTTATCCTAACTATTATAGTGATGCTTGTAATTTTATTATTATTTAGAGTTGCAAATTAAGTATTTTAGTTGTTACATAGATTAAGATTCATGCAGTTGATGCTAAACTATTTTTATTTAAAATTTATTTCTTATCCTTTTGTAACATTTGCTTTCTATTTATATTTTCTTCTTATACTAAACAAGGCATAGCTCTATTATTGAAGGAAGCGTAATGCAATAAATATTGAATTTTAAGAAAGCAGTTAATAATTATTATAAGTTGATTGTCAACCCTCTGCCCTGAGCATGATTTTACTCCGAGTTTCGGAACATTGGTATTTTTTTACCGCCACTATAGTTTTTGCTACGTTTACAGGTTTATATTGTATCGCACCTTTAGTACTGTAAGACATTATGGTTATTAGAAAACATATAAATGTTGGCTTTTAAAATGATATACTGATTTGAATGATATTTATCTCTAACGGCATCTTTATTAAACAAAAAATACTGCTGGAATAGTGGTAAAAATTACAGGTTTATTGATAGATTGTCTGTATAGATTAATCACGACGACAATTAGTCCTAACCAAATATGGATTACCGGTAGATTTTACTACCGATGATAATTCCCGAAGAAAAAAAAAATTAGTCGAGCGGCAACCCTTTCTCTTTTATGGTAAGATGTGTTCACAGAAAGAGTACACGGGCTTCAGCCATAAACGTTCACTTAGAGAGCTGCCGGCGGATATTTAGTAATCATTAGGGCTCGGATCGATATGCTCGATAAAATCTCCAGATATGCTCGAAAACCACATGTTTTATGCTCGATAGATATGCTCGAAAACCCCATTATATGCTCGATAGATATGCTCAAAAAAACCCATAATATGAAAAACGCCGTTTAAAACTATAGAGAGGACTGAGGACAGTGAAACGAGATATTCTACAACTTATCTTCATATACGAGTATTATTTTCAAATTGTAAGTATAATACACTGCTATACCCACAAGTTTCAAGTATATGTATGAGAAGTTTTATGTAAAAGTTAATTTACAAAATGTTCAGTATTAGTCGAGTCAATGAAGTAGATTGGTATTGGTCTGTACATCAAGATTTTTTCTATATTTTCACTTTTAAGTGATTTTCTCAAAGCGGCCAATAAAATCTTTCGAAAATATTTAACTTATGCTGCATTTTGTGCAGAGTAGTTTGGAAAATCGTCTGACATTGTTGACCTCAGAAATGAAGCTCATGCAGGCTTTTATGAAAGTCAAGCATGACATCACTTTTTTCTCTGAGATTTCGTGGTGGTCAGGGCCCGAATGAGGGCGGGGGGAGAATTTGAATAAAAAAAAAGTATTTAGACGAAAAACTACAAAAATATGCATTTATATGCTTTTCTGAAAACAACCGTTTTATGCATTTATATGCTTTTCTGAAAACAGCCGTTTTATGCATTTATATGCTTTTCTGAAAACAGCCGTTTTATGTCATTGCACTAAACATTATGTCATTGAATTAAATTAAAAGTAATATACGAGTGAAAAAAACAGTGAAGCCTGTTATTTAATCTTGTATAAAAATAAAATTTTCCCTTATTTTAACAAGTTCTTATTTAAAGAATTTATCACTTAAATGCGGGGTCGTTATTGAATTTAATAAAAAAATATTTGAAAGATATTATTGTTTCATCAAATAGATAAAGGTAGAATCTTTTTCCTTCCAAAAATTCCTATTTTAAATTTGAAGCTGGCGTTTAAACTCATTTTAAGCTTACTACTTATCTTCAGGCAGTTTTTTTCATTTTTAAAACATTCATGTTTATTTTTTCATAAATTCAAATTAATTTAGCCCTACTAAAGCAATTTTAAAACTATATATATTTATTTATACATACACCTTTTTCAGAATTAAAATAACGTTGGTTTGAAGCGCATGCAACGTCGATTATTGTATACTAACACGACACACTTCTTTAAATAATAACCATTTATGTAAAAAAAAGTAATTATTTGAGAACTTGTTTCAAGTTTATTTAATAAATAAACCCTTAATCTAAGAACCGGTAATCATTGACTGCTAGCCTTTATAATAATGAACGTTTTCAAACTTTCAAAAGAAAAGGGACAAGTAAATAATTTGAAATAGTAAAATCAATATTGGGAGGGGGGGGGGGGTTAAACATGAAAACAATTTGTTGGGAAGTGCCCCCGGGTCGTGTTGTTTGGAACAATTACCTGGCAAGTACAGACTCCGTGCAATTGTCCTTCAATTACCTTTTCCAACACTGGCTATCCCCAACAACCCTCAACTTAATAATTTATTGCTTGACTTGGGGGACAAAACTAAATTACTGACTATTCCTTATCTATTATTACCGAACCTGTTGTCTTCTCTGTTCCTTCAAAATTACTTCTTTTTTCAACTGAAATTCTTGCTTCGTCATTGTTACATTATGAAAGGAAATCATGAAACCCATTTATAAATAATTTTAGTGTCTTAAGTTGTAACCAACCAAGTTACTATAAACATCTCGGTACCAACTTACGTACAATTTCTTCCGCTGACTGAATCCAATATCAAAATTCTCTTGCTAATAATAAGCCTATCGAGCAACTGTTACTCAGATTTAGTCATAATGAACTAAACATTTTTCATTTAACGAAAAATGAGTAGATTTATCGAAATCTCAAAATTAAAATTGTTAAGTAATGACTATAAATTATCTCCATGTAGTACAATATACTACACTGAATTGTATATTATAGTTACCATATTATTAAATAGATAAGAAATAAAATTGATATAATATTATAAATAAAAAAGATGATTGAATTAGTAGTGTAAAAAAGAAGAATCTTGAAAGCCAGGTGCATGTTTTTATCAATTCTAAGAATACATTTGGTTTTGTGTTGGGTCCAGAACCTTGTTTTTTTCTTAGTAAGTTACTCCTTGTTTAACGTCCATCTTGTTTGTTTTGTATAGTTTATCGCAGTGTTTCCCAAAGTGTGGTACGCGTACCCCTGGGGGTACGAGAAGAGTTTGGTGGGGGTACGTGCTGCACCGGGCTTTGACTGCCTAGTCAATTTTATCCTGAGAAGGATAAAATTGTTTATGTTGAGGCAACAGTTCATCATAATTTGGTTCCCTTTTCGTTTATGTACTTTTTTTTATTGTTATTGAAGTATACGCATATTTTATTATTATTTTATTTTTTTTAATCATCCACTTTTTTATTCAACACTTCATCCTATTTCTTGTTAGATTTGTTCCATGACGACTAGAGTCGTGGGACAAATCCCAATGAGTGGAGTGACTCACATTACTAGACCTAACTCTTTGGTTTTAGTTTTGGATAAATTACTTTCTATTACTGGTCTTATATTCTTTGCTTTGTTTGTTTCATCGCATATTTCCGTTTTCCCAAATTTGAACCACTTCCCGTGATTCAATCTCTCCCAAATTTTGCACATGGAAACAACTATGGTGAAGAATACAGAAACAAAAAAAAAAAAAAAAAAAGGCTTTAAATTTATTTGCTTTTTAAGTTTCATCGCACACCTATTACCTCAATTTTTAACCAATTCCCGTCATTCAGTCTTCCCCAAATTTTGCACATAGATATAAGTAAGGTGAAGAATACAGAAACAAAAAAAAAAAAAAATTGAAAATAAGACCAGTATTCAAAAATGGTATTTTTATGTTAATCATTAAGAGTAATAATTAGTAAATATTTGACAAATAGAAAGTTTTTAATTTCCATTTTTAAAAAGAATTAAACCTAAAGGGTTGAAAATGTTCCAATATAAGCAGGAACGAATTATAACCGTTTTATAGAAAGAAAGTAGTTTATATTTATATTATTTCATTTTTTTAAAGAACAATACCTCAATTGACGCAACTAGAAAAATAGAATTAAATAATTAAAGACAACCAAAATAGAAATGGATTTTTTTTTACGAGGGGTACTTAGTGATACTAAAATTAAAGAAAGGGTACACAGATGCTAAAAGTTTGGGAAACACTGGTTTATCGTAAGTAACCCTCAGATAACCACAGATAAATTTAAACCGTCTGAGCTCTATAACTTTTGCTAAATTGATACATTAATTCATGTTAAAAAATCAAAATAATTTTTACAGGTTATAAAAATGGGGAAACAATTAAACAAATTAGACAGTAATGAATTTTAAAAGCATTAAATCAAATATGTACTTGGTAGCATTCAAGGAAGCTACGTGCTATACCAATTGGCAGTATATTTATAATTATGTCTGAGCCAACTAGTGCTTTATTTCGACACTGAACATCTATACAACAAGAATATGTAGGTATATGTGAAAAGTAACTAATTGTGATTTATAAACTATAACATGGCAGCCAAGCCGCCCTAATGTATGAGTATTAATGCTTTGAAACGAAAGCATTAAGTTTTCTCTATACTACTGGGGTATTCCCAAAAAATATGCAACAGCTCTTAATGAACTTTTAAGTACTAAAATTAATGGTAACTATTGTGACTTTTAATAAACTTAATAATAAAGGATACGACCTTTAGTATATATATATATATATATATATATATATATATATATATATATATATATATATATATATATATATATATATATATATATATAAATTTGGAAATAAAAATACTGTTTGCACACTACAATTAGCTACACAATTTGTGTGAGTGAGAGACACTAAGGGATGTGCCACGAAAAATTGGACATAGGTACTGTTCCAAAATCAGACTTACGTCATCAAGATGTTGGCTTAGCATTACGCCGTCCTGCATCGTTTCGTCGCGTCCGACTCAGCAGGGTCCCACCCAACTCCGGACCTATATATACCAGATCAAAAAGATCAGATACAGGACTTATCAGAGACGAGCGTGCTCTCACATCGCCATGCTTGCCTGGCTGGCAAAACACAGCACGCTCGTCTCTGATAAGTCCTATATCTGATCTTGGTGATAGGTCCAGAGTTGGGTGGGCATCGTCGGGCCCCTGATGAGTCAGTCATTCACGAAAGGTATTCGTGAATCCGATTCCGGAATCATAGTGTGAAGGAGCCCTACCACTACATCGCTGATTTTCGATGGAATTTGGCATAAGAGATTAGAAAAATCGCACCCCGAGTGGAAATCGATGTATGAATTTATCGATGAATTTTTGTTTTTATTCCTAATTTGATATTTAAGGATTTAAATTCAATATTACTATGTAAATGAGAAAATTCAAATCTTTCAGTCTGACTTTGTGTTTGTTTATTTCTACAATAAATTGAAAAATTATTAGTTCAATGTTGTGCAGCAAAATTAACACAAAATAGCAACATAGAAATTAAAACTTTTATATTGTAAATTATAATTAATTTTTGATGGATTTTTAGGTGTGTATTTAAAAATAAAAACTAGATGATTTTCATTTCTTTTTTAATTTGTGAGACGTTTCGATCCTCTAAGGTCATCTTCCCATCACATCCTTTTTCATTCTTAATTTTAACAACATTTGTTGGAGAAAAAACAAATTTATATTGTACTAAATCATAATTTTGCTTATTTCTTGCCACATTGATGCTCAGAAAGAGGTATCAAATCAAATTTTAGTATAATATTATTAAGGCAATTAAATGTTAATTTATGATAGAAGTTAGTTTTAGGTATGGTTTTAAAGGTTAACAACTGGGATAATTTGTTCAAAAACAAAGAGTTAAGAGGCACCAAGTTGAAGTGGATTAGTAACTCAATGTTAAGCTTTTAGATGCTAATATGAAACTAAAAGCCCAGACTGTTAAGATAGAGAGAAAGTACCACGTGGGGAGTTTAAACTTACAGCTATTCTAATAAACTAACATTAACAAGCTATACGGCAACTGTCTTATGATATCCAAACCTCTACTATTATAATTACAAATTTAGTTTGACTTCCTCTAAGCAGCTTATTGCCTTGAACCTGCTATAATGTAGAATTTATGACTCGTTTAACTGTAAACTACAACAAGAAATATACAAACGCAATTGTTAAATTTAAATTAGTAATTGTTTAGAACAAAATTTCTAACTAGATTATGTAATAAGGAATGCAAGAAATATGTATGTAATTAAATTCCCTCGCTAAGTGTAAAGAAATGTGATAACCACAAACTACCCAAGTTATTCATATATTTCGGATTCTAATAATAAAGCAATAGTTGTTTATGTAACTAGGCAGCAAAACGGAATTTTACTTACGAGTGATTGGAAGTGAGGATAGGCTATAAAAATTAACTGCAAAGGCAGGTAATTTACCTAATTTACTGAATTGAGGCAATGAATACACGCGGCAGAAATGTTTCCTTTGCTGCCTTGTTGCAGGAGGTTATCTGCGAGTTACTTTCAATAAAATATTAAAGTCTCATAAACATCAAATAAGCCTTTTGCAGCTATAGGTGTAAATAAATGTACATATATTTGTGCTCATATGGAATAAAAACAAATGAGTGCAGAAGGTTGAAACATTTATGGAACCAACAATGGGCTAATCATGACCTACCATCCAAATTTCTTTAAAACCGGATATGAGGTTTTTAATATATGCTGGTTCGCAAAAATTGAGTGACAGACCGAAGTCAGACACGGAACAAAAAATGTTCCGTGAAGTCTGAAACTGATTTCTGACTTGGATTTTTAAAATCGGAGACCTAAAAAATGATCTTCGGAATACCTCATAGCTTCTCTTACCTTCGGTAAGCTCGCAAGCAAAATAAATCAAATAAGAAGCTTTGGAATATTAACAATAAATGAATAGCAAACTGAATCTTTAAATAACATGAATGAACAAGAATGTACAAAACACGCATTTAAAACAAACAAAACTTGAATGAATATGCATAAAAAGTATAAACTATTTATTATTGAGTTTGCTAATTAATTTATACAAAACTATTGAAGATATCTGACAAATATTTTAATAAATTAAGAAAAGAAGTAATTAGGATAAATTAAGATATGCAGCAAGTTTAATCCAGAATGACTAATAATAATATGAAGGTTGACATGAAGCTGCTGAAGCCAGTTTCTCCGCTATTTCTTTTTTTTTAACAATAGATCTAAAACACATTGAACTTATTAATCAGTATTAAACAAATATCATCAAATTATCTTATGAATAAATAGTTTATTTACTAGGCATCGCGTGGCTCTATCATAGAAGCGAGCATATTGCAATAAAATACTGAATATTGAAATTTGTTAATCATGATGAGTGTCATAGTTGAAGATAAGTGGAAGAGGGTAGTGAGGGGTAGAGTGGGGGTACTCGGTACAAAGCTTTACTTCCTAAACAAAGCTACACACAACACGACTATGAATCTTAACCACCCGTGGTAGCTTTTAAACTATTATTATAAATGTATCACTTCATTACTCAAATACTACTGCTTGTATCAAGTTGAAATTTTACATACTTGTTTCAATTGCTATCGGTAAAAAGGTTGTTTTCTCTATTTTAAACGTTTAGGTCCGCTTTAATAGTTTTAGCGATCTTTATTAATTCATAGCAGTGTCGTTGTTGGTTTTACTAAAAAATGTTATTTGTAAAAAATGTTTGTCTCATCGAATAGATGATGATAGAATTTTTTCCTGTCCTGAAATTCCAATTTTAAATTTGAAGCTCATGTTTACGCGAGCATTGCGCGCGAACTCTTGGACGGATCACGCTGTCCAACGAACTTAGCCTGAGTATTAGTAAGAGGAACATGTATACCAAATTTCAACTAAATCGGTCAACTTTTACTCAAGTTATCGTCACACGCGTAAACGTTACTGACAGACAGACAGACAGACAGACAGACAAGATGCATATTTCGTTGAATGTAAGAAGCTCGCTTACGCTAGCTTCAATTAAAGATTACTTATTAAACTATAATAATAATATGATAAAGATAATAATAAAAACTGTTATTGCCAACATTATAACATCTAAGGTTTTGCTGCTAACAAATCACAATTTAAACCCATATACTGACTCCTTTTATTTCCTTATGTCTTTTCATTTACCCGGCTATTTTAGTATTTAGGCAGTACATTTGTTTTTCATTTTACTGCGTAGGCAGTAATATTTCATTTTCCTTGCCGAAATCAGTTCAATAATGCCTCATTTTGCTGCCGCAAGTAGTTACATATTAATTTTACAGAAATTCCGCTATTCTTATAATTAGGCTAGGCGCACTCTGGGGGCAATACAGTCCGCAGACTGTTTTGCCCCCAGAGTGCACCTAAACTTAAAGTAAGTACATATATAGTTTTAAAAAGGTATTGATTCTGGCATTGGAGGAAGTTACGTTTAGAGGTAATTAAAAACAAATAAACAAGGTAATAAAAAATATAAAATTTCAATACTGTATAATTAATAGATGCACTTTCTAAAGGAAGGTGCATTCTACTTCGAAAGGAAGTGAGTAAATTATAAAAATTTTAATCTAAGGCAGCAATTAAAAAAATAAGAGGATATTCTGATTTAATAGCATGCGAATAAATGATTTATTAAATCTAATTTGAAGCAAAAATATTTAGAAGAGTAACATTTTAACCAAGATGCATTATTGAAAAGTGAAAAACTTTATATGTAATGAAAATAACAAAAACACAATTCCTGATATCAGTTGTATAGATGAGTAGGTGCTACGAGTATCGAAGTCAGTAAAGATTAGCAATAAATAATGGCGTCGCTTTAATATAAGTAACATCATTGATCTAAGGAATTCAACTGCTAGTAATTATCTCCTATGATGACATAATATCTTAGATTCATTTATCTCCTTGTCTGAACAAGGAGATATAAGAAAGATGGAGATAAGACAGATTTAAAACTGACAGGCTCACTTATGTTATCTGGGATTAACATTAATGAACGAATAAGAACGCAAGATTAACGTATAATTTTATACCAAAAACACAAAACATAGTAAGACCAAATGACATTTGTAACCATCACAATGAAATATAAATTTCTTTGATCACAGTTTAAACCCATACACTGATTCCTTTCATTTCCATACGTCTATTTATATACCCGGCTTTGAAGATAAATGCTACTTGTTGAAGAGATGTTTTTCTTTATATCTAATATTAATAAAATAGATGACCATTTTCATTCTTTTAGCGGACGTCCCACCAAAAAATGTCCGTTTTCCAGGCCCCTGTATAACGAGTTTGTGTGGTATCACCCCTTAGGAAATTTTGATTATGAAAAGTAAGGGGTGAATTCTGAACATGGTAGTATATTATTATTTGTTTTTTCCTTGTTTAATTATCATTATAATTTTTATTTAAAAGTTTTTTTAAGGGCCAGTTTATTTTTTCCCCAGGTTTCATTCTTCATCGTCATAGGAGTAGGAAGATTTTTTCCGTTTTCATTTTTTATTTTATTTTGTTGGAGTTCTTGGAAAGGGATGACCTGCAAGAGGATGGTTTTGGGTACCCTGAAGACTGGCAGAAGGTTAAACCAGCTTCCGGTTTGATTCCCTCTACCATAGGCATCCCGGGAACCAAAATGAAGCCCCTGCAAATTAAATTATTATTATACTTCTATGCTAATCATTTATGTTCCACCTAGTGACTAAGAAGTTAGGTTGGTGGATGACCACCTCTAGGATTTGTTTTTTTGTACTAGAATCCCATAGGAAAAGTTTTTACTTGTATCTATGTTTTTTATCCCATTGATTTAGTTCCTTTTCATTTAACCAGAAGAAGTTGGACATTATTATTTTATTTTATTCAAAATATTTTGTTTCTTGGTGACTGCATACCAATTTTCTTTTATTTCCTTTTCTTTCGTTTTTATTATTTACTCCTTCATCCTTCTTATTCTTAGCCTTTCTGAACTGGGTGGCGCTCAAATTCCTCCGTTGCACCTCAGGCGGATTTACCCCTCTCTGCCGCTGACTGAGTTGGGTAAAACTTCATGGCCATCAGCATGGTTTTAGATTAGGAAGGCCACAGTAGTGTAAACGTAGTTTAGGTAGGCTGCCTGAACTCCAGGTAAGGTATTAACCCAAGTAGCTCATTGATATTGACTACTCAAGCTGGAGGTCCAAAATCGATTGCCGACTGCGGCAAGGTACCCCAAGCTCGGTGTTCCATTCCAGAATCGCAATATAGTTAGCTGCTTAAGTGATGTAGCATATATTTGGTTGCGTGTCAATTATAAGGTTTATTTAAGCCGCACCTTAATTTTACATATAAAAGTTTTTTTTATAAAAAAAAAATACGGCTTAAATTAAAAATAAGACGGTTAGTTAGGTGATAGAAATAATAACTCTGTGTAAAATAGCATTTCGCTCGTTTAAATAATAGCTTTAGCTTAGGATCCAGCTTATATAGTAGTAAAATGTTTATTAAAATAATAATCTTTACATATCACATAAAGTAAAATCTAAACATTTAATTCTCTATATATAGGATCCAATATTCCAATTTACTGAATAAAATCCACCTTTAAAACAAACACAGAGTTTTATTAAGTTAAATAAAAATCTCTGAGAATCCTATCCCAAATATAAATCACAGTGCCTCATGCCTTTAAATATTCTATTTTTTTATCCAATTTATATATTTACTTTATTCGAATCAATGTCTCTAAACAAATTTGTATATGCGATTGTATAGGAATAAAAATAATCTATGTAAATACGCACTCATGCTCTTTTAACACACACATATATATGATGTGTGTGTGTTTGTTGATGGGTTTAAAAAGACAGTGTATGAGATATATACAGTGCCTCTATATTATTAATATTTTTAATTGTGTTTTTTATTTAATGTGATAAAAGTTTTCTTTAGTTGACGATGCTATTTAAATCTGACAATAATTTATAATTCCATTAAATTAAACTAAAAGAGACCACCCAATTATTTTAGTATAAAAGAAACAGCGCTAATTCAACAAGGAGGTTAAAATGGCATCGATCTATTTTCTTTAACTGTTGAGGAATACGTATGTAAAAAAATTGGATGTTTACATAAAAGTCGAAGAAATAAGTTTGGAATCCAAGTAAATATGTTAATTTACAATGCAACCGTAAGATATATCTGCCAAGAGGAAAATACCCAAACAGATATATATCTACATCAAACTTGTTCCATCTTTCATGAGGTAGAGAGCTGGAGAAAAAGAAAAAAAACAGGTACAAAAGTAAAATATGAGCTAAAGTTTGCTGCGAGGACCTTTAATTTCTAGAGATTTATGGGCCGGCAGAGGAAATAAAAACATTTTTTTGTGGCTTGGGGAAGTCGACTTGATTTTCCGACATTTGTGGAAAATATAATACTGTGCAAGAGTCAATATAATGTTTCCAGCTTTGCAGGACTCTTGTTAAACTAAACTATTTATTCTTCATGTGTAGTAACATTTCCATCATTTTATTAAGGTCTTTTCTTAATTTTTAAAAGCTAGACAATAAATACTAAAATTAATATAGGTACTTTTATCTCCAATTGCTTCGACAATACAAGATCTAATATGTTTACTGTAGTAATTTATTTTCTTATTATGTAATACTATTTATGTATTGTCATAGAGGCATTATTATTATATATATAAAGTGGCTAATCAGCTGATCGGGTTATCAAAATGTTTAGGCACTTGCAGACCACCTAGAGACTCGCGGTTTTTTGCGTTTGGTCCCAAATCGGCCCAAACCGACTAGAAAAAATCTGAAAAGTCGAAAAAAATTATTTTTACCCCCCTTAAAAAAATAAAAACGGGGGACGCGAATTGAAGGGTTTCTTCGAAGGGCTATAGCGGCTAAACGGTAAGCCGTATCGAAAAGCGGATAGCACCAACGCTAACTGATTTTAAAAGATCTACAATTTTGGTCCTATGACTTTTTGTCTTACGACCAACGGTTCTACCTTAAATCAAGAAAATTTTATAATTTTTCGTTAAATTTTGTACTTTGAGCCCTCATAGCGTGAACGATTAATGGCCGATTTAATTTTCGATTCGAGTATTTAAACCCCACACTAATGCTCTTTAAAACGAGTATTTATTATTTAAATTATTTGTATTTTCTGCCGAGAAAAATGAGTATTTATAAAGCAAAATCGAGTTTATAATTACGTAAATAACGTCATGTTTACGTTTTTATCAAATAATCTTTTTTATAAGCTCATGTTTATTTTATTATATAGTTAAAAACAAGAATACAAAAATATATAAACAAATATTGAATAATAAAGTCTGTTGTTCGAAAGGTAAATGATAATAAATACATTAGTTTCCACGTAAACACACTTTGGATCCAAGATGTAAACAAACGCCCGCCCCCACTCTTTCACCTTCTACTCTCTTTGCCTTTAGTGTAACGTCTACTTCCGTGGGGCACACCTCGCCATCTTTTCTTATACTACCGGCATTTATTAAGGTACAATTTTATTCTTATGTTAACTATTTATTTTATTGTTTTTATTACCATATTATTGTTATTAGAATTGTTTTTAATAGGTTGTTTAATTCTATACTAAGTAAATGTTTTAGTTTATTTAAATTAATGTTTTAGTTTATTTAAATGAATGTTTTACATTAATTAAATACATATTTATTTTTATTACATTGATTTATTTATTACATATTTTTTTTTTTTTTTTTTTAATCAAATTATAATTATTATTAACTACGGGAAACAGACAGTGAAAAATACACTCCTGTGCCGGGATCCCGGCACAGGAGTGTATTTTTCACTGTCTGTTTCCCGTAGTTAATAATAATTATAATTTGATTTAAATTAAAATTTAACTTTCCGTAGTATGAAAACTACCAAAAACTTAAAAATTGAATAATTATTTTTATAAGCTTATATATTATAAATATATATATTATAAATATATTTATTATTATTATAGAGTTATATTGTATAGTTAGAAACAAGTATAAAGAAAATATTGAACAATAAAGTTTTTTCTATAGGTTAATGATAATAAATAAATAAATTAGTTTCCACATAAACACACCTTGAAACCTAGATTTAAACCAATATTCCCTCTCCCGGGCAAAATATCCCCTCATCTTTTCTTATAGTATCGACATTTAAGGTACAATTTTATTTTTATGCTAACTATTTATTCATTATTATGTTTATTATTATTATAATAGGAATGTTTTTTATTAGTTTCTTTAAAGCTATATGAAATAAATATTTCAGTTTATTTAAGTTAATGTTTAGTTTAATTAGGATAATGTTAAAAATTAGATTGTAAGTTTTAGATATCATAATAGTAAAGTTTTTTTATGTTTAAAATTACCGAATCAGTGGATTATTTAACTTAATATATTTAGTCAACCTAATTTCTTAGATTATTATTGTTTTTTTATTAATTTTTAATAACATTGGTTCTATTCAATATTTTTCGATGAAACCAAGGCTACAACATTTCACAGTTTTGTTCACAGTTTGTTCACAGTTTTTCCCCAGTGTCCCCTTAATGAAAAATATTTTTTCTTTTTTTTTTTTTTGGTCAATGAATCCGCGTCGCGTAAAAGTTCAAAAAAACGAAAACTTTGAACCGGCCTGAACTGTATATTGATCAGAATATTTCGAGCGGGGTATCAAATTGTTTGTCTGGGAAAACTCATATTGTCATAGCCAAAATCCTTGGGACGAAAAGTCAAAAAATTAACTTTTCCGATCGATTTGAAATTTCGCACAGTGGTCAAACTTATAATTAGAAAAAAATACTTTGTACCTTTAGTTTCACCTTAAGTTTCGGAGAAAATCAAAGAAAACGGGCAAAAAAGGAAATATCACCCGTTTTCAAACGCCCGTATCTCGAGTTGTATTTGTCCTGTTAACGCAGGCTCAACGGCTTATTGCTCAGAAAAACTACCTCATTCAAACAATATAAATCATGTTGGGTGTTGTCGACCGAAATCTCCCGACATATTTTTCAGCCTAAATTTGAAATTCAGTTTTCCCCCAAAATAACCGATTTCAATAAAAATCGGTATTTACCTTTTATTTGACATAAGGAAAAAAATGTGGAAGAATTTTTGTAAAAATTTAAATATTTTTTATATACGAAAAAAAAAAAATATATATTGGAGGGTTTTTTTTAGATTGTAACCTTCTGCAGTATCATCTAACATTTATTTAAATGATATAATTGTATTGTACTATTTGAGAGCCCTAATTTGATGTTTCACTCGATATGGTCTTGGTCAGAAAATTATTTTCATTGTAAACATTAATCTGTATTTAATTAATTAGAGTTTTATATTTGAGTTTGATCCGTGTTGGAAGTGACTTGGCGAAATTAACCCTGGGGGGTCTTATATAGATGTGTCAATACTAAATTCTGTAAGCCAGTCGGTGTACCAGATCATAGGTTAACTTTGAAAGAGGGTGCAGTTGTCAAGCAAATAAAATATTTTAATTTCACTAATCAATTTATTAGTTGATAGAACGGAACTAATAATAGTTAAGATATCTAAATATTTGATTTAAGTTAAAAAACCATCTTCGGAGGAAACAATAATAATTCCAAGAATAACTTTTAACTTGAAGTTGGAAATAGAGGTGTGGAAATTATGCGTACAGACAGTTCCTCCTGAAATTAGCTTACTCGATGAATCCCGGAGTCAAAAATTATCTTTTGTTTGTGTGGATCTCATTAGTACTTTGTAGTATTATATTTAATGAAATGGCCTGCTGAATTAACTAATATAGTAGTAATATTTATAAAATAGTAATAATACATCCACTGATTGCAAGAATTAACCCCGCGCGAAGCGCGGGGCGAATGCTTGTATAATATAATGTATATAATATTATTATCTTTAGCCATAATAGCAGATCGTTTTTTTTTTTGTCGCATGGAAATACTTTCTTTTATTGCGGCAATATACATTCGTGTTATGTGAAAAGAAAAAACTTTTTAAAGTAAGTATTCTCCTTTTTAAAACTGGATTTTAATTGATACTTTAAATCCAAATCAGTTTTTTATGCAAATCTATTCTCCTACTTAATCAAAGAGCCATGGGATGCTTAGCTATTAATTTACACGACATGGTCTCAATGGGTCTCTTGGGATTTTACTAAACGCGATACCTAATTAAGAAGGAATAATCAATAGAAAGAGAGTAAATAAAATGAACCAAATGATGATAACTAAATAAAAAAAGAATTATTAATGTTACATTATCCCAACATTGAATAAAAGGAAAAATGTATGTATAAAAATAAACACACACCCACACACACAAATATATATATATATATATATATATATATATATATATATATATATATATATATATATATATATATATATGCCTGAAATCTTTCAATTGATTTCAAAATTAAGTTTAAACATAAATACTTGTAAATATAATAATTTAGGCCTGATTAACAGAATTTTAATTATAAGATTTTCAACTTAATAATAATTAAAATTATTTATATACTAATCGTTGATGGTGTCGACGTCTCGGTGTCTACCAAAGGGTTCTTCAGTGAATTCTTTTCAGATGATGTACTAACAATGTAACAGTTATATATAATATATACCCCCAAAAGGGGTTCGCAAAATTTGGGGAATTTTGCTCTTGCTAATACATGTAATATTTTTTAAATGGATTTAAATAGAGCTATGAGATATCTATAGGGTCAGGCCCACCAACGTTGTGCTTTCACAATTCTTTGGATTTACACTCACATCAGGCCTTGATGCGAGAAAAAAATTAAAAATTTTTATTTGTAATATAAAGATTTGGCGTGAATTATCTTCCAAGAATTCAGACGGAATTCAAAGGATATACGAATTTGTATCCTTCAAAATTCCTACAATTAATACCATTTTCAAAACTGTTTGGGTTCAAACCGAAAGTGTTTCACATGAAGTTAAAGTCAATTTCCATGAGGAGTTTTGAAAATAGTTTTCCTAACAATTTTTAAAACTATATAATCCCTATATATATCCCTACTATATCTCTACCTAGCATACCTACTGCGCATGAATAAATTTTGTTTTCAAATTAATACCCGTCTCCATGCTATTTTTTTCAAAATAGTATCAATACAAAACCAAAAATATACTGCTGTCACCTTGAACTCAAAACGTTTGAAATCGCCGTTTCCATGGGGGTTTAAATACCAAAACCGTTTTCAAAATGGTTTTGAAAACTCATGGAAACTTAGTAAATGCTTTCATTTTTTTATAATTTTCATTATTGGGATTAGATTAATTACATTTCTTAGTTTTTAATTTTTTTCTGACTTCAGTTAAACGTTAGCTACAACAAACAATTCGGAAGACTATTTGGTCTTCGCTGTCAGTCAAGTATTCCATCCTTCTTAGTTTTAAGGCTGTATTTCATGTGGTCTTTAGTTTGACGTTAAGAGCAACAACTAACGTTTCTCCAAGTTTAGGGCTTTTGTCGTAGGATCTTAATTTAACTTTAAAAACTAGAATTAGATTCTTTGTGAATTTTATCCTTATTGATTTGCTGCTATATGATTTCTAAAACTGATGGCTTCATTATTTTACTTTAACGTTATATAACTTGAATATATACTTGATAAATCTCCTATTCTTGATTTTTAGTTGTGGAAGTTTAAATTCAATGATTTCAATTTTTACTCAAAAAAAAAGAATAGATAATAATTTTGCTTCTATGGCTAAAGCATTGTTTCAAAGACATCTTGGTAAGAGATAAGCACCAACAAATAAAAGTTTTACAATTTTTTGATTCTCACATTCAGACTGAATTCATATATTATATTGAATTATATTTTATTTATTTAATATTAAAAATGTAGAAAGAAGATTCGTAAGGTTCCACTCTCAATCCTAAATAGCTGGTTGAGAATAATAAAGCTTGTATAAACTACTCTCTTCTTGTGCTTATACAATTTGCCGCTGTCGTGCACAGTTAAAAAAAAAAAAATATCATGATCGATATAATACATTAAAAATTCTAAGCTGTTTTAAATAACTCAGGCATCTGGATGCAAGGCGCCCTCCAACCTTTTCAATCTTTATTCAAATTGGATTTTTTTTATATAAAGGAATTTAAAATTAGATTCGACTTCAATCTGATACAACTCCCTTAGTCTTAGATTCAAAGAAACATGTTAAATATTTACGAAAAGCTCAAAGGAAAGATTTCTCCGACACTGCACACAGGAGCAACAGGAAGTTGTGCACTTTATCAAAGAATCAAAGAAGTATATAAATTAAAACTGTAATATTAATAATAATTATTAACTAAAATGTTTTGCTTTCGAGCTTACCTAAGGTAATGGAAGCTATGTGTTCGTTCTAAATACGAAATTTTTTTGTCTCCTATTTCAAAAATTCTATAAGACAGAAATCCGTTTGGTTCCATGCCTGTCCTTCGGTCTGTCGTTCAATTTTTGCGAACCAACTACTTTTACAATTTTAATACAATTTGGATGGTAGGTCATAATCAGCTCATTGATGGTCCCATTATAAGTTTTAACCTTCTGCGTCCAGTTGTATCTCTACCTCATGCGCACAAACATACATTTATTTACTCCTATATCTTCAAAATTACTCATCTGATTTTTAAGAAATTTGGATGGTTAGTCGAAACAGATAGCCCCAAAATTAAAACTGCCTGCGCCTATTACATATTGATGAATGTACACTTTTGTTAATGTAAAAAATACGTGCGGTGTCGCCGGGATCCCGGTAGGAACGAAGTTCCTTACATTTTTCATTAAATATAAATTATAAAATCACTCTGCTAAGTACGTATACATTGCTAACTACTTATACCTGGCGGAGTTAGAAAAGAGACAAAATTAAAAGTAACGAACTGTTTGTACCTAGCAGAGTTAAGGCAAAATTAAAAGAAAATCATTATTTGTAAATTAAAGCAAGCGTCTTACTATAAATATATATTGAATATAAGAAAAAAAGAAAATAAAATCACGATGAGTTTATAGTGAAAGAGTATGTTTGTTAAAGGAGTTTGGATTGAAATAGGACTGTTTTCTACCCACCCGGCCAATTAATTTAAAATATTATAAAATATATCTCTTCCCTACTCTACTGCTTCTGCTTGTATCAGAGTGAAATTTTACATGATTATATTTTATTTATTTACACAACAAAGTGACATTTTTGACATATAACAAAAATAATCAAAACAAATCAAGTGACAGGCTTCCTTAATTACTCTTTTTTCCGTCTTTTAAAGCTTACGTTCACGCGAGCGTTGCGCGTCAACGCTTAGGGGGATAACGTTTTCCGACGAACTCAGCCTGGGCATTGGTAAAATGAACATGTGTACCAAATTTCATCTAACTCGGTGATCTTTTACTCAAGTTATCGTCATCTGTAGATTTCGTGACGGATTTTGCGTGACGGTGATTTTGGTCGTTTTTTCGGATTCACTCTGGGGCTCCAGAACGTGCCATAAGGAACTTCGTTCCAAAAATCAAAACTATGTTGATAGATTTAATAAAGGGGAAGAAAATTAAATAAATTTCTTCAGAATACAATAATGGGTTGTAAATAAATAATACCCTTAAAGTAAGTGCCATAGGACGCAAGGAAGTTATGTGCTATACTAATAATTGTCACACTATTTTAGTAAGGATCTATAATAGACATTATTTCACTATATTATTTTGGAAACATTTAATGTTGAAAAAAATGAGAATGACCCCACAGGAAATCAAAACAGATCCAAACACCCAAACTTTTAAATTTCATTTGACCATTTCTCTAATTGTAGGACGCAAGGAAGCTTGTGACTATTTTCAAGACAGAAATAATATAATTTAGCGACTCCAAATTTTAGTTATTGTCGCCGTCGCAGCGCGTTAAATATCTGTATTTAGAAATAAGTTGAAAAGCCTTGGTTCCGTAACTGAAGAGTATTTTATTTTAGCTCTACGTTACAGAAAATTAGTAATGTGTCTAATGTCAAATTATATTAAAAAACTAATAAATATATATATATATGACAGTGATTGATACATGTCGCGAAATCATATAACAAATAAATAATACAACCAAATATATATAAAATAAATATAAATTATATATAAAACTAAGATTACCGCTAAGGCGGTAACACTCCCGGCCTAGCGTAGTGCCTCTGGTGTTTCTACCAGAAGCACTACCGACTTGGCTGGTCTTTCCTTTTCACTACCTTGCGCAAATCTTAGCCTTACCGACCTCACCAAACCATCGTCCCCAGGCGATACAGCAACTATTAATGCTAGGGGCCAGGAATTTCTAGGAGTGGAATCGTCCCTACACAATACTATGTCCCCAACTTTAAGGTTTCTCTTTGGGGCAATCCACTTAACACGCGCCTGGAGAGTCTGCAAATATTCTCTTCTCCAACGTCCCCAAAAGGCTTCTGCTAGACTTTGTACTTGCCTCCACCTTCTTCTAGCATACGTGTCCTCCGAGAATGAACCAATAACTGAAGGCACGGGACCCTTAAGCTGAAGCAAATGACTTGGTGTAAGAGGTGACATCCCTTCATCACTAACCAAAGCTGTTATAGGTCGGCTATTTATAACTGCTTCGCATTCGATGAGAAGAGTTCGCAGACAGTCCTCGTTGAGTTGCTCTTTGTGAGTGCGTAGTAGATAGTCTAAGATTCGTCTGACAGAACCAATCTGTCTTTCTACCGCACCTTGATTATGACTTGCCTTTGGAATACCTATCCTAAATTCAAATTTACAATTCTGATCTGCCAAAAAACGCTGTAATTTTAATGGATCTATTCCTAGTGCTGCTTTACGCAGCTCCTCCTTCCCCCCTACAAAATTCGTCCCTGCATCTGTTCTAAGCAGCTTAATTTGACCTCTACGGCAAACGAATCTCCTAAGTCCGTTTAAAAACGAATCCGTGTCTAGGGTATCTATTATATCCAAATGTACTGCCCTACTAACCAAGCAAGTAAACACTATACCGTATCTTTTGATCTGTCCCCTACCTTGTTTTACATAAAATGGACCGAACACATCTGCTGCGGTATACGTAAATGGTGGTGATGGTGTTACTCTTTCTGGTGGTAAATCGGCCATTTTTTGACATTCGAAAGCACCTCGAAGACGTCTGCACATAACACAATTTTGAATGTATCGAGCTACTACCGAACTGCCTCTTACTATCCAATAACCCTGTACTCTTATTTGTCCTAGCGTAATGCCTCTACCTTGGTGAAATACCTTTTCGTGATAATGCCTTATGATAAGCTCTGTAATTTGACCCTTTTGAGGCAGGATTATGGGGTGTACTTCATTTTCACAGAAAGGTGAATGTTTTACCCTTCCTCCAACCCTAAGTAGTCCGTTATTGTCTAATACTGAGTTTAATCTAGCTAAATGTGATACTTTATTCCTTTTAACTTCTCTTTGGGCTAATGCTATCTCCTGCTTAATACTAAATTTTTGATATGTTTTTAAAACCAGAATTTCTGCTTCTTTGATTTCCTCAGTTTCTAATGGGTTTTCTTTCTGATAAATTCGCTCTTCTTGATGAAGAATTTTTTTATTTTTTAACTTAATGCATTTTTCTTTTAAATTATATTTTTTGTTTTCCTGATTTTTCTTGTTATAAATGTTATATTTTAAAACCTTTACATACCTAATTGCTATTGCTACTGCTCGACGTAAATTTTTCCAAGTAGAGAAGTATTGTAATCTTTCTAGAACGTCATTGTGGCTGCTTACTTTTATATCCCTTATTTTAGCACCTTTTACTTCTGGGTCCTGTGGGTGCACCGAAAAGTTAACGTCCTCGATAGGTAAAATATTCTCCCACAAGAAATCTGGACCCTTCAGCCATTTTGACGTAAGTAAAATTTAATCCTCTAGACGCATAATCGGCCGGATTAGATTTAGATTGCACATAATACCAATCCTTTGTATCCGAGCAATCTCTTAATGACTGAATCCTGTTAGCTACGAATAAATGAAAGCGTTTTGATTCATTCCTAATATACCCTAGAACGACTTTGCTATCTGTCAAAAAGTATTGCTTAGCTGTATAATCTATTTCGCGCCGAATCGCCTCACTTGCCTTAGCTACAGCTACGGCTGCCGTTAACTCTAGTCTGGGTATAGTTATTTCCTTTAATGGCCTTACTCTAGCTTTGCCAAATACAAACTCGCAATGAATTTTTACTTTATTATACAATATTCTAAGATACGTCACGTGCCCGTAACCGCTAAAAGAGGCATCTGCGAAATGGTGCATCTCTATTCTTTCTATTGAACTGCATTCTTTTGGCTTATAGCACCTTGGAATACTAATATTATTATTAGCTAATGTACCTAATTCTCTTAACCATCTATCCCACAGGAACTTAGTTTTTTCTGGTATAGGATCGTCCCAACCTGCATCTTTATAATTTCTATCTTCCCTACTAAGATCTTGTAGAATTATTTTTCCGGTCATAATGAATGGTGCTAGAAACCCGAGAGGATCGTAAGCAGAACAAAGCGTTGATAGTATACCGCGCCTTGTAAAGGGACGGGGTTCTACCGCGACTTTGAACAGAAACTCATCTCGCTCTACGCACCAAGATACCACCAGTGCTCTTTCCATTGGTAACGTTTCGTTCACATCAAAATCTTTAAGACCCGACGCTCTATCCTCCGGTTTTATATTTTTTACTACTTCTGAACTGGAAGAAAGTAATTTATGGAATCTGAAACCCCCTTTACTGCACAGATCTTGCAACTCTCAAATCATAGCTATGGCTTCTTCTTCCGAGTCTACCGACCCACACCCATCGTCCATATAGAAGTTGCGGTGAATAAACTTAGCTGCTCTGTCTGTTACCTTGTGGCCATGGTCAATAGCTGTTCGTCTTAAGGCATAATTGACGCAACCTGGTGAAGACGCAGCTCCAAACAAATGTCGTGTCATTCTGTAAACCTTAGGGGTTTTTGTAGTGTCCCCGTTTTCCCACCAGAGAAATCTAAGTAAATTCCTATCACTTTTCGGAACAATAACGTGCATGAACATACCCTCAAGATCTCCCACAAAAGCAACCCTTTCCTGCCTAAATCGTATCAAAACTCCTATGAGTGAACTCGTTAAGTCTGGACTCGAAATTAAAACGCTATTTAAAGAAATTCCCTGATAAATAGCTGAGCAATCAAAAACAACTTGCAACTTATGCTTTTTTGAGTGATACACTCCATGGTGAGGTAAATACCAAACTCTACCTTTAATTGTGTCATCTTCTACCACTTCCTCAGCATGCCCCATAAAAGCTAAGTAGTCTACTCTAAATTTATCGTCTCAAAATTTTCTCTCCAACGATTTTAACCGTCTTTCAGCTAATATTCTATTTACGGGTAATATTATGTTTTGATCCTTTAGAGGGAGCGGCATCTCATAACGATTATCCTCTCTTTGGATACTACCCTTTTCAACCTGATCTATAAATCTTTTGTCATTTACAGAAAGACCCAAACCATGATCTCTACTTTCCGAAGTACAATCTAAATTAAACATGTTTATAATTTCTTTGAGTTATTTTTCTAACTTTATTTTGAATAAATGATTTATACCCTGCTGGACGGGGACCAATTATTCCCCAACCTAACTCTGTTCGCAAACCATATGGCTCATCCTGTTGCCCCTTGATAACTTCAACAGGACACAGCGCACGGGGGCAATTGTTGCCTATCAATAACTTTATTTCACAGTCCTTCATTAAAGGCTGCAAACTGTTTTTTAAATGACTAAGATGTTCGAACTGTCCAGCAATTTCCGGGGTAGGTATCTCATCTGCTGATCCTGGGATAAAATCTTTTACATAGGTATTACAAGGGAGATTGAACTCTACCTTACCGTCAAAACTTTTAATTTGACCCCTGGTACTCTTTCGGTGTACTCATCGGTTTTTTGATTGATTGTACTTAATTCTAATCTAGTAGGTATTCCCTTTAACTCTAGGTCTAGTTTTAAACTTTCTGCTATAAAGCAAGCATCGCTACCGTCGTCCAACAATGCATAAACTATTTTATTCTTTAAATTACTAGAATTTTGAACCCTAACTGGTATTATAAATGATGTGGTGACTTTAAACTCTGTTTTTACCTTCCTTGTACTTGCTGTTTCCATCACTATTTTATGTCCTACTTTGACATCTTTACTTTCCTTATTATACGTTGGATACAGAACATGGAGACTAGTTGGATGGGTTTTTTTGCAATTCTTGACAGTGCATATAGCTCTTTTCTTACAATCTTTGCCCCTATGACCACGAACTAAACATCTAAAACAGAGGTTTTCACTATAAATAAATTTTTTAATAATTTCTGAACTTTGTTTAGCCAACTCTGTGCACAACTCAACTAAGTGACCGCCTTTGCAATAAATACAGAATTCTCCTTGAATTTTACTAGACTGCCCCAGATCCTTAGGTGAAGAATAATTTCGACGCCCTTTAGCCGAAAAACAAATATTGCGTTTGTCTTGGTAGTTATCCCTAGTAAAACTTTAACTTGTTGGTAAAATATAAACGGGATGATTCATATGTCTAGCAATATCACTTACATACACTGCTAGATCTTTAATTGTTTCTAGTCCTAGTTTAGATTCAATAAATTTAACCCACCCTTGCAAAAACTTAACAGGTAATCGAGAAACCATTTTTTTTAAACAGACCTTTGTGCTGATTTCCTTTTGAGCCTCTGGTGATAAGACACGGCTAGCAGTAGTAAGAGCTTCAGCATACTCTAGTAAGCCCTTACTATCACTTAAACCGAAGGTAGGACCATCGACCAGTTTATTAGTCCATGCTTCAGTTACTGCGGCTGGATTACCAAACCTACGCTCGAGAAGGGAAACACTTTCTGAGTAACTCAGCCCAAAGTTTTGTTGAAAAACCTTTAAAGCCTCTTCCCCAAGAAACCTTGATAAAAACATTCTTTTATCATGCTCAGGTAAGATTCCATCCTCTAAATAAGTTTTAATTTGGTCCCTAAAAATGGGGAAATCAACACAATCGCCTTTAAAAATATAGGGAACTAATGAATTCAGAATTTGGACCTTAGACATTATAAAAAAGGAATTTGTGACAGGATTACCAGAAGATACCAAATCGTTACTCCCTGGCATAATAGTTGCTGTATCTTGCCCTTCAGTGGGTCTTTGTAGAAATCGTTGAGATAGGGTGTGATCATTTTCATTTTTCTTCTCCTGTTATGGTGGAGTTACTTGAGTTTTAGTCGACTTGGGTTGATATAACGCCTCTGATGACATTGGCCTGTAATGATCTTGTTGAGCTCTAATACTGCTTAACACCATTTCTAGATCTTGATCTTCTAATTCTATATTTTTAATTGCCTTCTGCACTAATCTAGCTTTTTCTACATCGGCATCTATTTCTCTTTGTTTGGCTTTCAGTTCTGCCTTTTTTGATTGCAGCTGCTTTTCCATTTCCATAGCTTCCAATCTAGCTACTAATTTTCTTGCAGTGCTACTACTGTTGGACAAGCCAGATACTCCTGATCTTATTGACCTAGACTTTCCGTTTGATGACTCCGACCTCATACTGCATGCATCAGCTTCTCCCTGGTTTACAGACATTTTCCTTGGTATTTTCTAATATTCCTTGTTCTTCTAATAGTAATTTTCTGTAACTGTCGCCGTCGCAGCGCGTTAAATATCTGTATTTAGAAATAAGTTGAAAAGCCTTGGTTCCGTAACTGAAGAGTATTTTATTTTAGCTCTACGTTACAGAAAATTAGTAATGTGTCTAATGTCAAATTATATTAAAAAACTAATAAATATATATATATATGACAGTGATTGATACATGTCGCGAAATCATATAACAAATAAATAATACAACCAAATATATATATAAAATAAATATAAATTATATATAAAACTAAGATTACCGCTAAGGCGGTAACAGTTATTGTAATATTAATTCAAACACAGTAAATAAGTAAAATTATATATTCAGTGATCAGGTTTTAGGAAAGTATTAAAAGTATTATTGGGATTATTATTAATCTTCTTTGTGAAGTTTTATTGAAACCCGAGTTTAGAACGTTATTCGGATTAGAATTCGAGAGTTCTATCCCTCCATGAGATAAAGCGGCTTCGTGTGTCAACATCTACCGGCCCCTTCAACTTAATTAAAAATGTATCACCTCATAGCTTTACTCAGTTTTCTCTTCTGAAAACTTTCCGAATTCAAATTGTTATTTGAATATTATGCAACTTAAAAGCAAACTCCTGTTTGAAAATACCTGTTTTTGATAAACAAAAAAAAAAGTTAGGTATAATAGAATTCCTGTATCAAATTTAATTTATTTGAATGTACAATTTATCAAAGAATAAAAAAAAAAGGAAAAATCATTCCAGTTAAATTGCATATAGTTAGATAATTCATGTAACAAAATTCCGTGAAAAAACTTCACAAAGTTAACAATAAAGCATGTAGTATAAAAAGTAACTTTATATCTGAAAAACAGAAAAATAAATCAAAGAAATAATATTTTTAAATATTAATACGGATGCTTTTTAAAAAATGTATTGCGTACATGACAAAGAAGTAAAGAATTCCTGGAGATATTTTGTTTGTTACATTTATATTAAAAAGTATTAAATAACAAAACATCAATAAAAGTTACAAATATCCTCAGATCTTTTATATATTTATTGATTAATTTTTTTTTTATCAAATTTTATTTTTGAGTAAAATGAAGTAATCTGTATCCTTCTTAAATTTAATTAATTTATTGTTATAACACATGTTTGTGAAGAAAAATGTTGGCATTGTATTGGTTAGAAGTGTTTGACAAATTATATCCTGATCAAGTATTGTTTATCATCAAAATTAATAACAATAACATAATTAGAGAACCTAACATAAAAGCTTGTAAAAAATTAAATTAATCATAATAAATTATTAAAATTTATGTAAAATAGGGAATAATTCAGGCTAAACATTATTGGGTTTATTTTTAGAATATTGCGCAAGAAGTCGACTGATTGTATGGATATATACATTTAATTAAGATATGCTCAACTCTCATTCATAAAGGCAAGAAAATATTTACTTTACCTGTCAGTAACGTTTACGCGTGTAACGATAACTTGAGTAATATTTGACTGAATTAGTACGAATTTTAGTACAAATTTTCAATTTACCAATACTCAGGCTAAGTTTGTTGGACAGTTTAATCCAATCAGGCGTTCACGCGCAACACTCATTTAAACTTGAGCTTCTATTTCAAAATTGGAATTTATGGTGGAAAAAGATTCAAAAGTAATCTCATTGATAAGACAACTTTTTTTTGTAAAACCATCAAAGAATATGAAATGACATAGATTGCAAAATCAGGTCTAAACGTCTTAAATATTCTTAAAAATAGAAAATAAGGTTTTTAACATTATCTTAGGCTCTAACGTATCTGATTTTAATAAAACTTCATTCACAGCGTATAAACTACGCTTGAAACCGGCATATGAAATTGCAACTGGATACTAGCTAAGTTGTAGT